>CM042696.1:280065223-282467557 GCA_023614405.1 Avena insularis | reverse complement strand
TTCGACATCAAGCTACCAAGTCCGCCCAGGATGGAGGGACAAATGGTTCTATGTTCACGACCGTAAGGCCAAGGACGAGCACTTTGGACTCGCGCTTCGATCCCGCTGACTCGCAAGAAGATGCCTTCTGGAAGAACATGATCATGCCTTCCGAACTCACGGAGATACGCGTTATATCAGCTGGCCTCGACCTCGAGAGTCGATAGGCGCAAAAGAGGGAGGTCTGCGCCTTGTCAGACTTGGCTACATCATCGCCAGCCCACCTCTCGCTAGGGTCCATCCATGTTTCAATTGGGTGGCGCTGATGATGCTACTCGCGGTTCTGCTGATGGCATGTCCGCGAGTGAGGTAGATAAGAGGGTGCGATCGGGTCACGGCACACCTCAAGGATGTGCTTCGAACGAGCCAGCCATTCCTCCTTTTGATGCTTCAATCTCCTCCGAGGTACAAATGTGCTACGCAGAGCTGATTTTCATGATTGCGTATCTGGCTTACCGTTATGTTTGCCGATCTTACCGCTTATGTGCTGGAGTGGGTGGTGTCGCCTTGTATGCCTCCCCTTCCTGAGGGGATTATTACTCGTGAAGCTTTGGAAGAGGACGAGTCTGATTTGACTGTCCCTTCTTATGTTGAAGAGGAAGCCCCCGAGTCCGGAGCCGGACACTGCAAGCGTCGTAGTAGGGGACTCCGACGCTGCCTACTCCTTCAACTCCGTGGAGGCGCCAAGGCTGCCGCAGAGTCGCCAATTCCAGCTGTTCTGTGAGGGCTGTGGCACCATCTTCTCGCAAGAAGATGCGATTGCCCAAGGAGTCTTCGTCAGAATCGGCGGCTGCCACGTTTGATCTTGACAACTTTAACTGGTAAGTTTTGCTGGGTTATTCATTCTTTTCTGTTTTCTTCTTGTTGGTTTTTGCCCTGGAATTTGCCCTTTTCTCAATGTGGATTTTGTCTTGTAGTTAAGAGGCGTCGTCATCTTCTGGCGACGTCGAGTTTTTGAAGGAATCAGGAGTCGCGACTTAAGGGGCCAAGGTAGAGGTCGAGCGCGCTCCTTCTCCTCCGACGGCGGCCCACTCCGGGCACAATTCTTCAAGCTCTCCTCACGTAGTGGAGCATCGAGTAGTTTCTCGGATGACGGTTCATCAAACTTCTTCGGAGTCGCTGGAGGACCATGTAAGTATATCTTTCCTTCTTTTTTAGTGTGGTAGCCAACGCCTTGGCCCCCTCTCTCGCTGACTCCTTGTTTTGTTCGACAGCTCCTTGTAAAGGAAGCTGCGCAGGTGGCGGAGCAGGTGATGGCGATGGGTCGCCAACATGCGATGCTGGAGATGCGCCACCGCGTGGTCGAGAGTGAGTGTTCTATACTTATTCTTGTCGTCTTCACTCTGTTTTGGTATAATCGACTGACAGTCAATTATTGACTGCCATGTAGCTGAGCATAACGCTTTACTGTGCGATGTCGCTACGTTGGAGAAGACACTAGCCGCAGCTGTGAAGGGGCGCGACGAGGCAATCGCGGCTCGTGATGATGCCTGTAAGCGCGAAGAGGATCTCGCGCTTCCTTTAAGGCCAGGAGAAGTTGTTCAAGAGCAACTTTCTCGCCGCCAAGGCCTCTTATGTACCTTTACCGGTAGATGTTTTATTGATGTTCTTCTCACATTCGAGGCCGGTGGCACTAGAAGTTTGATCCATGTGTGTATCGTGTAGATGCTAGCGACTTGAGTTTTGATCCATGCCCTTTGTCGCGATGACGCCTGGCGGGCGTGGTGTCTCGCGGTCGAGGATCGTAGTGCCGCTGTCCAAAAATACGCTGTCCAAGGCCACCCCGAGTCGCCTCCGGAGGAGTTAATGCCAAAGGCGAGCTGGTCGACAATGTGGAAGAGCTGGTGGAGTCGCCATTGGGGGTGTGCCTGCCACGCATAAGAACTCCCTCACAATCGGGCGCGACCATGTCACTTGCCATGGTGCAAGCCCACGGAGTTGAAGTAGATCCTCTACGGTGTCAAGACGATGCCTCATCGCTGATGGTCGCAGGTAGTATTCGCTCCCTTTGTGACTGCCTATGCCAAATATGGCCATTCCTTGATAAATACTGTTGCCAATTATTCGGAGGAGCTCAATCATGCGAAGAAGGCGCCGAAGCTTCGGGGCTGGTGGAAAGTCGTGGCATCCGATAATCGCCACGGACTTGATGAAGCCCTGAGGTCATCAAGTCAAGAAGCCACCGCTCAGAGTTAATTTCTTGTAATAGTTGATGAATTGCTCTTTTGATTGGAGAACATCCCCTGGCGAGTGTGTTTGTAGATACTTTATGCTGATCCCGAATGCATCTACTTTTTGACTTTTGAGTTTGTCGCCTTTATTTGCCTCGCTTGATTTTTGGTAGGGTACATCAAGTGGTCTGTGGGGAGAACCCCGGACTCACCATCTCTGAGGATACAATGGCACCACCACGCCCAGTAGAGGAGTCCTTGCTTTCGCGACTTCGTGATCGCGTTAAGCAACTGGAGCGTGAGTTGCCCGTGATCCGCGGTAGCACGGGTGTGTGGAAGTCAAAGGCTAAAAAAGCCACCGCCCGCGAGCAATATCTGCTTGGCGAGGTGACGAGCTAAGCGACCAGTTTAAGTGTTAGTTTGCTCATCCTCGCCTTTTCCTTTGTAGTTAATCGTAATGGTACGTTGTACTCATCTATTGATGCTACTGCAGAAGTTGTTAGCGCCGCCATCCGTAGGGAGGAGAGGATAGGATTGTTATCCGCTTCATGATCTCACCGTGAGCAACTTCAGGAGAGTGGATACTTCGGGTAGATCATGATCGCAATCGCTGAAAAGCACCACAGATCGTGCTCGCGAAAAGCCGCTCTTTTCAAGAAATCACAGTCGTGTTTGAAGAACATTTATCAAGCGATGTTCCCCTGGATGATACTCCATCAAGCCTGCTGGCTCTGACCAAATTTCAAAATATGTCCGCGGTTCACGAAAAGCGTGAGGCAGCAGCTTGGTGGCTGGTGCCAAGGTCGCCTCTCCATGGTGCGTTTGCACATGCTCGACGTGGATGTCGCCACCGTTGCATCCGGGGCCACCGTGCCACCAGCAGGATCTTCCTAGAACATGGTGCCGCACTATCAAAGCGGTGGACCGTCCACCGAGGAGGTCGCCGACTTCTTCGAGGAATGACTAATGTTCTTCTTGCAAGGGTAGCCAAATATGTATCCCGCACATAAGTGTACTAGTGTTGTAAAGCTCGTATATATTTGTAGATAATTTACTGTTGAATGTGTACAAATAGCTTTATAAGCGTGGGGTGCGTTGCACTTATGCGAGTCCTTTTCGTTAGCCTGATCATCTTTGTATCTCGTTCCCTTGTCAACCTATCAGGTGCGTTGCAGCTGGGTTGAGTTTGTGCTAAGGGGTTCGATTGATGCCAAATACTCAGATGTCGCTTTTTTGTTCAAGAACATATGTGTATAGGTGGCATAGCCCGAGTATGAAAATTGACAAAGTAAAGGAGGGCCAGAGTTTGGGGCACTTAGCACTTATTTATTCGGAGAATAGTACGAGGTACAATGTGCGGCTAAGTAGCGTTGGCTAAATAGCCTTATTTGCGATGTAAAAGTAAAGAAAGAACGACTAAGGGTAGAAGCGTCGCAGTTGTGCGACGTTCCAAGGGTTGGAGTGTGTGACTCCTGTCTCTAAATCTTGAAGGCGATAGGCCACCGGGATTACTTCAGAATCACGCACGGTCCTTCCTAGGGAATTCGAGCTTGAGATGCCCCCGCCGCTTCGGCCGAGGACCAAGTCACCTTCGACGAAGGATCCGGGTGAAGCCTTCTCATCGTGGTAGTTGCGCAGTTCTCTTGGTAGATCGTGGATCTTGTTGTGGCGATTTCTCTTGCCTCGTCGAGGAGATCGGCGAGTCTTGAGTGCAAGAGATGACTCTTGTTCGATGTAGTTTACTACATGGCGCCTTTGTATCGCAATTCGCGGTAGTACTGCTTCACTCCGTGCACCATAAAGAATGGTGTGTAGCCCGTGGCGCTATTTTGGGGTTGTTCGTAGACTCCAGAGTACGGATTGGAGCTCATCTGGCCAGCAACCCGCGGCTTGCTCGAGTGGTCGAAGGAGTCCCTTCTTGATGCCGCTGCAGACGAGCCCGTTTGCTTTTTCCACCGACCGTTGGTACGTGGATGCGCCGATGAGGCGAAGCTGATGTTGATCCTAGGTTCTCGCAATTCTTGGAACTACTTGGATGTGAAGTTCAATCTGCTGTCGGTAATAATGTTGTGTGGCACTGCCGGCGGTAGACGATGGAGTCAAGAACTTGACCGTTGTGCCTCGATTGCTTGGTCATCGCATGGCCTCGATCCATTTGGTGAACTTGTCATCGCAACCAAGAGGTAGACGTATCCTCCTTGCGAGGACCTTGGGAGTTTGCCCACCATGTCAAGCCCCCATTGTGCGAAGGGCCATGCTAATGGAATGGGTCAGAGTTCGCTACCGGCGCGTGTGGCTTGTCCACGAATCACTGACAAGTGTTGTACTTTGGACTATATCCTTAAGGTCGCGCATGGCCGTGGCAAGAAATCCAGCTCAGAGAGCTTTGTACGGGGCGCCGATCGCCAGGTCCCTTCATGGATGTCGAGGAGGATCGCATTCCATCGCCCGTGGAGACGCATTGTTGCAACACGCCTGTGATGCTGCATTTATACAGTTCGCTTGATAACGGGCGAATGCCTGGAGCTCGCGATGTGTCGGCGTCTGCCGGGTTGTCCGGTAGGCGCTTACGAGGAGGTACGTAACGACGGCCGCGCCTGTGATTGTTCGATCATCATGACACTCATTGGTCCCTCGAGTCCTGTGTCGAGCTCCAAGTCGTCGAGTGTCATTGGCTCATTGGGTGGCGAGCCCCGAGTCCGTTCTGCGCTTTGTTTTCTTCTCTGCGGCCTTTGGCTTGATGGAGCGCTCAGATATGCGCCGAGAAATACCCTGTGGTATGGGTGCAGTGGAGCCTATGTTGGCGAAAAGGCCCGCCTCATTTCTTTTCGCGACCTATGTGTTGCAACTCGCAACCATCAAGTCTCCTTCAAGTGTGTCGTAGAGGCCGGTATGCGATCATGTTGTCGTTTCAAGGCGTCGCACTCGTGCATTGTTTGGTTGACGACCAGCTTGGAGTCGCCATATATGATTAGCCTCTTTGCGCTGCAGATTTTGCCATCCTCATCCCGTGCAATGTGGCCTCGTATTCAACCTCGTTGTTTGAGGTCAGAATCGCATTCGCAGGATGTATTTCAGCTTGTCCCCTTGAGGTGATGTCAAGATGACTCCTCCTCCCGCCCATCTTTCCTCTTGGACCCATCAAGTGCATTGCATGCAGGTAGGACATATCCGCTTGTTCGGGAGTTGGTTTTCCATCCAATGCACGAGGAAGTCGGGGAGAACTTATGACTTGATTGTGTCGCGCTTACAGATGTGATGTCTCGTGGAGACAGTTCGATTCCCCAAAGCGACACCCGTGGCGCCGTGGTTATTGAGGATATGTCCTAATGGGGCGCCGCTGATCACCACGATTGGGTGTTCTCGAAGTAATGGCGCGATGGGTGGTCATAAAGACATCAGACGCCAGACTCGGTAGTGCGGGTACCGCTGTTTTGTTGGCGTGAGGACCTCACCGAGGTAGTATATCGCAAGGCGTTGTCAGGACCTTATTTTCCTCGGCCGCTCGACGATGAGCACCGTGCTAACCACTTGGTTGGTAGCGGAGATGTACAAGCGATGGTTCCTTTCTCGTGGAGTCACCAATCTTGGCGCGGTGGATAGCGGCGCTGAGGTCTTCGAATGCTTCTGCGCTCATTGGTCCACTCAATTTGTCACTTTGTGGAGGAGTCGATAGAAGGGCGCGCCTTTTCTCCCATTCGACCGATAAATCGATCGAGGGCGCGATTCGTCCCTAGTTGCTGGACGCCTCTTATGTTCTTAGGCTTCTCCATGGCCAAGATGGCCTTTATCTTTTCGGTTTGCCTCAATCCTCTCATGGAGATGAGATACCCGAGCGGTGCCAGATGGTACGCCAAGGCGATTTGTCTGGATTGAGCTTTATCCGGTAGCGATCGAGATTGGTGAAGGTTTCGCGCAGGTCGTCGATTAGCGAGGCTTCTTCCTTGGTTTTGATTACTATGTCGTCGACATAGACTTGGATGTTGTGACCTAGTTGCTCCTTGAGGCAAGCGCATGCACCGCTGGTATGTGGCTCGCGTTTTTTAGCCGAAGGGCATTGTGTTGTAGAAGAACACACCGAGGCGTAAACGCGGTCTTCTCTGGTCTTCCTCCTTCATTCAATTTGGTTATAGCCCGAGTAGGCATCGAGGAAGCAGAGGCGCCAGATCCAGCGGTGGAGTCGATGATTTGATCGATCCGTGGTAGCGGGAAGTGATCTTTTGGGTAGTGCTTGTTTAAAGAAGTGAAGTCCATGCACATCCGTGAGGATATCCGTGTCCTTTTTGGTACCAAGATCAGACATTACGGTGCCAAGTGCTTTCCTTGATCTCGCCAGATGAATTTGGCCTCAAGGAGTCTCTGCTGATCTCCATTCCGACCGCGCCGTGGCTCGAGAATACGCTCGATTGTTTGCTTGACCGGCCTTGCGTCGGGTTGATGTTGAGTGTGTGCTCGGCGAATTCCCTAGGAACTCTGGCATGTCCGAGGACACTGTGCAAAATTTCAGTCCTCACGGAGGAATTGACGAGCTTGAGTTCCTATGCGGGGACTCAAGTTGTTGGCGAGGGCCGCTTTTAGCGGATCTGATGGATGGACTGCACCTTCTTTGTGTGCATGAGTCAAGGAGAGGCTGTGAGCTTGGCCTTTACTCGTGGAGGCGCGTTGTTGTCCGCCGCTTCCTTCAATCACGAGCTCCTCCCGCATGCCAAGGACTAGGAGATTCTGTTGAATTCCCCGTCGCAATCGCCGACGTCAAGCTCCTGCTGATCGTGATGATGCTGTTGGGACCTAGCATTTTCATCTGCAGGTAGGCGAGGGGTACCGCCATGAACCCAGCGAACGCGACGTCCGAGGATGCAAAGTGGTATTGTGAGGGCTACCGACGACCAAAGTCGATGCGCTCGCGCCGGAAGTTCCTTGGCATGCCGAATATGACGTCGAGGTTGATTTTGCCCAGGGGGTATACGCCTTTCCCTGGGACGATGCCGTGGAACGTTGTGTCTGATGCCTCCAAGCATGTTAGAGGGATCCTCATTGCTCACAAGGTACTCGCGAATATGAGGTTGATGCCGCTTTCGCCATCCATGAAGACGCGACTCATGTCAAAGCCTCCAATTTGCGCCTCGAGTCCGAGGGCAATGACCGGTGAGGTACTTGAGGCGGTGGTCGCGTTTGTCGAAGGTAATGCACGACCTACTGCCACTGAGGTACTCAGTGGTGGATGGTGGCGAGTGCGTGGCCAAGTTGACTTGGCGAGTGATGGCCTTCTGCACCCTATTGGAGGGGCGCCCCTTTTGGATCATCATGGTACCATGGCCCTTGGGTACGGTTCGCCTCCGTGGTGCTGGTCCGGTGCAGCTCCCTTCAGGGGTGGCCCAGGTGGTGGTGGTGGTGCGCCATGTGCCACGGCGCCTGGAGCGGCTCCGTAGCCTCTTTCGACTGCATTGCGGTTCATCCGAACCAATCCCTCATGTAGCTTGAGGAACTCGCGGCAGTCCTTGAGGAGATGGCTGGACTTTCTCTTGCCATCATGCTTGTCGATGTAGAAGTGTACCGTGCATGGCCCGGACAGTTTGTCCTCGATGGAGGTCGGGGGTGCTTCATCGCGAGTGCGGCGTTGCCACACTTGCGTGGTTTTCCCGGAGTCGCGGTATCCGCCGCTGCGGTATCCGCTGTTGCGGTTATCGTCGCGTCTACCGGCATAGCCGGCTGCGACCATGTTGACATCATCGCCATCGTCGTAGACGCGCATGCAACGCTTACTCCGGCGGTCGCGTCTTTGTTCGAGTTCTGCCTCCTCATCAGAGTGAACGTGATTCTTCAACGAGTCTTCTCCATCGGCCCACCGATTCGCGATCTCCATCAGGTGGTCGATGATCTGGGGCTTTGAGCGGCCTAGCTCCTTCTTGAGTTCCATGCGGCGGACACCACCGTTGAATGCATCAATCGCGCGGTCTTCCGAGATGTTCTCCGCGGAGTTCTTGATGATGGACCACCTTTGGATGTAAGAGCGTAGCGATTCGCCAGATCTTTGCTGGCAGCATCTCAGTTCTTCGATTGAGGCGGGGCGTTTGTACGTGCCCTTAAAGTTGCGCACGAAGCTGTAGACCAGCTCATCCCAGCTGCGAATGGATCCGCGTGGGAGGTTATTGAGCCATGCCCAGGCGGCGCGCACCGTAGAGCTGCAGCATTGCATGGCAAGATTGACCATTGCCTCCATGTAGCCTGACGGAGGAGATGTGATCCTCCAGCCAGATCTTGGGGTCCTGCAGACCGTCAAATTTCGGGTTCTCTGATGGGAGTTTGAACCCTTTAGGTATTCGCTTTTGCCTGATGGATCTACTGAAGCATCCGGCGCGCAGAACTCCCCATCTTCTTCTTCCGAGTCAGTCGACCGAGCACGTCGTGCCCTTGACTTGTCGATCTTGCGCTGCGTGAGTTCATCGCGTGCGTCGTAGTCGCGATCGTGTCGCCGTGAGCGGTGGCGCCAAGACAGGTCGTGACTTTCATCGCTGGACGAGGGCGAGGAGTAGCGTTTTGCTAACACTTTGCCCTTTTTTGGGTCTGGTACCGGTTCCTTGTCGAGGGCAGCCTCGATTAGCCCCAGGCCCGCGATCGTAGATCGGTGCATGGCCATTCGGGGATCTCCAGCTGGTGGCTGATTATTGAGAAGGTACATGGTGGCCGCTGTTACCGCGGCCCGCGGTGTCCTAGGAACCACGTTGCCTCTCGTGTCGATTGTCATAGAGCCGAAGTCGAGGACTTTCGCGGCGTCTATGCATTCTTGTTCGGTGAGGTGAGCCATCCGCGATTGCCTTTTCCTGGCGAGGTGCTCGTTGCCTCTTGAGGAGGATGCTCCATAGGAGGAGAGCCCAGCGCGACGAAGGCTCGACTCATCCGCCGCCTTTTTACGCGCCTCAAGTTGCGCGATTGCTTGTTTTTGGCGCTTGAATTCCTCTTTTAGGAGCCAGTGGTAGCCCATCAAGAGTTCTGTAGGGACCCGAAGGGTAGAGGTGCACCGTAGGCTTCGCGGCAGCGTTTCCCACTCTTGCTCGTTGAGCTCGATCACGCTGCTCGCCGGTTTTCTCGTTTATTATGCTAGGAGGTTCGACTGCTCCTCCGTTGCCACCGTTACCGCCGTTGCCGGTGTTACCACCATTGCCGCGATTGGGTGGATCGGTGCCGTTGCCGGTGTTGCCACCATTACCGCGGTTGGCGGAGGTGTCGCCCACGTTGATGAAGGCGCACATGAAGTGATTTGGAAAGATGTTGCTTCCACAACTTTCAGATCCGGAACCGTAGGTTCCATCTTCAGTGGCCAGATCGCTTAGATTGGAGTCGCGACTGTCACGACCATGTTCCCAATCGCCACGAGCATTGAGCTCACTGAGGGTGCCGATCGATGGAGGGAACCATGATGCTGGGGCAATCGCCGGTGCCATCGGCTGATCGGGCATGCGAAGCGTGCCCATCTGACCAACTTGGAAGCGGAAGCTCCCAATCGCCAGGCTGATTCCGTCGACTACGGACTCGAAGGCCGAGCGAGTAGCCAGCATGTGGACGGTGAAGTCGAAGGCGCCGAAAAGCTGGAGAATCTCCGCTGTTGTAGAGTTGTAGATCGCGTTTGATGGGGCCGAAGAAGCCGCAACATCAGCACTCCCAATTCCCACATACGGCGCCAATTGACGAGGGTTTAACTCGTCAATGCCCATTGTTATGGACTTGGGTTTTGGAGAAGGAGGGAGCGCTGGAGACATCTATCGGCTAGCAAACAAGCACACAGGGGACAAAGGATTTACCCAGGTTCAGGCCTCGTAGAGGTCCCTACTCCTGCTTGTCTGCTCGTGGAATTATTGAGGGAGTCAAAAGTTACAATGATGCGCAGATGCAATCTAGCGAAGGTTTGTGGAAGCTAGGGTTGCAGGTGTCCTCCTCGCCTCCCCCTCCTAGCCCTTATATAGATAGGCTAGGTCTCGGGTAGCAGGTCGAGTCGGTTACAAGTTAGGGTTTTCCCCTTTCAATCTTTCTATCTTCAGCTTTCTCTTGATCTTCAAGCAATCGAGAGTCCGCAAGTTACTCGAGTCCTTCTATCTGGGCCTTGGGATACCGTGGGCCTGTATGTATTTGGACCGTATATACCAAGCTCGAGTACCTGTAGGGTATACCCATGTCACTTACAATACAATAAACCACTTCATAGTGTACGGATTAGCTTTGAACATTGACCATTGGATCAAGACTAGCAAATCCAAACATTGCCAACCGCTGGATCTTCTTTTCCATTCTTAGCATCTAGAAAGATTCTACTTTAGCACGATGAACACTAGTATGCGCAAACCTCAAAACACAAACTCCATTACTCAGTTTTCAGGGTCCTTGTGCTAATAAATGCATGGACTTGGATGCAATTTTCAATTTAATGAGGTCCTTGATGTAACTTGTACTTCCACCGACCGTGTTAACTCTCAAGAAGATCTCTCCTACGAGACCTACCATTTGGTAGGCCATTCGCAGTACTTCTTACCTTCTCTTGATCGTGTCTTATCTCTTACAATACAATAAACCACTACATAGTGTATGGATTAACTTTGGACATTGATCGTTGGATCAAGACTATAAAATCCAAACATTGCTAACAACTGGATCTTCTTTTCCATTCTTAGCATCTAGAATGATTCTACTTTAGCATGATGAACGCTAGTATGCGCAAACCTCAAAACACAAACTCCATTTCTCAGTTTTCAGGGTCCTTGTGCTAATAAATTAATGGACTGGGATGCAATTTTCATTTTTATGAGGTCCTTGATGTAACTTGTACTTCCACCGACCGTGTTAACTCTCAAGCACCCCTCTCCTATGAGTCCTACCATTTGGTAGGCCATTCGCAGTACTTCTTATCTTCTCTTTATCGTGTCTTATCTCTTACAATACAATAAACCACTGCATAGTGTACGAATTAACATTTGAACATTGATCGTTGGATCAAGACTAGCAAATCCAAACATTGCCAACCGCTAGATCTTCTTTTCCATTCTTAGCATCTAGAAAGATTCTACTTTAGCACGATGAACGCTAGTATGCGCAAACCTCAAAACACAAACTCCATTGCTCAGTTTTCAGGGTCCTTGTGCTAATAAATGCATGGACTTGGATGCAATTTTCATTTTTATGAGGTCCTTGATTAACTTGTACTTGCACGGACCGTGTTAACTCTCAAACACCTCTCTCCTACGAGACCTACCATTTGGTACGCCATCCGCAGTACTTCTTATCTTCTCTTTATCGTGTCTTATCTCTTACAATACAATAAACCACTGAATAGTGTACGGATTAACTTTGAACATTGACCGTTGGATCAAGACTAGCAAATCCAAACATTGCCAACCACTGGATCTTCTTTTCCATTCTTAGCATCTAGAAAGATTCTACTTTAGCACGATGAATGCTAGTATGCGCAAACCTCAAAAAACAAACTCCATTGCTCAGTTTTCAGGGTCCTTATGCTAATAAATGCATGGACTTGGATGCAATTTCCAATTTAATGAGGTCCTTGATGTAACTTGTACTTCCACCAACCGTGTTAACTCTCAACAACCTCTCTCCTGCGAGACCTACCATTTGGTAGGCCATTCGTAGTACTTCTTACCTTCTCTTTATCGTGTTAACTTTGAACATTGACTGTTGGATCAAGACTAGGAAATCCAAACATTGCCAACTGCTGGATCTTCTTTTCCATTCTTAGCATCCAGAAAGAATTTACTTTAGCACGATGAACGCTAGTATGTGCAAACCTCAAAACACAAACTCCATTGCTCATTTTTGAGGGTCCTTGTGCTAATAAATGCATGCACTTGGATGCAATTTTCATTTTTATGAGGTCCTTGATGTAACTTGTACTTCCACCGATCGTGTTAACTCTCAAGCACCTATCTCCTATGAGACCTACCATTTGATAGGCCATTCACAGTACTTCTTATCTTCTCTTTATCATGTCTTATCTCTTACAATACAATAAACCACTACATAGTGTACGGATTAACATTGAACATTGACTGTTGGATCAAGACTAGGAAATCCAAACATTGCCAACCGCTAGATCTTCTTTTGTATTCTTAGCATCTAGAAAGATTCTACTTTAGTACGATGAACGCTGGTATGCGCAAACCTCAAAACACAAACTCCATTGCTCAGTTTTCAGGGTCCTTATCCTAATAAATGCATGGAGTTGGATGCAATTTTCAATTTAATAAGGTCCTTGATGTAACTTGTACTTCCACTGACCGTGTTAACTCACAAGAACCTATCTACTACGAGACCTACCATTTGGTAGGCCATTCGCAGTACTTCTTACCTTCTCTTTATCGTGCCTTATCTCTTACACTACAATAAACCACTGCATGGTGTACGGATTAACTTTGAAAATTGACCGTTGGATCAAGACTAGAAAATCCAAACATTGCCAACCGCTGGATCTTCTTTTCCGTTCTTAGCATCTAGAAAGATTCTACTTTAGCACGATGAACGCTAGTATGCGGAAACCTCAAAACACAAACTTCATTTCTTAGTTTTCAGGGTCCTTGTGCTAATAAATGCATGCACTTCGATGCATTTTTCATTTTTATGAGGTACTTGATGTAACATATGCTTCCACGGACCGTGTTAACTCTCAAACACCTCTCTCCTACGAGACCTACCATTTGGTACGCCATTCGGAGTACTTCTTATCTTCTCTTTATCATGTCTTATCTCTTACAATACAATAAACCACTGCATAGTGTACGGATTAACTTTGAACATTGACCGTTGGATCAAGACTAGCAAATCCAAACATTGTGTAACACCCTCAGAATCGGCCCTATGCAAGTTTTAGCGAAACTCGCCAAACCCGCATAGAAACGATTCAAAGGTGCCCACCAGGCACTTTCGTGCGGGTGGAAAACGAAGTAATAACATTACACAACAGTCCTCGATGGGACCCACAGAACAGATATATACGCAGACGACTCAATGAGTCAAGAATACAGATATCTGAACAAAGATCCAAATCACCTTGAAACGATAGGCGTCCAGCTACGGACAAGATGCAAATGGGGCTAAGAGCCACAAGAATAACCATTACGTCCATAACCTGCCCAGCCAAGCGGAAGGGTAACCCCGCTAACGACGCCGATCTCAAAACCTGCTTAAACAAAAGGTGCCGACAAAGGGCAAAGGAAAAGAGGAGCGTCGATCGAGGCGACACAGCGAGTCTAGAATTCGCGGTCCTCGCCTACATAGGTATGGTGGATCAAGCGGCAGCAAGAGATGCACTAATCAACCTATAGAGACTCGATACAATGGCGGCAATCGAGAGGGGTAAGAAAGACCTATTCGGATCCAACCTGATTCTACCATCAAACAAACCCATCCCGGTGTTTCCCCTCGAGACCAATCGAGGAAGTCAACCGAGGAACTCACACGGTTGGCAGTTTTAATTATCCGATTATCGTTGCAGCAATTACTAGTCGGTTTAGATAATCATCCCGATAAAATAAGCAGGGCACTTTTAGTTGACCATTCCGTGATAGTTGCAACACTTACTAGTCGCATGTATAGCATGAGATAAACCCAAAATCCAGCAGCTTGTTGGTACTTTTATTTAGCCATTCCGCTAGAAGTTGCAATACTTACTAGCTGGTACAATGGTCGCAAGTTTACACCCAAACAAGCAATTGTTGGCAGTTTTATTTAGCCATTCCATTATAGTGAAGCTGATTACTAGTCATTATAAAGTCAAATTTATAGCACTACTTTAGTTATAGTTGTCTATGATCGAGATATCGTGCTCCAAGTCGTCCATAACCGCGGACACGGCTTTGAAAGTTTTAACCCCCGGTGCACAAATAGCAACACACACCGATATGCCTCGAAAAACCAAATCAAAACCCAACGATCCACGACAAAGCGATCACAGGATTCAGAAATATTTCAGGGGCCACCCCATTGAGTATTCGAAGAACGGTTAGTGACTCGAGGCGGACTCAAGGTTTGCCAATGGTCGTGGAACGATCGGGAACCCAAAGCTGGGCTTGTCGACACCGCGAAAACACTCCGCTTACCTAAAGACAAAGGTGCTATCCATCGCACAATTTAAATAAAGCAAGTAAAGCATGGCATAAGTACAGGATCGTAAATAAAACCTCAAACTAGTTGTGGCCCCAAGAAATAAGAATGAATCAAGCTCGCTGTGGGGGTCCATAAGCCTCCGGATGTGGATAGCGATAAATCAAGGAACAGTATCAAGTACTGGGTCCCACGGACACAAGTGGGCTCGAAACCAAATATTATCTATCACCCACCGATGCCTCGCTAATTCAATTTTAGTTGTTAAACAGGAATTAAAGTGAGCGATAAGTAAAACTATGATCATCTCCAACATCAACATGCGGCAATACATCAACGACTGTGGCACTTGACGACACGCAACAGCACTTGAGCAAGCGACTACGACGCGCAAGTCCAACTATCTACCAAACAACAGGTAATAGGGTGTGTCCAAGGCAATATAGGGCTGCAAGGGATATCACGGGTACGGAAAACTAAAGCATCGCAACACAGATAGCAATAGATCAACAGGAGGGAATAAATACTATAAAAGTAAGATAGGTAGAAAGGGGGAGATGCTCGCCTGAAAACATTGCCGAGGGTTCATCCGAAGATCGGGGCGAGGCTCACATCAACTCAACGGCCTTATCCGCGAAGAAGCAAAACACTAGAATAAACACCGGATGCACTATTTAATACTACGGCAAAAGATCGGGCATGATGCATGTATGATGTATGACATGGCAAAGGTGCGATGCAATTAGGTCATATTAAGCGGAACCGGGGTCCCGACAATTAATTAGGTGGTTCAAGTTGTTTAACTACCCCGCAATTTAAATGTTGTTTTATTAAAACAAAAGATAGCACCGGTTCGCTACACCAATTTAAATGGGACCAATATACGACTGGATTTGCCCACATATGGGCCCCATATTTAATTATAAGGTGAACCGGCATAAGGCCCCCAAACCACAGGACAAGTATGCATGCATGAACAAATTAATATGCAACAGGTAGTGTTATATTTATAAAATAGGGTTCGAGAAAAGGGGTCACACATTAGGGGTCTCGACGGTCTTGGTTCCGGGGTTCGGGGTCGGTCTCAGGGTTCAGATCTGGGGTTCGGTCTCGGCGGAAGCGTCCTCAGATAACGGGGTAGATCTTGGCGCAGCCGGGATGAAGGGCTTGGTTCGGTGTCGGGGCGCATCGGATTCTTCCGGGTCGGTGCCGATCTTGTTGTCACGAAGATCTTGTCGGGTCCCACGGGGTCGGTCTTGCCGTTGCGAGGGTCTTGTCGGGACCGCGCCATCGAGTCGGTGTTAGCGTTCGCTTCCTCGAGGCAATCTTGGCGTCTGGGACGACTGCCGCATCATGGCCGGTCGGACTTGGCGTTCGGGGTGAAGACTTGTCGTTCTGCGTCGGTGTCCTTACCGTCCGTGTGGCGAACTTGGCGTTCCGTTTAACGACCTTGGCGTCCTTGTCGGAGTTCTCGGTGGCGATGTCGGTCTTGGGTTCGGCGCCGGCGGATCTGGGCGATCTTCAAGCTCGGTTCCTGGCGTGGCCCTTGGATCACCGGGATCGGGCTTCGGTTTCCATGAAGGGGAGCGTAGGACTCCGGATTGTGGTCGATGGAGATCTCGGATGGCGCCGGGGGTTCGCCGGATCTGTCTGTTCGATGTCGATCTTGGCGGCCACTTGTCTATGTTGTTGTTCTCGGTATCCCTCACCCAACACAACTAGAAGGACAAGCCAGAAAAGGTGGCCTCAACGCGTGATGCTTGCAACTTGCCAACATCCAGAGACAACACGGTCGGGGCTCCATAGGCGCCTGTGGCAGCCACACGGAACGCTGCGGCGATCGCGCCAAGCAGGCTCGGTCGGCTTTCGCCGGCGACGACGCTTGAGCCAGCAGGACGACGTGGCCGAGGCAGGGGACCGGCGGCGGTGGAGGTCTGAAGAGCCGGGCGAGAGAGCAGGCACGGAGCGGCAGCTCGAAAGCGGCAGGGTCCAGGCGGCTCAGCGGGGCAGGCTCGAGCACGCCGGGAGGCGAGGCGCGGCCTTGGCGTGGAACGGGCGAGCGGGCGTCGGAACAGCCGAGGCGCTGGCCGAGGCGGCTGGGCGGTGGATGGCGCGACGGCGAGAGAAGGCCATGAGAGGAAGAGGGCGTGGCGAGGCGGGCTTGAGCTCGAGGCGATCATGGCGGAGGCGAGTCTTGAATCATGGGCCGACGGAGCGGGGCAGGACGGCCACATGGAGGGGACGCGGGCATGGGAGGAGGAGGAGAGGCTGGATGGATGGAGGCCGAGGGCTCTGGCGGCGAGGGGGAAGGGTTCGAGTGGGGGGAGCGTGGTCTGGGATGGGCGAGAGGTGGGAAGGACGCTACCAGGCAAAGTGGGTGGGTCCGAGCGGGTGGGTCAGGCGGACCAGGTGGGCGTGGGCGGGTGTGGGGGCTGGGTGGGTTGTGGGATGAGAGAGAGGTGGGAGAGGGTAGGATTAGGTGGCGATTTGGTTGGCTAAGGGGAGGGAGAGATGGCGTGCAAGCCGCCATAGGTGGTGAGGTGGCCAGAGGGTGGGTAGAAATAGGTTGGGTAGGTCTAGGATTAGAGGTGGACCGTTTTAGAAATCCTGGGGGTGGTCGTTCGGGTCGATCTGGCCCGTTCGACTGCCCCCGCTAAAACAATTAAATATTTTATTTATTTCAAACCGGGCTTTTGCAAACCGATAGCAGACAAAACAAAATAATCCGGAGACCCGGGTTTTGCGTTTGAATAAAGACGGGGCGTTTAGAAAACAAATTAGGTTTTTCCGCAAATAGTTTTATGCAAGCGAATGCAAGATGATGACGATGCTCAAATGCAATGTGGCATGATGACATGAGCATGCGGTCATGATGATGCAATGCACAAAAACAACGCGATTTTCTAGTAGTGGTTTTGCGGGATGCCACAATTCGACACCACTAACAATGGATCTCGCCCTCGAGATCCGCCTCATGGTACCAGAAGGAAGGTCAGCGATCTGCGTCTTCTCGCTTCGTGTAGATCCTCGCGACACCACTAACAAGAGGTCGTTGTCCGTGATCGTCGTGAGAACACTCCGGAAACAAAGGACGAAGGCAGAGGTATCAACAAATAAAGCCACCTCTAACTTCGATAGAAAGAGAGAACTGATGCATTCTTATCCACTTCGATGTACAAGAGCGAATAGAAAGGGTAGTCGGCATGGGGGCCAATCCATCACGCACCCAAACTATTACCCTGCACAATCAGTAGAAAAACGTGCAACCATTCTGAATTAGATCAAGATCTCGACAAGCGAGGTTCGAACAAAGGAGTGATGCGCATCAGATCGGATCGGCGTAGATGATGATGTCGCTGCCGGAAAACACCTAAGGCGAGAAGGAACAAAGAGAAGGCCACGACGAAGGATTCCTCGGATAACACGAAGACCAGATGTAGCAACACCGTTACCAAGGAGGAAGCGAAACTCAAGGTACGATTTAAAACCCAACCACGAGAATCCTGGACTCGAAGAGAGAGAAGAGAGCGGATCCAAAACACGCAAAGGTAAGAGGAGAATAGCAGAGGGGTAAGGAGTAAAATTAGACCTAATCAGAACTATCCAACCGATTTTGCAAAAATAGTTTTGACACTCTACTTGGCCGTTAGCTAGGTTATCCTACAGAAATTTGGACTTGTGGGGTATCGCAACTGCCGAGCTCGATACCACTCAACACCCTCGAGATCGGCCCTATGCAAGTTTTAGCGAAACCGCCAAACCCGCATAGAAACGCTTCAAAGGTCCCCAACAGGGACTTTCGTGCGGGGTGAAAACGAAGTAATAACATTACACAACAGTCCTCGATGGGACCCACAGCAGATATATATACGGCGACTCAATGAGTCAAGAATACAGATATCTGAACAAAGATCCAAATCACCTTGAAAAGCGATAGGGCGTCCAGCTACGGACAAGATGCAAATGGGGCTAAGAGCCCCAAGAATAACCATTGGCGTCCATAACCTGCGAGCCAAGCGGAAGGGTAACCCCGCTAACGACGCCGATCTCAAAACCTGCTTACACAAAGGGTGCCGACAAAGGGCAAAGGAAAAGAGGAGCGTCGATCTTGAGGCCAAGACACGGCGAGTCTAGAATTCAAGGCCCTCGCCTACATAGGTATGGTGGATGAAGCGCAGCGAAAGATGCACTAATCAACCTATAGAGACTCGATACAATGGCGGCAATCGAGAGGGGTAAGAAAGACCTATTCGGATCCAACTGATTCTACCACCAAACAAACCCATCCCGGTGTTTCCTCTCGAGACCAATCGAGGAAGTCAACCGAGGAACTCACACGGTTGGCGCTTTTAATTATCGATTATCGTTGCAGCAATTACTAGTCGGTTTAGATAATCATCCCGATAAAATAAGCATGGGGCACTTTTTAGTTGACCATTCCGTGATAGTTGCAACACTTACTAGTCGTGCAGATAGCATGAGATAAACCCAAAATCCAGCGGTTGTTGGTACTTTTATTTAGCCATTCCAGAAGTTACAATACTTACTAGCCAGTACAATGGTCAAGCGACACCCAAACAAGCAATTGTTGGCAGTTTTATTTAGCCATTCCATTATAGTGAAGCTGATTACTAGTCATTATAAAGTCAAATTTATAGCACTACTTTAGTTATAGTTGTCTATGATCGAGATATCATGCTCCAAGTCGTCCATAACCATGGACACGGCTTTGAAAAGTTTTAACCCGCCGGGTGCACAAATAGCAACACACACTCGATATGCCTAAAAACCAAATCAAAACCCAACGAGGCACGACAAAGCGATCACAGGATTCAGAAATATTTGGGGCCACCCCATTAGTGGTAATTCAAGAACGGTTAGCCGACTCGAGGCGGACTCAAGGTTTGCCAATGGTCGTGAACGATCGGGAACCCAAAGCGGGCTTGTCGACACCGAAAACACTCCGCTTACCTAAATAAGATGCAGTGCTATCCATCGCACAATTTAAATAAAGCAAGAAAGCATGGCATAAGTACAGATCGTAAATAAAACCTCAAACTAGTTGTGGCCCCAAGAAATAAGAATGAATCAAGCTCGCGCTCAGGGGTCCATAAGCCTCCGATGTGGATAGCGCGATAAATCAAGGAACAGTATCAAGTACTCGGGTCCTACGGACACAAGTGGGCTCGAAACCAAATATTATCTATCACCCACCGATGCCTCGCTTAATTCAATTTTAGTTGTTAAACAGAATTAAAGTGAGCGATAAGTAAAACTATGATCATCTCCAACATCAACATGCGGCAATACATCAACGATCGTGGCACTTGACGACACGCAATAAAGACTTGAGCAAGCGACTACGACGCCATAAGTCCAACTATCTACCAAACAATGTAATAGGGTGTGTCCAAGGCAATATAGGGTGCAAGGGATATCACGGTACGAAAACTAAAGCATCGCAAATACGTATAGCAATAGATCAACAGGAGGAATAAATACTATAAAAGTAAGATAGGTAGAAAGGAGATGCTGCTTTGAAAACATTGCCGAGGGTTCATCCAAGATCGGGCGAGGCTCACATCAACTCAACGGCCTTATCCGTGAAGAAGCAAAACACTAGAATAAACACGGATGCACTATTTAATACTACGAAAAAGATCGGGCATGATGCATGTATGATGTATGACATGGCAAAGGTGCGATGCAATTAGGTCATATTAAGCGGAACCGGGGTCCCGACAATTAATTAGGTGGTTCAAGTTGTTTAACTACCCCGCAATTTAAATGTTGTTTTATTAAAACAAAAGATAGCACCGGTTCGCTACACCAATTTAAATGGGACCAATATATTTGGATTTGCCCACATATGGGCCCCATATTTAATTATAAGGTGAACCGGCATAAGGCCCCCAAACCACAGGACAAGTATGCATGCATGAACAAATTAATATGCAACAGGTAGTGTTATATTTATAAAATAGGGTTCGAGAAAAGGGGTCACACATTAGGGGTCTCGACGGTCTTGGTTCCGGGGTTCGGTCTCTGTTCAGTTCTGGTGGGTTCGGTCTCGGAGCGTCCTCGAATAATCTGGGTAGATCTTGGCGCAAAGGGATGAAGGGCTTGGTTCGGTGTCGCAGACGGATTCTTCCGGTCGGTGCCGATCTTGTTGTCACGAAGATCTTGCGGGTCCCACTGGTCGGTCTTCCGTTGCGAGGTCTTGTGGACCGCGCCATCGAGTCTGTTAGCGTTAGCGTTCTGCCTCGAGGCAATCTTGGCGTCTGGGGCGACCACGATCCATGGCCACGGTCGGACTTGGCGTTCGGGGTGAAGACTTGTCGTTCTGCGTCGGTGTCCTTACCGTCCGTGTGGCGAACTTGGCGTTCCGTTTAACGACCTTGGCGTCCTTGTCGGAGTTCTCGGTGGCGATGTCGGTCTTGGGTTCGGCGCCGGCGGATCTGGGCGATCTTCAAGCTCGGTTCCTGGCGTGGCCCTTGGATCACCGGGATCGGGCTTCGGTTTCCATGAAGGGGAGCGTAGGACTCCGGATTGTGGTCGATGGAGATCTCGGATGGCGCCGGGGGTTCACCGGATCTGTCTGTTCGATGTCGATCTCGGCGGCCACTTGTCTATGTTGTTGTTCTCGGTATCCCTCACCCAACACAACTAGAAGGACACGAAGCCAGCAGAAAGGTGGCCTCAACGTCCAGATGCTTGCAACTTGCCAACATCCAGAGACAACACGGTCAGGGGCTCCATAGGCGCACAGGGCAGGCCACACGGAACGCTGCGGCGACTGCGCCAAGGCAGGCTCAGGGTCGGCTCGCCGGCGACGGACGCGCGCGAGCCCGCGCAGGACGACGTGGCCGAGGCAGAGGGGACCGGCGGGGGCGGTGGAGGTCCTGGGGCGAGCCGGGGCGCGGAGACGGGCCCGCGGGGCGACGGCGGCTCGGGGGCGAGCAGGGGGGGTCCAGGGGCGGCTCGAGCGGGGCAGGCTCGGAGCACGCCGGCGGGAGGCGCGGCGGCGGCGCCGGGCGCGGAACGGGCCGAGCGGGGCAGACGGGGAGCGTCGGAACCGGCGCGGGCCGAGGCGGCGGAGGGCGGGTGGATGGCGCGACGGCGAGGAGAGGCGGCCGCAGAGGGAAGAGGGCCGGCGGCGAGGCGGGCTTGAGCTCGGGAGGCGACTGGCGGCGGCGGAGGCGAGGTGCTGAACCGCGGGGCCGACGGAGCTCGGGGCCAGGACGGCCGCGCGCGGAGGGGGACGCGCGCTGGGCGGGAGGAGGAGGAGAGGCTGCGGCTGGGCGGATGGAGGCCGACGGGGCTCCTGGCGGCGGCTTGCAGAGGGGGAAGGGTTCGAGGTGGGGGAGCGGTGGTCGCTGGGATGGGCGAGAGGTGGGGGAAGGACGGCCACGGGCAGGTGCGGGGTGGGGTCCGAGCGGGTGGGTCCAGGGCGGACCAGGTGGGCGTGGGGCGCGCGGGTGTGGGGCTGGGTGGGTTGTGTGGGATGAGAGAGAGAGGTGGGGAGAGGGTAGGATTAGGTGGCAGGATTTGGTTGGCTAAGGGGGAGGGGAGAGATGGCGTGGCAAGCTGCCATAGGCTGGGGTGAGGTGGCCAGAGGGTGGGTAGAAATAGGTTGGGTAGGTCTAGGATTAGAGGTGGACCGTTTTAGAAATCCTGGGGGTGGTCGTTCGATCGCCTGCCGCTTAAAACAATTAAATATTTTATTTATTTCAACCTTTTGCACGCGCCAGAAACCGATAGCAGACAAAACAAAATAATCCGGAGACGGGTTTTGCGTTTGAATAAAGACAGGCGTTTAGAAAACAAATTAGGTTTTTCCGCAAATAGTTTTATGTGTTTAATGCAAGATGATGACGATGCTCAAATGCAATGTGGCATGATGACATGAGCATGCGGTCATGATGATGCAATGCACAAAAACAACGCGATTTTCTAGTAGTGGTTTTGCGGGATGCCACACATTGCCAACCACTGGATCTTCTTTTCCATTCTTAGCATCTAGAAAGATTCTACTTTAGCATGATGAACACTGGTATGTGCAAACCTCAAAACACAAACTCCATTGCTCAGTTTTCAGGATCCTTATGCTAATAAATGCATGGACTTGGATGCAATTTCCAATTTAATGAGGTCCTTGATGTAACTTGTACTTGCACCAACCGTGTTAACTCTCAACAACCTCTCTCCTGCGAGACCTACCATTTGGTAGGCCATTCGTAGTACTTCTTACCTTCTCTTTATCGTGTCTTATCTCTTAA
This sequence comes from Avena insularis, assembly GCA_023614405.1. Taxonomy (NCBI): domain Eukaryota; kingdom Viridiplantae; phylum Streptophyta; class Magnoliopsida; order Poales; family Poaceae; genus Avena; species Avena insularis. The sequence goes on along the minus strand of CM042696.1, from coordinate 282,444,966 downwards.
ACTACAATAAACCACTACATGGTGTACAGATTAACTTTGAACATTGACCGTTGGATCAAGTCTAGCAAATCCAAACATTGTCAACCGCTGGATCTTTTTTCCATTCTTAGCATCAAGAAAGATTCTACTTTAGCACGATGAACACTAGTATGCGCAAACCTCAAAACACAAAATCCATGGCTCAGTTATTAGGGTCCTTGTGCTAATAAATGCATGGATTTGGATGCATTTTTCATTTTGATGAGGTCCTTGATGTAACTTATACTTCCACGGACCGTGTTAACTCTCAAGCACCTTTGTCCTACTAGACCTACCATTTGGTACGCCATTCGCAGTACTTCTTATCTTCTCCTTATCGTGTCTTATCTCTTACAATACAATAAACCACTGCATAGTTTACGGATTAACTTTGAACATTGACCGTTGGATCAAGACTAGCAAATCCAAACATTGCCAACCGCTGGATCTTCTTTTCCATTCTTAGCAAATAGAAAGATTCTACTTTAGCACGATGAACTCTAGTATGCGCAAACCTCAAAACACAAACTCCATTGATTCATTTTCAGGGTCCTTATGCTAATAAATGCATGGACTTGGATGCAATTTTCATTTTTATGAGGTCCTTGATGTAACTTGTACTTCCACCGACTGTGTTAACTCTCAAGCACCTATCTCCTATGAGACCTACCATTTGATAGGCCATTCACAGTACTTCTTATCTTCTCTTTATCATGTCTTATCTCTTACAATACAATAAACCACTACATAGTGTACGGATTAACATTGAACATTGACTGTTGGATCAAGACTAGGAAATCCAAACATTGCCAACTGCTGGATCTTCTTTTCCATTCTTAGCATCCAGAAAGAATTTACTTTAGCACGATGAACGCTAGTATGTGCAAACCTCAAAACACAAACTCCATTGCTCATTTTTCAGGGTCCTTGTGCTAATAAATGCATGCACTTGGATGCAATTTTCATTTTTATGAGATCCTTGATGTAACTTGTACTTCCACCGACCGTATTAACTTCAAGCACCTATCTCCTATGAGACCTACCATTTGATAGGCCATTCACAGTACTTCTTATCTTCTCTTTATCATGTCTTATCTCTTACAATACAATAAACCACTACATAGTGTACGGATTAACATTGAACATTGACTGTTGGATCAAGACTAGAAATCCAAACATTGCCAACCCACGGATCTTCTTTTCCATTCTTAGCATCCAGAAAGAATTTACTTTAGCACGATGAACGCTAGTATGTGCAAACCTCAAAACACAAACTCCATTGCTCATTTTTCAGGGTCCTTGTGCTAATAAATGCATGCACTTGGATGCAATTTTCATTTTTATGAGGTCCTTGATGTAACTTGTACTTCCACCGACCGTGTTTTAGTCTCAAGCACGTCTCTCCTACGAGACCTACCATATGATAGGCCATTCATAGTACTTCTTATATTCTCTTTATCATGTCTTATCTCTTAAAATAAAATAAACCATTGCATAGTGTACAAATTAACTTTGAACATTCACCGTTGGATCAAGACTAGCAAATCCAAACATCCAACCGCTGGATCTTCTTTTCCATTATTAGCATCTAGAAAGATTCTTCTTTAGCACGATGAACACTAGTATGGCAAACCTCAAAACACAAACTCCATTGCTTAGTTTTCAGGGTCCTTGTGCTAATAAATGCATGGACTTGGATGCAATTTTTATTTTTATGAGGTCCTTGATGTAAGTTATACTTCCACCACTCGTGTTAACTCTCAATCACCTCTTTCCTACTAGACCTATCCTTTGGTACACCATTCGCAGTACTTCTTATCTTCTATTTATCGTGTCTTATCTCTTACAATACAATAAACCAATGCATAGTGGACAGATTAACTTTGAACATTGATCGATGGATTAATACTAGCAAATCCAAACATTCCCAACCGCTGGATCTTCTTTTCCTTTCTTAGCATCTATAAAGATTCTACTTTAGCATGATGAACTCTAGTATGCGCAAACCTCAAAACACAAACTCTATTGATTAGTTTTCAGGTTCCTTATGCTAATAAATACATGGACTTGGATGCAATTTTCATTTTTATGAGGTCCTTGATGTAAGTTGTACTTCCACCGACCGTGTTAACTCTCAAGCACCTCTCTCCTATGAGACCTACCATTTGATAGGCCATTCACAGTACTTCTTATCTTCTCTTTATCATGTCTTATCTCTTAAAATACAATAAACCACTGCATAGTGTATAGATTAACTTTGAACATTGACCATTGGATCAAGACTAGCAAATCCAAACATTGCTAACCGCTGGATCTTCTTTTCCATTATTAGCATCTAGAAAGATTCTACTTTAGCATGATGAACACTAGTATGTGCAAACCTCAAAACACAGACTCCATTGCTCAGTTTTTAGGGTCCTTGTGCTAATAAATGCATGGACTTGGATGGAATTTTCATTTTTATGAGGTCCTTGATGTTACTTATACTTCCACCACCCGTGTTAACTCTCAAGCACCTCTCTCGTATGAGACCAACCATTTGATGGGCCATTAGCAGTACTTCTTATCTTCTCTTTATCATGTCTTATCTCTTACAATAAAATAAACCACTACATAGTGTAAGGATTAACTTTGAACATTGACCATTGGATCAATACTACCAAATCCAAACATTGCCAACTGTTGGATCTTCTTTTCCATTCTTAGCATCTAGAAAGATTCTACTTTAGCACGATGAACGCTACTATGCGCAAACCTCAAAACACAAACTCCATTGCTCAGTTTTCAGGGTCCTTGTGCTAATAAATGCATGGACTTGGATGCAATTTTCATTTTTATGAGGTCCTTGATGTAACTTGTACTTCCACCGAACATGTTAACTCTCAAGCACCTCTCTCCTATGAGACCTACCATATGATATGCCATTTGCATTACTTATTATATTCTCTTTATCGTGTCCTATCTCTTAAAATAAAATAAACCACTGCATGGTGTACGGATTAACTTTGAACATTGACCATTGGATCAAGACTAGCAAATACAAACATTGCCAACTATTGGATCTTCTTTTCCATTCTTAGCATCTAGAAAGATTCTACTTTAGCATGATGAACACTAGTATGCGCAAACCTCAAAACACAAACTCCATTGCACTGTTTTTAGTATCCTTGTGCTAATAAATGCATGGACTTGGATACACTTTTCATTTTTATGAGGTCCTTGATGTAACTTATACTTCCACCACCCATGTTAACTCTCAAGCACCTCTCTCCTACAAAACCGACCCTTTGGTACGCCATTTGCAGTACTTCTTATCTTCTTTTTATCGTGTCTTATCTTTTACAATACAATAAACAACTGCATAGTGTACGGATTAACTTTGAACATTGTGTGGGGCCCCCGGATTAATCTTCCGAGAATCCCTATTATGCATACACCACGATCCCATGATCAGTCAGTCGTGGCACATAACCGACACGTTTCAAAGTAAACATCCATTACTTAAGTGGATACATGACATACCTTACATGCCATTATGGCTACATCAATAATCATCAGCAGAACTTCATCAAGTGTAGAGCCCGAGCCATGCCTTAACCTACATGCAACTGACTGGGAGAAAGTCCTAGCTCGTTTAGCCGTCAACTTCATCCTCTTATTGACATATGACCAAGTTATTAGCCAGGGACAATGCTAGTGAGTACTTTGAATGTGCTCGCAAATCACCTTAAGATAACAATAATAACAAGAGGATATGCATTATGGCTGTGGTAGTAGGAGGGCTCCAAGAGAGGTTCTTTTCTGAATTAGTTTCTCTTGTAGATATAGCATATACATATTTTTGTTGAAAACCTTTGTAAACATTTTGGAAATCTTTTTGAAAAGTTTTGGAAAACATCAGGACTGGGTCACCCATTTGTTCCTCCTTCTGGTCATCCCATGACCAAACTCCTTTCGTTCCTTTCTGACCATCCCATGGTAAAAACATGTATCGTTTCCGACCATCCCATGGTCAAACCATTTCCAAAGCCATTGCTTTTCCGAAATCCTTTTTGAAATCAAAACCAGCACTGCTCTACAGAAGTTTGTCCAACCCGTCCTTAACCGCGGACACGGCTATTTGAATAGATATACACTCTGCAAAGGTTGCACACTTTACCCACACCATCCGGGTACACTACCCCGATCTACACCGATCGTGGGTCGAGTAACCGATCAAGACTCTCCGGATGCCCACTCCAATATAAGTGCCTACCTAATGTGTGTTGTTCCCCTCAACACCAGGACTCCCTATATAATTCCCAAGCTAACGAGAGCGCATTTTTCCACTTCCCAAGTGTGCGCTTTCAATGAGGGGCTCATAGTAACACGTGGAGGCCCGTAGACCCTTCGTTCCTTCTCTAGGTCGATATCTCACATGGACCCTTACAGGAGAAGGCCCACCCTCGAGGAATTTTTCTCTACTGTAGTCGTTGCGAGGCAGCTTATACCAGAATAAACAAACATCAAATCTAGCCATGTCCCATTCCAGAGTAATGTGGTTGCACGGTTAAGTTGTTATTGCTAAATTGCAAAGAACCGGGTGCATTTTCATAAAACTTTTTCCTCTAGCTTTCCTTCAGTATTTTGTAAAACAAAACCTTTTTCTTTCTCAACATCTCTTGGGAGGTCCCACCTCCACAAGGTTTTATCATAAAACATTTGGTAAAACTTTTCTAGGGTCTTCCCATCCTATGTCTTTGCTTTGGCTAAAATAGGGTCTCCAACGGGCTATGGTGATATGCACCATCTATTCTACTACGGGCCAGTAGGTGTCATCAAGGGGGTTTGTACTTAATAGTACAAAAGTGCAATAGTTCGGAGGAGCCAAACCACTAGCATATATGCAGCAACATATAGTAAAACAGCGCAATTTTTATAAACAGTAGATAAAACATGCATAAGTAAAACAGTAGGACAAGGCTTATGAGAAAGAAGGTGGCTTGCCTGTGACCTGCAATATGGCAATAATGTCCCTGGACTTCTTGTTAGAATACCAAATAATACCAATAATAATTACCACTTCTTCTGTCATCGTCTAGACAGCACATGCAAACAAACCAAACCACAATCAACACAAGGCATACAAGTAGGGAAAACATACAACAAGCAAGTGAATATTATAAGTGTATCATTCAGTAGGTTTCGAGAGGATTGGATTTAGAAGATTGAGAGGGTCTTGGAGATGGGGATGAACATCCCTTAGGGTTATTGTCGAGAAACTACCTAAGAGGGGGGTTTGGACCAATGACCTATTATGTATGATACCATTGTGTAAAAATGATACCAACAGATAGGAGTCGATAAAACGGAACCAACAAAAGTGGTTTCACTATTTTATCACTTTTCTTTAAATAGTTATGATTTTCCTATTGAAATAACTTCTAGTTTTAGGAAATAATTCACCAGTAAAGTTATGGAGTTCCAAAAATTATTTACTTGGAAGATTTTGTAGGTTTTGATGTACTGAGTAGTTGAGAGTTGGAATCTCTCCAAAATAATTACCAGAATGCCCTCGGGAAATTCCCAAAGGCAGTTCAGGAGCTGTTTTGTCTTTTTCACCAAATTAAATCTATAGAAGCTTTTGACTTGATTCCAAGGGAGTGTGGTAGGAATTTAGAATACCTTTATTTAGAGATTGGAATCAACCTTTTTGGAGTTGTGGAACTACTGTGATGATTTATCTAGTGATAACACTAAACAGAATAGCTTAATTCATTAAAATTGAACCAGAGCTCATTAAAATTTGGGCTGCTGGGGTTTGATAGGGATTGATATGGAGTTTTACTAGGAGTTGGAATTAGGCCAATACCTCTGTTGGTTTGACCTAGAGAAATTACCTAAGGCAGATATGTCCTGCTTTTGTTATTTTTGCTAAGGGTGGACCCTAGTTCACCTTGGCCTGAGATAAATGCCTGATGGTAAATATATAAACATGCAATAAATGTAACTTGCTTTCATCCATTTTGGAGGTGTATATCTCTCTCAGGAATTTATTTACTTCAAAAGACAACTTGTAGTGGATTAATTGCCAATAAATAATGAAAATTATTTTTGGCAAAATACCAGTTCTGCATGTTGCACAAAACACACATGAACATGATAAAAATTCTATTTGGGGAAAATACCCCATTTTCCATTTTCCTATAGATTTAAACTGTACAGGTATTTAACAGATCTGGAATTGTTTAAAGAAAAACGAAAAAGAAACGAGGCAAAGACAGCTGGGTCGGATCTGGCGATCATGGGCCACCGAGCGATGAAGCCGGCCCACCCGGCTTCTCTCCGCCCGGAGGAGGCATTTAAAACTGATAGGAGGGCCCCGGCTGTTAGTGGCTGGCCGGGGCGAAGGGGTAAGGAGGCCTGGTGGCCGTCTGATTAAGTGGAGACGGACGGCTCTCCGCCGTCATCCCCAGATAGACGAGCGCCACCGCGTGGGAAACCCTAGGGCGGAGGGGACGGCCGGGAGGCTTACCAGAGAGCTCGGGAGACGGCAGGGAGGCGACGAGGCGACGCGGCGGTCGGTGACGAGCCCATAGAGGGGCGGCATGGCTGGTTTCCATGACTGGAGGTACTTGGCGCGACGGTGACCGAGAGATCCTCGCTGGAGGTTGGCACCGATGCATGTAGAGCAACATCTGGGCATAAAATAGAGGGGGATTAGATGCAGGGGAAGTGGGGGAGCATGGCATGGTGGCATGCAGAGAGGTAGGGGCAGAGGGGAGAGCACCATGCTCGATTCTTGAGGAAGCACCGAGAGAGGGAAAGATCTTCTTCTCCTAGGCGACATAGTGGATGGTAGGGGCTCTAGAGTTAGGGGATGGCAAATCCGAGGGAGGTGAGTACGGGAAGGCCACATGCAAGTGGAGGGGAACAGGGGAGAAGGCACCTCGAGCTCGAGCTAAAAAATGGCCGAAAATGGTGGTTCTTCTTCTTGTGGCCAGAGGAGAGGGAAGGAAAGGATGGGGAGCTCGGGGGAGGTGAATTCTAGGGAGAGGAGTGATATGAGAGGCCAGGAGCAGGGGTGGTGGTCTCCTAGCCTATATCTGAAGGGACAGGTCCAAGGTGAGCTAGGATCATGGGTGAGCTTGGACCTGGTCCATGGCTTTGCCATTGGCTAGACTGGACGATGGAGAGAGGTGGTGGTGCTCTAGGCCGTGTAGAACCAGAGAGGGACAGTGGGTGGCTGCTACAATAATTAAAAGATCTAGTGTCTCTCTCTCTCACATCCAAACACAAGGGACAATGGTATAGGGCAGAGCTACAGTGCTTTGCTATAATGATCACGACCAGAGATGAGTGTTGGGTGCTATGGTGCATTGCTTTGCAAGATTGGTGGTGTTTGGGTTTGGTTTTTGATACACAAAGGTTAAATGTCCCAATTTGCCATAAGGGATGATCAAAGGTTATATCTTGATTTTTTATCTTGACAACTTGAGATAAGGATGCTGGTAGATGGTTATGGTTAGGATACATCTCCAAGATTTATTTGGGATTTTTCAGGGAAGTCTAGAGGCACTTTATATCAATTTTTCAGATAGTGAAGAAATGGTTTTTAGGAAGTTATTTGATATTTTTAATTGGACAAGTTGATTTTTTGATGTGAGATGATACCAAATGTGAATACACACTTAGGGGAATTTTCCCAAGATTTATTGTGGCTTAAGAGTATTTAAAACAATTACTATTCCATTTGTGCCATTTAAGAAAATAGGCAAAAATAAATAATAAAAGTCTTCAAAAATATTTACTTTTGAGGTGGGAATATAGAGTATGATATATGGATCCTAATTGATCTAAAAGTTGGGGAAGTGCTTTGGCAAAAACCAAGCTTTCCCCTGGGAAAGGAGTTTTGGAGATTTTGTCTATTAAAGAGATTAATTAGATTTGGAGCCATACTAATTATGGATAATATTTGATAAATCTTGATGATAAAGGTAGATGATGTAGACAAGGTGTAACAAGCATTTGCAACCTTGGGGTTGGGGAATCAAAGTTGATTTTGGTGAAAACAAGAGATTTAAGGATCTTGGGTAAGATTGTTTTCAAGCCACCAAAACCTTGTTGGATCTTGGAGCTCAAGGATCCCCTTGTGGCATGGTATATATGGATGGATATACCAAGTGATTTATCGCAATGGTGTATAGGTTTGAGCTTGATCCTGCTTGAGCTCACCATGACAGGCTTTCAAACTTTGAATAAAATAAGCCTGCCAAAGCAGATTATCAACTAGCCTTCAAAACCTTGTGGGTTTAAGAAGCACAAAGATCCACTTGGAACAAGTGAAGTACGTATTGATAGACCTATATGAGTAGAACACAACCATGCAAAGATTTGGTCCATAGAAGGTTGGATGGTGGTGTGAGCTTCTATCAAAGTAGGCGATTGGACTAGATTGGCAGGTATAGTTATTTTCTTGCCTGCAAAACCATCAGGAACAAGTGGCATAGAATATGATCTAACCAAGGGAAAGAGTGGGCCTTGGTAGTCCTTAGGATGGTTAACAAGATCGTTCAAATGCGTTTCCAAAAATGCACAATGGCTGAGAAACGGTGGAATTCAAAAAGGTGATGTTGGAAATAGTTTTCCAGAAATAGCCAAATTTGGTAGACTTAGGGTTTTTGACTAGAATGTGGGTGGTTATGATTTTGATGGGTTGCAAGGTAGCAAAGCATCATCAAGTGGATGATGTTGACGTGTAGATTGAGTAGGAAGGATCCTTGCTTGATACTAGTCTTCATTGACTTGGAAGCTCCTAGGAGGGATCACTTCAGAAGGGGTCTGGTTAGGGGTTTTAGATGATCACCTAGTAGCTAGAGATAAGATCCAGATTTGTATTCTTACTTAGGGTGTGATGATTTGGAAACATCTTGATCCTAGTGATGAGCTCCTAGAGTAGCTCATACTATCTCCTAAGCAGACAAATCAAGCAGCAGATCAAGGCAATTCATCACACAGTAGTTCAAGGCAATTCATCTTAGAAACTAAGCAAACCTACTACTAGGGTTGCCATCAAGCCCAGCTCAAGGTAAGGATGGGTATTGTGAGAAGGTTGTGGTTGGAATCAGGTGAGAGTCCTTGGTATCTCTACCAAGAGTAGAATTCAAAAGCTTTAAAAAGAGGTCTTGGGAAACCTAGAGATAAGAATGGTTGAAGGTCTATCTTGAAAACATAAGGAGATTATAATAGGTTGTTCTCCATAGTTTAGGGAAATAGAAGCTACTAAAAAGGGTGGAGGTTGTAAAGGTATCTTGGCTCTGGTTTTGGAAATGCCAGAACATTTGGGAATATGTAAAATGAGCCAGGACAGTTTTGTTAAATAGCTTTTGTCCACTGATGTTGAGGTAAGGAGTATATCTTCTAATACACATTCATAAGTATAAACATATTCAACAATAGGCAAACACTTCACCATTAAACAAGAAAAAGTTTTTGTTCCCCCTGATTTTTGCATTCTAGAAAACTAATCAGGGTTGCTGAAATTGGAATGTTACAGACCTTTCCCCCTTAAAAGAATCTTTTCCCGAGATTCACGAGAGTAGGGTTAGGGGATTTTGAGTCAAGGTTAGTGCTAGGTGTCGCAAGCGTACTGTCTTACGGACGTTGTCGTTGAGAGAGGTTACTACATTGATGAAGTATGATCTTCAGTCTTCTTGGATGCTTGGAGAGTTGAGCAGATTTAGCCTGATTGCGAGGGATGCTCTTCTGTTCCTTCCAGACTCGATATCTTGAGAGCTTAGACTGGGCAGATTATCTCGATGCTGAACTTCACGGGGTACTCGTTGGAGGATACAATCTATAGCTGGGAGTACCTCACTCTAAGGATTCACAACTCTACCTTGGGGTCGTAGCATATCCTATTTAACGGTATTAGGGTCGAACTCTTGAGTTTGCTTCTAGCGAAGGGTTACTCTATTTTTGTGAGAAAGACGTAGTATTTCCCCCTTAGGGTTAAATTGGGGTAGATCGGAGAGTTGACATAGTCCTTCCTTCTTGGAGTTGTAGATTGATGTTTTGAAGACTGTCGTCACTCTTTCTCTTAGAGTTGGACTCTTTCGATGACGTCTGCGAAGGTAGGTCCTATGGGGCTTATATACTACGATTATTCATACTTAGTCCATTGGAGCCATTGGACTCTCACGTCCTCTAAGCGATTGGAACTGAGCGGTTAGCGATCCTGTGGACCTTCAGATAGGTTTTCAGCTAACGTAGCAAAGGGATTTCGTAGAATCTTCAGTTCGTTTCTCCTCTGATGAACCGCGAGTTGCTACTTGGTGAAAAGACATTGGATCTGGGGATCTTTTTTGAAGTATCTTCCGGTAGACAGTCTTCTGGAGTTTGAGTGGAAAGACGTAGTATTTCCACCTTAGAGCTTCACTAAGGTGCTTCGGGAGGGGTGCGGATCTTCTGTCTTGGAGTGCTGACCCGATGTTAGCGGAAGGTTGTATCTTCCCGGAGTCTTGAGGTGAGGTCTTCGAGTGACACCCTATTCTATAAACCTTGGCGAGGGTGGTTTCCTAACAAAGCCTTATGGAGTTAGCTCAGGGCAAGATAGCAGTTTATGACTCTCCTGGCTAGTCTTTAGTCAGGGTTAATCCAGTCAGCGTCGGAGAAGATGTCTTCACTTGAATATCTTGCGTTGCTTCTTCTTGAGGGCGGAGTGGACTCGTTGTCTTCATGCATCCTTGTCTTCGAGTTTTTGGATTATTTTGTCCTTTTCGTGAGGAACTTCCCGTTGGGTTGGGTAGGGTCGACTAGAATAGTTAGTCTCCTGAGGGGGTTAGAAGGTCTAATATACCGGAGGTCAGCATAGTTAGGTCTTCACTTATTGTCTTGGTATACATTTCTCGTGGTTTCTTGTGGATATTGAGGACCCTTCGGTGATCGACCTTCAGCCTCAACAGGATTTTTGCTGCAGTAGACTGATGAACAAGGGAGTGTTGCGCTATTGACGAGTCTTGAGAGGTGAGTTTGATGAGGTATGCCGTCCTGCTGGGGTGAAGTCTTTGAGTTGTTCTGACTAGTCGATGTCGAACTCCTGGTTCTTCCGATGCTTTTCCTCTCATATACTCTCAGGGTTAGCCTAGGTCTCATTACCGACAGCTAACACAGGGGTTTCCTGAGTTAGTAGGGGGTTATCGCTCCTCGAGTCACATTTTTAAGGAGGTCAAAGCAAACCAGAGCATGCAAACAAGGCGAACAGAGCTAGGGGATCGCAATGTCCTCGGCAAACAACTCACATCAAGTGACACATGATGCACTTAGGCAAGCAAACACGGTCAACGCTAGGGACCAAGGAGTTAACTACTCGCAATGTAGGGGAATCCTATTCTTAGGACTATTGACCCTAGATATCGTCTTTCTTCAGGTAGGAGTCACTATCTTGCAGATGAAACCTTCGTCGTATCTTGGACGCTTCTTGATAGTGCAACAATTGATGTCTTCTAATTAGGGGGATTCCACTGGTAGAGCGATATTGTAGTCTCCTTGTGTTTGCGGGTAGTTTCTTATGTTCATCTTGTTCTCATTATCTTTACCAGGTTCTAAATCCTAGTTATTTAAAATCTGTAGGTTTGAAGTTTGGACGAGAGTTAGAGGAAACTATTTTCGAAAGCATTTACTTAGTGTAAGAGGAGAAGTAGAACTTTTTGAAACTCATTGGGAAACTAGTTTTCGAAAGCCGGGGTTTTCAAAATAAGGTTCATGTCTAACGACCATGCTAACTAAAGTTCTCCTATAGTCAGGATGGCTCTGATACCAAGTCCGTGGGGCCCCCGGATTAATCTTCCGAGAATCCTTGTTATGCATACACCACGATCCCATGATCAGTCAGTCGTGGCACATAACCGACACGTATCAAAGTAAACATCCATTACTTAAGCGGATACATGACATACCTTACATGCCATTATGGCTACATCAATAATCATCAGCGGAACTTCATCAAGCATAGAGCCCGAGCCATGCCTTAACCTATAGGCAACTGACTGGATAAAGTCCTAGCTCGCTTACCCGTCAACTTCATCCTCTTCTTGATATCTGACCAAGTTAATAGCCAGGGACAATCCAGTGAGTACTTTGAATGTACTCGCAAACCACCTTAAGATAACAATAATAATAAGAGGATATGCATTATGGCTGTGGTAGTAGGAGGGCTCCAAGAGAGGTTCTTTTCTCAATTAGTTTCTCTTGTAGATATAGCATCTACATATCTTTGTTGAAAACCTTTGTAAACATTTTGGAAACCTTTTTGAAAAGTTTTGGAAAACATCAGGACTGGGTCACCCATTTGTTCCTCCTTCCGATCATCCCATGAACAAACTCCTTTCCTTCCTTTCCGACCATCCCATGGTTAAAACATGTATCGTTTCCGACCATCCCATGGTCAAAACATTTCCAAAGCCATTTCTTTTCTGAAATCCTTTTTGAAATCAAAACCAGCACCGCTCTATAGAAGTTTGTCCAACCCGTCCTTAACCGTGGACACGGCTATTCGAATAGATTTACACTCTACAAAGGTTGCACACTTTACCCACACCATCCGGGTACACTACCCTGATCTACACCGATCGTGGGTCGAGTAACCGATCAAGACTCTCCGGATGCCCACTCCAATATAAGTGCCTACCCTATGAGTGTTGTTCCCCTCAACACCGGGACACCCTATATAGTTCCCAAGCCAACTGGAGCGCATTTTTCCACTTTCCAAGTGTGCGCTTTCAATGAGGGGCTCATAGTAACGCGTGGAGGCCCGTAGACCCTTCGTTCCTTCTCCAGGTCGATGTCTCACATGGACCCTTACAGGAGAAGTCCCACCCTCTAGGGATTTTTATCCCCTGTAGTCGTTGTGAGGCAGCTTATACATGAATAAACAAACATCAAATCTAGCCCTATCCCATTCCAGAGTAAGATGGTTGCACGAGTTAAGTTGTTATAGCTAAACTGCAAAGAATCGAGTGCGTTTTCGTAAACCTTTTTCCTCCAGCTTTCCTTTAGCATTTTGTAAAACAAAACCTTTTTCTTTCTCAACATCTCTTGGGAGGTCCCACCTCCACAAGGTTTTATCATAAAACATTTGGTAAAACTTTTCTGGGGTCTTCCCATCCTATAGCTTTGCTTTTGCTAAACAGGGTCTCCAACGGGCTATGGTGATATGCACCATTTATTCTACTAGGGGCCAGTAGGTGTCATCAAGGGGGTTTGTACTTAATAGTACAAAAGTGCAATAGTTCGGAGGAGCCAAACCACTACCATATATACACCAACATATAGTAAAACATCACAATTTTTATAAACAATAGATAAAACATGCATAAGTAAAACAGTAGGACAAGGCTTATGAGAAAGAAGGTGGCTTGCCTGTGACCAGCAATATGGCAATACATATCCCTAGACTTCTTGTTAGAATACCAAATAATACCAATAATAATTACCACTTCTTCTGCTCTCCGATTTCATCGCAACTATCGTCGTCCAGACAACACATGCAAACAAACCAAACCACAATCAACACAAGGCATACAAGCAGGGCAAACATACAACAAGAAAGTGAATTTTATAAGTGTATCATTCAGTAGGTTTCGGGAGGACTGGATTTAGAAGATTGAGAGGGTCTTGGAGATAGGGATGAACATCCCTTAGGGTTTATTGTCGAGGAATTACCTAAGAGGGGGTTTTGGACCAAGGACCTATTCTGTATGATACCATTGTGTAAAAATGATACCAACAGATAGGTGTTGATAAAAGGGAACCAACAAAAGTGGTTTCACTATTTTATCACTTTTCTTTAAATAGTTATGATTTTCCTATTGAAATAACTTCTAGTTTTAGGAAATAATTCATCAGAAAAGTTACGGAGTTCCAAAAATTATTTCCTGGGAAGATTTTGTAGGGTTTGATGTACTGAGTAGCTGAGAGTTGGAATCACTCCAAAATAATCACCATAATGCCCTCAAGAAATTCCCAAAGGTAGTTCGGGAGTTGTTTTATCTTTTTCACCAAATTAAACCTACAAAAACTTTTGAGTTGATTATAAGATAACATGGTAGACATTTATAATACCTTTCTTTAGAGATTGGAATCAACCTTTTTGGAGTTGTGGAACTACTGTGATGATTTATCTAGTGATAACACTACACAGAATAGTTTAATTCATTAAAATTGAACCAGAGCTCATTAAAATTTGGGCTGTTGGGGTTTGATAGGGATTGATATGGAGTTTTACTGGGAGTTGGAATTAGGCCAATACCTCTGTTGGTTTGACCTAGAGAAATTACCTAAGGCAGATATGTCCTGCTTTTGTTATTTTTGCTAAGGGTGCTCTGGGTCATGTAGGAGCAGAGAGGGATAGTGGGTGGCTACTGCAACAATTAAAAGTTCTAGTGTCTCTCTCTCTCACATCCAAACACAAGGGACAAGGGGATAGGGCAGAGCTATAGTGCTTTGCTACAGTGATCACGACCAGAGATGAGTGCTGGGTGCTATGATGCATTGCTTTGCAAGATTGGTGGTGTTTGGCTTTGGTTTTTAATACACAAAGGTTAAATGTCCCAATTTGCCATAAGGGCTGATCAAAGGTTATATCTTGATTTTTGATCTTGATAACTTGAGATAAGGATGCTGGTAGATGGGTAGGGTTAGGATACATCTCCAAGATTTATTTGGGATTTTTCAGGGACGTCTAGAGGCACTTTATATCTATTATTCAGATAGTGCAGAAATTGTTTTTAGGAAGTTATTTGATATTTTTGAATTGGACAAGTTGAGTTTTTGATGTGAGATGATACCAAATGTGAATACACACTTAGGGGAATTTTCCCAAGATTTATTATGGCTTAAGAGTATTTAAAACTATTACTATTCCATTTCTGCCATTTAAGAAAATAGGCAAAAAGAAATAATAAAAGTCTTAAAAAATATTTACTTTTTAGGTGGGAAGATAGAGTATGATATATGGATCCTAATTGAGCTAAAAGTTTGGGATTTGCTTTGGCAAAAACCAAGCTTTCCCCTGGGAAAGGAGTTTTGGAGATTTTGTCTATTAAAGAGATTAATTAAATTTGGAGCCATAATATTATGGATAATATTTGATAAATCTTGATGATAAAGGTGTATGATGTAGAAAAGGTGTAACAAGCATTGGCAACCTTGGGATTGGGGAATCCAAGTTGATTTTGGTGAAAACTAGAGATTTAAGGATCTTGGGTAAGATTGTTTTCATGCCACCAAAACCTTGTTGGATCATGGAGCTCAAGGCTCCGCTTGTGGCATGAGATATATGGATGTATAGACCAATTGATGTATACCGCAATGGTGTAGATGTTTGAGCTTGATCCTTCTTGAGCGCACCAAGACAGGCTTTCAAACTTTGAATAAAATAAGCCTGCCAAAGCAGATTATCAACTAGCCTTCAAAACCTTGTGGGTTTAAGAAGCACAAAGATCCAATTGGAACAAGTGAAGTATGTATTGATAAACCTATATGAGTAGAACACAACCATGCAAAGAGTAGGTCCATAGAAGGTTGGATGGTGGTGTGAGCTTCTGTCAAAGTAGGCAAGTGGACTAGATTGGCAGGTATAGTTATTTTGTTGCCTACAAAACCATCAGGAACAAGTGGCTTAGGAGATTATCTAACCAAGGGAAAGAGTGGGCCTTGGTAGTCCTTATGATGGTTAACAATATGGTTCAAATGCGTTTTCAAAAATGCACAAGGGTTGAGAAAAGGAGGCATTCAAAAAGGTGATGTTTGAAATAGTTTTCTAGACAGCCAAATTTGGCAGACTTAGGGTTTTTTACTACAATGTGGGTGGTGATGATTTTGATGGGTTGCAAGGTACCAAAGCATCATCAAGTGGATGATGTTGAAGTGTAGATTGAGTACGAAGGATCCTTGCTTGATACTAGTCTTCATTTACTTGGAAGCTCCTAGGAGGGATCACTTCAGAAGGGGTCTGGTTAGGGGTTTTAGATGATCACCTAGTAGCTAGAGATCAGATCCAGATTTGTATTCTTGCTTAGGGTGTGATTATTTGGAAACATCTTGATCCTAGTGATGAGCTCCTAGAGTAGCTCATACTATCTCCTAAGCAGACAAATCAAGCAGCAGATCAAGGCAATTCATCACACAGCAGTTCAAGGTAATTCATCTTAGAAACTAAGCAAACCTACTACTAGGGTTACATAAATCCTAGCTCGAAGTAAGGATGGGTATTTTGAGAAGGTTGTGGTTGGAATCAGGTGAGAGTCCTTGGTATCTCTACCAAGAGTAGAATTCAAAAGCTTTAAAAAGAGGTTTTGGGAAACCTAGAGATAAGAATGGTTGAAGGTCTGTCTTGAAAACATAAGGAGATTATAATAGGTTTCTCTCCATAGTTTAGGGAAATATAAGCTACCAAAAAGGGTGGTGGTTGTAAAGGTATCTTCGCTTAGGTTTTGGAAATGCCAGAACATTTGGGAATATGTAAAATGAGACGGGGCAGTTTTGTTAAATATCTTTTGTCCACTGATGTTGAGGTAAGGAGTATATATTCTAATACACATTCATAAGCATAAACATATTCAACAACAGGCAAACACTTCACCATTAAACAAGAAAAAGTTTTTGTTCCCCCTGATTTTTGCATTCTGGAAAACTAATCAGGGTTGCTGAAATTGGGATGTTACACATTGACCGTTGGATCAAGAGTAGCAAATCCAAACATTGCGAACCACTGGATCTTCTTTTCCTTTCTTAGCAACTATAAGGATTCAACTATAGCACAATGAACTCTAGTATGCGCAAACCTCAAAACACAAACTCCATTGATTAGTTTTCAGGGTCCTTATGCTAATAAATGCATGGACTTGGATGGAATTTTCATTTTTATGAGGTCCTTGATGTCACTTGTACTTCCACCGACCGTGTTAACTCTCAAGCACCTCTCCCCTATGAGACCTACCATTTGATAGGCCATTCGCAGTACTTCTTATCTTCTCTTTATCATGTCTTATCTCTTAAAATACAATAAACGACTGCATAGTGTACGAATTAACTTTGAACATTGACAGTTAGATCAAGACTAGCAAATCCAAACATTGCCAACCACGGGATCTTCTTTGAATTTCTTAGCATCTACAAAGATTCTACTTTAGCAAGATAAATGCTATTATGCGCAAACCTCAAAACACAAACTCCATAACTCAGTTCTCAGGGTCCTTGTGCTAATAAATGCATGGACTTGGATGCAATTTTCATTTTTATGAGGTCCTTGATGTAACTTGTACTTCCACTGACCGTGTTAACTCTCAAGCACCTCTCTCCTATGAGACCTACCATTTGATAGGCCATTCGCAGTACTTCTTATCGTCTCTTTATCATGTCCGATCTCTTAGAATACAATAAACCACTACATAGTGTACATATTAACATTGAATATTGATCGTTGGATCAAGACTAGCAAATCCAAACATTGCCAACCGCTGGATCTTCTTTTCAATTATTAGCATCTACAAAGACTCTACTTTAGCGAGATGAATGCTAGTATGCGCAAACCTCAAAACACAAACTCCATTGCTCAGTTTTCAGGGTCCTTGTGCTAATAAATGCAAAGACTTGGATGCAATTTTCATTTTTATGAGGTCCTTGATGTAACTCGTACTTCCACTGAACATGTTAACTCATGAGACCTACCATTTGGTACGCCATTCGTAGTACTTCTTATCTTCTCTTTATTGTGTCTTATCTCTTACAATACAATAAACCACTGCATAGTGTACGGATTAACTTTGAACATTGACCATTGGATCAAGACTAGCAAATCCAAACATTGCCAACCGCTGGATCTTCTTTTCCATTCTTAGCATCTAGAAAGATTCTACTTTAGCACGATGAATGCTAGTATGCGCAAACCTCAAAGCACAAATTCCATTGCTCAGTTTTCAGGGTCCTTGTGTTAACAAATGCATGGAATTGGATGTAATTTTCAATTTAATGAGGTCCTTGATGTAACTTGTACTTCCACCAACCGTGTTAACTCTCAAGAACCTCTCTCCTACGAGACCTACCATTTGGTAGGCCATTTGCAGTACTTCTTACCTTCTCTTTATCGTGTCTTATCAATTACAATACAATAAACTACTGTATAGTGTACGGATAAACTTTGGACATTGAACGTTGGATCAAGACTAGAAAATCCAAACATTGCTAACCGCTGGATCTTCTTTTCCATTCTTAGCATCTAGAATGATTCTACTTTAGCATGATGAATACTAGTATGCGCAAACCTCAAAACACAAACTCCATTACTCAGTTTTCAGGGTCCTTGTGCTAATAAATGCATGGACTTGGATGCAATTTTCATTTTTATGACGTCCTTGATATAACTTGTACTTCCACCGACCGTGTTAACTCTCAAGCACCTCTATCCTACAAGACCTACCATTCTTCTCTTTATTGTGTATTATCTCTTACAATACAATAAACCACTGCATAGTGTATGGATTAACTTTGAACATTTACCATTGGATCAAGACTAGCAAATCCAAACATTGCCAACCGCTAGATCTTCTTTTCAATTATTAGTATCTACAATGAATCTACTTTAGCAATATGAATGCTAGTATGCGCAAACCTCAAAACACAAACTCCATTGCTCAGTTTTCAGGGTCCTTGTGCTAATAAATGCATAAACATGGATGCAATTTTCATTTTCCTGAGGTCCTTGATGTAACTTGTACTTCCACTGACCGTGTTAACTCACGAGACCTAGCATTTGGTACACCATTCGTAGTACTTGTTATCTTCTCTTTATTATTTCTTATCTCTTACAATACAATAAACAATTGCATAGTGTATGGATTAACTTTGAACATTGACCGTTCGATCAAGACTTGCAAGTCCAAACATTGCCAACCGCTGGATCTTCTTTTCCATTCTTACCATCTAGAAAGATTCTACTTTAGCACGATGAACGCTAGTATACGCAAACCTCAAAACACAAACTCCATTGCTCAGTTTTCAAGGTCCTTATGCTAATAAATGCATGGACTTGGATGCAATTTTCATTTTATGAGGTCCTTTATGTAACTTGTACTTCCACCGACCGTGTTACTCTCAAGCACCTCCCTCCTACGAGACCTACCATTTGATAGGCCATTCGCAGTACTTCTTATCTGCTCTTTATCATGTACTATATCTTAAAATACAATAAACCACTTCATAGTGTATGTAGTTACTTTGAACATTGACCGTTCGATCAAGACTAGCAAATCCAAACATTGCCAACAGCTGGATCTTCTTTTCAATTCTTAGCATTTACAAAGATTCTACTTTAGCATGATGAACGCTAGTATGCGCAAACCTCAAAACACAAATTCCATTGCTCGGTTTTTAGGGTCCTTGTGCTAATAAATGCATGGACTTGGAAGCAATTTTCATTTTTATGAGGTCCTTGATGTAACTTGTACTTGCACCAACGTGTTAACTCTCAAGCACCTCTCTCCTATGAGACCTACCATTTGGTACGCCATTCGTAGTACTTCTTATCTTCTCTTTATCGTGTCTTATCTCTTAAAATACAATAAACCACTGCATAGTGTACGAATTAACTTTGAATATTGACAGTTGGATTAAGACTAGCAAATCCAAACATTGCCAACCACTAGATCTTCTTTTCCATTCTTCGCATCTAGAAAGATTCACCTTTAGCACGATGAACGCTAGCATGCGCAAACCTCAAAACACAAACTCCATTGCTCAGTTTTGAGGGTCCTTGTGCTAATAAATGCATGGACTTGGATGTAATTTTCATTTTTATGAGGTACTTGAGGTAACTTATATTTCCACCAACCGTGTTAACTCTCAAGCACCTCTTTCCTACTAGACCTACCATTTGGTACGCCATTCGCAGTACTTCTTATCTTCTCTTTATCGTATCTTATCTCCTACAATACAATAAACCACTACATAGTGTACGGATTAACTTTGAACATTTACCGTTGGATCAAGACTAGCAAATCCAAACATTGCCCAACATTGGATCTTCTTTTCCATTCTTAGCATCTAGAAAGATTCTACTTTAGCATGACGAACCCTAGTATGTGCAAACGTCAAAACATAAACTCCATTGGTTAGTTGTCAGGGTCCTTATGCTAATAAATGCATGGAATTGTGATGACCCAGAAGTATAGGGGATCGCGATAGTCTTCGAGGGAAGTAAAACCCAATTTATTGATTCGACACAAGGGGTGCCAAAGAATATTTATAAGCCTTAACAACTGAGTTGTCAATTCAGCTTCACCTGGAAACAATCTTGCTCGCAGTAGTTTATAAGTAGCAACAGTTTTAGAGTAGCAATAGAAAAGTAAAAGCAGTAGTAAAAGTAAAGATAGTAGTAACAATTTTAGTAAACAGTAGGATTAAAGCGCGGTAGGCATAGGTATGGATGGACGGGTGTTGCATGGACAAGACAATTCATGTAGCAATCAAGATATAGGGCATTTGCAGATAATTAAGGTAAATCATCCAAGTACTAAATAATCATAGGCATGTGTTCCATATATAGTCATATGTGCTCGTAATGAGAACTTGCACAACATCTTTTGTCCTGCCAGCCCGTTTGCAGTGGGGCCTCAAGGGAACTATTGGCAATTAATGTGCTCCTTTTAATAGAGAACCGGGGCAAAGCATTAACACTCCGTGAACACACGTAATCCTCATTATTATCACTTCGGGGCCTTTGGCTCTAGATAATAATGTGTGTATACAACTTGAAGGTAAGATCATAAACAATACCATCATCATAAATCAATAACATGTTCAGATTTGAAATCATGGCACTCATGCCCTAGTGACAAGCATTAAGCATAACAAGTTGCAACAAAGTCAAAAAGCACTAATAATAGATACTAGGCACCATGCCCTAACAATCCGATGCCATTACATGAACGATCTCATCCAATCTCTACCATCCCCATATCCTACAACGGGCGATTACTCACCAATGGATGGGGGAACCATGGATGGTTGATGGAGAAGCAATGCTACTGATGATGATAGCGATGATCTCCTCCAATTCCCCGTCCCGGCAGGGTGCGAGAACGGAGTTTCTGGTTCCGAATCGCGGTATCTGGTGGTGGCGGCACAGCAGAACTCTGACTGGAAAAATGTCGAACCCCCTCTATTTTAGGTCAGAGGGCTTTTATAGGCGAAAGGAGAGGACGAGACGGAGTCCAAGGTGGCCAAACCCCCTCCTGGCGCGGCCTGGCCTGGCCCGCGCGGCTAGGGGGTGTGGGACCCTCGTGGCTCCTCTTCATCCCATCTTCTGGCTCTGTGAGTCTTCTGGTAAAATAGGAATTTTGCAATATTTTCCGGGATTTTTCCCGAAAGTTGATTTCCTGCACAAAAACGAGACACCAATGCAATTCTGCTAAAAATATCGTTAGTCCGCATTAGTTGTATCCAAATCACACAAATTAGAGGAGAAACAATAGCAAAAGTGTTCGGGAAATTAGATACGTTTTGGACGTATCGACTCCCCCAAGCTTAGCTTATAGCTTGTCCTCAAGCAATTCAGTTGAAAACTGAGTGCGATAAAAGAAACTTTCACGAACACATTTGCTTCATAAGATGTATATAATCTCAGCATATGATCAAATACTTAGGCAATTCATAATAAAGAGTATGTAAATAAGTTCACTCAGTAGTCATGCAAGCTATGAAGATATTCCAACTCATTAATAATAAGCAACATGACACATAAGCATATGAAGGATTGTAGTGCTCATAAGAAGATATGATAAAGTGGTATCTCGCTTGCCTATCTTTGGAGCAAAACATAAATGCCAAGGCACCTCTGAAGTTTAAGTGAAGACTAGAAATAAAAATATCAAAGATATCAGTGTCAAAGTTATGTCATAATTAACCATGTCTTGGAGAAGCACATTACACCAAGAATGATAGCTATGCTCTTGAGAAGGTGCTCAAAGAATAAATGATGACTCAACATAAAAGTGAAAGGAAAAGATTTAAAAGTTTGAAAGGCTTCCAACTTCTAAAAGTATGGTACTCATTAGCTTTGAGCTCTCATTGCCCCTATCATAAGCATCTTTTAGGTGATTAAGGTTAAAGTGAACAAATATGAGGATATGCTTGACAAGTTATAAGTTGAAATCTCATGCCCCTTACTTACGAAGACCGAACCTCATGCTACTCAACTTTAGTCACATGTAAGTTCTTGTCATTGTAAGTACATGTGTATCATAGAGAACCACCAATGGGGTACCCCTTGCCCGATGATATGGAATCATTCCCATATAAAAATGACAAGGCAAGCAGATAATGAGCATCTCAGTGATCTTTTTATTTGCTATTTGCATAGGTTTTTATTAAGGATGCTTCACAGATTGCTCACTATGGTTATGTTCCAAGTTTCCACCATGATTAGGCATGGCTTAGGCTAGCAGCCCAGGTGTTTCTCTAACACATATACAAACTCCATGAGCTTACAAGATCCCCTTTTATTTCACACCACCAGGATCCATAAGCATAAGAACATGATATCAAATAAATAAAGTGCAATGTTGAAAGTGTACCCCATGGTAACATGGTTCTGCTAATTCACAACTTATAAAGCGCAAGCATATACGCAACATAGATGGGCTCAATGGTTCAAGTTTATTAAGTGCAAGAAAAGTAAAGTGTGCCATCAAGTTTGTGAGAGCTTTACTAACTAATTTTCTCATAACAAGCAAACATTTTTATTGGAAGAAAACAGAGCATAATAAACATGCAAGGAATAGCAATGATGCTAATAGGTAGATATGGTGGACTCTTGTTGACAACTTTGGTTTTGGGGAGTTGGATGCACGAGTAAAGCTTATGCTCAGCACAAGTGAAGGCTAGCAATAGAAAGGGAGCGACAATCGAGAGAGCAGTAACTGTCATAATCATGCTTGCGACAAAACAAAATTAATAGTGGCATAAAAGCGACACAAGTACGCCGAGGCAGAATAAATCATCAAGGATTAACTGACTTTTTGTTTAGTCATATGCATGCGTGAGCATGTGCCAAGTTGATTCAAATAGAACATAGAGATGAGGATACCATAATGTCATACCAAGCTATGAATAGAACAATACGAGTAACCAGTTATATGACATGTTACACACTAGTAAAGGATTGGAACTGATCATAAGAAGGCAAGAACTACTAAGCATCCATTAAATAACATACACCTTACATGAAAATACTAAGCATGCTCGCAATGATGAGTATATGTACAAAAATGAAAACAAATAGAGTTCATACCAGCCTCTTACCACACCTCGAGTTGTCATAAATCATAACTGCCTTTCACTTGTGTAACTTGAATAATAAGATAAAACCAAACTCCAAGGAATCACTGAGGACCGCTGAACCCTGCAACGAACTTTACAAAACCAGAGAAGAATAACAAATATTTTTGGGTTTTTGATTAATTGAAATAAAGCTAAAAATGATGAAGCAAACCAAGGCTACAAGACAAAGAAGCAATCAAAGAGAAATAACGAAAATATTTTTGGTGTTTTTGTGTTTTGGAAAGCAGAAATAAAGCAAGAAAAAAAACTAAAAGAAAGCAAAACATGGATATGCAAAGTGCCGACTGAACATGATGTCTAGATGATTGTGATGTCGGTATACCTCCCCCCAAGCTTAGGCTTTTGGCCTAAGTGGGTATCAATCCCAAGCTGGCCAAGATGGAGCGCCTCCGTAATACGGCGAAGAAGTGCCTTCCTAGTGTGCAGAGTAGTCGTAAGAGGGCTCATCCCCCTGGCGCTGCCTGTGGAAACCAAGAAGGCGAAGCTGCTCGTCCACCTCCTCCTTGGAGCGCGACCATGGAATCCTGCAAATATTGAATAAAGTAGGTTGTGGCAAGGGAATTTCCCTCTCATCTCCGTCAGTAAACAACATCCTGTAAACTAAACTCTCCATACTAGAGTTAGTAGTGATAAAGTGATGTGTTTTCATAGCAAAAAGATCAAGCCTTTGTGGTGTTAACATAGTATCATTAGGATCAACATAAAGTTCTAAGGCAGCAACCATGCGTGTGGCAATAATACCCCCATAAATGGGTCCTCTAGCAGCTAAGCGACGGGCAATGAGAGAACCAAGATTATACTTGGTATCATTATTAAGTGCAGCAGCAAGAAAGGCTAAATGATAATTAGAAATATTACTAGTGTTCTCCCTACCAAGAATGCTAGTGGAAAGCTAATAAGCAAAATATCTAAGACATGGGAGTTGAATGTTCCTTATCTTCCCGTGCTGAGATGTGTGGTCATCGTCATTTGTCACACTTCGGTAGATCTCCAGCAAATCAGCGGGTCGACCTTGGATCTTCTTCACTGTCCCAGTCATGCCAATGCCTATAATGCTGCAAAATCTTTCCAATGGCATGGTAATAGTCATATTATAAATTTTGAACGAAACAGTTGACCGATAAGGGGTGTTAGTGAAAACAAAACTTTCAATGAAAGTTTTAGTAAGCACGGCGTATTGATCACTCTCATCTTCCATGTAAGTGTTTATACCAACCCTCTGAACAAGGAGTAAGAAATCATTGAGAATCCCTGCAGCTTGCAAAAAGGCAAAACAAGGGAAGGTAGATGGGTGAGCATCTCCCTCATCTCCTTCATTGCCAAAGCATGGTGCAATAAGATCTTCATTATATGATGGCCTAAATTGAGAAGCTGATCTCGAAGGCCTTGCCCTCCTGGGTGTGTCCCTCTCAAATACTTCTCCAAAAGTGTGGTTGTTCATCTCCGCTATTCTAAAATTTTAGACAACCATCATACAAGTGATTGCAAAGTGATTACATAATGGAGGAACTACTTATAGGGACTTGTAAGAGGCCTAAACATGCATCAAAACAATTTCTCTAAGCATTGAACAAGCCTACAAGATCACATAACTTGTCACCTACAGTAGCAAAATACTCAAGATATAATCCACTAAATACAAATCTACTTGGACAAGCGGAGGAGTCACATACCGGAGAACAAATGCTCCAAATTTCAGCAGCAAAGATGAGCTGATCAAGGAGATCAAAAAATTGCGAGCAAGAACTGCAGGAACACGAGTTTGAGCAATGAAATGGTGTTTTCTCGGTAGAGAAAAAGGAGTGGTAGGAGGGAGACTCAGTGGAGGGCCAGGGGTGGCCCACACCATGGCTAGGCATGCCCCTGGTGTGGCCACGCCACCAGGTGGTGTGCCTGCCTGGTGCCCCCCCTGGGTCACTCCATGTACTTCTCTGCCCCTTTTTTGACGTAAAAAATTAATATGAATTTTTTGGAATTTGTCGAGACACTTTATTTTTTTAGGAATTTTCGGGTATTGATGAATAATTTTCTGACAGAAAGATAATTTTGGAATGATGCAATAACAAAACAAAACTAAAACTTTAGAAGTTCTAAGACACTATAATATGCAAGCAACTAGCAATAGAAAAGTAAACTAAGTGAAAGAATAAATTAAAATGGCTAAAATAAAAGTAAGCAAAGATAATCATGGTGAAAACATTGTTTTGTTCATTAAAATCCTTTTGTTAACAAGGTTGATCAGGTCTTGCTACCAAAACAATTTTATATGAAACAAAAATTTGTATTCCACTAAATGATTATGTTACCTCAACCTTGATAGCAATGGTCCCAATCATAATAGTTTCATATTTTTCTCGTGGTATGGGACAATATATTTCTCCAAGTTGGATGCCCTCAATATTTTCAATTGAATTTAAGCCATAATTCCTATCAATCTTCTTGGCAAAATAGACAGTATGCTCTTTGTCATTAACATTAAAAGTTACCTTTCCTTGATTGCAATTAATAACAGCTCCTGCAGTATTAAGAAAAGGTCTCCCAAGAATAATAGACATATTGTCATTTTCAGGCATTTCAAGCACAACAAAGTCAGTTAATATCAAGAAATTATGAGCCATTTGAACAGGTACATCCTCACATATACCAACAGGAATAGTGCTAGATTTATCAGCCATTTGCAAAGATATATCAGTTTGTACTAATTTCTCCAATTGAAGTCTTTTGTAGAGAGAAAATGGCATAACACTGACTCCTGCTCCCAAATCACACAAAGCAGTTCTAACATAATTATTTTTAATAGAACAAGGAATAGTTTGAATCCCTGGGTCTCCAAGTTTCTTTGGAACCTTACCATTAAAGGAATAATTAGCAAGCAAAGTGGAAATTTCCTCATTAGGGATCTTCCTTTTATTATAGACAATATCCTTCATATACTTTGAATAAGGAGGCAATTTAATAGCATAAGTTAAAGGAATTTGCAAAAATAAAGGTTTCATACACTCACAAAACTTATTATAGTGTTCGTCTTCCTTTGATTTGTGTTTCTTATCAGGGAAAGGCATTGGTTTTTGAACCCAGGGCTCTCTTTCGCTACCATGTTTATTAGCAAAAAAATCTTCCTTAGTGTACTTAGCATTTTTAGTGTTCCTTTTAGGTTCTTCTTCAATTTCTTATTTATCAGGAGCATCATTTTTCTCATTACCACTCTTAGTTTCAGCATCAGAGACAGATATACTATTAGGATCTTTAGCAGGTTCATAAAATTCTACAACTATTTTATGTTTCTTTTTCTTTCTCTTAAAAGAAGTACCTCTATTTTACAGCTTGTTGAGAATCTTGCTCAATTTTTTTAGGATGACCCTCAGGATATAGAGGATCCTGGGTGGCAGCACCACTTCTAGTTCTAATTTTGTAAGCATGTTTTTCTTTAGAAGCATTAACTAGAAAATCTTTTTGTACTTTAATAAGCTGATCAATTTGAGTTTGAACCATTTGGAAATGTTTAACAAGCATTTTAACATCATTAGAGGTTCTTTCCACAATATTCCTAAACTCAATAATACCTCCAGAGTTTTCCATCAAATGATTATGCACTCTTTTATTAAAATTATCTTGCTTAACAATAAAAATATCAAATTCTTCTAAGCATTGATCAGGAGGTTTACAATAAGGAATATCACCTTCATCAAAATGTTGGAGAGAGTGTACCTCAATAGTGGATGAGTGGGAGATTGGCTTACATAATTCTTCTATAGGAGGTAAATTCTTCACATCTTCAGATTTAATACCCTTCTCATTAAGACATTTCATAGCTTCCTTCATCACTTCATTATTTAGTTCAATAACTCCCCTCTTCTTTGGTGTCGGTGTTAGCTCAGGCACAGTTAACTCAGGTGGAGTTGACTCAGGTGAAGTCCAGTCATCATAATTCTTTCTTATTTTAGCCATTAATTCCTCAGCTTCTTTGGGAGTTCTCTTCCTGAAAACACAATTAGCACAACTATCCAGGTATGTCCTAGATTCTTCAGTTAGTCCATTATAATATATATCAAGAAGCTCATTTTTAGGTAATGGACATCCAGGTTGTGCATGAATCAAAGAACAAAACCTTGCCCATGATTCAGGCAATATCTCCTTTTCTCCCTATTTAAAATCAAAAAGTTCCTGCAAAATGGCATGTCTAGCACTAGGAGGGAAATATTTTTGAAAGAAAGTATCAATCAAGCAATCAGGGCTATTAATAGATCTAGGAGGTAAATTATTAAACCAAGATTTAGCCTCTCCTTTAAGTGAAAAATAGAAAATTTTAGCAACAAAGTAGGTGCGCATCTTAATATCATCATAAAATAGGCCACTCATGGTAGAAAGCTCAGTCATATGTTCTACAACACTTTCATTTTTAGTCCCACAAAAAGGTTCTTTCTCAACAATGGTTATGTAAGATAAACCAAGAGAGAAATCATAATCCTTATCTTTAATGTTTATGAGAGATGTAGAAAACTTATCTTTAGGAGATAATTTGGGCTTTATAGTACGCCTCTCAAGGAGACTCTTAATATCACTTTTACCATGAGTATTTTGACATTCTTTAATAACTTCATCTGTCATTTCTATACATCTGTCTTCAATATCATAGCTCTCTATGGACTCAGGTGAACTAACAGGTGTAGTAGTGTATTCATTAGGAGTTTCAGTATTTTCAGCTATAGTTCTAGCAATCGTAGCATCTAGGAAAGGACCTAATGAACCACTCTTAGCAAGAACAATAGAAGTAACATCATAAGTATCAGGAGTTTCAGATTCAGCAAAAGTAGCAGTATGTGTAGCATGTGTATGTGTTGGTGGTGTAAGGAGCTTACTCATCACAGATGGTGAATCAAGAGCAACCGAGGTGTTCAGAACCGTACATCTCCTTGTAGTGGATGGTAATATAGGGACCTTGCCATCACGAGATTTACCCATGATGAATGGATGGTAGTGAACAAAAATGATTCCAAGTGAACTTCATAAATAGAGCTATGCTCCCTGGCAACATTGCTAGAAAATAGTCTTGATGACCCACAAGTATAGGGGATCGTGACAGTCTTCGAGGGAAGTAAAACCCAATTTATTGATTCAACACAAGGGGAGCCAAAGAATATTTATAAGCCTTAACAACTGAGTTGTCAATTCAACTGCACCTAGAAACAATCTTGCTCACAATAGTTTGTCAGTAGCAACAGTTTTATAGTAGCAATAGCAAAGTAAAAGCAGTAGTAACAATTGCAGTAAATAATAGGATTAAAGCGCGGTAGGCATAGGGATGGATGGCCGGGCGTTGCATGGACAAGAAAATTCATGTAGCAATCAAGATATAGGGCATTTGCAGATAAATAAGGTAAAGCAACCAAGTACTAAATAATCATAGGCATGTGTTCCATATATAGTCATACGTGCTCGTAATGAGAACTACTAGCTATTAAGGTGCTCCTCTTAATAGAGCACCGGAGCAAAGCATTAACACTTCGTGAACACATGTAATCCTCATATCATAGCCATCCCCTCCGGTTATCCCGATTATTGTCACTTCGGGGCCTTTGGTTCCGGACAATAATATGTGTATACAACTTGTAGGTAACATCATAAACAATACTATCATCATGAATCAATAACATGTTTAGATATGAAATCATGGCACTCGGGCCCTAGTGACAAGCATTAAGCATAACAAGTTAAAACAAAGTCAAAAAGCACTAATAATAGATACTAGGCAGCATGCCTTAACAATCTGATGCCATTACATGAACGATCTTATCCAATCCCTACCATCCCCATAGCCTACAACGGGGGATTACTCACTCATGGATGGGGGAATCATGGTTGGTTGATGGAGAAGCGATGATGATGATGGTGATGATCTCCTCCCCCCATCCCGACAAGGTGCCAGAACGGAGTTTCTGGTTCCGAATCGCGGTATCAGGTGGTGGCGGTGTAGCGGAACTCTATCTGGAAAAAACGTCGAACCCCCCGTCTTTTTAGGTTAGAGGGCTTTTATAGGCGAAAGGAGAGGTCGAGACACAGTCCAAGGTGGCCACACCCCCTCCTGGCGCGGCCTGGCCTAGCCCACGCGGCTATTGGGTGTGGGCCCCTTCTGGCTCCTCTTCGTCCTGTCTTCTGGCTCCGTGAGTCTTCTAGTAAAATAGGAGTTTTGTAATATTTTCCGGGATTTTTCCTGAAAGTTGATTGCCTGCACAAAAACGAGACACCAAGGCAATTCTGCTGAAAACATCATTAGTCCGCATTAGTTGTATCCAAATCACACAAATTAGAGGAGAAACAATAGCAAGTGTTTTCGGGAAAGTAGATACGTTTTGGACGTATCAACTTGGATGCAATTTTCATTTTTATGAGGCCCCTGATGTAACTTGTACTTCCACCGACTGTGTTAACTCTCAAGCACTTATCTCCTATGAGACCTACCATTTGATAGGCCATTCGTAGTACTTCTTATCTTCTCTTTATCATGTAACAGCCCAATTTCAGCAACCCTAATTTGTTGTCTAGAATGCAAAAATCAGGGGGAACAAAAACTTTTTCTTGTTTAATGCTGAAGTGTTTTCTTGTTGTTTGGATATGATTATGCACCTGAAGGTGTATTATATGATATACTCCTTACCTCAACATGAGTGGATAAAAGCTATTTAACAAAACTGTCCTGGCTCATTTTACATATTCTCAAATGTTCTGGCATTTCAAAACCCGAGCCAAGAAGCCTTTGCAAACCAACTATTTTAGTAGCTTCTATTAATCAAACTATGGAGAGCTACATACTATAATCTCCCTATGTTTTCAAGACAGACCTTCAACTACTCTTACCTCTACGATTTCCAAAACCTTGTATAAAACCTTTGAATTCTACTCTTGGTAGGGATATCAAGGACTCTTACCCTATTCAAACTCCAACCTCTTCAAAATTCCCCAACCTTACCTCAAGCTAGGCTTGATGGTAACCCCCGTAGTGGATTTGCTTAGTTTATAAGATGAGTTGCCTTGATCTGCTGTCTGATGAATTGCCTTGATCTGTTGTCTGACTTAATTGCTTAGAAGTAGTATGAGCTACCCTAGGAGCTCATCCCCTAGGATCAAGAAACCTTAAAATCCCCAAATCCTAAGCAAGAATACAAGGTGGATCTGATCTTCAGTTACTAGGGGATCATCTAAAACCCTTAACCAGATCAATTCTGTAGTGATCAATTCTAGAAGCTTTCAAGTCAACGGAGACCAATATCAAGCATTGATCCCATCTACTCCATCTACACTTCAATATCATCCACTTTATGATGTTTTGGTACCTTGGAACCCCTCAAAAACATCCCCTCATACTCTAGTCAAAATCCTCAAAACTGCCAAATTTGACTAAGTCTAGAAATTGTTGCAACCTCACTTTTTTTAATGCCTTCCTTTCTCAAACCATGTGCATTTTTTGAAATGACCTTGAACCATCTTGATAACCAACCTTAGGACTACCAAGGACCACTATTGCCCTTGGTTAGATCATCCTCCAACCCACTTGTTCTTGATGGTTTTGCAGGCAAGAAAATAACTATTCCTGCAAATCTAGTCAACATGCCTACTTTGACAGAAGCTCACACCATCATCCAACCTTCTATGGACCAACTATTTGCATGGTTGTGTGGTACTCATATAGGTATATCAATATCTACTTCACTTGTTCCAAGTGGATCTTTGTGCTTCTTGAACCCACATGGTTTATAAGGCATCATGTCTCATTTGATATAGCAGCCTTATTTTCAACAAAGTTCGCCATCACTTCCAGACTACCTCAAATGTAACCAATCCAAACTCCCTCTGCCCTAATCATCTATATGACTTGGTCGAGCTATCCATCTATCCCTTGCATCAAGGTGAGCTCTGAGCTCCAAGATGCAACAAGGTTTTGGTGGTATAAAAATAACATCACCCTAGATCCACAACTCCTTGTTTTCCACCTAATTCAAGTTGGATTTCCAATTTCCAAGGTTGCACATGCTTGTTACACCTTTTCTACATCATCTACCTTGATCATCAAGATTTATCAAATATTATCCATAATTATTATGGCTCCAAATCTAATTACTCTCTTTAATAAACAAAAGCTCCAAAACTCCTTTCCCAAGGGAAAGTTTGTTTTTTGCCAAAGCACTTCCCCAACTTTCGGCTCAAATGAGATCCATATATCATACCCTAACCTCCCACTTCAAAAATCAATATTTTTGAAGGGTTTTATTATTTCTTTTTGCCTATTTTCTCAAATGGCAGAAATGGAATAATAATAGTGTTAAATACTTTTAAGCCTCAATAACTCTTGGGAAAATTATCCTAAGTGTGTTTTCACATTTGGGACCATCTCACTCAAAATCCAACAAGGTTCAATGTAAAAATATCAAATGAGCTTGAATACTTCACTTCTGTAGTGTTTGAATAATTGATACAAAGTGCATCAGAATTCTCTGAAAAATCCCAAATAAATCTCAGAGATGCAACTTAACCCTACCCATCTACCATCTTCCTTATCTCAGTTGGTCAAGATCAAAAATCAAGACATACCACTTGATCATCCTTTATGGTTGATTTGGACATTAACCTTTTAGTACCCAAAAACCAAATCAAACCCCATCCAATCTTCTCCAACAAGCCTCCACAGCACCACCCCTCAGTACTGGCCATGTGCACTGTAGCTAAGCTACTATAGCAACCCCTCTCCCTTGTCCTCTAGTGTTTGGGGGTAGAGAATTGGAGTGGGACAACCACCTATTGCCAAAGGCTCTTGCCACAGCAGCAACCCTTCCTCCCTCTGCCCTCTGGACACCACCAGAAACCACTCTCCACACCCACAACATCCTCCCCTCTAGTTTCCACCTCCCTCCATACCTCTCCATGGGACAAGTCCACCATGAGCCTCACCCTTCAGTTTAAAGGCTAGAGGCCACCCCACGCCTCCCCCTGCCCCTCATTCCACTCCTCTCGCTCCCACTTACCACCCATAGAACCCTACCCTCTCCCCTGCCTTGTCCTGCCCGAGAGAAGGAGAGAAAGAGCTCTCGGCCTCTCCTCGAAAACGAGCTAAGCTCCCTCCTCCTCCCCTCTCGTCCTCTGCATGTCATCGTGTGAGACCCCTATCCCTGCTGCTTCTAATCCTCTTTGTTTTCCCTGCTCAGGACAACCCCTGGAAGCCTCTCTGGCAAGCTCCCGAAAGATTCGGTGGAGCTACTATGCGCGTGCCCATCCCAGCATAAAAACCAGTCGTGTCGCCCCTCTCTGGGATCACCGTCGTCGACCGCATCATCCTCGCAACCCCACGGTCGCCGGCGAGCCCCCAGGTGAGCTCCCCGCCACCGCTTGACGCGCCTAGGGTTTCCTTTGTCCAACACCGGTCCTAATGAGGACGAAGAATTGGGGCCGTTGATCCTCACTTGATCGAACGACCCTCCTCGCTTAATACATGTTCGGCCTCCCGCGGCCTCTGAACGACGGGACCCGGTCGTCAGCCGTTCAAACAGGGCTCCCACGCGAGCCAGTGCTGGGTGGGCTGATTCCTCCCCAGTGGCCTATTTTCCCCCTGGAAAACCATCCCACCCCATTTCCCTTTTTAATATTTTCGACCAGATCAACAATTTCCCTGTTTGGATTAAATTTGTTTGAAAATGGAAAATGCTTCCAAATGCGCAGATCAAAAATTTACAATGTTTATGGATGTTTTCTTAACCATGTAGTATCCTTGGTTGACCCAAAAATTTACAATGTTTATGAATGTTTTCTTAAGCCTTACCCAATTCAGGTATTGTGGTTGTACGGTAAAATTGGAATGGTATCGCATCCGAACCCAACCATCAGTTTTGTAAAAGGGCTAAGGCTCATGCCTCAACATTTTCATCAACATAAACCATTTGTGTTTCTCAACACATGTCAAAACATCTCAATGGAATGACTCATCATTCCAAGGTTTTCACAAATCATTTTCACCAAGTATTCCCATCTAAAGTGATCTAGTTTTTGGTTTAGCTCTAAACTACTAAGTTAAGAGTTTTCACAAAGGTGGGATGCTAACATAAATCTCATGCCATAGAATGACATCTAAGTCTAACTAGATATGTCAAGTTTTATACTCTTTATGCTACCTTCTAAACAAGTAAAGGACTTTGGTAAAGTAAAGAAAAGTAAAGCTTGGAATTAAATCTTGGAATAGGTATAAGTCCAAAATGGTATAACCAAAGCATGCCTAATGCCTTTGCTTAGGTTATCTAGATTGCACGGGTTAGCTTGCATTGTTAATGATGGCTTGCCTTGTGCAGTGCAGTTGTTAAAGTTTTCTTCCTCCTCCTCTTGGTAGAACTCCTCCTCTTCATAAGCTTGGTCGGTACTATCATCTATAAATACATACGGAGTACACAATCACCAAACAATACTTAAGTAGTCTATTTAGCACACTAAGAAACACATTTGATGATCTAATATCATCACAAGCCTCACAAGGCTTAATGAACTAGTTTCATTTATTTTATTTGAGAAAAGTAATTTCTACTCATTAAAATTAACTAAGATTTAATATTCTCCAATTAAAATATGGGATCATGTGGACACATGTCATCACCACATATTCTAACATATGGGAATGTGATTTAAAGGTTGGACCACACTTCACTAAGTTTAAGTTTAATATTTAATGATTTAAAGTGACTAGAGCTGCCTATATAGCATTATTTTGGTACTAGTCCAAAGTCACTGCATGCAAACCTTAATATTATTACATATTCAGATAAATATGGTTAAATGTGATTTTTGAGAGTTGGAATCAACTCAAAAGCTATTATGGTTGATTTTATAAAAATGTTTGAATGTGCAAATGCTTATGTCTTGTTATTCTTACTAGGAGAGATCTCTGACTCTAAATGAATTAAATCCAACGGGCTTGGATAGATCTTTTCAGAAGCTTTTCAGCAAAATTGGAATCACTCAATTTGGTTCCATAAATCTTCCTGAATTGATTTTCTAACTACGTGATAGAATTGAGTTTAAACCTAAATAGAAAAATCTAGTTTTGAATTACTGGGTCAGCGCGGAAAATGAAATGGGCCGGCCTAGTGACGCTCAGCGGCGCAGATGGCGGCTGACATGTTGGTCCCGCTTGTCAGGGAGACTTAAAGCCCGAAACAATATCTAGCGATCTGGGCCACACGATTATAACGCGGATCAACGGCTCACAGTCCTCGTTGACGACGAACTCGTCGCCGGAGAGACCGAACCCTAAACGGATGGTGGGGGTCTACTGGGACGTACTAGGGCTCCAGATAGTGCCGCGAGGCGGGCGATCGAACTGGACGGTGACGGCGGACTCAGGTGAGGTCACGATAGGGGCTGCGATGGACGGAATCGACGGCAGCGTCTCCTCCTCTGAAGCGGGCTCCTCCGGTGCAATTTCGGCGAACTATGGCTCGAGCAGCTTTGGCGAGAGAGGGGAAATGTTCAGGGGAAAGAGGGGAGTGGAATGGTGTGAGGAATTCATGC
The DNA here is from genome assembly GCA_023614405.1 of Avena insularis. Taxonomy (NCBI): domain Eukaryota; kingdom Viridiplantae; phylum Streptophyta; class Magnoliopsida; order Poales; family Poaceae; genus Avena; species Avena insularis. Next base: position 282,410,028 of record CM042696.1, on the reverse strand, counting down.
TAGGGAGGCCTGCTTATATATAGGCACGACGGTGAGACCGAGAGGTGTGGGCAGCCATCTCCGACGAGGGCGGTACAGGGGGCTATCGGCGTGGGTGAGGTAGGCGGATGGTGGGCGGTTCCCTGGCGGTTCTCTATAGCGTAATGGCGTGGCTAGTGGCGGTGGCATATGGTCGGGAGCGTCGCGCACTCTAGGAGACAGAGGCGATGCTCGACGTGGCTCCCGGTGACTGTGGGTCGCGCGGCGGTGCACGGCCGTGTCTGGCAGGGTGCTAGGGTCGAGGCGGAGTGGCGTGCGCATTATGGGGTCGAGGGGCGGTTTGCTACGTGCTACGGCTATCACGCTCTGGCGCACTCTAGCGAGCTCGCAGAGAGAAAGGGCGGCGACGCTGGGGAGTGGCCCAGGGGCTGGGGTTGATCGAGGGGTAGACCATGGGCGGCGGCATGGTTGGGCGGAGATAGGGGACGTGCTGTTTTGGCGCGGCGTGGTCCCTGGCGCGTTGCCCGCTTCTGGCTGGCGGTGACCATAAAGTGGCGGCGCTCCACTGCTGCTCCAGGCTTAGGGGTAGGCCGGTGGGGGTTTTTGTAGAGCTGGGAGGGACAGGGGAACCAAATGAGTGCCAAACACTCGACAAAGCATTGATCTACACACAGTAATAGTTTGGCAGAATTTTTGTGCATGCCACATGTTCGACACAATGGCCACATGAACAAAATATTTGAATTTTGGGCTGATTTTTGGTGGAATGATGTAACTTATGCTTAAGCATCTAGGTTTGCTTGGGATTTAAAAATGGAGTTCATTTGAGGGGCTTTTGAATAAGTGTGATCTATACATATGAACTACATTCAAATTTCAAATGTCATTTAAATTTAGTGTTTGAAAGTTTTTGGGATGAAACAAAGTGGGCCTTGGAACATCACTACTTGTACTAGCAAGGGGTGCAAAGAACCACAATTGTTTCTATTAAGATTTGAGTTCTAGGAATAGCCAAAGTAGGCTAGGTGATTAAAATGGCAAAAGTGACCATTTGCTTAATTTATTCTTTTTGATTTGTTTTTCTTTGGGATTTGTTTGGGAATGATCTAGATGATGTTTAATTCACCTTAGAATCATTTTACAACCAATGGATCACTCAAACATGGCAATTCAAAACAACTACTAATTTAAATGCACACACATATGAATGCTTAATCATTTTAAATGGAAAAGTTTTTGTTAACCCTAAATTGGGTAGATTTGATCTTGATTAACCTTGGATTAAGTTTTGGGATGTTACAAACCTTCCCCCCTTAAACAAAATCTGGTCCCGAGATTTAAGAAAGAAAACTAGGAACTAAAGAGATCTGGAAACTCGGTCCTAATGTAATCTTTTCGCTCCCATGTGGCTTCCTCTTCAGTATGGTTGCTCCATTGAATCTTGAGAAACTTGATACTCCTGGTCCTGGTGGTTCTGCAGGCTTCCTCTAGGATACGGATCGGCACTTCACGACATGTCAGGTCCTTGTTGATATCAAAAGCTAAGTGCTCGATGTTCTTGAAAACTTCGGTCTTCTCCGGCACTTCTAAGCATTTGCGGAGTAACGCGATATCGAACACATTGTGGATGGCAGACATCTCTTCAGGAAGTTCCAATTGATATGATACTTCTCCTCGACGATTCAGAATCTTGAAAGACCCGATATATCTAGGGGCTAACTTTTCTTTCAGATTAAAACATTGGGTTCCCTTCAATGGTGAAACCTTGAGATATACAAAATCTCTAACATTGAAAGTCAGGTCACTACTTCTATTGTCAGCATAACTCTTCTTTCTGGATTGGGCGGTCTTGAAGTGCTCACGGACCTTGTGAACCTTCTCTTCGGCTTCTCGGAGAATGTCGGGTCCAGAGATCTGACTCTCTCCTACTTGCGACCAATTCAAAGGCGTGCGACACTTTCTTCCGTATAGGAACTCAAATGGTGCCATTTGCAAACTAGCTTGATAACTTTTGTTATATGAGATATCTGCGAAAGGCAGGCAGTCTTCCCATTTTGATCCATACTCTTACACACAAGCTCTCAACATATCTTCTAAGATCTAGTTGACTCTTTCAGTCTGTCCATCAGTTTGCGGGTGATAAGCTGTGCTGAAATTCAACTTGGTTCCTAATCCTTCTTGGACTTTCTGCCAAAATCTCGAGGTAAATTGGGTTCCTCAATCCGATACTATGGTCTTGGGGGTTCCATGCAGACTAACAATTCTAGCAATATACAACTCTGCTAGCTTCGAACTCTGGTAGGTTGTCTTGACTGGTATAAAGTGAGCTACCTTGGACAGTCTATCAACGATGACCCATATTGAGTCATTTCCCCTACTCGAAGTAGGCAGACCGGTGATAAAGTCCATTCCGACGGAATCCCATTTCCATTCCGGAATCTACAATGGTTGCAATAGTCCTGCGGGTCTCTAATGCTCAACTTTGACTCTTTGACAGATGTCACACTTGGCGAGGTAGATCCCGATTTCTCTCTTCATATTGTGCCACCAAAATTGCTCTTTCAAATCTTGATACATCTTTGTTCCTCTGAGGTGGATAGAATAAAGAGTATCATGAGCTTCCTGCATGATAACTTGCTTCAGCTCCGAATCTGTTGGCACATAGATATGGCCTTTGTACCACAGAACTCCTTCTTCGTCTTCGGTGAATCCAGGTACCTTTCCCGTACCAATACGACGTTTGATTTCGTCGATACTTTCATTTCCCTTCTGGCTTCCTTGATTTGGCTAATCAAAGTGGGTTGAAGTTCAATGCTATCTAGAAATCCTTTGCTAACTTTCTTAGTCCTGAACTGCTCCAACTCCTCATACAAACTTGGTTGCTTCTCCCTAATCATGGTGTTTAGACTACAAGGAAATCTGCTAAGAGCATCCGCTACCACATTGGCTTTGCCGGGGTGATAGTGAATGTCAAGTTCATAATCCTTGATTAACTCTATCCATCTCCTTTGTCATATTCAGCTCCTTCTCAGTGAAAATATACTTCAAGCTTTTGTGATCTGAATAAATCTCACAACGATTACCCATAAGATAATGACGCCATGTCTTCAATGCCAATACTACGGCTGCTAATTTAACATCATGGGTCGGATAGTTCTGCTCATGCTGCTTCAGTTGTCGATACAGATAAGTGATAACTTTGCCTTCTTGCATCAACACACATCCGAGACCAATCTTGGATGCATCACAATATACGTCAAACGGCTTCCTGATATCTGGCATGATCAATATTGGGGCTGAAATCAATCTCTTCTTCAGTTCTTGGAAACTGGCTTCACATTTGTCGGTCCATTCAAAATTCTTGTCCTTCTTCAACAATTGGGTCATGGGTCTGGCGATGCTAGAAAATCCTTCTACGAACTTGCGGTAGTATCCCGCTAATCCGAGAAATGCACAGACTTGGGTTTGAGTGGTTGGGGATTCCCATTCTTCGACATCTTTGATCTTGGCGGGATCAACAGCGACTCCTCCGGCAGACACAATATGTCCTACGAATCCCACTTCTTTCAGCCAAAACTCACATTTGCTGAACTTGGCATACAACCGATGCTCTCTAAGGGTTTCAAGGATGATTCTCAGATGCTGCTCATGCTCCTCTTCTGACTTGGAGTAGATAAGGATATCATCGATAAAAACAACGACAAACTTGTCTAGAAAATTCATAAAGATCTTATTCATGAGATTCATGAAATAAGTAGGGGCATTGGTTAATCCGAAAGACATGACCGTATACTTGTATAAACCATAGAGATTAGTAAAGGCGGTCTTCGGAATATCCGTTGCACGAATCTTAAGTTGGTGATAACCAGTCCTAAGATCAATCTTTCAGAATACCTGGGCACCAGTCAACTAATCAAATAGATCTTCTATGTTTGGCAAAGGGTACTTGTTTTTGATGGTGACATCATTCAGCTTTCTGTAATCGGTGCACAAATGGTTGCCTCCATCTTTCTTGTCGATGAATAAAACTAGCAATCTCCATGGCGATGCGCTTGGTTGAATCAAGCCTTCATTTGGGATAGGTTCTTGTCACCATAGCATCCAATTGCTTCTTCAGTTCCACTAACTCTGAGGGGTTCATGCTATAGGTTCTCTAGGCTATGGGTCCGGTTCCGGGGATTAATTCAATAATGAACTCAATATCCCTATCCGGGGGCATACCAGGCAATTCATTTGGGAATACGTCGGGGTATTCACATACTACTCTGACTTGGTCAATGGTGGGCAGGGCTAGACTCTTGTTGCACTTGAATTGACGGGGTAAGGTTTCAGATATATGCTCTACTGTTACTCCAGAGCTACTGGTAATGGTGATGGCTTTCTTGGCACAGTCTATCAGTACTTTATGCTTTGACATCCAGTCCATTCCTAGTACTACTTCCAAACCTTTGGTTCCAAGTACTATTAGATTAGCATAAAAATCTATTCCATGTATTCTGATAGGCACAACTTTGCAAATTTTTCTAGCTTTTGTAGTTGAACCGGGGATTTGAACTATCATGACATGCTTCAAGTGTGTTGGGTGGATCTTACTAGTGCATGCAAATTCTTTGGTGACAAATGAGTGCGATGCTCTAGAATCAAACAACACTCTTGCTAAAACTGAGTTGACAGAAAACATACCAGCACTACATCTGGCGCTTCTTGGGCTTCTTTGGTGTTCATGTGGAAGAGACGGCCATTGCGGTTGTGAGGGTTCCCTGGGGCGAATCTTCTTCCTGGTTGAACACGACGCTGCTGTTGAGCTGGGGCATTCACATTGGCAGTGACGGCAATCTTCTTGGGGCACTCATTGGAATAGTGACCCTTCACTCCACACTCGAAACAAGTGATCTTAGACTTGTCTTTAGCTGCGACGGGCACAACATTGCTTCCAGTTCTGGGTGCAGTGTTGTTGTTGTTGCTCTTGGGAGGTGCATGATTGAAGTTGCTGGTGTTATCGGAGTGATTGTTTTTTCCTCCGGACATCACATTTCCTCCGCTACGGTTGGGGTAGCTTGGGCGAGACATTGGGGGTCGGTTGTTCCTTGGTGCATATCCTGGTGAAGGGTTGGGACGGTACTTCTGGTGACTGTTGGATCCAGCTTGATGCATCATACGACATTTGAGGTTGTCGTTTGCCTGGTTAATCTTCCCTTCCATCTGAATGGCAGAGTCGACTAGCTCTTCGAGATCCTGGAAACGGATGTTGAGGAGGACAGTTTGCATCTCATCATGCAGTCCGTTCAAGAATCTCTCCTTCTTCTTGGCCTCCGTGTTGATATCATCAGGTGCATACCTTGCAAGGTACAGGAATCTGTCAAGGTACTCCACTACAGTCATTCTGCCTTGCTTCAACTCTCGGAATTCATCCCTCATTCGGGTGACTAGACCCTGCGGCACGTGGGTGCGGCTGAACATTGTTTTGATGGCTTCCCATGTCATCACTTGACCATGGTTCATTGTGCGGACGCTGTTCCACCATGCTCTTGCATCTCCTGCGAGATAGTGGGTGGCAAAAAGAACCTTCTCATTAGCATCTACTCCAGCTACTTCTAAGTTGTTCTCCATTGTCTGCAACGAGTCATCAGCATCCAGTGGGTTCTCTGAAGTACTAAAGATTGGGGGATTGGTATTCTGGAAGTTTTTCAGCTTAGTTCCTTGATGATCCTGATTTCCATGGTTCTGGTTGTTGTGAGCCATCTGGGCAATTTGCTGCAGTGTTGCTAGATTAGCTTGGCGCTCTGCCCTGCTTGCTTCCCGTCTGCAATGAGATTCTGCAGGATCTGCAGCATTGGGTCTTGTGATGAGCTGCTCCCTCCCTCCTTTGTTTCCACGAGTCATAATGGGGTAAGAGGGAAAGTTCTAAGGTTCATGGTTTTGATTTCAAAGCTAAAACTTTGAGTTTGACTCAGGTTTTGCAACTAACTTCTATTCATTCAAGCAAAGCACATGATACAAACACACACATACCACAACATCAAAGGAAAATAGATGGTTTTAAGAACCATTATGTAAGCTACGGTACAATGGGACCGATACTCCTCATGGTACGATAGTGCTCTAGTGCATCTACTCATTGCCGATGAAGGCGGAGTCATCATCGTCGGTGTAGAAATCCACGGCATCTTCCTCCAGAAAGTCATCATCATTGATGAGGTAGGAATCAATATCCCCTTGGATATCTTCACCTTCCTTTACAGCAAGCTGAGCTTCTTGCTCCTTGATGGTCTTCTCGAGGTTAGCCATCTTCTTGCGAAGACGGTCGATGGTGTGATCCTTCTTGGCGTGTTGACGGTGCAGAGACTGACGATCCTGGACTAGCAGTGAGAAAGTCTGGTCCTTCTGGGCAGCAATAGCGAGGTTGTGGTTGGCTAGCTCTCTTGCATTGTCCAACTCCTTTTGGAGGTCGTACAACAGGAAGTGGAGGTTCTCCACTTGGCGCTTCAGTATTGGGTGACTTGGCATCTCAAGCGGCATTCCCATGGAATCACTCCTTGCATAGTGAACAAAGCGGGTTCCCTGGATGAGGTTAACACTGAGGGCACATAGACATGCGAGAGCTTCATGCATTGCCCTGGCTAATCCATCTAGCCAGTTGTTCTCCCTCACCGAGAACTGAATTCTCCTAGATACTGGTGCTTCTATCTTGCCTCGAAGATCAGCAGTCACTAGCCACTGCAAATCTCCTCCTAGTGGACCTGGAAGTTGAGCTCCAAGGAATTCCGGATGAGGACGCTCCAAGGAATCAGATAGTGCAGCCAAATCCCTCTCGAAGATCAGTTGGCCTCCATTGCCCAACTGGTAGAACTTGCTGTATTGAGCTTCCATCTATAAGAATTTAGGATGAGGAAGTTAGTGAAGTGATCAAGTGTGTCAAAGTTTTATGTAGTAATGTAAGAATTTGGAGGAACATGAATTTTTTTGAGAGAAAGAATTCCCAAGGGTAAAAGGGGAAATAGTTTTTCATTAATACTCACTTTTGTTTTTGAAGCTAAGTTTTTGTTCGGACGTCCATTCTAACTAGGGTCTCCTATGGTCAGGATGGTTCTGATACCAACTTGTCAACACCCAGATTTTTAATCCCAGGTGCCTGTTATGCCATACCTCGCAATCCTAGGATTACCATTTTTGCGAGACATAATTGTAACATCCCAAAACTTTAATCCCAGGGTTATTAAGATCCAAATCATCAAAATTAGGGTGAACAAAAACTTTTCCCATTAAAATTATTAAAGCATTCATATGTGTGTGCATTTAAATAAGAGTTGTTTTGAATTGCCATGATTAAGTGATCCATTGCTTGTAAAATGATTCTTAGGTGAAATAAACATCATCTAGATCATTCCCAAACAAATCCCAAAGAAAAATAAATCAAAATGAATAAAAGAAAGAAATGGTCATTTGTGCCATTTTAACTACCATGCCTACTTTGGTTATTCCTAGGACTCAATTCTTAACAGAAATAAATATGGATCTTGGCACCCCTTGCTAGTACATATAGTAGTGTACCAAGGCCCACTTTGTGATCTGCCAAAAACTTTCAAACACTAATTTTAAATGGAATTTGAAAATTGAATGTAGTTCATATGGGAAGATCCCACTTATTCAAAAACCACTCAAATGAGCTCCATTTTCAAAACCCAAGCAACCACATAAGTTTAAGCATGTGTCTAGCAAATCCACTAAAATTCATCCAAACATTCAAAACTTGTTTTCTTTCGGCCATTTTCACAACCACTTGGTGGACAGAATTCAAACAAAACACAAAACACTATTTGGAGCACTGTTTGAACCAAATTGGTTCCCCATTTTGCAACCAGAGCCAAACAATGCACTCCCCTACCCCTCTCTAGCCCATCCACCCACTGTGCCACGACCAAATGGTCATGGCCATTAAGGCCGAGCCCCCATTTGGGCACCTCACCGGCGACAACACGCCACAACCACCGCCAGCGTCGTCCACCATGTCCACGATGTAGCCTGTGGTCCACCTCCACCGCCCAACCTGCCCCAGCCCGAGGACACTGACCAGAACGGCCAGGAACCGCCGCGCCCGGAGACTGTCGGCCATGCCGACGCCGCCCGCAGAGCGCACATGGTCCCTGCTCGACCAGACCTCGCCTCACTCCAGCCGCCCGCCTACACGATCCCCACCGGCCGAGGAAGCTAACGGACACGCCCATTCCCCTGATTGTGCCCCGTAATCGCCGGCCGCCATGAAACTCGCTGTCGTTAGAGACTTAGTGCGGGCCGTGCCATTCACTTCCCCCGAATGCAAACCACTGCACACTCACCGCCGTGACACTCGCCAGGGCACCGCCCATCATCCTAGCGCACTGCCTGCACCTCTAGCTCGCTGTGTCGTCGTCACCGGCGAGCATCGCCCATGCTCCTCTGCCGCTCAGTTGCGCCTATAAAAGGAGGCCACCCCAGCACCAACTACTCACACCATTCCACTCCCCTCTCCTCACTGATCCTTCCCCACCTCTCGTCGGAGCCGCTCAAGCCCTAGTTCACCGGAATTTAGACGGAGGAGCCCGCTGCAGAGGAGGAGAAGGCGCCGTCGATTTTGTTCACCCCAGGAGCTGGCGCGACCACCCCTGAGTCCGCCGTTGACCGCATGTTCGATCGCCCCCATCGGTGCAGTAGCTGGAGCCCTGGTATGCCCCCTGAGCACCCCCACCGAGCCGCTAGGGTTAGTTCCCATCGGCGAACTGTTCGCCAGAGTCGACATTCCTCAACCGTAGATCTCCCTTTTAATCTAACGGCCCACATCGCCCTGTACCGCTTTGCGTGTAAAGAGTTGTTGGTGGACCCCTATCAGATGTTCTCTGGTCATGGAGCATGTGGGCAGCCCGTTTTCCTTCAACGCTGACATTTAATTCAAACTTAGATTTTTCTATTTAGTTTTAAACTTAGTTATGTCCCCTAGTTTGAAATTCATTTCAGAGAGATTTACAAATCCAAATGGAGTGATTCAACTTGTGTTAGAAATCTACTGAAATGATCTACCCAAGCCCGTTGGATTTAATTCATTTAGAGTTAGAGATCTCTCCTAGTAAAAATAACGAGACAGAAGCTTTTGCACATTCAAACATTTTTATAAAATCAACCATGATAGCTTTTGAGTTGATTACAACTCTCAAAAATCACATTTAAACATACCTATCTGAATATGTAATAATATTAAGGTTTACATGCACTGACTTTGGACTAGTACCAAAAGAATGCTATATAGGCATTTCTAGTCACTTTAAATCATTGAATAATGAACTTAAACCAAAGTAATTATGAACCAACCCTTAAATCACATTCCCACATGTTAGAATATGTGGTGATGACATGTGTCCACATGATCCCATATTTTAAGTGGTGAATATTAAATCTTAGTTAATTTTCAATGAGTAGAAATTACTTTTCTTAAATAAAAGGAATGAAGCTAGTTAATAAAACTTGTGATGCTTCTGATGATAATACATCGTGAAATGTGTGCCTTAGAGTGCTAATTAGACTAGTTAAGTATTGTTTGGTGATTGTGTACTCCGTATGTATTTATAGACGATAGTACCGACCAAGCTTTCGAGAAGGAGGAGTTCTATCAAGAGGAGGAAGAAAACTTCAACCACTGCACCAACCAAGGCAAGCTATTGTTAGCAAGCTATAATTAAGCTAGAGAAAATAAGCAAGATGTATTAGGCATGCTTTGGTTATACCCCTTGACTAGTACCTACCCCAAGTTTTAATTCCAAGCTTTACTTTCTTTACTCTACCAAAGTCCTTTACTTGTTTTCAAGGAAGCATAAAGAGTATAAAACTTGAACTATCTAGATGACTTTAGATGTCATTCTATGGCATGAGATTGATTCCACATTTCCACCTTAGTGAACACTCTTAAATTAGTAGTTTAGAGCTAAACAAAAACTTGAGTCACTTTAGATGGGAATACTTGGTGAAAATGAATTGTGAAAACCTTGGAATGATGAGTCATTCTGTTGAGATGTTTTAACATGTGTTGAGAAACACAACTGGTTTATGATGATGAAAATGTTGAGGCATGAGCCTTAACCCTTTTACAAAACTGATGGTTGGATTCGGATGCGATACCATTCCAAATTTACCATACAACCACAATACCTGAATTGGGTAAGGATTAGCCAGAAGTTTATATGCATTAGTATTAGTTCCCTCACGGGAGAGGTTTGAGCTGAGGCTACCTCTCGATGTTGTCCACCTATGCAGTGCCCAAGATGACAGATGGTCATGGTTGGGAGGCCATGCTCATAGGAGAGGTGCTTATACTAGGGTGTGTAAAGGAAAGGTTATGTTTGATTATCTGCATACTAAGTATGATGATTCAGGATTATCCCTGACAGATGTATCGAATCTTGTGGTGAAAGTGTACAGTGTCAAACTATTAATAATAGTCCGTGGTTATGGACAGTTGAGTGGCCATACTGTTTTGTTGTCAGATGTTTTCAAAATGACTTATGAAATGAATGATGAATCTTAACTTGACCACAACAGTGATTCTAGAACTTTATTTTATCTTTCTTAGTTTCTGAACTCAGCTTAGGTTTCAAACTTAATCTCATAGTTAAACTTAGAGTTAGTACTTTACATTAGAACTATACTAATTGTTAGTGGTAGTTTGCGAGTACTTAAAGAGTACTCATGGATTTTGTACCTAGCTATTCTCATGGCCAGACTATGAAGGAGACTTCCAAGATGATGGCCAGCAGGACGGTTATGATAACTAGGACTATCTGCCTTGGTCAGCATTGCGTGTGCCCCTGAAGATGGACCCCACCGCTACGCTTATTATTTATTCCGCTGCTTGTTGTATTAAGACTGGATCGTGAGATCCTTATTCGTGTAAGACCGTATTTATGGTTTGTAATGGATGATGTACTGTGATATCCAATCTGTTATGTCTCGCAAAAATGATAATCCTGGGATAGCGAGGGATGACATAACAGGCATCTGGCATTAAAAATCCGGGTGGTGACAATAACAGATTTGGATATCACAGTACATCATCCATTACAAACCATAAATAAGGTCTTACACAATAAAGGATCTCATGATCCAGTCTTAGTACAATCAAGTAGCAGAATAAATAGCGTAGCGGTGGGGTCCATCTTCAGAGTCACAGGCAATGCTACCGATAGAAGATAGTCCTAGTTATCATAGCCGTCCTGCTGGCCTTCATCTTGGTAATCTCCTTCATAGTCTGGCCACGGGAATAGCCAGGGACAAAAGCCATGAGTACTCTTTAAGTACTCGCAAACTATCACTAACGAGTAAGATAGTTCTAGTAGGGATGCTAAACTCTAAGTTTAACTATAAAGTTAAGTTTGAAACCTAAGCTGAGTTCAGAAACAAAGAAAGATAAACTAAGTTTGAAAACACTTAAGTGGGAACTTAATCATCATAGTCACAACTATGTTGTGGTCAAGTCATGTCACAATTCATTTCATAAGTTGTTTTGAAGACATCTGACAACGGAACAGTATGGCCACTCCAACTGTCCATAAACGCAGACGCGGCTATTCGAATAGTTTGGCACTCTGCAGAGGTGGTACACTTTCACCACAAGATTCGATACATCTGTCAGGGATAACCCTAAATCATCATACTTAGTATGCAGATAATCAAACATAACCTTTCCTTTACACACCCTAGTATAAGCACCTCTCCTAAGAGCATGGCCTCCCAACCATGACCGTCTATCATCTTGGGCACTGCATAGGTGGACAACACTGAGAGGTAGCCTTAGGTCAAACCTCTCCCGCGAGGGAACTAATACTAATGCATATAAACTTCCGGCTAAGCCTTACCCAATTCAGGTATTGTGGTTGTACGGTAAAATTGGAATGGTATCGCATCCGAACCCAACCATCAGTTTTGTAAAAGGGCTAAGGCTCATGCCTCAACATTTTCATCAACATAAACCATTTGTGTTTCTCAACACAAGTCAAAACATCTCAATAGAATGACTCATCATTCCAAGGTTTTCACAAATCATTTTCACCAAGTATTCCTATCTAAAGTGATCTAGTTTTTGGTTTAGCTCTAAACTACTAAGTTAAGAGTGTTCACTAAGGTGGGATGCTAAGATCAATCTCATGCCATAGAATGACATCTAAGTCTAACTAGATAGGTCAAGTTTTATACTCTTTATGCTACCTTCTAAACAAGTAAAGGACTTTGGTAAAGTAAAGAAAAGTAAAGCTTGGAATTAAATCTTGGAATAGGTATAAGTCCAAAATGGTATAACCAAAGCATGCCTAATGCCTTTGCTTAGGTTATCTAGATTGCAAGGGTTAGCTTGCATTGTTAATGATGGCTTGCCTTGTGCAGTGCAGTGGTTGAAGTTTTCTTCCTCCTCCTCTTGGTAGAACTCCTCCTCTTCGTAAGCTTGGTCGATACTATCGTCTATAAATACATACGGAGTACACAATCACCAAACAATACTTAACTAGTCTATTTAGCACACTAAGGCACACATTTGATGATCTAATATCATAATAAGCATCACAAGGCTTAATGAACTAGTTTCATTTATTTTATTTGAGAAAAGTAATTTCTACTCATTGAAATTAACTAAGATTTAATATTCTCCAATTAAAATATGGGATCATGTGGAAACATGTCATAACCACATATTCTAACATATGGGAATGTGATTTAAAGGTTGAATCAAACTTTACTAAGTTAAAGTTTAATATTTAATGATTTAAAGTGACTAGAAATGCCTATATAGCATTATTTTGGTACTAGTACAAAGTCACTGCATGCAAACCTTAATATTATTACATATTTAGATAGATATGGTTAAATGTGATTTTTGAGAGTTGGAATCAACTCAAAAGCTATTATGGTTGATTTTATAAAAATTTGAATGTGCAAATGCTTCTGTCTTGTTATTCTTACTAGGAGAGATATATAACTCTAAATGAATGAAATCCAACGGGCTTGGATAGATCTTTTCAAAAGCTTTCCAACAAAATTGGAATCACTCAATTTGGATCAGTAAATCTTCCTGAATTGATTTTTGAACTAAGTGACAGAATTGAGTGTAAACCTAAATAGAAAAATCTAGTTTTGAATTACTGGGTCAGTGCGGGAAATGAAATGGGCCGGCCTAGTGACGCTCAGCGGTGCAGAGGGCGGCTGAGAAGTTGGTCCCGCTTGTCAGCGAGACTTAAACCCAAAATGGTATCTAGCAATCTAGGCCACACGATTATAACACGAATCAACGGCTCACAGTCGTCGTCGACAACAGACTCGTCGCCGGCGAGACCGAACCCTAAACGGACGGTGGGGGTCTACTGGGGACGTACCAGGGCTCCAGATAGTGTGGCAAGGCGGGCGATCGAACTGGATGGTGACAGCGGACTCAGGCAAGGTCACGGCAGGGGTTGCGGTGGACGGAATCGACGGCAACATCTCCTCCTCTGCAGCGGGCTCCTCCGGTGCAATTCCGGCGAACTACGGCTCGAGCGGCTCTGGCGAGAGAGGGGAAATGTTCAGGGGAGAGAGGGGAGTGGAATGGTGTGAGGAATTCATGCTGGGGAGGCCTGCTTATATAGGCGCGACGGTGAGACCGAGAGGTGTGGGAGGCGTCTCCGGCGAGGGTGGTACAGAGGACTATCGGCATGGGTGAGGTAGGCGTATGGTGGGCGGTTCCCTGGCGGTGCTCTACAGTAATGGCGCGGCTAGGGGCGGTGGCATATGGTCGGAAGCGTCGCGCGCTCTAGGAGACAGAGGCGGTGCTCGACATGGCTCCCGGCGACTGTGGGTCGCGTGGCGGTGCACGGCCGTGTTTGGCGGGATGCTAGGGTCGAGGCGGAGCGGCGTGCGCGGTATGGGTTCGAGGGGCGGTCTGCTACGTGCTGGCGGCTATCGCGCTCTAGCGATCTCGCAAAGAGAAACGGCAGCGATGCTGGGGTGTGGTCCAGGGGCTGGGGTGGATCGAGGGGTAGACCATGGGCGGCGGCATGGTTGGGCGGAGCTAGGGGACGTGCTGGTTTGGCATGACGCGGTCCCTGGGTTTTGGCCGCTTTTGGCCGTAGGTGACCATAAATTGGCAGCGCTCCACTGCTGCTCCAGGCTTAGGGATAGGTCGGTGGGGTTTTTGTTAGAGCTGGGAGGGACAGGGGAACCAAATGAGTGGCAAACACTCGACAAAGCATTGATCTACACACAGTAATAGTTTGGCAGAATTTTTGTGCATGCCACTTGTTCGACACAATGGCCGCATGAACAAAATATTTGAATTTTGGGCTGATTTTTGGTGGAATGATGTAACTTATGCTTAAGCATCTAGGTTTGCTTGGGATTTAAAATGGAGTTAATTTGAGGGGGTTTTGAATAAGTGTGATCTATACAGATGAACTACATTCAAATTTCAAATATCATTTAAATTTAGTGTTTGAAAGTTTTTGGGATGAAACAAAGTGGGCCTTGGCACATCACTACTTGTACTAGCAAGGGGTGCAAAGAACCACAATTGTTTCTGTTAAGATTTGAGTTCTAGGAATAGCCAAAGTAGGCTAGGTGAGTAAAATGGCAAAAGTGACCATTTGCTTATTTTTTTCTTTTTGATTTGTTTTTGTTTGTTTTTTTTGGGAATGATCTAGATGATGTTTAATTCACCTTAGAATCATTTTACGACCAATGGATCACTCAAACATGGCAATTCAAAACAACTCCTAATTTAAATGCACACACATATGAATGCTTAATCATTTTAAATGGAAAAGTTTTTGTTAACCCTAAATTGGGTAGATTTGATCTTGATTAACCTTGGATTAAGTTTTGGGATGTTACATGGGATGACCTGAAGACGGGAACAAATGGGTGACCTAGTCCTGATGTTTTCCAAAACTTTTCAAAAAGGTTTCCAAAATGTTTACAAAGGTTTTCAACAAAGATATGTAGATGCTATATCTACGAGAGAAACTAATTGGGAAAAGAACCCCTCTTGGAGCCCTCCTACTACCACAGCCATAATGCATATCCTCTTGTTATTACTGTTATCTTAAGGTGGTTTGCGAGTACATTCAAAGTACTCACTGGCATTGTCCCTGGCTATTAACTTGGTTAGATATCAAGAAGAAGGTGACGTTGACGACTATGCGAGCTAGGACATTCTCCTAGTCAGTTGCCTGTAGGTTAAGGCATGGCTCGGGCTCTACGGTTAATGAAGTTCCACTGATGTTGATCGATGTAGCCATTCTGGAAAATAAGGTATGCCATGTATTCGTTATGTTTCGGATGTTTACTTTGATACTTGTCGGTTATGTGCCACGACTAACTGATCATGGGATCGTGGTTGTATGTATAACATGGATTCTCGGAGAATTAATCCGCAGTCGGTCACACGTGCGGAGTCGAAGCAGACCTTCCTCTCCCCGTTCCAGCGAGCAGCGGAGGTAGTAGATCTTCTCCACGAAATCCCAGCAGCACGACGGTGTGGTGGTGGTGGTGGAGTAGAGAATTCTGCAGGGCTTCGCCTAAGCCGGAGAAGAGCGAAGGTATAGGAGAGAGGCGGCGGCTAGAGCTTGTTATGAGAGAGGGCTAGGAGGGGGCGCCCCCTCCCTTCTATTTAAAGGAGGGAGGCGCGCCTAGGGAGGGGGAGTCCTAGTAGGACTCGCCTCCTATGGCCGACGGGTTGGGAAGGGGGAAGGAGTCCTCCTCCCCCACGAATTCGTGTCTCTCCCCACAAGGTTTCCTTTGACCCTTTCTTGGTTTTCAAGCAAACACCAAGAACTCTTCTAGAACCTTTCAGAACATTCCGAAACCTTCTAGAATCTCCATACAAACACTCCGGAACATTTCCTAACTTAGAAAATGATCCCCAATATTTGAATCTTATTCTCTGGACCATTCCGGATCTCCTCGTGATGTCCCGGATCCAATCCGAGACTCCGAACAACATTCGGTCTCCAACGCATATTCCATATCTACTTAAAACAACTTCGAACCTTAAGTGTGTCACCCTAAGGTTCGTGAATATACAGACATGATGAAGACACCTCTCCGATCAATAACCATCAGCGGGATCTGGAGATCCATAATGGCTCCCACATATTCAACGATGACTTCATGATCGATAGAACCATTTACATACGAAACCAATTCCCTTTGTCACGCGATATTCTACTTATCCGAGGTTTGATCGTCGGTATCTCCATACCTAGTTCTACCCCGTTACTGATAAGTACTCTTTACTCGTTCCATGTTATGTCATCCCTTGTGACCTAGTCACATGCTTGCAAGCTAACTAGATGACATTCCACCGAGAGGGCCCAGAGCATATCCATCCGTCATATGGATGGACAAATCCCAATCTTGGTCCATGCGCTTCAACACATACTTTCAGAATACCCAATGACACCTTTATAACCACCCAGTTACGAAGCGGTGTTTGATGTCATCAAAGTACCCATCCGGTGATGGTGATTAACATAACCTCATGGTCGAAGGATTAGGTTACTATGCATTTGAAAGCTTACATCAATAGGAACTTAATGACTTGATCTTATGCTACGCTTACTATGGGTGTGTGTCCATCACATCATTCTCCTAATGATATGATCTTGTTATTAACGACATCCAATGCCCATGATCAGGAAACCATGATCATCCATTAATCAACAAGCTAGTTTAACAAGAGGCTTACTAGGGACTCTTTTATGTTTACAAAACACACAAGTATTAATGTTTGCGGTTAATACAATTATAGCATGGGATGTAAACACTTATCATAAACATAAAGATATAATAATAACCACTTTATTATTGCCTCTTGGGAATATCTCCAACAGTCTCCCACTTGCACTAGAGTCAATAATCTAGTTAAAAAACTTGTGCATTTACTAGTGGTAAACATAATCTTCGGATCTGACACTTCCAGGTCCGTGTGTATTTGCATGTCCTTGCGTCTCTACGCATTACTCATTCTCTAATGAGATGGCATTGTATAAATTTGGTCCTTTGGTGAGACCTTTAGTTCCTTGGGATTAAATCATGTTAATACAATTGTCATACAATGTATCTTCATAGTATTATCCCGCTATGAACCACACCTAGTTTGATAACAAACTACTTGACGCAAATGCCCTCATTTGGTGCTACAATAGCAGTCATATACTTAGCCTTTTGTTGTAGTATCTGTCACAATGTTTTAACTTTGGTACTCAACCAAATCCGTTATGGAACTTCCTTTCCGTTACATTGTGCCACCTATAGTTTAAATTGAGATAAACTTAATTTGTGACAAAACTAGTATCAATGCAACAATTTACAATGAACTATTTATCACCACTATTATATTCTTAGTTCTTCCAAAGATCATAGGAATATCCCTACTATTGTCCAATGATCATCTTATGAGTCATTCTGGTATATCTCAAAGAATGATTGATCAAAATATTCTTGTGATTTCACCAAGTGTCAAAACACTTGAATCTCGTGTCAACACACTTGAGTCTTGATTCAGTCCTTTCCGTGCGTCAAGAACCTTTCTTGTTGTTTCCATATTGAAGTCATTCAACATCTTATCTATGTACATTTGGCAAAACCATATTAGCGCCTCAATCTATCCATATAGACATTGATGCCTAATTCTTGGGTTATGCCTAAGTCTTTCATTGAAATGAAATTCTTAACCTGTGTCAATAAAAGATACATCATTTCTAATCAACAATATGTCTTTCACATAATGTATTAGAAATATGTCTTAGCGCTCCCACTTAATTTTTTGCAAAAATGCAAGCATCTTCATCGTCTCTGATGAAATTAAACCTTTTAACGGTTTCATCACGGTGAAGATTCCAACTCCGCGATGCTTACTTCAACCATTGAAGCTTTGCATACTCTTTTAGCATCCTTTGAATTAACAAAACCCTTTGGATCGTGTCATGGACACATCCTAGGTAACCATTCTATTAGAAGAACTTGTTTTGTTTGTTCAACTACCATATACCAAAATATATGTAGTGGTTGCTACATTAATCCATCCAGACTAAATATCGCTATGAAAGATCAAACCTTATCATAGTCAATTCCTTGAACATTGTCGTAAACTCTTTCCGACATGTCGACTATTTCATAGATGTGAAACATCCATGTATATTTCTTTATAGTTCCATATACGACTGTAAGGTCTTGCACCTTTCCAGAGGGTCTTTCAAATTCAAAGCTTGATTCTCGTGTATGGAATTATCACGGATTTTATGGCTTCAAGCCACTTAACGAAGTCAGGGCCCATCATTGCTTCTTTGCATGTAGTCGGTTCATCATTGTCAAACAACAATGATTTAACTCTCAAATCTTGGCATTTGATTACTTACCCGACCTACTTGGTTCAATAGTAACTTAGATCTCCGTGACCACAACCTTTGAGGCACGTGAGCCATGAGCATTGTTGCTGCCTCCGGGACACTTTCCGATGCTGCACAACTCAACACATATTAGCCAAGGTTCAATGACCTTGTAAAAGTTCTATTGTCCTCCCACTTAACTTTTCACCAAAATTCCTTCTCAAGAAACTCGACATTCTAAGAGACAAACACTTTTGTCTTTGGTGTTATGGAGGAATACCCAATGGTTATTCGAAATAACCTACAAAGACATGCTCATCTGACTTTGGTTGTAAACACTTTACTTATGCCTAGCATACCAAAAAATTAAGAAAGGACAACCTGGGTTTTATCCCAAACCATGACTTATATGGTGTCATTTCAACGGATCACGATGGAGCTCTTTTCAGTGTAAAAGCGGTAGTCACTAAAGCTTTAATCTTTAAAATATAATGGCAGTTTTATAAATGACACCTTTGATCTTACCATGTCAAACAAGGTTTCATTACATATCTCGAACACTCCATACTCCTATGGTGTTTTGGGAAATGCAAATCCATGGAACGATTCCTCAAATCTTAGGTGTTTTGCTAAACTTGTAACTCAAACATCTTTCTTTATGATCCAATCATAAACTTTTATTTTCTTGTTACAATGATTTTCCACTTCATCTTGAAAGTCTTTGAACATTTTCAAATGTTTCATACTTCTTCCTTATTGAGTAAGTATATACATATACTCACTCAAATCTTCGGAGAAAGCATATGAAGTTGAAATCCATCGCCCACGACTACACATAATGGACTATATACATCAATATGTACAAATTCCAATCAGTTAGTCGTCCGTTCCTCTTTTGGCCTACGAACGGAGTTTTAATTATCTCCAGGAAAGTATCACAAGTGTCATTTGATCAAAATCAAAGACTCCAAAAATCCATCAACATGGAGTTTCTTCATGTATCCCTTTCAATATAATTTAAATGGTGATGTCAGTTCGCAAGTGATCTTTCAATCATTTGTCTTGCGACATTTTAGCATTAGTTTTATGGTCGTTATTTCTCCAACCAGACTTGTATATCATCCATCTATTATGGAATACGGTAATTATTTGAACAACCTTTTGTTGTCATAATACCTGATCAAAATAACAATTATTGAAACAAATCTTGAAGGTAAGCTTTGATGTTAACGAGCAACACAACAACCCTTTTTTTGTTTTCGATGAACATCATCACATATTCTCTTGCTAGTTACTTAGGCCATTGCAGTTCATGAATTGTGTTGTCCTGTATGACACTTCATACCAACCAATTCGGTATCCAATACCGCAGAACCACATTGTTTAACAACCAAGGAATACAGCCATAACATGTATCTTCTATATACCTAAGTTGGATATCTCCAATCTTTTCTTTTCTGCCAAATATTTTATAGATTCTCTTTCAACAATTCTTTTTCTTTTAAAAGAATCTATCAACATCAATAGTGGTGTCATTCACATGAAACATAGTACAAAGTGTGTATAGTCAAATACTAATACCTTTGGACTTGCACTTTGAAGTGGATCACCTTCATCAAATGTTTGGCATTCTTTCAAAGTTCCATTCTTTAGTAATCTTTTAGTGTAGTAAACATTTTACTTACATCTTTTATTCATCATTATCATGACAACTTTCATGATCAAGCTGCTATAGCTTATAAAGGTGAATTGCGAGTATAATGTTTCTTTTCCAAAACCTTTTGGAGGATTAGGACGACTGGCGTCTCCAACCTTCACAAATTCTCATCAAATATGAGGACATATACTCTATCATGTTGTAACCAACATATTGTTTTAGATATCGCAATACCTTTCACATATGATGGTTTCTGAAACATTGCTTTCAGCTCTTAGATAAACTTGATATTAAAAACAATCTTTTGAGTATCAAGAATCATGGAGGCAAACATGATACATTAGATACTAACACTGGAATTGTTACTCTTGATTTAATATTGTTTATTAAACTTCGCAAAGTAAACGGAGTTTGCTGAAAGTTTGCAATATGACTTTTAAACTTTAGATTGACACTTAAAACAATACGATACCAGTTCGTAAAGCAAATATCCAGAATTTCTATAGTTCTACTATCTCAACTATAACTAAGTGTAAGGTGGTGAACGGATGCCAATGACTACAACAAACTATGCAAATTCACTTTGATTGCGTTTTTGATAAAATGAGTTTTACTAATCCAAATTACAAATAAACTCCCACTAAAAACAACATCCCTCGAGTTGTTTTAGTGATTACACGAACCAAATCCACTACACCAAGTCCGATCATCACGTGAGATGATATAGCTTCAAACGCGAACAATCAACATGTTCATCATATCATCCATATGACTCATGCTTTTCCTTTCGGTATTCCGTGTTCCGAGACCATGTCTGTACATGCTAGGCTCGTCAAGGTTAATCTTAGTATCCGCATGTGCAAATCTGGCTTGCACCCGTTGTATGCACACGTAGAATCTATCACACCCGATCATCACGAGATGCTTCGAAACGACGAGTCTTAGCAACAGTGCCTACTAAGGAAGAACACTTTATTACTTGATATTTAGTGAGAGGGATCATCTTATAATGCTATCGTCATGATCTAAGCAATACAAGATGCATAAAGGATTAACATCATAGGCAATTCATAATTAGTGTGATATGATATGGCCCTTTCTTCTTATGCCTTTGATCTCCATTTCCAAGGCACGGACATGATCTCCATCATCACCAGCATTGCATCAAGGTCAGTGGCGCCGCTTCATGGTTGTCCATCATCACTAGCAACTATTACCAGTCCTTGGAATAAAGCTATTACAAGATGAATAGACACGCAGGTCTTAACAGAATTAAAGATAACCATTAGGCTCCTGCCGGTTGTCATATTACAACAAAGATCATTGCATACATCAAATATAATCACAATCACATGATGGCCATATCACATCACAAAACCCCTGCAAAAACAAGTTAGACGCCTCTAATTTTCTTTGCATGTTTTACGTGGTTTGGGGCTTTCGAATAAGAACGGATCTTACCTACGAAACTGAACCACAAAGTGTAGATTGGATCTATACTATGATGGGAGAGACAGACACCCGCAAAGCCACTTGTGCAATATGAGTTGCACGTCAACTGTGGAGCAAGTCTCATGTGCGATGACATGTAAGGTTAGCCCGAGCCGCTTCATCCCACCATACCACAAGATGCAAAGTACACAAAGCAAAAGACGACACGAGCACCAACACCCACAAAACCATTATGTTCTACTCGTGCAATAGATCTACGCATAAACCTGGCTCTGATACCATTGATGGGTTCGTAGCATGGAAAACAAAAAATTTCTACCGCAAGAACGAACAAAACCCAGATCTAATCTAGATAAAAGCCAAGATCTAATCTATTAGACATGTGCAACGAGATAGATCTGTACTAACCCTTGTAGAACCGAAAGCTTACGAGATTAGATCTCGGGGTTGATGTAGTCGATCACTTGCCGATCTCAAGATCGTGTGGATGATCCTTCCCGGCAGCGTTCGGCAGCGCTTCATGATCGGTCCTGCGGGTCGAGCGCACCTTCCTCTCCCCGTTCCAGCGAGCAGCGGAGGTAGTAGATCTTCTCCATGGAATCCCAGCAGCACGATGGTGTGGTGGTGGTGGTGGAGTAGAGAATTCTGCAGGGCTTCCCCTAAGCCGGAGCAGAGCGAAGGTAGAGGAGAGAGGCGGCGACTAGAGCTTGTTATGAGAGAGGGCTAGGAGGGGGCGCCCCCGCCCTTCTATTTAAAGGAGGAAGGCGCGCCTGGGGAGGGGGAGTCCTAGTAGGACTCCCCTCTTATGGACGGCTGGTTGGGAAGGGGGGGAGGAGTCCTCCTCCCCCACGAATCCGTGTCTCGCCCCACAAGGTTTCCTTTGACCCTTTCTTGGTTTTCAAGCAAACACCAAGAACTCTTCTAGAACCTTTCAGAACATTCTGAAACCTTCTAGAATCTCCATACAAACACTCCGGAACATTTCCTAACTTAGAAAATGATCCCCAATATATGAATCTTATTCTCCGGACCATTCCGGATCTCCTCGTGATGTCCCGGACCCAATCCGAGACTCCGAACAATAAGTACATGATATTAATAAAGCCCCAAACTAGTTTGTGGCCCCAAGAAATAAGAAATGAATCAAGCTCTGGCTAAGGGGGATTCATAGAGTCTCCCGTATGTGGATAGTGAGAATAGTCAAGGAACAGGTATCAAGTACTCGGGGCCTACGGGACACAAGTGGACATGAAAAACCAAATAGCATATATTGCCCACCGGTGCCTCTTTCATTAGTTGTCCCAGCAATTTAATAGTTGTATTTAAAGTCATGATCATCTCCACCATTAAGCATCTCCACCATTAAGCATGTGCCAACCTTCCATCAACAGTGGAACGACAATGACACGAAGTAGCACCTGAGCAAGCAACTACGACTCGCAAGGCCGACTATCTATCAAATAATAGTCAATAGGATGTGTCCAAGGGAATATAGGGGCTGCAAGGAAATATAAATGGTGCACTGAACTAAAGCATCACAATACAGATAGCAATAGATCAACAGGAGGAAGTAAAGACTATAAATGCAAAATAGGTAGAAAGGGGGAGATTGCTCACCTGGAAAACACTGCCGAAGGTTCAGCAGAGATCGGGTCGACACTCGCATCCACTCATTGGCCTAATCCGCGAAGAAGCAAATCGCTAGAAGAAACACCGGATGCACTATTTAATACTACGGCAGAAGATCAGGCATGTTTATGAAATAGTGCATGACATGGCAAAATGCGATGCAACTAGACAATATTAAGCGGAACCGGGTCCCGACAATTACTTAGAAGGTTCAAGTTGTTTAGATACTCCGCAATTTAAATGTTGAATTAACAAGGCAAAACATGGCATCGGTTCGGTACACAAATTTAAATGGAGGCAATATAAGACTAGAGTAGCACGCATATGACCTCCATATTTAATTATTAAGTGAGTCGACCAAGTAGCCCCGAACGAATAAACATGTATGCAAGCATGAACAATTTACTATGCAACAAATGATAATGTCATATTATAAAAATAGGGGTCTCGGAAAGGTAATCACATTAGGGTTCAGAAGGACTTGGGTTCCGAGGGTTCAGCGGGATCAGTCTTCGGATCCAGGATGAAGGCCTTGAAGTGCAAAAAGGGAACTTCGGTCATCAGGCCCGGGAGGAAGAACTCGGGTTTGGTGTATCTATTGTCGGTGTAGAACTTGGGTTCCATTAAGTAGAACTTGCTTTCGTATCCTTTGGCAACAACGCCTATGGAAGATCTCACGGCGACGGTACTTGCCGGAGCCGATCATGTGGTCTCGGATGTCCCAACAAAACACCAAAGCGGCAAAAAGATGGATACTCCGCTGTCCTTGATGATCCATCCGGGCGCCGCATAGCAGCTTCACACACACATCAAACATAACAAAGGCATCAAGGGGACTAGCGGATGAGCGCCAGGACACAACAAAAGAGCGGGCAGGACAGGGCCTGCAGACGAGGTTGAGACACACGGCGAGGTCGACGAGAAGAGGCCTGGCAGCAACACGCACAAGCGAGGAGACGAGGCGGCGACACTCGGACAAAAGGCGAGGGGATGCAGAGACGTGCATAGGACAATGCCGGATTGGGGCGGAGCTCCTGGTGGCGCGGGGAGGCGAGGAGGCCGATGATGGCGCTCGAGGTGCGGCCGAAGAGGAAGGTCTGCGAGGTGGGGCTTCGGGGCGACGCCAGGGGGTGGAAGGGCGCAGAGGGTCACCAGGGTAGGCAGGGCGCTGCACCGACAGCGGTGGAGCTCGCGAGAGGCTGGGCGGCGCTCGCGGGGCAGAGGAGGGTCGCGCAGCGGTGACCGCTTCTTCACTTGCGGGCGGCTTCCTGCGGCTGAGGCGGAGCGGGGTCGAGGAGCGGGGATCCTCGCAAGGCGAGGAAGCTTGGGCCGGACCCGGCGGCATGCTGCGAGGAGAATCGGTCGGAGGGACGAGGGTTGGTGAGGAGCGAGGCTCGGGTGGGAATGGATCGGAAAGGGCGAGCGACCAAGTCGCGGTGGGTCCCGCGGGGTGGGGTCAAGGCTGGGGCTAGGCGACACGGTCATGCTCGTGACGCGTAGGAAGCGCGCGCAGGGCGGTAGGTATATTGCTGCATTGTTGGGTTGCATGCACGCGCGCTACGGGTCGCATCAGTGCATGCGACGGTGGTGGAGGGATGTGGGGTGTGTGGTAGGTGGCTGAGGGGATTAGGGCTAGGGTTTGCTGGGTTGTAGGCCGACTGCTGGCTGGGCCTTTGGGCTTGGCCGGTGGCGGCCTCCCCCAAAAAAATAGTTTTATTTATATTTTTGATTTGTTTTATTTAAAAGACCGTTTGTAAATTATTTTTAGGAAAAACAAAAATATCCAGAAGAGACCAGGTTTTGATTTGAAATTAAGATGGGGGTATTTAGAAAACAAAACTAGCCTTTTCGAAAATAGTTTTAGGCAAATAATATGCATGATGATGACGATGCTCAAATGCAATGTGGCATGATGGCATTAGCATGCGGTCATGATGATGCACAAAACAAAAACACAACGATTTTCTAGTAGTGGTTTTAGCGGGGTGCTACACACGATGAACGCTAGTATGCGCAAACCTCAAAACACAAACTCCATTTCTCAGTTTTCAGGGTCCTTGTGCTAATAAATGCATCGACATGGATGCAATTTTCATTTTTATGAGGTCCTTGATGTAACTTGTACTTCCACCAACCATGTTAACTCTGAAGCACCTCTCTCCTACTAGACCTACCATTTGGTACGCCATTCGCAGTTCTTCTTAACTTCTCTTTATCATGTATTATCTCTTACAACACAGTAAACCACTTCATAGTGTATGGATTAACTTTGAACATTGACCGTTGGATCAAGACTAGCAAATCCAAACATTGCCAATCGTTGGATCTTCTTTTCCATTCTTAGCATCTTGAAAGATTCTACTTTAGCACGATGAATGCTAGTATGCACAAACCTCAAAACACAAACTCCATTGCTCAGTTTTTAGGGTCCTTGTGCTAATAAATGCATGGACTTGGATACAATTTTCATTTTTATGAGGTCCTTGATGTAACTTGTACTTCCACCAACCGTGTTAATTCTCAAGCACCTCTCTCCTACTAGTCCTACCATTTGGTACGCCATTCGCAGTAATTATTATCTTCTCTTTATCGTGTCTTATCTCTTACAATATAATAAACAACTGCATAGTGTACGGATTAACTTTGAACATTGACTGTTGGTTCAAAACTAGCAAATCCAAACATTGCTAACCGTTGGATCTTCTTTTCCATTCTTAGCATCTAGAAAGATTCTACTTTAGCACGAGGAATGCTAGTATGCGCAAACCTCAAAACACAAACTCCATTGATTAGTTTTCAGGGTCCTTATGCTAATAAATGCATGGACTTGGATGCAATTTTCATTTTATGAGGTCCTTGATATAACTTGTACTTCCACCGACCGTGTTAACTCTCAAGCACCTCTCTCCTATGAGACCTACCATTTGATAGGCCATTCGCAATACTTCTTATCTTATCTTTATCATGTCTTATATCCTAAAATACAATAAACCACTACATAGTGTACGGATTAACTTTGAACATTGCCGTTGGATCAAGACTAGAAAATCCAAACATTGCCAACCGCTAGATCTTCTTTTCAATTCTTAGCATATAGAAAGATTCTACTTTAGCAAGATGAATGCTAGTATGCGCAAACCTCAAAACACAAACTCCATTTCTCAATTTTCAGGGTCCTTGTGCTAATAAATGCATAGACTTGGATGCAATTTTCATTTTTATGAGGTCCTTGATGTAACTTGTACTTCCGCTAACCGTGTTAACTCAAGAGACCTACCATTAGGTACGCCATTCGCGGTACTTCTTATTTTCTCTTTATCATGTCTTATCTCTTACAATACAATAAACCACTTCATAGTGTATGGATTAACTTTGAACATTGACCGTTGGATCAAGACTAGCAAATCCAAACATTGCCAACCGCTGGATCTTATTGTCCATTCTTAGCATCTAGAAAGATTCTATTTTAGCACGATGAACGCTAGTATGCACAAACCTCAAAACAAAAACTCCATTGCTTAGTTTTCAGGGTCCTTGTGCTAATAAATGCATGGACTTGGATGCAATTTTCATTATTATGAGGTCCTTGATGTAACTTGTACTTCCACCGACCGTGTTAACTCTCAAGCACCTCTCTCTTACGATACCTACCATTTGATAGGCCAATCGCAGTACTTCTTGTCTTGTCTTTATCAGGTCTTCTCTCTTACAATACAATACACCACTTCATAGTGTACGGATTGACTTTGACCATTGACCATTGGATCAAGACTAGCAAATCCAAACATTCCCAACTGTTGGATCTTATTTTCCATTCTTAGCATCTAGAAAGATTCAAAACACACACTTCATTGCTCTCAGTTCTAGGGTCCTTGTGCTAATAAATGCATGGACTTGGATGTAATTATCATTTTTATGAGGTCCTTGATGTAACTTGTACTTCCACCGACCATGTTACAAAAATAAAACAACCATTGGAAAATCCAAAGTCTTTAGCACGATGAATGCTAGTATGCGCAAACCTCAAAACACACACTTCATTGCTTAGTTTCAGGGTCCTTGTGCTAAATGCATGGACTTGGATGCAATTTCTTTATTTTTTACGAGGTCCTTTATGTAACATGCACTTCCACCGACCGTGTTACCTATCAAGCACCTCTCTCCTACGAGACCTTGATACGTCCAAAACGTATCTACTTCCTCAAACACTTTTGCTATTGTTTTTCCTCTAAACTTGTGTGATTTGTCTACAACTAACACGGACTGATGCTGTTTTCATTAGAATTACCTTGGTGTCTAGTTTTTGTGCAGAAAATCAACTATTAGGAAAAATCCTGGAAAATATGCCAAAAATCCTATTTCACCAAAAGACTCACGGAGCCAGAAGACGAGACGGAGGAGGGCCACGAGGGGCCCACACCACCTGGCCGCGCAGGGGTGGTGTGGCCGCCTCGGTTACTCCCGCGGCCCCCTCTTCGCCTATAATTTGCCTCTTGACCTAAAAACCAAGGGGGGTTCGACGTTTTTCTAGAAAGTGTTCCGCTATGTCGCCACCACCAGATTTCGTGATTCAGAACCAGAAACTCCGTTCTGGCACCCTGCCGGGACAGGGAATTGGAGGAGATCATCGCCATCATCATCACCATCGCTTCTTCATCAACCATCCATGTTTCCCCCATCCATCAGTGAGTAATCCCCCGTTGTAGGCTATGGGGATGGTAGGGATTGGATGAGATTATTCATGTAATGGCATCAGATTGTTAGGGCATGGTGCCTAGTATCTATTATTAGTGCTTTTTGACTTTGTTGCAACTTGTTATGCTTAATACTTGTCACTAGGGCCCGAGTGCCATGATTTCAGATCTGAACATGTTATTGACTTATTATGATAGTATTGTTTATGATCTTACCTGCAAGTTGTATACACATATTGTTGTCCAGAACCAAAGGCCCCGAAGTGACAATAATCGGGATAACCGGAGGGAATGGCTTTGATGTGAGGACATGTCTTCATGGAGTGTTAATGCTTTGCTCCGGTGCTCTATTAAAAGGAGCACCTTAATTGCCAGTAGTTCCCTTGAGGCTCCACTGCAAACGGGCTATCAAGACAAAAGATGTTATGCAAGTTCTCATTGCGAGTACGTATGACTATATATGGAACACATGCCTATGATTATTTAGTACTTGGATGGTTTATCTTATTTATATGCAAATGCCCTATGTCTTGATTGCTATATGAATTGTCTTGTCCATGTAACGCCCGTCCATCCATCCCTATGCCTACCATGCTTTAATCCTACTGTTTACTACAATTGTTACTATTTTCTTTACTTTTACTACTGCTATTACTTTACTATTGCTATTACAAAATTATTGCTACTGATAAACTGCTGTGAGGAAGATTGTTTCTAGGTACAGCTAAATTGATAACTTAGTTGTTAAGGCTTATAAATAATCTTTGGCTCCCCTTGTGTCGAATCAATAAATTGGGTTTCACTTCCCTCGAAAATACTACGATACACCCCCTATACTTGTGGGTCATCAAGACTATTTTCTGGCGCCGTTGCCGGGGAGCGTAGCTCTATTTATTAAGTTCACTTGGAATCACTATTGTTTGCTGCCATTCATCCATCATGGGTAAGTCTCGTGATGGCAAGGTCCCTATTTTACCATCCACTACAAGGAGAGGTACGGTTCTGAACACCTCTGTTGCTCTTGATTCACCATTTGTTATGAGTAAGTTCCTTACACCACCACATACACATGTTACACACACTGCTACTACTGCTGAATCTGAAACTTCTGATACTTATGATGCTGCTTCTACTATGCTTGATAAAAGTGGTTCATTGGGTCCTTTCCTAGTGCTATGATTGCTAGAACTATAGCTGGAAATACTAAAACTCCTAATGAAGACACTACTACACCTGTCAGTTCACCTGAGTCTAGAGAGAGCTATGATATTGAAGACGGTTATATAGAAATGAATGATGAATTTATTAAAGAATGTCAAAGCACTCATGGTAGGAGTGCTATTAAGAGTCTCCTTGAGAGGCGTACTATAAAACCTAAATTATCTCCTAATGCTAAGTTTGCTACATCTCCCATAAACATTAAAGATAAGGATTATGATTTCTCTCTTGATTTATCTTACATAACTATTGTTGAGAAAGAACCTTTTTGTGGGACTAAGAATGAAAGTGCTATAGCACATATGACTGAGCTTTCTACCATGAGAGGCTTATTTTCTGACGATATTAAGATGCGCACCTACTTTGTTGCTAAAATTTTCCCTTTTTCACTAAAAGGAGAAGCTAAAACTTGGTTTAATAATTTACCTCCTAGATCTATTGATATCCCTGATTGCTTGATTAGTACTTTCCTTCAGAAATATTTCCCTCCTAGTTCTAGACATGCCATTTTGCAGGAACTTTTTGATTTTAAACAGGGAGAGAAAGAGATATTGCCTGAATCATGGGCAAGGTTTTGTGCTTTGATTCATGCGCAGGCTGGATGTCCATTACCTGAAAATGAGCTTCTTCATATATATTATAATGGACTAACTGAAGAATCTAGGATATACCTGGATAGTTGTGTTGATTGTGTTTTTAGGAATAGAACCCCCAAGGAAGCTGAGGAATTAATGGCTAAAATAAGCAAGAATTATGAAGACTGGACTTCATCTGAGCCAACTACACCTGAGACAACTACACCTGAGTTAATTGTGCCTGAGCCAACACCAACACCAACATCAAAGAAGAGGGGAGTTATTGAACTAAATGATGAAGTTATGAAGGAAGCTAATAAATGTCTTAAGGAGAAGGGTATTAAAGCTGAAGACATGAAGAATTTACCTCCTATTGAAGAATTATGTAGGCAAATCTCCCACTCATCCACTATTGAGGTACACTCTCTCCAACATTTTGATGAAGGTGATATTCCTCACTCCAAACCTCATGATCAATGCTTAGAAGAATTTGAGATTTTTATTTTTAAGCAAGATAATTTTAATAAAAGGGTGCAAAATCATTTAATGGAAAACTCTAGAGCTATTATTGAGTTAAAAGATATTGTGGAAAGAACCTCTAATGATGTTAAAATGCTTGTTAAACATTTCCAAATGGTTCAAACTCAAATTGATCAACTTATTAAGGTACAAAAAGATTTGCTAGTTAATGCTTGTAAGGAAAAACAAGCTTATGAAATAAGAACTAGAAATGGTGCTGCCACCCAGGATCCTCTATATCCTGAGGGCCATCCTAAAAGAATTGAGCAAGATTCTCAACAAATTGAAAATAGTGGTACTTCTCCTAAGAAAAGGAAAAAGAAAGATAAAACTATTGTAGAAACTTCTGAACCTGCTAAAGATCCTAATAGTATATCTGTCTCTGATGCTAAAACTGAGAGTGGTTATGAAGAAAATGATGCTCCTTATAAAGAAAAAGTTGAAGAAGAACTTGAAAGGCATACTAAGAATACTAAATACACTAAAGAAGATTGTGTTGCTAAGAAACATGGTAGTGAAAGAGAGCCTTGGGTCCAAAAACCTATGCCTTTCCCTGATAAGAAACACAAGTCAAAGGAAGATGAACACTATAACAAGTTTTGTGAGTGGATGAAACCATTATTTCTGCAAATTCCTTTGACTGATCTATTAAATTACCTCCTTATTCAAAGTATATGAAGGATATTGTCTCTAATAAAAGGAAGATCCCTAATGAAGAAATTTCTTCTTTGCTTGCTAATTATTCCTTTAATGGTAAGGTTCCAAAGAAACTTGGAGACCCAGGGATTCCAACTATTCCATGCTCTATTAAAAATAGTTATGTTAGAACTTCTTTGTGTGATTTGGGAGTAGGAGTTAGTGTTATGCCTTTTTCTCTCTATAAGAGACTTCAATTGGAAAAACTAATACCAACTGATATATCTTTCCAAATGGCTGATAAGTCTACTACTATTCCTGTTGGTATATGTGAGGATGTACCTGTTCAAGTTGCTCATAATTGCTTGATATTAACCGACTTTGTGGTGCTTGAAATGCCTGAAGATGACAATATGTCTATTATTCTTGGGAGACCTTTTCTTAATACTGCAGGAGCTATTATTAATTGTAATCAAGGAAAGATGACTTTTAATGTTAATGACAAGGAGCATACTGTCTATTTCACCAAGAAGATTGATAGGACTTATGGTTTAAATTCAATTAAACATGTTGAGGGCATCCAAGTTGGAGAAATATAGTGTCCCTTACCACGAGAAAAATATGAAACTATTATGATTGGGACCATTGCTATCAAGGTTGAGGTAACATAATCATTAGTGGAATACAAAGTTTTGTTTCATATAAAATTATTTTGGTAACAAGACCTGATCAACCTTGTTAACAAAGGGATTTTAATGAACAAAACAATGTTTTCACCATGATTATGTTCGCTCACTTTTATTTTTATTTTTGCTTTCACTTAATTTACTTTCCTTTTGCTAGTTGCTTGCATATTAGAGTGTCTTAAAACTTTTGAACTTTTAGTTTTGTTTTGTCATTGCATCTTTCTAAAAACATCTTTCTATCAGAAAATCATTCATCAATACCTGAAAATTGCTAAAAAATAAAGTGTCTCGAAAAATTCCAGAAAATTCATATTAAATTTTTACATGAAAAAAGGGGCAGAGAAGTGCCTAGAGTGACCCAGGGGGCCCACCAGGAAGGCACACCACCTGGTGGCGCAGCCACCCTAGGGGCACGCCTGGCCATGGGGTGGGCCACCCCTGGCCCTCCACTCACTCTCTCACTTGCCACTGCTCTCTCTCCTGAGAAAACATCAGTTCATTGCTCGAAATCGTGTTCTTGCTATTCTTGTCCATGATTTTTCAATCTCCTTGCTCAGCCCATCTTTGCTGCTGAAATTTGGAGCATTTGTTCTTCGGTATGTGACTCCTCCACTTGTCCAAGTAGATTTGTGTTTAGTGGTTTATATCTTGAGTATTTTGCTATTGTAGGTGATAGGTTATGTGAGCTTGTAATCTTGTTCAATGCTTAGAAATATTGTTTTGATGCATGTTTAGGCCTCTTACAAGTCCCTATGAGTAGTTCCCTTCATTATGTAATCACTTTGCAATCACTTGTATGATGGTTGTCCTAAATTTCAGAAAGAAGATGAATGAACACCAACTCAACCAACATGAACTAAGGGTTCCTGAGGTTATGAAGGTTCACCGAGAGGAGGAAGTTTTTCCTTCCATCTATCCATGCCCCGAATTCATGAGGGCCGTAGGGATTTCTCAGGACTTCCATACTTTAATTGCTAATGCAGGATTGGAGCATTTTGTGGGAGATGAACCTTACCAATTTGTGAAACTAACTATGTCTATGGTGCAGGACTTCCGATTTAGTTGCTCTTTGCCTAACCCCATGGTTCACTACAAAATTTACAATATAGTTGTCAACCTTCCTTTTGATGACTTTTGTGCAGCTATTAAAGTACCTAGTGGGGATCGTGTGAAAGGATTAAAGAGCGACCTGCACCACTCATGGACTTATATGCGGAGATTTTCCAAGGGAGCAGCTTCTCAAAGGAGAGTGGGAAAATTCATAATATTCATCTCCCGTCTATTCGCTACTTTGCTTATATTATTGCCAAGTGTGTTCTCGCTAGTAAGTTATCCTCATATGATCTAGCATTTATCTCAGCTGCTTTAAAATGAGATAGGACTTACAATTTGGGTGCCTTGATAGCTTTCCGTCTTGCTTCTAACCGCAAGAAAGGTGGAATTTGTGGAGGCCTCATCGCCTCTCGTTTATTAACTTTGCATGGTGTAGTGCCTCATCATCTAGAGCTACAGTTTCCCATAGAGAGGCTTGACCTTAATTCCATGATACATCATAAATTTGTTTCCTCTTGGGCTAATTTGAGTGATTTGTCTTATGAAATAAACTTCTCAATGAGAGAAACAACAAGACTAATAGCTATATGCATATCTGGCTTGTGGGGTTCAGGCTTAGTTGCAGCAAAAACGTACTTTATCCTACCATTTGTAAATCATTTGTAAAGCATTTATTCTTCATCAAACAACCCAATTAAGTTTCAACCACACGTTTTTAGCAATTAAAAGTTAGAATGAATGAGAACATGTCATAGCACCCACAATTCAGCAACTCAATCGTCCATTACCGGGGACACGGCTAAGCACTTAGTTTTTACACCCTACAGGGGTTGCACACTTTACCCATATGACCTGGTCGACCCGCTCGTACCATAACACGCATTTTGAGTCATGATAGGGAGAATTCCAAGAAGAGACAATTCGGGAAGTAGCTCCCCAAGCCCATCCACGCACCGTTCCAACCTATCACAATCACTACATCTCTGGATACGAAGAGCTCGGGTCGCCACGACCTACTAAGTGCATCCAGCCACCCATAACTCACTGGCATATGGTTGCACACGGAAGCTACCAAATCAAGACACTAATCATTTCTCAGAAACCTGGGTGGCCATCCACAAGTGAGATACTCGGGTAAACCATAGACATGGGCCCGGCATTCACGAACCAAGCAATTACCAATCCACCCAGAGAGTTCATTAATTACGTTGTTTTCAAACATTCCAACACATTCTTTCAAAACAATCTTTATCATGGTGTATTCCACCCTCGTCTACATAAGCGCAACTAAGCACAACTACTTACGATGGCTCACCTAACGAGAAAGGCTACGACATAATAGGATATAGCATAGCAATAGATAAAACTTGAAAAAAAAACAAGCTACAATGCATATAGAAAGTAAATAGGACTTTTATGAAGCTCCACTTGCCTTGGTAGTTGTCAGAGTCAAAAGCATAGTCTAGACAATCACACGGGTTACAATCCTCACAATCTACACGAAAGCAATTCAACCAAATAAACAATCCACACATAGAGATCAACAAATGCAACACAATGCATGCATGGCACTTCAATAAAGCTTCAGTAGTTTAGTTATGTTCTCTGATCAATGCTACTACTGAATGATGCATGGGAAAACCTCTAATGAAAAGATAACAATTTATGCATAAAAGAGGACTAGTTAACAGGTCTTTAGTCAAAACATTGAACCATTGCTGTAAACAGCATTGTTCAAGTGTGACGAAAATACTACGGGACAGATAGTTAAATTTAGAGCCTAAACCAAAAGGATTTACTCCAAAAAGATTTACAGATCTTTTTCTTCGAATTTTATACCACTTTAAGCCTTTTTATAATCTCAGGAAATTACATACAGTAAACCTGAGATATTATTACAGAATAAAATTCTACACAATTTTGTGAATCCAATGATACCTTATTTGCAAATTTTGGCCTAGTAGATCTTTTTCTATGAATTTTTGAAGTTAGACGAATTTCCTAGAATTTTAATTAACTCTGAAAAATCGGCGGGGAATATTCTAGGAATATTCCGCTGACTGTGCGGTCAAAGCTGACGTGGCTGGACTTGACCAGTCAGCGGTCCACTGCCTAGTCAACGGCCGAATCCAGGCCGTCCGTTCAGGATCTGACGGTGCGTAACGTGAGCTTGATGCTCACCTCGACAGACGGCGGTGGTGGCTCAGGCAATGGTGGTCGGCGGTGCTCCGGCGATGCTCGGCGGCGGCAGAGTGGTCCACGAGGCGCGGCAAGGGGCAGGGTCGATGCGGGCAGGGGCGACCTCAGGCAGCGGTGATCCGCGGCTGGAGCGGCGCGGTCGGTGCGATCTCCGTCGTGGAATAGAGCGTCTCCGGTGGCTTGCGCGGAAAGGCAGGAGGTCAAGGATGTGTGGCATGATGCGACTGCTCGATTTGTAGTAAGAAGAAGGAGGGATGGGGTCGGCTCAGCCCTTACCGAGCTTTAATAGCGGCGGCAACTCCAACTCCGGCGAGGGATTACGGCAAGGTGGCGACGCAACTCGCGAGGGTTCCTGGGGTTTTTTGGAGAGGGGGTCGAGGCCTATAAGTCCCAGGGAATTTTTTTGGCGAGGGCAACCGAATTTGGTAGTGATTTCAGCAATCTTTGCGGAGACAGAGCCCGTGTCGAGCACGAACAGCTCACGCTGGGAGATGACAGGAGGGCCCCAGCGGTCAGAAAAAAACAAAAATAAAAAGAAAAGTAAAAACGAAAAAGAGAAGAGAAGGGGGAAGGGGCTATGCGAGTGGGGGGCGTTGGGCCACTAGCGGGCCGACTGGCTCGGCTGCACGCCGCGCACTGCGTGCTGGGCCCCGGGTGGGCCGCTGGCGGCCGCCCGGCTGGCTGCCCACTTTTTATTATTATTTTCTGAACTGCTGTTATCTCTGAATCTGACTATGTTTTCTGAATTTCCTGAAACTGAATTTTCAGCTGAATTGTTTTGCCCATATCTTTTGATCTAGAGCTCTGTTTTGTGTGAAACAAAAACCTATAGGTTTGTAATTGAGAAGTCTACACAATAAGCATATGGAATGACTATATAGTGTCAACCCAGCAGATTCTAGGTAAAAACCCTAGTAGGCTTGCAAATAAGAAGGACTAGCAAAGAAGAGGTGTTTTGGCGAAAACTTTAAAACTGAAACTTTTTACAAAGATGCTCATGATGTAATGACATGTATGTATGCAGTACCAAATCTAGAATTTGGGATGTGACAAGACTAACCCCTTAAGATGAATCTCATCCTCGAGATTCGACGTGGCTAGCAAATAGGTACGGGTGGTCCTCTCGGAGGTCATCCTCTCGCTCCCAGGTGGCTTCCTCTTCAGTGTGATGGATCCATTGCACCTTGCAAAATCTGATTGTCTTGCTGCAGGTGAACCTTTCCGCTGTCTCCAAAATTTTGATCGACTTCTCCTCATAAGTTAGGTCACTCTCTAGCTAAACCTCATCTAATGGCACGGTATCCCTCAATGGTGTATCTACCATCTCCGGGTGGCATTTCTTCATCTAGGACACATGGAACACATCAAGGACAGCGGACAGAGCTTCTGGCAACTCCAACTGATATGCAACCTCTCCCTTGCATGCTAGGATCCGATATGGTCCTATAAACCGAGGTGCCAGCTTACCCTTAATTCCAAACCTCTTAATTCCATGTAGTGGCGAAATTCTGAGGTATGCTCGATCTCCAATCTCATACACCACTTCCTTGCGCTTAGAATAAACATAGCTCTTCTGTCTCGATTGTGCCACCTTGAACCTGTCTCGAATGAAACTAACCTTTTCTTCAGCATCCTGGATCAAATCTGGTCCAAACAGTTGACGTTCACCTACTCCATCCCATAACAATGGTGTTCTCCACCTCTTACCATATAGTACATCGAATGGCGATGTCTTGATGCTGGATTGGTAGCTGTTGTTGTAGGAAAACTCAGCGTAAGGAAAATTTTCATCCCAACTAGCGCCATGAACCAAGGCACAAGCTCTCAATATATCCTCCAAAATCTGATTCACCCTCTCGGTCTAACCATCCGTCTGGGGTGGAAAGCTATACTAAACTCCAATCTCGTTCCCAACGATTCATGTAGCTGGCGCCAAAAGTGAGAGGTGAATTGGGTGCCTCTATCTGACACAATGCTCTTAGGAACTCCATGCAGGCACACAATTCTGTTCATGTAGATCTTGGCTAACTTATCACTAGTGTAAGTGGTCTTCACGGGTATAAAGTGAGCTACCTTGGTTAAGTGATCAACCACTACCCAAATAGAATCATATCCTGACTTAGTCCTGGGAAATTCTGTGATAAAGTCCATTCCAACTCTATCCACTTCCAATCAGGTATCGGCAATGGCTGTAGCAACCCTGTTGGCTTTTGGTGCTCAACCTTCACTCTACTACAGACATCACATAAGGCAATATACTCTGCAATCTCTCGCTTCATGTTAACCCACCAAAACCTTTCCTTCAAATCCATGTACATCTTCATGTTACCTGGATGTATAGAGTATGGCGAGTTATGAGCTTCCTGAAATATCAGGTTTCTAATATTTGGATCATTGGGCACACATAAGCGATCCTTGTACCATAGTGTTCCTTGATCATCCTCGCGAAATCCTTCGGCTTTACCTTTGGGTATGTTTCCTCTGATTTTCTCTAGGTCACTATCCTCTTTTGAGCTTCTCTAATCTCATCCAGAAGCGTTGTCTTGACTTCCATTGTTGCCAAATATCCCTCGGATACTACTTCCAACCTGAGGTCCTTGAACTGTTCACACAAATCTGTAGGTAATTATCCCACTGTCAGGCCATTAGCATAAACCTTGCGACTCAGCGCATCCGCTACAACATTGGCCTTTCCTGGGTGATATTGCAAACTCATGTCATAATCCTTTATGAGATCCAACCATCTCCTCTGCCTCATATTCAGCTCCTTCTGAGTGAATATGTATTTCAAGCTCTTGTGATCCGTAAACACGTCAAAATGCTTACCCATAAGATAGTGCCTCCATACCTTGAGTGCATGCACAACTAATGCTAATTCCAAGTCATGTGTGGGGTAATTCCTCTCATGGTGTTTGAGTTGGCGTGAGGCATTAGATACCACTCTTCCATCCTGCATCAATACACTACCCAGTCCTTGACGAGAGGCATCACAATACACTTGGAAATCCTTCTGAATATCTGGCAAACACAAGATAGGTGCGGTCACTAGGCGTTGCTTCAGTTCCTGGAAACTAGCTTCGCACTCCTTGGTCCATTCAAACTTCTTCTCCTTTTTCAGTAATTCGGTCATTGGCTTTGCAATCTTGGAGAAATTCTCTATGAACCTTCTATAATATCCAGCAAGTCCCAAGAAACTCGTAATATCTACCACATTCTTGGGTGACTCCCATTCTGTAACTGACGCCATCTTGCTTGGATCAACTGCGACTCCTTCACCTGACACCACGTGTCCAAGAAATCCAACAGTGTTCAACCAGAATTCACATTTACTAAACTTGGCATATAATTTATGCTCCCTCAGCTTTTCCATAATTAGTCGCAGGTGTTTCTCATGTTCAGCATCATCCTTGGAATATATCAATATGTCATCAATGAACACCACCACGAACTTATCCAAGTACTCCATGAATACCTTGTTCATCATGGTCATAAAATATGCCGGAGTATTTATTAGTCCAAAAGACATAACTGTATACTCATATAACCCATACCTAGTGGTGAACGCGCTCTTTGGTACGTCTTCCTCATGGATCTTCAATTGGAAATATCCCGATCTTAGATCAATCTTGGAAAACACCTTTGCCCCCTTCCAACTGATCAAACAAATCATTTATATTGGGCAATGGGTATTTATTCTTGATGGTCACTTCATTAAGTGAGCGATAGTCAACCACCAACCTCTTACTACTGTCCTTCTTCTCCATGAATAGAACAGGCGCTCCCCAAGACGACGACTTGGGCTGAATAAATCCCTTGTCCAATTGCTCTCTAAGTTGCTTCTTTAATTCCTTCAGTTCCTCCACATCCATCTTATACGGCCTCTTGGCTATTGCTCCTGTTCCCGGCATCAAGTCATTAAGAAACTCCGCGTCCCTATCAGGTGGCATCCCTGGCAGCTCATCCGAAAACACATCGGGTATTCCTTTACTACAGCCACATCTTCTAGGCTAACCCCCTTAAGAGAATTCAACTCGGCCACTCCAATACTGGAAGGTGACTTATACCTGATCCTTACTCCCTCTGGTGTGGTGAGTGAAATTGCTCGTTGAGCACAATCTATCTGACCTTGATGTTCCGACATCCAATCCATGCCCAAATGACATCTAGACCTTGGGATTCTAGTATAACCAGGTGGGCAGGAAATGCATAAGCACCAATTTCTAGTGTCAACCCTCGACATGCTGCACTAGCTATCATCTCTCCCCCAAGGGAACTTACTCTAATAGATCCTCTAAGAGCCTCGGTAGGTAGCCTATACTTATCCACAAATGCCCTTGAAATGAATGTATGCGATGCACCAGTATCGAAAAGAACAAATGCGATGTGGGTATTGATTGGAAACTTACCAACCACTAGCTCTGTTTCATTCTGAATCTCCTCAACGTTCACATGGTTGATTTTTTCCTTCTAGTTTGCATTAGGCTTGCTTCCTGCTTCAATCCTCTTCTCTGGGCAATTATCAGCATAGTGCCCCATCTTCTTGCACTTGAAGCATTCCACTTCACTGAGATCCCTCCTGCCAGAGCGGTTGTGTCCATTGTTCCTCCCAGAGTTGCTGTTGTAGCTCTTGTGGCCATTGTGGTGGTGGCCATTATGGTGGTGACCGTTTCCTCCACGATGGTGTCCTGAGTTCCTGTTTCCTCCACGGTGACTATTTCCATTGCCTCCATTGTAATGGTTACCATTACCTCCACGGTGATGTCCAGAGTTCCCATTACCATGGTGAGAAATACGGGCCCTATGGTGTGACCCTGAGTTGTGATTGCCATTATACTTCCTCTTGCGCCTTTCAGCTTGTCCCTGTTTTCCCTCCAGAATCCCAGCCTTGTCCATCAGAGTCTAGAAATCATGAGCATGCACAATAGAAAGCTGGACTGAGAGCTCATCATTCAGACCATCAAGGAACCTCTCTCTCCTCTTGGCATCTGAGTCCACATCCTCGGGGGAATAGAGAGATAGATTGGCGAACTCCTCTATGTATTCAGACACATTGCAGTGACTCTGGCGCAGGCTGCGGAACTCCCTCCGCTTCAGGCTCATAGTTCTAGTGGAGACATGGTGAGTCGTAAACCCTTCTTCAAACATCTCCCAGGTCACAGTAGAAATGGGGTGGGTGATCTGAAAAGTATCCCACCAAGAAGCAACTGGTCCTTCCAACAGATGAGAAGCGAACCTCACTTTCTCAGCATCAGTGCACCTAACTGTCACCAAGTCCTTGTTCACCGAGCATAGCCAATCTAGTGCAACCATTGGCTTAGGTGCAGTGGAGAACTTGACTGGCCTCAACCTCAGAAATCGAGCAAGAGCATCCACTTGTAGGGGCGGATTGTTGTTGTTGGTGTTGTTGATCTGCTGGGCCAGAGCTTGCATCAGCTAGGTCTGTCCTTCCATCATCTGCTGCATGCCAGGTGGCATGTCATTGGCGCGTCTCGACGGCATCTGTGGTTCAGCATAGGAAAGTTTTAGACAGAACAACTAAAGATAAGCAATAGCCTTGTACCCATGCAACATGCTCAATGCAACAACAATTCATCCACATCAACCATAAGCAATCACCACATGAGAAATCACACAAACAAGCATTGTTCCAGGTTTTCCTTAACAGTATGTAGCTACAAAATAATTTAGAAACGCTGGTAACAATACTAGGCAAAGCAAAACAGCAAAAAGCAAAAACCAGAAATCTAGCAGAAAAGTTCTGTCCTGTTCACGAATTTTTTTGCCTGACTTAAAAGCGTCAGGAATTTTTGCTTATTTTTGTGCAGATACTAAAGATAATTACGCACCAGATCCAAAATTTTCAGATTTTCCCAGTTACCAGTAAAACATGAAAAATCGTACAGTACAGCAGATTCAGCAGAAAACTACAGCAATAAAAACATGAATTTTACCCAAACTTGTCCAAATATCATTTAATAAATCTCACGAAAATACCTGGAACTTCAAGGTACTTAACTGAGAATTCTAAACACAATAAACTAATAGTGCAGAAGTTTACATTGATCGATGTCTAAGACTAATGAATTTCCCTAACGAAGACTAGTTTTGGAGGACCATCTCTAACTACTTGATGAACAGGTTGCAATAGGTTCTGGAGTCCATGCGCTGACGCTTCGATCCTCGTGCATGCCACGGTGGTGGCATGTACACCTCTCTTGAGTCTTCTTCACTTGAGTCCTCGAATTCCACCTCTTCGGGGTCCTCCTCCTCACTTTCTTCAACGAAAGCGCCCGCTGCATCTCCTCCATCATCGTCATCGCTTCCTTCATCGTCACTGCCTCCATCATCATCATTGTTACCTCCACCACCATTGTTACCTCCATCACCATTATCCGCATAATCATCATCATCATCATTCCCATCATCACCATTTCCATTATTTTGTGGAGGATTCTACTGCGCTTGAAGGGAAGCAATCTGGACAGCCATATCCACAATGGTTTGATCACGCTAGGCCACAACTTGATTCCTTTCCACAATAGTTTGGTTCAGTGCTGCAATCGTGGCACCCCTACCAATGAGTGCTTGATCCATTGTATTCATAGCAGTGTGCAAGGTTTCCATCTCATACCCTTGCAAATGCATAGTGCCCTGAAAATAATCCAACTCCTCCTTTTGCTGCATCAACTTCTCTTCCCTCTCCCAAGCTTTAATCTCCATGTCTTCTATGTGCTTCTCATGGAGTGGCATGTTGTTTCGATTACCTGTGGTAACCATCAGGTTCCCATCCTCATTCCGATTTC
Source organism: Avena insularis (assembly GCA_023614405.1). Classification (NCBI taxonomy): domain Eukaryota; kingdom Viridiplantae; phylum Streptophyta; class Magnoliopsida; order Poales; family Poaceae; genus Avena; species Avena insularis. Next base: position 282,368,557 of record CM042696.1, on the reverse strand, counting down.
CAAATGCAAGGAAAGGTGAACCTGCTGGCAGTCAGTGTCGGTGGAGATAGCACAGGTGTGACAGTGTCTCATGCATGGCTGATTCCACTCCTTGCTCCCAGGTAAGGTAATTCTTGGTACGGTTCAGGTTCTCAATGCCAGGCACGGTGGGATCTGCAAGAACAATAGCGATGATCTCCCATACGTGATCTCCAGGCCCATAGGTGTTCATCCTCCTCCCTTTGAACATCGGCATTAACATGCCCAGCGTCTGGCAAAGCTCCGCCAACTGTCTTGCAAAGAGTCTTGGTGATTGGAGCTCAACATACTCAACTTTGGTGGCATCTCCCATCTATCAATTTTAAAGAGGAAAGAGTGAGAACAGCAAAGGAAAAGAATTTACTGGAATGAAAGGCATAAGAATAAAGACAAAATTTTAAAAATAGACTTAAATAAATATAAGGCTTCCTATTCCAATCCTAGGTCACGATCCTACAGTCAACATACTGCTCTGATACCATTTGAAATGGTACGACCCGGTAGGGTAGCACCTCTATGTATCACGCCAATCCCTGGATCGGTTTATTGGCATACATAGAATCGATAGACATAAAAGAATTAACAGTGCATCATTATTACAACGATAAGATCCAGAATACTGTATTTACAAACTCACTGGCATATGGTTGCACACGGAAGCTACCAAATCAAGACACTAATCATTTTTCAGAAACCTGGGTGACCATCCACAAGTGAGATACTCGGGTAAACCATAGACATGGGCCCGACATTCACGAACCAAGCAATTACTAATCCACCCAGAGAGTTCATTAATTACGTTATTTTCAAACTTTCCAACACATTCTTTCAAAATAATCTTTATCATGGTGTATCCTACCCTCGTCTACAGAAGCGCAACTAAGCACAACTACTTACGGCGGCTCACCTAACGAGAAAGGCTACGACATAATAGGATATAGCATAGCAATAGATAAAACTTGAAAACAAAACAATCTACAATGCATATAGGAATTAAATAGGACTTTTATGAAGATCCACTTGCCTTGGTAGTTGTCAGAGTCAAAAGCACAGTCCGGACAATCACATGAGTTACAATCCTCACAATCTACACGAAAGCAATTCAACCAAATAAACAATCCACACATAGAGATCAACAAATGCAACACAATGCATGCATGGCACTTTAATAAATCTTCAGTAGTTTAGTTATGTTCTCTGATCAATGCTACTACTGAATGATGCATGAGAAAACCTTTAATGCAAAGAAAACAACTTATGCATAAAAGAGGACTGGTTAATAGGTCATTAGTCAAAAAATTGAACCATTGCTGTAAACAACATTGTTCAAGTGTGAAGAAAATACTACGGGATAGATAGTTCAATTTAGAGCCTAAACCAAAAGGATTTACTCCAAAAATATTTACAGATCTTTTTCTGCGAATTTAATACCACTTTAAGCCTTTTTATAATCTCAGGAAATTACATACAGTAAACCTGAGATATTATTACAGAATAAAATTCTACGCAATTTTGTGAATCCAACGATACCTTATTTGCAAATTTTGGCCCAGTAGATCTTTTTCTACAAATTTTTGAAGTTAGATGAATTTCCTGGAATTTTAATTTACTCTGAAAAATCGGCGGGGAATATTTCGGGAATATTGCATTTGTCTGATGATGGGAAAAATCGACGTGTTGACCTGGCTTGACCAGTCAGCGGTCCACTGGCCAGTCAACGGCCGAATCTGGGCCGTCCGTTCAGGATCTGATGGTGGGGAACGTGAGCTTGATGCTCACCTTGATATACGGCGGTGGCGGCTCAGGCGATGGTGGCCAGCGGTGCTCCGGCGATGCTCGGCGGCGGCGGAGTGGTCCACGAGGCACGGCAAGGGGCGGCAGGTGTAGGGGCATGGTCAAGGCGGGTAGGGCGACCTCTGGCGGTGGCGATTCGCGGCTGGAGCGGCGTGGTCTGTGCGGTCTCCGTCGAGGAATAGAGCGTCTCCGGTGGCCTGCGCGGAAAGGGAGGAGGTCAAGGATGTGCGGCATGATGCGATGGCTCGATTTGCAATAAGAAGAAGGAGGGACAGGGTCGACTCAGCTCTTAACGATCTTCAATGGCAGTGGCGACGGCTCCAACTCTGGCGAGGGATTACGGCGAGGTGGCAGTGCAACTCGCGAGGGTTCCTGGGGGTTTTTGGAGAGGGGGTCGAGGCCTATAAGTCCCAGGGAAATTTTTTGGCGAGGGCAACCGAATTCGGTAGTGATTTCAGCGATCTAAGCGGAGACAGAGCCCGTGTCGAGCACGAACAGCTCACGCTGGGAGATGACATGCTGGCCCCAGCGGTCTGAAAAAAAACAAAAAGAAAAACAAAAGCAAAAAGGAAAAAGAGAAGAGAAGGGGAAGGCGTTGGGCGCATTGGCGGGCTGGCTCAGCTGGCAAGGCGCGTTGCGTGCTGGGCCCCGGATGGGCCGCTGGTGGCCGCCTAGCTGGCTGCCCACTTTATTTTTTTTATTCTTTTCTAAACTGTTGTTATCTCTGAATCTGACTATGTTTTCTGAATTTCCTGAAACTGAATTTTCAACTGAACTGCTTTGCCCATATCTTTTGATCTAGAGCTCCGTTTTGTGTGAAACAAAAACCTATAGGTTTGTAATTGAAAACTCTACACAACTAAGCATCTGGAATGACTATATAGTGTCAACCCAGCAGATGCTAGGTAAAAACCCTAGTAGGCTTGCAAATAAGAAGGACTCACAAAGAAGAGGTGTTTTGGCGAAAACTTTAAAACTGAAACTTTTTGCAAAGATGCTCATGATGCAATGACATGTGTGTATGCAGTACCAAATCTAGAATTTGGGATGTGACAATACGTATCTGGGGGAGCTCTCCCAGCAGGAGCAGGGGACTAGAAGGGAGGCTACAGATGATTCGGTCCAGCCCTCGAATGAGGGGGAGTCCTCATACCAACAACCTACCTATGACTGGGGAGCTTCTTCTTCCAAAGGGCCTAACTACGATCATTCTTACGATGACCCGCTGGCTTGGAACCCTTACGTGCGTTGGGGTTGATACCCACTTAGGCCAAAAGCCTAAGCTTGGGGGGAGGTACACCGACATCACACTCATCTACATATCATGTTTAGTCGGTACTTTGTATATCCATGTTTCGTTCTATTTTTAGTTTTTGTTCTTTCTTTACTTTTGCTTTCCAAAACACAAAAAGACCAAAAATATTTTTGTTGTTTCTCTTTGCTTGCTTCTTTTTCTTTTTTGCTTTGTTTGCTTCTTCCTTTTTGCTTTGATTGGACTATTCGAAAAAAAAACCAAAAAGATTTTGCTTTGCGTGTTCTTACTTTTCGTTCTTTCCTTTAAAAATCAAAACACCAAAAATATTTGTTGTTCTTCTTTGATTTTGTGAAGTTCGTTGCAGGGTTTAGCAGTCCTCAGTGGAGTTTGGTTTCATGTTATTATTCAAGCCACACAAGTGAAGGGCAATAATGAAGATTAATGACAACTTGTGGTGTGGTAAGGGGCTGGTAACGAACTCTATTTGTTTTCATCGTGGGCATGCTTAGTCTGTTCATGTAAGGTGTATGTTATTTATGGATGCTTAGTAGTTCTTGCTTTCTTATGATTAGCTCCAGCTTTCTAATGGGTTGTAGCATGTCATATGAATGTTTGATTGCATTTCTCTATTCATAGCTTGGTATGACACTGTGGTATCCTCCTCTGAATGTTTCACTTGAATTGACTTGGCACATGCTCACGCATGCATATGACTAAAACAATAATTAGTTAAGCCTCGATGAATTATTTTTCCTCAGGGGTCTTGAATCACTTGCATGCCATGATTAGTCATGTTTTGTTGCAAGCATGATTATGACAGTTATTGTTCTCTCGTTTGTCGCTCCCTTACTATGACTAGCCTTCACTTGCACTGAGTATGAGCTGTACTCGTGTTTCCAACTCTCCAAAACCAATATTGCCAAATGTGTCCACCATACCTACCTATTAGCATCATTTGCTATTCCATGCATATTTCAATATGCCTAGTTTTCTTCCACCGTACCTACCTATTAGTTTTCCCCAAAACCAATATGGCATTCACCTTGGTCATCCGACTCGAAACCTATTCATACGCATTGCAGGACAATTTTGTGAACCTGATTTTTGAAAAGTTGTCAAAACACGAGTTTATCATTTTGCATGTCATGTGATACATACAAAAGGATGCCATGCACATGTCTTACATAAAATTTTAAGAACAATCCACCTCAGCCTCATGTTACAATTCCTTTACTTTCCTATGAATCAAACACTTCTTAAAAAAAATCCTATAGGCTCCAGATCTTGTAGGATTCAACTGGACATGATATTCTAATAATACTGTGTTTTCCCTATTCCTTTGTTTTTCCTATCCCGCGAATCAAACAGGCCCAATGTTGAGACTCCCACGGGCAACATTTCCTACTATGTGGGAACAGTACATTAACTATGATGTCGATATGGCCATGACCTTTTTGGTCATCGGGGTTGAAACCTAATAATATTCATACATGGTTGGAAAATAACATGGGGATGGTTTCCAAAAGTTGTCAAATCCCATGGTTATCAGTTTCCTAGTAGGCTGTACACGTGACGTGATAGGATGCCATGCGTAAATATTTATTTTTCTGTTTTTCTTTATTACATGTGATTGTTTCAGAATTGTCAAGATACTAATTCTTAGCAGGAAGTCGAATTTGTCAAAACTCTCGATTGTTTCCAATATATTAACTACCTGATGCATACCACCAAAACCTTTTTGTAGAACTTCGATAGAAATCTACCACTTTCTAGAGCTTTTAGTTCAAATATGACATGATTTTGTTAATAGAGACTTAAAGTAATTTGAGTGGGCCGAGTTAGCTCGGAATCTTTGAAAACACACAAAACTTGGGAATCATACATAAAACATTGTCCACTATATCTGGAAACTTGGCTTGTGGCATTCAAAACCATGTTCTCTGTACTTTATGTGCATAGTATATTCATGGTGCTAGAGGCCAACAATAATGGGATCTTCTATATTCTATACATGACATAATCAAATCTACTGAAAGAGATCCAATGGTTAACAATGTCGGGTTTTGCCAATCTATATCCAGCTGATGATGTTCGAAGTTTTTCGTACACTATATAGTGATATAGAAATTGTGAAGCAACATAGTCGTTTTTTCTTCTGAAAAGAAGTGTCAAGCACTATATAGTGCTATGGAAATTGTGGCATATGCCTTTTACTAGTATGGATATGGATGATCAGTTAATGTCACTCTCGGCCTTGAATTCCTGGACAGATAGGTTACGGTCTACTACCTTTTTCTATTACTAGATGGACGCTAGCCAAATTCAAAATCTTAATCGAGCGACAAAATCACCCATTGACTTTGAAGCATTTCCTGCCCCACCTATTCAAAACCTTTGAGCCAAAATCTCCCATCGGATAGTACCATTTTTCTATTATTATAAGCTGGATGCAGGACAAATTCAAATCTCAATCGAGCGGCAATATCACACACCGACCTTGAAGCATTTCGCGCCCCTCTGTTTCAAAAACTTTTGTCTTTAAATTTCATGTTCTACCCATTGTTCAGACAATAGATGGGCATGCTAAAGTTAGTAGCTTGGGGGCACGATCATAATTATATTGCTATTCACCTATACTATGGTCCTGATTCACGCAGTTTTTCCTGATGGCCCTCCCAAAAATCCCAAGCTCCTCTATCGCCTCCACGGCCACCACACGCACCGACTTGATCTGTGGTCTCGTGCACCGCCGCAGAGACGCTTCACCGATGCTCACCCACCGGATCTAGTTCACCGGGTCTCATTGCCACTTCACCGGAGCTGCGGTGTCGTTCACCATGCTGATGGCGTCATCGACCGCCCAAGCTCTGCTTCCTCGCCGCCGAAAGCTACCCAACCGTACCGGATCCGCTTCATCAGTGTCCACCGGACGTCATCTAGTTAAAGCAGTTCCATGTCCACCGCTCCAGATCAGCTGCATGGCCGTCGCCATTCACTACACCGGATCTGCCTCAGCGACGCTCTCGTCCACCGTATTTAATCTGGCATCGACCGCCCAAGATCTGCTTCCCCGACGCCAATAGCCACCATAACCGCAGCACCCTCAGTGACCTGGAGGTCACTCGCATGGTACCGACGATGCTTGGACGCCTCTCCGACCAAGGATAACCAAATCTCCAACCCGTTTTTGTTTTGTCAGCTGTATAGCAGGTTCAAGCCTATCGTAGTGAACTGTATTTTTGTAATCGTGCTAGTACATACAAGTCACTAGGTACACCTGTTCTTCATGCTAGTACATGCAAGGTCATTAGACATGTTGGTTTGCATTTGCTTGTCTACAAATTTCAAGTCATGCACATGTCTATTATTTTGTCATGCACATGTTCTTAGCTACTCCATACAACAGTAATTGCCTACTACCGTGTAATTCTTGCAAAATCTATAGTTAGTGGAAAATATTAGTGTGGATTCCCTGCTCTACAGTTGCTGAATCTATCTGGTTCATCCTGAGATCTGTTCCTGCTATTATTTCCTCCCTGGCATCGTTCTGCTATCATGTAGTAGCCGTTTAAACTCTTTGTACTAATTCGATTATAATTTTGTTGTTGTCATAATGCTATCTGGTTCTTCAAAAGCTGCATCACTAACTATTTCCGTTTTCTTGCATAGAGCTCAAAATGGAACAATGAACATGTTTGTTTGCATAGCCTATTCTACATGTTTACAAGGAATGCCATTACTTCCTTATCTGGTGTTGGTTCGACCTGAGCAACAACATAACTGTCCTCTACTATGTAGTTCACTCGTGGTTTGCATTCCTACTCTAGAATTTCTCTTATGATGCCATTATAATTTCTATCTGGTTGATTCTTAGCTATGACAGTAACTACATGCCATTGTGTAGCTCACCACAAATTCTGAGTCACCCAAAGACTCTATGCATTCCAGGAGATGCCACTGCTTCCATCTATGTTTGCTGAAATGACCTCGTTAGTTTATATTTGCTGATATTCTAAGAAACACTTTGTTTGATTGCTCATTTCATTCTAGGCACACTTGTCTAGTGCTTGTTTGTCCTGTTCTATAGGTTCACGAGCGACGCTATTATATCTCGCATCTGGTTCTGGGTCTGGTTCGTCCTAAGTCACGACATAACTATCCTCTACAATATATAGTTCATTCGTGGTTTGCATTCCTGCTCTACAAGTTCTCGTATGATGCGGTTATAATTTTTATCTGGTTCATTCTTTGCTATGACAGTAACTGCATGACATTTTATGGCTTAGCGCAAATTCCAAGTCACCCAACGTCTCTTGCATTTTAGGGTATAGAACTGCTTTTATATATATTTGTTCAAAATGACCTGGCTAGTTTATATCTGCTGAAATTCTAAGCCACACACACACAATTTTTTGATTGCTTGCTTCACGATAGTCACACTTGTTTAATGCGTGCTTGCTTGTCATGTTTGTTTCACGTGTTGGTCAATAATTGAACCATTGACCAGTTGTAAACTCCAGTTCACAGCTCCTGTCATATCAGTCAAATAAGTAGTTTGTATTGTTTGATGTATTAACTTGTTATTACTTAGTTTCAGACTGCAATTATTGCTATCGCCACCAACGAGGGGGCTGCAAGATCATGTATCCTCCAATGTAGCTGTCACACTCAATGGAAGATGTAGATGATCGATTGAGAAAGCAGATCAAGGACACTACTATCAACTTGATTGTCAACTGAAATGCCATTTTTTATTTCCCTTGAGTTGATAATATGTAATAATTTTAAGAAGTTTGTAGCTGATGTAATATCTAGATAACTCGTGTAGGCCATGTAGGCATTTAGTTAACGCCATCCACACATTAGGGTAGTCGTTACGGTAACTACGCCAGGCAGGTCGATTAGAGAATATTACCGTCCTTTGTTATTGTCCCATCGTGTATTAGGCCAATGAAGAACAATAAAAATGTTGGATTATTATACACGTTTTATGATATTGGCATGGGCTTCTGAAAGGCCTAAACTATAAAAGGCCATAAAAGTAATGGGCCGATCCGCATGTGGTAACAGGTCGTAATAGTAATAGTCCGTAACAGTAACATGTCGTAACATGCCATAACAGTAGCAGGCCAGAGCAGTAGCAGGCTAGAACATAAATAACCCATTACAGTAATAGGCAAGAAACTGCAAAATTGCAGAACAATAATAGGCCAAAACAGTAGCGGGCCTCAACAGTAAAGGACCGCAGCAGTAAAAAGCCAGAACAGTTACGAGCCTGAAAAGTACGGCCCAAGAAATTTCCAGACGAGGGCAATAACAGGCCGACAAATTTACTAGGCTAGAACAGTAAAGGGTCATTTGTGGGCCTGAACAGCTAAAGACCAGAATAGTAATAGGCTAGAACAGTAACGGACCATCTTAGAGAAGGGTCGTTAGTAGGCGATCAAGGATGGGCTGCAATAACAGTGATGTGCTGACCACAAGACTTAAGTGTACAGGATCAACTTGGCGCAGGCTGCTAGTGGGCTGCATAGTGTTGAACCAACATGGGCCTTCTGTAGGCCGAAACAGAATCGGGCTTGAAAGTACACAGGCTACTGTTGGCTGCATTTCTAGTCCCATTTCAAACAGTGCATGACAAAACAATAATGGGCCATCTTCTTATTTGGCTCCCCTGATGGGCCGGCCCAGTTAGTATTTAGCAAGCCTTGGCTAGCCTGGCTTCTGCCACAGTTTCTATGACCGTTAACAGTGGTAACCGGCCGATAACGGTGGCTGCCATGTGGTAGTTTGCATGGCATCAGCAGTCAACGCGGCTAGCAAACAGATCTACGACAGAACAAGTTTTCATTGTTGAAGGGTGTGCTCTGCCACGGTTGAAAAAAAACCATGGTTAATTCATTTGTGACGGGGCTTTTACCACGAAGGCCATCCGCTGCAGAAGACTCTTTGGCCATGGAAAATGGGCCTTGAACCACGAAAATTGTCCGTTGTAAAAGCCAACTTTTCTTGTAGTGAGAGAAAACTCCACCATGTTCTAGAACCATCATGTCACCACCCCCAAAATTTCATAGCATAGTAGGCTGTATTATGTCTACTATTTCAATGGAGCAGTTTTGAATTGGATCCATAGCACCAATCCTGACCGTTGCGCTGTTAGATCCAATAGTTCAGAGAAACTAGATTCATGTTGAAAAGTACCTAGAGCAAACTCCACCATGTTTTAGAACCATCATGTCACCACTGCAAAAAAATTCATAGCAGAGTAGGATGTATTCTTAATATGGGTAGATAGTTATTACTAATAGACTTAATGTATGCATTTTTTCTCTAACAATAATATTGGTTAATAACAACTTAACGTTTGTTAAATCACATTTCATACAGTATATACGTGTGTGGCATGTCCCTTTTGATCAACACGTGAGGCTCGGATAATAGACGTATGACATATCATCACTATATAAAATTTTAATTGGTAAAGCATAAAAAAAATTAAATTTGATCAACATCTATAAAGTATGGGTGTATATTTGGTCCTTGTACTTTGTATATTATTTAGAAGTCAACGATTATTAGCTATCTAAAACTTGAAAATTTTAGTAACATGGTCTAGAGAAACGAGGGAGAAGATTCTAGAATGATAGAGAAGTGTGTTTTGAGTTTTGTGCATACCATTCATTGTGATGAAGACTATCAATAAAACCTTCTAGATGCTAGAATGGAAAAAAAGATCCAACGGCTAGAAATGTTGGGATTCGCGATTCTTGATCCAACGGTCAATATTCAAAGTTATTCGTACACTATATAGTGGTAAGATTAGTTAAGGTAAGATATATATGTAGAAAATGTCAAAAAACACTTACCCATCATTGTAGAATCTTCTCGATTGTTTCTCGATACCATGGTTCTAGAATTTTCAATTATTAGGTACCTAATAAATGTTTATTTCTACATGATATAAAGTGCAAGAACCAAATATACACTCATACTTTAGAAACATGGTTCAAATTCATAGATATTTCAAGTTCTACCTATTACAATGTTATATATTGATGAGATGTCATGCTTGTGTTTATTATGTGAGTTTCACGTGTAGCTTACTGGTACTACTACCAAGAGCATGGCCCAGATCCTTGGTGGAGGAGCAGGACCCGACTACTAATTTTAATTGCTTAATTGTAGGGTCCTTTGTGTTAAATGTATGGACTTGGATGCAATTTTCACTTTTTTAAGCTCCTTGGTGTAACATGTACACATGCACTAACTATGTTAATTATAGAAGCATCTCACTCCATCAGGACATATCCCAAAGTGCCACCACCCGATTTTCAGAAAACACAAACATTTGTTACAGTTCCCTAGTCTTAGCACGTTTCAAGCTTCCCTATATATTAGCTAACTATGCCCATGCACTCAGATAACTTTATGTTGATTTAAAGAAAGTAGGTCAAATTTGAACTACAAGTAAGAGCGATAGATTCTTTCTTGAATTTGCAAGAGATCCAACAATTAGCAATGTTGGAATCTGTCAATCTATATACGATCGATGTTCAAAGTTATTCGTGTTATATATCTTATTAGTATGTTGCACATGCCTTGCACTTGAGAATCTGTGAGTAGAAGTATATGCCATATTATTTTTTATCTACTACTATGAAGGAGCGGTTTTGAATTGGATCCATAGTACCAATCCTGACCATTGCGCTGTTAGATCCAATGGTGCAGAGCAGCTGGATTCGTGTTGAGTACTATCTACAGCAAAGTCCACCATGGTTTATAACCATCATGTCACCACCCCCAAAATTTCATCGCACAGTAGGATGTATTCTCAATATGGGTAGATAGTTATTGCTAATAGACTTAATGTGTGCATTTTTATCTAACAAGAATATTGGTTAATAACAACTTAACGTTTGTGAAATCACATTTCATACAGTATATACGTGTGTGGCATGTCCCTTTTGATCAACACGTGAGACTCAGATAATAGACATCTGACATATCATCACTATATAAAATTTTAACAGGTAAAGCATAAAAAATTAAATTTGATCAACATCTATAAAGTATGGGTGTATATTTGGTTCTTGTACTTTGTATATCATTTAGAAGTCAATGATTATTATCTATCTAAAACTTAAAAATTCTGGTAACATGGTCTAGAGAAATGAGGGAGAAGATTCTAGAATGATGGAGAATTGTGTTTTGAGTTTTGTGCATACCATTCATTATGATGAAGACTATCAATAAAACCTTCTAGATGCTAGAATGGAAAAGAAGATCCAACGGCTGGAAATGTTGGGATTCCTGAGTCTTGATCCATTGGTCAATATTCAAAGTTATCCGTACACTATATAGTGGTAACATAAGATAAGATAATATATATATGTTGAAAAGCGCAAAACTCACTTATCCATCATTGTAGAATCTTCTCGATTGTTCCTCTAGACCATGGTTCTAGAATTTTCAATTATTAGGTAGATAATAAACGTTTATTTCTACATGATATAAAGTGCAAGAACAAAATATACACTCATACTTTAGAAACATGGTTCAAATTCATAGATATTTCAAGCTTTAGCTATTACAATGTTATATACTGATGACATGTCATGCTTCTGTATATTATGTGAGTTTCACGTGCAGCTTACTGGTACTACTAGGAAGAGCATGGCTCAACTCCATGGTGGAGGAGCAGGACCCGACTACTAATTTTAATTGCTTAATTGTAGGGTCCTTTGTGTTAAATGTATGGACTTGGATGCAATTTTCACTTTTTAAGGTCCTTGGTGTAACATGTACGCATGCACTAACGGTGTTAATTATTGAAGCAGCTCACTTGTAACATCCCAAAACTTTAATCCAAGGCTATTAAGATCCAAGTCATCAAAATTAGGGTTAACAAAAACTTTTCCAAGTAAAATTATTAAAGCATTCATATGTGTATGCATTTAAATAGGAGTTGTTTTGAATTGCCATGATTAAGTGATCCATTGATTATAAAATGATCCTTAGGTGAAATAAACATCATCTAGATCATTCCCAAACAAATCCCAAAGAAAAACAAATCAAAATGATTAAAAGAAAGAAATTGTCATTTGTGCCATTTTAACTACCATGCCTACATTGGCTAGTCCTAGGTCTCAATTCTTAACAGAGATAAATATGCATCTTTGCACCCCTTGCTAGTACATGTAATGATGTACCAAGGCCCACTTTGTGATCTGCCAAAAACTTGCAAACACTAATTTTAAATGGCAATTGAAAATTGAATGTAGTTCATATGGGAAGATCCCACTTATTCAAAAACCACTCAAAGGAGCTCCATTTTTAAATCCCAAGCAACCACAGAGGCTTAAGCATGTGTATAGCAAACCCACCAAAATTCATCCAAAAATTCCAAACTTGAGTTCATGCGGCCATTGTGTCGAACACCTGGCAGGCATGAATCACACTCTAATTCTAGCTCACTGTTTCTACAGGGATTTGCCACCCATTTAACCTCAATTTACTCCCTCTGTCCCTCCTAGATATAACCAAAGCCTAATCACCCCACCCCCTTGTCCCTAGCAGCAGTACCATGCCACCCTGAGGACATGCTCGCCGGCCAACCTTGCCAACGCAGCAGTAGACCGCCAACCCCTCTCCGCCGCTCCAGGAAGCACGGCGTCACCTCACCGCCGCCCACGGTCCATCCCACGGCCACTGCCAGCCACTAGACCACTCCCCAGCCTCGCCACCCATTCTCTCTACGAGCTCGCCAGAGCGTGTTAGCCGCCAGCATGCCACCGACCTCCCCTAGACCTAATCCCGTGCACGTCGCTCCGGCTCGACCCCAGCACCCCGCTAGACATGGCCGTGCGCCGTCGCGCGACCCACAGTCGCCGTGCGCCGCATCGAGCACCGCCTCTGTCTCCCAGAGCGTGGGACGCTACGAACCAAATGCCACCGCCCCTAGCCATGCATTTAAGCCGTAGAGCACCGCCAGGAGGCAGGCCACCATCCCCTACCTCAAGTCACGCCGCTAGCACGCTGTGCAGCCCTTGTCGGAGTCGCCAGCCCATCCCTTTTGGTCGTCTCGTCGAGCTATAAATAGAGGCCACCCCAGCACAAACTCCTCACGCCATTCCACTCCCCTCACCTCACTGATCCTTCCCCACCTTAGCCAGAGCCGCTCGAGCCTTGGTTCGCCAGAATTTTGCCAGAGGAGCCCGCTGTAGAGGAAGAGAAGGCGCCGTCGATTTCGTCCACCCTAGGAGCTGCCGCGACCACCCCTGAGTCTGCCATCGACATCACGTTCGATCGCCCCATCGCTGCAGTAGCTGGAGCCCTGGTATGCCCCCTGAGCACCGCCACCGAGCCGCTAGGGTTAGACCTTGTCATCGACGACAAGCCACAGCCGTGGATCCCCCCTTCTAATCTAATGGTCCACATCGCCTGCACTTCGTGTAAGAGCCCGACCGGTGGACCCCTTGTCATCTGTTCTCGTGTCATGAACGCAGGCAGGCCCGTTTTCTTTCCCACGCGACCCATTTAATTCAAACTTAGATTTTTCTATTTAGTTTTGAACTTAGTTCTGTCCCCTAGTTTGAAAATCAATTCAGAGAGATTTACAAATCCAAATGGAGTGATTCAAATTGTGTTAGAAAGCTACTGAAAAGACCTATCCAAGACAGTTGGATTTAATTCATTTAGAGTTAGAGATATCTCCTAGTGAAAATAATAAGACAGAAGCTTTTGCACATTCAAACATTTTTATAAAATCAACCACAATAGCTTTTGAGTTGATTCCAACTCTCAAAAATCACATTTAACCATACCTATCTGAATATGTAATAATATTAAGGTTTACATGTAGTGACTTTGGACTAGTACCAAAATAATGCTATATAGGCATTTCTAGTCACTTTAAATCATTAAATAATAAACTTAAACTTAAGTAAATGTGATCCAACCTTTAAATCACATTCCCACATGTTAGAATATGTGGTGATGACATGTGTCCACATGATCCCATATTTTAAGTGGAGAATATTAAATCTTAGTTATTTTTCAATGAGTAGAAATTACTTTTCTTACATAAAAAGAAGAAAGCTAGTAATAAAACTTGTGATGCTTGTGATGATAATAGATCATCAAATGTGTGCCTTAGAATGCTCAGTAGCCTAGTTAAGTATTGCTTGGTGATTGTGTACTCTGTATGTATTTATAGACGATAGTACCGAGCAAGCTTTCGAGGAGGAGGAGTGCTATCAAGAGGAGGAAGAAAACTTCAACCACTACACCAACCAAGGCAAGCCACCATTAACAATGCATGATAACCCTTGCAATCTAGATAATTCAAGCAAAGACATTAGACATGCTTTGGTTATACCACTTTGACTATTACTTACCCCAAGTATTATTTACAAGCTCTACTTCCTTTACTTTACCAAAGTCCTTTACTTGTTTTGAAGGTAGCATAAAGAGTGTAAAACTTGACCTATTTAGATTACTTTTGATGTCATTCCATGGCATGAGATGGATCCCATCTTTCCACCTTAGTGAACACTCTTAACTTAGTAATTTAGAGTTAGATAAAAACTTGAGTCACTTTAGATGGGAACACTTGGTGAAAATGAATTATGAAAACCTTGGAATGATGAGTCATTCTATTGAGATATTTTGACATGTGTTGAGAAACACAAATGGTTTATGATGATGAAAATGTTGAGGCATGAGCGTTAAACCTTTTACAAAAACTGATGGTTGGATTTGGATGCGATACCATTCCAATATTACCGTACAACCATAATACCTGAATTGGATAAGGCTTAGCCGGAAGTTTATATGCATTAGTATTAGTTCCCTCGCGGGAGAGGTTTGAGCTGAGGCTACCTCTCAATGTTGTCACCTATGCAGTGCCCAAGATGACATATGGTCATGGTTGGGAGGCCATGCTCATAGGAGAGGTGCTTATACTAAGGTGTGTAAAGGAAAGGTTATGTGTGATTATCTGCATATTAAGTATGATGATTCGGGGTTATCCCTGACAGATGTATCGAATCTTGTGGTGAAAGTGTACCACCTCTGTAGAGTGTCAAACTATTCGAATAGCCGCGTCCGCGGTTATGGATAGTTGGAGTGGCCATACTGTTTCGTTGTCAGATGTTTTCAAACTAACTTATGAAATGAATGATGAATCTTAACTTGACCACAAAAGAGTTGTGACTATGACACTAGCTTCCCAACTTAAGTGATTCTAGAACTTTATTTTATCTTTCTTTGTTTCTGATCTCAGCTTAGGTTTCAAACTTAACTTCATAGTTAAACTTAGAGTTAGCATTTTACACTAGAACCATCTTACTTGTTAGTGGTAGTTTGGGAGTACTTAAAGAGTACTCATGGCTTTTGTCCCTAACTATTCCTATGGACAGACTATGAAGGAGATACCAAGATGATGGCCAGCAGGATGGCTATGATAACTAGGACTATCTGCCTTCGTTAGCATTGCCTGTGCTCCTGAAGATGGACCCCACCGCTACGCTTATTATTTATTCCGCTGCTTGTTGTATTAAGACTGGATCATGAGATCCTTATTTGTGTAAGACCTTATTTATGGTTTGTAATGGATGATGTACTGTGATATCCAATCTATTATGTCTCGCAAAAATGGTAATCCTGGGATTGTGATGTATGACATAACAGGCATCTGGGATTAAAAATCCAGATGTTGACAAGTTAGTATTAGAGCCATCCTGACCATAGGAGACCCTAGTTAGAATGGACGTCCGAACAAAAACTTAATTTCAAAACCAAAGTGATTATTTATGAAAAACTATTTCCTCTCTTACCCTTGGGAATTCTTCCTTTCTCAAAAATTCATGTTCCTCCAATTCTTACATTACTACCTAAAGTTTGACACACTTGATCACTTCACTAATTTCCTCATCCTAAATTCTTGTAGATGGAGACTCAGTTCAGCAAGTTCTACCAATTGGGCAATGGAGCCAAGCTGATCTTCGAGAGGGATTTGGATTCACTATCTGAGTTATTGGGATGCCCGCATGTGGAGTTTCTTGGAGCTCAACTTCCAAGACCCCTAGGAGGAGATTTACAGTGACTAGTCACCATCGATCTTCGAGGAAGCATTGAAGCACCAACATCCGGGAGAATCCAGTTCTTTGTGAGAGAGAACAACTGGCTAGATGGATTAGCCAGGGCAATGCATGAAGCTCTTGCACATCTGTGTGCCCTCAGTGTCAACAAAATCCAAGGAACCCGTTTTGCTCACTATGCAAGATGTGACTTCATGGTAATGCCGATGGAGATGCCCAGTCACCCGGAACTGAAGCTTCAAGTGGAGAACCTTGACTTCCTGTTGTACGATTGCCAGAAGGAATTGGACAATGCTAGCGAGTTCGCCAACCACAACCGTGCCATTGCCGCTCAGAAGGCCCAGACTTTCTCACTGCTTGTCAAGGACCGTCAGTCTCTTCACCTCCAGCGCGAGAAATAGGATCGCACCATCGCCCGTCTTTGCAAGAAGGTGGCCGACCTCGAGAAGACCGTCAAGGAGCAAGAAGCTCAGCTTGCAGCAAAGGAGGAAGAAGAGGAGGGTGAAGACATCCAGGGAGATATGGATTCTTACCTCAGCAATGATGATTACTTTCTGGAGGAGGATGACATGGACTTCTACACTGACGATGAGGACTCCGACTTCATCGACGATGAGTAGATGCACTAGAGCACTGTCGTAGCATGAGATGTATCGGTCCCACCGTATCGTAGCTTGCAGAATGGTTCTTCAAACCATCCGCTTTCCTTTGTTGTCGTGGTGTGTGTTTATATCGTGTGCTTGTTTGAATGAAAGAAATAAAGTTAGTTGCAAAACCTGAGTCAAACTCAAAGTTTTAGCTTGAAACCAAAACCATGAACCTTAGAACTTTCCCTCTTACCCCTTTATCTACCTCAATCTTCAGATGACTCATGGAAACCAAGGAGGGAGCAGCTCGTCGCAAGACCCAATGCTGCAAATCTTGCAGAATCTCATCGCAGACAGAGAAGCAAGCAGGGCAGAGCGCCAAGCTAATCTAGCAACACTGCAACAGATCGCCCAGATGGCTCTCAACAACCAAGGGCATGGGAATCAGGATCATCATGGATCCAAACTCAAAAACATTCAGAATATCAATCCCCCAATCTTTAACCAAGCCGAGGACCCACTAGATGCTGATGACTGGCTGCAGACAATGGAAAACAACTTGGAATTATCAGGAGTTGATGACAACAAGAAAGTTCTCTTCGCCACCCACTACCTGGCAGGAGATGCAAGAGCTTGGTGGACTAGCATCCGTAACATGAACCATGGTCAAGTGATGACATGGGAAGCCTTCAAGATCAAGTTCAGCCGCACCCACGTGCCGCATGGCTTAGTCACCAGAATGAGGGATGAATTCAGAGAGTTGAAGCAAGGCAGAATGACTGTGGTAGAGTACCATGACAGATTCCTGTCACTTGCCAGATATGCACCTGATGAGATCAACACGGAGGCCAAGAAGAAGGAGAGATTCCTGAACAGACTGCATGATGAGATGCAGACTGTCCTCATCAACATCCGCTTCGAGGATCTTGAAGAGCTAGTCGACTCTGCCATTCAGATGGAAGGGAAGATTAACCAGGCAAACGACAACCGCAAACATTGTATGATGCAGCAAACTGGATCCAGCAGTCACCAGAAGTACCGTCCCAACCCCGCACCAGGATATGCACCAAGGAACAACCGACCCCCAATGTCTCGCCCCAGCTATCCCAACCGTACCGGAGGCAATGTGAAGTCCGGTGGAAACAACAATCACCCTGGCAACACCAGCAATTTCAACTGTGCCCCTCCCAAGAGCAGCAACAACAACAACACTGCACCCAGTATTGGAAGCAACGTTGTGCCTGTCGCAGCAAAGGACAAGTCCTGGATCACCTGTTTCGAGTGTGGAGTAAAGGGCCACTATTCCAATGAGTGTCCCAAGAAGATTGCCGCCACTGCCAATGTGAATGCCCCAGCTCAACAACAGCGTCGTGTTCAACCAGGAAGAAGATTTGCCCCTGGGAACCCTCACAACCGCAACGGCCGTCTCTTCCACATGAACGCCGAAGAAGCCCAAGAAGCACCAGATGTAGTGCTGGATATGTTTTCTGTCAACTCAGTTTTAGAAAGGGTATTGTTTGATTCGGGAGCATCGCATTCATTTATCACCGAAGAATTTGCATGCACTAGTAAGATTCACCCAACCAACTTGAAGAATGTCGTGATAGTTCAAATCCTCGGATCAACTACAAAAGCTAGAAAAATTTGCAAAGTTGTGCCTATCAAAATACATGGGATAAATTTTTATGCCAACCTAATAGTACTTGGAACCAAAGGATTGGAAGTAGTACTAGGTATGGACTGGATGTCAAGGCATAAAGGAATGATAGACTGTGCTAAGAAAGCCATCACCATGACCAGTAGCTCTGGAGTAACAGTAGAGCATATATCTGAAACCTTACCCCGTCAATTCAAGTGCAACAAGAGTCTAGCCCTGCCCACCATAGACCAAGTCAGAGTAGTCTGTGAATACCCCGACGTATTCCCAGATGAATTGCTAGGTATGCCCCCAAATAGGGATATTGAGTTCATTATCGAACTAATCCCCGAAACCGGACCCATAGCCATAGACCCTATAGCATGAACCCCTCAGAGTTAGTGGAACTGAAGAAGCAGTTGGATGCCATGTTGGCAACAGACTTGATTCAACCAAGCGCATCACCGCGGAGATCACCAGTGTTATTCATCGACAAGAAAGATGGAGGTAACCGTCTGTGCACAGATTACAAGAAACTGAATGATGTCACCATCAAGAACAAGTACCCCTTGCCAAAAATAGAGGATCTATTTGGTCAGTTGACTGGAGCCCGGGTATTCTCAAAGATTGATCTTAGGACTGGTTATCACCAACTTAAGATTCGTGCAATGGATATTCCAAAGACCGCCTTCACTACTCGTTATGGTTTGTACGAGTATACAGTTATGTATTTTGGATTAACCAATGCCCCTGCTTATTTCATGAATCTCATGAATAAGATCTTTATGAATTTCCTAGATAAGTTTGTAGTTGTGTTCATCAACGACATCCTTATCTATTGCAAGTTAGAAGAAGAGCATGAGCAGCATCTGAGAATCATCCTAGAAACCCTAAGAGAGCATCGGTTATATGCCAAGTTCAGCAAGTGTGAGTTTTGGCTGAAAGAAGTAGGATTCCTAGGACATATTGTGTCTGCCGGAGGAGTCTTTGTTGATCCCACCAAGATCAAAGATGTCAAAGCATGGGAAGCCCCAACCACTCAAACCCAAGTCCGTGCATTTCTCGGATTAGCGAGATACTACCACAAGTTCGTCGAAGGATTTTCAAGCATCGCCAGACCCATGACCCAATTGTTGAAGAAGGACAAGAAATTTGAATGGACTGATAAATGCGAAGCCAGTTTCCAAGACCTGAAGAAGAGATTGATATCAGCCCCAATATTGATCATGCCAGACATCAAGAAGCCGTTTGGTATATATTGTGATGCATCCAGATTGGCCTAGGATGTGTATTGATGCAAGAAGGCAAACTCATCGCTTATCTGTCTCGACAACTGAAGCAGCTTGAGCAGAACTATCCGACCGATGATCTTGAACTAGCAGCCGTAGTTTTGGCATTAAAGACTTGGTGTCATTATCTGATGGGAAATTGTTGTGAGATTTACTCAGATCACAAGAGCTTGAAGTATATTTTCACTCAGAAGGAGCTGAATATGAGGCAAAGGAGATGGATAGAGTTAATCAAGGATTATGACCTTGACATTCACTATCACCCCGGCAAAGCCAATTTGGTAGCGGATGCTCTTAGCAGATTGCCTTGCAGGCTAAACACCATGATCAAGGAGAAGCAGCCCAGTTTGTATGAGGAGTTGGAGTAGTTTAGAACTGAGCTGGTTAGCAAAGGATTCTTAGCTAGCATTGAACTTCCACCCACATTAATCAGCCAAATCAAGGGAGCCCAGAAGGGAAATGAAAGTATCGACAGAATCAAATGTTGTATTGGTACAGGAAAGGTACCTGGATTCACCAAAGACGAAGAAGGAGTTCTGTGGTATAAAGAACGTATATGTGTGCTAGCAGATTCGGAGCTGAAGCAAGTTATCATGCAGGAAGCTCATGATACTCTTTATTCTATCCACCCCGGAGGAACGAAGATGTATCAAGATTTGAAAGAGCAATTTTGGTGGCACAAGATGAAGAGAGAAATCAGAAGCTACATCGCAAAGTGTGACATTTGTCAAAGAGTCAAAGCAGAGCATCAGAGACCCGCAGGATTGTTGCAACCATTGCAGATTCTAGAATGGAAATGGGGTTCCGTCGGAATGGACTTTATCACCGGATTGCCTACTTCTAGTAGGGGAAACGACTCAACCTGTGTCATCGTTGATAGACTGTCCAAGGTAGCTCACTTTATACCTGTCAAGACTACCTACCAGAGTGCAAAGAGCTGTACAGAGCTTGGAACCCCCAAGACCATAGTATCAGATCGAGGAACCCAGTTTACCTCGAGATTTTGGCAGAAAGTCCAGGAAGGATTGGGAACCAAGTTGAATTTCATCACCGCTTATCACCCACAAACGGATGGACAGACTGAGAGAGTCAACCAGATCCTAGAAGATATGTTAAGAGCTTGTGTGTTAGAGTATGGATCAAAATGGGAAGACTGCCTTCCTTTCGCAGAATTCTCATATAACAACAGTTATCAAGCTAGTTTGCAGATGGCACCATTTGAGTTCCTATACGGAAGAAAGTGCCGCACCCCTTTGAACTAGTCGCAAGTAGGAGACAGTCATATCTTTGGACCAGACATTCTCCGAGAAGCGGAAGAGAAAGTTCACAAAGTCCGTGAGCACCTCAAGACCGCCCAATCCAGACAGAAGAGTTATGCTGACAAGAGAAGGAGAGACCTAACTTGCAATGTCGGAGATTTTGTGTATCTCAAGGTTTCACCATTGAAGGGAACCCAACGCTTTAGTCTGAAACAAAAGTTATCCCCAGATATATCGATCCCTTCAAGATTCTAAACCGTCGAGGAGAAGTATCATATCAACTGGAACTACCAGAGGAGATGTCAGCCATCCACAATGTGTTCCATATCTCGTTACTTCGCAAATGCCTAGAAGTGCCGGAGAAGACTGAAGTTTTCAAGAACATCAATCACCGAGCTGTTGAGATCAACAATGACCTGACGTATCGTGAAGTGCCCATCCGTATCTTGGAAGAAGCTTACAGAACCACCAGAACCAAGAGTATCAAGTTTCTCAAGATTCAATGGAGCAACCATACCGAAGAGGAAGCCACTTGAGAGCGAGAACATTACATTAGGACAGAGTTCCCAGATCTCTTTAGTTCCTAGTTTTCTTTTGTAAATCTCGAGACGAGATTTTTGCTTAAGAGGGGAAGATTTGTAACATCCAAAACTTTAATCCAAGGCTATTAAGATCCAAGTCATCAAAATTAGGGTTAACAAAAACTTTTCCAAGTAAAATTATTAAAGCATTCATATTTGTGTGCATTTAAATTGGAGTTGTTTTGAATTGCCATGATGAAGTGATCCATTGCTTGTAAAATGTTCCTTAGGTGAAATAAACATCATCTAGATCATTCCCAAACAAATCCCAAAGAAAAACAAATCAAAATGAATAAAAGAAAGAAATGGTCATTTGTGCCATTTTAACTACCATGCCTACTTTGGCTAGTTCTAGGGCTCAATTCTTAACAGAGATAAATATGGATCTTTCCACCCCTTGCTAGTACATGTAATGATGTACCAAGGCCCACTTTGTGATCTGCCAAAAACTAGCAAACACTAATTTTAAATGGTAATTGAAAATTGAATGTAGTTCATATGGGAAGATCCCACTTATTCAAAAACCACTCAAAGGAGCTCCATTTTTAAATCCCAAGAAACCACAGAGGCTTAAGCATGTGTATAGAAAACCCACCAAAATTCATCCAAAAATTCCAAACTTGAGTTCATGCGGCCATTGTATCGAACACCTCGCAGGCATGAATCACACTCTAATTCTAGCTCACTGTTTCTACAGGGATTTGCCACCCATTTGACATCAATTTACTCCCTCTGTCCCTCCTAGCTCTAACCAAAGCCTAATCACCCCACCCCCTTGTCCCTAGCAGCAGTACAACGCCACCACGAGGACATGCTCGCCGGCCAACCTTGCCAACGCCGAAGCAGACCGCCAATCCCTCTCCACCGCTCCAAGAAGCACGGCGTGACCTCACTGCCGCCCACGGTCCACCCCACGGCCATTGCCAGCCACTGGACCACTCCCCAGCCTCGCCGCCCATTCTCTCTGCGAGCTCGCCAGAGCGCGTTAGCGGCCAGCACGCCACTGGCCGCCCCTAGACCTAATCCCGTGCATGTCGCTCTGCCTCGACCCCAGAACCCCGCCAGACATGGCCGTGTGCCGCCGCACGACCCACAGTTGCTTTGCACCGCGTCGAGCACCGCCTCTGTCTCCCAGAGTGCGGGACGCTCCCGACCAAACACCACCGCCCCTAGCCATGCATTTAAGTTTAAGAGCACCGACAGGAGGCAGGCCACCGTCCCCTACCTCAAGCCACGCCACTAGCACGCTGTGCAGCCCTCGCCGGAGTCGTCAGCCCATCCCTTTCGGTCGCCTCGTCGAGCTATAAATAGAGGCCACCCCAGCACAAACTCCTCACACCATTCCACTCCGCTCTCCTCACTGATCCTTCCCCCCTCTAGCTGGAGCCGCTCGAGCCTTGGTTCGCTGGAATTTCACAGGAGGAGCCCGCTGCAGAGGAAGAGAAGGCGCCATCGATTTCATCCACCCCAGGAGCTGCCGCGACCACCCCTGAGTCCGCCATCGACAGCACATTTGATCGCCCCCATCGCCGCAGTAGCTGAAGCCCTGGTATACCCCCTGAGCACCCCTACCAAGCCGCTAGGGTTAGACCTCGTCGGCGACCTGTCTGTCGTCGACGACAAGCCATAGCCATAGATCCCCCTTCTAATCTAACGGCCCACATCGCCCCATGCCGCTTCGCGTGTAAAGAGCCGCTGACCGTGGACCCCCCGTCAGCTGTTCTCTATGCCGCGGAACACCACTGGCCGGCCCGTTTTCTTTCCCACGCGACCCATTTAATTCAAACTTAGATTTTTCTATTTAGTTTTGAACTTAGTTTTGTCCCCTAGTTTGAAAATCAATTCAGATACATTTACAAATCCAAATGGAGTAATTAAAACTGTGTTATAAAGCTACTAAAAAGATCTATCCAAGCCCGTTGGATTTAATTCATTTAGAGTTAGAGATCTCTCCTAGTAAAATTAATAAGACAGAAGGTTTGGCACATTCAAACATTTTTATAAAATCAACCACGATAGCTTTTTAGTTGATTCAAACTCTCAAAAATCACATTTAATCATACCTATCTGAATATGTAATAATATTAAGGTTTACATGCAGTGACTTTGGACTAGTACCAAAATAATGCTATATAGGCATTTCTAGTCACTTTAAATCATTAAATAATAAACTTAAACTTAAGTAAATGTGATCCAACCTTTAAATCACATTCCCACATGTTAGAATATGTGGTTATGACATGTGTCCACATGAGCCCATATTTTAAGTGGAGAATATTAAATCTTAGTTATTTTTCAATGAGTAGAAATTACTTTTCTTAAATAAAAAGAAGGAAGCTAGTAATAAAACTTGTGATGCTTGTGATGATAATATATCATCAAATATGTGCCTTAGAATGCTAAGTAGCCTAGTTAAGTATTGCTTGGTGATTGTGTACTCCGTATGTATTTATAGACGATAGTACCGACCAAGCTTTCGAGGAGGAGGAGTGTTATCAAGAGGAGGAAGAAAACTTCAACCACTACACCAACCAAGGCAAGCCACCATTAACAATGCAAGCTAACCCTTGCAATATAGATAACTCAAGCAAATACAATAGACATGCTTTGGTTATACCACTTTGACTATTACTTACCCCAAGTATTATTTCCAAGCTCTACTTCCTTTACTTTACCAAAGTCCTTTACTGGTTTTGAAGGTAGCATAAAGGGTATAAAACTTGACCTATTTAGATAACTTTAGATGTCATTATATGGCATGAGATGGATCCCATCTTTCCACCTTAGTGAACACTCTTTAACTTAGTAATTTAGAGTTAGATAAAAACTTGAGTCACTTTAGATGGGAACACTTGGTGAAAATGAATTATGAAAACCATGGAATGATGAGTCATTCTATTGAGATGTTTTGAAATGTGTTGAGAAACACAAATGGTTTATGATGATCAAAATGTTGAGGCATGAGCCTTAACCCTTTTACAAAAACTGATGGTTGGATTCGGATGCGATACCATTCCAATATTACCGTACAACCACAATACCTGAATTGGGTAAGGTTTAGCTGGAAGTTTATATGCATTAGTATTAGTTCCCTCGTGGGAGAGGTTTGAGCTGAGGCTACCTCTCAATGTTGTCCACCTATGCAGTGCCCAAGATGACAGATGGTCATGGTTGGGAGGCCATGCTCATAGGAGAGGTGCTTATACTAGGGTGTGTAAAGGAAAGGTTATGTGTGATTATCTGCATACTAAGTATGATGATTCAGGGTTATCCCTGACAGATGTATCGAATCTTGTGGTGAAAGTGTGCCACCTCTGCAGAGTGTCAAACTATTCGAATAGTTGCGTCCGCGGTTATGGACAGTTGGAGTGGCCATACTGTTTTGTTGTCAGATGTTTTCAAACTAACTCATGAAATGAATGATGAATCTTGCCTTGACCACAACAGAGTTGTGACTATAACACTAGCTTCCCAACTTAAGTGATTCTAGAACTTTATTTTATCTTTCTTTGTTTCTGATCTCAGCTTAGGTTTCAAACTTAACTTCATAGTTAAACTTAGAGTTAGCATTTTACACTAGAACCATCTTACTTGTTAGTGGTAGTTTGGGAGTACTTAAAGAGTACTCATGGCTTTTGTCCCTGGCTATTCCTATGGCCAGACTATGAAGGAGACTACCAAGATGATGGCCAGCAGGACGGCTATGATAACTAGGACTATCTGCCTTCATCAGCATTGCCTATGCCCCTGAAGATGGACCCTACCGCTACGCTAATTATTTATTCCACTGCTTGTTGTATTAAGACTGGATCATGAGATCCTTATTTGTGTAAGACCTTATTTATGGTTCGTAATGGATGATGTACTGTGATATCCAATCTGTTATGTCTTGCAAAAATGGTAATCCTGGGATTGCGATGTCTGACATAACAGGCATCTGGGATTAAAAATCCGGGTGTTGACATCACTCCTTTGGGACATACCCCAAAGTGCCACCACCCGATTCTTAGAAAACATGGATATTTTTTGTTACAATTCCCTAGTCTTAGCACGTTTCAAGCTACCCTATATATTAGCTAACTACGCTCATGCACTCAAATAACTTTATGTTGATTTAAAGAAAGCAGGTCAAATTTGAACTACAAGTAAGCGTGATAGATTATTTCTTCAATTTTCAAGAGATCCAACAATTAGCAATCTTGGAATCTGTCAATCTATATACGATGATCGATGTTCAAAGCTATTCCTGTTATATATCTTATTAGTAAATTGCACATGCCTTGCACTTGAGAATAAGATAGTAGAAGTATATGCCATATCATTTATTCTCTACTACTATAAAGGAGTAGTTTTGAATTGGATCCATAGTACCAATCCTGACCGTTGGGCTGTTAGATCCAATGGTTCAGAGCAGCTAGATTCGTGTTGAGTACTATCTAGAGCAAACTCCACCATGTTTTAGAAGCATCAAGTCACCACCGCTAAATTTTCATAGCACAGTAGGATGTATTCTCAATATGGGTAGATAGTTATTACTAATAGACATAATGTATGCATTTTTTCTCTAACAATAATATTGGTTAATAACAACTTAGCGTTTGTTAAATCAAATTTCATACAGTATATACGTGTGTGGCATGTCCCTTTTGATCAACACGTGAGACTCGGATAATAGACGTTTGACATATCATCACTATATAAAATTTTAATAGGTAAAGCATAAATAATTAAATTTGATCAACATCTATAAAGTATGGGTGTATATTTGGTTATTGTACTTTGTATATTATTTATCTAAAATTTGAAAATTCTGGTAACTTGGTCTAGAGAAATGAGGGAGAATATTCTAGAATGATGGAGAAGTGTGTTTTAAGTTTTGTGTATACCATTCATTGTGATGAAGACTATCAATAAAACCTTCTAGATGCTAGAATAGAAAAGAAGATCCTACGGCTAGAAATGTTGGGATTCGTGAGTCTTGATCCAACGGCCAATATTCAATGTTATTCGTACACTATATAGTGGTAAGATAAGATAATATAAGATATATATGTTGAAAAACGTCAAAACACACTTATCCATCATTGTAGAATCTTCTCGATTGTTTCTCTAGACCATGGTTATTACTAACAGACATGTTTTGTTACAATTCCCTAGTCTTAGCATGTTTCAAGCTTCCCTATATATTAGCTAACTACGCTCATGCACTCAAATAACTTTATGCTGATTTAAAGAAAGTAGGTCAAATTTGAACTACAAGTAAGCGCGATAGATTCTTTCTTGAATTTGCAAGAGATCCAACAATTAGCAATGCTGGAATCTGTCAATGTATATAAGATGATCGATGTTCAAAGTTATTCGTATATCTTATTAGTATGTTGCACATGCCTTGCACTTGAGAATCAAAGAGTAGACGTATATGCCATATTATTTTTTCTCTACTACTATAAAGGAGCAGTTTTGAATTGGATCCATAGTACCAATTCTGACCGTTGCGCTGTTAGATCCAATGGTGCAGAGCAGCTGGATTCGTGTTGAGTACTATCTAGAGCAAAGTCCACCATGTTTTAGAACCATCATGTCACCATTCCCAAAATTTCATTGCATAGTAGGATGTATTCTCAATATGGGTAGATAGTTATTACTAATAGACTTAATGTGTGCATTTTTTCTCTAACATGAATATTGGTTAATAACAACTTAACGTTTGTTAAATCACATTTCATATAGTATATACGTGTGTGGCATGTCGCTTTTGATCAACACGTGAGACTCGGATAATAGACGTTTGATATATCATCACTATTTAAAATTTTAATAGGTAAAGCATAAAAAAATTAAATTTGATCAACATCTTTAAAGTATGGGTGTATATTTGGTTCTTGTACTTTGTATATCATTTAGATGTCAACGATTATTAGCTATCTAAAAGTTTAAAATTCTGGTAACCTGGTCTAGAGAAATGAGGGAGAAGATTCTAGAATGATAGAGAAGTGTGTTTTGAGTTTTGTACATACCATTCATTGTGATGAAGACCATCAATAAAATCTTCTAGATGCTAGAATCGAAAATAAGATCCAACGGCTGGAAATGTTGGGATTCACGAGTCTTGATCCAATAGCCAATATTCAAAGTTATTCGTACACTATATAGTGGTAAGATAAGATAAGATAAGATATATATATGTTGAAAAACGTCAAAACACACTTATCCATCATTATAGAATCTTCTCAATTGTTTCTCTAGACCATGGTTCTAGAATTTTGAATTATTAGGTAGGTAATAAACGTTTATTTCTACATCATATAAAGTGCAAGAACCAAATATACACTCATACTTTAGAAACATGGTTCAAATTCATAGATATTTCAAGCTTTACCTATTACAATGTTATATACTAATGACATGTCATGTTCTGTATATTATGTGAGTTTCACATGCAGCTTACTGGTACTACTACAAAGAGCATGGCTCAGCTCCGTGGTGGAGGAGCAGGACCCGACTACTAATTTTAATTGCTTAATTGTAGGGTCCTTTGTGTTAAATGTATGGACTTGGATGCAATTTTCACTTTTTCAAGGTCCTTGGTGTAACATGTACACATGCACTAACGGTGTTAATTATTGAAGCAGCTCACTCCTTCGGGACATACCCAAAGTGCCACCACCCGATTTTCCGAACACACGGACATGTTTTGTTACAATTCCCTAGTATTAGCATGTTTCAAGCTTCCCTATATATTAGCTAACTACCCTCATGCACTCAAAAAACTTTATGTTGATTTAAAGAAAGTAGGTCAAATTTGAACTACCAGTAAGCGCGATAGATTCTTTCGTCAATTTTCAAGAGATCCAACAATTAGCAATCTTGGAATCTGTCAATCTATATATCATGATCAATGTTCAAAGTTATTCATGTTATATATCTTATGAGTAAGTTGCACATTCCTTGCACTTGAGAATCATATAGTAGAAGTATATGCCATATCATTTTTTTCTCTACTACTATAAAGGAGCAGTTTTGAATTGGATCCATAGTACCAATCCTGACCGTTGCGCTGTTAGATCCAATGGTGCAGAGTAGCTGGATTCGTGTTGAGTACTATCTAGAGAAAATTCCACCATGTTTTAGAACCATCATGTCACCACCCCCAAAATTTCATAGCACAGTAGGATGTATTATCAATATGGGTAGATAGTTATTACTAATAGACTTAATGTGTGCATTTTTTCTCTAACAACAATATTGGTTAATAACAACTTAACCTTTGTTAAATCACATTTCATATAGTATATACATGTGTGGCACGTCGCTTTTGATCAACACGTGAGACTCGGATAATAGACGTCTGACATATCATCACTATTTAAAATTTTAATAGGTAAAGCATCAAAAAATTAAATTTGATCAACATCTTTAAAGTATGGGTGTATATTTGGTTCTCGTACTTTGTATATCATTTAGAAGTCAATGATTATTAGCTATCTAAAAGTTGAAAATTCTGGTAACATGGTCTAGAGAAATGAGGGAGAAGATTCTAGAATGATGGACAAGTGTGTTTTGAGTTTTGTGCATACCATTCATTATGATGAAGACCATCAATAAAATCTTCTAGGTGCTAGAATGGAAAAGAAGATCCAACGGCTGGAAATGTTGGGATTCGTGAGTCTTGATCCAACGACCAATATTCAAAGTTATTCGTACACTATATAGTGGTAAGATAAGATAAGATAAGATATATATGTTGAAAAACGTCAAAACACACTTATCCATCATTGTAGAATCTACTTGATTGTTTCTCTAGACCATGGTTCTAGAATTTTCAATTATTAGGTAGCAAATAAATGTTTATTTCTACATGATATAAAGTGCAAGAACCAAATATACACTCATACTTTAGAAAAATGGTTCAAATTCATAGATATTTCAAGCTTTACGTATTACAATGTTATATACTGATGACATGTCATGCTTCTGTATATTATGTGAGTTTCACATGCATCTTACTAGTACTACTACGAAGAGCATGTCTCAGCTCCGTGGTGGAGGAGCAGGACCCGACTACTAATTTTAATTGCTTAATTGTAGGGTCCTTTGTGTTAAATGTATGGACTTGGATGCAATTCTCACTTTTTCAAGGTCCTTGGTGTAACATGTACACACGCACTAACGGCGTTAATTATTGAAGCATCTCACTCCTTCGGGACATATCCCAAAGTGCCACCACCCGATTTTCAGAAAACATGGACATGTTTTTTACAATTCCCTAGTCTTAGCACGTTTCAAGCTTCCCTATATATTTGCTAACTACGCCGATGCACTCAAATAACTTTATGTTGATTTAAAGAAAGTAGGTAAAATTTGAACTACAAGTAAGCGCGATAGATTCTTTCTTGAATTTGCAAGAGATCCAACAATTAGCAATGTTGGAATCTGTCAATCTATATACGATGTTCGATGTTCAAAGTTATTCGTGTTATATATCTTATTAGTAAGTTGCACATGCCTTGCACTTGAGAATTAGATAGTAGAAGTATATGCCATATCATTTTTTCTCTACTACTATAAAGGGGCAGTTTTGAATTAGATACAAACTACCAATCCTCACCGTTGGACTGTTAGATCCAATGATTTAGAGCAGCTGGAGTCATGTTGAGTACTATCTAGACAAAACTCCACCATGTTCTAGAACCATCATGTCACACCCCTCTCCCCAAAAAAATTCATAGCATAGTAGGTTGTATTCTCAATATGTGTAGATATTTATTATTAATAGACTTAGTATATGCATTTTTCTCTAATAAGACTATTGGTTTATAACAATTTAATGTTTGTTAAATCACATTTCATACAGTATATACGTGTGTGGCATATGCCTTTTACTGGTTTATATGAAATTATAATAGGTGAAGCCCAAAACTAATTATAATTTTGAGCTACGTCCATAAAGTACCATTGGATCTTAATTCTATACATTCTAGCATCTAGAAGATACTATTGATAGTCTTTAGCACACTAAAACATATGCACAAACCTCAAAACACACTTCTCAATAATTCTAGAATGTTCTTCGTCATTTCTCTAGAGCATGGCGAGTACTATTAGGTAGCTAATAGGTTGATTACTACTACATGATACAAACTACAAGAACAAAATATACAACGGATATTCTATGGTCATGGCTCAAAATTGTAATTATTTTTTGAGCTTCACCTATTATTATAGTTTTTTAGGAGTCCTATTTATCAGAGTTGGGCGAGCTGGCTTGAGGATTGATGTCCTTTTATTTCGGCATGTGGGTTCAAATCCTTCGCTTGCAAGAAAAGAGATTCTATGATGCACGCTATCTAGGGAGGCGAGAAATATGGATTCACGTCCTTTCCTGAAACACAGTCTTCGTGATGAGACGATACAATACTGAGCCACGACGTGATAGCTTGCTAGTCTAGCACTCTAGCTATAACTCTAGCAGGCGTCCTCGATCCAGTTGCACAATGAAGAAGACCGATGAGGGAACATAGAAAATTAACACCCCTCGTTCAAAGAGCCTCCCATCTTCCCCATCTCCGGTGATCCCCATTCGCTAATGCTGGCTAGCCACATTTTGGATCCTCTTGAGCGTGCACTTCCTAAATTTTTCTAGCCATTTCTCGCTCACTGCATTAGTTCTTGCAGGCCTCCATTACTATCCTCCAAGAAACCCCAACAATCATATTTGAATCCGCCCTTTCCCCTAGTCCATCCGGACGCAATAGCGAATTCGATGCACAACATTCAGTACGGTGGCTGGAGCAAGGTCAACGACGACGCCTTCCAAGAAATCGCAATGCGTATGGACACTACTAGCACCGTCTGGCTGGCCGCATGCTCCAAGGAGTTGTGCTGCCAAGTCGTCGGTGAAAAAGGTAGCAGATGCCCCAATGACGGTTGCGGGACATTGGTCGCCTTCCACGACTTCCTCAACCAGAAGATGGCATGCCTGCACGACCCGTGCAACTGCACTAAGCCTGGCTGCAAGTTCGCCGCCCCGCCCACAATGCTCCTCGCTCACCTTGAAAAAGCCCACTCGATTGAAGTGCAGAGTTTCCACTACGATGAGGAACACAGGTACATCTCTCAGCCTTTGCTGGCACCTGCCTCATGGAGAGTAGAGACCATGGTATCCAAGGACAATGGTACATTGTTCGTCGTGCGATTTGACATGCTCGACTATGGCCTCGTCTTATCCGTCTAGTGCATCAGGTCGGCGGCGTGCTTGTTTCCATGGTACGTGGTGGAGTTGCACTTTTATAATCCTTCAATGATTGGAGAGGAGCTGGAGGAGTTCGCTGAAGATAGCATGTTTTTAGAGCCGAAGAGCAGCGCGTCGCGGGCTCCATCAGGATTACTGAAGATTACCATAATTTCCTGATTAAGAAACATGATAGGTTCACACTGGTTTACTCATTTTGCATCCATAATGTAGGAGATGGCAAATATGACCATCATGATTTTGATGATGATCTGATATTCAAGTTTGTTTAGATCAAACACTAGAGATGATCTAGCAGTTCCTTTGAAACATGGCTCTGTATTTTTTTCTTGGGAGTGCCTAGATCTCAGGCGCCCGAGAACTTATTATATGTATATTTAGCATGTTGCAATTTAGTCTACTGATTCTTACTTCCTTTAGAAATCCCAGGTTCATCTATCAGCTGCTGTCGGCACTGCGCTCATCAAGACTAGAGAACATCGGATATGGGGACGATGGTATGCTATTGACTGTGCTATTTGACATGCTCGAGTGGGGCGACATCATTGTATCTGTCGTGTGCGTCAGGCCGGACAGGTGCTCGTCACCCTTGTACAATGTACAGTTCACCGTCTATCACCCGCCACCAGAGGCTAGGTTTCGGGAGGGTGCAGTGCGCAATTCCTTCACTCCTAGGAGCAGGGCGATGCCTGGCATCATGCAGAAGGAAAAGCATTCCATGGTGGCGTAAAATCAAACATCTTAGACCCATGTCCATCACGAGGGAGAATTCAAATTGACTATTCTACTACCTCAAATTTTCTTTATCCCACTTTCACTACAAACCATGGACGTACGTGTACTAGAGGTTGGATTTTAGATGCAGAGTAGTACTAGTATAGAACTAGTTCTTGTACTTCGAACTATTTTGTACTACGATATACTGGTACTGGTAGTACTTATTTAGGCCAAGGACAGCAGATGGTCTTGCTTTGCCTTTATTCTGTTGTTGCTATTACTAAAATATTTTGTTTAACTAATAGTGATGTACTGTTACTTATTTAGATCAAGTGCAACAGTTTGTCTTGCTTTTGTTTTTAAAGTTAGCATTGTCATAATTATCTAGATGAGTCTTGGGCATTTTAGGTTGCATATAGGGGGGGGGGGTCACACGGGCATTATCACTTGATTGTCAGTTTTGCTTGCTCTAATGATCGAGTCCGTTTTTTGAGACGGAACAAGAACTGCTTATCTCTGTACTGCTATTGAATTTCAAGCAGGAATGATACTGAATCTCTCAAATGTTTTGTCGTTTCTATTATTAAAACATTTTGTGGAACTGATACTTATGTACTGTACTTGTTTAAATCAAGGGCAATCGATAGTCTTGCTTTTCTTTTGAAACATGGCCTTGTCGCAATCCAGATGAGACTTGGGCATTTTGGGTTCTATATGGGGGTCACACAAGCATTGATCGTCAGTTTATCATGCTCCAATAGTTGAGCATTTCCTTTCAAACATCGCTCTCTGTACTAGGAGCTAGCACTACTTGCTTAGATCAAGTAGCTTTTCCTTTGAAACAATGGCCTTCCAACTGTACTTCGTATCTACTCCCTCCATTTCAGAATATATAAATATGTTTTAGCTTTTGTGAAACGAGTGTATCTAGACTCATTTTAGTGTGTAGTTCGGAGTGAACCCATATACAAAAAAGGGGTCTAGATACACTCGTTTCACAAAAGCTAAAACATCTTATATTTTGAAACGAAGGGAGTACTACATATGTTTTATCGCAGTCAAGTTACTCATATTTACTTTACCTTTTTTTCTTATAATATTTAGCATGCTGCAATTTAGTCCGCTGAATCTTACTTCCTTCAGAAACTTCAGGTACATCTCTCAACTGTTGTTGGCACCGCGCTCATCGAGAGTAGAGAAGATCGGATCAGGGGACACTGGTACTTTGTTTGCTCTGCTATTTGACATGCGTGAGTCGGGTGACATCAGCGGATCCGTCGTGTGCGTCAGGCCATACGCATGCTTGTTGCCCTTGTACAATATGTTGATCACTGTCTATTACCTGACAATAGAGTTGGGGTTTTGGGCCCGTACAATCTGCAGTTCCTCCATGCCTTGGAGCTGGGAGGTGTTGGGCATCATCTGGAGGAAAAAGAATTCCTTTATGTTCTATAGTGAACCATCTCTTATTACCGGTCTGCATTACTCAATATGCATCAATCGCGGGGGAGAATCCCCAATTGACACAATATTTATTTAACCCGCTTAGGGATCTCTGTGTTGGAGGGTGGATTTTGGATGCATAGTAGTACTAGTATAGTACTAGTTTTTGTACTACGGAGTATTTTGTACTACTATATACTGGTACTACTTGTTTAGGTCAAGGACAGGAGATGGTCTTGATTTCCCTTTGTTCTGTCATTGCTACTACCAACGTATTTTATTGAACTATTAGTGATGTACTGTTACCTGTTTAGATCAAGTGCAACAGATTGTCTTGCTTTTCTTTTGAAACCTAGAATTTTCACGATTAGCTAGATGAGTCTTGGGCATTTTGGGTTGCATATGGGGGGTCACACAGGCCTTGATTAAATGAGGTGGTATTCGCACAGAAGCAGACATGATCATCAGTTTTGCTTGCTCCTATGATCGAGCCTATTCAGAGAACAGGGCAAACTGATCATGCGCCAAGGTTTTTGAAGATGGAACAAGAACTTATTATCTCTATACTGCTATTGAATTTCAAGCATGAAAGCTACTGAATGTCTCAAATGTTTTGTCGTTACTATTACTAAAGAATTTTGTGGAACTAATACTGATGTACTAGTACTTGTTTAAATCAAGGGCAGTAGATAGTCTTGCTTTTCTTTTGAAACATGGTCGTGTCACAATCTAGATGAGACTTGGGCATTTTGAGTTGCATACGGGGGTCACACATGCATTGATATGAGAAGAAGGTCCTCAAAGCAAACTTGATCGTCAGTTTTGCTTGCTCCAATGGTCGTGTGTGTTTGGTGAAAATGACAAACTGATCGCGCGACATGGTTTTTAGAGCTGAAACAAGAACTGGTTCTCGATGTACTGTTATTGTATTTCATTGTCTGTATTACCGAATTCGTCAGTTTTGAAATGCTGCTGAATTGGTCAAGTGCTCCTGAATATGAACTTCGAATCTGTTGATATTTTTTCTACCTTATTCTGTACTGCTGAATTTTGACATGAATTGCTGCCAAAAAGAATTATCGCTTTTCCCCTCCCTCTTTGAGGTATTTGTTTTGAATCTGGCCGAGCACATCACAATGCAATTTTTATTAACCAGAAGAAGAAATCTAGTAGCTCATTCGGCCTCTCTTTTGCGCAGAACATTTATATTCAATCTTTTCGAGGTCAGGGGACTGCTACCCACAGCCCAGTGAAATTCGAGAAAGGAGCCCATGGAGCTTAACCGAGAACATATTAATTTGGCCTTTTAGGGGTCAGGGGACTGCTGAGCACAACCCAGTAAAATTTGAGAATGAAGCCCATGGAGCCTAGCCTATGGAGTATAACCCACGTAGATCAACCTATGTAGAATAGCCAAACTCTTTTTAATTTGGTCTTTTGGGCATTGCCCCCCACCTCTCAAAATAAAAAACTCTGTCTACCCATGTTTTCAAGAAAATACTCCATTATGTGGTATTTTATAAATTGAGATGCCAGGAGCGCTGCCCTTTTATATTTTAAAAGAGATAAACATAAACACACAAAATATTTTTAAGAAGACTAATACATAAATTGTAGTACTAATAAAAGTTTAATGATATTTATTCTATAAATATCTTTGTTGTAGTGGCAACACACTAAGGTTACATTTATTTGATTTGAAGGTCTTTTATTCAAATCGTATCTTGGGTTTACATTTTTTTAGCAATATTGCATTATGGAGAGGCTGACATCACGAATCCACCAATATGCAGTGTCCCTGGAGTTTGTATTGAGGGTGGGTCAAAAAAAAGTTTAAATACTTGTACAGAGAGGCTCGCAACAGGGACCCACCAGACAGAACATACAAGGCTGCATCAGGGACCCACAAGCTAGAACATGCTAGAGAGGCTGACATAAGGGCACCAGTAGTAAGACCATACATGGCTGCCACGGTGAAAATAGCGGACGTGGCCGAAAAAAAAAGTCCATCATACACACGTTGCACTTACAGAGAAGCTGACATGTCGGACCCAGCAGGCCTAAGGATAGACCATGAAATTAGCATATCACCCCCAAGCATAGCCCAAAACCTTCTAATTCGTCCTTTTCGTGGTCTTGTGGCCACCGACCATCGCCCATTCAATATAGGAGTGAGCCCATGGAATATAAGCCATGAGGAATAAGGCATCCGCCCCGAGTTAACCCAGAATCTTTTTAATTCGGCCTTT
The DNA here is from genome assembly GCA_023614405.1 of Avena insularis. Taxonomy (NCBI): domain Eukaryota; kingdom Viridiplantae; phylum Streptophyta; class Magnoliopsida; order Poales; family Poaceae; genus Avena; species Avena insularis. The sequence goes on along the minus strand of CM042696.1, from coordinate 282,332,377 downwards.
ATGAGATTATTTTGTACTTTGAGGCTGACATATGTGACCCAAAAAAACATTACAACATACACACGTTTCTTTCAAATAGAGGCTGTCAGCTGGGACCCTTCATAGACACGTTTTCTGCATAGAGGTGGTTAACATCTAGGATCCAGCAAGTTGCCAAGGTCAAAACAGCAGACATGGCCAAAAAACTCCATCATACACACGTTTCATTTACAAAGAGGCTGATATGTGGGACCCAACAGCGCAACCTTATGCAGATGCTGCATTGAGCAACATTGCCAATTCGAAACATGGAGGCGTGAGCGAGAAAAAGTTCAGCATGCACACGTTTCTTGTAATGAGAGGCTGAAATGGGGGACCCAGGAGTGTGAGCAAAATCGTCGAGCAACGCTATCTAGTTCGGAACAGGGTAGCACTAGAGAAGAAAAAATCCATCATACCACAATTCTTCTAATGTGAGGCTGACATATGGGACCCACCAGCCTGAATAAACGGCTGATGCAGCGAGCAATGCTATGAAGTTCAGAACACAAAGGCACGATAGAGGGTAAAAAATCCATCATACACAAGTTTCTTCTAATGAGAGGATGACATATAGGGCCCAGCAGCGTGATTAAACGGTAGATGCATCGAACAACGCTATCAAGTTCGGAACAGGGTAGCACGAGTGAAGGAAAAAATCCATCATACACACATTTCTTCTAATGAGAGGATATCATCTGGGGCTTAGGAGGTTGGTTAAATGGTATATGCGTTGAGCATCGCTATCAACTTCGGAACAGGGTAGCACCAGCGAAGGAAAAAATTCCATCATACACACGTTTCTTCCGATGAGAGGATGAAATGTGGATCCTAGGAGGTGGATTAAATGGTAGATGCATCGTGCAGAGCTATCAACTTTGGAATAGGGTAGCGCAAGCGAAGGAAAAAAAATTCATCATACACACGATTCTTCTAATGAGAGGTTGACATGTGGGACCTAGCAGCCTGACTAAATGGCAGACTCATCGAGCAACGTTATCGAGTTCAAATCAGGGAGGCGCGACCGAAAAGTATGGTCCACTAGAGACACCGATGTCTGAGACCCACACGCCTCAAAAGACTTCGGCGAGTCAATGTCGCACGAGGTAACGAAAATCTTGCTTCTTTCATGCGCTAGCCGAGCTTCCTCCATGTTTTTAGTGGATCCATCTTAGTAGAGGGCCGTGAAATTGGAAAAAAAATGTTTCCATCGGTCACGGCCGAGCCAAGAATTTCGTCGTGGAATACGCACTTTCTATGACGACCGTCGGTCCAAGTCGTTGCGGAAGGAAACTTTTCTTGTAGTGACTTCTCCCCAATTAAGTAAATATACATATATTCACTCAAATCTTTGGTTAATTTATATCAAGTTTGAATGGTCCACCACATACAGCTACGCATAATAGACTATATGCATCAATATGCATAATGTCCAATAATTTAGTCGTTTGTTCCTCTTTGGCCTATGAACGAATTTTAAATCATTTCTAGGAAATTCTCACAAGCGTCAATTGATTCAAATTCAAAAAGACTACCAAATTCCATCAACATGTAGTTTCTTCATGATTTCTTTCTGATATGATTTAAACTATAGTGTTACTCATAAGTGATCTTCTAATTATTTATCTGACGACACTTTAGCATCAATGTTTTTGGACGTGATTTATCGAACTAGATTTGTAAGAGTTCATCCATCTTCAATGGAATACGGTGATTATTTGAACGATCATCATTCTCATAATACCGGAACAAAATAACAATTATTGAATACAAATCTTCATGAGAAGCTTTGATGTTAACGAGAAACACAATAACACTTTATTTGTTTTCGATGAACATCATCACATATTCTCTTGCTAGTTACTTAGGGCATTGCACATATTTATTTGTTGCTTTGTGTGACATTTCACACCAACAAATTAAGTATCCTATACCGGTATCCAATACCCAAGAACCACATTGTTTAACAATCAAAGAATATACCCATAACATGTATACCATTTGTATACCTAAGCTAGACATATCTAGAATTTTATTTTATGCAAAATATTTCCAAGATTCTCTTTCCGCATTTCCTTTTCCTTTTTAAAAGAATCTATAAACATCAATAGTGGTGCCATACATATGACACATAGTTCAAGCATCTATAGTCAAATACTAATACCTTTGGACTTGCACTTGGAAGTGGATCACCATCATCAAATGTTTGACGTTCTTTCAAATTTCATTCGTTTTAGTAATCATTTTAATGTAGTAAACAATTTACCTACATCTTCTATCCATCCGTATCATGACAACTTTCATGATCAAGCTACTATATCGTATAAGGACAAATCGCGAATATAATGTTAATTTCCAAAACCTTCTGTGTGATCAGGACGCCTACATCTCCAACCTTAACAAATTCTCATACAATACGAGAATATTTATTTTTTAAAATTATACTCCATCATACTGGAACCAAGAATTTCTTCAGATATCATAATATCTTCTATAGATGATGGTTTCTAAAACAATTTTTAGATCCTATATAACATTGATATTAAAACAAATTTCCATACCAAGAATCATGGAGGCAAGCATGATACTTAGATACTAACGCTGGAATTTGTTACTCTTGATTAAATACTATTTATTGAATTTCACAGAGTAAGTGAGGTTTTGTTGAAAGTTTGCAATAGTAATTTAAACTTTAGATTGACACTCATAAAACAATACGATACCAGCTCGTAAATAAAATTTCAGAATTCTGTAGTTCTATTATCTCAATCATAGATAAATACAAGGTAGTAAACGAATGCCAGTGACTACAATGAACTATGCAAATTCACTTCGGTTTAGTTTATGATAAATTCATTTAAAATTAATCCAAATTACTAAATTGAACTCCTGCTCAAAACAACATCTCTCGGGTTGTTTTGGTGATTACACAAACCAAATTCACTACACCATGACCGATCATCACTAGTGGTGGAACAACTCCAGTGGTGAGCATCATATGGACATCATATCATTCATATGACTCGTGCTTTACCTTTTGATTCATGTTTCGAGGCCATGTTTGTAAATTCTAGGCTCGCCCAGTAAGAACCTTAGTACCCACATGTGTAAAACTATCTTACACCCGTTGTATGCGAACGTAGATTCCATCACACCTGATCATCACATGGTGCTTCGAAATGACGAACTTTCTTAACGGTGCATAATAAGGAAGAACATATTATTATCTAGATATTAGTGAGAGGGATCATCTTATAATGCTACCGCCAAGTTCTAAGCTAGATATAAGCAAAATAAGATGCAAACAAACATCATATCCATAAAGTGATATGATATGGTCCTTGCACTTGATCACTATGTCGTGCATCATGGTATGATCTCTATCCTTCCATTTGTGTAGCACCAAGGTCTATGGCGCTCCCACTTTGTTATAATTCCCGAGAAGATGTTAAGAATATAATACACGCCTAGCCCTTTCTATTAGTTCAGACTGTTGGTTGCATTGGCTAGTGCATGCAATTCAATATGGTACCATAGCCAAGAGGTCTCAAGTTCAAGACTCTGCTCACGCAGTATTAAAACAAATATTCTGCGGCCTACACCGAACCCACGCTAAGGACTAAAATAGACTAGACGTGAGGGGGAGTGTTAAGAATATAATACACGCCTAGCCGTTTCTATTAGTTCAGACTGTTGGTTGTGTTGGCTAGTGCATGCAATTCAATATCTTACCATACTAAAATTATAACATTCACCATATCATGAAACATGCCCAGCTAAAATAAAACTAGATGCTTCTAATTAATCTTTTGCATATTTTACATGGCTTTGGACTTTCGCAGATAGAATCAATCTTATCTATGAACAAGGAACCACAATGATGATAATCAAATTATTAGCAACTTGTTGTAAATCAGATATCAACTATAGTGGGAGAGAAAGGCACCCACTAGCCACTTATGCAAAACTAGTTGCATGTCCAGCGTGGAACAAGTCTCATGTGCGAGAACATGTAAAGTTTGTCCGTGTTGCTTCATCCCACTATGCCGCTAATATCCAAAATACATGAAGGACGCAATAACATGACCATCAGTACCCACATATTTATATATGTTCTAACCGTACAAAGCATATAGCTCTAATACCACTGATGGGGTTTGTTGTATAGAAAACAAAAAAATTCCTACGGTTGCAACTGCCAAGATCGAATCTAGGCGATACTTGTAACGGTTTTAGATGGACTCGCCGTCAAAGACCGTAAAGCGGGATAACGTTCCCGCAAACAAAGGTGGCTATTATAGAGTGTACACGACCATACTTAAGGACACTGAAAGGATCGTATGGGAACCTAGAGGGGGTGAATAGGCGCTACTTAAAATTTTACTCTTTTTCAAATTAGGGTTTGACACAAAAGGTAAATTCTCTAGAGATGCAACTAAGGTGAATTTACCTATATGTTACACTAGCACAACTAACTCAGCAAGAACTATATAAAGTAATGTGCGTTAAAGGATAGAAGTAACTGAAGTGAAGCACACGGGGACACAATGATTATTTCCCGCGGTTCCTTCCTTTTGAGGGGAAGTACGTTTGCATTTGGAGAGGTGGTGATATCAAACCACCAATTCCATGAGAGGCCTCCCTTGTTCTCCGGTGAACCTCACCCCAAGGGGATGGATTCACGCTTACACTATATCGGCAACCTTCAAGGTGGTAGTTGACAATCAAAGACAAGCTTGTAAGAACCCGAATCCAAGCAAGCGGTCACAACAATCAAAGACAAGCTTGTAAGAACCAAAACAAGGCATAGGGTTTCCAATGAAAACCTAGAGCAAGGGGCCCTCAAGTGAATGAGGGGGAAATGAAGATCTCTCTTGGTGAAGCTGTAGATCAAGGACTCCTCCTTTGATTCCCTAAAGATCAGTGACTTCGGGAGGTTGGATGAAGAGATCTTGGATTTTTGGTGGCTCTAATGGTGATGCATTTCTTTCCTAGAACGAGCAGCTTGAGGTAGAACATGAAGTCCTCTATTTATAGCCTCTTCGACTGCTGACCTTTTACACCGGAGACCCCGGCCTACACTGGAAACTCCAGGACATTTCCGGTCCATCTCCGGACCACCATACTGTATGACCTGGGCCTTGCCTTGATGCACACTTCGGGACTTTGGCAGGAACTCCAGAACAGAGCCACCGGAGACTCTAGTGTTTCCACACTAGAAACTCCGGTCCAAGAAACCACACCAGAGATTCCAGCCGACATTCAGTCTGTCTCCGGACCCCCTCACAAAATGACCTTGGGCAGTTTCTTGAGTCCACTCTGGGGACTTTCGGGGAAACTCCAGACCACACCGGAGACTCCGGTTTCTGCACACCGGAGACTTCGTTCTAGATTCTTCAGGAATCATCATATTTATCCAGGGAATTTCCCACAATGTTATGGCCATTTATCTTTTCTATAGATTGACCTGTAGACATTAACACATAGTAAAATGAACCTTATGTTGTTAACAAACACCAAAACAGATTAGGGCAATAAATTTCGTTTCAATCTCCTCCTTTTTTCGTGTTCGATGGCAACAAAAGGTTTTGCATGGAAATTTTAGTAAGAGATATAGCTATGCTCCCCCTGATGATGTGCAGCAAGATAATTAAGTAATACATGTAGGTCAGGTAATGGATTCTAAACATGGGAAGCTTTAACTATTACTATAAGGGAACAAGCATAGACATGTCCAAACACATAGATAGTTTCACATGAACCAAATAAGTCTCACAGGAACCAAATGAACGAAAATGTTCAAATAACAAGATACGACACACCCCAACCCATGAAAATCCTGATGCTCCTAATGGACAACTTCTACCCCTTTGGCATCGGAACACCGAGAAAGGGAAAATTCTAAGCTATCGCCCTAAAGAAGATCATTCGAAGCCATCGTCATCGTCATCATCCTCATCCTCATCGTCATCCTCATCATAATCATCATCATCAGTAGCAGAAGTCTGTGGGCCTTTGCCGTGAGGGCGAGAGGAGGTAGTTCCCTGTGGTGCAAAACCATAAGTGACCTCTGGGAATGTCTACCAATCAACCAAGCTAGCAATCATAGAATTCTAAGCATCAAAGGAGAGAGTGTAGTTTGACTCTACAGATGGTTCAGCCCCAAGCTCATCATTGTATCCTGACTCCCTTCCTCTTCTTCTTCTCCTTGAGCCTTGATTTCCTTGAGGAGCTTTTCAATTTTGTGGTTGCTCTTGTAGGAGTCATGATGTCCCTTGCGGATGTCTACATTCATGCATCAAAGTGTGTTCTCCCAGAAAGACACCTTCTTGACCTTCTCCTAAACAAACTGACGTGTAACCGGAGCCATGGGAGCATTGGACGCATTCTTCCTCCTAGAGCCCCTCGGAGTGGTAGGAGCATGCTCAGCCTCAGAGATCTCATCATCCTCACTCTCAAATGGCTTCCTACGAGCTGGACCCATTTTCCCGTTCCTTTGAAGAGACACCAAGGCATGCTCCGTAAGGTTGGGAGGAAGGGCAAGTGGTGAACCATGGGCTTGAGTATTGATAAGCCTCATCACAAGAGCAACATATGGGGGAGACTTCTTGAATATAATAGCATGGTGCATCTCCTAAAAAATGTAATCCAAAACGTCAATAGCATATCCTTCAGCATCAAGGCCAGCTTAGTATACCTTGTGAGCATGGTGAAGAAAGTTGACAAGCCCACATCTAATGGCATCATCATTAACAACACTGGGAGAAATCTTGTGGAAAAATATCCTCAGTAGTAAGTTGTAGAGAGGCTTGAGGCCCTTGGCCTCACTGATGACAGCCTTTTTTCCATAGAGGGGAGCTAATTTGGTCTTGCTCTCACAAAGAGAAGCGCCATGCATACGGTGCCCAACATGAACAGACACACCCTGGAAAGTCTCATTGATGGACCTACAAACATCAAAGAAGTTAGCAGTGCAACGGACATTGCTAGTCATCCAAGTCATGGTCCTTGCCTTATCAGTCCCAAACACAACAGTTGCATAGAATTGCTGGACATGGGTAATGCTGTAATTTTCTAGGAGCTCGATGAGCCCATGCAGTCCAAGCTTCGTAGTAATCCATAGAGAATCATCAAAGTAGTTGTTAGCACGCATGTACTCGAGTTCCATATACCTTTGGGGCAAAAAGGGGACTTGGTGAGCTTGCTATAGATATTAGTCATGAACACTTTCTGCTCCTTCCTCTAATAACATGGGTCATCACTGGTCCTAGGAAGCTCATAGAAGTTTGTCGTGCGCATGTCAGGGAACTCTTTCTTGGTCAAGTGGGAATGACTCTTTCACTCCGACCCCTTTAGTCACTGCCTAAAACCGTCCCAGAACGGAGACTCCAGGCTGACAGACCGGAGACTCTGGACTGACCGGAGACTCCGTTGTTTGCACACCGGAATCTTCATCCCTCTTCGACCAAAACCAGCCTGATTCAAATTTTGGGACATGTATGGGATGGAATGTGTTTAGGGAACAGTGTAAGGCCTGGGTTTAGATTCCAAATTTTGAAGAACCAAATAGGCAATGAAATCCAAATTCAATGACAAGTGAAACTCCAGTTAAATTGCTCCAAGAACCAATTCTTCATAATGAAGAGGGCGGTGGCCGAGGCCACCATGTAAGAGTGTGAGGCATAAAACCGCGAAGAACTATCCTAGGATTCATAACCTCTACTCATCAATTAAGGTCACATATCACACATGATATTAAGAGAATTGATTTTTGTTAATTTTGGCATTATGGGGGGAGGGATAGCCCAATAATTAGAACTACACTCCCCCTATCTCCATGCCTGCACCTAAACCACATAATGATCAAGTAATAGGTGTGTATGTAAGATGATCAAGTCAAACTTCTTGAATCTATGATATTTAGCTCATTCCTCAGATAGCAAAACCTTGCTTCATCAAGTGGATTCATGAATATATCTGCAAGTTGGTGTTTGGTTGACACATAAGAAATTTCAATATCTCCTCGAGCAACATGATCTCTAATGAAATGATGACGGATCTCAATATGCTTTATCCTTGTATGATCCACCAGATTGTAGGCAATATTGATAGAACTTTCATTGTCACACAAAAGAGGCACTTTGTCACAATGGATACCATATTCCTTTAAAGTTTTCCCCATCCATAACAATTGGGTGCATGCACTAGCAGTTGACACATACTTAACCTCGGCGGTGGAGAGAGATATACAGTTTTGCTTCTTAGAAGACCAACACACCAAGGTCCTACCGAGGAATTGGAAAGCTCCAGAGGTTGATTTTCTATCATCCTTATCACCAGCCCAATCTGAATTAGTGTATCCACAAAGAGAGAAGGTTGAGCCCCTAGGATACCATATAACATAGTTTGGGGTATGAACCAAATATCGGAATATTCTTTTGACTAACATCAAGTGGATTTCTTTAGAAGTCGCTTGATATCTTGCACACACTCCTACACTTAACACAATATCGGGTCTAGATGCACATAGGTAAAGCAAAGAACCAATCATGGATCGGTATACCTTTTGATCAACATCTTTACCATTTGGGTTAAGTTCAAGATGAGTCTTGGATGTCATGGGAGTAGGAGCTCCATTTAATTCTTTCATATTGAACCTCTTGAGCATGTCTTGAGTATACTTGGCTTGATTAAAGAAGGTTCCTCCTCTTATGTGCTTCATCTGTAAACCAAGAAATACCCTCAACTCCCCCACCATAGACCTCCTGAACCTATCAGTCATAAGCTTCGAGAATTCATCATTAAATGCTTTGTTAGACGATCCAAAGATAATATCATCAACATATACTTGGCAAACGAAAAGCTCCCCATTAACCTTCTTAGTAAAATAAGTGGGATCAATTTTCCCAACCTCAAATCCATGGTCTAACAAAAACTCTCTAAGGTGCTCATACCAAGTACGTGGAGCTTGTTTAAGTCCATAGAGCGCTTTATCAAGTTTGTAGACATGGTTTGGGAAGTTGGGATCCTCGAAACCCAGGGGTTGCTTAACATAAACCAACTCATGCAATGGACCATTTAGAAAAGCACTTTCCACATCAATTTGGTGTATTTTAAAATTATGATGTGCATCATAGGAAATAAGGATATGGATGGACTCAAGGTGAGCCACAGGAGCATAAGTCTCTCCATAATCGATGCCTTCAACTTGAGAGAACCCTTGAACTACCAGTCTTACCTTTTTCCTCATAATGATACCATGTTCATCTTGCTTGTTCTTGAATATCCATTTAGTGCCAATAACATTGCGACACTTCTTGGGATTTTCTACTAATTTCCATACTTTGTTTCTCTCAAAGTTGTTGAGCTCTTTGTGCATTGCTTCTAGCCAATCTGAATCTTCAAGACCTTCCATATATATGAGCTTGATGCTCACCAAAATGCTTCAATTGAGCTCGAGTGGACATTCCACTCCTTAGATCACCAAGAACATTCTCAAGAGTGTGCTCTCTTCTTTTTAACATTCTGTCCACTCTAGCTCTGCGACAAGTTTTGATCTCGGTGTTGTTTCTTGTGGGGATCTCTTTGGTCCTCGTCTTGACCATCATATTGACCTTGATCAACAATGGGTACAGCTTCATTAACATGAGGTACAGGTTGATATTTGTCTTGACCAGGCAAGCTACTTTAAAGGCTTTGAGATGATCTTGCAGCTGACAAAATAAATCTGCCTTGACCAACTGACTACGGGGGCTGGACAATCCAGTCAGTGGAGAGGCTGGACTATCCATCCTAGAGCTTCCTGCCTGATCAACATGGTGAGGGTTCTTAGCTTGTATTTGTCTTGGGCTATCATTACCCTCAATAATAGGAGCTTATTGAAGATGAGGCTGTTGGAGATATGCCCAAGAGGCAATAATAAAGTGGTTATTATTATATCTTTATGTTTATGATAAATGTTTACATCCCATGCTATAATTGTATTAACCGGAAACATTAATACTTGTGTGTTTTGTAAACATAAAAGAGTCCCTAGTAAGCCTCTTGTTAAACTAGCTTGTTGATTAATGGATGATCGTGGTTTCCTGATCATGGGCATTGGATGTCGTTAATAACAAGATCATATCATTAGGAGAATGATGTGATGGACACACACCCATAGTAAGCGTAGCATAAGATCAAGTCATTAAGTTCGTATTGCTGTAAGCTTTCAAATGCATAGTAACCTAATCCTTCGACCATGAGGTTATGTTAATCACCATCACCGGATGGGTACTTTGATGACATCAAACACGCTTCGTAACTAGGTGGTTATAAAGGTGTCATTGGGTATTCTGAAAGTATGTGTTGAAGCGCATGGACCAAGATTGGGATTTGTCCATCCATATGACGGATAGATATGCTCTGGGCCCTCTCGGTGGAATGTCATCTAGTTAGCTTGCAAGCACGTGACTAGGTCACAAGGGATGACATATCACGGAACGAGTAAAGAGTACTTATCAGTAACAAGGTAGAACTGGGTATGGAGATACCGACGATCAAACCTCGGATAGGTAGAATATCGCGTGACAAAGGGAATTGGTTTCGTATGTTAATGGTTCTATCGATCACGAAGTCATCGTTGAATATGTGGGACCCATTATGGATCTCTAGATCCCGCTGATGGTTATTGATCGAAGAGGTGTCTTCATCATGTCTGTATATTCACGAACCATAGGGTGACACACTTAAGGTTCGAAGTTGTTTTAAGTAGATATAGAATATGCGTTGGAAACCGAATGTTGTTCGGAGTCTCGGATTGGATCCGGGACATCACGAGGAGATCTAGAATGGTCCGGAGAATGAGATTCATATATTGGGGATCATTTTCTAAGTTAGGAAATGTTCCGGAGTGTTTGTATCGAGATTCTAGAAGGTTTCAGAATGTTCTGGAAGGTTCTAGAAGAGTTCTTGGTGTTTGCTTGATAACCAAGAAAGGGTCAAAGGAAACCTTGTGGGGCGAGACACGGATTCGTGGGGGAGGAGGACTCCTCCCCCCTTCCCAACCCGCCGGCCATAGGAGGGGAGTCCTACTAGGACTCCCCCTCCCCAGGCGCGCCTCCCTCCTTTAAATAGAAGGGAGGGGGCGCCCCCTCCTAGCCCTCTCTCATAACAAGCTCTAGCCGTCGCCTCTCTCCTCTACCTTCGCTCTGCTCCGGCTTAGGCGAAGCCCTGCAGAATTCTCTACTCCACCACCACCACCACACTGTCGTGCTGCTGGGATTTCGTGGAGAAGATCTACTACCTCCGCTGCTCACTAGAATGGGGAGAGGAAGGTCTGCTTCGACTCTGCACGTGTGACCGACTGCGAAAGCGCTGCCGGAACGTGGCACCGGAAGGATCGTCCACACGATCTTGAGATCGGCAAGTGATTGACTACATCAACCCCGAGATCTAATCTCGTAACGCTTTCGGTTCTACGAGGGTTAGTACAGATCTATCTCGTTGCACATGTCTAATAGATTAGATCTTGGCTTTTATCTAGATTAGATCTGGGTTTTGTTCATTCTTGCGGTAGAATTTTTTGTTTTCCATGCTACGAACCCATCAGTGGTATCAGAGCCGTGTCTATGCGTAGATCTGTTGCATGAGTAGAACACAATGGTTTTGTGGGCGTTGGTGCTCGTGCCGTCTTTTGCTTTGTGCTCTTTGCATCTGGCGGTATGGTGGGATGAAGCGGCCCGGGCTAACCTTACATGTCATCGCACATGAGACTTGCTCCACAGTTGACGTGCAACTCGTATTGCACAAGTGGCTTTGCGGGTGTCTGTCTCTCCCATCATAGTATAGATAAATTTACACTTTGCACTTGATAGCACTTGTATCAACGTTGTGGTTCAGTTTCGTAGGTAAGATCCGTTCTTATTCAAAAGCCCCAAACCACGTAAAACTTGCAAAGAAAATTAGAGGCGTCTAACTTGTTTTTGCAGGGGTTTTGTGATGTGATATGGCCATCATGTGATTGTGACTATATTTGATGTATGTAATGATCCTTGTTGTAATATGGCAACCAGCAGGAGCCTAATGGTTGTCTTTAATTCTGTTAAGACCTGCGTGTCTATTCATCTTGTAATACCTTTATTCCAAGTAGTTGTAATAGTTGCTAGTGATGATGGACAACCATGAAGCAGCGCCACTGACCTTGACGCAATGCTGGTGATGATGGAGATCATGTCCGTGCTTTGGAGATGGAGATCAAAGGCATAAGAAGAAAGGGCCATATCATATCACACTAATTATGAATTGCCTGTGATGTTAATCCTTTATGCATCTTGTATTGCTTAGATCGCGACGTTAGCATTATAAGATGATCCCTCTCACTAAATATCAAGTAATAAAGTGTTCATCCTTAGTAGGCACCGTTGCTAAGACTCGTCGTCTCGAAGCATCTCGTGATGATCGGGTGTGATAGATTCTACGTGTGCATACAACGGGTGCAAGCCATATTTGCACATGCGGATACTAAGGTTAACCTTGACGAGCCTAGCATGTACAGACATGGTCTCGGAACACGGAATACCAAAAGGTAAAGCATGAGTCATATGGATGATATGATGAACATGTTGATTGTTCGCCTTTGAAGCTACATCATCTCACGTGATGATCGGACTTGGTGTAGTGGATTTGGTTCGTGTAATCACTAAAACAACTCGAGGGATGTTGTTTTTAGTGGGAGTTTATTTGTAATTTGGATTAGTCAAACTCATTTTATCATAAACACAATCAAAGTGAATTTGCATAGTTTGTTGTAGTTATTGGCATCCGTTCACCACCTTATGCTTAGTTATAGTTGAGATAGTAGAACTGTAGAAATTCTAGATATTTGCTTTACGAACTGGTATCGTATTGTTTTGAGTGTCAATCTAAAGTTTAAAAGTCATATTGCAAACATTCAGCAAACTCCGTTTACTCTGTGAAGTTTAATAAACAGTATTAAATCAAGAGTAACAATTCCAGTGTTAGTATCTAATGTATCATGTTTGCCTCCATGATTCTTGTTACTCAAAAGATTGTTTTTAATATCAAGTTTATCTAAGAGTTGAAAGCAATGTTTCAGAAACCATCATATGTGAAAGGTATTGCGATATCTAAAACAATGTGTTGGTTACAACATGATAGAGTATATGTCCTCATATTTGATGAGAATTTGTGAAGGTTGGAGACGCTAGTCGTCCTAATCCTCCAAAAGGTTTTGGAAAAGAAACATTATACTCGCAATTCACCTTTAAGCTATAGCAGCTTGATCATGAAAGTTGTCATGATAATGATGAATAGAAGATGTAAGTAAAATGTTTACTACACTAAAAGATTACTAAAGAATGGAATTTTGAAAGAATGCCAAACATTTGATGAAGGTGATCCACTTCAAAGTGCAAGTCCAAAGGAATTAGTATTTGACTATACACACTTTGTACTATGTGTCATGTGAATGACACCACTATTGATGTTGATAGATTCTTTTAAAAGAAAAGGAATTGTTGAAAGAGAATCTATAAAATATTTGGCAGAAAAGAAAAGATTGGAGATATCCAACTTAGGTATATAGAAGATACATGTTATGGCTGTATTCCTTGGTTGTTAAACAATGTGGTTCTGCGGTATTGGATACCGAATTGGTTGGTATGAAGTGTCATATAGGACAACACAATTCATGAACTGCAATGGCCTAAGTAACTAGCAAGAGAATATGTGATGATGTTCATCGAAAACAAACAAAGGGTTGTTGTGTTGCTCGTTAACATCAACGCTTAACTTAAGGATTTGTTTCACTAATTGTTATTTTGATCAGGTATTATGACGACAAAAGGTTGTTCAAATAATTACCGTATTCCATAATAGATGGATGATATACAAGTCTGGTTGGAGAAATAACGACCATAAAACTAATGCTAAAATGTCGCAAGACAAATGATTGAAAGATCACTTGCAAAGTGACATTGCCGTTTAAATTATATTGAAAGGGATACATGAAGAAACTCCATGTTTATGGATTTTTGGAGTCTTTGATTTTGATCAAATGACGCTTGTGATACTTTCCTGGAGATAATTAAAACTCCGTTCGTAGGCCAAAAGAGGAATGCATTTACTAGCTGATTGGAATTTGTACATATTGATGTATATAGTCCATTATGTGTAGTAAATGGGCGATGGATTTCAACTTCATATGCTTTCTCCGAAGATTTGAGTGAGTATATGTATATACTTACTCAATAAGGAAGAAGTATGAAACATTTGAAAATGTTCAAAGACTTTCAAGATGAAGTGGAAAATCATTGTAACAAGAAAATAAAAAGTTTATGATTGGATCATAAAGATGTTTGAGTTACAAGTTTAGCAAAACACCTAAGATTTGAGGAATTGTTCCATGGATTTTCATTTCCCAAAACACCATAGGAGTATGGAGTGTTCAAGATATGTAATGAAACCATGTTTGACATGGTAAGATCAAAGGTGTCATTTATAAAACTGCCATTATATTTTAAAGATTAAAGCTTTAGTGACTACCGCTTTTACACTGAAAAGAGCTCCATCGTGATCCGTTGAAATGACACCATATAAGTCATGGTTTGGGATAAAACCCAGGTTGTCCTTTCTTAAATTTTTGGTATGCTAGGCATAAGTAAAATGTTTACAACCAAAGTTGGATGAGCATGTCTTTGTAGGTTATTTCGAATAACCATTGGGTATTCCTCCATAACACCGAAGACAAAAGTGTTTGTCGCTTAGAATGTCGAGTTTCTTGAGAAGGAATTTTGGTGAAAAGTTAAGTGGGAGGACAATAGAACTTTGACAAGGTTGTTGAACCTTGGCTAATATGTGCTGAGTTGCGCAGCGTCAAAAAGTGTCCCGGAGGCAGCAACAATGCTCATGGCTCACGTGCCTCAAAGGTTGTGGTCACGGAGACCTAAGTTACTATTGAATCAAGTAGGTCGGGTAAGTAATCAAATGCCAAGATTTGAGAGTTAAATCATTGTTGTTTGACAATGATGAACCGACTACATGCAAAGAAGCAATGATGGGCCCTGACTTCGTTAAACGTCTTGAAGCCATAAAATCCGTGATAATTCCATACACGAGAAATCAAGCTTTGAATTTGAAAGACCCTCTGGAAAGGTGCAAGACCTTACAGTCGTATATGGAACTATAAAGAAATAGACATGGATTTTTCACATCTATGAAATAGTTGACATGTCAGAAAAAGTTTACGACAATGTTCAACGAATTAACTATGATAAGGTTTGATCTTTCATAGCGATATTTAGTCTGGACGGATTAATGTAGCAACCACTACATATATTTTGGTATATGGTAGTTGAACAAACAAAACAAGTTCTTCTAATAGAATGGTTACCTAGGATGTGTCCATGACACGATCCAAAGGGTTTTGTTAATTCAAAGGATGCTAAAAGAGTATGAAAAGCTTCAATGGTTGAAGTGAGCATCGCGGAGTTGGAATCTTCACCGTGATGAAACCATTAAAAGGGTTTAATTTCATTAGAGACGATGAAGATGCTTGCATTTTTGCAAGAAATTAAGTGGGAGCGCTAAGACATATTTCTAATACATTATGTGAAAGACATATTGTTGATTAGAAATGATGTATCTTTTATTGACACAGGTTAAGAATTTCATTTCGATGAAAGACTTAGGCATAACCCAAGAATTAGGCATCAATGTCTATATGGATAGATTGAGGCGCTAATATGGTTTTGCCAAATGTACATAGATAAGATGTTGAATGAGTTCAATATGGAAACAACAAGAAAGGTTCTTGACGCACGGAAAGGACTGAATCAAGATTCAAGTGTGTTGACACGAGATTCAAGTGTTTTGACACTTGGTGAAATCACAAGAATATTTTGATCAATCTTTGAGATGTACACATCCAGATATGTCCTATGCTCTAAATGTTATGAGCATATATGACTCATAATATGATCATTGGACAATAGTAGGGATATTCCTATGATCTTTGGAAGAACTAAGAATATATTATTTATATAGTGGTGACAAATAGTTCATTGTAAATTGTTACATTGATACTAGTTTTGTCACAAATTAAGTTTATCTCAATTTAAACAATGGGTGGCACAATGTAATGGAAAGGAAGTTCCATAACGGATTTGGTTGAGTACCAAAGTTAAAACATTATGACAGATACTACAACAAAAGGCTAAGTATATGACTGCTATTGTAGCAGCAAATGAGGGCATTTGCGTCAAGTAGTTTGTTATCAAACTAGGTGTGGTTCATAGCGGGATAATACTATGAAGATACATTGTACGACAGTTGTATCAACATGATTTAATCCCAAGGAACTAAAGGTCTCACCAAAGGACCAAATTTATACAATGCCATCTCATTAGAGAATGAGTAATGCGTAGAGACGCAAGGACATGCAAATACACACGGACCTGGAAGTGTCAGATCCGAAGATTATGTTTACCACTAGCAATAGTGTCTATACAACACCAGAAAGCCATAGGTGTTGAATGCACAAGTTTTTAACTAGATTATTGACTCTAGTGCAAGTGGGAGACTGTTGGAGATATGCCCAAGAGGCAATAATAAAGTGGTTATTATTATATCTTTATGTTTATGATAAATGTTTACATCCCATGCTATAATTGTATTAACCGGAAACATTAATGCTTGTGTGTTTTGTAAACATAAAAGAGTCCCTAGTAAGCCTCTTGTTAAACTAGCTTGTTGATTAATGGATGATCATGGTTTCCTGATCATGGGCATTGGATGTCGTTAATAACAAGATCATATCATTAGGAGAATGATGTGATGGACACACACCCATAGTAAGCGTAGCATAAGATCAAGTCATTAAGTTCGTATTGCTGTAAGCTTTCAAATGCATAGTAACCTATTCCTCCGACCATGAGGTTATGTTAATCACCATCACCGGATGGGTACTTTGATGACATCAAACACCGCTTCATAACTAGGTGGTTATAAAGGTGTCATTGGGTATTCTGAAAGTATGTGTTGAAGCGCATGGACAAAGATTGGGATTTGTCCATCCATATGACGGATAGATATGCTCTAGGCCCTCTCGGTGGAATGTCATCTAGTTAGCTTGCAAGCATGTGACTAGGTCACAAGGGATGACATATCCGCGAAAGTAAAGAGTACTTATCGATGCTTGAGGTAGAACTGGGTATGGAGATAGGCGATCAAACCTCGGAGGTAGAATATCGCGTGACAAAGGGAATTGGTTTCAGTATGTTAATGGTTCTATCGATCACGAAGTCATCGTTGAATATGTGGGAGCCATTATGGATCTCGGATCCTGATGGTTATTGATCGAAGAGGTGTCTTCATCATGTCTGTATATTCACGAACCGTAGGGTTACACACTTAAGGTTCGAAGTTGTTTTAAGTAGATATAGAATGTGCGTTGGAAACCGAATGTTGTTCGGAGTCTCGGATTGGATCCGGGACATCACGAGGAGATCCGGAATGGTCCGGAGAATGAGATTCATATATTGGGGATCATTTTCTAAGTTAGGAAATGTTCCGGAGTGTTTGTATGGAGATTCTAGAAGGTTTCAGAATGTTCTGGAAGGTTCTAGAAGAGTTCTTGGTGTTTGCTTGAAAACCAAGAAAGGGTCAAGGAAACCTTGTGGGGCAAGACACGGATTCATGGGGGAGGAGGACTCCTTCCCCCCTTCCCAACCCGCCGGCCATGGGAGGGGGAGTCCTAGTAGGACTCCCCTCCCAGCGCACCTCCCTCCTTTAAATAGAAGGGAGGGGGCGCCCCCTCCTAGCCCTCTCTAATAACAAGCTCTAGCCGCCGCCTCTCTCCTCTACCTTCGCTCTGCTCCGGCTTAGGCAAAGCCCTGCAGAATTCTCTACTCCACCACCACCACACCGTCGTGCTGCTGGGATTCCGTGGAGAAGATCTACTACCTCCGCTGCTCGCTGGAACGGGGAGAGGAAGGTCTGCTTCGACTCCGCACGTGTGATCGACTGCGGAAGCGCTGCCGGAACGCGGCGCCGGAAGGATCGTCCACACGATCTTGAGATCGGCAAGTGATCGACTACATCAACCCCGAGATCTAATCTCGTAACGCTTTCGGTTCTACGAGGGTTAGTACAGATCTATCTCGTTGCACATGTCTAATAGATTAGATCTTGGCTTTTATCTAGATTAGATCTGGGTTTTGTTCGTTCTTGCGGTAGAAATTTTTTGTTTTCCATGCTACGAACCCATCAGAGGCATCCACTTGAGTAGAGCATAGTTCTTCTCGATCTTCCACAAGGGGTTCCTCAACAGGGTGGATGAATCCTGCACCCATTCTTCTTATGGCATCTTAAGGTATTTAATCATCTACATCACAAACATCAACATGCCATGCTTGGGGGCCATCATATTTTCCAAAAGCCACACTACAAGTGTGGGAATCGAGACCATAACCAACAAAAATACACTCTAAAGCTTTGGAATCAAATTTGGAAAAACGAACATCTTTTATGAGATAGAAACACTTACAACCAAATAGCCGGAACTATGAAATGTTGGGATTTTTACCGGTAAGTATTTCATATGGTGTCTTGTTCAACTCTTTGCGGAGGTAGAGCCGGTTTGATGCATGGAATGCGGTGGAGATTGCCTCTACCTAAAAATTGTATGGAGACTTAAACTCCGCCAACATGGACCTTGCCACATACATTAATGTACGGTTCTTCCTCTTGGCTACACCATTTTGTTGAGGGGTATATGTAGTGGAATATTGATGTTTTATCCCCTCATCACTAAAAAGACATTTAAAGTGTAGTTCTTGAACTCGATGATGTTGTCACTTCTTATTCTTAGCACAGGCACATTGTATTGACGTTTAACCAAATTGACAAAGTCGATGAAGTATTATTGGGTCTCACTCTTCAACTTGAAGAAGTATACGCATGAATATCTTGAGTAGTCATCAACAATCACCAAGCAATATTTCTTCCCACCAAGGCTATCATTAGATGGAGGACCAAAGAGATCCACATGAAGGAGCTCCAAGATCCTCTTCTACTTTATGATGTTATTTGGCTTATGGGGATAATCATGCATCTTTCCTTCAACATAGGCCCTGCAAACACGATCTTTGGCAAAACAAACATTTTCCTTTAGTCCCACAATATGGCCACCCTTGTGGATGATTTGCAAAGTTCTCATGTTGACATGGACTAGTCGACAATGCCATAACCACCCCACATCGGCCTTTCTGAATAAGCACATCGCACTTGTAGTGGTTTTCCCTGAAAAGTCCACCAGATACAAGTCATTTTCGATGTACCCTACAAAAGCGACCTTTAGAGTCTTGCCACACAAAAGCTAGGGCATGAAATGAAAGTAAGTTATAGCCAAGAGTCTCAACAAGCATGATGTCCACAAGTGTAACATTGTGTGCAACCACAACTTTACCAAGACCCATTACCTAAGATTTTTACTTATCGGCATATGTGACAGTTATATGATCTTGATTTTCCCTTATACCCATCATTATTGCTTTGCTTCCGGTCATATGACTTATGCAACCACTATTAAGAACCCACTTTGATCCACCGGAAGCATAGTTCTACAAAAGATCAAGCTAGTTTGTAGGTGCCCATTTTTTCAAAGGGTCCTCCTTTGTTAGTGACAAGGGTCTTTGGAACCCAAATAGACCAAGCAATATAACCATCATATGGACCAACATATTGTGCATAAACATCACCATAGGAATTACGCATTAAGACATAGTGAGGGTTAGCAATTCCCGCAAAGTCATTGTGTGACATAGTTTTGCCACTTGGGGTATTACTACCCATAATGGTCTTGTCTTTTGCTTGTGCAGGCTTGACCTTCTCCTTCTTCTTCTTCTTGGCTTTGGATACATAGACAAGACCTCTTTTCTCATTATTTGGCCTTTCCTTACTCAAAAGGTCATGAAAAGACTTGTTACCTTTTGGGAAAGGTGGCCTTTGCAAGCTCCCTATAACATCCCAATTTCAGCAATCCTGATTAGTTGTCTAGAATGCAAAAATCAGGGGGAACAAAAACTTTTTCTGGTTCATTGGTGCAGTGTTTTCTTGTTGTTTGTTTGTGCTTGTGCATGTGAGTGTATACCATATGATACTCCTTACCTCACCATCAGTTGACAAAAGCTATTTAACAAAACTATCCTGGCTCATTTTACATATTCTCAAATGTTACGGCATTTCAAAACCTGAGCCAAGAAGCCTTTGCAAACCAACTATTTTAGTAGCTTCTATTGATCAAACTATGGAGAGCTATATAACATAATCTCCTTATGTTTCCAAGACAGAACCTTCTACTATTCTTATCTCTAGATTTAACAAAACCTTGTGATGAAGCATTTGAATTCTACCCTTGGTAGAGATACCAAGAGACCCTCATGTTATTCCAAAATACAACCTTTTCGAAATACCCAACCTTACCTCAAGCCAAGCTTGATGGTAACCCCTAGTAGTAGGTTTGCTTAGTTTATTCCTATGATCTTTGGAAGAACTAAGAATATATTATTTATATAGTGGTGACAAATAGTTCATTGTAAATTGTTACATTGATACTAGTTTTGTCACAAATTAAGTTTATCTCAATTTAAACAATGGGTGGCACAATGTAATGGAAAGGAAGTTCCATAACGGATTTGGTTGAGTACCAAAGTTAAAACATTATGACAGATACTACAACAAAAGGCTAAGTATATGACTGCTATTGTAGCAGCAAATGAGGGCATTTGCGTCAAGTAGTTTGTTATCAAACTAGGTGTGGTTCATAGCGGGATAATACTATGAAGATACATTGTACGACAGTTGTATCAACATGATTTAATCCCAAGGAACTAAAGGTCTCACCAAAGGACCAAATTTATACAATGCCATCTCATTAGAGAATGAGTAATGCGTAGAGACGCAAGGACATGCAAATACACACGGACCTGGAAGTGTCAGATCCGAAGATTATGTTTACCACTAGCAATAGTGTCTATACAACACCAGAAAGCCATAGGTGTTGAATGCACAAGTTTTAACTAGATTATTGACTCTAGTGCAAGTGGGAGACTGTTGGAGATATGCCCAAGAGGCAATAATAAAGTGGTTATTATTATATCTTTATGTTTATGATAAATGTTTACATCCCATGCTATAATTGTATTAACGAAACATTAATACTTGTGTGTTTTGTAAACATAAAAGAGTCCCTAGTAAGCCTCTTGTTAAACTAGCTTGTTGATTAATGGATGATCATGGTTTCCTGATCATGGGCATTGGATGTCGTTAATAACAAGATCATATCATTAGGAGAATGATGTGATGGACACACACCCATAGTAAGCGTAGCATAAGATCAAGTCATTAAGTTCGTATTGCTGTAAGCTTTCAAATGCATAGTAACCTATTCCTCCGACCATGAGGTTATGTTAATCACCATCACCGGATGGGTACTTTGATGACATCAAACACCGCTTCATAACTAGGTGGTTATAAAGGTGTCATTGGGTATTCTGAAAGTATGTGTTGAAGCGCATGGACAAAGATTGGGATTTGTCCATCCATATGACGGATAGATATGCTCTAGGCCCTCTCGGTGGAATGTCATCTAGTTAGCTTGCAAGCATGTGACTAGGTCACAAGGGATGACATATCACGAAACGAGTAAAGAGTACTTATCAGTAACGAGGTAGAACTGGGTATGGAGATACCGACGATCAAACCTCGGAGAGGTAGAATATCGCGTGACAAAGGGAATTGGTTTCGTATGTTAATGGTTCTATCGATCACGAAGTCATCGTTGAATATGTGGGAGCCATTATGGATCTCGGATCCGCTGATGGTTATTGATCGAAGAGGTGTCTTCATCATGTACGTCAGATATTCACGAACCGTAGGGTTACACACTTAAGGTTCGAAGTTGTTTTAAGTAGATATAGAATGTGCGTTGGAAACCGAATGTTGTTCGGAGTCTCGGATTGGATCCGGGACATCACGAGGAGATCCGGAATGGTCCGGAGAATGAGATTCATATATTGGGGATCATTTTCTAAGTTAGGAAATGTTCTGGAGTGTTTGTATGGAGATTCTAGTAGGTTTCAGAATGTTCTGGAAGGTTCTAGAAGAGTTCTTGGTGTTTGCTTGAAAACCAAGAAAGGGTCGAAGGAAACCTTGTGGGGCGAGACACGGATTCGTGGGGGAGGAGGACTCCTCCCCCCTTCCCAACCCGCCGGCCATAGGAGGGGAGTCCTACTAGGACTCCCCCTCCCCAGGCGCGCCTCCCTCCTTTAAATAGAAGGGAGGGGGCGCCCCCTCCTAGCCCTCTCTCATAACAAGCTCTAGCCGCCGCCTCTCTCCTCTACCTTCGCTCTGCTCCGGCTTAGGCAAAGCCCTGCAGAATTCTCTACTCCACCACCACCACCACACCGTCGTGCTGCTGGGATTCCGTGGAGAAGATCTACTACCTCCGCTGCTTGCTAGAACGGGGAGAGGAAGGTCTGCTTCGACTCCGCACGTGTGATCGACTACGGAAGCACTGCCGGAACGTGGCGCCGAAAGGATCGTCCACACGATCTTGAGATCGGCAAGTGATCGACTACATCAACCCCGAGATCTAATCTCGTAACGCTTTCGGTTCTACGAGGGTTAGTACAGATCTATCTCGTTGCACATGTCTAATAGATTAGATCTTGGCTTTTATCTAGATTAGATCTGGGTTTTGTTCGTTCTTGCGGTAGAAATTTTTTGTTTTCCATGCTACGAACCCATCAGAGGCATCCACTTGAGTAGAGCATAGTTCTTCTCGATCTTCCACAAGGGGTTCCTCAACAGGGTGGATGAATCCTGCACCCATTCTTCTTATGGCATCTTAAGGTATTTAATCATCTACATCACAAACATCAACATGCCATGCTTGGGGGCCATCATATTTTCCAAAAGCCACACTACAAGTGTGGGAATCGAGACCATAACCAACAAAAATACACTCTAAAGCTTTGGAATCAAATTTGGAAAAACGAACATCTTTTATGAGATAGAAACACTTACAACCAAATAGCCGGAACTATGAAATGTTGGGATTTTTACCGGTAAGTATTTCATATGGTGTCTTGTTCAACTCTTTGGAGGTAGAGCGGTTTGATGCATGGAATGCGGTGGAGATTGCCTCTACCTAAAAATTGTATGGAGACTTAAACTCCGCCAACATGGACCTTGCCACATACATTAATGTACGGTTCTTCCTCTTGGCTACACCATTTTGTTGAGGGGTATATGTAGTGGAATATTGATGTTTTATCCCCTCATCACTAAAAAGACATTTAAAGTGTAGTTCTTGAACTCGATGATGTTGTCACTTCTTATTCTTAGCACAGGCACATTGTATTGACGTTTAACCAAATTGACAAAGTCGATGAAGTATTATTGGGTCTCACTCTTCAACTTGAAGAAGTATACGCATGAATATCTTGAGTAGTCATCAACAATCACCAAGCAATATTTCTTCCCACCAAGGCTATCATTAGATGGAGGACCAAAGAGATCCACATGAAGGAGCTCCAAGATCCTCTTCTACTTTATGATGTTATTTGGCTTATGGGGATAATCATGCATCTTTCCTTCAACATAGGCCCTGCAAACACGATCTTTGGCAAAACAAACATTTTCCTTTAGTCCCACAATATGGCCACCCTTGTGGATGATTTGCAAAGTTCTCATGTTGACATGGACTAGTCGACAATGCCATAACCACCCCACATCGGCCTTTCTGAATAAGCACATCGCACTTGTAGTGGTTTTCCCTGAAAAGTCCACCAGATACAAGTCATTTTCGATGTACCCTACAAAAGCGACCTTTAGAGTCTTGCCACACAAAAGCTAGGGCATGAAATGAAAGTAAGTTATAGCCAAGAGTCTCAACAAGCATGATGTCCACAAGTGTAACATTGTGTGCAACCACAACTTTACCAAGACCCATTACCTAAGATTTTTACTTATCGGCATATGTGACAGTTATATGATCTTGATTTTCCCTTATACCCATCATTATTGCTTTGCTTCCGGTCATATGACTTATGCAACCACTATTAAGAACCCACTTTGATCCACCGGAAGCATAGTTCTACAAAAGATCAAGCTAGTTTGTAGGTGCCCATTTTTTCAAAGGGTCCTCCTTTGTTAGTGACAAGGGTCTTTGGAACCCAAATAGACCAAGCAATATAACCATCATATGGACCAACATATTGTGCATAAACATCACCATAGGAATTACGCATTAAGACATAGTGAGGGTTAGCAATTCCCGCAAAGTCATTGTGTGACATAGTTTTGCCACTTGGGGTATTACTACCCATAATGGTCTTGTCTTTTGCTTGTGCAGGCTTGACCTTCTCCTTCTTCTTCTTCTTGGCTTTGGATACATAGACAAGACCTCTTTTCTCATTATTTGGCCTTTCCTTACTCAAAAGGTCATGAAAAGACTTGTTACCTTTTGGGAAAGGTGGCCTTTGCAAGCTCCCTATAACATCCCAATTTCAGCAATCCTGATTAGTTGTCTAGAATGCAAAAATCAGGGGGAACAAAAACTTTTTCTGGTTCATTGGTGCAGTGTTTTCTTGTTGTTTGTTTGTGCTTGTGCATGTGAGTGTATACCATATGATACTCCTTACCTCACCATCAGTTGACAAAAGCTATTTAACAAAACTATCCTGGCTCATTTTACATATTCTCAAATGTTCTGGCATTTCAAAACCTGAGCCAAGAAGCCTTTGCAAACCAACTATTTTAGTAGCTTCTATTGATCAAACTATGGAGAGCTATATAACATAATCTCCTTATGTTTCCAAGACAGAACCTTCTACTATTCTTATCTCTAGATTTAACAAAACCTTGTGATGAAGCATTTGAATTCTACCCTTGGTAGAGATACCAAGAGACCCTCATGTTATTCCAAAATACAACCTTTTCGAAATACCCAACCTTACCTCAAGCCAAGCTTGATGGTAACCCCTAGTAGTAGGTTTGCTTAGTTTATTCCTATGATCTTTGGAAGAACTAAGAATATATTATTTATATAGTGGTGACAAATAGTTCATTGTAAATTGTTACATTGATACTAGTTTTGTCACAAATTAAGTTTATCTCAATTTAAACAATGGGTGGCACAATGTAATGGAAAGGAAGTTCCATAACGGATTTGGTTGAGTACCAAAGTTAAAACATTATGACAGATACTACAACAAAAGGCTAAGTATATGACTGCTATTGTAGCAACAAATGAGGGCATTCGTCAAGTAGTTTGTTATCAAACTAGGTGTGGTTCATAGCGGGATAATACTATGAAGATACATTGTACGACAGTTGTATCAACATGATTTAATCCCAAGGAACTAAAGGTCTCACCAAAGGACCAAATTTATACAATGCCATCTCATTAGAGAATGAGTAATGCGTAGAGACGCAAGGACATGCAAATACACACGGACCTGGAAGTGTCAGATCCGAAGATTATGTTTACCACTAGCAATAGTGTCTATACAACACCAGAAAGCCATAGGTGTTGAATGCACAAGTTTTTAACTAGATTATTGACTCTAGTGCAAGTGGGAGACTGTTGGAGATATGCCCAAGAGGCAATAATAAAGTGGTTATTATTATATCTTTATGTTTATGATAAATGTTTACATCCCATGCTATAATTGTATTAACCGGAAACATTAATGCTTGTGTGTTTTGTAAACATAAAAGAGTCCCTAGTAAGCCTCTTGTTAAACTAGCTTGTTGATTAATGGATGATCATGGTTTCCTGATCATGGGCATTGGATGTCGTTAATAACAAGATCATATCATTAGGAGAATGATGTGATGGACACACACCCATAGTAAGCGTAGCATAAGATCAAGTCATTAAGTTCGTATTGCTGTAAGCTTTCAAATGCATAGTAACCTATTCCTCCGACCATGAGGTTATGTTAATCACCATCACCGGATGGGTACTTTGATGACATCAAACACCGCTTCATAACTAGGTGGTTATAAAGGTGTCATTGGGTATTCTGAAAGTATGTGTTGAAGCGCATGGACAAAGATTGGGATTTGTCCATCCATATGACGGATAGATATGCTCTAGGCCCTCTCGGTGGAATGTCATCTAGTTAGCTTGCAAGCATGTGACTAGGTCACAAGGGATGACATATCACGAAACGAGTAAAGAGTACTTATCAGTAACGAGGTAGAACTGGGTATGGAGATACCGACGATCAAACCTCGGAGAGGTAGAATATCGCGTGACAAAGGGAATTGGTTTCGTATGTTAATGGTTCTATCGATCACGAAGTCATCGTTGAATATGTGGGAGCCATTATGGATCTCCAGATCCCGCTGATGGTTATTGATCGAAGAGGTGTCTTCATCATGTCTGTATATTCACGAACCGTAGGGTTACACACTTAAGGTTCGAAGTTGTTTTAAGTAGATATAGAATGTGCGTTGGAAACCGAATGTTGTTCGGAGTCTCGGATTGGATCCGGGACATCACGAGGAGATCCGGAATGGTCCGGAGAATGAGATTCATATATTGGGGATCATTTTCTAAGTTAGGAAATGTTCTGGAGTGTTTGTATGGAGATTCTAGTAGGTTTCAGAATGTTCTGGAAGGTTCTAGAAGAGTTCTTGGTGTTTGCTTGAAAACCAAGAAAGGGTCGAAGGAAACCTTGTGGGGCGAGACACGGATTCGTGGGGGAGGAGGACTCCTCCCCCCTTCCTCCGCTGCCATAGGAGGGAGTCCTACTAGGACTCCCTCCCAGCGCCTCCCTCCTTTAAATAGAAGGAGGCGCCCCTCTAACCCTCTCTCATAACAAGCTCTAGCCGCCTCTCCTCTACCTTCGCTCTGCTCCGGCTTAGGCAAAGCCCTGCAGAATTCTCTACTCCACCACCACCACCACACCGTCGTGCTGCTGGGATTCCGTGGAGAAGATCTACTACCTCCGCTGCTTGCTAGAACGGGGAGAGGAAGGTCTGCTTCGACTCCGCCGTGTGATCGACTATCAGCTTTGCAGGGAGCGTGGCGTGAAAGGATCGTCCACGATCTTGAGATCGGCAAGTGATCGACTACATCAACCCGAGATCTAATCTCGTGGCAGCTTTCGGTTCTCTGAGGGTTAGTACAGATCTATCTCGTTGCACATGTCTAATAGATTAGATCTTGGCTTTTATCTAGATTAGATCTGGGTTTTGTTCGTTCTTGCGGTAGAAATTTTTTGTTTTCCATGCTACGAACCCATCAGAGGCATCCACTTGAGTAGAGCATAGTTCTTCTCGATCTTCCACAAGGGGTTCCTCAACAGGGTGGATGAATCCTGCACCCATTCTTCTTATGGCATCTTAAGGTATTTAATCATCTACATCACAAACATCAACATGCCATGCTTGGGGGCCATCATATTTTCCAAAAGCCACACTACAAGTGTGGGAATCGAGACCATAACCAACAAAAATACACTCTAAAGCTTTGGAATCAAATTTGGAAAAACGAACATCTTTTATGAGATAGAAACACTTACAACCAAATAGCCGGAACTATGAAATGTTGGGATTTTTACCGGTAAGTATTTCATATGGTGTCTTGTTCAACTCTTTGCGGAGGTAGAGCCGGTTTGATGCATGGAATGCGGTGGAGATTGCCTCTACCTAAAAATTGTATGGAGACTTAAACTCCGCCAACATGGACCTTGCCACATACATTAATGTACGGTTCTTCCTCTTGGCTACACCATTTTGTTGAGGGGTATATGTAGTGGAATATTGATGTTTTATCCCCTCATCACTAAAAAGACATTTAAAGTGTAGTTCTTGAACTCGATGATGTTGTCACTTCTTATTCTTAGCACAGGCACATTGTATTGACGTTTAACCAAATTGACAAAGTCGATGAAGTATTATTGGGTCTCACTCTTCAACTTGAAGAAGTATACGCATGAATATCTTGAGTAGTCATCAACAATCACCAAGCAATATTTCTTCCCACCAAGGCTATCATTAGATGGAGGACCAAAGAGATCCACATGAAGGAGCTCCAAGATCCTCTTCTACTTTATGATGTTATTTGGCTTATGGGGATAATCATGCATCTTTCCTTCAACATAGGCCCTGCAAACACGATCTTTGGCAAAACAAACATTTTCCTTTAGTCCCACAATATGGCCACCCTTGTGGATGATTTGCAAAGTTCTCATGTTGACATGGACTAGTCGACAATGCCATAACCACCCCACATCGGCCTTTCGAATAAGCACATCGCACTTGTAGTGGTTTTCCTGAAAAGTCCACGGATACAAGTCATTTTCGATGTACCCTACAAAAGCGACCTTTAGAGTCTTGCCACACAAAAGCTAGGGCATGAAATGAAAGTAAGTTATAGCCAAGAGTCTCAACAAGCATGATGTCCACAAGTGTAACATTGTGTGCAACCACAACTTTACCAAGACCCATTACCTAAGATTTTTACTTATCGGCATATGTGACAGTTATATGATCTTGATTTTCCCTTATACCCATCATTATTGCTTTGCTTCCGGTCATATGACTTATGCAACCACTATTAAGAACCCACTTTGATCCACCGGAAGCATAGTTCTACAAAAGATCAAGCTAGTTTGTAGGTGCCCATTTTTTCAAAGGGTCCTCCTTTGTTAGTGACAAGGGTCTTTGGAACCCAAATAGACCAAGCAATATAACCATCATATGGACCAACATATTGTGCATAAACATCACCATAGGAATTACGCATTAAGACATAGTGAGGGTTAGCAATTCCCGCAAAGTCATTGTGTGACATAGTTTTGCCACTTGGGGTATTACTACCCATAATGGTCTTGTCTTTTGCTTGTGCAGGCTTGACCTTCTCCTTCTTCTTCTTCTTGGCTTTGGATACATAGACAAGACCTCTTTTCTCATTATTTGGCCTTTCCTTACTCAAAAGGTCATGAAAAGACTTGTTACCTTTTGGGAAAGGTGGCCTTTGCAAGCTCCCTATAACATCCCAATTTCAGCAATCCTGATTAGTTGTCTAGAATGCAAAAATCAGGGGGAACAAAAACTTTTTCTGGTTCATTGGTGCAGTGTTTTCTTGTTGTTTGTTTGTGCTTGTGCATGTGAGTGTATACCATATGATACTCCTTACCTCACCATCAGTTGACAAAAGCTATTTAACAAAACTATCCTGGCTCATTTTACATATTCTCAAATGTTCTGGCATTTCAAAACCTGAGCCAAGAAGCCTTTGCAAACCAACTATTTTAGTAGCTTCTATTGATCAAACTATGGAGAGCTATATAACATAATCTCCTTATGTTTCCAAGACAGAACCTTCTACTATTCTTATCTCTAGATTTAACAAAACCTTGTGATGAAGCATTTGAATTCTACCCTTGGTAGAGATACCAAGAGACCCTCATGTTATTCCAAAATACAACCTTTTCGAAATACCCAACCTTACCTCAAGCCAAGCTTGATGGTAACCCCTAGTAGTAGGTTTGCTTAGTTTATAAGATGAGTTGCCTTGATCTGCTGTTTGACTTGTTTGCTTAGGAAGTAGTATGAGCCACTCTAGGAGATCATCAGTTGGATCAATATACTTTAAACTCACCAAACCCTAAGCAAGAATACAATATGGTTCTGATCCCTAGCTACTAAGTAGTCATCTAAAACCCTTAACCAGATCAGCTCTGAAGTGATCTAATTCCAGAAGCTTCCAAGTCAATGAAGACCAATATCAAGCATGGATCCCTCTACTCAATCTACTCTCCAACCTCATCCACTTGATGATGCTTTGGTACCTTGCTACCCATCAAAAGCCCCCCCCCCCCCTCTCACATTCTAGTCAAAAACCCTAAATCTGCCAAATTTGGCTAAGTCTGCAATCTATTTCAACATCACCTTTTCGAATGCCTCCCTTTCTCAAACCATGTGCATTTTTGGAAATGCATTTGAACCATCTTGTTAACCCTCCTAAGTACTAGCCAGGCCCACTCTTCCCCTTGGTTAGATAATCCTCCAACCCACTTGTTCTTGATGGTTTTGTAGGCAAGAAAATAACTTTTCCTGCAAATCTAGTCGACATGCCTACTTTGATAGGAGCTCACACCCTCAACCAACCTTCTATGGACCAAATCTTTGAATGGTTGTGTTCTACTCATATAGTTCTATCAATATCTACTTCATTTGTTCCAAGTGGATCTTTGTGCTTCTTAAACCAACATGGTTTATAAGGCATCATGACTCATCTGGTATGGCAGCCTTATTTTCAACAAAGTTTGCCATCACTTCCAAACCACCTCAAATGTAACCAATCCAAACTCCCTCTGCCTTGATCATATATAGAACTTGGTCTAACTACCCATCTATCCCTTGCATCAAGGTGAGCTCTTAGCTTCAAGATCCAACAAGGTTTTAGTGATATAAAAAATAACATCACCCTAGATCCAGAAGTCCTTGTTTTCCATCTAATTCAAGTTGGATTTCCAATTCCCAAGGTTGAAAATGCCTGATACACCTTGTATACATCATCTACCATGATCATCTAGATTTATCAAATATTATTCATTATTATTTTGGCTCCAAATCTAAATAATCTCTTTAATAGTCAAAATCTCCAAAACTTCTTCCATAAACGAAAGTTTGGTTTTTGCCAAAACACTTCCCCAACTCTAAGAAATTTTGAGGACCATATATCATACCCTATCTTCCCGCTTCAAAAATAAATATTTTTCAAGAGCTTTATTATTTCTTCTTGCCTATTTTCTTAAATGGCAGAAACGGAATAATAATGGTTTTAAATACTTTAAAGCCTCAATAAATCTTGGGAAAATTCCCCTAAGTGTGCATTCACATTTGGGACCATCTCACATCAAAAAATCCACATGTCCAATTCAAAAATATCAAATTATCTTCTAGAATCTACTTCTGCCCTTTTTGAATAAATGGATTTAAGAGGACTAACACCCCTTATAAAAATCCCAAATAAATCCTAGGAATGTACCTTGACCATACCCATCTACCAGTACCATCTCCCCCACTTTTTCCAATGCAATTTAGTGAACTCCTTCACAAGCACTCTTGTCATCAAATTATGTAAAACAATGAAAATGATAACTAAACAAAAACCAAATCATCACCAAGGCTGGCATCACACTTCTCCACAGCACTAACACCCCCTCTTGGTCGTGCTACACTGTATCCCACTACTGTAGCATCACCCTCTCCCATGCCCTTTACCCCTTAAAAGGAGGAAAAGCTATGCCCTTTTCTTAATGTGTCCCCTCCTTACATCAAAAGCTCGGCAGCAACAACTCCACTCTCTTCTCTGGTCGTGTCCCTGGCCCCACCCTTGCTACCCAATGGATGGCCAACTCCATCCCTCCAAGCCTCCCCATGGAGATGGTCCATCATAGCCCACTCCTCTCGGTTATTAAAGGCCAGAGGCCATCCTAACACGCCTTTGCCCCTCATTTCTCGCCCTCCAAATCCACTTACCTTCCCAAAGAGCTCCAGATCCATCCCCTCAGGTCTCCCTAGCCATGGAGAAGGAGGACCTCTCCTCTCGTCCTCCACCTTCCCCTCGACCTAAGCCCCCTCTACCATGCACCTCCCTCACTGCATGTTAGCTTCCAGGACTCCCCATGCTCCCCTGCATCTAACCCTACCCTCTGTTTTTCCTAGGACCGCCTCTACCGACTCCGTCATCAAGCTCCGACGCGTTCGTCTCGGTCGCCATCGTGCAAGACCTCTCCTGATGCCAATATCCCCCGTGCCGCTCCTTCCCGGAGTCGTCGTCATCTACCGCGTCGCCCTGCACCCTCCCCGGCTTTTCTCCGCTCGCTGGTGAGCTCCCCCACATCTCCCTGCCCCTCTGCTAGGGTTTGCTCCTGCCGCTAGCGTCGAGAGGAAGGGGATGAGCGGGGGCCGTCGATTCGATTCTAATCGAACGGCCAGCAGCGCCCCTACCTCTTTGTCCTTCCTAGGTCGCCGACAGGCGGGCCCCACCCTGGCGGTTTTGAAATCTGCCTCCCGCACGCTGGCCTTGCTGGGTGGGCTGATTTCCTCCTCTGCGGCCCAACTTCCCTCCAGATTTGGGCCCGTGACACCCCCTTTTTTTAAAATTACTAGATCTCATTTCTACAGTCTAGTTTAAATCGTTTTGAAAATGGAAAATGAGGTATTTTGTCCAAATAGAATTTTTACCATGTTCATGTGTGTTTTGTGCAACAAGTAGAACTGGTCTTTTGCCAAATTTTTTTTTGCTATTTATTGGCGATTAATCTACCAAAAAGTATCCCCTACACGAAATAAATTCCCTAGAAAATTTTATATACCTAAATGGAATAAAACTAGAGTCTTATTCACTATAAAAATCACTATAAATCTTTGGTAAGTGATAAAATAGTGAAACCACTTTTTTTTGTTTCATTTTATCAATATCTATCTGTTGGTATCATGTTTCTACAATGGTATCTTATAGAATAAGTCTTTGGTCCAAAACCCTCTCATCCCTAGTTTCTAGACTACGAAACCCATATGGTTTTCCTTCAAATGTTCCTAACCATGCTCCCAATCCTTCTAATCCATTTTCTCAACACCACTACTGATTTGTAAACGTGTTTCGTTCGTTGCTTGCTATATGTACTGATGCTTGGATGCCTTGTGTTGATTGTGCTCTTGCTTGTTTGCATGTGTGCTCCCTGACGACGATAGTTGCGCTTGTATTGACGCCGAGAAGAAGAGATCTTATTTTTATTGGTATTGTTATTCTTGGTTATCTAAAGAAGAAGTCAAGGGACATTATGCCATATTGCTGATATCAGGCAAGCCACCTTCTTGCTCATAAGCCTCGTCCTACTGTTTTACTTACCCATGTTTTATCTACTGTTTATTAAAACTGCATTGTTTTACTATATGTTGATGTATATATGGTAGTGGTTTGGCTCCTCCGAACTATTACACTTTTGCACTATTAAGTACAACCCCCTTGGTGACACCTACTTTTCCCTAGTAGAATATATGGTGTATATCACCATAACCCTCTGGAGACCCTGTTTTAGCCAAAGCAAAGCTAGTGGATGGGAAGACCCCGGAAAAAGTTATACCAAATGTTTTATGATGAAACCTTGGTGAGGTGAGACCTCCCAAGAGATGTTGAGAAAGAAAAAGGTTTTTTTTACAAAATGCTGGACGAAAACCAGAGGAAAAAGGTTTACGAAAATGCACCCGGTTCTTTGCAGTATAGCTATAACAACTTAACCCGTGCAACCACATTACTCTGGAATGGGACAGGGCTGGATTTGATGGTTGTTTATTCTGGTATAAGCTGCCTTGTAACTACTACAGGGGATCGTGATCCCTGGAGGGTGGGTCTTCTCCGATAAAGTTCCATGTGGGACATTGACCTGGAGAAGGAACGAAGGGTCTGCGGACCTCCACGCGTTACTCTGAGCCCCTCATTGAAAGGGCACACTCGAGAAGTGGAAAAAAAGCGCTCCGTTTGGTCCTCGGTACCCGACGTCCCAGTTTTGAGGGGAGTAACACTCATAGGGTAGGCACTTATACTGGAGTGGGCATCCGGAGAGTCTTGATCAGTTACTCGACCCACGATCGGTGTAGATCAGGGTAGTGTACCCGGATGGTGTGGGTAAAGTGTACAACCTCTGCAGAGTGTAAATCTATTTGAATAGTCGTGTCCGTGGTTATGGACGGGTTGGACAAACTTCTATAGAGCGGTGTTGGTTTTTTTTCAAAAAGGATTTTAGAAAAGAAATGGCTTTGGAAATGTTTTGACCATGGGATGGTCGGAAAGGATACCTGTTTTGACCATGGGATGGTCAGAAAGGAATGAAAAGAGTTTGGTCATGGGATGACCGGAAGGAGGAACAAATGGGTGGCCCAGTCCTAATGTTTATAAAACTTATCAAATGGTTTCCAAAATGTTTACAAAGGTTTTCAACAAAGATATGTAGATGCTATATCTACAAGATAAACTATTTGAGAAAAGAACCCCTCTTGAAGCCCTCCTA
This sequence comes from Avena insularis, assembly GCA_023614405.1. Classification (NCBI taxonomy): domain Eukaryota; kingdom Viridiplantae; phylum Streptophyta; class Magnoliopsida; order Poales; family Poaceae; genus Avena; species Avena insularis. The sequence continues at coordinate 282,298,259 of CM042696.1, read as the reverse complement.
CTACCACAGCCATAATGCATATCCTCTTGTTATTATTGTTATCTTAAGGTGGTTTGCGAGTACATTCAAAGTACTCACTGGCATTGTCCCTGGCTATTAACTTGGTCAGATATTGAGAAGAAGGTGAAGTGGATGACTATGCGAGCTAGGACATTCTCCCAGTCAGTTGCCTGTAGGTTGAGGAATGGCTCGGGCTCTACGCTTGATGAAGTTCCGCTGATGTTTATCGATGTAGCCATAATGGCAAATAAGGTATGACAGGTATTCGTTATGTATTGGATGTTTACTTTGATACTTGTCAGTTATGTGCCACGACTAACTGATCATGGGATCGTGGTTGTATGCATAACAGGGATTCTCGGAGGATTAATCTGGGGGCCCCACAGACTTGGTATCAGAGCCATCCTGAATGTAGGAGACCCTTAGTTAGCATGGTCACTAGACAGGAACCTTATTTTGAAAACCCTGGCTTTCGAAAACTGGTTTCCCAATGAGTTTCAAAAAGTTCTACTTCTTCTCTTACTCTAAGTAAATGCTTTCAACAATGGTTTCCTCTAACTCCCGTCCAAACTTCAAACCTACGGATTTTAAATAACTAGGATCTAGACCCGGTGAAGACAATGAGAACAAAATGAAGACAAGCAACTACCAGTAAACACAAGGAGACTATAATGTTGCTCTACCAGCGGAATCCTCCCAATCAGAAGACATCGGGTGTTGCACTATAAAGAAGCGTCCAAGATACCATGAAGGCTTCATATGCAAGATAGTGACTCCGGCCTGAAGAAAGACGAAATCTAGGGTCAATAGTCCTAAGAATAGGATTCCCCTACATCGCGAGTAGTTAACTCCTTGGTCCCTAGCATTGACAGTGTTTGCTTGCCTGAGTGCATCCCGTGTCGCTTGATGTGTGTTGTTTACCGAGGACATTGCGATCCCCTTGCTCTGTTTGCCTTGTTTGTATGCTCTGGTTTGCTTTGACCTCCTTAAAAATGTGACTCGAGGAGCGATAACCCACCTAGTAACTCAGAAACCCTTGTGTTAGCTGTCGGTAATGAGACCAAGACTAACGTCGAGAGTATATGAGAGGAAAAGCATCGCAAGAACTAGGAGTTTGACATCGTCAAGTAAGAATTAACTCGAAGATTTCACCTCAGCAGGACGGCATACCTCGTCAAACTCCCCTCGCAAGACTCGTCAATAGCACCACACTCCCTTGTTCCTTAGTCTACTACAGCAAGAATCCCGTTGAAGCTAGAAGTCAATCACCGAAGGATCCTCAATATCCACAAGAAACCACCCGATAAGTCAACCAAGACAAGAAGTGAAAACCTGACTCTGCTAACCCGTGGTATATTAGAACTTCCCTCAACCCCGAGAGACTAACTAGTAATAGATCCCTCTGCCCAACCAACGGGAAGTTCCTCACCAGAAGGCCAGAATACTTCAGTTCCCTAAAGACAAGGACGCATGAAGACACCGAGTTTACTCCACCATCGACCAAAAGCAACACAGAGAATTCAAGTGAAGACATCTCTCCGAATTTAGCTTCCCTACCTCGACTGAAGACTATCAAGATGTATCGTAAACCGCTAACTTTCTCCGACCTAACTACTTAAAGATTCGTGAGGTAACCATCATAGCAAGGTAGTCGCAATAAGGTGTCACCCAAGGACCCCAACTCAAGTGTCACGCCTCTACTCCAAGAAGAAGGATCTACCCCAACCTCGATGACCTCATGTAAAGCTCTAAGGTGGAAAGACTGCGTCTTTCCACTCAATTCCAGAAGACTGTCTACCAAAAGATACTCCAGAAAAAGTACCAGATCTGACAACTCCAGGAAGGAAGGACTGTGTTAATTCTGAGCCACCCCAGTTTAATCCTAAGGGGGAAAGACTGCATCTTTTCCACAAAAATAGGGTAACCCTTCGCCAAAGCAAACTCAGGAGTCCCAACCCTAACATCATTAAATAGGATACGCTACGACCGAAGGAAGAGCTATGAATCCTTAGATAGAGGTACTCCTAGCTGTAGACTCTATCCTTCGACGAGTACTTCGTGAAGTTCAGAATCGAGATAGTCTTCCCAGTCTAAGCCCCCGAGATATAGATTTCGAAAGGAAAAGAAGGTCATCCCAGGATTGGACTTTGCTCAACTTCATCAATGTAGTAACCACTTCCAAGGACGGGTACCGTCAGATAGCAAGCTTGAAACCAGTAGCGCTAACCTTCAGTCAAAATTCCCTAACCCTACTACCCTGAATCTCGGGACGAGATTCTTTTAAGGGGGAAAGGTCTGTAACATCCCAATTTCAGCAACCTTGATTAGTTGTCTAGAATGCAAAAATCAGGGGGAACAAAAAAAAATTCTGGTTCATTGGTGCAGGTGTTTGCTTGTTTGTTTCTTTGTGCTTATGCATGTGAGTGTATACCATATGATACTCCTTACCTCACCATCAGTTGACAAAAGCTATTTAACAAAACTATCTTGGCTCATTTTACATATTCTCAAATGTTCTGGCATTTCAAAACCTGATCCAAGAAGCCTTTGCAAACCAACTATTTTAGTAGCTTCTACTGATCAAACTATGGAGAGCTATATAACATAATCTCCTTATGTTTCCAAGACAGAACCTTCTACTATTATTATCTCTAGATTTAACAAAACCTTGTTATGAAGCATTTGAATTCTACCCTTGCTAGAGATACCAAGAGACCCTCATGTTATTCCAAAATACAACCTTCTCGAAATACCCAACCTTACCTCAAGCCAAGCTTGATGGTAACCCCTAGTAGTAGGTTTGCTTAGTTTATAAGATGAGTTGCCTTGATCTGCTGTTTGACTTGTTTGCTTAGGAAGTAGTATGAGCCACTCTAGGAGATCATCAGTTGGATCAATATACTTTAAACTCACCAAACCCTAAGCAAGAATACAATATGGATCTTATCCCTAGCTACTAAGTAGTCATCTAAAACCCTTAACCAGATCAGCTCTGAAGTGATCTAATTCCAGAAGCTTCCAAGTCAATGAAGAACAATATCAAGCATGGATCCCTCTACTCAATCTACTCTCCAATATCATCCACTTGATGATGCTTTGGTACCTTGCTACCCATCAAAAGCCCCCCCTCTCACATTCTAGTCAAAAACCCTAAATCTGCCAAATTTGGCTAAGTCTGGAATCTATTTCAACATCACCTTTTCGAATGCCTCCCTTTCTCAAACCATGTGCATTTTTGGAAATGCATTTGAACCATCTTGTTAACCCTCCTAAGTACTACCCAGGCCCACTCTTACCCTTGGTTAGATAATCCTCCAACCCACTTGTTCTTGATGGTTTTGCAGGCAAGAAAATAACTTTTCCTGCAAATCTAGTCGACATGCCTACTTCGACAGGAGCTCGCACCCTCATCCAACCTTCTTTGGACCAACTCTTTGCATGGTTGTGTTCTACTCATATAGTTATATCAATATTTACTTCATTTGTTCCAAGTGGATCTTTGTGCTTCTTAAACCAACATGGTTTATAAGGCATCATGACTCATCTGGTATGGCAGCCTTATTTTCAACAAAGTTTGCCATCACTTCCAAACCACCTCAAATGTAACCAATCCAAGCTCCCTCTGCCTTGATCATCTATAGGACTTGGTCTAACTACCCATATATCCCTTGCATCAAGGTGAGCTCTTAGCTTCAAGATCCAACAAGGTTTTAGTGATATAAAAAATAACATCACCCTAGATCCACAAGTCCTTGTTTTCCATCTAATTCAAGTTGGATTTCCAATTCCCAAGGTTGAAAATGCCTGCTACACCTTGTATACATCATCTACCATGATCATCTAGATTTATCCAATATTATTCATTATTATTTTGGCTCCAAATCTAAATAATCTCTTTAATAGTCAAAATCTCCAAAACTTCTTCCATAAACGAAAGTTTGGTTTTTGCCAAAACACTTCCGCAACTCTAAGAAATTTTGAGGACCATATATCATACCCTATCTTCCCGCTTTAAAAATAAATATTTTTCAAGAGCTTTATTATTTCTTCTTGCCTATTTTCTTAAATGGCAGAAATGGAATAATAATAGTTTTAAATACTTTAAAGCCTCAATAAATCTTGGGAAAATTCCCCTAAGTGTGCATTCACATTTGGGACCATCTCACATCAAAAACCCACATGTACAATTCAAAAATATCAAATTATCTTCTAGAATCTACTTCTGCCCTTTTTGAATAAATGGATTTAAGAGGACTAACACCCCTTATAAAAATCCCAAATAAATCCTAGGAATGTACCTTGACCATACCCATCTACCAGTACCATCTCCCCCACTTTTTCCAATGCAATTTAGTGAACTCCTTCACAAGCACTCTTGTCATCAAATTATGTAAAACAATGAAAACGATAACTAAACAAAAACCAAATCATCACCAAGGCTGGCATCACACTTCTCCACAGCACTAACAATCCCTCCTGGTCATGCTACACTGTAGCCCACTACTGTAGCATCACCCTCTCCCATGCCCTTTACCCCTTAAAAGGAGGAAAAGCTATGCCCTTTTATTAATGTGTCCCCTCCTTACATTAAAAGCTCGGCAGCAACAACTCCACTCTCTTCTCTGGTCGTGTCCCTGGCCCCACCCTTGCTACCTAATGGATGGCCACCTCCATCCCTCCAAGCCTCCCCATGGACATGGTCCATCATAGCCCACTCCTCTCGGTTATTAAAGGCCAGAGGCCATCCTAGCACGCCTTTGCCCCTCATTTCTCGCCCTCCAACTCTACTTACCTTCCCAAAGAGCTCCAGATCCATCCCCTCAACTCTCCCTAGCCATGGAGAAGGAGGACCTCTCCTCTCGGCCTCCACCTTCCCCTCGAGCTAAGCCCCTCTACCATGCACCTCCCTCACTGCATGTTAGCTTCCAGGACTCCCCATGCTCCCCTGCATCTAACCCTACCCTCTGTTTTTCCCAGGACCGCCTCTACCGACTCTGTCGTCAAGCTCCGACGCGTTCGTGTCGGTCGCCGTGGTGCAAGACCTCTCCCGACACCAAGATCCCCCGTGCCGCTCCTTCCTGGAGTCGTCGTCATCTACCGCGTCGCCCTGCACCCTCCCCGACTCTTCTCCGCTCGCTGGTGAGCTCCCCCACATCTCCCTGCCCCTCTGCTAGGGTTTGCTCCTGCCGCCGGCGTCGAGAGGAAGGGGATGAGCGGGGGCCGTCGATTCGATTCTAATCGAACGGCCAGCAGCGCCCCTACCTCTTCGTCCTCACTCGGTCGCTGACAGGCGGGCCCCGCCCTGGCGGTTTTGAAATCTGCCTCCCGCACGCTGGCCTTGCCGGGTTGGCTGATTTCCTCCTCTGCGGCCCAACTTCCCTCCAGATTTGGGCCCGTGACACCCCCTTTTTTCAAATTACTAGATCTCATTTCTACAGTCTAGTTTAAATTGTTTTGAAAATGGAAAATGAGGTATTTTTTCCAAATAGAATTTTTACCATGTTCATGTGTGTTTTGTGCAACAAGTAGAACTGGTCTTTTGCCAAAAACATTTTTGCTATTTATTGGCGATTAATCTACCAACAAGTATCCCCTGCACTAAATAAATTCCCTAGAAAATTTTATATACCTAAATGGAATAAAACCAATTGTATCTGGTAGATATTCCTTTCTCCCATCTAGGAGCCTTGATCCCATATCCACTTGAGTTATATTTTGCCTCTAGAAAAAATAACAAAAATAGCCCTAATCAGGCTTTAGGAATTTCTCTAGGTCAAACCAACAGAGGTATTGGCCCAACTCCAACTTCCAGTAAAACTCCATATCAATATCTATCAAAACCCAGGAGCCCATATTTTTCTAAGCCCCTGTGGATTTGTCATAATTAATCTGTTCTAGCTTAGTTATTTCACTAATAAAATCTCCTCAGTAGTTTTGCTAATCCAAAAAGATTGATTCCAATTTCTACAGAAAGGCATTCTAAATACCCACCCTGTGCACTTGGAATCAAATCAAAAGCTTCTGTAGTTTAAATCTGGTGAAAAAGACAAAACAGCTCTAGAACTTCCTTTGGAAATTTCCTGAGGGCATTCTGGTAAATATTTTGACATGATTCCAACTTTATTTCGATCAGTACATAAAACCCTACTGAAATATCCAAGAAAATAATTTTTGGAGCTCCAGAACTTTTCTGGTGAATTATTTCCTAAAACTAAAGTCTTATTCACTATAAAAATCACTATAAATCTTTGGTAAGTCATAAAATAGTGAAACCAATTTTTTTGGTTTCATTTTATCAATATATATCTGTTGGTATCATGTTTATACAATGGTATCTTATATAATAAGTCTTTGGTCCAAAACCCTCTCATCCCTAGTTTCTAGACTATGAAACCCATACGGTTTCCTTCAAATGTTCCAAGCCATGCTCCCAATCCTTCTAATCCATTTTCTCAACACCACTACTGATTTGTAAACTTTTTTTGTTCGTTGCTTGCTGTATGTATTGATGCTTCGATGCCTTGTGTTTATTGTGCTCTTGCTTGTTTGCATGTGTGCTCCCTGACGACGATAGTCGCACTTGTATTAACGTCGAGAAGAAGAGATCTTATTATTATTGGTATTGGTATTCTTGGTTATCTAAAGAATAAGTCAAGGGACATTATGCCATATTGCTGATCTCAGGCAAGCCACCTTCTTGCTCATAAGCCTCTCCTTCTGTTTTACTTATGCATGTTTTATCTACTGTTTATTAAAACTGCATTGTTTTACTATATGTTGATGTATATATGGTAGTGGTTTGGCTCCTCCGAACTATTACACTTTTGTACTATTAAGTACAACCCCCTTGGTGACACCTACTTGTCCCTAGTAGAATAGATGGTGTATATCACCATAACCCTCTAGATATCGTGTTTTAGCCAAAGCAAAGCTAGAGGATGGAAAGACCCCAGAAAAAGTTTTACCAAATGTTTTATGATGAAACCTTGGTGAGGTGGGACCTCCCAAGAGATGTTGAGAAAGAAAAAGATATTGTTTTACAAAATGCTGGACGAAAACCAGAGGGAAAAGGTTGACGAAAATGCACACGGATCTTTGCAGTTTAGCTATAACAACTTAACCCGTGCAACCACATTACTCTAGAATGGGACAGGGCTGGATTTGATGGTTGTTTATTCTGGTATAAGCTGCCTCGTAACTACTACAGGGGATCGTGATCCCTGGAGGGTGGGCCTTCTCCGATAAAGGTCCATGTGGGACATCGACCTGGAGAAGGAACGAAGGGTCTACGGACCTCCACGCGTTACTACGAGGCCCTCATTGAAAGCGCACACTCGAGAAGTGGAAAAAAAAGCACTCCGGTTGGTCCTCGGTACCCAACGTCCTAGTTTTGAGGGGAGTAACACTCATAGGGTAGGCACTTATACTAGAGTGGGCATCCGGAGAGTCTTGGTCGGTTACTCGACCCACGATCGGTGTAGATCAGGGTAGTGTACCCGGATGGTGTGGGTAAAGTGTATAACCTCTGCAGAGTGTAAATCTACTCGAATAGCCGTGTCCACAATTATGGACGGGTTGGACAAACTTCTGTAGAGCGGTGTTGGTTTTGTTTTCAAAAAGGATTTCGGAAAAGAAATGGCTTTGGAAATGTTTTAACCATGGGATGGTCGGAAAGGACACCTGTTTTGACCATGGGATGGTCGGAAAGAAATGAAAGGAGTTTGGTCATGGGATGACCAGAAGGAGGAACAAATGGGTGGCCCAGTCCTAACGTTTATAAAACTTATCAAAAGGTTTCCAAAATGTTTACAAAGGTTTTCAACAAAGATATGTAGATGCTATATCTGTAAGAGAAACTATTTGAGAAAAGAACCCCTCTTGAAGCCCTCCTACTACCACAGCCATAATGCATATCCTCTTGTTATTATTGTTATCTTAAGGTGGTTTGCGAGTACATTCAAAGTACTCACTGGCATTGTCCCTGGCTATTAACTTGGTCAGATTTCAAGAAGAAGGTGAAGTGGATGACTATGCGAGCTAGGACGTTCTCCCAGTCAGTTGCCTGTAGGTTGAGGCATGGCTCGGGCTCTACGCTTGATGAAGTTCCGCTGATGTAGACATAATGGCAAATAAGGTATGACAAGTATTTGTTATGTATTGGATGTTTACTTTGATACTTGTCGGTTATGTGCCACGACTAACTGATCATGGGATCGTGGTTGTATGCATAACAGGGATTCTTGGAGGATTAATCCGGGGGGCCCACTGAAGGGAATATGCCCGAGAGGCAATAATAAAGTGGTTATTATCTTATTCCATGTTTATGATAAATGTTTATTTTGCATGCTATAATTGTATTGATAGGAAACGTCAATACATGTGTGTTTAATAAATAAATAAAAGGTTCCTAGTCATGCCTCTCTTATAGACTAGCTCGTTGATTAACAAGATGATCAAGGTTTCCTGATCATGGACATTGGATGTTGTTAATAACGAGGTCACAACATTGGTGGAATGATGTGATGAACATTCATCCGAATTATAGCATTACGATCAAATTCATTATGTTTATATTGCTATAACATAATACGAAGTAATCTTTATTCTTAGACCATGAGATCATGTTAATTGCTAACACCGGAACAGTATCTTGATAACATCAAACGTCACACCGTAACAGGGTGACTATAAAGGTGGGTTCAGTGCTACGAAGGTGTTATGTTGAGGCTCATGGATCAAGAGTGGGATTTGTCCATCCCGATGACGGATAGATATACTCTGGGCCCTCTCGGTGATATCACATTGAAATAGCTTGCAAGCAAGTGATGTGATCACTAGAATGTTATATCACGGGAACGAGAAAATAGTGCATGTCGGTAACGAGATCAAACTAGGTATGGAGATACCGATGATCGAATCTCGGACATGTAATATATCGCGAGACAAAGGGATTTAGTTGCTAGCGTTAAAGGTTCTCACGATCACAGAAGTCGTCGTTGAATGTGTAGGAGTCAGTATGGATCTCCAGGTCGCGCTGCTGATTATTGATCGGAGAGGGGTCTCGATCATGTCTGCATTATTCGCGAACCGTAGGGTGACACACTTAAGGGATACCGACACCATTTGGACCAAATATGTTTCAGATAAAGATTTAAGAAAGCGCTGGAATTATTTCAATAGACACCGAAACTGTTTCGGGTGAAAATGCTAAAATTGGTTATGCATGTAATATTGAAATGTTGTAGGGGGTTTTATGTGAATGTTTGTTAATTAAAGTAATTAACAAAATTCTGAATAAAAATAATAAAAGAGTTTTATTAAATTAGAGAGCATTAAATTTGGAGAAATTCAATGCATTTAAAGTGGAGACTTTAAAAGAGAATGTGAAGGGGCAAATTTATGTGGAGGGAGTTACCACCACATGAATGGAGGAGGTGAAGAGACACCTCCTCCATGCACCGTCCATGAAGGAGGTGCACCCCCCCTCCTCCTATAAAAGGCCACCCCCTCCTCACTTCTCAAACACACCTCCTTGTGAAGGATCTCTCTCCCCCTCTAGTATTATTCCCCCATGGTCTCAGATTAGCGAGATACATGTTCCCGGTGGCTTTATCTGGAAAGGAGTTGCTGCTTCTGCTACTTTGCTGGAGCGAGGGACGGAGGTTGTCGGGGTACCGGACGTGTGTGCGATCACGGATGCACCGCTGCTTTGCGGTGCTGGACTTGGTGGTGCTGGAGCTGGATCTGATGGACGTCTTTGGGCCGGACTGCTGGACTTCATCACGATCTTGAGATCGGCAAGTGTACGACTACATCAACCACGAGTTCCTACTCGTTAACAAAGCTTGTTGTCTACGAGGGTAAGTTCTCTTTGGATGTATGTCCACCCGTTTCTTTGTAACTAGTAGATAGATCTTGGCGTGTAGTTCATATCGTAGGAAAATTTTTGTTTTCTATGATGCGGACCCAATAGTGGTATCAGAGCCAGATCTATGCGTAGGTGCTTAGCACGGGTAGTACACATATGTTGATATGTGGGCGATGATGATCATGTTATTGCATCTTCTATGTATTTTGGATATTGGTGGCATAGTGGAATAAAGCGGCCCGGACCAACCTTACATGTCATCGTACATGAGACCGGTTCCATGACTGACATGCAACTTGTTTTGCATAAGTGGCTGGCAGGTGTCTGTCTCTCCTACTATAGTCAATATCTGATTTACAACGAGTTGCTAATAATTTGGTTATCCTCGTTGTGGTTCATGTTCGTAGGTAAGAACGGTTCTATCTCCGAAAGCCCTAAGCCGCGTAAAACTTGCAATTGATAAATTAGAGGCGTCTAGTTTAGATCGTTGTTGGGCTAGTGTCTTGATATGGTATTGTGTAAGTAGATGTATGATAGATACTCTTACAACACATTCAACGTGTAAGTTCCATAGACCTTGGCCTTACACACAAAGGAATGATAGAGATCATACCACGATGCAAGTGATAGAGATCAAATGCATGGACCATATCATCTCACTTTACACATTAGATGTTAGCATCTTATACTGCTAGTTTGGCGCTTTCTGTAGCATTGTAAGATGATCCCTCATTTAAATATCAAGATAAAATGTGTTCTTCCTTAAGTATGCACCGTTCTATGGATCGTGTTTCGAGACATCACGTGATGATCGGGTGTTCTCAACTCTACGCTTTCATGCAACGGGTGTAAGACAGTTTTACACACGCGAATACTAAGGTTCTTACTTGGCGAGCCTAGCATGTACAGACATGGCCTCGGAACACGGACCGAAAGGTTAAGCATGAGTCATATAGTTGATGTGATGACCATATTGATGCTCGCCTTTGAAGCTACACCGACTCACGTGATGATCGGACTTGGTGTAGTGGATTTGGTTCATGTAATCACCAAAAAGGCATGAGGGATGTTTCTAATTTGGATTAGTCGAACTCAATTTGTCATAGACTAAATCGAAGTGAATTTGCATAGTTTTTTGTAGTCATTGGCATTCGTTTTCTACCTTATGCTTAGTTTTTATTTGAGATAATAGAACTATAGAATTCTGGATATTTACTTTATGAACTGGTATCATATTGTTTTGAATGTCAATTTAAAGTTTATAAGTCCTATTGCAAACTTTCAGCAAACTCTATTTACTCCAGGAAGTTTAATAAGTAGTATTAAATCAAGAGTAAGAATTCCAATGTTAGTATCTAAAGTATCATGTTTGCCTCCATGATTATTGATATTCAAAAGTTGTTTTAATATCAAGATTATATTGGGGAGCTGAAAATTGTTTCAGAAACCATCATGTGTGAAAGATATTGTGATATCTAAAACAATGTTTTTGGTTGCATTATGATAGAGTATAATTTAGCAAAATACATGTTCTCATATTGTATGAGAATTTGTGAAGGATGGAGATGCTAGGCATCCGAATCTACCAAAAATGTTTTGGGAACTGATAGTATACTCGCGATTCTTCCTTATAGGCTATAGTAGCTTGATCATGAAAGTTTTCATGATAAGGATGAATAGAAGATGTAAGTAAAATGTTTACTACACCAATAGATTACTAAAGAATGGATTTTTGAAAGAACACCAAACATTTGATGATGGTGATCCACTTCAAAGTGCAAGTACAAAGGTATTAGTATTTGACTATATACGCTTTGTACCATGTGTCATGTTGATGACATCACTATTGATGTTGGTAGATTCTTTTAAAAGAAAAGGAATTGCTGAAAGAGAATCTATAAAATATTTGGCAGAAAATAAAAGGTTGGAGATGTCCAACTTAGGTATATAGAAGATATACATGTTATGGCTATATTCCTTGCTTGTTAAACAATGTGGTTCTTAGGTATTGGATACCGAATTGGTTGGTATGAAGTGTCATACAGGACAACGCAATTCATGAACTACAATGGCCTAAGTAACCAGCAAAAGAATGAGTGATGATGTTCATCGAAAACAAATAAAGTGTTATTGTGTTTTTCGTTGTCATCAAACCAAGCCTTCAAGATTTGTTTAAATAATTGTTATTTTGTTCCGGTATTACGAGAACAATGGTTGTTCAAAAAAATTGCCGTATTCCATAAAGGATGGATGAACTTTTACAAGTCTAGTGGGAGAAATCACATCCATAAACATTATTGCTAAAATGTCGCAAGACAAATGATTAAAAGATCACTTATGAAGTGACATCGCTGTATTAAATTATATTGGAAAGTAAACATGAAGAAACTCCATGTTGATGGATTTTTGGAGTCTTTTCATTTTGATCAATTGACGCTTGTGAAACTTTCCTCGAGACAATTGAAACTCCGTCCATAGGCCAGAGAGGAACGGATGACTAGCTTATTGGAAATTGTGCATGCTGATGTGCATAGTCCATTATGTGTAGCCATATGCAATGGATCTTTTTGCTTCATATGCTTTCTCCGAAAATTTGAGTTAATATATCTGTATATTTACTTAATAAGGAAGAAGTATGAAACATTTGAAAATTGTTCAAAGTCTTTCAAGATGAAGTGGAAAATCATTGTAACAAGAAAATAAAGAGTTTATGATTCGATCATAAAGGGAGATATTTCAGTTACATGATTTAGCAAAAACACCTAAGACTTGAGGAATTGTTCCATGATTTGTGTTTCCCGATAAACCATAGGAGTATGGCATATTCGAGAGATAAAATCAAACCATGTTTGACATGGTAAGATCAAGGGTGTCATTTATAAAACTACCATTATGTTTTAAGGATTGAAGCTTTAGAGACTACCGCTTTTACACTGAAAAGAGCACCATCGTGATCCATTGAAATGACACCATATGAGTTATGGTTTGGGATAAAACCCGAATTATCTTTTCTTAAATTTTGGTATGCTATGCATAAGTAAAATGTTTACAACCAAAGTCGGATAAGCACGTCTTTGTAGGTTATCCCAAAGAATTTTTTGGGAATTTCTCCATAACACCAAGGACAAAAGAGTTTGTTACTTGGAACGTCAAGTTTCTTGAGAAGGAATTTTTCGTGAAAAGTTAAGTGGGAGGACAATAGAACTTTGATAAGGTTGTTGAACCTTAGCTATATGTGTGAAATGGCAGGCAGCGGAAAGTGTCCCGGTGGCGGCCACAATGCTCATGGCTCTCGTGATTACAAAAGGTGTGATCTCGGAGATTAGAGTTCCTATAGAACCGTGTGGGTCGGTAAGAATCAAATAGTAAGATTTGATAAGCAAGTCGTTATTGTTTGACAATGATGAACCGACTACATGCAAAGAAGCGATGATGGGCCCTAACTCCATAAAATGACTAGAAGTCATAGAATCCGTGATAGTATCCATACATGAGAAATCAAGTTTCTGAACTTGGAAGACCCTCCAGAAAGGCGTGAAGCCTATCGGTCGTGTTTGGATCTATAAATAAATAAGACATGGATGTTTAAACATCTATGAAATAGTCGACATGTCGGAAAGAAGTTTATGGCAATGTTCAAGGAGTTGACTATGACAAGATTTGATCTTTCATAGCGATATATAGTCTTGACGGATTAATGTAGCAACCACTACATATAATTTGGTATATGGTAGTTGAATAAACAAAACAAGGTTCTTCTAATAGAACGGTAACCTAGGACATGTACATGACATGGTCCGAAGGGTTTTGTTAATTCAAAGGGTTCTAAAAGTGCATGTAAACTTCAATAGTTGAAGTTAGCATAGCGGAGTTGGAATCTTCACCATGATGAAACTGTTAAAAGAGTTTAAATTCATCGGAGATGATGAAGATGCTTGCATTTGCAAGAAATTAAGTGGGAGCGCTGAGACATATTTCTAATACATTATGTAGAGGACATATTGTTGATTGGAAATGATGTATCTTGTATTGACACAAGTTAGGAATTTCATTAAAATAAGATTTCGATGAAAGACTTGGGCAAATCCGGAATATTAGGCATCAATATCTATATGGATAGATTAAGGCACTAATATGGTTGTGCCAGACATACATATATGAGATATTGAAAGGGTTCAATATGGAAACAACAAGAAAGGTTCTTGCTGCATGGAAAGGATTGTATCAAAATTCAAGTGTTTCAACACTTGGTGAGTAAAATCACATGAAGATTTTGATCGATTATACCATGATATGTATATATCCAGAATGTCCTATGCTCTAAATGTTATGAGCATATACTAAAATGATTCATAAGATGATCATTGGACAATAGTAAAGATATTCTTATGAGCTTTGGAAGAACTAAGAATATATCATGTATAAGTGACAAATAGTTAAAGGTAGTTCATTGTAAAGTGTTACATTGATACTAGTTTTGTCACAAAATACAAATTAAATTTATCTAAATTTAGACTATGGGTGGCACAATATAATGGAAAGGATGTTCCATGATGGATTTGGATGAGTTCCAAAGTTGAGATATTGTGACGGATACTACAACAAAAGGCTAAGTATATGACTGCTATAGTAGCAGCATAGGAGGGCATTTGTGTTAAGTAGTTTGTTATAAAACTAGGTGTGGTTCAAAGTGGGCTAATACTATGAAGATATATTGTGTGACAATAATATCAACATATTTTAACCTGAACAAACTAAAGGTCTCACCAAAGGACCAAATCTATACAATGCCATCTCATTTGAGAATGAGTGATGCGTAGAGACGCAGAGACATGCAAATACACACGGACCTGAAACTGTCAGATCCAGAGATTATGTTAACCACTAGCAATAGCGTATATGCAACACCAGAAATCCATAGGTGTTCAATACGCAAAGTTTTTCAAACTAGATTATTGACTCTAGTGCAAGTGGGAGACAGAAGGGAATATGCCCGAGAGGCAATAATAAAGTGGTTATTATCTTATTCCATGTTTATGATAAATGTTTATTTTGCATGCTATAATTGTATTGATAGGAAACATCAATACATGTGGGTTTAATAAACAAATAAAAGGTTCCTAGTCATGCCTCTCTTATAGACTAGCTCGTTGATTAACAAGATGATCAAGGTTTCCTGATCATGGACATTGGATGTTGTTAATAACGAGGTCACAACATTGGTGGAATGATGTGATGAACATTCATCCGAAGTATAGCATTACGATCAAAGTCATTATGTTTATATTGCTATAACATCATACGAAGTAATCTTTATCCTTAGACCATGAGATCATGTTAATTGCTAACACCGGAAGAGTATCTTGATAACATCAAACGTCACACCGTAACAGGGTGACTATAAAGGTGGGTTCAGTGCTACGAAGGTGTTATGTTGAGGCTCATGGATCAAGAGTGGGATTTGTGCATCCCGATGATGGATAGATATACTCTGGTCCCTCTCGGTGATATCACATTGAAATAGCTTGCAAGCAAGTGATGTGATCACTATAATGTTATATCACGGGAACGAGAAAAGAGTGCATGTCGGTAACGAGATCAAACTAGGTATGGAGATACCGATGATCGAATCTCGGACATGTAATATATCGCGAGACAAAGGGATTTAGTTGCTAGCATTAAAGGTTCTCACGATCACAGAAGTCGTCGTTGAATGTGTAGGAGTCAGTATGGATCTCCAGGTCCCGCTGCTGATTATTGATCGGAGAGGGGTCTCGATCATGTCTGCATTATTCGTGAACCATAGGGTGACACACTTAAGGGTACCGACACCATTTGGACCAAATATGTTTCAGATAAAGATTTAAGAAAGCGCTAGAATTATTTCAATAGACACCAAAACTGTTTCGGGTGAAAATGCTGAAATTGGTTCTGCATGTAATATTGAAATGTTGCAGGGGGTTTTATGTGAATGTTTGTTAATTAAAGTAATTAACAAAATTCTGAATAAAAATAATAAAAGAGTTTTATTAAATGAGAGAGCATTAAATTTGGAGAAATTTAATGCATTTAAAGTGGAGACTTTAAAAGAGAATGTGAAGGGGAAAATTTATGTGGAGGGAGTTACCACCACATGAATGGAGGAGGTGAAGAGACACCTCCTCCATGCGCCGTCCATGAAGGAGGGCACCCCCCCTCCTCCTATAAAAGTCCACCCCCTCCTCACTTCTCAAACACACCTCCTTGTGAAGGATCTCTCTCCCCCTCTAGTATTATTCCCCCATGGTCTCGGATTAGCGAGATACATGTTCCCGGTGGCTTTATCTGGAAAGGAGTTGCTGCTTCTGCTACTTTGCTGGAGCGAGGGACGGAGGTTGTCGAGTGCAGACGTGTGTGCGATCACGGATGCAGCTGCTTTGCGGTGCTGGACTTGGTGGTGCTGGAGCTGGATCGATGGGCGTCTTTGGGCGGACCTGCTGGACTTCATCACGATCTTGAGATCGGCAAGTGTACGACTACATCAACCACGAGTTCCTACTCGTTAACAAAGCTCGTTGTCTACAAGGGTAAGTTCTCTTTGGATGTATGTCCACCCGTTGCTTTGTACCTAGTAGATAGATCTTGGCGTATAGTTCATATCATAGGAAAAATTTTGTTTTCTATGCTGCGGATCCAACACCCACACTCCCGCTTCAACCTAGCATTTTCTTGAAGAATGATTGTACTACTAGATGGAATGGAAATGCTATGTGAAGCAACATTAGTCAACTAAGTTTGAAGTTGTTCACGAGACTTTGTGAGAGTCAAGAGTTGACCTTCCAAGGCCCTGTGAGCCTTGTTAAGCTTCTCATAATCCTCGGCAAGTTTGTCATGAACAACACCAAACTCAATATTGTCCTTTTTATCCTTTTTATACTTAGCAATGGCATGATCACATTCATTAATGAGTTTAGCTACTATTCGATCATTTGCCTCATCAAGGCCTTCGAATTTTTCTTCAAGAGACACCCTAGTATCTTGCTCTCTCCCTATTTTACATCTCTCATCAAGGAGCTCTTGTGTGTGAGCAAGTTGGTTCAAAAGAGTTACAAAATGCTTCTTGTGGTCTCCTTGCAAGTTAGTCATATAATCCTCAAAAGCAACTAATTCCTCCTCACCTCAAGAGTTATATCATCATTCAAATCATCATTGATAATAGAGGTGGAGAGAGGGGATAATGATACCTCCGATGCTATTTCCATAAGGCTAGTGATGTTATTGTTGGAGATGTTCTCATTTGGGGAATCGAATAGGGAGAAGGTGGATGTAGAGGTAGTGGCAATGTAAGCCACACCATTCGTTGTTTCTTCTTCTTCCTCCTCCTCTTCATCATCAGAAGAGAATTCTTCATGTTCTATCAAAGCAATGTCACCGGACTTCTTGTTGGTGGCATTCTTCTTGTGAAAAGTCTTCTTGAAAGGGGCTTTGGATTTTTCTTCAATACGAGTGCACCACCATTATCTTCTATCTTCTTATATGGACATCCATCAACAAAATGATAGCGTTCACCATAGTTGAAGCAAGTTCTTAGTCTTGTAGCATTATCTTTTCTACCACTAGGGTTGCATCTCCATCTTGGCCTTGGCGAGATCTTTCCAGAAGTTTCTCGCATAAAAGGCCATGTATTAACCATGGGCGACCTTTACATCTTAGGGGTGGCTCATGGAGAGTGCATCATCACTACCTTCTTCTTCTTCATACTCCACAGCTTTGGCCTTCAAGGCAAGATTGACACCACTGCTCATTCTAATGGCACGAGCCCGAGCATCCTTGGCATTCTTAGCAGCAACCTTGAAGTGACCATGTCTTGCATAACTTTATTGGAGGTCATGAGATGGTAGTTGTGTCTTCCTTGGAGACTCTTCAAGTCGGTGGGATCAAAGGGCATGCGTGCACTCACATACTTTCTCTTGATCCAAGCATCATCAATATAGGAGGCACAAACATTTATGAAGGCGGTGGCACTGGATTTGAGTCTTCGATACATGTATTCATCATCCTCATCATCCTTCATATAGAAGCCTTCAGCTTCATTTCTCAAAGTATCATATCTATTTCTTCTCATGCTCGCATTCCCAACAAATAAATCAGTGAGAGCATCCAAAGCTTCCTTGGTAGTATTAAAGTCCTCAATGTGGGGAAAGTCCTTTGGCCCCAATCCAAGTTGAATCATGTGCAAGGCAGTGTCATTGAGTTGACTATTGACCACTTCCCTTCTTGTCAAGTTGGTTGGATCCTCAATTTTGAGTCCTTCTTCAATAATGTTCGACAAGTCAATGGAAGGGATGCGGACATGAGATTTCATCAGAACTTTCCATTGAGCAAAAGAATGTGCAGCTAACTTGGGTGGGTCACCTCTATTATTTATATGGGGATGAGGGATCGGGGGATCAGGAGAGTACCATCCGGGAACCGCATGGTGCTCTTCCTTCCCATCACCCTTTTTGGTGGTGGAGTTAGTGGAATTATGTTCATCCCCCACTTCTTCACCCGTTGGCTTAATTGGAGCATTTACCTTAGGGTTAGGAGGTGTTTCTCTTGAGAGGGAGGTGGTTAAGCTGATTGTCCTTAACAGGTTGCTTCACTAGTTGATGCAACTGTTGGATTTCGTTGCCCAAGGTAGAGCTCAAGGTTGTTTCCAACTTCTTGAGATCGACCATGGTCACCGGAGTGCTAGCCTCACCCTCTCCACCTTCATCTGGGTTGCCCATATTCTCTTAGGCGGTTAAGCTTGAATAAAGAGCCGAGGCTCTAATACCAATTGAAAGGATCGTATGGGCACCTAGAGGGGGTGAATAGGTGCTACTTCAAATTTTACTATTTCTCAAATTAGGATTTGACACAAAAGGTAAATTCTCTAGATATGCAACTAAGGTGAATTTACCTATATGTCATACTAGCACAACTAACTAAGCAAGAACTGGATAAAGTAAGGTGCGGTAAATGATATAAGTAACCAAAATGAAGCACACTAGGACACAAGGATTATTTCCCGTAGTTCCTTCCTTTTGAGCGGAAGTACGTTTGCGTTTGGAGAGGGGGTGGTATCAAAACACCAACGCCATGAGAGTCCTCCCTTGTGGGCTTGTTGGTTTGCGGCCCAAAAGTTCCTGTGCGAGTTCATCGTGCTACCCAAGTTGCCTGTAATTGCCTTGTTTTGCAAAGTTGGCTGCCAACTACCTAGAGGGGTCATTTCGAGGCAAACTCATCCCACCCTGCCAAATTCAAACATTCCGTTAAACTTCCCCGTGAAGTAGACGGTCGGGACCCACATGTCGTTGATATGTCCGTGACGCGAGTGTCAATGCGGCAACCTCTTAGGCAAATCGAGGAACTAAGTGGCTAGGTGCATTGACCAATTTCACAAATCCACTCCCTCCTTTCCCCTTGCACCGGCAGCATCGAAATAAACCCTCCAAGCAAAATGATCCCTTTGGACATTTGACTTCTGGTGCCAAGTTGTTGTGCCCATTTGTTGATCCCGAGCTCCAATGCCACATGTCGTAGCTTCCGTTGCAAGGCTCTAGCCTGCCTCCGCCGCCTATGAGCTAAGCAGCATAGTGGATGGCAGATCCTACTACCAAGGAGGAAGAAGTTCTGGCTACATGTGGGTGAGATACTCTTCTCTTTGCTATTCGCACAAACTATAACTGCTAGCTAGGTATTGAACCTAGATTTGTTTAGCTAGGCCAACGCAGACAAACATTTTTTGTCCATAGTTTTCTGTTAAGTGGGATCTCCGTGGACCACCCGTACCTGGTTATGGTAGCCCTTTTCAGGTACGACTCTAAATCAGAAGGGGTGAAGGGCAAGTGGTCTCGACACCATTATCTCACGATGGAAGAAGCGCCTGCGCAGATCTCCACTATCCCTGGTATGCTTGATGCTCTATGTAAACATGCTGAAATAGGGCCGAAGCAGACTACAAAGTTCAGCTTCATGGATGAACGAGGCATCATGGTACCTCTAACATGTGATAGTCAGCTAATTGGGTTGATGAAAAGGTATGCTCCGGCTTGCATGTTTATGCTGAATTGTGATGTACTAGATGTGGAAGTTGCTGCAACTGGGAGTCGCCCTGCTATTGTTGTACATGGTGGTAGCTCGAACCCAATTAGCTCCTAGTAAGCAAAAGTCTCTTAGGGTTCGCATGTTTTGAACTATAGTTTTTATTTTGTTTACTATGTAGATATTAGGTAGTTATGCAATAGTACTATTTCTTTCACAGGAAGCTCTGTAAGGTTAGAAACATGACTGCCGTGTCAGTCATTTTGCTGCCAAAAGAAAATAAAAACGAGTCGAGTGATGATGCTGGACACGATTCTGGTGCTGATTGTCCCGGCGATGCAGAGTACGTGAAGCTAAGAAAATTGGCACCGAGGAAGAGGAAGAAGGCAGGAAATGAAGAAGCCAGTGGACGTGAAGGCTTGGCACCCAAGCAAGGCAAGAAGGCTGCTGGCAATGAAGATGCATAATAATGTGTTGAACTTGAACCTATATAAGTAAGTTGGTTAAATTCTGGAGCTCTGTGCGTGGAACTTGTTGGGCAAAACAATCTACCCACGTTCTCAGAGTAAAATGTACCATGACTTGAGATTTGGAAATGGCTGAGTCACTAGTTGAATCCTAAATTGTGATTGTGCCACTACTATCTGAAAACACGCAGCATCGGTTCCACGATTGCTGAGGGGCAGGGGGTGTCCAAATTCGATGGAATGTTAGTGGCACAGAAATAAATTATTTAAACTGCTACACTCCACGAAGCAGCAACTTATTTCAACTGTTGCACAATGACATGGCAACATAAACAACTTATTTCGGCACCACTTTCTGGCCTAATCTTGAGCCCGTCTGGCAAAGCACAATCGACATAGATTATGTTTAAACAAACCACCAAAGTCATAATACCACCATCATCAGACAAAATGAAGTAATGGAGGGCTAAGACAGATTAACGGGCAACAAATTGTTTTCTCCCAGGACTCCGAGACCACTAGTTTAGACCGCTAGGTCAACAAGTACTACTATTACAACTTAAAAAAGTATGGAGCTCAAGCTAAATAAAATTAGTTACCACACATCTCCTTGATCTTCCTAATCTTAGCCTGATGCGCATCTTCCTGCGAGAGTAAGGATCGAATCATCTGCTCCGTCCTTTTAGCATCTTCCTTGTACAACTTCAATTTTTTCTTAGAATTTATCCTCATCCACTTGTTAATACCCATAGGTGTGAACTGCAGGAGTTTGGCCTGGTGAAGTTTATTCCTTGCTTGAGTCAGTTCTTGCTCTTCTTTAGCCTTCAGGGCCAACGCCATGTCCCTCTCCTTTTCGACTTTGCTAAGCTTGTATTGCACCCTCCTGAGATCTCGGTTAAGCTTGGTTGTGTCAATATGGTCAAATAACTTCATCTCAGCACTCTCAAGAAGTGAGCTGACTATGGATTATTTCAATTCAATAGTCATATCCCATAGTTTGTTCAGCGTTTTCTGCATCAATTTGGGCCACTCTGGATCTACCCATTTGACAACACCGTAGTTCTACGTGGCAACATTGCACCATGTCCTTGACACCCTAAAAACCTCATGCCTGCGTTTCATCCTTCGAACGCTGCAAATTTAGCAGGCATATATCCATGTTGACATAGGAGAGGATTGTCTTCCTCCGCTAAACCGTGATAGTCGGAGTCGTACAGCGTCTGGTTGGCCTAACAGATCATACATGCATGAGTAATCAGAGTAGATCTAGCTCAAAATAGATAAATGTCCACAGATGTTAGAGACGAGATGACTCACATCGAAATCACCATCCCTATCATCACAATGTGTTTCCTCACCGTCTCTGCTTGAACCCATGGTGAAAGGGGATTGGCGTGGTGATACATTGCTAACGTATCTATAATTTTTGATGTTCCATGCTTGGTTTTTATCTACTTTCTTATGTTTTAACCACACTTTGGAGTATTTCCATACACTTTCTTAGACTAACCTATTAAAAAGATGCCACAGTGCCAGCTGCCTTTTTCTGCTATTTTTGGTTCCAGGAAAGTCAGAAAATGAATATTCTTGGAATTGGACGGGACAAAAGCCAAAGTCAGTTTTTCACCGAGGGGGACACGGAGCCAAAATACGAGACGGAGAGGGGAAATAGGGCCGCCACACCACCTAGCCGCGCGACCAGGCCTGGCTCGTGCGAGGGGGTGGTGTGGCCTCCTAGGGCACCCCCTCGGCCTCCCCTTTCGCCTATAAGATGCCTCCGATACAGAAACCCTAAGGACCCGATCAAAATTCCACGAAAGAGTCTGTAGCCGCCATCATATCCATCCCTAGATCGTGAGGGATCTGAAGCTCTTCCCGGCACCCTGCCGGAGGGGAGAATTCACCCTGGAGGCCTTCTTCATCACCATGCAACCCTTCGGTGTGATGCGTGAGTAGTTCATCCTTGGACTATGGGTCCATGTAGTAGCTAGATGGTTGGTTCTTCTCTTTGTGCTACCATGTTTAGATCTCGTGAGCTCCGTTCATGATCAAGATCATCTATTTGTAATCCTACATGTTGTGTTTGTAGGGATCCGATGGATATTGAGATGCTATTTCAGATTGATTATTGATTCTATCATGTCTTTGTTATTTGTGATCTTGCATGCTCTCCGTTGTTAGTAGAAATCTTGGCCAAGTAGATGCTAGCAACTCCAAGAGGGAGTATTTATGCCCGATAGTGGGTTCATACCTCTGGTAATCTGGGGAAGTGACAGAAATCTATAAGGTACTAGATGTGTTGTTGTTACTAGGGAGAAAACAACAATCCTTTGTTCATAGAACAATCGTATTGTTTACTTTACACGCAATGCATAATGCAATTATCTGTTGCTTGCAACTTAATACTAGAGGGGGTTGGGATGATAAGCTAAAGGTGGATTATTAGTCATAGATGTAGTTGGATTGCGGTCTATGTATAATGTTGTAATGCCCAATCAAATCTCATAGGAGTCAAGATGATTAGTATATGCATGTATGCTTTCTTGATGTTTGTCAATTGCCCCGCTATAATTTGTTCACCCAACATGTCATCTATCTTAAGGAGAACCACCACTAGTGAACTTTGGACCCTGGTCCTTTCTTTTACCATCAATCTACAACTGTTTCTTGCTACATTTACTTTACGCAAGCTTTTACTTTCTTCCACACAATACGTTTAATCCTTTGTTTTCAGCAAAACCAGTGAGATTGACAACCTCACCGTAAGTTGGGGGCAAAGTTTTGTGGTTGTGTTGTGCAGGATTCCAAGTTGGCAACAACACCTTGGAGGTGTTTCCTTGCTCCTACTGGTTCGATAACCTTGGTTTCATAACTGAGGGAAACTTCTTGTTGTGTTCATCATACCTTCCTCTTGGGGTTCCCCAATGAGCTCAAGATATCTTGGGCCATCAGGTGGCTGCAGGAGAGATTGTTGAAGGCATCATCAGCTTGCGGCTACGGCAGGATGGGAGAGAAGTGGGGAATGTGGCTTCGAGGGGAAGGAAGAGAAGTATGGGGAGGAAGAGAAGTAAAGGGGACGTGACACTGGCAGGTGGCCCACGGAACACGTGACACTATAAAAAGGGGAGCGCACGGTGTTGCCAGTTTGTCTAGAGCAAGCGGACAGTAAGCATGGCCAATCATATCGCAGAACAACCTATTCGGGGATCACTCTTACAAAGAACCATCCCAATCGTCCAAGCACACCGATTGAATGGTATGTAACAATCGTCAAGTAGAACAAGTGTGTTGGGGCGTGCCTTCTAGAAGACTCAATATAATGACCACCATTAGTGGATCCATGTGGTTTATGAAAATAACACACATCCAATGAACTCTAGTGGATACATGTGGTTTAGGAAAAGGACACACATGCAATGAACTCTAGTGGATCCATGTGGTGTATGAAAAGAACACACATCCAATGAAATCTAGTGGATCCATGTGGTTTAGGAAAAAACACACATGCAATGACCTCTAGTGGATCCATGTGGTTTATGAGAAGAAACCACATGCTGGAGTAGCATCATTGCATGTGTTATTTTCCAAAATCACAATGATGCACACTAATACACACACACATCCTATGACTCTAGTGGATCCATGTGGTTTATGAAAAGAACACACATGCAATGACATCTAGTGGATCCATGTGGTTTATGAAAAGAACACACATGCAATGACTTTAGTGGATCCATGTGGTTTATAAAAAACACACACTCAATGAACTCTAGTGGATCCATGTGTTTTATGAAAAGAACACACATCCAATGAACTCGAGTGGACCATGTGGTTTAGGAAAAGAACACACATAAAATGAACTCTAGTGGATCCATGTGGTTTATGAAAAGAACACAGATGCAATGACATCTAGTGGATCCATGTGGTTTATGAAAAGAACACACATGCAATGAACTCTACTGGATCCATCTGGTTTATGAAAAGAACACACATCCAATGGCATTTAGTGGATCCATGTGGTTTAGGAATAGAACACACATGCAATGAACTCTAGTGGATCCATGTGATTTATGAAAATAAGACACATGCAATGACATCTAGTGGATCCATGTGGTTTATGAAAAGAACACACATGCAATGAACTCTAGTGGATCCATGTGGTTTATGAAAAGAACACACATGCAATGGCATCTAGTGAATAGATGTGGTTTATGAAAAGAACACACATAGTGGAGTGGCATCACTACATGTGTTCTTTTCCAAAACCACACTGATACACACAGATATCCAAGTGGGTGTCGTGATGCAGCAACTTCCAAGCTGGTGGTAGAATGCATGCTGCAGTTGAATCCCAGCATGCTGCTAGGGTTCCTGGACATGTTTGCACAATACATGCTGGAGTGGCATCACTGATGTGTTCTTTTCCAAAACCATAATGATGCACACTGATACACACAGACATCCAAGTGGGTGTGGTGATGCAGCAACTTTCAAGCTGGTGGTAGAATGCATGCTGCAGTTGAAACCCAGCATGCTACTAGGGTTCCTGGACATGGTTGGACACCACATGCTGGCGTGGCATCATTGCATATGTTCTTTTCCTAAAACCACAATGATGCACACTAATACACACACACATCCAATGGCATCTAGTGGATCCATGTGGTTTAGGAATAAAACACACATGCAATGAACTCTAGTGGATCCACGTGGTTTATGAAAATAACACACATGCAATGGCATCTAATGGATCCATGTGGTTTATGAAAACAACACACATGCTGGAGTGGCACCACTGCATGTGTTCTTTTCCAAAACCACACTGATACACACATACATCCAAGTGGGTGTGGTTATGCAGCAACTTTCAAGCTGGTAGTAGAATGCATGCTGTAGTTGAATCCCAACATGTTGCTAGGGTTCCTGGACATGGTTGGACAACACATGTTGGAGTGGCATCACTGCATGTGTTCTTTTCAAAACCACAATGATGCACACTGATACACACACACGCATCCAAGTGGGTGTGGTGATGCAGCATCTTTCAAGCTGGTGGTAGAATGCATGTTGCAGTTGAATCCCAGCATGCTACTAGGGTTCGTGGACATGGTTGGACACTATGTGCTAGAGTGGCATCATAGCATATGTTCTTTTCCTAAAACCACAATGATGCACACTAATACACACACATCAAATGGCATCTAGTGGATCCATGTGGTTTATGAATAGAACACACATGCAATGAACTCTAGTGGATCCATGTTTATGAAAAGAACACACATGCAATGGCATCTAGTGGATCCATGTGGTTTATGAAAAGAACACACATGCTGGAGTGGCATCACTGCATGTGTTCTTTTCCAAAACCACACTCATACACACAGACATCCAAGTGGGTGTGGTGATGCAGTAACTTTTAAGATAGTGGTAGAATGCATACTGCAGTTGAATCCTAGCATACTACTAGGTTTCCTAGACATTGTTGGACAACACATGTTGGAGTGGCATCACTTCATGTGTTCTTTTTCAGAACCAAAATGATCTACTGTGTTACACACGAACATCCAAGTGGGTGTGGTGATGCAGAAACTTTCAAGTTGGTGGTAGAATGCATGCTGGAGTTGAATCCTAGCATGCTGTAGTTGAATCCCAGGATGTTGCTAGGGTTCCTGGATATGGTTGGACATCGCATGCTGGAGTGGCATCATTGTATGTTTTTTTCCTAAAACCACAATGACGCACACTGATGGACACACACATCCAATGGCATCTAGTGGATCCATGTGTTTGAGGAATATGACACACATGCAATGAACTCTAGTGGATCCATGCGGTTTATGAAAAGAACACACATGCAATGGCATCTAGTGGATACATGTGGTTTATGAAAAGAACACACATGCTGGAGTGGCATCACTTCATGTGTTCTTTTCCAGAACCACACTGATACACACAGACATCCAAGTGGGTCTAGTGATGCAGCAACTTTCAAGTTGGTGGTAGAATGCATGCTGAAGTTGAATCCTAGCATGCTTCTAGGGTTCCTAGACATGGTTTGAAAACACATGCTGGAGTGGCATCACTGCATGTGTTCTTTTCCAAAACCACAATGATGCACACTGATACATACACACATCCAAGTGGGTGTGGTGATGCAGCATCTTTCAAGCTGGTGGTAGAATGCATAATGCAGTTGAATCCCAGCATGCTGCTAGGGTCCCTGGACATGGTTGGACACCACATGCTGGAGTGGCATCATTGCATGTGTTCTTTTCCTAAAACCACAATGATGCACACTGATACACACACATCCAATGGCATCTTCTGGATCCATGTGGATTAGGAATAGAACACACATGCAATGAGCTCTAGTGGATCCATGTGGTTTATGAAAAGACCACACATGCAATGACATCTAGTGGATCCATCTGGTTGATGAAAAGAAGACACATGCTGGAGTGGCATCATTTCATGTGTTCTTTTCCAAAACCACACTAATACAGAGACATCCATGTGGGTGTGGAGATGCAGCAACTTTCAAGCTAGTGGTAGAATGCATATTGCAGTTGAATCCCAGCATGCTACGGGGGTTCTTGGACATGGTTGGACAACACATGCCGGAGTGGCATCACTGCATGTGTTCTTGTTCAAAACCAAAATAATCTACAGTGATACACACAAACATCCAAGTGGGTGTGCTGATGCATAAACTTTCAAGTTGGTGGTAGAATGCATGTTGGAGTTGAATCCCAGCATGCTAAAGTTGAATCCCAGCCTGCTGCTAGGGTTCCTGGATATGGTTGGACATCGCATGCTGGAGTGGCATCATTGCATGTGTTTTTTCCTAAAACCACAATGACATAGAGTGATATACACATACATCCAATGGCATCTAGTGAATCAATGTGTTTTAGGAATAGAACACACATGCAATAAACTCTAGTGGGTCCATGTGGTTTATGAAACAAAACACATGCAATGGAATCTAGTGGATACATGTGGTTTATGAAAAGAACACACATGCTAGAGTGGCATCACTTCATGTGTTATTTTCCAGAACCACACTAATACACAGAGACATCCAAGTGGGTGTGGTGATGCACCAACTTTCAAGCTGGTGGTAGAATGCATGCTGCAGTTGAATCCCAGCATGCTGCTAGGGTTCCTGGACATGGTTGGACAACACATGCTGGAGTGGCATCACTACATTTATACTTTTACAAAACCACAATGATGCACACTGATACACACACATCCAAGTGGGTGTGGTGATGCAGCATCTTTCAAGCTGGTGGTAGAATGCATGTTGTAGTTGAATCCCAGCGTGCTGCTAGGGTTCCTGGACATGGTTGGACACCACATGCTGGAGTGGCATCATTGCATGTGTTGGGGATATACTTTCCGGGTGTCCTAACTGTGCCTCACTGACTAGGGTGGCCCACTTCAGGTTAGAAATTTTCTTCACGGGCGACCCAGTCAGATAAAAGAGACTGAGTCCAGTCCGGCTACGGGAAGGCCCAGAAGACTTACCGACATAGGCTTGTATAGTTACTTCTAGTCCAAGATGTACTCTGTAACTGACTGTTAGTCATAGCCAGATAGGTCTCTCCTATAAACCCTAGGCCGGATATCTATATAAGCCATCCTACGGACTAGCCTTTAGGGCACCCCACAATAGTCTACAATCTCTACTCGCACAGGTGAAACCCTTGTAACCCATATTCTGGCTTTTCCGTATTACTAGATTGCTAGCAGGAGTAGGATCCGTCCATCGTCGGCCGATTCGAACCTAGGTAAAATTGTGTGCTCACCGTCCCGGAACACCATACAACTCACACCCCTCTCTTACGCATGCCTCGAGGACCCCCACATGGTGTAGCAGTCCTCAATCCTACGATAGTTGGCGCCCTCCATGGGGCAAGTGAGCTTCGGATCTGTGTTTCGAGCAAAATCTGCAAGAATCGAGATTGGCGAGACAATCATCGTTGGTCGCATCCTCTATGCCAGCGATGTCCCTCTCGTTCTTCTCGACGAGACCTAGATTCCGGCATGGGAGGCTGTGACTAGCTACATAATCATGTCTTTTAGCGAGATCGATGTCTATCTCGGTTTCACTGAACCTGTCCCACCCACCCTAGCACCAACGATAGAGGCAGAAGAAGTTTCTGCGTCCACTTTGTCCGTGGAGGCGGCTGAGTTCCGGATCCCGGAAAAACCTAATCCCACCCAGCCTGCACTTGAGGTGGAGATAGTGGAGAAAGCTGAGCCTAAAGCAGATCTTCCTGTGGACATTGAATCTGAAGTGGATCTCCCTAGTGAGGTCAAACCTTAGGATGATCTCCCAAGCAAGGTCAAATCTAAGGAGGAGAAAGTCAACAATAACTCCGGATCTGACTCTGCCAATGCCGGAGCAGGTCAATCTTTCCTGAGGCACACGTTGAGGCGTATCATGCTGCATGATGCCAACATGGAAGATATCCTGGAGACCATCAAGTGCTTCGAGGAAGCCGACGAAGAAAGCCGAAACTACCTCAGGACACACGCATCACACTTTGTCGGATATGTTGGATCCGGATCTGGCTCTGCCGATGCTGGAGAGAACGAGGACTCGGTGTTGGAGGCGATCAGAATAAACACCGACTTACTGGCATCTTCGGATGATTCAATGATGTCGGCGGATTTCTGAACATTTTCTGGAGAATATGAAGAGGAGTTCAACTCCAAAGCTGCAGAAGAAGAAGAAGCCATGGACAAAGGATCCGGAGAAAACTCTCCCAAAACACAGGGATAACATGGATCTCAGAGATAATCTTGACGTCCAGATGTCCGAAAGTACTGATCAGAGCTTGACTCTAGGAAACGGACCCAAAGCCGTCTTTGCTACTACCGCTGTGAAGAAGGCAAAGAGGAAGAAGACTCCGGCGAAGGACTCTCCGGCTGAGGAGGAAGTCGGCAAAGAATACGAGTTAGACTCAGATGGAGCTCTAATCCCAGACGAGCTGAAAGATACTCTGGTGGATGGACACATGGTTACCCCCAGTGCCCATAAACTCCTCGGAGACACACTTACTACGCCAATCCCTACTGCTGTAGGTCTTACACCTGCGAAGTTGGAAGATAGGGCTCAAGACCTAGAAGCACATCACCAAGTACTCCTAGATTAAGCTAATAATCTCCTCGAGGAGAAAAGGAGCATTGCATCTGCGGGACAGTTCAACTCCCTGCAGCACCAGAAGACCCGAAACGGCCCCATGTGGGCTAACAAAAATTTGGAAGTCCAAAAGGCCCTCTTTGAGGAAGGTGACGCCGTCAAATGAGAACCTCGGCTCGATAGTAAGGGAGATCTGTTGTATAGAAAACCAATGGAAAACACTGGTGTAGCTCGAGATATCCTGGCAAACAATCCAAACCTAGAACAAGTCCGGTTAGGCCTGAAGATACTTACGAAGAGCCTAGAGTAGCAGAAGGCAACGGATACGCCTTGGCATGACATAAGACCTCAATGAGACCCAGAACAACACCATTGTCTTGACCGTCGGGAAGACAATTACTCAAGGACCGGATCTTCAAGGCAACGACATAGAGCCCCACGTGACTAGAGTAACATCGATCCCACCGCAAAGCGAGACACAGTTGCAACACTGGTTCCGAGACAACCTCCCCAACGACAGTCGAACAATCGTAGGGTAGATGACGAAGAGCAACGTCGGGAGGAGGGACGACAAAGAATGCCACCTCCTAGACATACAAGCTATCCGACTGAACCTCACCACAATAGTGGAAACGACGGATGAAGGAGTGACGTACACCATGCGGAGTCAAGCCGGCAGGAGGCTCACCATAATTAAGACCCTCCTCGGAACCGGAATAACGATGCTCCGGACGGAGGCCGACACTAAGCCGGAAATAATCCACCTGCACCACCCTCTCCACCAAGTAGCTATCATAGAGGTTCTCGAGGGAACCATGGAGGGCGTCGTGGCGGAGGAGGTGGTGGCGGAAGTAGAAGTTCGACTCCAAGGCTCCACAGCCACAGCGAACAACCAAGATGGTGTTCTCTCTTACCAAGTGACACGAGGCATCGGATCAACTCTAACATAGAGGCACGACGCTACGAGTCGAACAACATTTATGTGGGTCCCAAATGCTTCGAACCACGCATTCGACAAACAAACTTCCCGGAAGGATTCGCTATCTCAAGGCACATCCAACCCTACACCGGTGTAGCTCGGCCAGACACTTGGCTCTAGGATTTTTCCAGGCTTGTTGCATTGCCAAAGGCGGAAATAGCCTGGTCGCGACCCGGTATCTCCCGCTTATGCTGAGGAATACGGCACGATCATGGATCAATGAACTTCCGAAAAACACCATCCACAACTAGTATGACATGCAGAGCGCATTCTTTCGGAATTTCAAAGGCACATATGGGAGGCCCTATACGGTAGGAGACCTACATCGTTGCACCCAAAAGGCCGGAGAAACTTGCTAAGATTATATCGGACGATGGATCGACACCAAGAACTCCTATGAAGGAGTAAATGATCAAATCACGATTGAAGCTTTCATTGCAGGACTCCCAATTGGTTTACTGCATCACCGCTTAAAATGCGACAAGGTCACCGATCTAAGAGAGATGATAGAGACGACAAGCAAGTATGCAGATGCCGAAGATGACACAGAGGGACTACTGAACATCCTAGTTGTGCCACAATCGGCAAAACAGCCAAAGCAACAAACTCAGAAGTGCAAGAACACCTTGGAAGAAAAACCCACCTTGGAAACAATAGTAATCAATGCTACTTTCGGGTCTGCAGGACGAGGAGGGCGCGGATGCGGCCGTGGACATGGTCGTGGGACATCTAGAGTCCAAGGTAGAGGAGACCAGCAACTTGGCAAAACCTACTCTTGGGCCCACATTGCCAACAATCTGTGTGAGCATCACTTAGATGATAACGGGGCCCCATCCACACAAATGACGATTGTCGTTTCAATGACGAAATCAAGAATGTTGAATCCGCTGGTTACAAGGACAAGCGAAGAAAAGGAAAGAAAATTCCAAGAAAGAAAAGGAGACCAAGGAAGATTCTGACATGGAGGAAGCAGAACCTTCAAATCCAAAGTCGGATGGAAAGAAGACCTTCCCAACGAACAAAGACACTTATGTCACTTTCCTTGGGTCTCAACCAACTAAGGTTAAGAAGGCAGTAATGCATGAGCTCAACACAGCTGTTCTTTTCCAAACCCACAATGATGCATACTGATACACACAGACATCCAAGTGGGTGTGGTGATGCATAAACTTTCAATATGGTGGTAGAATGCATGCTGTAGTTGAATCCCACCATGCCGCTGGGGTTCCTAGACATGGTTGGACACCACATCCGGAAGTGGCATCATCGCATGTGTTTTTTTCCTAAAACTACAATGATGCACACTAATACACACGCAACCAATGGCATCTAGTGTATCCATGTGGTTAAGGAATAGAACACACATGCAATAAACTCCAGTGGATCCATGTGGTTTATGAAAATAACACACATGCAATGGCATCTAGTGGATCCATGTGGTTTATGAAAATAACACACATGCTGGAGTGGCATCACTTCATGTGTTCTTTTCCAAAATCACACTCATACACAGAGACATCCAAGTGGGTGTGGTGATGTAGCAACTTTCAAGCTGGTTTTAGAATGCATGCTGCAGTTGAATCCCAACAAACTACTAGGGTTCTTGGACATGGTTGGACAACACTTGCTAGAGTGGAATCACTGCATGTGTTCTTTTCCAAAAACCACAATCATGCACACTGATACACATAGACATCCAAGTGGGTGTGGTGATGCAACAACTTTCAAGCTGGTGGTAGAATGCATGCTCTAGTTGAATCCCAGCATGCTGCTAGGGTTCCTGGACATGGTTGGACAATACATGCTGGAGTGGCATCACTGCGTGTGTTCTTTTCCAAAAACAACAATGATGCAGACTGATACACACACACATCCAAGTGGGTGTGGTGATGCAGCATCTTTCAAGCTGGTGGTACAATGCATGCTAGAGTTGAATCCCACCATGCTACTAGGGTTCCTAGACATGGTTGCGAACCACATGCTGGAGTGGCATCAT
Source organism: Avena insularis (assembly GCA_023614405.1). Taxonomy (NCBI): domain Eukaryota; kingdom Viridiplantae; phylum Streptophyta; class Magnoliopsida; order Poales; family Poaceae; genus Avena; species Avena insularis. Next base: position 282,265,751 of record CM042696.1, on the reverse strand, counting down.
TGCATGTGTTCTTTTCCTAAATCCACAATGATGCACATTGATACACACACATCCAATGGTATCTAGTGGATCCATGTGGTTTATGAAAATAACACACATGCAATGGAATTTAGTGGATCCATGTGGTTTATGAAAAGAACACATGCTGGAGTGGCATCACTGCATATGTTCTTTTCCAAAACCACATTGATACACACAAGCATCCAAGTGGGTGTGGTGATGAAGCAACTTTCAAGAGGGTGGTAGAATGCATGCTATAGTTGAATCCCAGCATGCTGCTAGGGTTCCTGGACATGGTTGGACAACACATGCTGGATTGGCATCACTGCATGTGTTCTTGTCAACACCCGGATTTTTAATCCCAGACGCCCGTTATGCCATACGTCGCAATCCCAGGATTACCATTTTTGCAAGACATAACGGATTGGATATCCCAGTACATCATCCATTACAGACCATACATAAGGTCTTATACAAATAAGGAACTCATGATCCAGTCTTAATACAACAAGCAGCAGAAATAAACGATATGCGTAGCGGTGGGGTCCATCTTCAGGGGCACAGGCAATGCTGACGAAGCTAGATAGTCCTAGTTATCATAGCCGTCCTGATGGCCATCATCTTGATAGTCTCCTTCATAGTCTGGCCATGAGAATAGCCAGGGACAAAAGCCATGAGTACTCTTTAAGTACTCGCAAACTACTATCAACAGGTACTATAGTTCTAAGTTAAAGTGCTAAATCTATGTTTAACTCTAAAGTTAAGTTTGAAACCTAAGCTGAGTTCAGAAGCAAGAAAGATAAAGTATGGTTCTAGAATCACTTAAGTTGGGAAGTTATTGTCATAAACACAACCCTGTTGTGGTCAAGTCAAGATTCATCATTCATTTCAAGTTATTTAGAAAACATCTGACAACGAAACAGTATGGCCATTCCAACTGTCCCTAACCGCGGACGCGGCTATTCGAATAGTTTGACACTCTTCAGAGGTGGTACACTTTCACCACAAGATTCGATACATCTGTCAGGGATAACCCTGAATCATCATACTTAGTATGCAGATAATCAAACATAACCTTCCCTTTACACACCCTAGTATAAGCACCTCTCCTATGAGCATGGCCTCCCAGCCATAACCATCAGTCATCTTGGGCACTGCATAGGTGGACATCATGAGAGGTAGCCTCAGCTCAAACCTCTCCCGCGAGGGAATTAATACTAATGCACATAAATTTCCAGCTAAGCCTTACCCAATTCAGGTAATGTGGTTGTACGGTAAATTTGGAATGGTATCGCATCCAAATCCAACTATCAGTTTTATAAAAGGGTTAAGGCCCATGCCTCAACATTTTCATCATCATCAACCATTTGTGTTTCTCAACACATGTCAAAACATCTCAATAGAATGACTCATCATTCCAAGGTTTTCATAATTCATTTCACCAAGTGTTCCCATCTAAAGTGACTCAAGTTTTTGATCTACTCTAAATTACTAAGTTAAGAGTGTTCACTAAGGTGGAAGTGATGGGTTCAATGTCATGCCATAGAATGACATCTAAAGATTTCTAAATAGGTCAAGTTTTATACTTTTTATGCTACCTTCAGAACAAGTAAAGAACTTGGTATAAACTAAGGGAGGTAAAAACTTGTAAGCAAGGACTTGAGGTAACTACTAGTTAAAAAGGGTATGATCAAAGCATGCTTAAGGCATCTTTGCTAAACCATCTATTTTGATCCTAGCTTGCTAAGCACTAAGCTTGCAAGTGCTAGCTTGCACTGTTAATGGTGGCTTGCCTTGGTTGGTGCAGTGGTTGAAGTTTTCTTTGTCTTCTGCTTGGTAGAACTCCTCCTCCTCGTAAGCTTGGTCGGTACTATCTTCTATAAATACATACGGAGTACACAATCACCAAACAATACTTAACTAGGCTAAATAGCTTTCTAAGACACACAATTGATGATCTATTATCATCACAAGCATCACAAGTTTAATTCAATAGTTTCATTCTTTTTATTTTAGAAAAGTAATTTCTACTCATTGAAAAATTAACTAAGATTTAATATTCACCACTTAAAATATGGGATCACGTTGACACATGTCATCACCACATATTCTAACATGTGGGAATGAGATTTAAAGGTTGGATCATAATTACTTTGGTTTAAGTTTATTATTTAATGATTTAAAGTGACTAGAAATGCCTATATAGCATTATTTTGGTACTAGTCCAAAGTCACTGCATATAAACCTTAATATTATTACATATTTAGATAGATATGATGAAATGTGATTTTTGAGAGTTGGAATCAACTCAAAAGCTAACTTGGTTGATTTTATTAATATGTTGTAAGGTGCAAATGCTTCTGTTTTGTTATTTTTATTAGGAGAGATCTATAAATCTAATTGAATTAAATCCAACGGGCTTGGATAGATCATCTCAATACCTTTTAGACAAAATTGGTTTCATGCAATTTGGATTTATAAAACTCCTAGAATTGAATTTTAAACTTGTGGACAGAAAGTAGATTCAACTTAAAAAGAAAAATCCAGATTTGAACGGTTGGGCTAGCGCGGGAAAGAACTTGGGCCAGCCCAGTGGCGCGGGGCTCAGCTGACAGGGTGGTCCCGCTTGTCAGTGGGTCTTAACACGCGAAGTATCTTGTATGTGGGCGTAGGATTAGAAGGATCTCTGGTGGGGATCGTCGTCGACCTAACGAGCAGTCACCAATGAGCTCGAACCCTAAGCGGCTCGGTGGGGGTCTTCGAGGGACGTACAGGGCTCCAGCGAGGTAAGTGAAAACGAATGGAAGACGCGATGGCGAGGCGCGATTCAAGTGAGCTTAGGGGTGCCCTAAATCGCGGCGCCCTTCTCCTCCCTGGCTGCTCCGGCTCCAATTACAGGAGGCGAGCTCGCTTGGCTCCAGTGAGACGGGTGAAAGGATCAGCGAGAGGTGGGGAGTGGGTGTGGAGAAATGGTGCGGGAGGCCGATGATATAGGCCCGACGGTGAGACCGAAGGTATGGGCAGCGACTGCGACGGCGACAGCTCTGGCGGCTAGCGGCACGGCGGAGGATGGCGATCGACAGATGGTCTCCTGGCGGTGCCCTAGGAAGTGAATGCGAGCGTAGGGGCGGTGGCATGCGGTCTGGGCGAGCTGGCGCTCTGAGCGGCAAAGGCGGCGGTGTCCACGGCGAGCGGTGGCTGGGGTGAGTTGGGCGGCCAGCAGGGGTGTCTGAGGTGTTTCCCAGGTCATGGCGGAGCGGTGGGCGCGGGCTGCGGCCAAGGGGCGGTCTGTGTACGCAGGGACAGAGCGTGCTCTGCGGGCGGCGTCGACATGGTCGACTAGGTCCGGGCGCGGCGGTTCCTGGCCGCTCTGCTCTCTGTCTCTGGGCTGGGGCTGGTTGGACGATGGAGGTGGACCACTGGCAACGTGCTAGACATGACGAGAGGCTGGAGAGGGCTGCTGCTGCGAGTGCATGGTCGGTCGGCGAGGAGTGGCTCGGCATGGCCATGCAGTGCAGCTAGGAGGTAGGGGATGTGCTGGTGTGGGTCTGGTTAGGCTTGAGGGGGACAAAGATGATCAAAGCACTTCAAATTTGCTAGACAAGATCAGCCCAAAACAGTAATAGTTAGGCCACATTGATCTTGCCAGCAAGGTGTTTGACAAAATGGCCGAAAGAGAAAAACTTTTGAATTTTGATTTCAAAATTTTTGGGTGTTCTTCACTAGTGCTAGGTAGTCTCTGATTGCAAGGGTTTTGAAAGTGGAGCTTGTTTGAATGGTTTTTGAAAAAGTGGGATCTTCCCATATGAACTAGATTCAATTTTGAACTATCATTTAAAATTAGCATTTGAAAGATTTTTGCAAATCACAAGGTAGGCCTTGGTACCTCATTATGTGTAGTAGCAAGGGGTGTAAAGATCATGAATTGTTTCTGTTAAGAAATGAGTGCTAGGAACACTCAAAGTAGTGTAGTGGATAAAAAGGGCCAAAATGACCATTCCTCCTTTTTAATTGTTTTTGATTTGATTTTCTTTAGTAAAAGTTTGGGAATGATGTATATGATGTTTAAATAACCTAAGAAACATTTTACAAGCATTGGATCACTTAAACAAGGCACTTCAAATCAACTCCTAATTTAAATGCACACACATATGAATGGTTTCATTTTTAATTTGGAAAAGTTTTTGTTAACCCTATTTTTGATGATTTAGATCTTGATAAGCTTGGATTAAAGTTTTGGGATGTTACAATTCTTTTCCAAAAACCACAATGATGCACACTAATACACACAGACATCCAAATGGGTGTGGTGATGCAGCAACTCTCAAGCTGGTGGTAGAATGCATGCTGAAGTTGAATCCCAGCATGCTGCTAGGGTTCCTGGACATGGTTGGACAACACAATATGGAGTGGTATCACTTCGTGTGTTCTTTTCCAAAAATCACAATTATGCACAATGATACACACACATCCAAGTGGGTGTGGTAACAGAACATCTTTCAAGCTAGTGGTACAATGCATGTTGCAGGTGAATCCCAGCATGCTGCTAGGGTTCCTAGACATGGTTGGACATGACATGCTAGAGTGGCATCATTGCATGTGTTCTTTCCCTAAAACCACAATGATGCACATTGATACACACACACGTCCAATGACATCTAGTGGATCCATGTGGTTTAGGAATATAACACACATGCAATAAACTCTAGTGGATCCATGTGGTTTATGAAAAGAACACACATGCAATGGAATCTAGTGGATCCATGTGGTTTATGAATAGAACACACATGATAGAGTGGCATCGTTGCATGTGTTCTTTTCCAAAACCGCACTGATACACAGACATCCAAGTGGGTGTGGTGATGCAGCAACTTTCAAGCTGGTGGTAGAATGCATGCAGTAGTTGAATCCCAAGATGCTCCTAGGGCATGGACATGGTTGGACATCACATGCTAGAGTGGAATCACTACATGTATTTTTTCCAGAAATCACAATGATGCACACTAATACACACACATCCAAGTCGGGGTGGTGATGCAGCATCTTTCAAGCTGGTGGTACAATGCATGTTGCAGGAGAATCGCAGCATGCTACTAGGGTTCCTGGACATGGTTGGACACCACATGCTGGAGTGGCATCATTGCATGTGTTCTTTTCTTAAAACCACAATGATGCACACTAATACACACAGACATCCAAGTGGGTGTGGTGATGCAGCAACTTTCAAGCTGGTGGTAGAATGGATGCTATAGTTGAATCCCAGCATACTACTAGGGTTCCTGGACATGGTTGGACAACACATGCTAGAGTGGCATCACTGCATGTGTTCTTTTCCAAAATGCATAATGATGCACACTGATACACACAGACATCCAAGTGTGTGAGGACCGGAACATAACTTCCAGACCCCTCTGTGTTTATTCATCAATCCCAAGATCAATGTTGACGATACAGCGAAATGTATATCATTGAAGACGTACAAAAGTAATTTATTACAAAGTCTGGATAACAACATAGTAAAATGTCTAGTGACATTTATTACATCCCAAAAGCACAGCGGAAATATAAAACGCGTAGTGACTCCATCTCAGCCACAAGCAGTCGATGTAGTCCACGGGGCCTCACTCATCAGCATCATCATAGTAGTCGTAGTCCTCCCCTTCATAGTATTCTGAATTTAACAAAAGTATTACCATGAGTACATGACGTACTCAACATACCCCTTATGCAAAACCTGATATATCTACATGTGGCTTTATGTGGAGGTCATAGGGTTCTTTTGCATAAAAGCCAATTTTATTTTCAATTGATAGTAGTTTTAATAAAAGCGATTTCAGACGAAAACATGTTTATCATCAATGTGGTATTTCTCAATAGTGTGATTGTCTACAACAACTCACATAGTTCATAGAATCCAGGATAAGGATAGGGGCAAAGAGGGAAGTAGCAAGACAGGTTCCCGTATGTCAAGAAAGATTCATGTGTCGTCCATGACCGTGGACACGGCTATTCAAATAGTTTAAACTCTGCAGAGGTTGTACACTTTTGCCACACGACACAATCCCGTCCTGACGCCCACCAACCGTCGCTGGTTCAATACACACCAATTGGTGTACCGGCAGAGGGTTTGTGACGAGGTCTTTTAGCTAGATCCCCTAAAGATGTGACATGCCCACCGGGTATGGCGCACGGAACTGAGAGTACGTCCCCAAACCGGTCCCCCCATCTGTGCTGAAGGCTCTCCCACAGGCAGACACCTCATCAGCGGTACGGCGATATCAACACCTAAGGCTGACTAACTTACTTGACCAAGCCAGTGCCCATTATAGCATGTGGTTGTACGATGGTCACAATCTTCAAATTCAAGACTTATTAGGCCCTCATGCGGCATGGACGACGGATTGCCCCCTTCAACTAGTGACGGGCAGCCAATCGCTCCTTCCTTTGATCCAGCTGTCGCCCGTGCCAGTGCTTAGATGGTAAGTTTCACCCAGAGTAGAATATAGTAGAGGAAGCAACAACGGCTAGCTCAGTGAGCTCAACAAGTTTCAAAAGTATATATGTGATCCGAGGGTCATCCAATTCCTCCAAAGAGGGGAGATCAAGGATCCTAAATATTATTTAGCATGGATAAGCAATTCTACTCTACAGGATTAATATATAATCTCTACTCAGGGTTGTGTATGGCGACATGTGTATCAAGGTAGGTGTCTATCAAAATAGCAGTAATATTTGTAAAACAAAAATAATATGCACTTGTAAAACATGTGATAATTATGAAAGGGGCATGCCTTCTTTGATGAATCCTTCTTCATCAATAACTTGATTATGAACACGACCAAACTCGCCACTCCCTACTCGTTGTAAAGCTAGCAGATGACAACCAAATAAATACCAAGGCAATAAATACCAAATGAAATACAAATCAGAACAAATGATGAGTTGATGTAGAATAGGACATAGGACAATTTGATTAGGATCGAGGAAGTGAGTTGTAATAACTCGCATAAGAATCAAATAGTATGGGTATGATGTTAGGATAGATTGTCGGGACAAAGATCTATGATGAGATATCGGCAGAGGGCTTGTTATAACTACCTGACAACAATAAATCATATCATACAATCTTGCAATCATCGAATACTACCAATCATACTGGTGATATAAACAATATTAATGATTATCTAGTATGCTAACACAAGCATTTAATAAGAAATACAAAGGCTAACTAAAAAATCCATCACAAAAACAATAGGAAAGGCAAGTTAGAGATGATACTACGAAACATGCATCACACTAGAAAACCATAGATGTACACCACATTAGATAGTAAGGTAAACACAGATAATAAACAATTACTACCATAAGTATGATTAAACGATCATAAGGCAATAGCTAAATACGATGTAGCATGATATCGAACATTCAAAGAATGTCATAGTAATGTATCAATGTTTGATATACCATCTATAGATAAACACAACTACCTTTACCAACAAGCCTACTAACACTTGTATAGAGTAATAGGGCATGATATATACTAAATATGATCATAGCATAACACTATCAACTCACAAAGGATATACATGACTTCACATTTCGGAGATACTATAACCTGGTACACAATAACTATCAAGCTTAACATTACTAGCATGAGATAACAAGGCATACAAGCATATACCACAAAGGTAACCCTCACATCAATCTATTATACACATAACAACAAGACCTATACTCACAAGAATATAATATCATGCACTTCTAACATGAAAACAAACTAGGCTAAGCATGTGATAGTTTGATATGCAATGTAACCACCACCTTGTAAGCTAACATGCATATATGAGACATCATATGCATCTATATATAAGAAAGCTCTCAAGACATATTTTTATCTAGGTAACGAGTAAATGTATACAAAGACACATCAATATAACGCATGCAATAGTAACAAGAAAATAAGTTACAATCTATGCGTAATTGCGTATGACAAAAATGACTAAGTAATGTGCTATCACATGAAACGAGATCATATAAGCATACATACATGCAGGACAGTAACAAGCATCATAGCTCTAAGATATATATTGTATTATAATAGATAGAACTAAGCATCATATATACACATGCTACACAAGATACCAATTTAGCTAAGCATGAATTATAGTCTAGATAAAAACCACATGCAATAGATAAGCTACTTACAACTAGAATTCAAGAATTACATGTATGCACGAGCTATTAAACAAAAAAGATCAGTAAAGGAATGTCATCATATTATACAATACTAGTTATTATCTTACTAATATGTACTAGACAAGTAGTACAAATCTTTGCTAAACTTGTATTATCGAATCAAATACTAGCAACAAGTAATGCATGAATATGAATGCCTAAGAACGAATCAACATCACACCATGTATTACCGTGAGGGTGAATACCACACTAATTCATGATCACAAAGTGACACAAGCCATTCTATATATCTAGTAAAGTATAGAAACAAGCTATTGAATATAAACAACTATCTAAACATGTCACAAAGTATTATAAAGAAATTATTCAAAACTCCTACACATGTGAATTAACTAGAAAAAAAATAAATCACACCCAAAAGCAATCATATAATTTAAATACCATTTGAATATGACCCAAAGTATTGACATATAGACATCTAGTTTAAATTCTACCCTGCAACTATGAGAACTAACAACACAGCTAGGCTTCTAAGATCATTTGGCACATTTTCTGTGTGGGTCTCGAGTTGATCCGATGTGTGCAAGGTATACTACAAGGCTGATGCCATTGAGTGGCATTCGGTTCACCGGCCACGCGACCAACTACAAACCTATGGCGAGTGACCATGTCTAGGAGATAGGCATAGATGAGATTAGACTAGTTCTCAAATGAATTGCTCCGATTCTCACTGGGTGCGACGAATTAGTCCAACGAACTTGTATATCGAACCGAAGTAGATGGAGAAATTGATGAGCTGTAGTTGATGAATCGAGGAATAAATCGTATGAATGAGATCCTGGTGTCTATGAGATTGTGGTGGCGAAGTGGTTCTTCCTGGAGTTGCCCAGTTCGCCGGCGACGAAGCGTGGCGTTCGACGGCTGTTCGGGCGACGCCCAAGATGCAGGCCATGCGTGTTGCTGCAGGCAGGATAGGATGGTGGCGCGATACTGAAAGAGAATAGAAAGGAAGGCGACTGGCTGGTTTATAGGCGGAGGCGAGGAGCAGCGCGACCCTTCAGATAGAAGTGGCGTGGCGCTTCAGCTGGTTGGAGACCTGGAGCGGTGGGGCTGACTTCGTCTCGTGCATCCGAGCGATGGATGGCTCGCTCGGTACCTGAAACATTTCAGCCTTGTTGGCGTATTAGAGCTGGGTGGACTGAGCGTGGGCCAGATAGTTGAATCGATAGAAAAGAAAAAAAATAGACGAGAGGAGGCGAACTGGTACGTATAGGTAAAAGGGCGAGCACATCGATTCAGGACTATATAGGAGGAGGATATGTGCTGTAACTGACGAGATAAAATGGAGAAATAATGTGAAGTATTGTGAAGCCGTTTCTGGTGCGAGTTGGCGCCATTTCAATCTGGCCACTGCCCTGCAGTTCGTGCGTGAATAGAGACGACGAAACGGTGAAGCATTTCTTCACTCGCCTAGGCCTTGGCCGGGGCTGGGCGTGCCGTGTTCGGACTCCCCAGGTGCGTGCGAATAGAATAGGAGCATCGCTCGATTGGTTCAGGTGGCAGGGCTGAGAAGAATAGAAAAAAAAGAATTTAGGCTACACGGTGGAAAACTTTTGGGCTTTGATCGGAGCCATGCTGACTCGTTAAAAGAAAGAAAGAAAGTCTGCTGGTTTACTTGCTCCGGTAGTGGACAAGAAAATAAAAAAAAGGAAGGTGAGAGAAATTGTAGGACTCGATGCATGCATATACTTACATACATGAGAAAGAAATAGAAAGTCACACAAGAGGGAGAGAAGTTGTCCCTAAGGAGCTCTAAGCTCCCTGAAATTGGCGAGATGTGGTTGCTCCAAGGAAGCCGGTATGTTTTTGTGGGTCTGTTAGCAGGTTGAGTTAGGTTTCTATTGTGGGCATTGTGAGCCTAGGCGTGTCTACTTTTTTGAAACCGCCTAGGCGTGTCTACTTCTGAGGCGTACGTGGCTTGGTAACCCACGGTCGGTTCCGCCCTTTTGACTCATCGGTCTTCTCCGCTCTATTTTTGGGCCGGTGGACGCTATTTCTCCTGCGCTCTCGCCGTTGTGCTGCCGCTGATTCGGATTCATCGGCGCCGTTGTCCACTGGGTCCTGTTGCTTCTGTGCGGCACAGCCGTGCTGGCTCCGATCTCTGGTTCATCCTGTCCCCTAACTTGCATATTCGCTCTCTCACGAATCTTTCTCGCCGCCTCCTCTCATCCCTTCTTCCCCACAAGCACAACCGCTCCATCTCCTTCACGATTTTCCCGTCCCCCACCAGTGGTGAATCTCGGTTGCTCCAATTACTCGAGCAGCTTGTGTGGGAGAAGTTGGGTTTGGCCAAGTCTGGGATCTAGCCAGACGCCAACGGCACAAGCGCCGTGTACGGCCGGCCGGAATACCTTCACGCCTGATGTGAGGCCAGCCTCGACGTCGCCCGCATCGACACCGGTACATCACCATCTCCATTGAGAACGGTCTACTATAGCTGGCCCACCCTTTCTTGATTATTTCCTTCATCTTGTGATCTGATTGCATACATTAGAATCCTTGTGTTTGATTGGTGTGGTTGCTCGCTGTAATTATTATTTTAAATTGTTGTACTAGATTGGTTTGGCCATGAACAAGCCCCTACGACATCATGGGGGCTCATACCGTGAACCCGATCTCTGCCGTGCAAAGGGAATGGCCTATGTGGACGCCCAAGATTGAGCCTCTTTGCAAGCGAATTTGACATTGCAAACTGATTTGGGTGGACTTCAGGGAAGTAGAGGTTGGAAGGAATTTCCGTGTACAGTTGATTGCTCATGAGTTTTAGGTGGAGGAGGGGTGGCAGAACAAGTTTAAGTGTCTACCGAATCAAATCTGTTGCCAATACAATCATTTTCTTTCCGCATCATTCAATTCTCTTTATTCCTTCATTTGTATGAAGCTTGACCAAACATGGACGGTAGTGTTTCTTTGCAGCATTTAGGAATAAAGAAGATTCCAGGAGATCATATATCATCTACCAGTTGATGTTAAATTTGAAGTTGCATGCCATAGTGTGTATCTGTTCACAAGTTTGAGTATTATTGTTCAGTGTTTGCAACACTTAGAAATGTGGAGTATTCCCTTTTACTATTGTATTTAAAGGTGATTTTATTTTGCATTTATATGCTTATAAATATGAAGATTTGCATTGTGCATGAAAAAACATTTCAGATATCGTGTGTTTTACACATGATGGTTACGGCCTTGGCCTGGATGCAAGTGAAGAGGCTTCCACTTTGTTTGGATGTGGTTATTCAGTTTGGTGTAGAGTTATGCCTTTCTTTTCTTCTTCCGAGCCAGGATTTAAAATGCTATACACTGATCATGGACCATGTCATGTTATTAGGTCGATGTAGATGCATATCTACTTCCTTCCGTGTGTTATTTAGACTTAGTATACTTTATATTTTCAGGTCATATCAACTTGATGGTAGTATGCCATGGTTCTGTTTCTATTTATTTATTTAAGCATCTTGAATCAACACAGTAAGAGAAAAATGATAGTCTAAAACTTCAAATTATATTTTGTTAGTTGCTTTGATATTTAATTTCCTTCCCTTTTCTTTAGGTCTGTTTGAGATGAACTTTATAAAATAGAGGTTTAGATGAAATCAAGTTATCTTAATTGCCTCTATATATGTATGCAAATTGTTGTGTGGAGTATATATAGTCTAGCATGCATGGCCAGTTATAACATCAATGGCACCAATGCAGTGGTTAGGAACATGCTTATCATCTGCTTTAGTTCTGCTTGGATGATACTCTGAAGCAAGTCCAAATAGAAATGTATGAAGTATGCTTGACAGAACGAGACTGCAAGTCCAAGATAAATTCTGCCCTTTCAGCACACTCTCTATTTGATATATAGGTATGAGTTATAGCGTCAGATAAACTATTAATGGTTGAAGACTTGAAATGATTTCTTCCCTGGATTGCTCAAGATCTCACAAGTAAACCAGCTGATGTTATGGTTGCTCAACCATACAGCTTGGATGGTTCACTTCCTTCTGAGTTAACTAAACACACCGAGAGGAATCTGATGCTCTGAGGTTTTCTTTCACTTTCTTTGTTTGATTCTTTGATAGGACGACGGTGTATAAGTTTAATGGCAGCGAGATTACAAAGGATAAAAGGTTGAACGGCTTGGTCTTGTATTCAACAATAGAGTTAAGCAATCAGAACAAAAAAATCTAGAAAAGTAAGCAAGATTTCGTAGGGAGTTAATATATAGAATTGATTCATTGGATGAAACATAAGTATAGTGGATGCACTGGTGCACATCTTAGTATAATTTCTGATTCATTGGAGTAAACATAAGTAGTGCAGTTTATCTGTCTCAAATGGCGGATTACTAATCAAACCAGACGGACCTTGTTTTCGTTTCGTTTTTCAGATATTCTGTAATATAGTGATTTTGCTCCTAAGTGTCTACCGTATCACTTACCAAAGGGTCAGTTTCAACTCCCCGTGCTTCCTATCTCGACCAAATACTACTAGAAGAAATCTGAATAAGAGCCTCAAGTAATTTCGTGGTTGAGTGACGCATTGCCTGTACCTATGAACTTAATAAATTCCAAGGATGCTGTCTGATGAATATTTGTATGATTTTGATATGTCCACGCAAGAAGATCATTGAAGAAGACTCTGTTCATGTTGAATGTAACTTTTAGAAAGCTGTGATACAAGTGATATTAAATTGTCTGACCGAAAATTGAATTGCAGAACTGAAAGTGAAATGACATCGAGTGGTGTGTGACAATTCGGATGTGTTATAAGTGTTGCTGAACATCATGTCTATTGTAACCATCTCATGTAAAATTGATTTTTATTATGATCTGAATTATATTATTTGAGAAATAACATTGGTAGTACATGGTATTTCTTTTTCTTTTTTTCTACTAAATTATTTGTGTCATATCTTCCAAGCGCACTAAGATGGAGATCGCTGGTTTCTTCCACTAACCGCCAGCCTCTTACGTCTTGGTTTTTTTCCAGCTCGTGTGGCAATGTGACTGCATTAGTGTACGTGTTGTTGCCTACTTGTTTTGCGCTGGACTGGCAGTCGATGCGGGTCGGTAAGCGGCTTCGCTCATATCTTTTTACCGTGGGGTCGGTCTTCCACTTCTGGTGTTTAGTGTGGTGGCTTCTCCTTGACCAGCGATGCTCTTCTGCCTCCTTGCCGACCGACGTAGTTGCACATTGTTCGCGGGGTCGATGAGTTGGTTCTTCGCTCCTTTCTTTTGATCGTGAAGTCCGTCTTCCCCCTCTGTTTTTTGGCGTGGCGGCGGCTTCTCCGTGATGAATGGTGCTCTTATGCCTCCTTGATGTCCAATCAAATGTTGTTGCGCCTTGTTTTGCGGGCGTGGTCACGTCTCGCATCTGGGAGGGGGTTCCTTTCTCCATGCTCGTGTTTGCTTTTCCACTGTAAAATGCTCTTTTCCAGTAATTTTATGGGCAACTCATCTTTGATTATTCTGTTGTTTTAGTTTTTCTAGAATACACCACGGAACGTGTATCAATCATATAGAAGGGGTGCCAAGCGACAAATACAACGCCGAAGAAACGGCAAAGCGACGCTGCCAACAGAAGTGACAGCTCCTCAAGAGAAGTCTAAGCAACTACTCGCCATCTACCCACGCAAAAGGCACCGGCTCAGGGAAGCCAAACACATTGCTACTGAACAACCTAGCTAAGTGCCACTACTCGCAGTCTGCTCTAATGCTGCGTTTAATGGCTACCACAGAAGGGGGGGCGACGTTAAAGACCACGTCATTCTGGTGCCGCCAGATGCACCAGAAGACCAAAATGATGGTTGTCCAGAGGCCACGCCGGCTTTCTGGCGGAGCCAACAGCGAAGTCCACCACGGCAGGAGCTCCGTATCATGGGTTGGCACCCACATGGGTTTTGCCCAGTGTCGAAGCGTCCAAGCCCAGACCTCCCTCGCCACCACACAACCCACCAGTAGGTGTCGGATCGACTCCTGCTGCTGATCGCAAAGGGGACAGGCTGCGGGACGAGGGAGGCCCCGGCGCTCTAGGCGGTCCCCCGTCCAGCACCGATCCCTCGAAGCCAACCACGCAAAGAACTTACAACTGTAGGGGGCCTGAGATCTCCAAATCTGCTCAGGAACCGGCGCCCTCGTCGACCCTGCAAAAAAGGCGTTGTAAGCCGATTTGGCCGAGTAGGCCCCGTCCTTCGTCCACCTCCACGTGAGGACGTCCTCCACGCTCGGGGAAAGCTGCACGGTGGCCAACACGTGCCACAAGGTGAAGAATTCCTCCACAGATGCATCCCCCAGGTCGGGGCCGCAATCCAGCAACCATGCCCCCGAGAGTCCGTCCTTCACCGTGCGGGCCTTGCGCCAGCGCGGCGGCACCACCTTAACCAGGTTAGGGGCAATCTCATCCACCCGGGCCCCGAAAAGCGAACGGTCCGACCAGAAGCAAGCGCGCTCATCATTGCCCAATGTGAAGCAAGCGCCCACCTCGAAGATCGCCCTCGCCTGCCTCGGAATCTGGAGGTCAAACTCCGACCAAGGCCTCAAAGTGTCTTGCTTTTGGAGCCACGCCCACCGGCATCTCAGAGCGAGGTTGAGCAGATGGAGATTTGGGATTCCGAGGCCGCCAACCTCCTTAGGTGAAGCCACCTTATCCCAGGCCACGAGGCAGTGGCCCCCCTGGGCCTCGCGCCTCCCCTTCCAGAGGAAAGATCTGCATATTTTCCGAAAGGCCGCCAAGGTCTCCTCTGCCACGTTCAGAGACATGAGCGCATGCACTGGAATGGCGCTCAGGGTGGTGCGCACCAGAATCGTCCTTCCACCTCGGTTCAGCAGCCTCGCTGACCAAGGCTACAGACTGTTCACTGCATTATCCACCACGTATTGCAGCTGAGCTGCGGAGGGTTTACGCAGCCCAAGGGGTAGGCCCAGGTATTTACATGGAAGTGAAGCAATCCCTCCCCCCAAGGATTCCATGCGCCAGCTCCACCTGTTGAGGAGAACATCTAATCGGGTGAATAGAGCACTTGGCCAGGTTCGTGCACAACCCCGAAGCTTCCCCGAAGTCTGTCACCACAGCCGCGCAGGCCTGAAGGTCCAGCGGCGTTGGCCTAAGGAAGGTCACCACGTCATCCGCATACATCAAAGTGCGGTGACGAAGGCCTCGACTAGCAAGGTCTGAGAGAAAACCTTCCGTCGAGGCCTTCTCAATCAGGAGATGAAGCACATCCATCACCGTATCGAAGAGCAACGGGGAGAGGGGGTCTCCCTGCCTGAGCCCACGCCTGTTGTAGATCAAGTCGCCGGCGACTCCGTTGACCACCACCCGAGTCGAAGCAGAGCTCAGGATCCCACAAATCATCGAGGCCACCGCCTCCCGAAGCCTAGCCTGGCCAAAACCTCCAGCAGGAAGGCCCAGTCCACCGTGTCAAAGGCCTTCGTAATATCCAGCTTATACATGACCGCGTCAATCTTAAGGGTGTTTAGCTTCCTCGCCGTGCACTGAACCAACTGGAACTTGTCATGCAGGCACCGCCCCCAGATAAAGGCACTCTGATGCGGCGCGACCAGTTGAGACATCCTGGGGGCAAGCCACGTCAAGAGTACCTTTGTCACCAACTTGGCCACACTATGGATCAGACTGATGGGGCGGAAGTCCTTAATCTCCACAGCATCGGTGTCAACACCCGGATTTTTAATCCCAGATGCCCGTTATGCCATACCTCGCAATCCCAGGATTACCATTTTTGCGAGACATAACAGCTTGGATATCACAGTACATCATCCATTACAAACCATACATAAGGTTTTACACAAATAAGGATCTCATGATCCAGTCTTTAATACAACAAGCAGCGGAAATAAACGATAGCGTAGCAGTGGGATCCATCTTCAGGGGCACAGGCAATGCTGACGAAGGCAGATAGTCCTAGTTATCATAGCCGTCCTGCTGACCATCATCTTGATAATCTCCTTCATAGTCTGGCCATGATAATAGCCAGGGACAAAAGCCATGAGTACTCTTTAAGTACTCGCAAACTACTATTAACAAGGGGTATAATTCTAAGTTAAAGTACTGAATCTAAGTTAACTATCAAGTTAAATTTGAAACCTAAGCTGAGTTCAGAAGCAAAGAAAGATAAAGTAAAGTTCTAGAATCACTTAAGTTGGGAAGCTATCATCATCAACACAACCCTGTTGGGGTCAAGTCAAAGTTCATCATTCATGTCAAGTTATTTAGAAAACAGCTGACAACGAAACAGTATGGCCATTCCAACTGTCCATAACCGCGGATGCGGCTATTCGAATAGTTTGACACTCTTCAGAGGTGGTACACTTTCACCACAAGATTCGATACATCTGTCAGGGATAACCCTGAATCATCATACTTAGTATGCAGATAATCAAACATAACCTTCCCTTTACACACCCTAGTATAAGCACCTCTCCTATGAGCATGGCCTCCCAACCATGACCATCAGTCATCTTGGGCACTGCATAGGTGGACATCATGAGAGGTAGACTCAGCTCAAACCTCTCCCGTGAGGTAACTAATACTAATGCATATAAATTTCCAGCTAAGCCTTACCCAATTCAGGTAATGTGGTTGTACGGTAAATTTGGAATGGTATCGCATCCGAATCCAACCATCAGTTTTATAAACAGGTTAAGGCTCATGCCTCATCATTTCCATCATCGTAAACCAGTTGTGTCTCTTAACACATGTCAAATCATCTCAATAGAATCACTCATCATTCCAAGGTTTTCACAATTCATTTTCACCAAGTGTTCCCATCTAAAGTGACTCAAGTTTTCGATCTATTCTAAAATACTAAGTTAAGAGTATTCACTAAGGTGGAAAAGATGGTTTCAATCTCATGCCATAGAATGACATCTAAAGGTTTCTAAGTAGGTCAAGTTTTATACTTTTTATGCTACCTTCAAAACAAGTAAAGACCTTTGTGTGGACTAAGGGAGGTAAAACTTGTCAATAAGACTTGGGGTACTAATAGTTAAAGGGGTGTGATCAAAGCATGCTTAAGGCATCTTTGCTAAACCATCTAGTTTAAATCTATCTTGCTAACAATAGCTTGCCTTGGTTGGTGTAGTGGTTGAAGTTTTCTTCTTCTTCTTCTTGGTAGAACTCCTCCTCGAAAGTTTGGTCGGTACTAGCGTCTATAAATACATAGGGAGTAGACAATCACCAAACCATACTTAACTAGGCTAAGTAGCATTCTAAAACACACAATTGATGATCTATTATCATCACAAGCATCACAAGTTTAATTCAATAGTTTCAACCTTTTTATTTTAAAAAAGTAATTTCTACTCATTGAAATTTTAACTAAAATTTAATATTCACCACCAAAATATGGGATCATGTGGACACATGTCCTCACCACATATTCTAACATGTGGGAATGAGATTTAAGGGTTGGATCAATATTACTTTGGTTTAAGTTCATTATTTATTTAAAGTGACTCGAAATGCCTATATAGCATTATTTTGGTACTAGTCCAAAGTCACTGCGTGTAAACCTTAATATTATTATATATTTGGATAGATATGATGAAATATGATTTTTGAGAGTTGGAATCAACTCAAAAGCTAACTTGGTTGATTTTATAAAAATGTTGCAAGGTGCAAATGCTTCTGTTTTGTTATTTTTATTAGGAAAGATCTATAAGTCTAATTGAAATAAATCCAACGGGCTTGGATAGATTATTTCAATACCTTTTAGACAAAATTGGTTTCATGCAATTTTGATTTCTAAAACTCTCTGAATTGATTTTTAAACTAGGGGACAGAAACTAGATTTAACTAAAAAGAAAAATCCAGATTTGAATCGATGGGCTAGCGCGGGAAAAGAAATGGGCCGGCCCAGTGGCACTCCGCGGCGCGGGGCTCAGCTGACAGGGGGGTCCCGCTTGTCAGCGGCACTTAATCACGCGAAACGGTACGCGCGCTGTGGGCCATGCGATTAGAAGCGAGATCATCGGCTGAGGGTCGTCGTCGACGACGAACAGGTCGCCGACGAGCTCAAACCCTAGCGGCTCGGTGGGGGGCTACTGGGGGCGTACCAGGGCTCTAGCAGGGTCGGCGAGGCGGGCAAACAACGTGGAAGACGACGGCGAGGCGAGGCGCGGTTGCAGCGGAGATTGGGATGGTCGAAATCAATGGCACCCTTCTCCTCCAGAGGCGGCGGCTCCGGTTCCAATTCCGGCGAGCTGCTGCTCCACTTGCTCCGGCTAGAGGTGGGTGAGGTTTAGAGAGGTGAGGGGAGTGGAATGATGTGCAGAAGAATGGATGGGGAGGGCTCCTTTTATAGGCCCGACGGTGAGAACGAGCGGGATGGGCGGTCGACGGTGGCGACATGGCTACGGCGAGCTAGCGGCATGGCGGGGGATGGAGATCGATGGGCGGTTCCTTGGCGGTGCTCTAGGACTTAAAATGCAGCCGTAGGGGCGGTGGTACGCGGTCTGGGCGAGGTGGCGCTCTGCGCGGCCGAAGCGACGGTGTCCACGGCGAGCAGTGGCTGTGAGGCTTTGGGCGGCGAACGGGGATGTCTGGGGTGTTCTCCAGGTCGGGGCGGAGCGGTGGGCACGGATTGCGGTCGAGCGGTGACTTTTGCACGCGGGGACAAGGCGCGCTCTGGAGGCGGCACTGGCATGGTGCGGTGGCACTGGGCGCGGGCTCTCCTCGGTGGTCCACATCAGCACTTGGCTCGGGCAGGGGATAGAGAGGGGCGGCGAGGTGTTGGATACCTCCTAGACATGGAGAGGAAGGAGGAGGTGGTCTGCTGGGGTGAGGGCAAGTTTGGCCGGCGAGTTGGTGCTCGGCATGGTTTGGCCTGGCCACTAGGGTGTAGGGGTTGGGGTGGTAATGGCATGGTTTGATCAAGTGGAGACAGAGGGAGTGTTTTGTGGTCAAATGGGTGGCTAAACTCTGTAGAAACAGTGAGCTAGCTATTTGTGTTTGATTATGCCTGCCATGTGTTTGATGAAATGGCCGCAAGAGAAAAAGTTTTGAATTTTGAGTTCAAATTTTTTGAGTGATCTCTACTAGTGATAGGTAGTCTCTGGTTGCAAGGGTTTTGAAAGTGGAGCTCAAATAGATGGTTTTTGAAATAGGGGTGATCTATACATATGCATTAGATTCAATTTTAAACTGTCATTTAAAATAGTTAACATAATGTTTTTAGCAGATCCAAAGGTGGGCCTTGGTACATTATTATGTGTACTAGCAAGGGGTGCAAAGATCAAGAATTGTTTCTGTTAAGAATTGAGTACTAGGAATAGCCAAAGTAGGTATGAGAGTTAAATTTGCCAAAATGACCATTCCTTCTTTTTAATGTTTTTTTATTTGATTTTCTTTAGGAAAAGTTCTAAGAAACATTTTACAAGCATTGGATCATTCAATCATGGCAATTCAAACAACTCCTATTTTAAATGCACACATATATGAATGCTTTCATTTTAAATTTGGAAAAGTTTTTGTTAACCCTATTTTTGGATGATTTGATCTTGTTAAGCTTGGATTAAAGTTTTGGGATGTTACAAACCTTCCCCCCTTAAACAAAATCTCGTCCCGAGATTTACAAAGAAAACTAGGAACTAAAGAGATCTGGGAACTCTGTCCTAATGTAATCTTCGCGTTCCCAAGTGGCTTCCTCCTCGGTATGGTTGCTCCACTGAATCTTGAGAAACTTGATACTCCTAGTCCTGGTGGTTCTGTAGGCTTCTTCTAAGATACGGATGGGTACTTCCCGATAGGTCAGGTCGTTGTTGATTTCCACAGCTTTGTGATTGATATTCTTGAAAACTTCAGTCTTCTCAGGCACTTTCAAGCATTTGCGAAGTAACGAGATATGGAACACATTATGGATGGCTGACATCTCTTCAGGCAGTTCTAGTTGGTACGATACTTCTCCTCGGCGGTTCAGAATCTTGAAAGGTCCGATATACCTGGGAGCTAACTTTCCCTTCAGACTAAAGCGTTGAGTTCCCTTCAATGGTGAAACCTTGAGATATACGAAATCTCCGACATTGAAAGTCAGGTCTCTCCTTCTCTTGTCAACATAGCTCTTACATCGATTGGGCAGTCTTGAGGTGCTCACGGACTTTGTGAACTTTCTCTTCTGCTTCTCGGAGAATGTCAGGTCCAAAGATCTGACTCTCTCCTACTTGCGACCAATTCAAAGGGGTACGACACTTTCTTTCGTATAGGAATTCGAATGGTGCCATCTGCAAACTAGCTTGATAACTGTTGTTATATGAGAATTCTGCGAGAGGCAGGCAGTCTTCCCATTTTGATCCGTATTCCAACACACAAGCTCTAAGCATATCCTCCAAGATATTGTTGACTCTCTCAGTTTGTTCATCTATTTGCGGGTGATAAGCGGTACTGAAATTCAACTTGGTTCCTAAACCTTCCTGAACTTTCTACCAAAATCTTGAAGTAAACTGGGTTCCTCGATCTGAGACGATGGTCTTGGGGGTTCCATGCAGACTAACAATCCTAGCAATGTACAGCTCTGCTAGCTTTGCACTCTGGTAGGTTATCTTGACTGGTATGAAGTGGGCTACCTTGGACAGTCTATCAACTATGACCCAGATTGAGTCATTTCCCCTACTAGAAGTGGGTAAACCGGTGATAAAGTCCATTCTGACAGAATCCCATTTCCATTCCGGAATCTGCAATGGTTGCAACAGTCCTGCAGGTCTCTGATGCTCTGCTTTGACTCTTTGACAGATGTCACATTTGGCAATGTAGCTTCCGATCTCTCTTTTCATCTTGTGCCACCAAAATTGCTCTTTCAAATCCTGATACATCTTTGTTCCTCCGGGGTGGATAGAATAAAGAGTATCATGAGCTTCCTTCATGATAACCTCCTTCAGCTCTGAATCTGCTGGCACACAGATACGTCCTTTGTACCACAGTACTCCTTCTTCATCTTCGGTGAATCCAGGTACCTTTCCTGTACCAATACGATGTTTCATTCCGTCGATACTCTCATTTCCCTTCTGGGCTTCCTTGATTTGGCTAATCAAAGTGGGTTGAAGTTCAATGCTAGCTAGGAATCCTTTGCTAACTAACTCAGTCCTGAACTGCTCCAACTCCTCATACAAACTTGGTTGCTTCTCTTTGATCATGGTATTAATCCTACACGGCAATCTGCTAAGAGCATCCGCTACCACATTGGCTTTGCCGGGGTGATAGTGAATGTCAAGGTCATAATCCTTGATTAACTCTATCCATCTTCTTTGCCTCATATTTAGCTCCTACTGGGTGAAGATATACTTCAAGCTCGTATGGTCTGAGTAAATCTCACAACGATTACCCATCAAATAATGACGCCATGTCTTCAATGCTAGAACCACATCTGCTAGCTCAAGATCATGGGTAGGATAGTTCTGCTCATGCTGCTTCAGTTGTCGAGACAGATACGCGATGAATTTGCCTTCTTGCATCAATACACATCGTAGGCCAATCTTGGATGCATCACAATACACATCAAATGGCTTCTTGATGTCTGGCATGATCAAAATCGGGGCGGATATCAATTTCTTCTTCACCTCCTGGAAACTAGCTTCACATTTGTCTGTCCATTCAAAATTCTTGTCCTTCTTCAACAATTGGGTCATTGGTCGGGCTATGCTCAAGAATCCTTCTACGAACTTGTGGTAATATCCCGCTAATCCGAGAAATGAACGAACTTGGGTTTGATTGGTTGGGTCTTTCCATTCTTCGACATCTTTGATCTTGGTGGGATCAACAGAGACTCCTCCGGCAAACACAATATGTCCTAGGAATCCTACTTCTTTCAGCCAAAACTCACACTTGCTGAACTTAGCATATAACTGATGCTCTCTCAAGGTTTCTAGGATGATTCTCAGATGTTGCTCGTGCTCTTCTTCTGACTTGGAGTAGATAAGGATGTCGTCGATAAACACAAATACAAACTTATCGAGGAAATTCATAAAGATCTTATTCATGAGATTCATGAAATAAGCAGGGGCATTGGTTAATCCAAAAGACATAACCGTATACTCGTATAAACCATAGCGAGTAGTAAAGGCGGTCTTCGGAATATCCGTTGCACGAATCTTAAGTTGGTGATAACCAGTCCTAAGATCAATCTTTGAGAATACCTGAGCTCCAGTCAACTGATCAAATAGATCCTCTATCTTTGGCAAAGGGTACTTGTTCTTGATGGTGACGTCATTCAATTTTCTATAGTCCGTACATAGACGGTTGCCTCCATCTTTCTTGTCGATGAATAACACTGGTGATCTCCATGGCGATGCACTTGGTTGAATCAAACCTGTTCCTAACATGGCATCCAACTGCTTTTTCAGTTCTACTAACTCTAAGGGGTTCATGGTATAGGGTCTCTGGGCTATAGGTCCGGTTCCGGGGATTAGTTCGATAATGAACTCAATATCCCTATCCGGGGGCATACCTGGCAATTCATCTGGGAATACGTCGGGGTATTCACAGACTACTCTGACTTGGTCAATGGTGGGCAGGGCTACACTCTTGTTGCACTTGAATTGACGGGTAAGGTTTCGTAGATATGCTCTCGTTACTCCGTAACTACTGGTCATGGTGATGGCTTTCTTAGCACAGTCTATCAGTCCTTTATGCCTTGACATCCAGTCCATACCTAGTACTACTTCCAATCCTTTGGTTCCAAGTACAATTAGGTTGGCATAAAAATCTATCCCATGTATTCTGATAGGTACAGCTTTGCAAATTTTTCTAGCCTTTGTTGTTGAACCGGGGATTTGAACTATCATGACATGCTTCAGGTTGGTTGGGCAAATCTTACTAGTGCATACAAATTCTTCGGTGACAAATGAATGCGATGCTCCAGAATCAAACAATACTCTTGCTAAAACTGAGTTGATAGAAAACATACCCAACACTACATTTGGCGCTTCCTGGGCTTCTTCTGCGTTCATGTGGAAGAGACAACCGTTGCGGTTGTGCGGGTTCCCTGGGGCAAATCTCCTTCCTGGTTGAACACGACGCTGCTGCTGAGCTGGGGCATTCACAGGGGCATTGGCGACAGTCTTCTTTGGACACTCATTGGAGTAGTGACCCTTCACTCCACACTCGAAACAAGTGATCTGGGACTTGTCCTTGACTGCGACAGGTACAACATTGCTGCCGCCTGGTGCGGTTGTTGTTGTTGTTGGTCTTGGGAGGGGCACGGTTGAAATTGTTGGCATTGCCAGAGTTGTCATTGTTTCCTCCGGACTTCACATTTCCTCCGCTATGGTTGGGGTAGCTGGGGCGAGAATTTGGGGGTCGGTTGTTCCTTGGTGCATATCTTGGTGAAGGGTTGGGACGGTACTTCTGGTGACTACTGGATCCAGACTGCTGCATCATACGGCGCTTGCGGTTGTCGTTTGCCTAGTTAATCTTCCCTTCCATCTAAATGGCAGAGTTGACTAGCTCTTCGAGATCATCGAAACGGATGTTGACGAGGACAGTCTGCATCTCATCATGCAGTCCGTTTAAGAATCTCTCTTTCTTCTTGGCCTCCGTGTTGATCTCATCCGGTGCATATCTGGCAAGTGACAAGAATTTGTCACGGTACTCTACCACAGTCATTCTTCATTGCTTCAATTCGCGGAATTCATCTCTCATCCTGTTGACGAGACCTTGCGGCACGTGGGTGCGGCTGAACTTGACCTTGAATGCTACCCAGGTCATCACCTGGCCATGGTTCATATTGCGGATGCTATTCCACCAAGCTCTTGCATCTCCCGCTAGATAGTTAGTGGCGAAGAGGACTTTCTCATTCTCATCAACTCTGGCAACCTCTAAGTTGTTTTCCATGGTCTGTAACCAGTCATCAGCATCTAATGGGATTTCAGATTGGTTGAAGATTGGGGGATTGGTGTTCTGAAAGTTTTTGAGTTTGGATCCTTGGTGATCCTGATTTCCATGTCCTTGGTTGTTGAGAGCCATTTGGGCGATCTGCTGCAATGTTGCTAAGTTGGCTTTGACGCCCCGCTTGCTTCACGGTCCGCGATAAGATTCTGCAATATCTGCAAGATTGGGTCCCGACGAGCTGCTCCTCCTTGGTTTCCATGAGTCATCCAAGATTGAGATAGATATAGGGTAAGAGGGAAATTCTAAGGTTCATGGTTTTGGGTTTTCAATGCTAAAACATTGAGTTAGACTCAGGTTTTTAAACTAACTTTACTTTCATTCATGCAAGCAAGCACACGATACAACACACACCACAACAATCAAAGGGGAAAACAGATGGTTTGAAGAACCATTCGCAGTTACTGATACAATGAGATGATACATCTCATGCTACGTGATGCTCTAGTGCATCTACTCATCGTCGATGAAGTCGGAGTCTTCATCATCAGTGTAGAAGTCCACAGCATCCTCCTCTAGAAAGTCATCATCGTTGCTGAGGTAAGAATCCATATCTCCCTGGATGTCTTCACCCTCATCTTCTTCTTCCTTGGCGGCAAGCTGAGTTTCCTGCTCCTTGACGGTCTTCTCGAGGTCGGCCACCTTCTTGCGAAGGAGGGCGATGGTGCGATCCTTCTTTGCACGCTGGCGACAAAGAGACTGGCGATCTTGGACAAGCAGCGCGAAAGTCTGGGCCTTCTGGTCGACAATGGCACGATTCTGGTTGGCTAACTCCCTGGCATTGTTCAGTTCCTGCTGCCTGTCATGAAGCAAGAAGTCAAGGTTCTCCACTTGACGCCTCAATTCTGGGTGACTTGGCATTTCCATCGGCATTCCCACGAAGTCACGTCTTGCATAGTGGGCAAAACGGGTTCCTTGGATCTTGTTAACGCTGAGGGGACATAGACGTGCGAGAGCTTCATGCATTGCCCTGGCTAATCCATCTAGCCAGTTGTTCTCTCTCACGGAGAACTGAATTCTCCCGGAAGTTGGTGCTTCGATGCTTCCCGAAGATCCACGGTGACTAGCCACTATAGGTCTCCTCCTGGGGGTCCTGGAAGTTGAGCTCCAAGAAACTCCGGATGTGGGCGTCCCAGTAACTCCGACAGCGAATCTAGATCCCTCTCGAAGATCAGCTGACCTCCGTTTCCCAACTGGTAAAACTTGCTGAACTGAGTCTCCATCTACAAGAATTTAGGATGAGGAAGTTAGTGAAGTGATCAAGTGTGTGAAATTTTAGGTAGTAATGTAAGAATTTTGAGGAACGTGAATTTTTGAGAAAGAATGATTTCACAAGGGTAAGAGGGGAAATAGTTTTTCATAAATACTCACTTTGGTTTTGAAACTAAGTTTTTGTTTGAACGTCCATTCTAACTAGGGTCTCCTATGGTCAGGATGGCTCTGATACCAACTTGTCAACACCCGGATTTTTAATCCCAGATGCCCGTTATGCATACCTCGCAATCCCAGGATTACCATTTTTGCGAGACATAACGGATTGGGTATCACAGTACATCATCCATTACAAACCATACATAAGGTTTTACACAAATAAGGATCTCATGATCCAGTCTTTAATACAACAAGCAGCGGAAATAAACGATAGCGTAGCGGTGGGGTCCATCTTCAGGGGCACAGGAAATCTTGACAAGGAGATAGTCCTAGTTATCATAGCATCTGTGACCATCATCTTGATAATCTCCTTTATAGTCTGGCCATGATAATAGCCAGGGACAAAAGCCATGAGTACTCTTTAAGTACTCGCAAACTACTATTAACAAGGGGTATAATTCTAAGTTAAAGTACTGAATCTAAGTTAACTATCAAGTTAAATTTGAAACCTAAGCTGAGTTCAGAAGCAAAGAAAGATAAAGTAAAGTTCTAGAATCACTTAAGTTGGGAAGCTATCATCATCAACACAACCCTGTTGGGGTCAAGTCAAAGTTTATCATTCATGTCAAGTTATTTAGAAAACAGCTGACAACGAAACAGTATGGCCATTCCAACTGTCCATAACCGCGGATGTGGCTATTCGAATAGTTTGACACTCTTCAAAGGTGGTACACTTTCACCACAAGATTCGATACATCTGTCAGGGATAACCCTGGATCATCATACTTAGTATGCAGATAATCAAAAATAACCTTCCCTTTACACACCCTAGTACAAGCACCTCTCCTATGAGCATGACCTCCCAACCATGACCATCAGTCATCTTGGGCACTGCATAGGTGGAAATCATGAGAGGTAGCCTCAACTCAAACCTCTTCCGTGAGGGAACTAATACTAATGCATATAAATTTCCAGCTAAGCCTTACCCAATTCAGGTAATGTGGTTGTATAGTAAATTTGGAATGGTATCGCATCCGAATCCAACTATAAGTTTTATAAACGGGTTAAGGCTCATGCCTCGTCATTTTCATCATCGTAAACCAGTTGTGTCTCTCAACACATGTCAAATCATGTCAATAGAATCACTCATCATTCCAAGGTTTTCACAATTCATTTTCACCAAGTGTTCCCATCTAAAGTGACTCAAGTTTTTGATCTATTCTAAAATACTAAGTTAAGAATAT
Organism: Avena insularis; assembly: GCA_023614405.1. Classification (NCBI taxonomy): domain Eukaryota; kingdom Viridiplantae; phylum Streptophyta; class Magnoliopsida; order Poales; family Poaceae; genus Avena; species Avena insularis. The sequence goes on along the minus strand of CM042696.1, from coordinate 282,238,998 downwards.
TCACTAAGGTGGAAATGATGGTTTCAATCTCATGCCATAGAATGACATCTAAAGGTTTCGAAGTAGGTCAAGTTTTATACTTTTTATGCTACCTTCAAAACAAGTAAAGAACTTTGTGTGAACTAAGGGAGGTAAAACTTGTCAATAAGACTTGGGGTACTAATAGTTAAAGGGGTGTGATCAAAGCCTGCTTAAGGCATCTTTGCTAAACCATCTAGTTTAAATCTAGCTTGCTAACAATAGCTTGCCTTGGTTGGTGCAGTGGTTGAAGTTTTCTTCTTCTTCTTCTTCTTCTTGGTAGAACTCCTCCTCCTTGAAAGTTTGGTCGGTACTAGCGTCTATAAATACATAGGGACTAGAAAATCACCAAACCATACTTAACTAGGCTAAGTAGCATTCAAAAACACACAATTAATGATCTATTATGATCACAAGCATCACAAGTTTAATTCAATAGTTTCAACCTTTTTATTTTAGAAAAGTAATTTCTACTCATTGAAATTTTAACTAAAATTTAATATTCACCACCAAAATATGGGATCATGTGGACACATGTCCTCACCACATATTCTAACATGTGGGAATGAGATTTAAGGGTTGGATCAATATTACTTTGGTTTAAGTTCATTATTTAATGATTTAAAGTGACTAGAAATGCCTATATAGCATTATTTTGGTACTAGTCCAAAGTCACTGCATGTAAACCTTAATATTATTACATATTTGGATAGATATGATGAAATGTGATTTTTGAGAGTTGGAATCAACTCAAAAGCTAGCTTGGTTGATTTTATAAAAATGTTGCAAGGTGTAAATGCTTCTGTTTTATTATGTTTATTAGGAGAGATCTATAAGTCTAATTGAAATAAATCCAACGGGCTTGGATAGATTATTTCAATACCTTTCAGACAAAATTGGAATCGATGGGCTAGCGCGGGAAAAGAAATGGGTCGGCCTAGTGGCGCTCATTGTGGGCTCACCGACAATGAGGTCCCGCTTGTCGTGACTTAATCACGCTGAACGGTACAGCGAGGCGCTGCGATTAGAAGCGAGATCAACGGCTGAGGGTCGTCGTCGACGACGAACAGGTCGCCGGCGAGCTCAAACCCTAGCGGCTCGGTGGGGGGCTACTGGGGGCGTACCAGGGCTCCAGCGGGGTCGGCGAGGCGGGCAAACGACGTGGAAGATGACGGCGAGGCGAGGCGCGGTTGCGGCGGAGCTTGCGGTGGTCGAAATCAACGGCACCCTTCTCCTCCAGAGGCGGCGGCTCCGGTTCCAATTCCGGCGAGCTTCTGCTCCATTTTCTCCGGCTAGAGGTGGGTGAGGTTCAGAGAGGTGAGGGGAGTGGAATGGTGTGGAGAAGAATGGTTGGGGAGGGCTCCTTTTATAGGCCCGACGGTGAGACCGAGCGGGATGGGCGGTCGACGGTGGCGACAAGGCTACGGCGAGCTAGCGGCATGGCGGAGGATGGCGATCGATGGGCGGTTCCCTCGCGGTGCTCTAGGACTTAAATGCGGCCATAGGGGCGGTGGTACAGTGATGCAGGCGGTGGCGCTCTGCCGAAGCGGCGGTGTCCACGGCCCGGTGGCTGTGAGGCTTTGGGCGTGACAGGGATGTCTGGGTGTTCTCAGGTCGGCGAGGCGGCGGGCGCGGTCTGTGGTCGAGCGGTGACTTGTGCACACGGGGACAAGGCGCGCTCTGGAGGCGGCACTGGGCGCGGGCTCTCCTCAGTGGTCCACGGCAGCACTTGGCTCGGGCAGGGGACAGAGAGGGGCGGTGAGGTGTTGGCTACCTTCTAGACATGGAGAGCAAGGAGGAGGTGGTCTGCTGGGGTGAGGGCAAGTTTGGCCGGCGAGTTGGTGCTCGGCATGGTTTGGCCTGGCCACTAGGGTGTAGGGGTTGGGGTGGTAATGGCATGGTTTGATCAAGTGGAGACAGAGGGAGTGTTTTGTGGTCAAATGGGTGGCTAAACTCTGTAGAAACATTGAGCTAGCTATTTGTGTTTGATTCTGCCTGCCATTTGTTTGATGAAATGGCCGCAAGAGAAAAAGTTTTGAAATTTGAGTTCAAATTTTTTGAGTGATCTTCATTAGTGATAGGTAGTCTCTGGTTGCAAGGGTTTTGAAGTGGAGCTCAGATAGATGGTTTTTGAAATAGGGGTGATCTATGCATATGCATTAGATTCAATTTTAAACTGTCATTTAAAATAGTTAACAGAATGATTTTAGCAGATCCAAAGGTGGGCCTTGGTACCTCATTATGTGTACTAGCAAGGGGTGCAAAGATCAAGAATTGTTTCTGTTAAGAATTGAGTACTAGGAATAGCGAAAGTAGGTATGAGAGTTAAATTTGCCAAAATGACCATTCCTTCTTTTTAATTCTTTTTTATTTGATTTTCTTTAGGAAAAGTTTGAGAATGATGTAGATGATGTTTAAATCACCTAAGAAACATTTTACAAGCATTGGATCATTCAATCATGGCAATTCAAACAACTCCTATTTTAAATGCACACACATATGAATGCTTTCATTTAAAATTTGGAAAAGTTTTTGTTAACCCTATTTTTGGATGATTTGATCTTGTTAAGCTTGGATTAAAGTTTTGGGATGTTACAATCGGCATGCTTCGGGAGTAGGGAGATCAAATCCTGGTTGGCCACGTGGAGCCCCCTGCAGTCGCCACCCCACAGAGCCTCAAAGGCCTCCATGACATCTGCCTTGATAATCTGCCAGCAGGAGGCGTAGAACCTCCCTGTGAATCCATCGGGGCCTGGCGCTTTATCTAGTTCTTGAACACGGATCACCCCCCACACCTCGTCCTCGGAGAAAGGAGCCTCGAGTTTCGAGAGGTCGTGAACCTGCATCCCAAGGAAGTCAAGGTCGAGAGAATGCCCACGCTCGGGTGCCGAACCCAACAGACTCTCGTAGAAGGAGTCCACGGCAGCAGACTTCTCATCCTGGTCAGCAACAAAAGCCCCATCTACCTTCAGGAGGGGGATATGGTTCTTCCGTCTTTGATGGTTGGCATGCAGGTGGAAAAACTTAGTGCAAGCGTCTCCCTCGCTAAGACACAAGAGCCTGGACCTCTGTCGGGCCATGGTACGGTCAAGGGAGGCCAACCCCAACAACTGCCGCTTGAGACGCCCCCTGAAGCTACACTCCTCAGGGAAGAGAGCCCGCGACTCCATGGCCACGTCGAGCCGAAGGATCAGCTCGTTCGCCAAGAGGATCTGCAGTTTATTGTTCCCAATGAGTCTATCACTCCAGCTGGACAACGCCTTGGCTGTGGCCGCTAACTTAGCTGCCAGTTGCTTGAAGGGGTTAGCGATAAAGGGCGTTGAGGCCCAAGCCAGCTCCAGGTCTCGGCAAAACCGTCCACTTTTGGCCAGAATGACTCAAAGCGAAAGCGTTTGTCCGTCTTTAGCTGGGTAGCCAGGCACAACAGCAATGGGCAATGATTAGAAATGGCCGAACTCATGGCCGAGCGAAAGGAAGAGGGGAACTGAAGTTCCCAGTCCACGGTCGTGAAGACCCTATCGAGCTTCTCCATCGTAGCCTGCGCCCGCTCGTTGGACCAGGTATAGCGCCTGCCATTGAGATAGAGCTCCTTGAGCTCCAGCTCTGCAAGCGTCCTCCTGAACTTGTTCATCATGCGTCGGTTCAGGTTCACGTTATTCTTGTCCGTAGCATCCACGATGAGGTTGAAATCCCTAGCCACCAACCACGGCCCTGGGTGCAAGGCCCGGACATCCTTTAGCTCCTGTAGGAACAGACGCTTGTCCGCGTCAGACTGGGGACCATAAACCCCCGTTAGCCACCAGCCTGAGTCCCCCGCCTCTCCAACCCTAGCAGTGAGAGCATTGTCGGAGTAGTGCGGGTTGGAAATCATGGTGACCGACGACTTCCACGCGAGTAGGATCCCTCCGCAGGTACCAACGGCCGGGAGGAAGAAGAATTGGTCGAACTCCCTACCAAGGCATCTGTCCACCACATCCCGGGAGACCACCTGGAGTTTGGTATCCTGGAAACAAACCACGCTCGCGCCCGAGAGCAAGACTAGCTGGTAAATGGCATCACACCGTGCAGGAGAGTTCAGTCTGTGCACGTTCCACACAAGCAAAGAAAAGAGGTTCGCCATGCTCGAGAACAACAGTCTACACGCTAAGATGCGCAACCACATCAAGGCACTCCGGCCAACAGATCATCGCCTACCGGCGGGAAGGACATCGGCAGCCAGCCGAACAACGCCAAGCAGGCAGACAAATCCTCAGCGGACATGGGCTTGGAGAAGTACCGCAGGTAGGCTTGCAGCGCTTCCTCCCCGATCACCTCACCCTCCCGGGCGATGCCCAACTGCACCATCAGGGTCCTCTACTGTCTCGAGATGGGGGTACCAGGCGCAAAGCGACCTGTAACCCGAACACTGCGACGAACCACCGCCGAGGAGAACGACGGCGCCGAGGACGCTTAGGGACAGGGCGCGGCAGAAGTGCAGTCTTCTGGATGCGACACTTGTCCCTGAAACTCACCAACCTCAAATTGAGGTTAGGGTCCGAAGACGACGCCTGGGTAGCAGGCAGGCAGGCGGCATGGGCCACTGACGCGAGGGAGGCGATCGACGGAGCCACGGTATTCGACGATACCAACCCACCCTGGGAAGGTGCAGGTCGAGGCGACGCGCGACTCGGCGTGAGGGAGACCGCGAATGTCTCGAGCGCCACCCTCAAGTGCAGTGGCTCAGGAGTGGAACGGGGCGTGCGAGGCGAGGCAGCCCAAGAACTATATGAAGTCACGGAGCCCGCGGGGGACAAGGGGCCTGTTGGAGAAAGAGGCCCACCCTCCCCATCTGAGGCCGACCACAACACTGGCTCAACTGGAGAGCCAGCCCGCCCATGGATTTGGAGTGAAGGAGAGCTCCACGGGCAGGAAGCCTCCCGCGCACCCGAACCAGCGCCACCAACAGCCCGCGAGCTGCCTAGGGAAAGGTCTAGACCGACCCCAGCCAGCAACTTGCCAAGAGCCACCTTTTGACCACCCACCAGGTCCTCGCATGGCCCCACCTCCTCAGTCCGACCGTCATCCACGAGCGGTAAACCACTCCCAGCGCCTGTCGCCGCGCGAACCGGGGAAAGGGCCCCTTGACCGGTCATCGGGCCGACCGAGAGCGGGCACGAGCCGGGCGCCAGCCTAGCCACAGTGTCCACCTGGCCTAGCGGTTGGGCCCAGGGGAGGACCGCAGAGGTGCGTCCCAGGGCCACCCGCCTCATCGCCCCCCCCTCTCCAGTGGCGCCCTCGCGCCCGAACCCGGACCTTAGCTGGAACGGGCACCAGGGGGCGAGCCGGGGGGAGTCCACGCGCCGGGGGGCGCCCATCTTGGCCATCATCCTCACCAGAGCCACCCTCCCTCGAGCCATCGGAGCCACCGTCCTGACCATCGTCCCCCTCAAAGGGAGGGGCCTGAGAATCCTCCACGCGGCCCACATGGACGGAGGCGTCGAACCGCAGGAGCGCCACTTCCTCCGGGACCAAGGAGTCCACCGGAAGGAGCAGGTCACCATCTTCGTCGCCGAACAGCAGAGGCTCCGCAAGCCACAACTCCTTGGTTCGCGGGATCGCCGCCGGATTGTCCGTCCAGGCAGTGATCATGAAGCTGGACATGTCGGCGCGACTAGCAGTGTCCACGCCCAGCCTCTCCACCCACGCCGTAGTCCCCAGAATAGACTTCGCCGTATCCATGTTCCACGCGATTGGCGGCACACCGACCACCTCCAGGTGCACCCAGAACCTGAAGACCTGTCGAGTAGCTTGAAGCTACCGGTTCCAGATGCAGAAGCGAAGCAAAAAATCACGGGTGTCGAGCGGCCCGACATTCACCACGGCGTCACGACGCGCCCTTCAGTCCAGCACGACCAACAGATTAGCTGGCCAGAACTTGTGCACCGTGAAATGTCCCTCGAGCGACAGGAAGCGAGCGTAGATGGCCCCCGCCGCGGCCTCACGACTGACCTCCCGGCGCGTGCCGGTGACATACGCCACCAGCGCCTAGCGCAGAGCCGCCTCGGCGTCCACAACCTCCTGCGAGCGATAGATGATGCACCGCTCGCGCACCGGCCGATCGGCCTGCGCACCCACCACCACGACGTCGCCGTCCACCTCCGGGCGCGCGTCGACGACCAACCTCGACACGGTGCCACCATGAACCCCCACCTCGCGTCGCACCAGCTCCTCGTGCATCAGAGCCGACGACGCCCCTCTGCCGGGGCCGGCTCTAGCAGGTGAGGCCGGTCGGCGAGCCAGGACCTGCTGGTCCACCACAGGAGGCAACCCCTGCCCTCCCAAATCCAGCCGCTGGGACGGCGGAGAGGACGCCGGAGAAGACCCCCGCACATCTACATCCTTTTCGATTCTTTGTCAGCCAGTGGGTAGCCTCAAATTATTTAGATTTTCGCAGAGTACCCGCCCGTAGGCCACACTTTGTTATGTACATATCTTGCTTAAATTACTCATAACCATCATCATTGCCGACATATTGATGAAAGATTGAGTTTGAGCATGGTTATAAGTATTAGTAATACGTTAGTAATCGTGAGCTCTTGCATCTTGGTATGGAACTTTAGTCTATAGCATTCAGTTGGTACACTTGTGCTGACTTAATGAAATTGCGAGCCTTCATTTACAATGCCTCTTAGTTTCTCCCTCTGTTTGGCTACCTGCATCTCTGCGGTTGTTAACTGGTTTACAGCTTACAAAATTCGGTGTAGAAAAAAAATGGATGAACCAGATAGTGAAGGTAAAGAAGATATGAATTTAACAATATTTCGTTTCTTCCTAAGGTGGAGCTGTAGCTGGAACATAGATAAAACAACAATTCATAGTTTATGTTTGTTTCCTACCTGCAGTTTCAGGAAGCGGAGCTTTAGTTAGAATTTAAAGGAGAGAGACATATCACAGTAGCTCATTTTGTGTTCTTTCTACGTTTCCAAAAGGGGTGGGGCTGTAGTTCTGTACGCAGACTGGACATGTGTTTTACCTATATGTAGTGTTGTGTATTATCAATTGAGGACTTGCCCTTTTTTTGCAATACAATAACCATGCAAATACATGAGAAGCTGCGAGTACTAAGGCTGAACTCCATCCATCATTGTTTCCTTTGAAGAAACCTAGGTTAGCTATTGAAATCAACTATTATATGGGTGGTTATCAAGTTATTATTATATTTTTGTGCCTATTTGTTTTTACCATTTATATGCTCAACGTGGTTGAATCAAAGTAATCATTTTCCTCATATATGTTGGTATATCTTTGTTCAGTTAACGGATTTTGAGATGCAATGATACAATTTTGTGTACGTTTATAGTGAAAATGCATATTTTTCTATGTCATGAAGGGAGGCCGCATCGCTACGAACTATGTTTTTGTCATATGGACTATGCTTTGGTTTCATTTCACTAGGCTTGTTTGATGCTGAAATCTTGTGATGTCCAATTTAATTAGAAAGTTGCAAAATCTAAAGAGCTCTCCGCTCCCTGGTTTTGAGAGCCTGTGGCTGCAAGGCTATATCTCGCTAGATGGGGCCTAGCTGTCGCTGGGGTACCGGTTTGTACCTGGTGGAATTGGCACCCGATGGTTGCTAGGGCCATATCCCGCTGTCTGAGGGTAACCTGATGCGAACTGGAGGTCGCGAGTTGCTTTTTTTGTGGGCCTTTGGTTGGCCCTTACCTGGCAGTGGCTTAAAATTTGTAGAGCGTACTGTGAACGAGCCCTAGGGCACATCGAATAAAAAACAAAACTGTAAATACTCTAGCAAATAACATCTCTACCACAAAATTTAAACCTTAATAGCAGAGGACGGCGCGGCAGAGCGCGCTAGGTCCATCTAGTTATAGATGTCAACCTGATGCACTTACATGCACGTAAATGGCTACAAGATCAGATCGATTGGATTTTTTATTTGGAAAGAACAAAATAAAAAGAAATCAATAAATCCAAACCAATTCAAAAGAAGAAGATTTTAATACCCGGAAGTCCACAAAAGACAATCTAACTTGAGGGACAAATAAAAAAAATTATATTCACGTTGGTATTAATTCATGTTAAAGCCGTTTTGCATTTGAAAATTTTAGTTAAGCCTTAGTTATTTAACCGAATTTTTTTAGTCCTCATATTCAAATAAAAGTTTTTGAAAACTCCAAAAATCGATCCGTTACAAATTTACCCCCCTTAACAGAATCTCATCCCCGAAATTCGGGCTCACTACAAAATGGGTGTTGGGTGGCTCGTAGGATTATGACTGATGGGTTGCTCGGCTGATCTCCTGATTTCTTCCCATACTTATGAGCTTCTATTTTCTTGGCTTGACTTTGATCAACCATGAGGTAGTAGCTAATACATGCGACATTGCTTTAGATTCTTTAATTATATTCTTGAGGTCGACTAGCGTGTCTTCATTGCATTGCTCAATATCACATTGCACCATAGAGTTGAATGAGAATGGTCTATGATAATGCTATGTTCCTTCACAAACAAAACAATCTGAGTCTAGGTGTAGGCATTCTCCAGGCGGGTGGCTTCCATCGTCGTTAGGAAAAATTTCAGTGTCCTTGGGAAGTGTTTCCAATCTCATCTAGGAGTTTGCATGCATAATTCATCCTCGATTGGTATGGAACATGGGGGGAAATAGTCTTCGGTATAGGTAACATATGATTTTTTTCTTCCTCTACGGCCATGAGAGCTTCGGTACTTAGTACCATTACTAAAGTCCAATTTGTTTCCAAGGGTCCATAGGTAAGATGAAATAACATAACATGGCTAATAGAACCTTGCTTGGAGGGGTATCTAAGAATAAAACACGAGAAAAGGCAAAAGGCTACAAAAGAAGAATTCAGAAGAACCAATAGTTTCTTTGAAATTGTAGAGGTTTTAGCATGACTGCATAGAAAAAGGTGCCAAAGGCCAAAAATATGCAGACCTTGCTCAAGCAAAAAGTTTTTTTGTCTAACGTTATACTATATAGCCACCAGGGATCTATCCAACCTTATTCTATATGGTTGTCTAGTCTCAACAAGTCTCGGTGTTAACCTTCGACATTGAAGAATGCAGAGTGTGGTTGAAGACTCTTGACTGCTTGAGTTCTTGAAAAGTCTTCTCGTGGATAGGCCATGGTATACTAGAGAAGTGTTTTGGTAAGAAGCATTTGAACACAATGTTAAATAAGAGAAGACAAGGAACTAGAATAGTCAAGAATTAGACTACGAGGATTTTTAGAAATAGTTTTTACTTTTTCCAAACAGTCTCTAAGGCTTTCCATTTCTAACTAAGGCCACGCAACTAGGTCGATATCGGCTCTGATTCCACTTCTGTGAGGACCAGAACTTAACTTCCAGACACCTTTGTATTTATTCATCAATCCCAAGATCAATGTTGACGATACAGCGAAATGTATATCATTGCAGACATACAAAAGTAATTTATTACAAAGTCTGGATAACAATATAGTAAAATATCTAGTGACATTTATTACATCCAAAAAGCACAGCGGAAATATAACACGCGTAGTGACTCCATCTCAGCCACAGGCAGTCGATGTAGTCCACGGAGCCTCACTCATCAACGTCATCATAGTAGTCGTAGTCCTCCCCTTCATAGTATTCTGAATTTAACAAAAGTATTGCCATGAGTACATGACGTACTCAACATACCCTTATGCAAAACCTGATATATCTACATGTGGCTTTATGTGGAGGTCATAGGGTTCTTTTGCATAAAAACCAATTTTATTTGCAATTGATAGTAGTTTGATAAAAGCGATTTCAAAAGAAAACATGTTTATGATCAATGTGGTATTTCTCAATAGTGTGATTGTTCACGACAACTCACATAGTTTATAGAATCCAGGATAAGGATAGGGGCAAAGAGGGAAGTAGCAAGACAGGTTCCCGTATGTCAAGAAAGATTCATGTATCGTCTATAAATATGAACACGGCTATTCGAATAGTTTAAACTCTGCAGAGGTTGTATACTTTTCCCACACGACACAATCCCGTCCTAACGCCCACCAGCCATCGCTGGTTTAATACACACTAATTGGTGTACCGGCAGAGGGATTGTGATGAGGTCTTTTAGCTAGATCCCCCAAAGATGTGACATACCCACCGGGTATGGCGCACGGAACTGAGAGTACGTCCCCAAACCGGTCCCCCCATCTGTGCCGAAGGCTCCCACAGGCAGACACCTCATCAGCGGTACGGCGATATCGACACCTAAGGCTGACTAACTTACTTGGCCAAGCCAGTGCCTATTATAGCATGTGGTTGTACGATGATCACAATCTTCAAATTCAAGAGTTATTAGGCCCTCATGCGGCACGGACCACGGATTGCCCCCTTCAGCTAGTGAAGGGCAGCCAATCGCTCCTTCCTTTGATCCAGCTGTCGCCCGCGCCAGTGTTTAGATGGTAAGTTTCACCTAGAGTAGAATAGAGTAGAGGAAGCAACAACGGCTAACTCAGCAAGCTCAACAAGTTTCAAAAGTATATATGTGACTCGAGGGTTATCCAATTCCTCCAAAGAGGGGAGATCAAGGATCCTAAATTTTTTTTAGCATGGCTAAGCAATTCTACTCTACAAGATTAATATATAATCTCTACTCAGGGTTGTGTATGGCGACATGTGTATCAAGGTAGGTTGTAACAAAATAGCAGTAATATTTGTAAAAAAATAATAATATGCACTTGTAAAACATGGGATAATTATGAAAGGGGAATGCCTTCGTTGATGAATCCTTCTTCTTCAATAAGTTGATTATGTCCATGACCAAACTCTCCACTCCCTACTCGTTGTAACGCTAGCAGATGACAACCAAATAAATACCAAGGCAATAAATACCAAATGAAATACAAATCAGAACAAATGATGAGTTGGTGTAGAATATGACATAGGACAATTTGATTAGGATCGAGGAAGTGAGTTGTAATAACTCGGATAAGAATCAAATAGTATGGGTATGATGCTAGGATAGATTGTCGGGACAAAGATCTATGATGTGATATCGGCAAAGGGCTTGTTATAACTACCTAACAACAATAAATCATATCATACAATCTTGCAATCATCGAATACTACCAATCATACTGGTGATATAAACAATATTAATGATTATCTAGTATGCTAACACAAGCATTTAATAAGCAATACAAAGGCTAACTCAAAAATCCATCACAGAAACAATAGGAAAGGCAAGCTAGAGATGATACTACGAAACATGCATCATGCTAGAAAACCATAGATGTACACCACATTAGATAGTAAGGTAAACATAGACAATAAATAATTACTACCATACGTATGATTAAACGATCATAAGGTAATAGCTAAATACGACGTAGCATGATATCAAACATTCAAAGCATGTCATAGTAATGTATCAATGTTTGATATACCATCTATAGATAAACACAACTACCTTTACCAACAAGCCTACTGACACTTTTATAGAGTAATAGGGCATGATATATACTAAATGATCATAGCATAATACTAGCAACTCACAAAGGATATACATGACTTCACATTTCGGAGATACTATAACCTGGTACACAATAACTATCAAGCTTAATATTACTAGCATGAGATAACAAGGCATACAAGCATATACCACAAAGGTAACCCTTACATCAATCTATTATACACATAACAACAAGACCTATACTCACAAGAATATAATATCATGCACTTCTAACATGAAAACAAGCTAGGCTAAGCATGTGATAGTTTGATATGCAATGTAACCACCACCTTGTAAGCTAACATGCATATACGAAACATCATATGGATCTATAATTAAGCAAGCTCTCAAGACATATTTTTATCTAGGTAACGAGTAAATGTATACAATGACACATCAATATAACGCATGCAATACTAACAAGAAAATAAGTTACAATCTATGCGTAATTGCGTATGACACAAATGACTAAGTAATGTGCTATCACATGAAACGAGATCATATAAGCATACATACATGCAGGACAGTAACAAGCATCATAGCTCTAAGATATATATTGTATTATAATAGATAGAACTAAGCATCATATATACACATGCTACACAAGATACCAATTTAGCTAAGCATGAATTATAGTCTAGATAAAAACCGCATGCAATAGATAAGCTACTTACAACTAGAATTCAAGAATTACATGTATGCATGAGCTATTAAACAAAAAAGATCAGTAAAGGAATGTCATCATACTATACAATACTAGTTATTAGCTTACTAATATGTATTAGACAAGTAGTACAAATCTTTGCTAAACTTGCATATCTAATCAAATACTAGCAACAAGTAATGCACGAATATGAATGCCTAAGAACGAATCAACATCACATCATGTATTACCGTGAGGGTGAATACCACACTAATTCATGATCACAAAGTGACACAAGTCATTCTATATATCTAGTAAAGTATAGAAACAAGCTATTGAATATAAACACCTATCTAAACATGTCACAAAGTATTATAAAGAAATTATTCAATGCTCCTACACATGTGAATTAACTAGAAAAAAATAAATCACACCCAAAAGCAATCATATAATTCAAATACCATTTGAATATGACCCAAAGTATTGACATATAGACATCTAGTTTAAATTCTACCCAGCAACTATGACAACTAACAACACTGCTAGGCTTCTAAGATCATTTGGCACATTTTCTGTGTGGGGCTCGAGTTGATCCGATGTGTGCAAGGTATACTACAAGGCTGATGCCATTGAGTGGCATTCGGTTCACCGGCCAAGCGACCAACTACAAACCTATGGCGAGTGACCATGTCTGGGAGATAGGCATAGATGAGATTAGACTAGTTCTCAAATGAATTGCTCCGATTCTCACCGTGTGCGACGAATTCGTCCGACGAACTTGTATATCAAACTGAAGTAGATGGAGAAATTGACGAGCTGTAGTTGATGAATCGAGGAATAAATCGTATGAATGAGATCCTGGTGTTTATGAGATTGTGGTGGCAAAGTGGTTCTTCCTGGAGTGGCCCGGTTCGCCAGCGACGAAGCGCGGCGTTCAACGGCTGTTCGGGCGACGCCCAAGATGCAGGCCATGTGTGTTGCTACAGGCAGGATAGGATGGTGGTGCGACAACGAAAGAGAATCGAAAGGAAGGCGACTGGCTGGTTTATAGGACGAGGCGAGCGGCAGCGTGACCCTTTGGCGAGCTAGCGTTCCAGGCTGTTGGGCATTCATGCGCGAAGAAGAAGTGGCGTGGTGCTTCAGCTGGTTGGAGACCTGGAGCGGTGGGGCTGACTTCGTCTCGTGCATCCGAGCGATGGATGGCTCGCTCGGTACCTAAAACATTTCAGCCTTGTTGGCGTATTAGAGCTGGGTGGACTGAGCGTGGGCCAGATAGTTGAATCGATAGAAAAGAAAAAAAATAGACGAGAGGAGGCGAACTGGTACGTATAGGTAAAAGGGCGAGCACATCGATTCAGGACTATATAGGAGGAGGATATATGCTGTAACTAACGAGATAAAATAGAGAAATAATGTGAAGTATTATGGAGCCGTTTCTGGTGCGAGCTGGCGCCGTTTCAATCTGGCCACTGCCCTGCAGTTCGTGCGTGAAGAGAGAGGACGAAACAGTGAAGCATTTCTTCACTGGCCTAGGCCTTGGCCGGGGCTGGGCGTGCCGTGTTCGGACTCCCCAGGTGCGTGCGAATAGAATAGGAGCGTCACTCGATTGGTTTAGGTGGCAGGGCTAAGAAGAATAGAAAAAAAAAGAATTTAGGCTGCACGGTGGAAAACTTTTGGGCTTTGATCGGAGCCATGCTGACTCGTTAAAAGAAAGAAATAAAGTCTGCTGGTCTACTTGCTCTGGTAGTGGACAAGAAAATAAAAAGAAAAGAAAGGTGAGAGAGATTGTAGGACTCGATGCATGCATATACTTACATACATGAGAAAGAAATAGAAAGTCACACAAGAGGGAGAGAAGTTATTATAGATGTAGTACGTGATGCACTTACATGCACGTAAATGGCTACAAGATCAGATCGATTAGATTTTTTATTTGGAAAGAAACAAAATAAAAGGAAATCAATAAATCCAAACCAATTCAAAAGAAGAAGATTTTAATACCCGGAAGTCCACAAAAGACAATCTAACTTGAGGGACAAATAAAACAAAAAAAATTATATTCACGTTGGTATTAATTCATGTTAAAGCCATTTTGCATTGGAAAATTTTACTTAAGCCTTAGTTATTTAATCGTAATTTTTTTTAGTCCTCATTTTCAAATGAAAGTTTTTGAAAACTCCAAAAATCGGTCCGTTACAAAATGGGTGTGGTGATCCAGTATCTTTCAAGCTGGTGGTACAATGCATGCTGCAGGTGAATCCCAGCATCCTACTATGGTTTCTGGATATTGTTGGACACCAGATGCTGCAGTTGCATCATTGCATGTGTTCTTTTCCTAAAACCACAATGATGCACACTGATACACACACAAGTGGGTGTGGTGATGCAGCATCTTTCAAGATGGTTGTACAATGCATGTTGCATGTGAATCCTAGCATACTGCTAGGGTTTCTGGATATGGTTGGACACCACATGCTAGAGTGGTATCAGTGAATGTGTTCTTTTCCTAAAACCACAATGACACACACTGATACACACACACATCCAATGACATCTAGTGGATCCATGTGGTTTATGAAAAGAACACACATGCAATGAACTCTGGTGGATCCATGTGGTTTACGAAAAGAACACACATGCAATGACATCTAGTGGATCCATGTGGTTTATGAAAATAACACACATACAATAAACTCTAGTGGATCGATGTGGTTTATGAAAAGGACACACATGCAATGACATCTAGTGGATCCATCTGATTTATGAAAAGAACACACATGCAATGAACTCTAGTGGATCCATATGGTTTATGAAAAGAACACATATCCAATTACATCTAGTGGATCCATGTGGTTTATGAAAAAAAAACACGTCCAAAACGTATCTACTTTCCCAAACACTTTTGCTATTGTTTTTCCTTTAAAATTGTGTGTTTTGGATACAACTAACACGGACTGACGTTGTTTTCGGCAGAATTACCTTGGTGTCTAGATTTTGTGCAGAAAATCAACTATCAGGAAAAATCCCGAAAAATATGCCAAAAATCCTATTTCACCAGAAGACTGAAGGAACCAGAATACGAGACGGAGAGGGGCTGGGGCCTGGCCACACCACCTGGCCGTGTGGGCTAGGCCTGGCCGCGCCAGGGGGTGGTCTGGCCGCCCCAGGCACCCCCTCGGCCTCCCTCTTCGCCTATAAGTTGCCTCTTGACCTAAAAACCAAAGGGGGTTCAACGTTTTTCCAGAGAGAGTTCCGCTGCGCCGCCACCACCAGATTTGGCGATTCGGAACCAGAAACTCTGTTTTGGCACTCTGCCGGGTCGGGGGATTGGAGGAGATCATCACCATCATCATCACCATCGCTTCTCCATCGACCATCCATGTTTCCCCCATCTATGAGTGAGTAATCCCCCGCTGTAGGCTATGGGGATGGTAGGGATTGGATGAGATTGTTCATGTAATGGCATCGGATTGTTAGGGCATGGTGCCTAGTATCTTTTATTAGTGCTTTTTGACTTTGGTTGCAACTTGTTATGCTTAATGCTTGTCACTAGGACCAGAGTGCCATGATTTCAGATCTGAACATGTTATTGATTCATTATGATAGTATTGTTTATGGTCTTACCTGCAAGTTGTATACACACGTTGTTGTCCGGAACCAAAGGTCCCGAAGTGACAGAAATTGGGATAACCGGAGGGAATGGCTTTGATGTGAGGATCACATGTGTTCTCGGAGTATTAATGCTTTTCTCCAGTGCTCTATTAAAAAGAGCACCTTAATTGCCAGTAGTTCCCTTGAGGCCCCGCTGCAAACGGGCTAGCAGGACAAAAGATGTTGTGCAAGTTCTCATTGCGAGCACGTATGACTATATATGGAACACATGTCTAGGATTATTTAGTACTTAGATGCTTTATCTTATTTATCTGCAAATGCCCTATGTTCTGATTGCTATATGAATTGTCTTGTCCATGCAATGCCTGTCCATCCATCCATGTGCCTACCACGCTTTAATCCTACTGTTTACTGCAATTGTTACTACTGCTTTTTACTTTTACTGCTACTATTACTTTACTATTGCTACTACAAAACTGTTGCTACTGATAAACTGCTGTGAGCAAGATTGTTTCTAGGTGCAGCTGAATTGACAACTCAGTTGTTAAGGCTTATAAATATTCTTTGGCTCCCCTTGTGTCAAATCAATAAATTGGGTTTCACTTCCCTTGAAAGTACTCCGATACACCCCCTATACTTGTGGGTCATCAAGACTATTTTCTGGCGCCATTGCCGGGGATCATAGCTCTATTTATCAAGCCCACTTGGAATCATTATTGTTCGCTGCCATCCATCCATCATGGGTAAGTCTCATGATGGCAAGGTCCCTATTTTACCATCCACTACAAGAACAGGTACGGTTCTAAACACCTATGTTGCTCTTGATTCACTGTCTGTTATGAGTAAGCTCCTTAAACCACCACATACACATGCTACACACACTGCTACTATTGCTGAATCTGAAACTTCTGATACTTATGATGCTGCTTCTACTGTGATTGATAAGAGTGGTTCGTTAGGTCCTTTCCTAGATGCTACGATTGCTAGATCTATAGCTGGAAATACTGAAACTCCTAATGAAGACACTACTACACCTATCAGTTCACCTGAGTCTAGAGAGAGATATGATATCGAAGACGGTTATATAGAGATGACCGAAGAATTTATTAAAGAATGTCAAAACACCCATGATAGGAGTGCTATTAAGAGTCTCGTTCAGAGGCGTACTATAAAACCCAAATTGTCTCCTAATGCTGAGTTTGCTGCACCTCCTATAAACATTAAAGATAAGGATTATGATTTCTCTTTTGATCTATCTTACATAGCTATTGTTGAGAAAGAACCTTTTTGTGGGACTAAGAATGAAAGTGTGGTAGTACATATGACTGAGCTTTCTACCACGAGTGGCCTTTTTTCTGATGATATTAAGATGCGCACCTATTTTGTTGCTAAAATTTTCCCTTTTTCACTGAAAGGAGAAGCTAAAACTTGGTTTAATAATTTACCTCCTGGATCTATTGATATCCCTGATTGCTTGATTAGTACTTTCCTACATAAATATTTTCCTCCTAGTGCTAGACATGCTATTTTGCAGGAACTTTTTGATTTTAAACAGGGAGAAAAAGAGATATTGCCTGAATCATGGGCAAGGTTTTCTACTTTGATTCATGCGCAGGCTGGATGTCCATTACCTAAGAATGAGCTTCTTGATATATTTTATAATGGACTAACTAAAGAATCTAGGACATACCTGGATAGTTGTGCTGAGTGTGTTTTCAGTAATAGGACTCCCAAGGAAGCTGAGGAATTAATGGCTAAAATAAGCAAGCATTATGAAGACTGGACTCCTCCTGAGCCAGCTATACCTGAGACAACTATACCTGAACCAACTATTCCTGTGCCTATTCCAACATCAAAGAAGAGGGGAGTTATTGAACTAAATGATGAAGTGATGAAGGAAGCTAAGAAGTGTCTTAAGGAGAAGAATTAAAGCTCGAGATGTCAAGAATTTACCTCCTATAGAAGAATTATGTAAGCCAATTCCCCACTCATCCACTATTGAGGTACACTCTCTCCAACATTTTTATGAAGGTGATATCCCTTACTCTAAACCTCCCGATCAATGCTTAGAAGAATTTGATGTTTTTATTGTTAATCAAGATAATTTTAATAAAAGGGTGCAAAATCATTTGATGGAAAACACTAGAGCTATTGTTGAGTTGAAGGATATTGTGGAAAGAACCTCTAATGATGTTAAAATGCTTGTTAAACATTTTCAAATGGTTCAAACTCAATTTGATCAGCTTATTAAAGTGCAAAAAGACTTGCTAGTTAATGATGCTAAAGAAAAACATGCTTATGAAATTAGAACTAGAAGTGGTGCTGCTACCCATGATCCTCTATATCCCGAGGGGCATCCTAAAAGAATTGAGCAGGATTCTCAACGAGTTGAAAATAGTGGTACTACTCCTAAGAAAAGAAAGAAGAAACATAAAACTATTGTCGAACCTTCTGAACTGCTAAAGATCCTAATAGTATATCTGTCTCTGATGCTGAAACTGAAAGTGGTAATGAAGAAAATAATGTTCCTGATAAAGAAAAAGTTGAAGAAGAACCTGAAAGGCACACTAAGAATACTAAATACACTAAAGAAGATTTTGTTGCTAAGAAACATGGTAGTGAAAGAGAGCCTTGGGTCTAAAAACCTATGCCTTTCCCTGATAAGAAACACAAGTCAAAGGAAGATGAACACTATAATAAGTTTTGTGAGTGGATGAAACCTTTATTCTTGCAAATTCCTTTGACTGATGCTATTAAATTGCCTCCTTATTCAATGTATATGAAGGATATTGTCTCGAATAAAAAGGAAGATCCCTAATGAAGAAATTTCTACTTTGCTTACTAATTATTCCTTTAATGGTAAGGTTCTAAAGAAACTTGAAGACCCAGGGATTCCAACTATTCCGTGCTCTATTAAAAATAGTTATGTTAGAACTGCTTTGTGTGATTTGGGAGCTGGAGTTAGTGTTATGGCTTTTTCTCTCTATAAGATACTTCAACTGAAAAACTGATACCAACTGATATATCTTTGCAAATGGCTGATAAATCTACTACTATTCTTGTTGGTATATGTGAGGATGTACCTGTTCAAGTGGCTCATAACTGCTTGATATTAACTAATTTTGTTGTGCTTGAAATGCCTGAAGGTGATAATATATCTATTATTCTTGGGAGACCTTTTGTTAATACTGCAGGAGCTGTTATTAATTGTAATCAAGGAAAGATGACTTTCAATGTTAATGACAAGGAGCATACTATCTATTTCCCCAAGAAGATTGATAGGACTTATGGTTTGAATTCAATTGAACATGTTGAGGGCATTCAAGTTGGAGAAATATATTGTCCCGTACCAAGAGAAAAATATGAAACTATTATGATTGGGACCATTGCTATCGAGGTTGAGGTAACATAATCATTAGTGGAATACAAAGTTTTGTTTCATATAGAATTGTTTTGGTAACAAGACTTGATCAACCCTTGTTAACAAAAGGATTTCAATAAACAAAACAATGTTTTCACCATGATTATCTTTGTTTATCCATTTTAGTTTTTTCTTCCGTTTAGTTTACTTTTCTGTTGTGAGTTGCTTGCATTTTAGAGTGTCATCGAATTCCTGAAGTATAGCTTTGTTTTGTCATTGCATCATTCTAGAAACTTTTTTTGTCAGAAAATCATTCATCTATACCAAAAAAATGCTCAAAAATAAAGTGTCTCAAAAAATCCAGAAAATTCATATTAAATATTTACGTAAAAAAGGGGCAGAGGAGTGCCCGGAGAGTACCAGGGGGCCCACCAGGCAGGCACACCACCTGGTGGCACGGCCAGCCCAGGGGCGCGCCTGGCCATGGTGTGGGCCACCCCTGGCCCTCCACTCACTCTCTCACTTCCCACTTTCTTCTCTCTCCCGAGAAAACATCAGTTCATTGCTCGAAATCGCGTTCCTGTTGTTCTTGCCCACGAGTTTTCAACCTCCTTGCTCAGCCCATCTTTGCTGGTGAAATTTGGAGTATTTGTTCTCCGGTATGTGACTCCTCCGCTTGTCCAAGTAGATTTGTGTTTAGTGGTTTATATCTTGAGTATTTTGCTGCTGTAGGTGACAGGTTATGAGAGCTTGTAAGATTGTTCAATGCTTAGAGATATTGTTTTGATGCATGTTTAGGCCTCTTACAAGTCCCTATGAGTAGTGCCCTTCATTATATTTTCACTTTGCAATCACTTGTGTAATTGATGTTTAAATTTCAGAATATCAAAGATGAACAACCACACATTTGGAGAAATATTTGAGAGGGACACACCTAGGAGGTCAAGGCCCTCAACATCAGCCTCTCAGTTTAGGCCTTCATACAATGAAGATCTCATTGCACCTCGCTTTGGCAATGAAGGAGATGAGGGGTATGATCACCCATCTACTTTTTCTTGTTATAACTTCTTCCAAGCTGCAGGGATCCTCGATGATTTCTTACTATTGGTTCAGAGGGTCGGTTTGACCTCATACATGGAAGATGAGAGTGAGCAATATGCCGTGCTCACCAAAACTTTTGTTGAGAGTTTCGTTTTCAGTAACACCCCCTATCAGTCAACTGTTTCTTTCAGAATTTATAATCTGTCGTTTACCATGCCATTGGAAAGATTTTGCAGCATTATAGGCATAAGCATGACAGGGACCATGAAGAAGATCCAAGGGCGACCTGCTGATTTGCTGGAACTCTATCGAGGTGTGACCAATGACAATGACCGCGTAGCTCAGCGCGGGAAGATAAGAAACATCCAAGTCCCAGCTCTTAGATACTTTGCTTATTATCTTGCTACTAGCATTCTTGGTAGAGAGAATACGAGTAATATCTCCAATTATCATTTAGCCTTCCTCGCTGCTGCACTTAATAATGTTACTCGGTACAATCTAGGCTCTCTCATTGCTCGCCGCCTAGCAGCTAGGGGACCTATTTATGGGGGCATTATTGCTTCACGCATGGTTACTGCGTTAGAGCTTTCTGTGGATCCTAATGATACTATATTGGCACCACAAAGGCTTGATCTTTCTGCCATGAAAACACATCACTTCGTCACTGCTGACTCTGATATGGACAGTTTAGTACACATGATGTTATTTACTGATGGGGATGAAAGGAAGATTCCTTTGCCGCAATCTACTTTGTTCAGTGTTCACAGGAGGCCGTGGTCGCGCTCCAAGGAGGAGGTGGACGAGCAGCTCCGCTTGCTTGGCTTCCATAGAAAGCACCAGGAGGATGTGCCCTCTTACGATTACTCTGCACACTACGGTGGGGCGTCCTCGAGCTCGCACCAGGACGAGGGTACCTCCTCACAGTACTACGGAGGTGCTCCATTTTGGCCAGCTTAGGATTGATACCCACTTAGGCCAAAAGCCTAAGCTTGGGGGGAGGTACACCGACATCACACTCATCTCCATATCATGTTTTGTCGGTACTTTGTATATTCATGTTTCGTTCTCTTTTTAGTTTTTGTTCTATTTTTGCTTTTGCTTTCTAAAACACAAAAAGACCAAAAATATTTCTGTTGTTTCTCTTTGTTTGCTTTTTCTTCTTTTTCCTTGGTTTGCCTTTTCCTTTTTTCTTTGTTTGAATTATGCGAAAAACCCAAAAAGATTTCGCTTTGCTTCTTCTTCCTTTTGGTTCTTGTTTATAATCGAAAACATCAAAAATATTTGTTGTTCTTATTTGGTTTTGTGAGTTTGTTGCAGAGTCCAGCAGCCCTCAGTGGAATTTGGTTTCATGTTATTATTCAAGCTACACAAGTGAATGGCAATAATTAGGATTAATGACAACTTGAGGTGTGGTAAGAGGCTGGTAACAAACTCTATTTGTTTTCATTTTTGTACATATACTCATCATTGTGGGCATGCTTAGCCTGTTCATGTAGGGTGTATGTTATTTATGGATGCTTAGTAGTTCTTGCTTTCTTATGATTAACTCCAACTCACTAATAATTTATAGCATGTCATATGAATGTTTGCTTACACTTCTCTATTCATAACTTGGTATGACACTGTGGTATCTTCCTCTGAATGTTTCACTTGAATTGACTTGGCACATGCTCATGCATGCATATGACTGAAACAATAATCAGTTAAGCCTCGATGAATTATTTTGCCTCATGGGTCTTGAATCAGTTTCATGCCATGATTAGTCCTGTTTTGTTGCAAGCATGATTATGACAGTTATTGCTCTCTCGTTTGTCGCTCCCTTACTATTGCTGTCCTTCACCTGCACTGAATATAAGATTTACTTGTGTTTCCAACTTCCTGAAACCAAATATTGCCAAAAGTGTCCACCATACCTACCTATTAGGATCATTTCCTATTCCGTGCATGCTTAGTATGCCTTGTTTTCTTCCGAATAAAATGTTTGCTTGTTATGAGAAAGTTAGTTAGTAAAGCTCTCACGATCCGTGACGTTTTTTTATGACGTGACCTAAAAATTTTGCGGATTCCTGATGTTCTAGAACGTTTCATCGTAACAAGCTCCAAGCCCCTCCAGCCCG
This sequence comes from Avena insularis, assembly GCA_023614405.1. Classification (NCBI taxonomy): domain Eukaryota; kingdom Viridiplantae; phylum Streptophyta; class Magnoliopsida; order Poales; family Poaceae; genus Avena; species Avena insularis. Next base: position 282,216,722 of record CM042696.1, on the reverse strand, counting down.
GTTATCCATGACGTTCCTTGTTTTCATCATGGCAAATTCGTCGCAGATTTTGTCCCAAGCCCTCAAGCCCAGTTTGCCATTTCGTTTGGTGCAAAATTGGCCGTGGAATGCGTCATGGCACATATTTGACACTCGTTTTTCGCATCGACCGTCTCATCCGTGCTTCAACCCCACCTGTCAGCGCACTATGCATGATAGCACTTCACGGAATTTTTTAGCCGGTCCCACATGTCAGTCTGTTTGATCCAAACTTGCATGCAGTGCATAGCTAGTTCACGTGATAGTTCCAAAAAAAGCCCGTTGATCCAAACTTGAAGTGGCAATTCTGCTTCTTCTCCTCACAGTGGTAGTTCTTCTTTCTTCCTTGATCAAAACATTCCCGCACGTAAGCCATGGCCAGTAGCCGAATGAAGAGGAACTAGTCCGATCTCCCTGCCGACCCACTTCGCAAGATCGCCGACTACTTGCTAGAGAAAGAGGATTACATCGACACCTATGCTGCTTGTCAGGAAGTCTGCACCGATTGGCGCCGCACTTTAAAGGTGCCCGAATTCCATCTCAACAACTGGATCATGATAGATCACACACTTCCAGATGTTGGCGACTTCACCTTCCTCAACCTCGCCACTGGTCGTTGCTTCAGGACGAATCTAATGGACGTCCATCGTAGGTTAACATTCACATCCGATATATATATAACATTAATTTATTTGTATTTTCCATTGTAAACATCTTAGTGCTAACTGATGTCCTCTTCTTCCAAAAGATTCTACTTCATCGGTGTTTCTTGTGGTGTCATCGTGCTTGCTTAGAGGGTGGAGCCGTACAAGATTTGGCTTCTGAACCCAATCACTCATAAGTCAAACACTGAGTTTCAAGCACACATACCATCTAATCTTCTACAATCTGTCATCGTGAGGAAGTCCCCGATGATGGTTTTCGTTTGCACAGATTATCCAGATCATATTGCATGGGCCAATGAGAGCACCCCAACGGGGAAAATCAATGAATCATTTGGAGAAGGATTGTATTCGACACCACCTAATATGTTCCTGGTCTGCATGATGGCATTTTGAGGGGAAGTATATGCATTACTTGAGAATAGAGACATCATGTCGACCAACATCCAGTTAGATTAGCACGCGAGCACTGTCACGATGGCCAAAATAATTTCAGCCCCAGTCTTTGAACTGGTACGTAGAGGCTATAGATTTTACTTAGTGGACTCAGATGGTGATCTACTTATTGTGTTGAACGTGGATTTCGCCAAAGGGAAATCGGTGTTGTACCGGATGGACATGAAGAACCGCTCTCTCGAGGCTGTCGACGAGATTGAAAGTCGTGCCCTCTTCATTGATTACTATCGGTCTATCTCCATTGACACCAGGTTACACCCCATAGTCAAACCCGCATATACTATAGGAATTATATCAGACTGTACGATCATGAGGTTCAACCCTGGGAAGAGGAACCAACAATGGTAATGTATGGTTTAAGTCTGAAACATACACCGAGGCCTTACCCTTTGGACGAGATACTGAGAGCACATTGCAGACGGAGAGAATTATCTGAACATGTGTTGCAGCATGCGGGAGCCAACGACAATGAAAAATATAGGGGGGAATGAATCCTATATTCATCCTAGGTTATTTGCTTGCATTTTAAGGTCTATTTTTCAAAGTAGAAATTTGTACTGTATTTATATTATTTCGATTAGCAATATGCGTATTACCTTTCAGATAAAATTTTAATATATTTAATTTTAGTACTTTCAGAATTCAAAGTATTTATTTTTAGTAGCTTCTTTCAGAATTCTCTGTGTTAGCTTTCGTAATTATGTGCAAGTACTATGTTTCAACTTTTACAATCATAGTACTCAAGTTGTTGTAATTACTGATTCAAAAAATCTAACGGAGATCAGAGTCTCATCATGGAAATCTCTCAAACTCGAGACGAGGGACCCTCTCGCGAGTAGCCCAAACGACCAGAATGCATATGGACAGGAAATCTTTCAGAATTCTTTTGTACTAGTAGCTTCTAGATAATTCTTTGTAGTAGCTTCCAGTTCACACAATCATAACCACACCCGGCAAAATTTTCCAAGAGTAGACTAAATAGGCAAATATATTATATATATACACTAGGTTTCAAACGACTAATTAACTATTGTAGACTATGTCGTACTAGTTAATCTTAACAGTTCCAAACCACAACTACACTCTAGATGGTCTCGAACACAAACTTCACGTCCAACATCTCTTCTGTGGTCTTCCTACCAGTGATTAGCACGGCTTGTCCAACCTTTAGATCATCTTCACTCTCGTGGAATTTCTTCCACCCCTGATTTCTGAAGACGGCACGACCATCTGGGTCAGTCTTGTATGCAATTGGGGTGATGTCAAAATTTCCTAGTTGTACTCCAGCCACGCCATCATCAGGGATGCCCATGGAGGAAACTACTTTTGTAGGTAATCTCTACGATGTCACGCCGTGGATTAAAAAGAATAAGTAATTATGTCAGACGACGACCACCACAAGTTATATATGGAGCCATACAAGGAACAAACAAAAGGTAGTTGCCATACCATCTTAGGTAGGACAAGATTTGTCCTTGTCAAACGGGTCACAAATGGAACCCCGATGAAGGTGTTGATTGGCGGTAGGGTAGGTAGGAGGTGTTCCTTCTCATCATCGGTAAGGTGGCATCTTTGGGCGACAACCGTAGATTCATATACGTATTCCTCGCCACCAAGACCACAAATATATAGAATAGTTATCCTCGACACGGGTCCTATCAAAGAAAAACATAACATGTCTTCCCTGGTAAGATCGTTGTGTGTATTGAATTTCTTCCATCCTTACCCTCCCATGATATTCATGTTCTTTCTTTTCTCGAGGTTAATCTTGTAGGTGTGCCCAAGAACCTTGAAGGGCACACTCTCACGTTCAGTTGTGGCTAGATGGAACATGAAACTTGAATTGCAGGGCACAATTTGTGCACCAAAAACAAAAGAATCAGACATTAAACAAATGGTTACAGACTTACAATATAGCTTGAAAGAAAATTGCTTGTTACCACTTAGCACTGAGTTCTGGAACCCCTCTTACTTTAACAAGTAGATACAAAAGGACATGCCCGATGACAACCTGGATTCGCAATTGCTCTTGCATACTAGACACGATGCCAGATCCTGTTAGGCAATAAATGATGAATATCTAAATGATATATGGAACTAAACTCCCAAAATAAATAGACTGTATATATACATTAAATGTATTATAATTTAAACACCTCAGTTGGGTGAAGGGTTTCGCAGCATAGTAAATCAAAATTTTCTACGGAAGCGAACAGAGGGAAAGCCAAGATCTAATCTAGGAGATGCAAACAACGAGAGAGATTGGATTAGATCTTCATACCCTTGAAGATTACAGCGGAACGCTCGCGGAACGTGGGTGATGTAGTCGCATTTCGCTTCTCCTCCTCGCGATCCGATCCGATCTAGCACCACAAGTGGCGGTGCCTCCGTGAGATGCACACGCAGCACCTCGGCGCCTCCTCCTTCCTCGAGACCAGCAAGTAGGGTGGAGAGATAGATTGGATCTACAACACGACGGGCGTGGTGTATATGGTGGAGAATTTCTGCAGCAGGCTTCGCCACAAACAATCGGGAGGAGAGAGGAGGCGTAGGGCAACTAGGGTTTGGAGGAAGGTGTAGGTTGGGGAGGGGCGCACCAGCCCTCTATATATAGAGGGGGTGCGCCAGCCTGCCCATCCTCCAAGCCTATCTCTAGTTTAAACGATTTAAACTTATCCCTTATCTAGAAACCCTATCTCTAGTTTAAACGAGTTTAAACTTATCTAGATCTGGGCCCTATGCCTTGTGCCCCTGGCCCAATGCGCCAGGACACTCCCTCATAGGCCCATGCCCCTCCCGGAAGGAGGGACCACGTTGGCCCCTTCCGAAGGTTCTAGAAGCTTCCGCACAATGCCGATTAATCCGAACAATTCCAACTCCAAAACTACCGCCTTTATATGAATCTTATTCTCCGACCATTCCGAACCTCTCGTGATGTCCCAGATCCCATCCGAGACCAACAAAAAATTCATAAACCAATTATCCAATCTATCCTAGCCGAGACACGTTATGTGTGACCTCGGGTTCGAGAATATGCACATGATCTTCTATCAAAATCAACAGCGGGTCTGGGCACCCATATTGACTTACACATTCATCGATGATCATATCGGATGAACCACGATGCCAGGATTCAATCAATCCCATATATATATTCCCTTCGTCTCGCGATATTTTACTTGCCCGAGATTCGATCGTCGGTATCGCCATACCTAGTTCAATCTCGTTCACAGAAGTACTTCACTGCTCAGTAATCCGATATCACTTTGTGATTAACTCCTTAACCACATGCTTGCAAGCGTGTTGATATTGATTACGAGTGGGCCCAAGTATATCTCTCCGACTTGGGAGGGACAAATCCCATCTCGATACATACAACCCAACAGATACTTTCCGATTACCGAGAGACACCTTTATGATCACCCTCTCATAGGATGACGCTTGATGACCTCAAAGCTTTCTTCCGATACTGGAGTTGTATTATCTCATGGTCTAAGGAATACAATATTTGACATAGGAAAAGCTTCGCAAAGATGAACACAATGACACGATCTAATTGCTTCGCTTAGTTTGGGTCTATCCACCATATCATTCTCCAATGATATGATCTCATTATCAATTGACAACTCATGTCTATGGTTAGGAAACCTTAACCATCATTGATCAATGAGCTAGTCCATAGAGGCGTACTAGGGACACGGTGTTGTTCACAAACCACACAAGTATTAAAGTTTCCGCTTAATACAATTTTAGCATGGAATATAAACTTTATCATGAACAAGAATTATAATAATAACATCTTTATTATTGCCTCTAGGGCATAATTCCAACAGTCTCCCACTTGCACTAGAGTCAATAATCTAGTTTACATTTGGCAACAATCTCACACCCATGGCACTGAGGTGCTGATCATGTTTTACACGTGGAAGAGGTTTAGTCAATGGATCTGCGACATTCAGATCTGTATGTACTTTGCTGATCTTCAGATCTCCATCTGCTATATAATCTCGGATTATATGAAACTTGCGGTTGATATGCTTGGTCTTTGGATGATATCTTGGTTCCTTAGCGAGTGCTATGGCGCCAGTGTTGTCACACAATATCTTCAGTGGGTCCAATGCACTTGGAACCATGCCAAGCTCAGTGATGAAGTTTCTGATCCAAACTCCTTCAATTGACGCTTCTGCAGCAGTCATGTATTCGGCTTCTACTGTAGATCCCGCGACCACGCTTTGCTTGCAGCTTCTCCAGCTCACAGCTCCTCCATTCAAAATATACACGTATCCTGTTTGAGATTTAGCATCATCCTTGTCGGTGTCGAAACTAGCATCGACGTAACCTTATACGCATTTAGTCGTTCATCACCCCCATAGACTAAGAACATTTCTTTAGTCCTATTTAGGTACCTTAGGATGTTCTTCACGGCTGTCCAAAGGTTCCACCTGGATCACTTTGATATCTTTCGTCAAACTAAGAGCATTGGACACATCCGTCTAGTACACAACATGGCATACATGATGGAACCTATGGCCGAGGCATTAGGCACTTTGCTCATAGCTTCCCTATCATTTAGTAGTCGGACACCGAGCCTTGCTCAATATCTTACTCGACAACATAGGCAATCGAACCTTTCAATGCCTTATCCATTCTGAACCTTTTCAGAACTTTGTCTAGGTATGTACTTTGGCTTAAAGCTATCAGGCGTCTTTGTCTATCTCTATAGATTTTGATGCCCAATATATAAGCAGCTTCACCTAGGTCTTTCATTGAAAAACACTTGTTCAAATAACTCTTCACATCGTTAAGCATGTTGATGCCATTTCCAATAATCAATATGTCATCCACATATGGTACCAGAAATGTCACCGAGCTCCCACTCACTTTCTTGTAGATGCAAGCTTCGTAGCAATTTGGAACAAATCCAAAGATCTTGATCACTTGATCAAAACGAAGGTTCCAACTCCGAGATGCTTGCTTCAGTCCATTAAATGGAACGCTGAAGTTTGCATACTTTATCAGCATCCTTAGGATCGACAAAACCTTCGGGTTGCATCATATACAACTCTTCATCAATGTTGCCATTGAGGAAAGCAGTCTTGACATCCATTTGCCATATTTCATAATCATGAAACGCATCAATTGCTAATAAATCCGAATGGACTTAAACATCACTACGGGAGAGAAAGTCTCATCATAGTCAACACCTTGAACTTGTTGAAAACCTTTCGCAACAAGCCATGCTTTATAGACGGTAACATTACCATCTGCGTCCGTTTTCTTCTTGAAGATCCATTTGCACTCAACGGCCTTTCAGTCGCTAGGAGGGTCCACCAAAGTCCATACTTGGTTTTCGCTCATGGATCCCAATTCGGATTTCATGGCTTCTAGCCATTTCTCAGAGTCTGGGCTCATCATCGCTTCCTCATAGTTCGTAGGTTCACTGTCTTCTACTAACAAGACTGTCAAGACAGGTTGCTGCATTCACTCAGAGGGGCACGCGACCTTGTCGACTGCGACGCTCAAGAGCAGATCGTCCAAGCTTCATGATCCTTGTCATTAGCTTCCTCTATTGTTGGTGCAGTGCATCGAACAATTTCAGTTGTTGCGCTACTCTCCAATTCAAGAGAAGGTTCAATAACCTCGTCTAGCTCTACTTTCCTCCCACTCACTTCTTTCGAGAGAAACTCCTTCTCAAGAAAGGAACCGTTCTTTGCGACAAACACTTTGCCTTCGGTTCTGTGATAGAAGGTATACCCAATAGTTTCCTTAGGGTATCCTATGAAGACGCATTTCTCCGCTTTGGGTTCGAGCTTGTCCGGCATCAACTTCTTGACGTAAGCTTCGCATCCCCAAACTTTAAGAAACGACAACTTAGGTTTAGCACCAAACCATAGTTCATACGGTGTCGTCTCAACGGATTTAGATGGAGCCCTATTTAAAGTGAATGCAGCGGTTTCTAATGCATAACCCCAAAATGATAACGGCAAATCAGTAAGAGACATCATCGATCGGACCATATCTAATAGGGTTTGATTCCGGCGTTCAGACACACCATTGCGCTGTGGTGTTCCGGGTGGCGTGAGTTGTGAAACGATTCCACTTGCTTTGAGATGCGTGAGAAAATCATAACTCAAATATTCGCCCCCACGATCGGATCATAGAAACTTAATCTTTCTGTTACGATGGTTCTCCACTTCATTCTGAAATTCTTTGAACTTTTCAAACATTTCAGATTTATGTTTCATTAAATAGATATACCCATATCTACTTAAGTCATCGGTAAAAGTGAGAAAATAGCGATATCCACCGCAGTCAAACACTCATGGGTACGAATACATCTGTATGTATGATCTCCAACATGTCCGTTGCTCGCTCCATCATAGCTGAGAACGGGGTTTTTATCATCTTGCCCTTGAGGCATGGTTAGCATGTGTCAAATGATTCAAAATCAAGAGACTCCAAAAGTCCATCGAATGGAGTTTCTTCACACGCTTTTACACCAATATGACCTAGACGACAAAGTACAAATAAGTAGTATTATCACTATCTACTTTGCATCTCTTAGCCTCAATGTTATGGACGTGTGTTTCATCCCTTTCGAGATTTAGAAGAAATAAACCACTCACAAGAGGTGCATGACCATAAAAGATGTTACTCATATAAATAGAACAACCATTATTCTCCGATTTAAATGAATAACCGTCTTGCAATAAACACGATCCAGAAATAATGTTCATGCTCAACGCAGGCACATAATAACATTTATTAAGGTTTAAAACTAATCCAAGGTAAAACTAAGGAGAGCGTCGACGGCCATCACATCAACTCTTGATCCGCTGCCAACGCCAAGATCGTCACCTCATCCTCGCAGTCCGCCGTCTATTCCGCAGCTCCTGCTTCGAAGTTACAAATATTAGCAACCGAACCGTATCAAATACCTGGCACTACAACGAGGGATAGTAAGGAAAACATCAATAACATGTATATCAAATATACCTTTGATGGTGCCAGCCTTCTTGTCCGCTAAGTACTGGACAGTTGCGCTTAGTGACCCTTGTCCTTGCAATAGAAGCACTCGGCCCGCTTGGGACCAGACTGAGCTTCTTCTCAAATAGGGCATTGTGCTTGCTGCCGCCCTTCTTGAAGGGCTTCTTTGCACCTTTACCTTTCTTAAAGGAGGGCTTGTTGACCATCAACACATGATTATCCTTCTTGATGTCCACCTCCGCAGCCTTCAGCTTTGCGAAGAGCTCGGTGATCGTATCTGGAACCAATCTGATTATGAGTCACTACAAAACTTTTGTAGTTGGGAGGGAGTGATTGCAACCTCACAATCTTGAGCTCCTCCGAATCTTGGCAAGAGAGTTGCTCAAGGCATTGAGTGTAGCCCGACATCTTAATGGCGTGCTCACTAACGGAACTCCCTTCCTCCATCTTGCGCTTAAAGAACTTCTGAGATCTCATATCTCTTAACGGCCTGAGTCTCAAACATGGTTTTCAGCTCTTCGAGAATCTCAAAGGGCCCGGGATAGTTTTCAAAACGATTTTGAAGTTCCGGTTCCATAGCAAAACAACATGGTGCTCTTAATCACACCATAATCATCTTTGCGCGACTGATAGACAGCTTTCTCATCAGCCATAGCTTGCAAAGTAGGGGGTTACCTAACGCTTTCTCAAGGACATAGTCCTTTGTCCGCTGCAGAATGATTCTTAGATTGGAACCGCTAGTGAAGTTAGACCCATTGTTTCTAAGGTTTTCTTTCTCAGAAAACGCTTGAAGTTGAAGTTTGACTTGGCCATGTGATCTACAGATTTGCAAGTACAATTTAGACTATGTTCATGATAAATAGTTCAACTTAATCAAATTACTAGATGAACTCCCACTAAATTCAACATCCCTCAAGTTGTTTAGTGAACACGATCCAAATTCACCACACCTAATCCGATCTTCACGAGAAGAGATGTGGTTTCAATGGTGGACAACGGCGTCGATCATATCATTCATATGACTCATGCTTAACCTTTCGGTTCTTGTGTTCCGAGGCCATGTCTGACATGCTAGGCTCGTCAAGCTAGACCCAAGTATTTCACAGTGCAAAACTGGCTTGCACCGTTGTATGTGAGCGAGAGTCTATAGCACCCGATCATCACGTGATGCTTGGACACGCATTTAACTTCGCAACGGTGCATACCGGGGAGAACACAGCTTTTATCTTGATCTTTATGAGGAATCATCTTATAATGCTACCGTCGATCTAAGCATAATAAGATACATAAAAGGATAAACATCACATGCATATAACTTTATGTGACATGGTATAGCCAATCTTCGCAAGAATGATCTCCATCTTGTGCGTTCCGCATGATCTCCATCACTCCACCATGATTGCCTCCACCACGAATAGCAACTACAACTATTGCTAACTACTTAGCGATAAAGTAAAGCTATTACATGGCGATAAGAAGTTGACTCGCAGGTCATACACAATTATAAAGACAACCATATGGTTCTCCGGCCGTTGTGTACTCATCGACATGCAAGTCGTGAAACATTACAAAACATGATCATCGTGATACAATATACACATCACATCTTGGGCCATACCATATCACGTAACACTCCTCGCAAAAACAAGTTAGACGCCTACTTTGTTGTTGCATGTTTTACGTGGCTTATGGGAGTAGATGCTAAGAACGATTCTTACCTACGGAAAGCCACAACGGTGATATTATGGTTGCCAAACTCCGTGTTAATCCCATGACAACTATAGTGAGAGAAACCGACATCCACCACCGCATGTATGGTACAAGCCACACGTCAAGTGCGGAGCCGGTCTCGCGAACGACGCCGTGTAAGGTTGGCCTGGACCGCTTCAATCTCACTATCCCGCGCCATAAGAAGAACACAAACAAGAGGCTTGCAACAGAAAACATCAACGCTCAACAACCATGTTATGCTCTACTCGTGAAACACATATACGCATAGATCTAGCTCGATACCATCAAGGGTTTCGCAGCATAGTAAATCAAAATTTTCTACTGAAGCTTAACAGAGGGAAAGCCAAGATCTAATCTAGGAGATGCAAACAACGAGAGATTGGATTAGATCTTCATACCCTTGAAGATTCAAGACGTGAGCGGAACGGGCCTAACGTGGGTGATGTAGTCGCACTCGCTTCTCCTCCTCGCGATCCGATCCGATCTAGCACCACAAGTGGCGGTGCCTCCGTGAGATGCACACGCAAAGACTGACGCCCCTCCTTCCTCGGACCAGCAAGTAGGGTGGAGAGATAGATTGGATCTACAACACGACGGTGTGGTGTATATGGTGGAGAATTTCTGCAGAGGCTTCGCTTATAAACAATGGGAGGGAGAGGAGGGCAGCAGGCAACTAGGGTTTGGAGGAAGGTGTAGGTGGGGGGAGGCGCACCAGCCTCTATATAGAGGGGGTGCGCCAGCCCTTGCCCATCCTCCAAGCCTATCTCTAGTTTAAACGATTTAAACTTATCCCTTATCTAGAAACCCTATCTCTAGTTTAAACGAGTTTAAACTTATCTAGATCGGGGCCTATGGGCCTTGTGCCCTGGCCCAATGCGCCAGGACACTCCCTCATAGGCCCATGCCCTCCCGGAAGGTGGGACCACGTTGGCCCCCTTCCGAAGGTTCTAGAAGCTTCGGACAATACCAATTAATCCTAACAATTTGAACTCCAAAATTAATCGCCTTTTATATGAATCTTATTCTCCGCACCATTCCGAACCTCTCGTGATGTCCCAGATCCCATCCGAGACTCGAACAAAAAATTCATAAACCAATTATCCAATCTATCCTAGCCGAGACACGTTATGTGTGACCCTGGGTTCGAGAATATGCGACATGATCTTCTATCAATAATCAACAGCAGGTCTGGCACCCATATTGACTCCCACACATTCATCGATGATCATATCGGATGAACCACGATGCCAGGATTCAATCAATCCCATATATATATTCCCTTCGTCTCGCGATATTTTACTTGCCCGAGATTCGATCGTCGATATCGGCATACCTAGTTCAATCTCGCTCACGTTAAGTACTTCACTGCTCCGTAATCCGATATCACTTTGTGATTAACTCCTTAACCACATGCTTGCAAGCGTGTTGATATCGACACGAGTGGGCCCGAAGTATATCTCTCCGACTTGGGAGGGACAAATCCCATCTCGATACATACAACCCAACAGATACTTTCCGATTACCTGAGAGACACCTTTATGATCACCCTCTCATAGGATGATGTTTGATGACCTCAAAGCTTTCTTCCGATACCAGGGAGTTGTATTATCTCATGGTCTAAGGAATACAATATTTGACATAGGAAAAGCTTCGCAAAGATGAACACAATGACACGATCTAATTGCTTCGCTTAGTTTGGGTCTATCCACCATATCATTCTCCAATGATATGATCTCATTATCAATTGACAACTCATGTCTATGGTTAGGAAACCTTAACCATCATTGATCAATGAGCTAGTCCATAGAGGCGTACTAGGGACACGGTGTTGTTCACAAACCACACAAGTATTAAAGTTTCCGCTTAATACAATTCTAGCATGGAATATAAACTTTATCATGAACAAGAATTATAATAATAACATCTTTATTATTGCCTCTAGGGCATAATTCCAACATTGGGATCCTAGTTTTCTTAGCTTTGGCGATTCTAACAACCACATCATTAGGTGCTCTAAACCTCGCTTTCTTAGGTCTCTTGGCTAGTTGCTTCACATTGTCATCAGTTGATGTGAAACTCGCTTTCTTAGGTCTCTTGACTACAAGTTCCTTCACATCATAATCATCATCATCATCGGATGTGACATCGATTAAGCCAGCGTTGGTTTTAAAAACCTAAATGGACATTGCCGTAATTAGAATTAATGTTTTGTTTTGCTACTGTACAGTAGGTTTAACTACTATCTTAGAGTCAGTAGCAACAATTTTAAAACCTGCATTTCAATGCTATGCTGTACAGTAGGCTCCTTCTGCATTAACCCTTCCATTTTGTAGTATTCATAGTTTTTACATGCGCCTCTTTCTAATTCTTCACTTGACAGTGCAGCCATTTGTAGACTTGCTAACTAGAAGAATCAAATAATAATTAGTGAACTACAAAAATCAAATTTAAAAGCATATGGTTTGGTCACAACTAAAAACATCGTCCAATGAGATGAATCTGTATATACCAAAGAGCATGTACAACCATAGTGGCCATGCAAAGACAATAAGTAGAAGCCTATCATCCCATCAATAGTCAAAGTGCCACATTTTGATCAGTGACCAGTTGTAAATAGTGAAAATCACAAGATTATCCCTTAGCACTAACATAGCTATGAAAAACATCAATTTGGGCCTCATACTAACAAAGCACACATAAATCAATGAGATAATCGAACATATAGCAAGAATCATGCACAATAAATGTGTTTGTACAGAACACATGCTGTATGCACATTATCCCATGAATAGAGATAGTGTCACCCTTTAATCATTGGATAAATGCATGTGAAGAGAATACAATGACCTACATCAATATATAATGTGGGCTCCATAGTAAGATAGCACACACAAGTCAATGAGATGAATATGTATCTACCAAGGAGATGTAGAGCCATAGTGGTTGTACAAAGACACTAAGTAGATGGAGATCATCCCATCAACAAGATAAGTGCCACATATTAGTCATTGGCCAGTTGTAAACAGTTAATATCCTAAGATTATCCATCAGCACTAACATATAGCTATGAAAAACAACAATTTGGGGCATTAATTTGGCGACTACTTCAAGATCATCTAGTGACATAGATAGCAACGCTGCCGCTCTGCCCTAGAACGAGGCGGTGACACTGAGGCCAAGATCCATCACCGGCGACCTAGATGGAGCACTGACGCGATGAACCTAGAACGAGGAGGTGACGCGGTGAAGGGAAGTAGGTCGAGGAGCACTTACATTGTAGCCGTCGTTGCCGGGGAGGGGAGGGTGGTTGGTCGTCGTCGGGAAGGTGAGGGGAGGGGAGGGGATTTGGTCGTCTCCTGGGAGGGTACGAGAGGGGAGGGGATTTGTCCGTCGCCGGGGAAGGGAGGGGATGGGATTTGTCTGTTGCCGGGAGGGTCTGGGAGGGGATTCGGCCGTCATTGGAGAGCATTTTCCTAGTGCTAGGAGGTGAGTGGATTTGGGTGAGTGCGGAAGGGACCCGTACCAACGGCTGTGTGGGGCCCAAGCCGCCCGACAACCGTTGCCGCTACCGTCGTCGCACATGCCGCTGCTGCCAAGGCCAAGACCGCACAACCATCATCGCTACCGTCGCACCGCACTAGGGTAGTTGGGAGGTGGGAGCGCATGCAGGGTGGGAGACGTGTACATCGCACGTGTCAATGCAAAACGCACAAGTGGGAATGCAAAACACGTATACACAGCTCGATTTATTTTGCAGTTAATCATTTTTCAGCATGTCAATGGATAATACAAAACCCATACTCGATTATTTTATTCTAAATTGTTTAGTAAATCATTGTTACTCTAGATACTCCAAGCATGCATGCATGCGTACCAAAAAGATTTCCAACGTGTTTTTTGCCAAAACCACATTGATATCTGATGACCACACACACTCCATGGTTTTCCACTTGGATCCCCCCTAGATTTTGCACATTGCATATGTGTTCTTTTCCAAAACCACATTGATATCTGATGACCACACACACTCTAGTGGATTATATGATTCAACTTCTGTCACACTAGTGTGTTTTTAGTCTTTATATATATGACCATGATGGTTTTACACACATATATATATATATATATCTCCACTACATAGTCATTATTATTGATGATCCACATGACCACATTGATCATATCTATACATGACCACACACACACACACACTACTCTAGTGGATTATATTTTGTGATGCAACTTCTCTGTCACACTGGTGCATTATTGCAATGTGTGGGAGTTGATTTCCTATGTGTGTTTTGCTTCTTCTACACCATGGTTTTCCACTTGGATCCCCCATAGAGTTTGCATGCACATACTATTTCATATGTGTTCTTTTCCAAAACCACATTCATATCTGATGACCACACACACTCAAGTGGATTCTGTGATACAACTTCTGTCACACTAGTGTGTTTTTGGTCTCTCTATATATAACTATGATGGTTTGACACACATGTATATATATTGATCATCCCCTAGAGTGATTGCATGTGTTCTTTTCCTAAACCACACATTGATATAAACATATCTCCACTAGATAGTCATTATTGATGATCCACATGACCACATTGATCATATCTATACATGACCACACACACACTACTCTAGTGGATTATATTATGTAATGCAACTTCTCTGTCACACTGGTGCATTATTACAATGTGTGGGACTTGATTTCATGTGTTTTGCTTGTTCTACACCATGGTTTTCCACTTAGATACCCCATAGAGTTTGCATGCACATTATATTGCTTATGTGTTCTTTTCCAAAACCGCATTGATATCTGATGACCACACACACTCTAGTGGATTCTGTGATTCAACTTCTGTCACACTAGTGTGTTTTTGGTCTCTATATATATGACCATGATGGTTTGACACATGTATATATAAATGGATCATCCCCTAGAGTGATTGCATGTGTTGTTTTCCTAAACCACACATTGATATATATATATATATCCACTAGATAGTCATTATTGATGATCCACATGACCACATTGATCATATCTATACATGACCACACACACACTACTCTAGTCTATTATATTCTGTGACGCGACTTCTCTATCACACTGGTGCATTAAATTTGTGGGAGTTTATTTCCTATGTGTGTTTTTCTTCTTCTAAACACAATGGTTTTCCACTTAGATCCCCCATAGAGTCATTGCATGGTCATTATATTGCATATGTGTTCTTTTCCAAAACCACATTGATATCTAATGACCACACACACTCTAGTGGATTCTGTGATTCAACTTCTGTCACACTAATGTGTTTTTGGTCTCTATATATATGACCAGGATGGTTTGACACATGTATATATATATATATGGATAATCCCCTAGAGTTATTTGCATATGTTCTTTTCCTAAACTACACATTGATATATATATATATATCTCCACTAGATAGTCATTGTTGATGTAGACCTCGATGTAATTTTCCCACTTTACCAAATGACATCCTCTAAATGATGTAGACCTAAATGTCACACACACTCCAGTAAATATATATATGGTTTGACATCCTCTAAATAATGACCATGATGGTTTGACACATGTATATATATATATGGATAATCCCCTAGAGTGATTTGCATGTGTTCTTTTCCTAAACCACACATTGATATATATATATCCACTAGATAGTCATTATTGATGTAGACCCCGATGTAATTTTCCCACTTTTCCTTAACCACACATTGATATATACATATATCTCCACTAGATAGTCATTATTAATGATCCACATGATCACATTGATCATATCTATACATGACCACACACACACTACTCTAGTGGATTATATTCTGTGATGCAACTTCTCTATCACACTGGTGCATTAAATGTGTGGGAGTTGATTTCCTATGTGTGTTTTTCTTCTTCTACACACCATGGTTTTCCACTTGGATCCCCCATAGAGTCATTGCATGCACATTATATTTCATATGTGTTCTTTTACAAAACCACATTGATATCTAATGACCACACACACTACAGTGGATTCTATGATTCAACATCTGTCACACTAGTGTGTTTTTTGTCTCCATATATATGACCATGATGGTTTGATACATGTATATATATGGATAATCCTCTAGAGTGATTTGCATGTGTTCTTTTCCTAAACCACACATTGATATATATATATATATATATCCACTAGATAGTCATTATTGATGTAGACCTCGATGTAATTTTCCCACTTTTCCTAAACCATACATTGATATATATATATATCTCCACTAGATAGTCATTATTCTTGATGATCCACATGACCACATTGATCATATCTATACATGACCACACACACACTAATCTAGTGGATTATATTTTGTGATGCAACTTCTTTGTCACACTGGTGCATTATTGCAATGTGTGGAAGTTGATTTCCTATGTGTGTTTTACTTCTTCTACACCATGGTTTTCCACTTGGATCCCCCATGGAGTTTGCATGCACATTATATTGCATATGTGTTCTTTTCCAAAACCACATTGATATCTGATGACTACACACACTCCAGTGGATTCTGTGATACAACTTCTATCACACTAGTGTGCTTTTGGTCTCTATATATATGACTATGATGGTTTGACACACATTTATATATATGGATCATCCCCTAGAGTGATTGCATGTGTTCTTTTCCTAAACCACATATTGATATATGAATATATCCACTAGATAGTCATTATTGATGTAGACCTCGATGTAATTTTCCCACTTTTCCTATACCACACATTGATATATATATATCTCCACTAGATAGTTATTATTGATGATCCACATGACCACATTTATCATATCTATACATGACCACACACACACTACTCTAGTGGATTATATTCCGTGATGCAACTTCTCTATCACACTGTGCATTAAATGTGTGGGAGTTGATTTCCTATGTGTTTTTTCTTCTTCTACACACCATGGTTTTACACTTGGATCCCCCATAGAGTCATTGCATGCACATTATATTCCATATGTGTTCTTTTCCAAAACCACATTGATATCTAATGACCACACACACTCAAGTGGATTCTGTGATTGAACTTTTGTCAGCCTAGTGTATTTTTGGTCTCTATATATATGACCATGATGGTTTGACACATCTATATATATATGGATAATCCTCCAGAGTGATTTTCATGTGTTCTTTTCCTAAACCACATATTGATATATATATATATATATCCACTAGATTGTCATTATTGATGTAGACCTCGATGTAATTTTCCCACTTTTCCTAAACCATACATCGATATATATATATATCTCCACTAGATAGTCATTATTATTGATGATCCACATGACCACATTGATCATATCTATACATGACCACACACACACTACTCTAGTGGATTATATTTTGTGATGCAACTTCTTTGTCACACTGGTGCATTATTGCAATGTGTGGGAGTTGATTTCCTATGTGTGTTTTACTTCTTCTACAACATGGTTTTCCACTTGGATCCCCCATAGAGTTTGCATGCACATTATATTGCATATGTGTTCTTTTCCAAAACCACATTGATATCTGATGACTACACACACTAAAGTGGATTCTGTGATTCAACTTCTGTCACACTAGTGTGTTTTTGGTCTCTATATATATGACCATGATGGTTTGACACAAGTATATATATGGATAATCCTCTAGAGTGATTTGCATGTGTTCTTTTCCTAAACCACACATTGATATATATATATATATCCACTAGATAGTCATTATTGATGATCCACATGACCACATTGATCATATCTATACATGACCACACACACACTACTCTAGTGGATTACATTATGTGATGCACCTTCTCTGTCACACTGGTGCATTATTACAATGTGTGGGACTTGATTTCATGTGTTTTGCTTGTTCTACACCATGGTTTTCCACTTGGATACCCCATAGAGTTTACATGCACATTATATTGCTTATGTGTTCTTTTCCAAAACCGCATTGATATCTAACGACCACACACACTCTAGTGGATTCTGTGATTCAACTTCTGTCACACTAGTGTGTTTTTGGTCTCTATATATATGACCATGATGGTTTGACACATGTATATATATATGGATCATCCCCTAGAGTGATTGCATGTTTGTTTTCCTAAACCACACATTGACATATATATATATGTCCACTAGATAGTCATTATTGATGATCCACATGACCACAATGATCATATCTATACATGACCACACACACACTATTCTAGTCGATTATATTCTGTGACGCAACTTTTCTATCACACTGGTGCATTAAATTTGTGGGAGTTTATTTCCTATGTGTGTTTTTCTTCTTCTACACACCATGGTTTTCCACTTGGATCCCCCATAGAGTCATTGCATGCATATTATATTGCATATGTGTTCTTTTCCAAAACCACATTGATATCTAATAACCACACACACTCTAGTGGATTCAGTGATTCAACTTCTGCCACACTAGTGTGTTTTTGGTCTCTATATATATGACCATGATGGTTTGACACATATATATATATATGGATAATCCCCTACAGTGATTTGCATATGTTCTTTTCCGAAACAACACATTGATAATATATATATATCTCCACTAGATAGTAATTATTGATGTAGACCTCGATGTAATTTTCCCACTTTACCAAATGAAATCCTCTAAATGATGTAGACCTAAATGTCACACACACTCCACTAAATATATATATGGTTTGACATCCTCTAAATAATGACCATGATGGTTTGACACATGTATATATATATATGGATAATCCCCTAGAGTGATTTGCATGTGTTCTTTTCCTAAACCACACATTGATATATATATATATCCACTAGATAGTCATTATTGATGTAAACCTTGATGTAATTTTCCCACTTTTCCTAAACCACACATTGATATATATATATATCTCCACTAGATAGTCATTATTGATGATCCACATGACCACATTTATCATATCTATACATGACCACACACACACTACTCTAGTGGATTATATTCTGTGATGCAACTTCTCTAGCACACTGGTGCATTAAATATGTGGGAGTTGATTTCCTATGTGTGTTTTTCTTCTTCTACACACCATGGTTTTCCACTTGGATCCCCCATAGAGTCATTGCATGCACATTATATTTCATATGTGTTCTTTTACAAAACCACATTGATATCTAATGACCACACACACTACAGTGGATTCTGTGATTCAACTTCTGTCACACTAGTGTGTTTTTGGTCTCTATATATATGACCATGATGGTTTGACACAAGTATATATATGGATAATCCTCTAGAGTGATTTGCATGTGTTCTTTTCCTAAACCACACATTGATATATATATATATATCCACTAGATAGTCATTATTGATGTAGACCTCGATGTAATTTTCCCACTTTTCCTAAACCATACATTGATATATATATATATATCTCCACTAGATAGTCATTATTATTGATGATCCACATGACCACATTGATCATATCTATACATGACCACACACACACTACTCTAGTGGATTATATTTTGTGATGCAACTTCTTTGTCACACTGGTGCATTATTGCAATGTGTGGGAGTTGATTTCCTATGTGTGTTTTACTTCTTCTACAACATGGTTTTCCACTTGGATCCCCCATAGAGTTTGCATGCACATTATATTGCATATGTGTTCTTTTCCAAAACCACATTGATATCTGATGACTACACACACTCCAGTGGATTCTGTGATACAACTTCTATCACACTAGTGTGCTTTTGGTCTCTATATATATGACTATGATGGTTTGACACACATTTATACAAATGGATCATCCCCTAGAGTGATTGCATGTGTTCTTTTCCTAAACCACACATTGATATATATATATATCCACTAGATAGTCATTATTGATGTAGGCCTTGATGTAATTTTCCCACTTTTCCTAAACCACACATTGATATATATATATCTCCACTAGATAGTCATTATTGATGATCCACATGACCACATTTATCATATCTATACATGACCACACACACACTACTCTATCGGATTATATTCTGTGATGCAACTTCTCTATCACACTGGTGCATTAAATGTGTGGGAGTTGATTTCCTATGTGTTTTTTTGTTCTTCTACACACCATGGTTTTCCACTTGGATCAGCCATAGAGTCATTGCATGCACATTATATTTCATATGTGTTCTTTTACAAAACCACATTGATATCTAATGACCATACACACTACAGTGGATTCTGTGATTCAAGTTCTGTCACACTAGTGTGTTTTTGGTCTCTCTATATATGACCATGATGGTTTGACACATGTATATATATATGGATCATCCCCTAGAGTGATTGCATGTTTGTTTTCCTAAACCACACATTGACATATATATATATATGTCCACTAGATAGTCATTATTGATGATCCACATGACCACAATGATCATATCTATACATGACCACACACACACTATTCTAGTCGATTATATTCTGTGACGCAACTTTTCTATCACACTGGTGCATTAAATTTGTGGGAGTTTATTTCCTATGTGTGTTTTTCTTCTTCTACACACCATGGTTTTCCACTTGGATCCCCCATAGAGTCATTGCATGCATATTATATTGCATATGTGTTCTTTTCCAAAACCACATTGATATCTAATGACCACACACACTCTAGTGGATTCAGTGATTCAACTTCTGTCACACTAGTGTGTTTTTGGTCTCTATATATATGACCATGATGGTTTGACACATGTATATATATATGGATAATCCCCTACAGTGATTTGCATATGTTCTTTTCCGAAACCACACATTGATAATATATATATATCTCCACTAGATAGTAATTATTGATGTAGACCTCGATGTAATTTTCCCACTTTACCAAATGAAATCCTCTAAATGATGTAGACCTAAATGTCACACACACTCCACTAAATATATATATGGTTTGACATCCTCTAAATAATGACCATGATGGTTTGACACATGTATATATATATATGGATAATCCCCTAGAGTGATTTGCATGTGTTCTTTTCCTAAACCACACATTGATATATATATATATCCACTAGATAGTCATTATTGATGTAAACCTTGATGTAATTTTCCCACTTTTCCTAAACCACACATTGATATATATATATATCTCCACTAGATAGTCATTATTGATGATCCACATGACCACATTTATCATATCTATACATGACCACACACACACTACTCTAGTGGATTATATTCTGTGATGCAACTTCTCTAGCACACTGGTGCATTAAATATGTGGGAGTTGATTTCCTATGTGTGTTTTTCTTCTTCTACACACCATGGTTTTCCACTTGGATCCCCCATAGAGTCATTGCATGCACATTATATTTCATATGTGTTCTTTTACAAAACCACATTGATATCTAATGACCACACACACTACAGTGGATTCTGTGATTCAACTTCTGTCACACTAGTGTGTTTTTGGTCTCTATATATATGACCATGATGGTTTGACACAAGTATATATATGGATAATCCTCTAGAGTGATTTGCATGTGTTCTTTTCCTAAACCACACATTGATATATATATATATCCACTAGATAGTCATTATTGATGTAGACCTCGATGTAATTTTCCCACTTTTCCTAAACCATACATTGATATATATATATATATCTCCACTAGATAGTCATTATTATTGATGATCCACATGACCACATTGATCATATCTATACATGACCACACACACACTACTCTAGTGGATTATATTTTGTGATGCAACTTCTTTGTCACACTGGTGCATTATTGCAATGTGTGGGAGTTGATTTCCTATGTGTGTTTTACTTCTTCTACAACATGGTTTTCCACTTGGATCCCCCATAGAGTTTGCATGCACATTATATTGCATATGTGTTCTTTTCCAAAACCACATTGATATCTGATGACTACACACACTCCAGTGGATTCTGTGATACAACTTATATCACACTAGTGTGCTTTTGGTCTCTATATATATGACTATGATGGTTTGACACACATTTATACAAATGGATCATCCCCTAGAGTGATTGCATGTGTTCTTTTCCTAAACCACACATTGATATATATATATCCACTAGATAGTCATTATTGATGTAGGCCTTGATGTAATTTTCCCACTTTTCCTAAACCACACATTGATATATATATATCTCCACTAGATAGTCATTATTGATGATCCACATGACCACATTTATCATATCTATACATGACCACACACACACTACTCTATCGGATTATATTCTGTGATGCAACTTCTCTATCACACTGGTGCATTAAATGTGTGGGAGTTGATTTCCTATGTGTGTTTTTGTTCTTCTACACACCATGGTTTTCCACTTGGATCAGCCATAGAGTCATTGCATGCACATTATATTTCATATGTGTTCTTTTACAAAACCACATTGATATCTAATGACCACACACACTACAGTGGATTCTGTGATTCAAGTTCTGTCACACTAGTGTGTTTTTGGTCTCTCTATATATGACCATGATGGTTTGACACATGTATATATATGGATAATCCTCTAGAGTGATTTGCATGTGTTCTTTTCCTAAACCACACATTGATATATATATATATACACTAGATAGTCATTATTGATGTAGACCTCGATGTAATTTTCCCACTTTTCCTAAACCATACATTGATATATATATATATCTCCACTAGATAGTCATTATTATTGATGATCCACATGACCACATTGATCATATCTATACATGACCACACACACACTACTCTAGTGGATTATATTTTGTGATGCAACTTCTGTGTCACACTAATGCATTATTGCAATGTGTGGGAGTTGATTTCCTATGTGTGTTTTACTTCTTCTACACCATGGTTTTCCACTTGGATCCCCCATAGAGTTTGCATCCACATTATATTGCATATGTGTTCTTTTCCAAAACCACATTGATATCTGATGACTACACACACTCCAGTGGATTCTGTGATATAACTTCTATCACACTAGTGTGCTTTTGGTATCTATATATATGACTATGATGGTTTGACACACATTTATATATATGGATCATCCCCTAGAGTGATTGCATGTGTTCTTTTCCTAAACCACACATTGATATATATATATCTCCACTAGATAGTCATTATTGATGATCCACATGACCACATTGATCATATCTATACATGACCACATACACACTACTCTAGTGGATTATATTATGTGATACAACTTCTCTGTCACACTGGTGCATTATTACAATATGTGGGACTTGATTTCATGTGTTTTGCTTGTTCTACACCATGGTTTTCCACTTGGATCCCCCATAGAGTTTGCATGCACATTATATTGCTTATGTGTTCTTTTCCAAAACCGCATTGATATCTGATGACCACACACACTCCAGTAGATTCTGTGATTCAACTTCTGTCACACTAGTGTGTTTTTGGTCTCTATATATATGACCATGATGGTTTGACACATGTATATATATATGGATCATCCCCTAGAGTGATTGCATGTGTTGTTTTCCTAAACCACACATTGATATATATATATATCTCCACTAGATAGTCATTATTAATGATCCACATGAACACATTGATCATATATATACATGACCACACACACACACTACTCTAGTCGATTATATTCTGTGACGCAACTTCTCTATCACACTGGTGCATTAAATGTGTGGGAGTTGATTTCCTATGTGTGTTTTTCTTCTTCTACACACCAATGTTTTCAACTAGGATCCCCCACAGAGGCATTGCATGCACATTATATTGCATATGTGTTCTTTTCCAAAACCACATTGATATCTAATGACCACACACACTCTAGTGGATTCTGTGATTCAACTTCTGTCATACTAGTGTGTTTTTGGTCTCTATATATATGACCATGATGATTTGACACATGTATATATATATGGATAATCCCCTAGAGTGATTTGCATGTGTTCTTTTCCTAAACCACACATTGATATATATATATATCCACTAGATAGTCATTATTGGTGTAGACCTCGATGTAATTTTCCCACTATTCCTAAACCACACATTGATATATATATATATCCACTTGATAGTTATTATTGATGATCCACATGACCACATTGATCATATCTATACATGACCACACACACACTACTCTAGTGGATTACATTCTGTGATGCAACTTCTCTATCACACTGGTGCATTAAATGTGTGGGAGTTGATTTCCCATGTGTGTTTTTCTTCTTCTACACACCATGGTTTTCCACTTGGATCCCCCATAGAGTCATTGCCTGCACATTATATTGCATATGTGTTCTTTTCCAAAAACATATTAATATCTAATGACCACACACACTCCAGTGGATTTGGTGATTCAACTTATGTCACACTAGTGTGTTTTTGGTCTCTATATATATGATCATGATGGTTTGACACATGTATATATATATGGATTATCCCCTAGAGTTATTTGCATGTGTTATTTTCCTAAACTACACATTGATATATATATATCTCCACTAGATAGTCATTGTTGATGTAGACCTCGATGTAGTTTTCCCACTTTACCAAATGACCTCCTCTAAATGTCACTTTTTGAAAACCACATTGATATCCGATGACCACACACACTCCAGTGGATTCTGTGATTCAACTTCTGTCAAACTAGTGTGTTTTTGATCTCTATATATATGACCATGATGGTTTGACACATTTATATCTATATGGATCATCCCCTAGAGTGATTGCATGTGTTCTTTTCCTAAACCACACATTGATATATATATATCTCCACTAGATAGTCATTATTGATGATCCGCATGACCACATTGATCATATCTATACATGACCACACACACACTACTCTAGTGGATTATATTATGTGATACAACTTCTCTGTCACACTGGTGCATTATTACAATATGTGGGACTTGATTTCATGTGTTTTGCTTGTTCTACACCATGGTTTTCCACTTGGATCCCCCATAGAGTTTGCATGCACATTATATTGCTTATGTGTTCTTTTCCAAAACCGCATTGATATCTGATGACCACACACACTCAAGTGGATTCTGTGATTGAACTTCTGTCACACTAGTGTGTTTTTGGTCTCTATATATATGACCATGATGGTTTAACACATGTATATATATATGGATCATCCCCTAGACTGATTGCATGTGTTGTTTTCCTAAACCACACATTGATATATATATATTTCAACTAGATAGTCATTATTAATGATCCACATGACCACATTGATCATATATATACATGACCACACACACACTACTCTAGTCGATTATATTCTGTGACGCAACTTCTCTATCACACGAGTGCATTAAATGTGTGGGAGTTGATTTCCTATGTGTGTTTTTCTTCTTCTACACACCAATGTTTTCAACTAGGATCCCCCACAGAGGCATTGCATGCACATTATATTGCATGTGTGTTCTTTTCCAAAACCACATTGATATCTAATGACCACACACACTCTAGTGGATTCTGTGATTCAACTTCTATCACACTAGTGTGTTTTTGGTCTCTATATATATGACAATGATGATTTGACACATGTATATATATGGATAATCCCCTAGAGTGATTTTCATATGTTCTTTTCCTAAACCACACATTGATATATATATATATATCTCCACTAGATAGTCAGTATTGATGTAGACCTCGATGTAATTTTCCCACTTTACCAAATGACATCCTCTAAATGATGTAGACCTAAATGTCATACACACTCCAGTAAATATATATATGGTATGGCATCCTCTAAATAGTGACCATGATGGTTTGACACACACACACACATATATATATATATGGATAATCCCCTAGAGTGATTTGCATGTGTTCTTTTCCTAAACCACACATTGATATATATATATCTCCACTAGATAGTCATTATTGGTGTAGACCTCGATGTAATTTTCCCACTATTCCTAAACCACACATTGATATATATATATATATATCCACTTGATAGTTATTATTGATGATCCACATGACCACATTGATCATATCTATACATGACCACACACACACTACTCTAGTGGATTACATTCTGTGATGCAACTTCTCTATCACACTGGTGCATTAAATGTGTGGGAGTTGATTTCCCATGTGTGTTTTTCTTCTTCTACACACCATGGTTTTCCACTTGGATCCCCCATAGAGTCATTGCCTGCACATTATATTGCATATGTGTTCTTTTCCAAAACCATATTAATATCTAATGACCACACACACTCCAGTGGATTTGGTGATTCAACTTATGTCACACTAGTGTGTTTTTGGTCTCTATATATATGATCATGATGGTTTGACACATGTATATATATATGGATTATCCCCTAGAGTTATTTGCATGTGTTCTTTTCCTAAACCACACATTGATATATATATATCTCCACTAGATAGTCATTGTTGATGTAGACCTCGATGTAGTTTTCCCACTTTACCAAATGACCTCCTCTAAATGTCACTTTTTGAAAACCACATTGATATCCGATGACCACACACACTCCAGTGGATTCTGTGATTCAACTTCTGTCAAACTAGTGTGTTTTTGATCTCTATATATATGACCATGATGGTTTGACACATTTATATCTATATGGATCATCCCCTAGAGTGATTGCATGTGTTCTTTTCCTAAACCACACATTGATATATATATATCTCCACTAGATAGTCATTATTGATGATCCGCATGACCACATTGATCATATCTATACATGACCACACACACACTACTCTAGTGGATTATATTATGTGATACAACTTCTCTGTCACACTGGTGCATTATTACAATATGTGGGACTTGATTTCATGTGTTTTGCTTGTTCTACACCATGGTTTTCCACTTGGATCCCCCATAGAGTTTGCATGCACATTATATTGCTTATGTGTTCTTTTCCAAAACCGCATTGATATCTGATGACCACACACACTCAAGTGGATTCTGTGATTGAACTTCTGTCACACTAGTGTGTTTTTGGTCTCTATATATATGACCATGATGGTTTAACACATGTATATATATATGGATCATCCCCTAGACTGATTGCATGTGTTGTTTTCCTAAACCACACATTGATATATATATATTTCAACTAGATAGTCATTATTAATGATCCACATGACCACATTGATCATATATATACATGACCACACACACACACTACTCTAGTCGATTATATTCTGTGACGCAACTTCTCTATCACACGAGTGCATTAAATGTGTGGGAGTTGATTTCCTATGTGTGTTTTTCTTCTTCTACACACCAATGTTTTCAACTAGGATCCCCCACAGAGGCATTGCATGCACATTATATTGCATATGTGTTCTTTTCCAAAACCACATTGATATCTAATGACCACACACACTCTAGTGGATTCTGTGATTCAACTTCTATCACACTAGTGTGTTTTTGGTCTCTATATATATGACAATGATGATTTGACACATGTATATATATGGATAATCCCCTAGAGTGATTTTCATATGTTCTTTTCCTAAACCACACATTGATATATATATATATATCTCCACTAGATAGTCAGTATTGATGTAGACCTCGATGTAATTTTACCACTTTACCAAATGACATCCTCTAAATGATGTAGACCTAAATGTCATACACACTCCAGTAAATATATATATGGTATGGCATCCTCTAAATAGTGACCATGATGGTTTGACACACACACACACATATATATATATATATGGATAATCCCCTAGAGTGATTTGCATGTGTTCTTTTCCTAAACCACACATTGATATATATATATCTCCACTAGATAGTCATTATTGGTGTAGACCTCGATGTTATTTTCCCACTTTTCCTAAACCACACATTGATATATATATATATCTCCACTAGATAGTTATTATTGATGATCCACATGACCACATTGATCATATCTGTACATCACCACACACACACTACTCTAGTGGATTATATTCTGTGATGCAACTTCTCTATCACACTGGTGCATTAAATGTGCGGGAGTTGATTTCCTATGTGTGTTTTTCTTCTTCTACACACCATGGTTTTCCACTTGGATCCCCCATAGAGTCATTGCATGCGCATTATATTGCATACGTGTTCTTTTCCAAAACCATATTAATATCTAATGACCACACACACTCCAGTGGATTTGGTGATTCAACTTATGTCACACTAGTGTGTTTTTGGTCTCTATATATATGATCATGATGGTTTGACACATGTATATATATATATGGATTATCCCCTAGAGTTATTTGCATGTGTTCTTTTCCTAAACCACACGTTGATATATATATATATATCTCCACTAGATAGTCATTGTTGATGTAAACCTCGATGTAATTTTCCCACTTTACCAAATGACCTCCTCTAAATATCACTTTTCCAAAACCACATTGATATCCGATGACCACACACACTCCAGTGGATTCTGTGATTCAACTTCTGTCAAACTAGTGTGTTTTTGATCTCTATATATATGACCATGATGGTTTAACACATGTATATCTATATGTATCATCCCCTAGAGTGATTGCATGTGTTCTTTTCCTAAACCACACATTGCTATATATATATATCTCTAGTAAATAGTCATTATTGATGATCCACATGACCACATTGATCATATCTATACATGACCACACACACACACTACTCTAGTGGATTATATTCTGTGATGCAACTTCTCTGTCACACTGGTGCATTAAATGTGTGGGAGTTGATTTCCTATGTGTGTTTTGCTTCTTCTACACGCCATGGTTTTCCACTTAGATCCCCCTAATACATTGCAAATGTATCTATAATTTTTTATGTTCCATGCTTGGTTTTATCCACTTTCTTGTGTTTTGTCCAACTTTGGAGTACTTTTCATATGATTTCTTGGACTAACCTATTAACAAAAGCCAAAGTGCCAGCTGCCTGTTTTCTGCTGTTTTTGGTTCCAGGAAAGTCAGAAAATGAATATTCTCGGAATTGGATGGTTCAAAAGCCAAAGTGCCTATTTTTCCAGAAGTCATCAGATGCTGAATCTGAGGCGGAGAGGGGCGAGGCCACACCACCTGGCCGCGCGACCAAGCTTGGCCCGCGCCTGGGGGTGGTGTGGTGGCCCCTGGCACCCCCTCGGTCTCCCCTTCCGCCTATATATTGCCCTCAGGACAAAAACCCTAAGTACCCGATCAAAAATCCACAAAAGAGTCTGTAGCCGCCGTCATCTCCATCCCTAGATCGGGAGGGATCTGAAGCTCTTCGCGGCACCCTACCGGAGAGGGGAATTCACCCTGGAGGCCTTCTTCATCACCATGCAAGCCTCCGGTGTGATGCGTGAGTAGTTCATCCTTGGACTACGGATCCATGTACTAGCTAGATGGCTGGTTCTCCTCCTTTGTGCTTTCATGTTTAGAGCTTGTGAGCTCCGTTCATGATCAAGATCATCTATTTGTAATTCTGCATGTTGTGTTTGCGGGGATCCGATGGATATTGAGATGCTATTTCAGATTGATTATTGATTCTATCATGTCTTTGTTATTTGAGATCTTGCATGCTTTCCGTTGTTAGTAGCTATGTTGGCCAAGTAGATGCTAGCAACTCCAAGAGTTAGTATTTATGCTCGATAGTGGGTTCATGCCTCTGGTAATCTGGGGAAGTGACAGAAATCTCTAAGGTACTAGATGTGTTGTTGCTACTAGGGAGAAAACAACAATCCTTTGTTCATAGAACAATCATTTTGTTTACTTTACACGCAGTTCGTAAAGCAATAATTTGTTGCTTGCAACTTAATACTGGAGGGGGTTCGGATGATAACCTGAAGGTGGATTATTAGTCATAGATGCAGTTGGATGGCGCTCTATGTATAATGTTGTAATGCCCAATCAAGTCTCAAAGGATTCAAGATGATTAGTATATGCATGTATTGCTTTTTCGATGTTTGTCAATTGCCCCGCTGTAATTTGTTCACCCAGCATGTTATCTATCTAAGGAGAGCCACCTCTAGTGAACTATGGATCCCGGTCCTTGTCCTTTACTTTTACATAGAATCTATAAACTGTTTACTGCTTTGTGTTTACTTTCTGCAAACTTTTACTTCTTTCCATTCGATACGTTTAATCCTTTGTTTTCCGCAAAACAGGGTGAGATTGACAACCTCATCACAAGTTGGGGACAAAGTTCTATGGTTGTGTTGTGCAGGTCTCCACGTTGCTACTAGCACCTAGAGTGCCTGCCAAAGCTTAGCTAGTAACACCTTTGGGGTGTTTCCTTGCTCCTACTGGTTCGATTAAACCTTGGTTTCATACTGAGGGAAACTTGCTGCTGTGCTCACCATACCTTCCTCTTGGGGTTCCCAACGAGCTCTACATCAACACCACTCCAGCATTTTTCTGGCGCCATATATAGAGCCATCAGACTAGTTTTCTGGCGCCGTTGCTGGGGAGTCAAGGACATCTTCACAAGGGGAGTCCCTCAGAACCAATCTCTTTTCTTTGTTATTTTTGTTTTTCTTAGTTTCTTTTTGCTTTGTTTGCTTGTTCTGTTATCAAAAACACAAAAAAAATAGTTCTACAAGTTTGCTTTGTTATTCAAAAACCCAAAAAAATGACTACTCTTGAAAACACTAAGTTGTGTGACTTCACTAGCACCAACAACAATGATTTTATGAGCACACCTATTGCTCCACCTGTGCCTGAAGCTATTTTCTTTGAGATAAAACCTGCTTTGCTCAATCTTGTTATGAGAGAACAATTTTCTGGTATTGGTAATGAAGATGCTGCTTCCCATCTAAATAACTTTGTTGAACTTTGTGAGATGCAAAAGCATAGGGTTGTAGATGGTGATATTATTAAGCTGGAATTTTTTCCTTTCTCTTTGAGAGGAAAAGCTAAAGAATGGTTGAATTCCTTAACTAGGAATAGTATTGATTCTTGGACTAAGTGCAAAGATGCTTTTATTGGAAAATACTACCCTCCCGCTAAGATTATATCTATGAGAAGTGAAATAATGAAGTTTAAACAACTTGATAATGAACATGTTGCTCAAGCTTGGGAAAGAATGAAATCTTTGGTTAAGAATTGTCCCACTCATGGACTGACTGCTTGGACGATCATCCAAACTTTTTATGCAGGATTGAACTACTCTTTAAGGAACCTATTGGATTCTGCTGCTGGAGGTACCTTTATGACCATCACTTTGGGTGCTGCAACAAAACTTCTGGACAATATGATGGTTATTTATTCTAAATGGCATACTGAGAGAGCTCCACAAGGTAAGAAGGTAAATTATGTTGAGGAAACCTCCTCCTTGAGTGATAAGATTGATATTATTATGTCCATGTTTGTTAATGGGAAAGCCCATATTGAACCAAATAATGTCCTTTTAGCCTCTTTGGTTGCTCAAGAAGAGCAAGTTGATGTGAACTTCATAAGAAACAACAACTTTGGCAATAATGCTTATATGAGTAATTTTGGTAACAACAATTATAAGCCATATCCTCCCAACAATGGTAATTCTTATGTAAATTCTTACAACAATAATAGGAGTGCACCCTCTGAACTTGAAGTTATGCTCAAATTATTAGTAAGCAAACTGCTTTCAATAAAACTATTGAGGAAAAACTCTCTAATGCTGAAAGAAATATAGCATCTTTGGCTAATTCTCAATATTCTATGAATAAAATGGCTGCTAAACCTGAAACTAATGATAATCCCTTTGCAGCTACTAATGCCATACAAGTAAGAATTGATGAAAATGTTAGACTATTAGCTGAATTACATGCTAAGTGGGAAAGATAATATGAAATTGCTAGAAACATTAGTGTTTATACTATTACCACCACTAGTGTTGAGGCTAGTAATAGTTCTACTACTTTAGATGATAAATTTGATTTTGATCTTGATGGTTGCAACATCTCTGAAGTTATTAAGTCCTACAAAAGCTTGCTAAAAGTCCTAATGCTAGTGCTATGAACATGGCCTTTACAAAACACATTACTGATGCTCTCATAAAGATTAAAGAAGAAAAGATGAAACATAAAGCTTCTATTCCTATAAAATAAGAAGATGGTTGGGAACCCATCATTAATATGAAAGTGAATGACTTTGATTTTAAAGCTTTATGTGATCTTGATAGTAGTGTTTCTATTATGCCTAGAAGGATTTATGATATGCTTGATTTGCCTCCTCTTAAAGATTGTTATTTGAATGTCCCACTTGATGATAATGCTAAAAAGAAACTCATGGGGAGTCTTAATTATGTTCTTGTTATGGTTAACAATGCCTATGTCACCGTTGATTTCTATGTTTTGGATGTTGAATACAATGCTTCTTGTCCTATTATTTTGGGAAGACCTTTTCTTATAACTGCTGGTGCCATCATTGATATGAAAGAAGGCACCATTAAATATCAACTCTCACTCAAAAAGTTATAGAACACTTCCCTAAGAAGATAGAGAAGATTTCTTTTGCTTCTCCTATGAAAACAAAATTTGGTCTTAATGCTTTTTCATTTGAGAACACTTGATTCTTTTTCTTGCTTCTTATGCCTAACTTAAAGGCGTTAAAGAAAAGTACTTATTGGGAGATAACCCAAATGTTTTAGATGAGTCTTGGAGGTTATTACTTAATAACCACTCCTTATCCTTTTTATTTGCTTTTTGTGCCAAGAGTAACCTCTAATGAGAGAGAAGTAATGATTGGGAAAGTTGCTGTCCCGAAACAGATTTCTGTGCTTCACCGTAAAAATTCGTGTAAAATCTCTGAACGTATTTTTGAGGCATGAATTTTTATGCTTCTGCCCCAGGTTGTTATCTAACTTTCATTAGTTCAATACTTTTTTATTTGAGCAACATAAGGTCTTCGAAAAAATTCGTCTTTACCTGCTGGTCTGTTTTGACAGATTTCTACCATTTTCTGCATTTTTTCTTGTCGGATCCTTTTTGAGTTCTTTTGGGGAATTGAGCTTTTTGAGGAAAGTGCTACAGTATCTAGTTTTCTAATGGAAGTTTATTTGGTGTTAGAACTGAACCTTAAGACTTATTTATCTTGAGTGCACTAATGTTGCTAATAAAGATTGTGTGAAGTTTTGTATGAAGGAAAAATTTCAGGTGTATGGAAGGAATGAGTAATGAGATGAAGGATGGACTAAAGCTTAAGCTTGGGTATGCCACGCGTGTCACCCCAATAAATATCTAAGAAGTATAAGCGTCAAAGTTGGGCATCCCCTTCTTCATCAATAAAAATCCAGGTTTCTTCCAAATGCTTCATTTTTATTGTTTCATGCACAGTTGTGTTGTTCTTGGAGCGTCTTCTTTTTCGTTTTCGTTTTGGTTTTTCGTTTGCTTTTGTTTGCTTAGTTTTCTGAATAAATTGGTTGGACCCCCTCTTTCATACATTGGTTTGCAAATAGTTTGGTTTGGTTTGGAAAAGAGTAGGAAAGTTCATTCTTATGTGGTAAAAAGAGCTTGTTTTTGATTGTGGCCTATGCTTTGTCATGCCATGCTTGATATTGTTTTGGATTTATGCTTAGTATTCTTTGGTTTAGCATGACTTGTTATAAAAAATTGAGATTGCTTAATGTGCCTTGGATGAATCATGCATTGTTTTAGCATATTAAAACATAGTATAGTGGTATTCTCCTTTGATGCTTTATTTGGGTTGACTTGGCACATGATCACACCATGTTATGACTATCTCAAGTCACCATAGACTTTATGATCGTTTAGTTTTCAACTTGTAGTATCACTTTATGCTTTGATCAATGATGTTTTGTCGCTCTGCATGATTATGGCCATTATTGCTCTCTTAGTTTGTCGCTCCCAGTCTTTTGCTAGCCTCCACAACCAACTATGAGTTCCACTCATGCATACAACTCCCTAAACAAAGTTATTCCAAAGAGTCCACCATACCTACCTACTAGCTTATGCTATTCCAAGTATATTCATGTTTTTGTTTACCTTCCGAATTATACTTGTTATGAGAAAACTAGTGATTACAGCTCTCACGAACTTGATGGAACACTTTACTTTTCTTGCCCCTAATAAACATGAACCATTGTGTCGTCTATATTGTATATGCTTGCACTTATTTGTTGGGAATTAGCAGAACCATGCTTTCATGGGGAACGCTTTCAACATTGCACGTGGTACTTGTACCTAGTTAATATCATGCTCTTTTGTATATGGATGTCGTCGGTGTGAAATTAAAGGGGAGTTTGTAAGTCCATGGAGTTATGTATATGTGTTAGAGAAACACCTGGGCCACTGGTCTAATCCATGCTGACATGGTGGAAACCTGCAACTTAACCATAATGAGTTGTCTATGAAGCATTCTTCTTATAAAAAAAAGAGTCCTACACTGAGAAAAAAGAGAAAAAGAAAAGAAAAAAAAGAGATTATGAAAAGAGGAAAGAGAGAAAAAGCACCATATTCCCATGGTAAATAAGAAGAATGATGAGATGCTCGTTGTCTGCTTGCCTTGTCATTTTGATATGGGGATTCTTCCGTATCATCGGGCAAGGTACCCGTTACGGTTCTCTATGATACACATGTACTTACGATGACAAGAACTTACCGGTGACTAAACTTGAGTAGCATGACGAGCGACCCTCGTATACAAGGGACATGAGATTTCTAACTTATACTTCGTCAAGCATGTACACCATAGTTTGTTCACTTTAACCTTAATCACTTCAAGATGCTTATGATAGGGGCAATGAGAGGTGAAAGCTATACGTACCATAATTTTTGGAAGCTCTTTATGAGACTTCAATCCCTGCTTCCTTCTATGAAGGCCTTTCTTCCACCATTATATTGAGTCTCCACCTTCTACCTTTATGCACCTACTTTGAGAGCAGAGTGGCCATTCTTAGTTCTATGTGCATTGTCCCAAGACTAGTTGATTGATGCATAACTTGATATTGCTTGTTTTAAACTATTGTATCTAGTCACTCTTATGAACTTTGAAGGTGTCCTACGCATTTATATTTGCTACTCTATTGAGGGACAAGCTGAATACTATTATGCTATGTTTTCTTTATATGAAACAAACAAATGTCTTGCAAAGCAATGTTATTCATGAATCTTTTGTTTGTGCCTTTTCATGTTGCATCATAGTTTCTTTGTCTTATTGCTAGAACCTTGTCTTTCATGTTATGATTGAAGTACTATGATCCCAGATTTGAATGTTTTACAAATACTTTGATCAAGTCTTTGATGGTGCATGTCACCTCAAAAATTATTCTTTCTTTTTATCACTTACCTACTCGAGGACGAGCAGGAGTTAAGCTTGGGGATGTTGATACATTGCAAATGTATCTATAATTTTTGATGTTCCATGCTTGGTTTTATCCACTTTCTTGTGTTTTGTCCAACTTTGCAGTACTTTTCATATGATTTCTTGGACCAACCTATTAACAAGAGCCATAGTGCCAGCTGCCTGTTTTCTACTGTTTTTGGTTCCAGGAAAGTCAGAAAATGAATATTCTCGGAATTGGACGGGACAAAAGCCAAAGTGCCTATTTTTCCGGAAGGGATCAAGTGCCAGAATACAAGACGGAGAAGGGCCAGGGGCCGGCCACACCACTTGGTCGTGCGGCCAGGCCTGGCTCGCGCCAGGGGGTGGTGTGGTGGCTCCCGGCACCCCCTCAGCCTCTCCTTCTGCCTATAAGTTACCCTCGGGACGAAAACCCTAGGTACCCGATCAAAAATCCACGAAGAGTTCAGAGTCGCTGTCATCTCCATCCCTAGATCGGGAGGATCTGCTCTTCCGGCACCCTACCGGAGAGGGGAATTCACCCTGGAGGCCTTCTTCATCACCATGCAAGCCTCCGGTGTGATGCGTGAGTAGTTCATCCTTGGACTACGGATCCATGTAGTAGCTAGATGGCTGGTTTCTCCTCCTTTGTGCTTTCATGTTTAGATCTTGTGAGCTCCGTTCATGATCAAGATCATCTATTTGTAATTCATACATGTTGTGTTTGCGGGGATCCGATGGATATTGAGATGCTATTTCAGATTGATTATTGATTATATCATGTCTTTGTTATTTGAGATCTTGCATGCTTTCCGTTGTTAGTAGCTATCTTGGCCAAGTAGATGCTAGCAACTCCAAGAGTTAGTATTTATGCTCGATAGTGGGTTCATGCCTCTGGTAATATGGGGAAGTGACAGAAATCTCTAAGGTACTAGATGTGCTGTTGCTACTAGGGAGAAAACAACAATCCTTTGTTCATAGAACAATCGTATTGTTTACTTCACACGCAGTTCGTAAATCAATAATATGTTGCTTGCAACTTAATACTGGAGGGGGTTCGGATGATAACCTGAAGGTGGATTATTAGTCATAGATGCAGTTGGATGGCGGTCTATGTATAATGTTGTAATGCCTAATCAAGTCTCAAAGGAGTCAAGATGATTAGTATATGCATGTATTGCTTTCTCGATGTTTGTCAATTGCCCCGCTGTAATTTGTTCACCCAGCATGTTATATATCTAAGGAGAGCCACCTCTAGTGAACTATGGATCCCGGTCCTTGTCCTTCACTTTTACATACAATCTATAAACTGTTTACTGCTTTGTGTTTACTTTATGCAAACTTTTACTTCTTTCCATTCGATACGTTTAATCCTTTGTTTTCCGCAAAACACGGTGAGATTGACAACCTCATCGCAAGTTGGGGACAAAGTTCTGTGGTTGTGTTGTGTAGGTCTCCACGTTGCTACTAGCACCGATAGTGCGCGCTGCCAAAGCTTAGCTTGTAACACCTTTGGGGTGTTTCCTTTCTCCTACTGGTTCGATGAAACCTTGGTTTCATACTGAAGGAAACTTGCTTCTCTGCTCACCATACCTTCCTCTTGGGGTTCCCAACGAGCTCTACATCAACACCGCTCCAGCATTTTTCTAGCGCCATATACAGAGCCATCACCCCCATAGAGTCATTGCATGCAAGTTATATTGCATATGTGTTCTTTCAAAAACCACATTGATATCTGATGACCACACACACTCTAGTTGATTATGTGATTCAACTTCTGTTACACTAGTGTGTTTTTGGTCTCTATATATATGACGATGATGGTTTGACACATGTACATATATATATGGATCATCCCCTAGAGTGATTGCATGTGTTCTTTTCCTAAACCACACATTGATATATATATATATATATATCTACTAGATAGTCATTATTGATGATCCACATGACCACATTGATCATATCTATACATGACCACACACACACTACTCTAGTGGATTATATTCTGTGATGCAACTTCTCTGCCACACTTGTGCATTATTGCAATGTGTGGGAGTTGATTTCCTATGTGTGTTTTTCTTCTTATACACACCATGGTTTTCCACTTGGATCCCCCATAGAGTCATTGCATGCACATTATATTGCATATGTGTTCTTTTCCAAAACCACATTGATATCTAATGACCACACACACTCTAGTGGATTCTGTGATTCAACTTCTGTCACACTAGTGTGTTTATGGTCTCTATATATCTGACCATGATGGTTTAACACATGTATATATATGGATCACCGCCTAGAGTGATCATGTGTTCTTTTCCTAAATTAAACCATGCATTGATATATATATATATATCTCCACTAGATAATCATTATTGATTATCCACATGACCACATTGATCATATTTATACATGATTACACACACTACTCTAGTGGATTATATTATGTGATACAACTTCTCTGTCACACTGGTGCATTTATTGCAATGTGTGGAAGTTGATTTCCTATATATGTGTGTTTTGCTTCTTCTACACCATGGTTTTCCACTTGGAGCCCCCATAGAGTCGCACATTATATTGCATATGTGTTATTTTCCAAAACCACATTGATATCTGATGACAACACACACTCCACTAGTGGATTCTCTCTATCACACTACTGCATTAATATAATGTGTGTGGATGTTGCTTTTCCTATGTATGTTTTGCTTCTACACCATGGGTTGCCACTTGGATCCCCCTAGAGTCATTGCACATTGCATATATATATATATATGTGTGTGTGTGTGTGTGTGTTCTTTTCCAAAACCACATTGATATATATCTACATGACCACACACACACTCAAGTGGAATGCAACTTCCTTGTACTACTAGTGCATTTCAATATGTGAGGAAGGTTCTTTCCTATGTTTGTTTTGATTCTACACCATGGTTTGCCACTCTTGGGTACCCATAGAGTCATTTTGCAAATTGCATATATATGTATATATATGTGTTTTTTTCCAAAACCACATTGATATCTACATGACCACACACACACTCCAGTGGATCTGTGATGCAACTTCTCTGTCACAGTGCATTGCAATGTGTGGAAGTTGTTTTCCTATGTGTGTTTTGCTTCTACATGATGGTGGTTTGCCGCTTGGATCCCCATAGAGTCATTGCACATTGCATATATATATGTGTTCTTTTCCAAAACCACATTGATATATATACATGAACCACACACACACTATTGTCAAAACACGTACTCGTAAAAAAAACACATATATATGAATATTCAAATACACCATGCCAGGGAAGTTGCATTTGAGAATAGGCTCACCCAGGGGTGAGTTCTACCTATATCAACATCCACACTTTAATAAATATGGTAATGCTAATTTATTTGAGCATTATACGGAATTTTCCTGAATTTTGGGTTAGTAATTGCTAATTTCTTCGAAAGGTACCTTTTTTAACAAGTATCCTATATGATTAATTTATTTGAGCGACTCATCATGCAATAGATGGCCAGGATACGCCATCAAAAAATTTGACCGACACACCCCGCTTAAATTTCACGCGTAGGAGTTAAATTTCGTGCCTCAAAATTTCATCCCTGGGATAGACCGATCAGCCCTTCAGCACAGCACCACGCATCATTCACGGAGAGGGCATTTAGGTAATCTAAAAGAACCCTCCTTATCCCCTCCCTCGCCGAAAGTGGACGAGATCCATCAAAGTATAAATACAAATTTTTCACAGTGGACTATTTTACACTTGTGATTACTATTGGACAATCAACAACATATGTTATATTATGCCTATTTGCCTATTTAGTAGCAAGATATAGATGCATATACTGCTCATGTTTAATTCTCCTGACCTCCTTATTATTGCAACCAATTGGTGAATTGCCCAGCTTGTAAACTATTAGGCTTATGATCTGTTTGCGTGTGATAAAGGTTGCATTATCCTGTTTGTTGCATTACTTTGGGTATTTCATGATATGTCTTATGTTCATTGTATAAGTTGTTCATAGTTTACTGTTTTACATGATGGTTTACTATAGGACAATGAGCACCATAGGTTATATTTTTCTTAATTGCCTATTTAATTGCACGGTAGATGCTTGTACTGCTTATGTTTAATCGTCTTGCGCTGCTTATTATTGTAGTGTATAATACTAAGTCTAGTCATAGTGGGGAGTAACATAGCATGTTACTAGGCTATGTTACTCCCCACTATGACTAGTCTTAATGTTATCTCCACAGTGAGCAGTGTCATAGGTCTTATAACATATACACCATCATTTAGGTTGGTCATAGTGGGAAGTTTGTACACACTAGTATTATGTGTATGATACTAGTATATAATACCAGCTAGGCCACCCATAGTAGGACTATCATGCAATCCATGTTGCATTTGTTTTGCTGTTTCGTCGTATGTCTTATGATCAGAGTATGAATTGGTCATAGCGGACTGTTCCACCCCATATGTTATATATTGAGCCATATTTGGAGTTCCATATACATGTTAGAAAGACATATGTAAAGTGGAATGTGCTTGGGGTGTTTCTTATAAAAATAATCCTAGCTTTTTCGTAAGAAACAATGCTTATTTGTATTCGAGAGGTGCCAATTTAGACATCATCCTGTTATAAATAAGCACCATTGCTTAACCAAAAACCGGTTTATTTCACTAAGCACTTCTCTAAGCGTCTTGCATTGTACACGCTCTTAGATTCTTAGCATATGTTGTTGCATCGCCAAGTGTATTCGCCCCCACCACACACACCCCACAGACCCCTAGAAGTAGCAAAAAGGAAGTCTGTAGACTAGGTTAGATTATCCCGTGTGTTGCATTAGTTTGGCAACCTACGATCTTTTTGTTTAAATTGCTCATGGCGACCTGTTAAATGATGAGTACTATATACTATATCACATAGGTTGGTATCGCACCCAGTTTTATATTTCTAGATTAATTGGAATTCTTTATTCATGTTAGAACCACAAATACTACCGATGGAAAAAAGTCGGATGAAAACCATCATGAGAAAAAGTCCATGGAAGTAACAAGTTGGTATTAGGTTCGTAGCCAGTGTTATTGCATCCCCAACTATATTCTCCCCTAAAAAGAGCAATAGTGATCCCTCTGGACCTCAGTATGATCCCGAGGGGGGGGGTATCAGTGAAGGTGACATATCAGGTGATGAAACACTAGTCACCGAGGAGACTGGGGTGCAGGTAGTCCCCTTACCTGCTAGCTCACCATTTTGTCATGATTTCTCCACAATTAAGGTGATGCAAAATCATCTCGTGTGGAATTGTTTGCTTACTCTTTTTGCCATATGTTTTGTTCCTCTTTATTTTCCCCAATTGAATGTTACATGTAAAATGTGTAGCTTAAGCAGAGAAAATTCAAGAAGACAGCTCCCAGAAAAGTATGGATCCTGGTGGTGTATCATCTCGCAAGCGTGTTGTGGCATCAATACTATCTCTAGACATAGAAAATGAGAGATACACTAGGTCCAAGGGCAATCCGCTAAAAGTAGGACTTCCACCTCTAGGTTCCACACGGTGGACAACAAAAGTGGCAAGTCCTGCAACCCATTCACAAGAAACTCGGAGTGCAACCCAGAAGATTGCCAAAGCCGAA
The DNA here is from genome assembly GCA_023614405.1 of Avena insularis. Lineage (NCBI taxonomy): Eukaryota > Viridiplantae > Streptophyta > Magnoliopsida > Poales > Poaceae > Avena > Avena insularis. The sequence goes on along the minus strand of CM042696.1, from coordinate 282,175,932 downwards.
CAACCTGATGCCTGGCAAACGACCAAAGCCGAACTTCCGGATGCCAGGGTAACTACCAAAGCCGCAATTCCTAATGCCCAGGAGGTGGCTAGAGATGCACTTCATTTTCCCCTGCTGGTCACCGATGATGCAGTTCCTGATGCCAACCTAGTGGATAGATTTGGAGTTCTCGATGCCCGGCAAGTAGCTAAACCTTCAGTTCCTGATGTCGGCCAAGTGGCCAAAGCTGCAGTTCCTAATGCCGGCCAACTAGCTAAAGCTACAATTTCTGATGCCGGCCAAGTGGCCAAAGCTGTAGTTCCTGATGCTGGCCAAGTGGCTAAACCTGCAGTTCCTGATTCCCACCAAGGCGAGAAGCCAGCTGCCGTCAATCTACCACCCACCCAAGCGAAGAAGGCAGCAGCCCAAGGCAAGAAACCAGCTGCCCAAGGCGAGCTGCCAGCTGTCCAACATGAGCAGCACTTTGCCCAAGGTGACCTGCCCACTCCCTCCGACCCACTGGTATGCCGTCCAGCACCTCCCCAAAGCCAGCAGCCACCCCCAAAGCCAGCATCCACCCCCCAAAGCCAGCAGCCATCCCCTCAAAGCCAGCAGCCACCTCCCCAAAGCCAGCAGCCACTTACCCAAGGTGTGGAACCCCAACCCACATCCTACTGTCCTCTGGCACCTCCCAAAGCCAACCTGCCACCTCCACAAATCAAGAAGCCACCTTCCCATGCGACGAACTCCGCATCCTTCTGCCCATGGGTATCCCCCAAATGTGACTTGCTACCACTCCAAATCCAGAAGCCACCTCCCAGCTGTCTACGGGCACCTCGCCAAAGCAACCATGCACCATCCTAAACCGATGGGTTAGGTACCCAAGGCACTACGTCAGCTACCCAACATCTATGTTCAGCTGTCGATGGTGAGGACTCTGGTACCCAATTGGAGGGTCAGGGCTCAGCTACCCAGTACGATGAGTTAGCTACCGAATATGGGGAATCTGATCCTAGTCATGAAGTATCGTGCCAAGACTATAGTGACTGGTTTCAACATGGTAATGCGTTAAACTGACTGCTTGCTCACTTATAATTCATTTAATCCCATCATATTACTGTGGAACACTAAATCATCACATTGTATTCCTGTAGATGATGATTGCTACCAGATGTCTCAAGACTTTGATGCACTTTGTTCTGAAGACGCTAAAACGCAGAATTCTGAAGATATAGTTCCGCATACTGGTCAAACTCTGGTGGTGAGGGGGAAAACATGGGGAAGAGGCTTGACAAGTTGTCGAAAGGAGGGAGACTTTCACTTAATGTTCTTCCAGGAAGAACTAGACCAGACGAGCCAGGTGTTGCTGCCAGGTTTGCCAGTGAGAGTTCAGTCACAATAAGGACTAGCATGCCTATCTTACCCCACTAGAAAGATCACAAGAAGAGGGTTCGTGTCCAATCAGACTTCATATGAAAAGTTTCTGTATGTTCTATGACTTAGCTGTCCTTTACCTTCCCAGTTCTCTGTTTATGCAAATGCTGATGCTCCATGTTTTATTTCAGCAAAAGTTTGCCATGGACACAAATCACCCTGACGTGCGGAATGCTTGCATAAATCAATTTATGAGGCATGCAAGGAATCAGCGGTATATTCTAAAGAAGAAGTATTTTGATCCCTACCCTCTGAACCAAGTTACAAGGAAATGTCCTGATGAAGTGAAACACATGACCGACGAGATGTGGTGCAAGCTTGTTGATACTTGGTTTGACCCCAGGAAATAGGTCACTTTTTGTTTACTCTGTTACTGTTACTACATGTGTTTGAATTGTTTGATTGGAACTGCCTCTTATACTGTATGGTTCTTCTTGTGTAGAGTACTTGTGTAATAAACAAGAATAATAGGAGCAAAGTCTTGTACCTAGCTGCCACAAGTTCTCGTAGCTATGAGGTTGTGCGCAACGGTGAGGACGATGCCTTCGAACTCTTCAAAAAGATGCATTGTAGCCCGATAAATGGCTTCACTCCGAATGTGAAGAAAGCAATTGTATGTCCTCTTGAATACTTTTCATCTTTGTAAAATTCAATGATATCTTCATCTCTCAATTGTGTACAATATGATTGTAGTTTGCTTCCTATTTTTCTAAGGTTCGCTTCTATTCCTAATACTGTAGGAAATCATGGAAAAGAAGATGGCTCCAGATGTCCAGGGGGAAGAACCACTTTCTTCCACTGTGGATGTGCACTTTGCTCTCTCGTTGGATAGCAGAAAGCCAACATTCCTGAAGAACATCAGCCTCCATCCAAGAACATCAAGACGAAGCAGGTCTGGCCTTGAAGCGGAACTTTTGGCTGAGAGAGCAGGGAGCGACAAACTGTGATGTACCAATAGAGGAATTGTAGAGAGCGAAAGAAGCTGCCGAGGCAGAGAGGCTGCAGTATGCTAAATACATGAGAGAAATGCAGAATAAGAAAGAAGAGATGAGGATAAACAAAACCATACAAACGACTTACTTCAGCAAATGTTGTCTCAGATGACTCAGCAGAAGCAGCAGCAGCTTTAGCTGTCGCAAGGTAAGTGAACTCGTGGTTGAAACTTGTGAGTTCTTAGGCTAGGAAAGTTAACTGGTGTGGAAACTTGTGAGTCTTTTGGGAAGGGAAACTTGTGAGGCTTTTGGCTCATAAAATGCTGTGGAAAGTTTTTGGCTGTGGAAGCTTGTGAGGCTTTTGGCTCAGAAACTGCTGTGGAAATTTATGTGGAAACTTGTCCTGAAATTCATTGTCAAATTCTGTTATTTGATGCATGTGGTGTGAAATGTGTCACAAACGATTAGGGCTAGTAGAAATTTACGTGCACAAATCTCCCCCTGATCTCACAGTGACGCCAGCCCGCATCCGCGACAAAAACAAAATTGTCTCAGAGTTTCTTGACGAAACATTTCTGTCACGGGTAAACACCAACGTGGCCGCCTTTCATTGGCCAACTAACTAGACGAAATAGAAACGTCACGGCCAATGATGACGTCATCACACAGAATTCATCGTCGGTAGGTGATACGTGTGCCATTTTGATTTGTCAAAGTGGCATTCTGCGGCTTGCCCACATGGCCTCGTCCGATTGGGGCAAGCTTGTCCGTGCCTACCGTCCACGTGTCAACATGGCGTCGAAAGCTGGCGATGAACAAAATTCTTCACGGCGCGTGTGACATCATAAACGGGATGTATGGCATCATGAATGGGTTGGATGACTGATACATTGCAAACGTATCTATAATTTGTGATGTTCCATGCTTATTTTATATCTACTTTCTTATGTTTTGTCCACACTTTGGAGTATTTTTACACATTTTCTGGAACTAACCTACTAACAAGATGCCATAGTGCTAGTTGCCTGTTTTCTGCTGTCTTTGTTTTCACAAAAGCTAGTAAGGAAATATTCTCGGAATTGGACCGGACAAAATCCCAAGTCAATATTTCACCAGAAGGAATACGGAGTCTGGAGGGGAGACGAAGCGGGGAGCCAGTGCGGCCACATCCTAGGGTGGCGCGGCCAGCCCTAGCCGCGCCACCACCTGGTGTGGCCCCCCATGGTACTCCACCGACCTTTCCCCTTTGCTTATATATTGCCTCCGGGACGAAAACACTAAGGACCTCGATCAAAATTCCACGAAAGAGTCTGTAGCCACCGCCATCTCTATCCCTAGACTGGGAGGGATCTGAAGCTCTTCCCGGCACCCTGCCAGAGGGGAGAGATCACCCTGGAAGCCTTCTTCATCACCATGACTGCCTCTGGTGTGATGCGTGAGTAGTTCATCCCTAGACTACGGGTCCATGTAGTAGCTAGATGGTTGGTTCTTCTCCTTTGTGCTACCATGTTTAGATCATGTGAGCTCCGTTCATGATCAAGACCATCTATTTGTAATCCTACATGTTGTGTTTGCATGGATCCAATGGATATTGAGATGCTATTTCAGATTGATTATTGATTCTATCATGTGTATGATATTTGTGATCTTGCATGCTTTCCGTTGTTAGTAGCTATCTTGGCTGAGTAGATGCTAGCAACTCCAAGAGGGAGTATTTATGCTCGATAGTGGGTTCATGCCTCTAGGAATCTGGGGAAGTGACAGAAATCTCTATGGTACTAGATGGGCTATTGCTACTAGGGAGAAAACAACAATCCTTTGTTCATAGAAAAATTGTACTGTTTACTTTACACACTTTGCTTAATGCAATTATCTTTTGCTTGCAACTTAATACTAGAGGGGGTTCGGATGATAACCTGAAGGTGCATTATTAGTCGTAGATGCAGTTGGATTACGATCTATGTATAATGTTGTAATGCCCAATCAAATATCGTAGGAGTCAAGATGATTAGTATATGCATGTATTCTTTCTTGGTGTCTGTCAATTGCCCCAATGTAATTTGTTCACTCAACATGTCATATATATTAAGGAGAATCATCTCTAGTGAATTATGGACCCGGGTCCATTCTTTTACCATCAATCTACAAGCTATTTAGTGTTTTCTGTTTACTTTCTGCAAGCAATTACTATCTTCCACACAATACGTTTAATCCTTTGTTTTCAGCAATACAGGTGAGATTGACAACCTCACTATAAGTTGGGGGCAAAGTTCTATGGTTGTGTTGTGCAGGATTCCAAGTTGGAAACAACACCTTGGAGGTGTTTCCTTGTTCCTACTAGTTCGATAAACTTGGTTTCATAACTGAGGGAAAACTTGGGGTTGTGCTCATCATACCTTCCTCTTGGGGTTCCCCAACGAGCTCGATATATTTTGAGTCAACAATCAATGACGTCACAGACATGGAGACAACAGAATCAAGCCGTGATAGAAAAACATTAGGAACTCGATGACGTCAGCAAACGTCGCTGACGGCTACCCGCGTTGTCGTCTGCCATGTGGCATCGACCGTGACTAAATAAAAAACGTCATGAATGAACGGGCCTGGGCTGGGCCGGTCCAGTTCGCCGCGACGAAAATACAGGAACGTCATGATCGGGCATGACGTTTTCAGACAAAAAAAACATCGCGGAATGAATTATGACGTGAGGTTCGTGACCTATTTTTTCATCGCAGAATTCATCGTGGATGGCCATCTACGACGTTGTGTCCCTCATCCATGACAATATCAGATTGTCATGAACCGCTTATATTCTTGTAGTTACTGGTCTCTCGATAAGGAGCCGAAACATAAAGTTTCCCTTTGTAGGGTCCTTTGTGACCTCCGTGTAATTTTCCCTTTTTAGGTCCTTGATGTAAAATGTACTCCCATTGACCGAGTAAAATTCTAAACTAAAAGTAAGTGGTGAAATTTAAACGAATTTAAGCTTAGTTGTCAATGAGTATGAACCATATTCTTGGATTTTCAAGACAAACGGACAAGGTCAAGGCCATATCTACATCATACTTTATGCATATGATCCCATATCCAAGAATTTGCATGCCGAAAAATTTGGCTATATTTTGAAAATAATCGAAGATGAATTAGTGCGAAGAGTGTGGCTCGATCAGTTGTTCTCTAGAGAAGGAGTTAAACCCGACTGTTTTCCTTGATTAAGTTAAGGGTCCTTTGTGCTAAATGTATGGACCTCGATGTAATTTTCACTTTTTTAGGTCTTTGATGTAAAATATACTTCCACGCCCGTGTAAAATTCTAACCTAAAAGTGTAAGTGGTGAAATTTCGATGATTTTAAGCTTACTTGTCAACAAGTATGACCACTATTGGATTTCAAGCCGAACGACCAAGGGCAAGGCCATATCAACATCATACTTTATTTTCATGATCACATATGAGAGAATTTGCATGGCAAAAAATTGCCCTATTTTGAAAACAATCGAAGAGGAAGTTTTGTGTAGGGTTTGGCTCAGATTAGTTGATCTCTCGAGATGGAGCCGAACCATAATTTTTTTACTTTTAGGGAGCTTTATGATAAATGTAAACGAATTTAAGATTAGTTGTCAATGAGTATGAACCATTCTAGGATTTCAATATGAACGACCAATGTCATGATCCCATATCCAAGAATTTGCATGCCGGAAAATTTGGCCATATTTTGAAAACAATCGAAGATGAAGTATTCTAAAGAGTATGGCTCGATCAGATACTCTCTCGAGAAGGAGCCGAACTCGACTGTTTTCCTTCCTTAATTTTAGGGTCCTTTGGGCTAAATGTATGGACCTCCATGTAAATTTCCATTTTTAGGTCTTTGATGTAAAATATACTCCCACCGACCGTGTAAAATGCTAACCTAAAAGTAAGTGGTGAAATTTAAACGAATTTAAGCTTAGCTGTCAATGAGTAGGAACTTTCCTGGATTTCAAGCCAAACGATAACATGGTCAAGGCCATATCTCTACATCATACTTTATGTTGATATGATCCCATATCCAAGAATTTGCATGGCGACAAATTTGGCCATGTTTGTAAAACAGTCGAAGTGCAGGTAGTATGAAATGTATGGCTCGATCAGCTGCTCTCTCGAGAAGGAGCTGAACCTGACTATTTTCTTTGCTCAATTTTAGGTTCATTTGTGTGAAATGTATGGACCTCAATCTAATTTTCCCTTTTCAGGTACTTGATGTAAAATGTACTCCCACCGCGCTTGTAAAATTCTAACCTAAAAGTAAGTGGTGAAATTGAAACGAATTTAAGCATAGTTGTCGACGAGTACAAAAAATTCTTGTATTTCAAAACTAACGACCAAGGTCAAGGCCATATCAACATCATACTTTATGCTGATGACCCCATATCGTAGAATTTGCATGGCAATAGATTTGTACATATTACTCCCACCGCGCTTGTAAAACAATCAAAGAGGAAGTAGTATGAAGAATTTGACTCAGATCAGCTAATCTCTCGAGAAGGAGCCAAACCAATGCAACAAAAGGTTTTCCTTTTAGGGTCCTTTATGCTAAATGTACGGACATTAATGTAATTTTCCTTTTTTTGGTCCATGAGGTAAAATATGATCCCACCGACAGTGTAAAATGCTAACCTAAAAGTAAGTGGTGAAATTTTAATGAATTTAAACTTAGTTGTCAACGAGTATGAACTTTCTTAGATTTCAAGCTAAACGACCACAAGGTCAAGGCCATATCTCCACATCATACTTTATGCTGATGATCCCATATCAAAGAATTTGTATGGTGACAGATTTGGCCATATTTTGAAAAAAATCAAAGAGGAAGTAGTATGAAGATTATGGCTCGATCAGCTAATCTCGTGAGAAGGAGCCGAGTCGCCACTGTTTTCCCTGCTTGATTTTAGGATCCTTTGTGCTAAATGTATGGACCTCGATGTAATTTACCCCCTTTTTAGGTCTAAAACTGTAAGTGGTGAAATTTATATGATTATTTTAAGCTTACTTGTCAACGAGTACGAACATTCTTAGATTACAAGCCGAACGACCATCGTCGTCAAGGCCATATCAACATCATACTTTATGCTGATGATCCCATGTTAGAGAATGTGCATGGAAACAGATTTGCCCATGTTTTGGAAACAATCGAAGAGGATGTAGTATTAAGAGTTTGGCTCAGATCAGCTGAACTCTCAAGAAAGAGTCAAACCAGAATTTTTTCCTTCTAGGGTCCTTTATGCTAAATGTATGGACCTCGATGTAATTTTTTCTTTTTTGAGGTTCCTGATATAAAATGTACTCCGATCGACCGTGTAAAGTTCTAACCTAAAAGTAAGTGGTGAAATTTAAATGAATTTAAGCTTAGTTGTCAACGAGTACGAACCATTCTTCAATTTCAAGATGAACGAGCAAGGTTAAGGCCATATCTATATCATACTTTATGCTCATGATCCCATAAACAAGAATTTGCATGCCGACAAATTTGGCCATTTTTTGAAAACAATCGAAGATGAAGTAGTATGAATAGTATGGCTCGATCAGCTACTCACGTGAGAAGGAGCCGAACCCGACTATTTTCCTTGCTTAACTTTAGGGTCCTTTGTGCTAAATGTGTTCACCTCGATGTAATTTCCCCCTTTTTAGGTCTAAAAGTGTAAGTGGTGAAATTTAGACGATTTTAAGCTTACTTGTCAACGAGTATGAACATTCTTGGATTTCAAGCCGAATGACCAAGGTCGTCAAGGCCATATCAACATCATACTTTATATGCTGATGATCCCATGTCAGAGAATTTGTGTGGCAATAGATCTGGCCATGTTTTGAAAACAATTGAAGAGGAAGTAGTATCAAGTGTTTGTCTCAGATCAGCTAATCTCTTGAGAAGGATCCGAACGCGATTTTTTTCCTTTTAGGGTCCTTTATGCTGAATGTATGGACCTCGACGTAATTTTTGCTTTTTTGAGGTCCCTGGTGTAAAATGTACTCCGATCGACCGTGCAAAGTTCTAACCTAAAAGTAAGTGGTGAAATTTAAATGAATTTAAGCTTAGTTCTCAATGAGTATGAGCCATTCTTGTATTGCAAGACGAACGACCAAGGTCAAGGCCATATCGACAGCATACTTTATGCTGATTTCAAGAATTTGCGTACTGACTAATTTGGCCATATTTTGAACAAATCGAAGATGAAGTAGTATGAAGAGTGTGGCTCGATCAGCTACTCTCTCAAGAAGGAGACGAACCAGACTATTTTGATTGCTTAATATTAGGGTCCTTTGTGCTAAATGTATGGACCTCAATGTAATTTTCCCCCTTTTTAGGTCTAAAAGTGCAAGTGGTGAAATTTATACTATTTTAAGCTTACTTGTCAATGAGTATGAACATTCTTGGATTTCAAGCCGAACGACCAAGGTTGTCAAGGCCATATCAACATCATACTTTATATGCTGATGATCTCATGTCAGAGAATTTGCATGGCAACCGATCTGGCCATCTTTTGGAAACAATCAAAGAGGAAGTAGTCTCAAGAGTTTGTCTCATATCAGCTGATCTCTCGAGAAGGAGCCAAACCATAAATTTTGCCTTTCCTTTATGCTAAATGTATGGACCTCGACGTAATTTTTTCCTTTTTTCAGGTCCCTGATGAAATATGTACTCCGATCAACCATGTAAAGTTCTAACCTAAAAGTAAGTGGTGAACGAATTTAAGATTAGTTGTCAACGAGTAGGAACCATTCTTGTATGTCAAGACGACTGACCAAGGTCAAGGCCATATCTACATCATACTTTATTCTGATGATCCCATATTCAAGAATTTGTATAGCGACAAATTTGGCTATATTTTGAAAACAATCGAAGATGAAGTAGTATGAAGAGTGTTGCTCGATCTGCTACTCTCTCGAGAAGGAGCCGAACCCAACTATTTTGCCGTCTTAATATTAGGGTCCTTTGATCTAAATGTGTGGACCTCGATGTAATTTCCCCCTTTTTAGCTCTGCAAGTGTAAGTGGTAAAATTTAGACGATTTTAAGCTTACTTGTCAACGAGTATGAACATTCTTGGATTACAAGCCAAATGACCAAGGTCGTCAAGGCCATATCAACATCATAATTTATATGCTGATGATCCCATGTCAGAGAATTTGCATGGCAACAGATCTGGCCATGATTTGAAAACAATCGAAGAGGAAGTAGTATCAAGAATTTGGCTATGATCAGCTGATCTCTCGAGAAGGAGTCGAACTCGAAATTTTTCCTTTTAGGGTACTTTATGCTAAATGTATGGACCTCGACGTATTTTTTTGCTTTTTTGAGGTCCCTGATGTAAAATATACTCCGATCGACCGTGTAAAGTTCTAACCTAAAAGTAAGTGGTGAAATTTAAACGAATTTAATATTAGTTGTTAATGAGTAGGAACCATCCTTGTATTCAAGACGAACGACCAAGGTCAAGGCCATATCTACATCATACTTTATGTTGATGATCCCATATTCAAGAATTTGCGTACCGACAAATTAGGCCATATTTTGAAAACAATCGAAGATGAAGTAGTATGAAGAGTGTGGCTCGATCAGCTAGTCTCTAGAGAAGGAGCCAAACTGGACTATGTTTCTTGCTTAATATTAGGGTCCTTTGTGCTAAATGTGTGGACCTTGATGTAATTTCCCCCTTTATAGGTCTAAAAGTGTAAGTGGTGAAATTTAGACAATTTTAAGCTTACTTGTCAACGAGTATGAACATTCTTGGATTACAAGCCGAATGACCAAGGTCGTCAAGGCCATATCAACATCGTAGTTTATATGATGATGATCCCATGTTAGAGAATTTGCATGGCAACAGATCTGGCCATGATTAGAAAACAATCGAAGAGGAAGTAGTATCAAGAATTTGGCTCAGATCAGCTGATCTCTCGAGAAGGAGCCGAACGAGAAATTTTTCCTTTTAGGGTCCTTGATGCTAAATGTATGGACCTCGACGTAATTTTTTGCTTTTTTGAGGTCCCTGATGTAAAATGTACTCCGATTGGCCGTGTAAAGTTCTAACCTAAAAGTAAGTGGTGAAATTTAAATGAATTTAAGCTTAGTTCTCAATGAGTATGAACCATTCTTGTATTTCAAGACGAACGACCAAGGTCAAGGCCATATCTACATCATACTTTATGCTGATGATCCCATATTCAAGAATTTGCGTACCGACAAATTTGGCCATATTTTGAAAAGAATCGAAGATGAAGTAGTATGAAGAGTGTGGCTCGGTCAGCTACTCTCTCGAGAAGGAGCCGAACCCAACTGTTTTGCTTGCTTAATATTAGGGTCCTTTGTGCTAAATGTATGGACCTCGATGTAATTTTCCCCTTTTTAGGTCTAAACGTGTAAGTGGTGAAATTTAGATGATTTTAAGCTTACTTGTCAACGAGTATGAACATTCTTGGATTTCAAGCCGAACGACTAAGGTCGTCAAGGCCATATCAGCATCATACTTTATATGCTGATGATCCCATGTCAGAGAATTTGCATGGCAACCGATCTGGCCTTCTTTTGAAAACAATCGAAGACGAAGTAGAATCAAGAGTACGGCTCAGATCAGCTGATCTCTCGAGAAGGAGCCAAACCAGAAATTTTTCCTTTCCTTTATGCTAAATGTATTGACCTCGACGTAATTTTTTGCTTTTTTGAGGTCCCTGATGAAATATGTACTTCGATCAACTGTGTAAAGTTCTAACCTAAAAGTAAGTGGTGAACGAATTTAAGACTAGTTGTCAACGAGTAGGAACCGTTCTTGTATGTCAATACGAACGACCAAGGTCAAGGCCATATCTACATCATACTTTATTCTGATGATCCCATATTCAAGAATTTGCATACCGACAAATTTGGCCATATTTTGAAAACAATCGAAGATGAAGTAGTATGAAGAGTGTGGCTCGATCTGCTACTCTCTCCATTAAGGAGCCGAACCCGACTGTTTTGCTTGCTTAATATTAGGGTCCTTTATGCTAAATGTGTGGACCTCGATGTAATTTCCCCCTTTTTTGGTCTAAAAGTGTAAGTGGTGAAATTTAGACGATTTTAAGCTTACTTGTCAACGAGTATGAACATTCTTGGATTACAAGCCGAATGACCAAGGTCGTCAAGGCCATATCAACATCATACTTTATATGCTGATGATCCCATGTCAAAGAATTTGCATGGCAACAGATCTGGCCATGTTTTGAAAACAATCAAAGAGGAAGTAGTATCAAGAGTTTGGCTCAGATCAGCTGATCTCTCGAGAAGGAGCCAAACCAGAAATATTTCCTTTTAGGGTCCTTTATGCTAAATGTATGGACCTCGATGTAATTTTTTTATTTTTTGAGGTCCCTGATGTAAAATGTACTTCGATCGACCTTGTAAATTTCTAACCTAAAAGTAAGAGGTGAAATTTAAACGAATTTAATCTTAGTTGTCACCTAGTATGAACCATTCTTCTATGTCAAGACGAACGACCAAGGTCAAGGCCGTATCTACATCATACTTTATGCTGATGATCCCATATTCAAGAATTTGCATACTAACAAATTTGGCCATATTTTCAAAACAATCGAAGATGAAGTAGTATGAAGAGTGTGGCTTGATTAGCTAATCTCCCGAGAAGGAGCCGAACCCGACTGTTTTGCTTGCTTAATCTTAGGGTCCTTTGTGCTAAATGTGTGGACCTCGATGTAATTTCCCCCCTTTTAGGTCTAAAAGTGTAAGTGCTAAAATTTAGACGATTTTAAGCTTACTTGTCAACGAGTATGAACATCCTTGGATTACAAGCCAAACGATCAAGGTCGTTAAGGCCATATCAACATCATACTTTATATGGTGATGATCCCATGTCAGAGAATTTGCATGGCAACAGATCTGGCCATGTTTTGAAAATAATCGAAGAGGAAGTAGAATCAAGAGTTTGGCTCAGATCAGCTAATCTTTCGAGAAGGACGCGAACCAGAAATTTTTCCTTTCCTTGATGCTAAATGTATGGACCTCAACGTAATTTTTTGCTATTTTGAGGTCCCTGATGAAATATGTACTCTGATCAACCGTGTAAAGTTCTAACCTAAAAGTAAGTGGTGAAAGTGAAATGAATTTAAGGTTAGTTATCAATGAGTACGAACCATTCTTGTATGTCAAGATGAACGACTAAGGTCAAGGCCATATCTACATCGTACTTTATGCTGATGATCCCATATTCAAGAACTTGCATATCGACAAATTTGGCCATATTTTGTAAACAATCGAAGATGAAGTAGTATGAAGAGTGTTGCTCCATCAGCTACTCTCTCGAGAAGGAGCCAAACCCGACTATTTTGCTTGCTTAATTTTAGGGTCCTTTGTGTTAAATGTGTAGACCTCGATGTAATTTCCCCCCTTTTTAGGTCTAAAAGTGTAAGTGGTGAAATTTAGACGATTTTAATCTTACTTGTCAACCAGTATGAACATTCTTAGATTATAAGCCGAACGACCAAGGTCGTCAAGTCCATATCAACATGATACTTTGTATGATGATGATCCCATATCAGAGAATTTGCATGGCAACAGATCAGGCCATGTTTTGAAAACAATCGAAGAGGAAGTAGTAACAATAGTTTGGATCAGATCAGCTGATCTCTCGAGAAGGAACCGAACCAGAATTTTTTCCTATCCTTTATGCTAAATGTATGGACCCCGACATAATTTTTTGCTTTTTTGAGGTCCCTGATGAAATATGTACTCTGATCAACTGTGTAAAGTTCTAACCTAAAAGTAAGTGGTGAACGAATTTAAGATTAGTTGTCAACAAGTACGAACCATTCTTGTATGTCAAGACGAACGACCAAGGTCAAGGCCATATCTACATCATACTTTATGTTCATGATCCCATATCCAAGAATTTGCATGCCGACAAATTTGGCCATAATTTGGAAACAATTGGAGATGAAGTAGTATGAAGAGTATGGCTAGATTAGGCCATATCTCGCGAGAAGGAGCCGAACCCGACTATTTTCCTTCTTAATTTTAGGGTCCTTTGTGCCAAATGTGTGGTCCTCGATGTAATTTTCCCCCTTTTAGGTATAAAAGTGTAAGTGGTGAAATTTAGACAATTTTAAGCATACTTGTCAATGAGTATGAATATTCTTGGATTACAAGCCGAACGACCAAGGTCGTCAAGGCCATATCAGCATCATACTTTATATGCTGATGATCCCATGTCAGAGAATCTGCATGGCAACAAATCTGGCCATGTTTTGAAAAAATCGAGGAGGACGTAGTATCAGAGTTTGGCTCAGATCAGCTGATCTCTCGAGAAGGAGCCGAACCAGCAATTTTTTTCCTTTCCTTTATGCTAAATGTACGGACCTCGACGTAATTTTTTTGCTTTTTTGAGGTCCCTGATGAAATATTTATTCCGATCAACCATGTAAAGTTCTAACCTAAAAGTAAGTGGTGAAATTTAAACGAATTTAAGCTTAGTTGTCAACGAGTGTGAACCATTCTTGTATGTCAAGACGAACGACCAAGGTCAAGGTCATATCTACATCATACTTTATGTTGATGCTCACATATTCAAGAATTTGCATTCCGAAAAATTTGGCCATATTTTGAAAACAATCGAACATGAAGTAGTATGAAGAATGTGGCTTGATCAGCTACTCTCTCAAAAAGCTGAACCCGACAGTTTTCCTTGCTTAATATTAGGGTCCTTTGTGCTAAATGTGTGGACCTCGATGTAATTTCCCCCTTTTTAGGTCTAAAAGTGTAAGTGGTGAAATTTATATGATTTTAAGCTTACTTGTCCATGAGTATGAACATTCTTTGATTTCAAGCCGAACGACCAAGGTCGTCAAGGACATATCAACATCATACTTTATATGCTGATGATCCCATGTCAGAGAATTTGCATGGGAATAGATATGGCCATGTTTTGAAAACAATCAAAGAGGAAGTAGTATCAAGAGTTTATCTCAGATCAGCTTATCTCTCGAGAAGGAGGCGGACCAAATTTTTTTCCTTTAGGGTTCTTTATGCTAAATGTATGTACCTCGACGTAATTTTTTGCTTTTTTGAGGTCCCTGATGTAAAATGTACTCCGATCGACCGTGTAAAGTTCTAACCTAAAAGGAAGTAGTGAAATTTAAATGAATTTAAGCTTATTGTCAACGAGTACGAACCATTCTTAAATTTCAAGATGAACCACCAAGGTCAAGGCCATATCTACATCATACTTTATGCTAATGATCCCATATCAAAGAATTTGCATGCTGACAAATTTGGCCATATTTTGGAAACAATTGGAGATGAAGTAGTATGAAGAGTATGGCTAGATCATCTACTCTCGTGAGAAGGAGCCGAACTCGACTGTTGTCCTTGCTTAATTTTAGGGTCCTTTGTCCTAAATGTGTGGACCTCGATGTAATTTCCCCCTTTTAGGTCTAAATGTGTAAGTGGTGAAAATTAGATGATTATAAGCTTACTTGTCAACGAGTATGAACATTCTTGGATTACAAGCCGAACGACCAAGGTCGTCATGGTCATATCAACATCATACTTTATATGCTAATGATCCCATGTCAGAGAATTTGCATGGCAACAGATCTGGCCATGTTTTGAAAACAATCGAAGAGGAAGTAGTATCAAGATTTTGGCTCAGATCAGCTGATCTCTTGAGAAGGAGCCGAACTAGAAATATTTCCTTTTAGGCTCCTTTATGCTAAATGTATGGACCTTGACGTAATTTTTTTCTTTTTTGAGGTCCCTGATGTAAAATGTACTCCGATCAACCGTGTAAAGTTCTAACCTAAAAGTAAGTGGTGAAATTTAAACGAATTTAAGCTTAGTTGTCAACGAGTACGAACCATTCTTGTATTTCAAGATGAATGACCAAGGTCAAGGCCATATCTACATCATACTTTATGCTCATGATCCTATATTCAAGAATTTGCGTACCGACAAAGTTGGCCATATTTTGACAACAATCGAAGATGAAGTAGTATGAAGATTGTGGCTCGATCAGCTACTCTCTCGAGAAGGAGCCAAACCCGACTATTTTGCTTGCTTAATATTAGGATCGTTTGTCCTAAATGTATGGACCTCGATGTAATTTCTCCCTTTTTAGGTCTAAAACTGTAAGTGGTGAAATTTAGACGATTTTAAGCTTACTTGTCAACGAGTATGAACATTCTTGGATTTGAAGCCGAACGACCAAGGTCGTCAAGGCCATATCAACATCGTACTTTATATGCCGATGATTCCATGTTAGAGAATTTGCATGGCAACATATATGGGCATGTTTTCAAAATGATCGAAGAGGAAGCAGGATCAAGAGTTTAGCTCAGATCATCTAATCTCTCGAGAAGGAGCCAAACCAGAACTTTTTCCTTTGTAGGGTCCTTTATGCTAAATGTATGGACCTTGACGTATTTTTTGCTTTTTTGAGGTCTCTTATGTAAAATATACTCCGATCGACCGTGTAAAGTTCTAACCTAAAAGTAAGTGGTCAAATTTAAATGAATTTAAGCTTAGTTGTCAATGAGTAGGAACCATTCTTGTATTTCAAGACGAACGACCAAGGTCTAGGCCATATCTACATCATACTTTATGTTGATGATCCCATATTCAAGAATTTGCATGCCGACAAATTTGGCCATATTTTGAAAAGAATCGAAAATGAAGTAGTATGAAGAGTGTGGTTTGATCAGCTACTCTCTCAAGAAGGAGCCGAACCCGACTGTTTTGCTTGCTTAATATTAGGGTCCTTTGTGCTAATGTATGGACCTTGATGTAATTTTCCCCCTTTTTAGGTCCTTGTTGTAAAATGTACTCCCATCGACCGTGTAAAATTCTAACCTAAAAGTAAGTGCTGAAATTTAAACGAATTTCAGCTTATAGTTGTCAACGAGTCTGAACATTCTTTGATTTCAAGTCGAATAACCAAAAGATCGAGGCCATATCTCTACATCATACTTTATTCTGATGATCGAGTATCGAAGAATTCGCATGGCGATAGATTTGGTCATATTGTGAAAACAATCAAAGAGAAAGTAGTATGAAGAGTATGGCTCGACTACCTGCTCTCTCGAGAAAGAGCCAAACCCGATTGCTTTATTTGCTCAATTTTAGGGTCCTTTGTGCTAAATATATGGACCTCGATGTAATTTTTCCCTTTTTTAGGTCCTTGATGTAGAATGTACTTCCACCGACCGTGTAAAATGCTAACCTAAAACTAAGTCATGAAATTTCAACAAATTTAAGCATAGTTGTCAACAAGTATGAAAAAATCTTGGATTTCAAGCCGAATGACCACAAGGTCAAGGCCATATCTCTACATCATACTTTATGTTGATGATCCCATATTCAAGAATTTGCATGGCGACAAATTTGGCCATATTTTGAAAACAATTGAAAAGGAAGTAGTATGAAGAGTATGGATCGACTAGCTGCTCTCTCGAGAAGGAGCCGAACCCGACTGTTTTCTTTGCTCAATTTTAGTGTCCTTTGTGCTAAATGTATGGACCTTGATGTAATTTCCCTTTTTTAGGTCCTTTATGTAGAATGTACTTTATTCTTATGATCCCATATCCAAGAATTTGCATGCCGACAAATTTGGCCATCTTTTGAAAACAATCGAAGATATTAAAAACAAAAAATAATCAATTTCATTTTTCCAAGTGACAGGAATTTATTTTCTGAAAAGCAAGTAAGAAAAATTTATTTCCTTTTTCTGTTAAAAATAAAGAGCGAGAAGAGACTATATGAGCACAGAGGAGGCAGCGAGAGAGCTGCGAAGAGGAGGACTTGAAGGTGGTACGATGTCAGAGCAAAGTTGGGATGGGTTCCTGACTTGAAGGTGGTACGATGTCAGAGCAAGGTGGTACGATGTCAGAGCAAAGCTGTGAGTAGAGTAAATTTCAGGACCACAATATGTATGCACGATAAATAAAATGTGTTTTCTCTCTCCTTCACTCCCTCATCAGGCTAGTCATAGTGGGAGTAACTGGGGCCCATCGATTTTGACTGGCTATCCCTAACCACGCTTTATCCCACTTTACCAAACGGAAAAAAGGCTACCTCTAACCAGCTGGTTGGGGATATCCTCATCCCCTAAATGACATCCTCTAAACCAAACAACCCCTAAGATAACAGCACAAGTTTACATATAAAGGACTCGATGCTGAACTAGTGCAGGTCCGGTGCCTCCTAGCACCTAGTCCGCGCTGCCAGCGGTACTCATGACATCAACACCAACGCCAGCTCGAGCAACACAGTCAACTCCTGACTCATCGGCACCTCTAGATAATGCGGTGGCACCTCCTGAGCCATCGGCAACACCTCCTGAGCCATCAGTAGCACCTCCGGGTAACACGATGACACCTCCAGATAATGCGGCGGTACCACCTAAGCAATCAGCGGCACCTCCGGATATGGCGGCGGTACCTCCGGAGCCATCGGTAGCTTCGGGAGGACATTATGGATGAAGTTGCCATTGTTGGGGAACCGGTCCCAATAGTTGGTAAAAATTTTGGCGCCGGTGAATACCACCATCTCATAGCCACAGTGGAAGGCCTGTCTATAGAGGAGACGGGCGTCCCTGAAGTTGACGAACTTGACCTTCAATGTCCCATCCAGATTGTCGTGGAGGCGATACATGCGGTACTTGCGGCGACTGTACCCAGCATCAAGGAAGGCGCACGCCAGCTGCCACTTTGTTCTCCATGGGGAGAAGGCCCAAATGCGTAGGGAATTGTCCTCCTGTGCGGCGATGTTGGGGTCTTCGCGCTCCGGTACGGCAGGTGGCAGCCGGAAGGTGGCCATGGATGACAGACGAGGACGGAGATGGTTGCTGGAAGTGGGGGATTCGAGATGGATTGGTGCAGGGAAGGGGAGAGAATAAATAGGAAGGACATGATCCGAGATTAATATGGCAGATTACCGAAGCGAGGGAAAAATCAATGTCGCTGATGAAGCCGGTGCGTGTGGCAAATATCGATTATGATGACTAGGGTAAGCGATTGGACGGAACGCTGACTCTGCTTCCCACACTCGATGGCCCAGTCATAATTTTGTGGTGTGTCCAAGGTGACCACGACCTCCCCAATCTGTGAGCCCTACGTAGATGATTGAGTTGATGCGTGAAAACAAATTGATAAAGTGAGCTCTTTCCTACTCCCTCCAGTCCGAGATTTTATCACTTAACACCATATGTTGGTGTCTTTTTTTTTCACAGAACCACAACCTTTACATTTTGTTTCACAAAACACCAACTTTTTTGGTAATCTTTTGCACAAAACACAGAAAACGGTATTAGCTCATTTTATAACTAATTAACTTATTGGGCCTACTTGTCAGAACCACCGTGGCAGTGTGGGTAGCTGCAGCATGCCCAAATTTCATTAGTCTGTCAGCAGATTACAAATTATCACTCCATGTCCAGGAGATTTTATCACTGCAAATTATAACCACATAGAATAAAATATTTTGACAATTAGGACATGGTTCTTTTCATTTCATACAAAACATTTAGACAATCAGGACAATTTTAGTTTACTTTTAGTGTCTCCCAGCACATACAAAATAAGAGTCTAGAACTTCTGTAATCAGGACATAGCTCTTTTCATTTCATAAAAAGTTTAGAGGCTTAATTATATTTTCTCCTGCTGCTATCCTTGCTTATTACCAGTTGTGAAGTAAGCATAAGTATGGGTCTCGGTGTAATAAACCCGTCACCTTCTTCCACGAACATAATGGAGCTTTGACCTTGGTGGTGCTGTATCTTGCCGAGGCTCAGATGAAGGTTGTTAAGGTGATGTCGGACCTTGCCGAGGTGGAGCTTGTCCTGGTGGTACAAATTGGACTTGGCGCTTATGCCGGTGGAGGTGGAGGTGTTGCAGCTGGTGGCGCGGCAGGACCTACAGGCATGTGCACGTACTCGGGCAGCTGCCGGTTTCTCTGAAATAATACAAAACCACAACATTTAGAAAGGAGCTGCATTTATACGTCGATCAAAGCCAAATTGTTCTGCCCCAAAAACTAGGGTTCTTCATCTTCTTCCTATAAATCTCTTCAAATCCCTCACCAAAAGAAGAAATTGAAGAATTTTTAGCATTGCTCACGAATCTTACCCACTAAACAATATGGGATCATCGGAATCCATGGCCTGCATCCTCCATGGTAGCGCCGACGAATACGACATGTTTGCTCGATAGAAGGAAGATGACCACGCTGGACTGCTTGAGAGTGGGCTAAAATTTACTAATGGGCTATTAGCGTGTTTTATGTGTTATGTGCAAAACGTTATAAAAAAATTGGTGTTTTATGAAAAAAATCACTAAGGTTGTGGTTTTGTGATAAAATGGCACCAACATGTGGTGCTAAGTGATAAAATCTCCTCCGGTCCTATTTTTTACTTTATTACTCAATATATCCCGCTTCATTGGATGTTTATATGAATACCATCGAACTTGTATTCATCAAGGCATTCGAGGAAGTAAGAAGGATCCTAATAAGCTACTAAACTTAGTACTACTAGCCTCTATTGTTCCTAGATGAAACTATGGAACTTTTAATAAGAGTACCTGTTAGATGTGATAGTAGTAGTACTCAAGTATTAATCCTGTTTTTATTATTAGTACTCAGCTTTTAGTGCCTAGTCAATCTTGTACTGCTGCTATATTTTTTGAATAATAAGATTTATTGAACACATTTCACGAATAATACATGAATTTGAGGAATTGCGAATCTAGCGCGACATTTGTTAAATTAGCCGTACTATTCATGAATTATTCGTGAAATTTGTTAAACAAATTGTATTATTTTAAAAAAATAGCCGTACTACTGGCAAGGCGAGCAAGGGATCCTTTGACCACAAATATTTTTCCTTGTTTTTAAAAAAAATGCCCCTCCACCCAAAATTCTGTCTCGACGTTGCCTTTCTTGATAGAAAAGGCTCCTGGATGAAGGAGAATCATTCTCCCTCTCTCCTCCTCAATGCAGCATTGGCTGCTATGTCCACTCTTGTATCTATGCCTGGCACTTTTTCAGGTGGGAAGCATCGCAGGAGTCACCTCTTCCTTCCCATGTAAGCTTCCATGCAACGGAGTACAACCGTGTAGGCATAGCAGTGCAGAGAAAGTTGGGCCCGTGGTGGTCCAGTCCAACTTTCCTTCTATTTGCCTCGTGCTTCTACCCAAAAATGTGCTTTGGCTAGATGTTTTCTTTCTCTTCTATTTTAGGCTACTCTTCATAGTGCTAAATAACTTAGGCTAGTAAAACTTTCACATATTACTACAGGACCTTCAAAGTGAATTGGGTGAAAACAAATATACACCATTACTTTTTATAGATGTGGATCTTTTCTTTTTTTGAGCTTTACCTATTATAGAGCATAATTGTATATAGTGATGATACACACCATTACTTTATTATTATGTGGGTATCACATGCCAACTTACTAGTAAAATGGTGGTGCACAAATATAAAGAGCCTTAGAGGATCACATTCATACATATCGAGGCATTCATGGATAAGAATAGTTACATATGGAGTTACTTAGAGGATCTGTTAAAGTAAACTCACTAGAGAAGAATTGGTAGCTAGTACAAGACTTAACAATTAAGTATTAGATGTTTGGAGATGCCAAGTTTAGTTATCTTAAGGGGGTTAGCCTAGAGATGTATCCTTAGTAAGAGAACCCACATGGATGCTAGAATACAATCTACGAGAACAGCACCCGCACCTTGCTAGCCATTCGAATCCCGGGACGAGATTCATCTTAAGGGGGTTAGTATGTCACATCCCAGATTTTAAAAAGTGGAATTAAATAGGGTTCATGGCATTGCATCATAAGCATCATGCAAAAAAATAAATTTCCAAAACTATTTGCTCAAATTCTATTTCAAACTACCAAAAGTTTCTATAAGAAATATATAAGGATTTATAGATCCACCATTTGAAAACTAGTAAAAAGGCTACTAAAATGATCCCAAGATGATCTAAAGAATTTTAGAAAAATTCAGAAACAAAAATCAATCCATTTGGATTATTTAAGAAAAAGATATGAAGAAAAGAAGAAAATGGAAAAACAAAAGAAATAGAAAAAACTAAATCTACCCTACCCGGCCGAGCCCACCTAATCCCGCCCTAGCTAACGCTCGCGTGTAGCCGCCAGCGAGCGCCAGTGGCCCATCTCCCTCTCTCCTACTCTACCACATCGCATAGCCGACAAGAAGCGCAGCCATACCAGCCGCCATGCATCTGTAGGGGTTCGTAGCATGGAAAACAAAAATTTTCTATCGCATACAAACAAACAAGCCAAGATCTATCTACTAGATTGTAGCAACGAGTCGATGGAATAACTCACCCTCGAAGATTCCAAAGTGTTTAACGAGAGCAGATTCTCGTGGGTGATGTAGTCGTACTCTTTCCGATCTCAAGATCGCGTGAGCGATCCTTCGGCGCGTTCCCAGCGCTCCCTTGATCGGTCACTGCGTTAAATTTTCGTAAGACCTTCCTCTCCTTGTTCAGCAGGCGTGGAGGTTGTAGCACTCTCCTCGCGATTCCGGCCTGGGCGTGGTCTGGGAGGTAGAGGAAATCCATGAGGCTTCGCCTTAAGCGGTAGTATGGTGGAGCTTATGAGAGAGGCTATTAGTGGTCTAGTAATTAGACACACCAATTAGAGGGCTCTAAACCAATTAGAAGGCTCTAAACCGAATAGCTCTAAACCGGGGTCTAGATCTAGGGTTTAGTTTAGAGGATAGGAAACTTGTGTGTCTAGGAGGGGAGGCCCTGCCCTTGCCTTTATAGGTGGGAGGGCCGGCCAAGGGAGAGTCCCTCCCAAGTCGGCCTTGGGGAGGCGCCACGCCAAGGGGACTCCTCCCCCAAGTCGGTCTCCACTTCCTCCTCTTTTCCCACTTCCCAAAACTTGCCGTTTGACTTTCAAACTAGCCGTTTGACTTTTCAATTTAGGATTTAAATAAATCCTTTATTTGGGACAGCAAGAATACTTAGTACATGATGCAATCATTCCAATATGTAATGACACACTCATGTACCCTTCCCCCTCCGGAGTGCCGGACATTCCGGGACCTTCTAGAATGTTCCCGATGAAAACACCGGAATCATTCCGCTACTCCGAAACGGGACTTTCCTTATATGAATCTTATTCTCCGGACCATTCCGGATCACCTCGTGATATCTCGGATCCCATCCGAGACTCAGAAAAAAATTCGGTCTCTTTCTCATAATACCATAACTACTCAAACAACGTCGAATCCTTAAGTGTGTCTCCCTACGGTTCGTGAATTATGCGGACATGATCGAGACACTTCTCCGAACAATAACCAATAGAGGAATCTGGAAATTCATATGGCTCCCACATATTTCTACGATTACTTTGCGATCGAATGAACCACTTACATACGATACCAATTTCCCTTTGTCTCACGATATGTTACTTATCCGAGGTTATGATCGTCGGTATCTCTGCATACCTAGTTCATCCTCGCTACTGATAAGTACTCTTTACTAGTTCCATGATATGTGATCCCTTGTGACCAAGTCACATGCTTGCAAGCTAATTGGATGACATTTCACCGAGAGGGCCCAGAGAATATCTATCCGTCATGTGGATGGACAAATCCCACTCTTGATCCATGTGTTTCAACCAATACTTTCCGAACACTCAATGCCACCTTTATAGCCACCCTGTTACGGTGTGGTGTTTGATGACATCAAAGCATCCATCCAGTAAAGGCAATATGCATGATCTCATGGTCGAAGGAATTAGGTTACTATGTATCAGAAAGCATATAGCAATTGAACTATTGAAATGACTTGATCTTTATGCTACGCTTGTCTATAGGAGTATGTCCACCATATCATTCTCCTAACGATATGATCTTGTTGTTGATAACATCTCAATGTTCATGATAGGGAAACCACAATCATCAATCAACCAACAAGCTAGTGAAGTATAGAGGCTATACTAGGGACTTCAAATTAGGTTTACAAATCACACAAGTATTAATGGTTTCCTTGTTAATACTATTATAGCATGAATGTAAACATTTATCATAAACACAAAGATATATAATAATAACTACATTTATTATTACCTCTAGGGCATATCTCCAACAGTCTCCCACTTGCACTAGAGTCATCTAATCTAGATTACATGGTAATATACCGAACACCCATGGCAGTTTGGTGTTGGTCATGTTTTGCCCTCGGGAGAGGTTTAGTCAACGGATCCGCCACATTCAGATCTGTGTGTACTTTGCAAATCTTTATATCCCCATCCTGGATATGTTCTCGAATAGCGTGAAAACGTAGCTTGATATGCTTCAGCTTCTTGTGTGACCTTGGTTCTTGCGCATTGGCTATGGCGCCCATGTTATCACAATAGATAGACATTGGGTCCAGCGCACTTGGAACCACACCCAGCTCTGTAATGAACTCTTTCATCCATATCGCTTCTTGTGAAGCCTCTGAAGCAGCCATGTATTCTGATTCAGTTGAAGATCTCGCCACAACGCTTTGCTTCGCACTCCTCCAGCTAACTGCTGCACCATTCAAAATAAATACGTATCCAGATTGTGATTTAGAATCATCCGGATCGGTGTTCCAACTAGCATCGGTGTAACCATTAACAACGAGCTGTTCATCACCTCCATAAGAAAGAACCATATCCTTAGTTCTTCTCAAGTACTTAAGGATGTTTTTGATCATTGTCCAATGATCCACTCTGGATCACTTTGATATCTGCTAGTTAGACTAACGGCATATGCGATGTCGGGTCTAGTACATAGCATGGCATACATTAGAGATCCTATGGCTGAGGCATAGAGTCTTACTCATCTTTCTCTATCTTACGCCGATGTCGGACTTTGAGTTTTACTCAAGGTCGTGTTAGCAACATGGGCAAGAACCCTTTCTTGCTATCTTCCATTCCAAACCTCTTTAGAACTTTGTCCAAATATGTACTTTGTGACAATGATATTTGGCGTTTCGATCTATCTCTATAAATCTTTATGCCTAATATGTAAGCTGCTTCGCCAAGATCCTTCATTGAAAAACTATTATTCAAATACTCTTTGACACTATTAAGAAGGTCTACATCATTCCCAATCAACAATATGTCATCCACATACGATTAAGAATGCTCTGAGCTCCCACTCACTTTCTTGTAAATACAAGCTTCTCCATAAGTTTGTAAAAACCAAAACTTTTGATTACCTTATCAAAGCGTTGATTCCAACTTCGGATGCTTGCTTCAATCCATAGATGGACCGTTGAAGCTTGCATACCTTGTTAGCATCTTTAGGATCGACAAAACCTTTGGGTTGCATCATATACAACTCTTCATCAATGTCTCCATTGAGGAATGCTGTTTTGACATCCATCGCCATATCTCATAATCATAATATGCAGCGATTGCTAACATAATCCTCACAGACTTTAGCTTCGCTACGGTGAGAAAGTCTCATCGTAGTCAACTCCTTGAATTTGTGAAACCCTTTTGCGACAAGTCGAGCTTTATAGACGATAACATTACCATCAGCATCTGTTTTCTTCTTGAAAATCCATTTGTTCTCGACACCTTCCGGCCATCCTAAGTCCACCAAAGTCCATACTTGGTTTTCGTACATGGATCCAATCTCGGTTCATGGCTTCTTGCCATTTATTGGAATCTGGGCTCATCATCGCTTCCTCATATGTCTCGGGGTCATCGGTGTTGTCCACCAACATGACATTCATAACGGAATCATACCAATGGAGTGGTACGAGTTCGTTGACCTCCGAGGCTCTGTAGCAACTTCAACCGAAGTTTCATGATCACTATCATTAGCTTCGTCTCTTATTGGTGCAGGCACCACAGAACTTCTTCGGTGCTGCGCTACTCGCAATTCGAGAAGGTTCGACAACCTCGTCGAGTTCTACTTTCCTTCCAGTCACCTCTTTCGAGAGAAATTCCTTCTCTAGAAAGGATCCATTCTTAACGAAGATTTTGCCTTGGATCTATGATAGAAGGTATACCCAATAGTTTCCTTGTATCCTATGAAGACGCATTTTTCCGCTTTGGGTTCAAGCTTGTCCGCTGTAACTTCTTTACATAGGCTTCGCATCCCCAAACTTTAAGGAGCGACAATTTAGGTTTCTTCCCAAACCATAATTCATATGGTGTCGTTTCAACGGATTTAGGCGGTGCCCTATTTAAAGTGAATGCGGCTGTTTCTAATGCATAACCCCAAAATGATAGTGGTAGATCCGTAAGTGACATCATAGAACGAACCATATCTAAGAGAGTTCGATTCTGACGTTCGAGACACACCATTCTGCTGTGGTGTTCGGCGGTCAATCAGCTGCGAAAGTATTCCACATTTCCTTAAATGTTCGCCAAACTCGTAACTTAGATATTCACCTCCACGATCAGAACGTAGAAATTTAATCTTCTTGTTACGTTGATTCTCTACCTCACTTTGAAACTCCTTAAACTTCTCGAAAGTTTGGATTTATGTTTCATGAAATAGATATACCCATATCTACTCAAGTCATCCGTGAAGGTAAGAACATAACGATAACCATCGCGATGCTACACTCATTGGACCACACACATCGGTATGTATGATTTCCAATAAGTCCGTAGCTCGCTCCATCATACCGTAAAATGGAGTCTTAGTCATTTTACCCATCGACATGCCTCGCATCTTTCAAGTGATTCAAAATCAAGTGATTCAAGAAGTCCATCGAATGGAGTTTCTTCATACGTTCACTCCAATGTGACCAAGGCAGCGATGCCACATATAGGTCGAGTTATCGCTTGATTTCAATCGTTTAGCTTCAATGTTATTAATATGTGTATTTCTACTATCGAGATTCAACATGAATAGACCATCTATCAAAGGTGCATGTGCATAAAACACATTACTCATATAAATCGAACAACCATTATTCTCGGATTTAAACAAGTAACAGTCTGCTTAATAAACAAGATCCGATATAATGTTCATGCTTAACGCAGGCACCAAATAACAATTATTTAAGTATAAAACTAATCCCGATGGTAGATGAAGAGGTAGCGTGCCGCCATCACATCAACCTTTGATCCGTTTCCTACGGCGCATCGTCACCTCGTTCTTCACTAGCTTCCGTTTATTCGCAGCTCTGTTTGAGTTACAAATATGAGCAACCGAACCAAGATCAAATACCGGGCACTACTACAGTACTAGTGAGATACACATCAATAACATGTATATCAGATATACCTTTCTTCTTGATGTTGCCGTTCTTCAAATCCGCCAAGTACCTTGGGCAATTCCGCTTCCAGTGACCTTCTCCCTTGCAGTAAAAGCACTCAGTTTCAGGCTTAGGTCCAGCCTTGGTCTTCTTCGTCGGTATGGTAACTTTCTTACCTCCCTTCTTGAAGTGTCCCTTTTGCTTAGACTTGCCTTTCTTGAATTTGGTGGTCTTATTGACCATCAACACTTGGTGCTCTTTCTTGATCTCCACTTCTGCAGATTTTAACATAGCAAACAGTTCTGGCAACTCTTTGTTCATGTTCTGCATGTTGTAGTTCATCACAAAGTTCTTGTAACTTGGTGGTAGTGATTGGAGGATGCGGTAAACCCCCAAAGTATTAGGAATCACTATACCCAAACTTTGAAGTTTATTTGCGTGCCTAGACATCTTAAGCACATGCTCACTGACGGAGCTACCCTCTTCCATCTTGCGATTAAAGAACTTTTCGGAAGCTTCATAGCTTTCAATTGCATGAGTCTCAAAGATTAATTTGAGATCCTCGACAATATCATATGGATCGACTCTTCAAATCTTTTACGAGCTCGATTCTAAACCATACAAGATAGCACACTGAACTATGGAGTCTTGATTCTTCGGCGAGGTAAACATTCTTTACTTCATCGGTAGCATCAGCTGCAGGTGGGTCACCTAGCGGTGCATCCAGCACATAGGTCAAATTACCAAATTGTGAGGACAATCCTCAAATTGCGGAACCAATCATGAGTTGCTTCCATTGTTTTTCAACTTTTCTTTCTCTAGGAACGCATTAAAATTGATGGTAGGGCTGCCATTGATCTACAACATATTTGCAATAGTTTAGACTAAGTTTATGATAAATTGAGTTCAAATTAATTAATGAAATTAAACTAGGTGAACTCCCACTCAAAACAACATCCCTCACATTGTTTTAGTGATCACGAACCAAATCCACTACATCAACACCGATCATCACGAGCTGATATAGTTTTAATGGCTTAACAATCATCATGTTCATCATATCTACTATATGATTCATGCTTTGCCTTTCGGCGATCCGTGTTCCTGAGGCCATGTCTGTACATGCTAGGCTCGTCAAGATCAAACCTTAGCTTCCGCATAAGCAAATCTGGCTTGCTTACGTTGTATTCACCCGCGGAATCAAAGACACCCGATCATCACGTGGCGCTTCGAAGCAGCAAGCTTTGGCAACGGTGCATACTAAGGGTGAACACTTTAGAACTTGAAATTTATGTGCATGAGGTATCATCTTATAATGCTACCGTAGTCTACTAAGCAATACAAGATGCATAAAGGATTAACATCACATGCAATTCATAATATGTGATATGATATGGCCTTTCTTCTTTGTGCTTCCGATCTCCATCTTCAAGCACGAACATGATCTCCATCATCACCGGCATAGCATCAAGGTCAATGACGCTTCTTCATGGTTGTCGTCCACCAGCTTCAACTATTACAACTATTTTGAATAGACACGCAGGTCTTAACAGAAATTAAAGACAACCATATGGCTCCTGCCGGTTGCCAACTTACAATAAGGAACATTGCATACATCAAATATAATCACAATCATGGCCATATCACATCACGGCACACCCCTGCAAAACAAAGTTAGACGCTTCTACTTTCTTTGCATATTTTACGTGGTTTGGGGCTTTCCATAGGTGTCGTTCTAACCTACGAACAAGAACCACAACATTGATACTAGCATTGTTGATTACCCGTTGTAAATTGGATCTTTACTATGCTAGGAGAAACAGGCACCCGCAAAGCCACTTATGCAAAACGAGTTGCATGTCAAGCGTGGAGCAAGTCTCATGAACGATGTCATGTAAGGTTATCCCGTGCCGCTTCATCCCAACATACCGCAAGATGCAAATTACACAAAAACCAATCTACAATAAAATCATCAACGACCACAATGACCATTGTGTTCTACTCGCAATGAGATCTACATATAGACACGGCTCGATACCCTTGTAGGGGTTCGCATGGAAAACAAAAATTTTCTATCGCATACAAACAAACAAGCCAAGATCTATCTACTAGATTGTAGCAACGAGTCGATGGAATAACTCACCCTCGAAGATTCCAAAGTGTTTAACGAGAGCAGATTCTCGTGGGTGATGTAGTCGTACTCTTTCCGATCTCAAGATCGCGTAGACGATCCTTCCGGCGCCGCGTTCCATAGCGCTCCTGCAATCGGTCACACGTCAGACTGACGAAGACCTTCCTCTCCCTTGTTCCAGCAGTGGAGGTTGTAGCACTCTCCTCGCGATTCGGCAGACTGGCGTGGTGGGAGGTAGAGGAAATCCCAGGCTTCGCCTTAAGCGGTGCAGTATGGTGGAGCTTATGAGAGAGGCTATTAGTGGTCTAGTAATTAGACACACCAATTAGAGGGCTCTAAACCAATTAGAAGGCTCTAAACCGAATAGCTCTAAACCGGGGTCTAGATCTAGGGTTTAGTTTAGAGGATAGGAAACTTGTGTGTCTAGGAGGGGAGGCCCTGCCCTTGCTTTTATAGGTGGGAGGGTCGGCCAAGGGGAGGAGTCCCTCCCCAAGTCGGCCTTGGGAGGCGCGCCGGCCAAGGGGACTCCTCCCCCAAGTCGGTCTCCACTTCCTCCTCTTTTCCCACTTCCCAAAACTTGCCGTTTGACTTTCAAACTAGCCGTTTGACTTTTCAATTTAGGATTTAAATAAATCCTTTATTTGGGACAGCAAGAATACTTAGTACATGATGCAATCATTCCAATATGTAATGACACACTCATGTACCCTTCCCCCTCAGTCTTGGGACATTCCGGGACCTTCTAGAATGTTCCCGATGAAAACACGGAATCATTCCGCTACTCAAAGCAGGACTTTCCTTATATGAATCTTATTCTCCGGACCATTCCGGATCACCTCGTGATATCTCGGATCCCATCCGAGACTCCGAACAACATTCGGTCTCTTTCTCATAATACCATAACTACTCAAACAACGTCGAATCCTTAAGTGTGTCTCCCTACGGTTCGTGAATTATGCGGACATGATCGAGACACTTCTAACAATAACCAATAGAGGAATCTGGAAATTCATATGGCTCCACATATTTCTCGATTACTTTGCGATCGAATGAACCACTTACATACGATACCAATTTCCCTTTGTCTCACGATATGTTACTTATCCGAGGTTATGATCGTCGGTATCTCGCATACCTAGTTCATCCTCGTTCATCGATAAGTACTCTTTTCTCGTTCCGTGATATGTGATCCCTTGTGACCAAGTCACATGCTTGCAAGCTAATTGGATGACATTTCACCGAGAGGGCCAGAGAATATCTATCCGTCATGTGGATGGACAAATCCCTCTTGATCCATGTGTTTCAACCAATACTTTCCGAACACTCAATGCCACCTTTATAGCCACCACATTACGGTGTGGTGTTTGATGACATCAAAGCATCCATCCAGTAAAGGCAATATGCATGATCTCATGGTCGAAGGAATTAGGTTACTATGTATCAGAAAGCATATAGCAATTGAACTATTGAAATGACTTGATCTTTATGCTACGCTTGTCTATAGGAGTATGTCCACCATATCATTCTCCTAACGATATGATCTTGTTGTTGATAACATCTCAATGTTCATGATAGGGAAACCACAATCATCAATCAACCAACAAGCTAGTGAAGTATAGAGGCTATACTAGGGACTTCAAATTAGGTTTACAAATCACACAAGTATTAATGGTTTCCTTGTTAATACTATTATAGCATGAATGTAAACATTTATCATAAACACAAAGATATATAATAATAACTACATTTATTATTACCTCTAGGGCATATCTCCAACAGCATCACGCCAGCCCGCCTCCCTCCTATCTCTTTGACACGAGGGGACCCACCCCGTCGTCTTCCACCTCTAGGAAAAGATCAAGTTCAACACGATCCGATCGATTCCCCGTCGATTCCGCCCGTTTGGTTAGATCTCGTGCCTCCTCAACATGTAACCACCTCCATAAAAACTCCCCTTCTTCGATCTCCTCTGTTTTTTCCATTTTCCTAACCCTAGCACCGCCACGCTCGGATTCCGGTCTCGCCGCCACCGGCGCCCTAGATCGAGGTCGATCTCGACCTTCCAAAACACCCCAGATCTTCTCTCTCTTGCTATTCTACTCCCCTTGAGCCTCCTCTTCGCACTGACGCGTTTCCCCGTCCGCAGGAGCACTAGGACGGCCAGGATCCCTAGCAGGAACACCATCGGAGCCTCACCGTTCCACCCAGCCGTAGCCGTCGGCCGAGGAAACAATCCTCCGCGCCGAGGATACGAGAGAACTTGGTGACTCGCGCCTCACCTCATCGTCTAGCCCACCATCAAAGAGAATCTTTGGAGCGCCGCCAAGCACCACCACCCGGAAGCTTCCACCGTTAGCCGCCGCCGCCTCGCCGTGGAGCTCAGGTGAGAGGAAGGATGCCTCCTGGACCATCTGATTTAATCTGGACGGCCCTTGTCAGCTGGCACCGAACCGGTACGGATCAATAGCACGCAGCCACATTGCGCCCAGTCAGCGCTCACGCTGAGTCAGCCTGCAACGTCAGCAGGAATATTCCAGGGGAAAAATTGGCAGAAAATGTACTAAGCTTGTAAAATTCATAGAAATTAATATACATATCCAAAAATAGCAAATAATACACCATTGGAAAGATAATTTGTAATTGGTTCAAGCAATTACTGTAAGTTTGTGCCGTAGTTATTTAAATGGACTAATGCCCTTTTTAGAGTAATAAATTCATAGAAAATAAACTACTGATCAAAAAAATACAAATGATATGTCCCTGGAATCACAAGAAGGAGTAGAACCTTATTTGGAATTAAAGTCGTACGTTTATAGTACATATGAATTTAAGAATAATAAAATGCATTTTGTAGTATTTTAATAATTTAAAAAGATCTGTAAGTCTGTTTAGCGTGATTATTTTTGATACTGTCTCTAAATTGGATTTTATACGCAGTAGTATTTGTGCCCAGATTTTACAACACATTTAACAACAGATGCTTAATATTTTGATTAAAATCCTAATAACTATTGCTCTAAATTGCATAAATTGTGTTCAATGCATTAAATGTTTTCCATGCATGCCAGTAGGTATATTAACCAGAGAACATAACAATACTTCTAAAAGATTTACTAAAAGCGTCATGCATGCATTTGTTACACTTGTTTGATCTCTATATGTTGTTGTTTATTTGTTGCGTTGCTCTCGTGTAGATTGTGAGGATTGTGACCCTTGTGATTGCCCGGATTGTGCGTTTGACTCCAAAAACTACCAAGGCAAGTGGAGCTTCATAAAAGTCCTATTTACTTTCTATATGCATTGTAGCTTTGTTTTGTTTTTACAAGTTATATCTATTGCTATGCTATATCCTATTATGGTCATAGCCTTCCTTTGTTAGGTAAGCCGTCGTAAGTAGTTATGCTTAGTTGTGCTTATGTAGACGCGGGTGGGATACACCATGATAAAATTGTTTTGAAAGTATGTGTTTGGAAAATTGGAAAACAACTCTCTGGGTGGAATTGGTAATTGCTTGGTTCGTGAATGCTGGGCCCATGTCTATGGTTTACCCGAGTATCTCACTTCTGGATGGCCACCCAGGTTTCAGAGAAATGATTGTTGTCTTGATTTGGTAGCTTACGTGTACATCCATATGCCAGTAAGTTATTGGTGGATGGATGAACTTAGTAGGTCGTGGTGACCCGAGCTCTTCGTATCCAGAGATGTAGTGATTGTGATAGGTTGGTACGGTGCGTGGATGGTCTTGGGGAGCTACTTCCCAAATTGTCTCTTCTTGGACTTCTTCCTATCATGACTCAATATGCGTGTCATGGTACGAGCGGGTCGACCAGGTTATATGGGTAAAGTATACAACCCCTGTAGGGTGTAAAACTGAGTGCTTAGCCGTGTCCCCGGTAATGGACGATTGAGTTGCTGAATTATGGGTGCTATGACATGTTCTCATTCATTCTTGTAATTGCTAAAAACTTGTGGTTGAAACATAATTGGGTTGTGTGATGAAGATCAAATGCTTTACAAATGATTTATAAATGTTAGGATAAAGTATTTTGCTGCTGCAACTAAGTCTGAACCCCACAATCCATATATGCATGTAGATATTAGTCTTGTTGTTTCCCTCATTGTTCCACTTGCCAATACATTCAAAGTATTGACCACTCGTTGGCTGCAACCTTTCATATTGTAGGTTATTGTTCCGGTTGTTCTGAGTGATCTTATAGGTTGCGAACCTCCACTCAATAGATGTTCGCCTGTGGCACAATTGAAGATGGAGCCTATTATCTATTTATGCTTTCGTATGCTACTTGATGTTTTGAGCTAGATTTGAGCTAAGCGTTATGTAGTAATTGCAGATTCTGGATCATTCGATGTAATAATGATGCACTGTTATATTCTTTGGTATTCATCTGTACTGTGTGTGCTAGTGAACCAATCTAGGAATTGGCACTATACACAAGAAATCAGCCTTATCAGGCGAGGGTGTTACAAAACACCAATCCTGACCGTTGGGCTATTCGATTCAATGGTTCAGAGGAGATGGATTTGTGTTGAATAGTACCTAGATGTCTGACATATCACCACTATATAAAATTTTAATAGGTAAAGCATAAAAAACATAAATTTGATCAACATCTATAAAGTATGGGTGTATATTTGGTCCTTGTACTTTGTATATCATTTAGAAGTCAATGATTATTAGCTATCTAAAACTTGAAAATTCTAGTAACATGGTCTAGAGAAACGAGGGAGAAGATTCTAGAATGATGGAGAAGTGCGTTTTAAGTTTTGTGCATACCATTCATTGTGATGAGGACTATCAATAAAATCTTCTAGATGCTAGAATGGAAAAGAAGATCCAATGGCTGGAAATGTTGGGGTTTGCGAGTCTTGATCCAACGGTCAATATTCAAAGTTATTCGTACACATTTACAATGTTGGATCAAGACTCTCGAATCCCAACATGCCAGTAGTTGGATCTTGTTTTCCATTTTAGCATCTACAAAACACTACTCCCTCCGTCCATAAATAACTTACTTGGATTTGTCTAGATTCGAAATGTATCTATAAACTAAAATGCGTATAAATACATTCAAATCTAGACAAAACCAACTCAGTTATTTCTAGATGATGGGAGTACTTTTGATAGTCTTTAGCACAATGTATGCATATTACTACCCCAAGTTACTTACCACTCAGACAAGCCTTAGAGCATCTCTAGCATGGAAAAAAATAGTGTGCTATTTCATGCTATGTAGTGTGATATAGCGTATTTGGAGAGTCCGCGATATTTTTTAAAGATTTTGCTTGCTATGACGCTATTTTTTAAATATCATGCTATATCGCGCTAAAAGATCATAACGTTAGCGCTATTTCAAGTATAGGATGTTATTGTTTTGTTGGCGGGTGTGGAGTAAGATAACATATGATGAATGCGTCGAGTAAGCAAATATACAATGAAAATTTGATTGTTAAACTTAAGTGATCGTGTCAAGCCACCGCCTCCTCCTGCAGCACCTGGCGCTGTACCTAGATTCAGCCCTGCCGGTTATCCTCCAACTTGGATAGAGCCGAAATCAATTATGCATGTACGCGTACTACTCTAGGCAATTCATTACATGCTAAAATCATTTATATTCATGATATACCTGTTATATTTTTTATTTTTTAGAAAAATATGTTTTGTAAAATAGCGTGTTATTAGCATGCTATAACTTTCATATCGTCTAGGGAAAAGACACGCTAAATTAAATAGCACGCTAGTATTTTTTTGCCTTGATCTCTAGTGGCTTGTCTAAATTTGGTAGTCTCTTAGGCCTTCCACAGCGTGTGAAAAAATCAGTGCCTAAATCACTTTACAAGAATCAAGAACTGGTGCCCTTCGTTGCCCGATCGGTGCCACAAATTTTTTCATGGAACCAGAGCACCTAGGTGCTCCGATGCCCCAAACTCTTCACCCAATAAAATAGCAATATATGTGTACTATGAATGTTGTTGAGAGGACCTTCATCAAAGATAATCCATGGAGATTGGTCTAGTTAATTTGTTTATCACGTTGTGGGCTAGCTATTTATTTCTGGCCAAAGTGATCACATTGTGAGGTCGGTGCCTCAAAAGAATTTCTAGGCATCGCTTATGAGGTGGCAACTTTTCTATCTATTGGGCATCGATCACGCTGTGGAAGGCCTTAGAGCATCTCTAGTGGCTTGTCTAAGTTTGGTAGTCTACATCTTCACTTTATAGATAATGGTGTAAAAATATTCCTTTTTACACGGCTTTAGTTTTCAAGTGGATAGTCTAAATTTGATAGTATATATGTCCATATGCACACAAATAGTCAATATACATAGAAAATCAGTACAACAAATGCTCTGATTTGGCATGGGAGCGAGCTTGCGAGCGACCAACTTTGCTTTAGACATGGTGGATCGGTTGTCCAAATATGGACAACGAGTAGCTTGTTTGGAGATGTATAAATTTTAGACCACCGGATACACAAGCCACCGAAGGCATTTTTGGTCCATGGTGGTCTATATTTGGCTTAGACTATCGGATACACTAGCCACTAGAGATCCTCTTAGGCCGGTCATAGTGGGAAACATAATACTATAGTTCAGTTACTACGTACCTTCATGTGTGTATGTAATTGAGACGAAGGTAGAGACCTTATTTTTGCAGAAATGGCTCTAGAAATATTCCGTACCTAGAAAGGCTAGGACATTATAGTAAACTATTTTTTCTAGTCATTGGACTATAGATACTCCTAAAATAGGATAGGATATTATTATTCTATATCTTTTGAACTATATAGCCAAATTCAAAATCCCAGAGCGGCAAATTCTCCCGCCTCACCTTCGCCGAAATATTTCGAGTGGTCACACGCCCCAAGTTGTAGCCCTATGAAATTCCTTTTATACCCCTGACAATGGCCTATCTACTAATGTCGGGGCGTGGGAATGGTTCGTAATCCCCCTCCCCCCACGGGCCGGGGTCCCCATAACTCTGAAGCAGGGTAGTCCACCTTCCACCGACGCCATTTCCCCCATAGCACTCCGAAAAATCCTAACTCCTTTCTCACTTATGGCTCCTGCACCACCGCACCGGCCCATCCCCATAGCGCTTCGCCGGCCTAAACGCCACCCAACCCCCTCTCACCTCCAGCACCTGCACCACCACACCATAATCATCTCTGCCGCACTTCGCCCGCCTACACGCCACCCATCCCCTATCTCACCTCCAGCTCCTGCACCACCGCACCGGAACATCACTGCCGCACTTCGACGGCCCACACACCACCCCAACCCCCTATCCCACCTTCGGCTCCTGCACCACCGCACTTTGCCGGCCTACACGCCATACCTCTACACCATATACTCCTGACCAGTCTATGGGATCAGCCGACGTCCACCTTACCGAACCCTACTTTGCCTGACACCCTCTTCCATACAACCGTGTTAGTTTTGCTGACTCCCTAGTCCAGAGCACCTGACCTGCTTCACCTACGCCGGTGTGCATTGCATTAGATCTACTTCAGGGACCCAACAGTCCACTACACCAGATCTATTTCACCGACGCTCTTGTGCAGCGCCTCGAATCCATAATCGGTCGTAACAGATCTGCTTCACCAATGACGCCGTGCACTACAGCGGATCTCCTTCACCGGCCATCTTGTCAAGAAAGCCGAACCCATCAACAACCTCGACAGATCTGCTTCACAGACGCTGATGAGATCTATCTGCTTCAGCCCGACTCACCACTACCGGGCACCCTCGGCGTCCTTGACGTCACCCACAAAGATGTTGTGTATGCGTAAATGACGTCGTGGCCTAGGTAAACCAGATCTGCTTGTTCGTTCGTTTCAATATAGCAGGTATGAGCCTACGACAGTGAACTGCATTTCTGTATTGGTGGTAAATTCCTACCTCAATACTAGCTTAATTGATATCCCACTCTCCCTTGATAATTTCAGTGTAGTCTATGTTAAATCTAGGCGATAAACTACTCCGTCTGTTTCAAGGTATAAGGCATCCTTGCTATGCGTGTTTTTTCTTTGACAAACAATTACTCTTAATATACATAAACAATTTTGGTAGTACAAAACGGATGTAACATCCCACTTTCTACATCCATGTCTGTTGAGGGTTAGGAAGCTAGAAAATTAGAGGGGAAATAAAACTTTCACTAATTGTTTATATAGAAGCCTAGCTCTATTAGATTGCTTGATGATTTTTGTGGTTTTGGTAGTGTTGTTTGTTAGTCTACATGATTGCATGCCACCAAGGGTCATCTTAGTTAGTCACCCCCACAAGCCCATTTTGTCTAAGTCATAGAAACTTAGATTTGTTCCAACTTTGGAGCCTTGGTTTGAATAAATCCCTCACCCTTCCTACCATGCAAGAGTACCATGTGGTACTAGGCTATGAGTACTTGAGACCCACCTCTTAGCCCTGTTTAAACCACAAGCCCAAGCCTCTTGCATGTGAGTGTCTACCTCACTAGTTACCACTTATGGAATGACCACTTAATTTGTCCAAAGTTTGGATGATCCTTGTGAGCTCATGGCTGTGATTGAGGAAGCAAACAAGACCTAGGCATGAGCACCTAGTATCCCTCTACCACCCCATTCCTTCCCCACTGCCATTGGTGGCCCTAGCTCGATTTGGCAAGCTCCCAAAGTTGACACCTCATCAACACTACTTTAGATCACCCCAAAACCCTCTCCTACTTACCTCCTCTCTGGCCCTGGCACGATGCACCACCAACCTAGTTACCACTGTGCACCCACCCAGGTCACCTGCACGCGCTGACACTCTCCAAGGAGGAGAGATAATTGAGTTCCTTGCAAATCTTGCCCACCTCGAAAACCAGCAGTCTCTCCCTCCCTCCTGTCCCATCTGGCCCCACCCCGGGAAGCTCCAACTCCCCACGCACTCCCTCCACCCTACCCCTCTCTCTCCCACGCGCCTAGCAACCCCCAACCCCCGGCGTCCATCTCAGCAGAAAACCCTCGGCCCTGCTCCCTCTCTTCCTTCTCTCGGTGAAAAATCATGCGGTGGATAGAGGAGAGCCCTGCCACCCTACTGCACCCCTACTCCTCCTACTCCCCCAGACCCTAGCCGAGCAGACAGCACATTGCCGCCCGTGCTGTTCTGTCGAACAGCCTGTCGGGACCGCGCAATGGCTACCCCCTCTCACTCTCCTGTAGGCCCGGCCAGCCCCCGAGGTAAGACCGTCCCCAGGTCACCCCACGGAGTCGCCACCGCCCCTCCTAGCCAACCCCTAGCTCCCACCGCGACCCCACCGCCTAGCCGTGCACTCGGTGCACCGTGGTCTGGCCCTGACCCTTTAAATAGCTCCCCCACCCCTCGCACGCTCCTCTCACTCCTCATTTCTCTCCCAGAGCTCCCCAGCACCAACCCAGAGCGAAGGCAGAGCCTCTAGCTCTCTCCCCTTCCTTTGTCGTTCCTCTCCGCCTTGGTGCCGACGACGAACGAGAAGGTTCCCTCGTCCCGGGTCTACCTCTCCTACATGCTCCCCTTCCACTGCACTCCTCTCCCAAAACCGGCCCTAACCCCCCCTCTCCTCTGGCCATTCATGTCAACAGGCATGCCGGATCTGCGAGGAGGCCGACGGTCCCGAGCCACGCCGCTGTTGACACGACGCATCCAGACGACCGGAGCCGCCGTACCGTACCTCTTTCGACGTCCCGTCCTCGACCGCTTCGAACTACACCGCCGCCGACCCGTCTCCGCCCCTAGGTGAGCCACCCCGAGCCCTGCCCGTTCTAGCTAGGGTTTGCTCGCCGTTGTTCTTGTTCTAGGGAGAAGACGCACTGCGAGACATCGATCCGGCTTTTAAATCCAACGACCAGCATCTCTCGATACCGTTTCGCCCCTCTATTCCCCTGACACGCGGGCACCGCTGCGGGTTTTGAATCCCTAGCCCTCCCATGCAGGCCACCGTGTACGCGGGTCGGCCCAGCTCCTTAGCGGGCTACAACCCAGCCTCTGCACTACCTTTCCTTTTTATTTTAGGCCATTTTAATTACCTGAAATTAGTCCTGTAGCTTTTATTCCACAAATTATCATCTATATAATATTTTGGCCTGGTTCAAATTTTGTGGGGTAGACTAAGAAATTATCTCTTGCATGGCACTGGTAGCTAGTCAATAGCTTGTCTGTGTTTTTACTGGTAATTGCTATGGTAAATAGTATCTGATTAGAGTGTTTAATCCATAGCTTTATTTCTATAGCTCAGAAATTAGTGAAACCAAGTTCCAGGCATTGCTTGTACAAATGCCTACTGAGCAAAACTGGAGTCTCCCATTTTGGATGTGTGAAGCCTCTCTACTTAATTTTACAATTTATGAGTAGAGGGTTCTTATTTATTTTCCAGAGTTTGATGTGAAGCTAATTTTGGGATGAAACCAACTGCAAGAGTCAGGCCTCTGATAGTACTACTTAATCCTAGAAGGGCTGAATTTTTGGCTTTGTAATTCTGCCCTGGGGATTTTAGTACGAGTTTCTGCACTATTTTCAGTATTTTATTTATTAAAAATCAACCCTTTGTGATAAAAATGTGAAACCAGTGGGGTTAGCTTGGTTTTCTCTGTAGCTACTCAGATATGTATTTTGTGGTCACTTTCCAACAACTGGTCTTGGTCAAATTATCTGCTTGAGTGCTAATCTAGTCTTGACCACTAAAATCACCAAATAAGTTTGATTAAATCTTTTTGCTTGCTTTCAATGGATTTGTGCTGCTAGGATCAGTAGCTACTAGAGCTTGGTTGGTTTGGTTCAGTTGTGCATCTGCTCTGTATAGATTGCATTGTTTGTGCTTTGGGTGATGATTGGTATGGTGGTTTGATTATAGTTCTCTTTTTTGATGATAGATACGAACGAGGATGAGTTTGAGGAAGGTACTTGGGATGATTTTGAAGAAGAGGACCAGGAACAAGCTGCCAACCAAGGCAATCCATCTACAAGTTCATGAGACTTGTCCATCTTTATTTTCCATGCACTCCGTTTTACTTACTCTACTACTACATTGTATTACTCGCTATATTATTATTATGGCATTAGTTTGGCTCCACCAAACTTATGCCTATGGTACTGTCTAAGTACCCCCCCTTGGTATTACCTACTCCTACCCTAGTAGTTAAAGTGGTCTAATATAGCACAACCCCTTGGAAACCTTGATTTAGCCGAATAAAAACTCTAGGTTGGGAAACCGAAGGCAAGGTGGTTTTATAAAAAGTTTTGACAAAAAACCTCGGCAAGTGGGACTTTCCGAGGAGTTTTTAAAATGTTTTGGGTATTCGTGCCACTGGTGGAGGCACCAAAGATGAAGTTGGAGGAAGGTGGAGGCACCAAAGATGAAGTTGCAGGAAAAACTGTTTTCGAAAACGCGCCCGATTCTTTGCAGTCTAGCTATAACAACCACCCCGTGCAACCACACTATCCCTATATGGGAATGGGCTTGACCCAAAAGTGGTTCTCTCTGATACAAGTGCCTCTCAACTACTACAGGGGATCGGGGATCCCTGGAGGGTGGGCCTTCTCCGATAAAGGTCCATGTGGGACATCGACCTAGAGAAGGAATGAAGGGTCTGCTGGCCTCCACGCGTTACTATGGGCCCCTCATTGAAAGCGCACACTCGTGAAGTGGAAAAAGCGCTCCGGTTGGTCCTCGGTACCCGACGTCCCGGTTTTGAGGGGAATAACACCCATAGGGTAGGCGCTTGTGTTAAGAGGGGATTATCTCGAAGGTCTTGTCCGGTTATACGAAACCCACATACTAATGTATGACGATCCGCGATAGTTCGCGGCAGATGTATCAGATCTTGTGGGTAAAGTGTCAACCTCTACAGAGCATAAATCTATTCGAATAGCCGTGTCCATGGTCAAGGGCGGGTTGGACAAACTTCTGTAGAGCGGTGCTGGTTTTGATTTATGAAAAGGTTTTCTAAAAGAGATTTGGCCATGGGATTGTCGAAGGGCAAGGAGGATGGGCCATGGGATGGTCGGACCTAGTTAAAGTATTGGTTGTGGGATGACCAAAGTGGAATGGAATAACAGGGTGGACCCCATCCTAGTATTTCAAGTTTTACTAACTATTTTGTCCCTAAAAAGGTTTTGCAAATAACAAGTGGTAGAGATGAGAGTTTATCTCTAAAAGATTTCGCAAATAGCTTCCTTGGAGCCATCCTATCCAAAGCCATATTGCATACTCTTTGTTCTTCTTTGTATGGTGGTTTGCGAGTACATTCCAAGTACTCACTGGCAATGTTCCCTGGCTATCAACTTGGTCAGACTATGAGCATGATGAAGAGGACAATGGAGGGTACGATGACGACTTCGCGAACTAGGGCGTTTCTCCGAGTCAGGAACCTGTTGGGCTATGGCTTGACTCGGGTCCTCCGCGTTAATAAGTACCGCTGCTATGATCTATTTGTGCCCAAGGAGGCAAAGTTGTAAGACTTATTGTACCGTACTGAAATGGATGTGTGTACTTTGATATCCTGTTGGTTATGCTCTACGATGCACTGATCATGGGATCGTGGTGGTGTGCATAATTTGGTAATCTCGGGTTAAAAATCCGGGGTCGCCACAACAGACATCATTACAGTTCATTGGTATTATGCAGTTCATGGCAAAAGTTAATTCACTGGACATCTGAAGCTGCCTACCTGTTCAACAAGTTCACAACTTATGTCATCATAATGTGCTTACCTGTCTACCTGTCTGTTGCTACAATACCGACTGCATGTAATTTTGGATTTCATTGGTAGTTTTAAGCCATTGAACATGTAGGTTAACATTCCCTACTCTACAAGTTCAGAATTTATGCTATTTTAATTTCAATCTGGTTGTTCTAAGAAAACACAATAACTACCTTCTCTTATGTAATTCATCGCAAATTTAATTTCGTTGAACTTGTTGTTTTTACATTCCCTCGGCAAGTTATGCCACTATTATTTGTTTCAATTAAGCTCCAACAGTAGCTGTCGCCTATTGTGTACTACTCCCTCTGTTTCAAAATATAAGATGTTTTAGCTTTGTGATAGGAGTGTATCTAGACACCAATTAGTGAGTAGGTTTACTACAAACCTACACGAACCTACACACTAAAAGTGGTCTAGATGATGACTTGTACTTTTTGAAACGGAGGGAGTACGTCCATTCCGTAAAAGAAGGCCTATACAACTTTAAAGTCAAACAATGATGACTTTTACCAAGCTCATAGAAAAATTTATTAAGGGTTAATTTGTGGCATTTGCGTCTATGAAAATATATGCCCCGATGTATCGAATGGCATTGGTTTTGCATGGTAGATGTTCCTGGTATGTTCTACAAACTTGGTCCAATTTTGCGTTGATTGACTTGCAAAAATTTATACGCCTTATTTACTTTGGATTGGATGTAGTATTACATGGCATGTTTTAAGGCACTTAACATGGTTATATGCATGCCCTGATCTATAAATTGAAGTTTCTCAATTATAATTTCTGTAGAAGCAGTATCTACCTTCTATTATGTAGTTTATGGCATTTTAAGTCACTTTACAGATGGGTTAGCATTTCCTGCTCTATAAGTTCACGAGATATACCATTGTAATGTCTATCTTGTTCATCCAAATGTTAGTACAGTAATTGCCTGCTCTGTAGATGGTGACACTTTTTATGGCACTTCTCATATTTGTTTGCAATCCTATTTCTCAAGTTAAATCATTGTAATTTCTCTCTTGTTCGTGCTAAGGAGTGACTGTAACTGCATTCTATTTTGTCGCCATGGCAATCTTTATGTCATTTAAATTTTTGTTTATATTCCGCCATTCCCTGATCCATGTGTTCACAAGTGATTATACTATAATATCTATCTAGATCTTTGTAAACAGCAACAACCACAATCTCATATTATTTCCTCTCATAGGGAACACGGAGAATCATAGAGTGAATCGCCCCTACAATCTTGTTATTACCTATTGATTTGTATTGCTGAATGCAAACCTGTTTTATGTGAAAGAGTGGCCTCAAACTATATGCAGAGGAGCAACAATAAAGTAGATGGATCGTCTATCCAGGTACTCGTTGCGGTGGATGTCTTCAAAGAATGGACTGACAACAGGATGTTCTCCAATGGGACTGCACAAAAAGAAATAGTAAGTCTCTTGTTTTTATTGAGATGTACGTAGTGTCGGCTAAAGATTAGAACAAGGTTGACCTTAAACAAGACTGGACAAAAACCAAATGTAAATCCCTCGATTTATAATTCAATATGCTCACTTGATTTTTGTGATGATCTATTCTTTCTATATTTGAGTTGTGTTCATCTATCTATCTATCTATATGTTAACTATACCATGATTAGGTGGTGGTGATTTAAGTATATCCACTTTTATGCTATATTTTTCTGCTATGTAACAAATACCAATTGTAAATCTCTTGATTTATAATTCATTTTTCTCACACAATCATCGTGATGATCTATTCTTTGATATATTTGACTCATCATCATATCTATCTATCTATCTATCTACATATGTGTCAACTAGAGTATGATTATGTGGTGGTAATTTAAGTATATCCACTTTTATGCTAATTTATAGTCTATTATTGTATTTTTCTGCTATAATTAAGAGTTTGTATGCACTCTGGAGGTAGTCACATTGTCTAGTATCAACACCACATGAGTTGGCCAATGATTAGAACAAGATGACCTTTAACGGTACTACACAAAGACCAAACGTAAATCCCTTGATTTATAATTCAATTTGCTCACTCAATCATGGTGGAGATCTATTTTTGCTATATTTGACTGATGATCTTCTATATATATATATATACGTTAACT
Source organism: Avena insularis (assembly GCA_023614405.1). Lineage (NCBI taxonomy): Eukaryota > Viridiplantae > Streptophyta > Magnoliopsida > Poales > Poaceae > Avena > Avena insularis. Next base: position 282,132,363 of record CM042696.1, on the reverse strand, counting down.
AGACCATGATAAGGTGGTGGTGATTGAGGTATATCCACTTTTATTATAATCTATATTCTAATATAATATTAGAGATCGCCACCATGATTGAGCTTATATGCACTCTAGAGGTAGTAACATAGTCTAGTGTTATATGTATTAGACTATTATAAATTACTTGGTCTTGGTGGGGAGTAACTTGGACTAGTAAAAATGCATACAATACTAAGTCCAATTTACTCTACCAACACTAAAGGGTGTCTAGATACATTCATTTCACAAAAGCCATAACATCTTATATTTTGAAACGGAGGGAGTTCTATCTAGACTACTCATTGTGAGATTGTCATAGCTATTATCATCTAATATGATCCCCAGTTACTATATATATGTACTATAACCATGTTAATACGATCTAGAAGTCTATCATGCACCTGTTGTTTGATTGCTTAATTCATTACCTCAATAGCTACTCTACATGATGCACATATAGAGTCTATTGCCAATTTGATTCTTTAGTTTGCTCATCATTAAAGCAATGTAATGATTTTCTTAACTTAAACGGTCCGAGCACCACCCTGTCAAGGCGGGAGCTCCAGGTTTGAGCCCCATTAGTCCCAAAATAGGGATGGGGATTTCTGTGAGAAATACAATGTTTGATTAATAATAAACAAGGGATTTTCAAATATACATCATCAGATGATCTTGCAAGTTTAATATTAGCCACCATCTGACTTGTGATTGCATCAATGCTATATTCTGACGTGGTTCCCAGACATACATTATTTAAATACTTCATTGACTTTCCAAGGTGCACAATGTATCATTTGCTTGTTTATCTACTAGATTTTCTTTCCTAGTTATATGTACAATGATACTGTCAGTAGTTGGAAATACAATAGCTGTAGGCATTACAAAGAAGGTTTGTGCTACTTTTTGGATGCATCCAATTGTTGTTTTGGCAGCAAATGACCCATCTCTTTGTTCTCTTCTTTTTTTATTTACTAGCCCGACGATTAAAATATTTGAATGATTTGGCTACTTTAAAGGAATGGTTGGTAGTCTATTTAAGACACTTCTTGTATTGTTGTTTTTCCATGGTACTATCATAGTTGCCTGATGATTAAAGCAATGCCACCTGTGGTTGGAGGTCACTTTTTTGGCTAGTTCATACTATAGACCATTTTTAAACGCTATTCTTATATTTTAGGTTAATGCTTTGTTGTCCCGAACAGTTCTAAGTAGCTGAAGGAATCTCATGCACCTCTTTTTGTTATATTTCTATATTTCTGTTATGCAGTGATATGATTAGTTTATGAGGGAAAGAGTCTAGTTGCTTGATTCCCTATATTCATTGCCACACTAGTTCAGTTAGTCTGCATGAGACACACATGTTGATGGCTTTATTTTTTATATTAGGACAATGCCAATTTTGAAATTCTTTGACAACAAACATGGTGTTTTTTTGCCTGCTTTGCTGTTTAATTTATTCTCCTCGTTTAAAATATAAGATGTTTTAGCTTTGTGAAGGGAGTGCATCTAGATCTCTTTTAGGTTGTAGGTTCACTTCAAACCTAAATGAACCTAAACACTAAAAGGGGTCTCGATACACTCCCTTCACAAAGCTAAAACATCTTATATTTTGAAACGGAGGGAGTATGTCTTAGTTTCAGCATGCAAATAACATGTAGTGTTTGTTCCAGAGTGGCTATGATACTGGCACATGTACGCATCGGTCCAGGACATCGACAGTTCCTGTTATTCTGGAAAGAGATGTATGAGGCACATCATTGATTGTTCCTAGCCAATGATGAATTTGAATTATTTTACATATAAGATAGCCACCAGTTAGCTGGTACACTGTGCTGACTTTTTTCTTTGTTTCAGGCTGCACATGAAGCTATGGGGGCAGAAGGGAGGAATCATACGTTAAGTATTGAGGTCATTTCACAAAGCAGCAGTGAGAGTGATTATTGCTTGCATCGGCCCATGGTTTCAGTTATTCTAGTAGAAAGTGGTGTTATGGCTGCACTCCAAACAATTGATTTAATTGAACAAGAAACAGAGCAAATAGATGGAATAATCACGATTACACATGAACAGATACAAGAACTGAAAGATCGATAAGATTTGACGGACCGTCTACCTGATAATCTCTTCTTCAGCTGTCATGGTATGCTAGTTGTTACTTGTATGGAGATATAAGCTCCATAGCAGAAACCCTGTTCCAACACATGTCTCGCGATGTCTGTGTAATGCTTCATCTTGTTTTTGTTGAAATTCTGGTCTGTAATAAATTTCAAAAAATATCTGTTGATGTAATAGGGTGATCCTAGCGTGGCCATTAGCGAGCCAAAATATTAATGGACTATTTAAAACCAGAATTGCGCCATAGTTATAGAATACACAAATATGCTAGCCAGCAGATGGGCCACATAAACAGTAAAAGGCCGTAAGTGGCAGGTCAGAATATTGGTGGGCCTCATAAGCGGCCAAGGCCCTAAAAACATACAGGGCTGAACAGCAATAGGCCAAAATAGTAAAAGGCCCGAACTATAATGGGACCAAATATTGATATACTTGAACAATAAAGAGCTGAAAAAGTAAAAGGCCTGAACAGTAAAAAGCCCGCGCAGTAGAGGGCCCGCACAGCAAAATGGATAGAAGAGTGAAAAGGCCTGAACAGTAAATGGCCGGAACAGTTGAAGGCCATAAGAGCAAAAGGCCTAAGCAGTGAACGGCTGGAACAGTAGAAGGCCAGAATAGTGAAAGGCCAGAGCAGTAAAGGATCCTAACACTGGCAACCCAAATATGTAAAAGGCCATTACAGTAAATGTGTAGAACAGGAGGGGACCCCACGGGCTGTAGGAACAAGAACGGGTCCTGCAGCCTTAATAGTGCTCGACCTTTCAAGCGCAGCCCCAAATGTGCCGCATATTATTCTACCAAAGTGGGCCTTCTTTAGGCCAAAACAGTAAAGGGCCCGAAATCATACGGGTCGTGGATGGATTCATTAATGGGCCATGTCAAACAGTACATGGCGTGACAGTAAAGGGCCGTAATCTTATTGGGCTCTCCTCGTGGGACGGCCCACTTAACAATTAGCAAGCCTTATCTGGGCCATGCTTCTGCCATGATTTCTGTGACCATTAATGGTGGTAACCAGCCGTTAACGGCGGGTGCCACGTGGCATTTTGCCTGACGTCACCAGTCAACACGGCTGGCGAATAGATCTGCCACGGTCAGAAAAAAACCGTGGTAGATTCTTTTGTGACGGGGATTTTACCACGAAGGGCATCCGTCGTAGAAGACTTTTTAGCCACGAAAAATGGGCCTTCAACCATGAAAATCGTCCGTTGTAAAAGCCAACTTTTCTTCTAGTGGTGGATCCACGTGGTTTATGAAAAGAACACACATGCAATGACATCTAATGGATACATGTGGTTTATGAAAAGAACACACATGCAATGAACTCTAGTGGATCCATGTGGTTTATGGAAAGAACACACATGCAATGAACTCTAGTGGATCCATGTGGTTTATGAAAAGAACACACATGTAATGAACTCTAGTGGATCCATGTGGTTTATGAAAAGAACACACATGCAATGAAATCTAGTGGATCCATGTGGTTTATGAAAAGAACACACATGCAATGACATCTAGTGGATCCATGTGGTTTATTGAAAATAACACACATGCAATGAACTCTAGTGGATCCATGTGGTTTATGAAAAGAAGACACATCCAATGGCATCTAGGTCATCCATGTGTTTTAGGAATATAACACACATGCAATGGACTCTAGTGGATCCATGTGGTTTATGAAAAGAACACACATGCAATGACATCTAGTGGATCCATGTGGTTTATGAAAAGAACACACATGCAATGAACTCTAGTGGATCCATGCGGTTCATGGAAAGAACACACATGCAATGGCATCTAGTGGATCCACGTAGTTTATGAAAAGAACACACATGCTAGAGTGGAATCATTGCATGTGTTCTTTTCCAAAACCACACTGATACACACAGACATCCAAGTGGGTGTGGTGATGCAGAAACTTTCAAGCTGGTGGTAGAATGGATGTTGTAGTTGAATCCCAACATACTGCTAGGGTTCCTGGACATGGTTGGACAACACATGCTAGAGTGGCATCATTGCATGTGTTCTTTTCCAAAACCACAATGACGCACACTAATACACACAAACATCCAAGTGGGTGTGGTGATGCAGTAACTTTCATGTTCGTGGTAGAATGCATGTTGTACTTGAATCCCAGCATGATGCTAGGGTTCATGGACATGGTTGTACACCACATGATGGATTTGCATCATTGCATGTGGTTTTTTTCCTAAAACCACAATGATGCACACTAATACACACACACGCATCCAATGGAATCTAGTGGATCCATGTGGTTTAGGAATTGAACACACATGAAATGAACTCTAGTGGATCCATGTGGTTTATGAAAATAACACACATGGAATGGCATCTAGTGGATCCATGTGGTTGATGAAAATAACACACATCCTTGAGTGGCATCACTGCATGTGTTCTTTTCCAAAACCACCCGACACACAAACATCCAAATGGGTGTGGTGATGTAGCAACTTTCAAGCTGGTAGTAGAATGCATGCTGTAGTTGAATCCCGCCATGCTGGTAGGGTTCCTAGACATGGCTGGACAACACATGCTAGAGTGGCATCACTGCATGTGTTCTTTTCCAAAAACCAGAATGATGCACACTAATACACACACGCATCCAAGTTCGTGTGGTGGTGCAGCATGTTTCAAGCTAGTGGTACAATGCACACTGCAGGTGAATCCTAGCATGCTGCTAGGGTTCCTAGATATGGTTGGACACCACATGCTGGAGTGGCACAATTGCATGTGTTCTTTTCCTAAAACCACCATTATGCACACTGATACACACACATCCAATGGAATCTAGTGGATCCATGTGGTTTAGGAATAGAACACACATGCAATCAACTCTAGTGGATCCATGTGGTTTAGGAATAGAACACACATGCAATGAACTCTAGTGGATCCATGTGGTTTAGGAATAGAACACACTTGCAATGAACTCTAGTGGATCCATGTGGTTTATGAAAAGAACACGCATGCAATGGCATCTACTGGATCCATGTGGTTTATGAAAAGAACACACATGCTGGAGTGACATCACTGCATGTGTTCTTTTCCAAAACCACACTGATACGGGAATATCATTTTGTGGCCTGAAAGTTGAGGTGCCCAGGCAAAGCGGTAACCAAGTTGCTTGTATTCAGTTGCGTTGCCCACAGTTGGTGTCCTAAATACTCAGGGGATCTTTTTCGGCCTGAATTCAACTCAGCGTTTGAATACAAAATATCAGGCGAATGCCTGTCAAGTTTCCCCCCATTAGTTTTCGCCATTATGTCATCGCCGTCGTGGCTGCCATGTAGGCTTGCAGAATTGGCGCCTACATCCATTACGCGTCTTATTCTTCCCTAGAGCGGCAATATATGGTCGTGACCATGGCGTGGAGCTGGGACGTGGACGAACCTGCTCGGCCCTTCTCTCCTCCCTGTAGGCTTTTAGTGTTAGCGACTGCATCCATTATGCATCTTCTTCTTCTTCCTAGAGCATCAATCTGTGGTCGCGGCCATGGCGCGGAGCTGGGACATGGATTGATTCCCGGTGAGATCTGTCACCATGTCGACCATGCTCGGTCCTGTTTTCTTCCTCTAGAATTTGATCTCGCCGTCGATGTGGTCGCACCCACATCAATTCTGCCACCCCTGTCGAGGTCTTTGTGGGAGCTATACTCTCAGTAGCTCAAGTACTGCCATGTTGAACCTATAAGTGAATTCGGAGCTAGGCGGTGGCAACCCGTTGTTGAACCTATAAGTAATTTGCCAAAGGCTACGTGTCGTGCTAAGGCCTTTGGCTGATGCCTTCGGCCTCGGCTTCTACCAATGTCCATTGTTGATGTGAGATCATTTAGTTACTTCAATATGAAATTTCGACCAATTTAACTTATTGATGTATTCCTTGACAATTATAATATAATCAAGGACTAGAAATATTTGGTAGTGTGCATGAGCATGATCAGTAATATAATTGAACACTAGAAATTTTAAGAAACTCCATATAAAGGAGTAGACTAATATATATATATATATATAGAAGGTTCACTAGGGACAACACAGATATATTGTCTTACATGCAACAGACAGGTAATAATTAACTAAAACAAAATAAAAGAAGGGGCAACAGTAGGAGGCCGGGACACGGAGATGCCTAGCAGGGCAGGGGTAGCAGGAGGCAGGGACCACCTAGTCGAGGGGATACAGGCCAGTCCTGACATAATCCTGGAGGAATTTTTCGAAGGCTGCGTGCCGCACCAAGTTAATCGGCCTATGCTTTCTGCCTCCGCCTCTACCAACACCCACCGTGTGCTGGATCATGCTATCGAGGTCCATGTTGATTGCTCTATCACAAAATGGGCAAAATAGTCTCCCCCTACGATAGAAATGGATTTGCCCACATCATAACCACCTCAGCACGTAGCGGCTCTTGTTGTCCATCAATTCCTTGCTATCGTCCACGTCATCATCATCCTCGTGTTGATTTTGAAAAACATAACTTAGAACTAATACATATGATTAAATTGTATTACAACTCAAGAATTTACAACATATATAAGTAAGATAATATTAAATTCATATCAAAGAGAAAGCATCTCAACAATAGTTTGATCAGTTCATATATCATTTCATCTCAACAATATGACAATTAATTGGATCAGAGTGTATGTAGAATAAAGATTGCGGCCTCATAAGTTTCTTCAGGGATGGTGTTAGTGAACCAAGTAACAATTCTACAACCTATATTATTCTTGTACATCGCCATAGGTTCGCTAATTCATCCCTAAAAAATCTGACACCAATGTGTCTGCCTCTCTTTTGGGGCAAATTTGAATCATTGGCCACAATAAGAAATTGAAATGTACTCCTACGAAACAATATGTAGGGATATACATATTCAGATACAAAAACAATCCTAAATATTGTAATTATAAATAAAAAATCAAACAATTAGTCTTCAGGTACATGTTAAAAATACTTATGATCAAAACCATGCATATACATATGCATCATACGAATCATTCAAAGATCATAAAAAATTCAAGGATCATATATGTAGTTCCATATGTGAATAAATCAAGGGCCTCATAATTTATTCAGAGAAGGAGGCGGTGAACCAAAGTACCAACAATAGAACCTATATTGTTTGTGTGCATTGTTGCCTTAGGTTCACCAACCCATCCCTAAAAAAATGACACCATCATATGTGTCTCCCCTTGCACTCTTTTGGGGCAAATTTCAATCATCGGCCTCGGTGACAAACTAAAATGTAATTCTTATACACTATGAATGCATGCAATACATAATTCAAATATAATAGTTATATGAATGTAGAATAAAGATTTGAGCCTCATAATTTTCTTCGGGGATGGTGTAAGCGAACCAAGTAACAATTGCACAACCTATATTGTTCTTGTACATCGCCCCAGGTTCATTAACTCATCCCTGAAAAAATCTAACACCAATGTGTTTGCCTCTCTTTTGGGGAAAATTTGAATCATTGGCCATAATAAGAAATTGAAATGTAATCCTACGAAGATTAGAAACAATATTCAGGGATATACATATGCATCATACGGCTCATTCAAAGATTAGAAAGAATTCAAACATTATATATATAGGTTCCATATGAGAATAAATCAAGGGCCTCATTATTTTTTTCAGAGATGGAGTTGGAGAACCAAAATACCAACAACACAACCGATATTGTTTATGTATATTGCTACGTCACATTCACTAACCATCCCTAAGAAAATGGCACCATCAGATGTGTCTCCCTTGCACTCTTTTGGGGCAAAATTGAGTCATTGGAATCAATAAGGAATAGAAATGTAATGTTATATGCATGTTGTGTATCAAAATCAACACTCAACTAGCAAACCCTAAAACCCCTAAATCAAATGTTATAGATTGATTAAATTTACAGCACAAGAAGAACCATATGAACAACAACGAGTTATGCAAATGTAAATTTACTAGATGGCAGATGAGCAGATTGGGGTTTTGTGACTAGACCGATTGGGGTTTTGTGACTAGATGGCAGATGCATCAATCGACCGTTCGAACCATATATATACTTCAAGAGCTAAAGAATCTATACACAATTGAGGAAATCATATGTATGAAAAGTGAAATTTGCAGCTACGACTAGAGAAGCTAGCAATGTAGTACCTCGGACTCCTCATCAGGGACCTCCTCCTCGAACTCGTCACTCTCTGTGATTTCATCGATGATTTCTTGGATGGTGATGGGGTCGTTGATGTAGAGCACCAGATTGCCTCCGCCTACCGCCTGCCCCTCATCCAGATCTACCGTAGGCACCACGACGTTATCGGCCACCTGCTGCTCGACGGCAATGGGTACTAGCTGGACAGATGAGCTCGAAACCTCGACGGCGCGGCAACGAGCGGTGTGCGTGCCTAGAGAAAATGCCTCTGCCTGCTTGGTGATGACCGAGCCATCTGCTGATGTGCCTCCAACTGGCTTCACCTCCAGCTCTTCTCCACGCGTACGCTTCATGGCGCACCTAGGGAAGGCGGTGATGCAAGCTAAGGAGCTTCCGCACGTGCGATAGGTGCAGATTGGGGTTTTGGGACTAGACGATTGGGGAAAATGACACGAGCTCATGGAAGAAGAAGGCCGAATGGGTTTATAAACACTGGACCTTTGGTAGTCCTCAAGTGGACACATGTGATGGGCGGGGGGATGGGGCTACCACGATCTCCACTTTTTTTTCTGAAACAACCACGATCTCCACTTTATAATTGCATTGAAAACAAGTGCATGGCAGACCTTGATTCCACTACATGCAAGTGGCATAGAACCAATTTCTAGCAACATTAGGTCTCCTCGAGGGGCCCCCTAACGCGTGTACGTTACTTGCGGTAGGGCCTAGTTGGAAGTGAGATTGAGAGCGCGATGTGTAAAAATGGGATATGTCTTACTAAAATCAAGTGGCAATAAATCGTAGCATCTCGTTGACAACCATGCACTGGATGACCCCGTTGCCCTGTGCATGTGTTGTGGTGGTAGTAGGCTTTTCAGACATGATTAAACATGACATGACCACTCGAAGACTTTTTGCATGGACGACTTCATGTTCCTTCTTGTAAGTCTCGCTGAAAGAGACGTCTATGCTGTCTCACGTTGTACTATGAAGGGGACGACGTGTGCAACGATCCGCATTGGATCACATAGGATCAACGGTTGGTGTGCATGATCCGCGTGACAACTATGACAACCAATCAAGGCGTAGCAGCTAGGGTGAGCACATGTCTAGGCTTCTACGAGAGGGGGGGGCAAAACTGAGTAGTATCAAAAAACCAAGGGCAAACCTGAGTAGCATAAATATGGAATGTGCGTCTCTTATACAATGAAATACATCTTGGCATAAACCCCATGGATCCACCAGATGTGTGTGTATTAGTGTGCATCATTATGGTTTTAGGAAAAGAACACATGAAGTGATGCCACCATATCATGTGGTATCCAACTATGTCCAAGAACCCTGGCAGCATGCTGGGATTCAACTTCAGGATGCATTCTACCACTAGCTTAAAATATGTTGCATCACCACACCTCATTGGATGTGTGTGTGTGTCAGCGTGCATCATTGTGGTTTTAGGAAAAGAACACATGAAGTGATGCCAGCACAACATGTGGTGTCCAACCATGTCTAGGAACCCTGGCAGCATGCTGGGATTCTACTTTAGCTCTACCACAAGCTTGAAAGATGTTGCATCACCACACCTCATTGGATGTGTGTGTGTGTCAGTGTGCATCATTGTGGTTTTAGGAAAATAACACATACAGTGATGCCACCATAGCATGTGGTGTCACCCCATGTCTAGGAACCCTGGTAGCATGCTGGGATTCAACTGCAACATGCATTCTACCACCTTCTTGAAAGATGCTGCATCACCACACCTCATTGCATGTGTGTGTGTATCAGTGTGCATCATTGTGGTTCTAGAAAAGAACATATGCAGTGATGCCAGCATAGCATGTGTTTTTTTTCATAAAACACATGGATCAACTAGAGTTCATTGCATGTGTGTTCTTTTCAGAAACCACATAGTTACACTAGAGTTTATTGCATGTGTGTTCTTTTCATAAAGCACAACTAGTGTCATTGCATGTTTGTTCTTTTCATAAACCACATTGATCCACCAGTGTCATTGCATGTGTGTTCTTTTCATAAACCACAACTAGAGTCATTGCATGTGTGATCTTTTCATAAACCACATTGATCTACCAGTGTCATTGCATGTGTGTTCTTTTCATAAACCACAACTAGAGTCATTGCATGTGTGTTATTTTCATAAACTAAATGGATCCACTAGAGTTCATTGCATGTGTGTTCTTTTGATAAACCAAATGGATCCACTACAGTTCATTGGATGTCTGTGTGTGTGTATCAGTGTGCATCATTGTGGTTTTAGGAAAAGAACACATGCAGTGATGCCACCATAGCATGTGGTGTCCAACCATTTCCACGAACCCTAGAAGCATGCGAGGATTCAACTACAGCATTCATTCTACCACCGGTTTGAAAGATTCTACATCACCACACCTCATTGCATGTGTGTGTATCAGTATGCATCATTGTAGTTTCGGAAAAGAACATATGGATTGATGCCACCACCACTTGTGTGTTCTTTTCATAAACCACATGGATCCACCAGAGTTCATTGCATGTGTGTTCTTTTCATAAACCACATGGATCCACTAGAGTTCATTCCATGTGTGTTCTTTTCATAAACCACATGGATCCACTAGAGTTCATTGCATGTATGTTATTTTCATAAACCACTGGAGTTCATTAGATGTGTGTGTGTATTAGTGTGCATCATTGTGGTTTTAGGAAAAGAACACATGCAGTGATGCCACCATAGCATGTGGTGTCCAACCATGTCTAGGAACTCTGGTAGCATGCTGTAATTCAACTATAGCATGCACTCAACCACCAGCTTGAAAGATGATTCATCACCACACCTCATTGCATGTGTGTGTATGTTAGTGTGCATCATTCTGGTTCTTGAAAAGAACATATGGAATGATGCCACCACACCATGTTTGTTATTTTCATAAACCACATGGATCCACTAGAGTTCATTGCATGTGTGTTCTATTCATAAACCACATGGATCCACTAGAGTTCATTCCATGTCTGTTCTTTTCATGAACCACATGGATCCACTAGAGTTCATTGCATGTGTGTTCTTTTCATAAACCACATGGATCCACTAGAGTTCATTAGATTTGTGTGTGTGTATCACTGTGCATCATTGTGGTTTTAGGAAAAGAACACATGCAATGATGCCACCACAACATGTGGTTTTCAACCATGTCCAGGAACCCTGGTAGCATGCTGGGATTCAATTGTAGCATGCATTCTACCACCAGCTCGAAAGATGTTGCATCACCACAGCTCAGTGCATGTGTGTGTGTATTAGTGTGCATCATTTTTGTTCTGGAAAAGAACATATGGAATGATGCCACCACAACATTTGTGTTCTTTTCATAAACCACATGGATCCACCAGAGTTCATTGCATGTGTTGTCTTTTCATAAACCACATGGATCCACTGGGGTTCATTGCATGTGTGTTCTTTTCATAAACCACATAGATCCATTAGAGTTTATTGCATGTGTGTTATTTTCATAAACCACATGGATCCACTAGAGTTCATTGGATGTGTGTGTGTGTATTATTGTGCATCATTGTGGTTTTAGGGAAAGAACACATGTAGTGATGCCACCTGATATGTCCAAAACGTATCTACTTTCCCGAACACTTTTGCTATTGTTTCTCCTCTAAACTTGTGGATTTGGATGCAACTAACATGGACTGACGCTGTTTTCAGCAGAATTGCCCTGGTGTCTACTTTTTGTGCAGAAAATCAACTATTAGGAAAAATCCTGGAAAATATGCCAAAAATCCTATTTCACCAGAAGACTCTAGGAGCCAGAATACGAGACGGAGGGGGGCTGGGCCCAGGCCACACCACCTGGTCGTGGGGGCAAGCCCAGGCTGCGCCAGGGGGTGGACTGGTCGCCCCAGACTGCCCCTCGATCTCCCTCTTCGCCTATAAGTTGCCTTCTGACCTAAAAACTCAGGGGGGTTTGACGTTTTTCCAGAAGGAGTTTCACTCCGCCGCCACCACCACATTCCACGAAACAGCACCAGAAACTCCGTTCTGGTACCCTGTCGGGACGAGGAACTGGAGGAGATCATCGCAACCATCATCACCAGCGCTTCTCCATCAACCATCCATGTTTCCCACATCTATGAGTGAGTAATCCCCCGTTGTAGGCTATGGGGATGGTAGGGATTGGATGAGATCGTTCATGTAATGGCATCAGATTGTTAGGGCATGGTGCCTAGTATCTTCTATTAGTGCTTTATGACTTTGTTGCGACTTCTTATGCTTAATGCTTGTCACTAGGGCCCGAGTGCCATGATTTCATATCTGAACATGTTATTGATTCATTATGATAGTATTGTTTTGGGTCTTATCTGCAAGTTGTATACACACGTTGTTGTCTGGAACCAATGGCCCCGAAGTGACAAAAATCGGGATCACATGTGTTCACGGAGTGTTAATGCTTTGCTTCGGTGCTCTATTAAAAGGAGCACCTTAATTGCCAGTAGTTCCCTTGAGGTCCCACTTCAAATGGGCTGGCAGGACAAAAGATGTTGTGCAAGTTCGTATTGCGAGCACGTATGACTATATATGGAACACATGCCTAGGATTATCTAGTACTTGGATGCTTTATCTTATTTATCTGCAATTGCCCTATGTTCTGATTTCTATGTGAATTTTCTTGTCCATGCAACACCCATCCATCCATCCCTATGCCTACCGCACTCGAATCCTACTGTTTACTACTATTGTTACTGCTGTCTTTACTTTACTACTGCTGTTACTTCACTATTCCTACTACAAAACTATTGCTACTGATAAACTACTGTGAGCAAGATTGTTTCCAGGTGCAGCTGAATTTACAACTCAGTTGTTAAGGATTATAAATATTCTTTGGCTCCCGTTGTGTCGAATCAATAAATTGGGTTTCACTTCCCTCAAAAATACTGCGATACACCCCCTATACTTCTGGGTCATCAAGACTATTTTCTGGCGCTGTTGCCGGGGAGCATAGCTTTATTTATCAAGTTCACTTGGATTCTCTATTGTTCGCTGCTTTCCATCCATCATGGGTAAGTCTCGTGATGGCAAGGTTCCTATTTTACCATCCACTACAAGAAGAGGTATGGTTCTAAACACCTCTGTTGCTCTTGATTCACCATCTGTTATGAGTAAGCTCGTTACACCACCACATACACATGCTACACACACTGCTACTACTACTGAATCTAAAACTTCTGATGCTTATGATGCTTCTTCTACTGTGCTTGATAAGAGTGGTTCATTAGGTCCTTTCCTAGATGCTACGATTGCTAGAACTATAGCTGGAAATACTGAAACTCCTAATGAAGACACTACTACACATGTTAGTTCACCTAAGTCTAGTGAAAGCTATGATATTGAATATGCTTATGTTGAGATGACTGATGAATTTATTAAAGAATGTAAAAACACCCATGATAGGAGCACTGCTAAGAGTCTCCTTGAGAGGCGTACTATTAGACCCAAATTGTCTCCTATTGCTAAGTTTGCTGCTTCTCCCATAAACATTATAGATGAAGATTATGATTTCTCTCTCGATCTATCTTACATAGCTATTGTTGAGAAAGAACCTTTTTGTGGGACTAAGAATGAAAGTGCGGTAGCACATATGAATGAACTTTCTACCATGAGTGGCTTGTTTTCTGATGATATTAAGATGCGTACTTATTTTGTTGCTAAGATTTTCCCCTTTTCACTGAAAGGAGAAGCTAAAACTTGGTTTAGTAATTTACCTCCTGGATCTATTGATAGCCCTGATTGCTTGATTAGTACTTTCCTGCAGAAATATTTTCCTCCTAGTGTTAGACATGCTATTTTGCAGGAACTTTTTGATTTTAAACACGGAGAAAAAGACATATTGCCCGAATCTTGGCCAAGGTTTTGTGCTTTGATTCATGCACAGGCTGGAAGTCCATTACCTAAGAATGAGCTTCTTGATATACTTTATAATGGACTAACTGAAGAATCTAGGACATACGTAGATAGTTGTGCTGATTGTGTTTTCAGGAATAGGACTCCTAAGGAAGCTGAGGACTTAATGGCTAAAATAAGCAAGAACTATGAAGATTGGACTCCTCCTGAACAAGCTATACCTGAAGTAATTGTACCTGAACCTACTATACCAGTGCCTATTCCAACATCAAAGAAGAGGGGAGTTATTGAATTAAATGATGAAGTGATGAAGGAAGCTAAGAAATGTCTCAAGGAAAATGGAATTAAAGCTGCAGATGTCAAGAATTTACCTCCTATTGAAGAATTATGTAAGCCTATTCCCTACTCATCCACTATAGAGGTACACTCTCTCCAACACTTTGATGTAGGTGATATCCCTTACTCTAAACCTCCTGATCAATGCTTAGAAGAATTCGATATCTTTATTGTTAAGCAAGATAATTTTAATAAAAGGGTGGACAATCATCTAATGGAAAACACTAGAGCTCTTGTTGAGTTGAGAGATATTGTGGAAAGAACCTCTAATGATGTTAAAATGATTGTTAAACACTTTCAAATGGTTCAAACTCAAATAGATCAACTCGTTGAAGTGCAAAAGGACTTGCTAGTTAATGCTACTAAAGAAAAACATGCTTATGAAATTAGAACTAGAAGTGGTGCTGCTTCCCAGGATCCTCTATATCCTGAGGGGCATCCCAAAACAATTGAGCAGGATTCTCAACAAGCTGAAAATAGTGGCTCTACTCGTAAGAAAAGGAAAAAGAAACATAAAACTGTTGTAGAACCCTCAGAACCTGGTATAGATCCTAATAGTATATCTGTCTCTGATGCTGAAACTGAAAGTGGTAATGAAGAAAATGAAGTTCCTAATGAAGAAAAAGTTGAAGAAGAACCTGAAAACCACACTGAGAAGGAGCCGAACTCGACTGTTGTCCTTGCTTAATTTTAGGGTCCTTTGTGCTAAATGTGTGGACCTCGATGTAATTTCCCCCCTGTTAGGTCTAAATGTGTAAGTGGTGAAATTTAGACGATTTTAAGCTTACTTGTCAACGAGTATGAACATTCTTGGATTACAAGCTGAACGACCAAGGTCGTCAAGGTCATATCAGCATCATACTTTATATGCTAATGATCCCATGTCAGAGAATTTGCATGGCAACAGATCTGACCATGTTTTAAAAACAATCGAAGAGGAAGTAGTATCAAGAGTTTGGCTCAGATCAGCTGATCTCTCGAGAAGGAGCCGAACCAGAAATATTTCCTTTTAGGGTCCTTTATGCTAAATGTATGGACCTCGACATAATTTTTTTCTTTTTTGAGGTCCCTGATGTAAAATGTACTTCGATCGACCTTGTATAGTTCTAACCTAAAAGTAAGTGGTGAAATGTAAACGAATTTAATCTTAGTTGTCAACGAGTACGAAACATTCTTCTATGTCAAGACGAACGAGCAAGGTCAAGGCCATATCTACATCATACTTTATGCTGATGATCCCATATTCAATAATTTGCATACTGACAAATTTGGCCATATTTTGAAAACAATCGAAGATGAAGTAGTATGAAGAGTGTGGCTTGATTAGCTACTCTCTTAGAAAGGAGCCAAACCCGACTGTTTTGCTTGCTTAATATTAGGGTTCTTTGTGCTAAATGTGTGAACCTCGATGTAATTTTCCCCCTTTTTAGGTCTAAAAGTGTAAGTGGTGAAATTTAGACGATTTTAAGCTTACTTGTCAATGAGTATGGACATTCTTGGATTACAAGCCGAACGACCAAGGTCGTCAAGGACATATGAACATCATACTTTATATGCTGATGATCCCATGTCTGAGAATTTGCATGGCAACAGATCTGGCCATGTTTTGAAAATAATCAAAGAGGAAGTAGTATCAAGAGTTTGGCTCAGATCAGCTGA
Source organism: Avena insularis (assembly GCA_023614405.1). Taxonomy (NCBI): domain Eukaryota; kingdom Viridiplantae; phylum Streptophyta; class Magnoliopsida; order Poales; family Poaceae; genus Avena; species Avena insularis. Next base: position 282,116,189 of record CM042696.1, on the reverse strand, counting down.
TCTCTCGAGAAGGAGCTGAACTAGAATTTTTTCCTTTCCTTTATGCTAAATGTATGGACCTCAATGTAATTTTTTGCTATTTTGAGGTCCCTGGTGAAATATGTACTCCGATCAACCGTGTAAAGTTCTAACCTAAAAGTAAGTGGTGAAACTTAAACGAATTTAAGGTTAGTTGTCAACAAGTACGAACCATTCTTCTATGTCAAGACGAACGACTAAGGTGAAGGCCATATCTACATCATACTTTATGCTGATGATCCCATATTCAAGAATTTGCGTAGTGACAAATTTGGCCATATTTTGAAAACAATCGAAGATGAAGTAGTATGAAGAGTGTGGCTCGATCAGCTACTCTCTCGAGAAGGAGCCAAACCCGACTGTTTTGCTTGCTTAATATTAGGATCCTTTGTGCTAAATGTGTGGACCTCGATGTAATTTTCCCCATTTTTAGGTCTAAAAATGTAAGTGGTGAAATTTAGACGATTTTAAGCTTACTTGTCAACGAGTATGAACATTCTTGGATTAAAAGCCGAACGACCAGGGTGGTCAAGGCCATATCAACATCATACTTTATATGCTGATGATCCCATGTCAGAGAATTTGCATGGCAACAGATTTGGCCATGTTTTGAAAACAATCGAAGCAGAAGTAGTATCAAGAATTTGGCGCAGATCAGCTGATCTCTCGAGAAGGAACCGAACCCGAATTTTTTCCTTTCCTTTATGCTAAATGTATGGACCTCGATGTAATTTTTTGCTTTTTTGAGGTCCCTGATGAAATATGTAGTCCGATCAATTGTGTAAAGTTCTAACCTAAAAGTAAGTGGTGAAATTTAAACGAATTTAAGATTAGTTGTCAATGAGTACGAACCATTCTTGTATGTCAAGACGAACGACCAAGGTCAAGGCCATATCTAAATCATACTTTATGCTGATGATCCTATATTCATGAATTTGCATACCGACAAATTTGGCCATATTTTGAAATCAATCGAAGATGCAGTGGTATGAAGAGTGTGGCTCGATCTACTACTCTCTCGAGAAGGAGCCAAACCCGACTATTTTGCTTGCTTAATATTAGGGTCCTTTGTGCTAAATGTGTGGACCTTGATGTAATTTTCCCCCTTTGAGGTCTAAAAGTGTAAGTGGTGAAATTTAGACGATTTTAAGCTTACTTGTCAAGGAGTATGAACATTCTTGGATTACAAGCCGAACAACCAAGGTCGTCAAGGCCATATCAACATCATACTTTATATGCTGATGATCGCATGTCAGAGAATTTGCATGGCAACAGATCTGGCCATGTTTTGAAAACAATAGAAGAGGAAGTAGTATCAAGAATTTGGCTCAGATCAGCTGATCTCTCGAGAAGGAGTTGAACCAGAATTTTTTCCTTTTAGGGTCCTTTATGCTAAATGTATGGACCTCGACGTATTTTTTTGCATTTTTGAGATCCCTGATGTAAAATGTACTCCGATCGACCCTGTAAAGTTCTAACCTAAAAGTAAGTGGTGAAATGTAAATGAATTTAAGCATAGTTGTCAATGAGTACGAACCATTCTTGTATTTCAAGACAAACGACCAAGGTCAAGGCCAGATCTACATCATACTTTTTGCTGATGATCCCATATTCAAGAATTTGCGTCACAAAAAATTTGGCCATATTTTGAAAACAATGAAAGATGAAGTAGTATAAAGAGTGTGGCTCGATCAGCTACTCTCTCGAGAAGGAGACGAACCCAACTGTTTTTCTTTCTTAATATTAGGGTCCTTTGTGCTAAATGTATGGACCTAGATGTAATTTTCCCCCTTTTTAGGTCTCAAAGTGTAACTGGTGAAATTTAGACGATTTTAAGCTTACTTGTCAACGAGTATAAACATTCTTGGATTTCAAGACGAACGACCAAGGTAATCAAGGCCATATCAACATCATACTTTATATGTTGATGATCCCATGTTAGAGAATTTGCATGGCAACAGATCTGGCCATGTTTTGAAAACAATCGAAGAGGAAGTAGTATCAAGAGTTTGGCTCAGATCAGCTGGTCTCTCGAGAAGGAGCCTAACCATAATTTTTTACTTTTAGGGCCCTTTATGCTAAATGTATGTACCTCGACGAATTTTTTTGCTTTTTTGAAGTCCCTGATGTAAAATGTACTCCGATCGACCATGTAAAGTTCTAACCTAAAAGTAAGTGGTGAAATTTAAACGAATTTAAGCTTAGTTGTCAACGAGTATGAACCATTCTTGTATTTCAAGATGAATGACCAAGGTCAAGGCCATATCTACATCATACTTTATGCTCATAATCCCATATTCAAGAATTTGCGTACCGACAAATTTGGCCATATTTTGAAAACAATCGAAGATGAAGTAGTATGAAGATTGTGGCTCGATCAGCTACTCTCTCGAGAAGGAGCCGAACCCGACTATTTTGCTTGCTAAATATTAGGATCGTTTGTGCTAAATGTATGGACCTCGATGTAATTTCTCCCTTTTTAGGTGTAAAAGTGTAAGTGGTGAAATTTAGACGATTTTAAGCTTACTTGTCGACGAGTATGAACATTCTTGGATTTCAAGCCGAACGACCAAGGTCGTCAAGGCCATATCAACATCATACTTTATATGCCGATGATTCCATGTCAGAGAATTTGCATGGCAACAGATCTGGCCATGTTTTCAAAATGATCAAAGAGGAAGCAGGATCAAGAGTTTCTCTCAGATCAGCTAATCTCTCGAGAAGGAGCCAAACCAGAATTTTTTCGTTTGTAGGGTCCTTTATGCTAAATGTATGGACCTCGACGTATTTTTTGCTTTTTTGAGGCCCCTTATGTAAAATATACTCCGATCGACCGTGTAAAGTTCTAACCTAAAAGTAAGTGGTCAAATTTAAACGAATTTAAGCTTAGTTGTCAATGAGTACGAACCATTCTTGTATTTCAAGACGAACAACCAAGGTCAAGGCCATATCTACATCATACTTTATGTTGATGATCCCATATTCAAGAATTTGCATAGCGACAAATTTTGCCATATTTTGAAAAGAATTGAAAATGAAGTAGTATGAAGAGTGTGGCTCGATCAGCTACTCTCTCAAGAAGGAGCTGAACCCAACTATTTTGCTTGCTTAATATTAGGGAACTTTGTGCTAATGTATGGACCTCGATGTAATTTTCCCCCTTTTTACGTCCTTGTTGTAAAATTGTAACATCCCAAAACTTTAATACAAGCTCATCAAGATCAAATCATCCAAAAATAGGGTTAACAAAAACTTTTCCAAATTTAAAATGAAAGCATTCATATGTGTGTGCATTTAAAATAGGAGTTGTTTGATCCAATGCTTGTAAAATGTTTCATAGGTGATTTAAACATCATCTACATCATTCCCACACTTTTCCTAAAGAAAATCAAATCAAAAATAATTAAAAAGGAGGAATGGTCATTTTGGCAAATTTAACTCTCATGCCTACTTTGGCTATTCCTAGTACTCAAAACTTAACAAAAATAATTCTTGATCTTTGCACCCCTTGCTAGTACACATAATGAGGTACCTTTGGATCTGCTAAAAACATTCTGTTAACTATTTTAAATGACAGTTTAAAATTGAATCTAATGCGTATGCATAGACCACCCCTATTTCAAAAACCATTTATTTGAGCTCCATTTTCAAAACCCTTGCAACCAGAGACTACCTATCACTAGTGGAGATCACTCAAAAATTTTGAAACCAAAATTCAAAACTTTCTTTCATGCGGCCATTTCATCAAACACTTGGCATGCATAGTCTCTACTCTAATCCTAGATCACTGTTTACTACAAGGTTTTGCCCCCAATTGATCCCCATTTAATCCCCTTGTCCCCTCTTTATCTAACCAGAGCCTCTCCAGCATCTCCCCTACCCCCTAGTTGCACTGCCATGCCACGCCGAGCAGCACCCCGCCGGCCGACAGTGCACTCGCAGCAGCAGCCCTCTCCAACCCCTCTCCTCATGTCTAGCAACTTGCCTGTGGTCCACCTCCACCGCCCAACCAGCCCCAGGCCAGAGACAGAGAGCAGAGCGGCCAGGAACCGCCGCGCCCGGAGCCGGTCGAGCATGCCGACGCGGCCCCCAGAGCACGCCCTGTCCCCGCTCATACAGACCGCCCCTTGGCCACAGCCCGTGCCCGCTGCTCCACCTCGACCTGGAGAACACCCCAGACATCCCCGTTCACCGCCCAAAGCCTCACAGCCACCGCTAGCCATGGACACCGCCGCCTCGGCCGCGCAGAGCGCCACCTCGCCCAGACTGCGTGCCACCGCCCCTATGGCCGCATTCAATTCCTAGAGCATTGCCAGGGAACCACACATTGATCGCCACCCCCAGCCTTGTCGCCACCGTCGACTGCCCATCCCTCTCGGTCTCACCGTCAGGCCTATAAAAGGAGCCCTCCCCAACCTCTTCTCTCCACACCATTCCACTCCCCTGACCTCTCTGAACCTCACCCACCTCTAGCCAGAGCAAGTGGAGCAGCAGCTCGCCGGAATTGGAGCCGGAGCAGCAGCGGCAGGAGGAGAAGGGCGCCGTTGATTGTGACCACCCCAAGCTCCACCGCAACCGCGCCTCGCCTCGCCGTCGTCTTCCACGTCGTTTGCCCACCTTGCCGACCCTGCTGGAGCCCTGGTATGCCCCCAGTAGACCCCCACCGAGCCGCTAGGGTTCGAGCTCGCCGGCGACCTGTTCATCGTTGACGACGACCCTCAGCCGTTGATCTCGCTTCTAATCCTACGGCCCACAGCGCGCGTACCGTTTCACGTTTTAAGTGCCGCTGACACGCGGGACCCCCTGTCAGCTGAGCCCCGCACCGCGGAGCGCCACTGGGCCGGCCCATTTCTTTTCCCGCGTTAGACCACCCATTCAAATCTGGATTTTTCTTTTTAGTTAAATCTAGTTTCCGTCCCCTAGTTTGAAAATCAATTCAGAGAGTTTTATAAATCCAAATTGCATGAAACCAATTTTGTCTGAAAGGTATTTAAATGATCTATCCAATCCCGTTGGATTTAATTCAATTAGAGTTATAGATCTCTGCTAATAAAAATGAGAAGACAGAAGCTTTTGCAACTTGCAACATTTTTATAAAATCAACCAAGTTAGCTTTTGAATTGATTCCAACTCTCAAAAATCACATTTCATCATATCTATCTAATCATGTAATAAAATTAAGGTTGACATGCAGTGACTTTGGACTAGTACTAAAATAATGCTATATAGGCATTTCTAGTCACTTTAAATCATTAAATAATAAACTTAAAATAAAGTAATATTGATCCAACCTTTAAATCTCATTCCCACATGTTAGAGTATGTGGTGAGGACATGTGTCCACATGATCCCATATTTTGGTGGTGAATATTAAATTTTAGGTAATATTTCATTGAGTAGAAATTACTTTTCTAAAATAAAAAGGATGAAACTATTGAATTAAAACTTGTGATGTTTGTGATGATAATGGATCATCAAATGTGTGATTTAGAATGCTACTTAGCCTAGTTAAGTATTGTTTGGTGATTGTGCACTCCCTATGTATTTATAGACGCTAGTACCGACCAAGCTTTCGAGGAGGAGGAGTTCTACCAAGAAGAAAAAGAAGAAAACTTCAACCACTGTACCAACCAAGGCAAGCTATTGTTAGCAAGCTAGAATTAAGCTAGATGAATGAGCAAGGATGCTTTAGGCATGCTTTGATCACACCCCTTTTAACTATTAGTACCCCAAGTCTTACCTGCAAGTTTTACTCCCCTTAGTATGCAAAGTTCCTTACTTATTTTGAAGGTATCATAAAAAGTATAAAACTTGACCTACTTAGAAACCTTTAGATGTCATTCTATGGCATGAGATTGATCCCATCCTTCCCCTTTAGTGAACACTCTTAACTTATTTTAGAGTAGATCAAAAACTTGAGTCACTTTAGATGGGAACACTTGGTGAAAATGAATTATGAAAACCTTGGAATGATGAGTCATTCTGTTGAGATGTTTTGACATGTGTTGAGAAACACAAATGATTGAGGATGATGAAAATATTGAGACATGAGCCTTAACCCTTTTTATAAAACTGATGGTTGGATTCGGATGTGATACCATTCCAAATTTACCGTACAACCACACTACCTGAATTGGGTATGGCTTAGCTAGAAATTTATATGCATTAGTATTAGTTCCCTCACGGGAGATGTTTGAGCTAAGGCTACCTCTCAATGTTGTCCACCTATGCAGTGCCCAAGATGACTGATGGTCATGGTTGGGAGGCCATGCTCATAGGAGAGGTGCTTATACTAGGGTGTGTAAAGGGAAGGTTATGTTTGATTATCTGTATACTAAGTATAATGATTCAGGGTTATCCCTGATAGATGTATCGAATCTTGTGGTGAAAGTGTACCACCTCTGCAGAGTGTCAAACTATTCAAATAGCCGCGTCCGCGGTTATGGACAGTTGGAATGGCCATACTGTTTCGTTGTCAGATGTTTTCTAAATAACTTGAAATGAATGATGAACTTTGACTTGACCACAACAGGGTTGTGTTTATGATAATAGCTTCCCAACTTAAGTGATTCTAGAACTTTACTTTATCTTTCTTTGCTTCTGAACTCATCTTAGGTTTCAAACTTAACTTGATAGTTAACTTAGATTCAGCACTTTCACTGAGAATTATACTCCTTGTTAGTAGTAGTTTGCGAGTACTTAAAGAGTACTCATGGCTTTTGTCCCTGGCTATTCTGATGGCTAGACTATGAAGGAGATTATCAAGATGACGGTCAGCAGGACGGCTATGATAACTAGGACTATCTGCCTTCGGCAGCATTGCCTATGCCCCTGAAGATGGACCCCACTGCTATGCTTATCTTTTATTTCTGCTGCTTGTTGTATTAAAGACTGGATCATGAGATCCTTATTGGTGTAAAACCTTATGTATGGTTTGTAATGGATGATGTACTATGATATCCAATCCGTTATGTCTCGCAAAAATGGTAATCCTGGGATTGCGAGGTATGGCATAACGGGCATCTGGGATTAAAAATCTGGGTGTTGACAAGTTGGTATCAGAGCCATCTTGACCATAGGAGACCCTAGTTAGAATGGACGTCCAAACCAAAAACTTAGCTTCAAAACCAAAGTGAGTATTTAGGAAAAACTATTTCCCCTCTTACCCTTGTGAACTCATTCTTTCTCAAAAATTCACGTTCCTCAAAATTCTTACATTACTACTTAAAATTTGACACACTTGATCACTTCACTAACTTCCTCATCCTTAATTCTTGTAGATGGAGGCTCAGTTCAGCAAGTTTTACCAGTTGGGAAACAGAGGTCAGCTGATCTTCGAGAGGGATCTGGATTCGTTGTCAGAGTTACTCGGACGCCCACATCCGGAGTTTCTTGGAGCTCAACTTCCAGGACCCCCAGGAGGAGACCTACAGTGGCTAGTCACCGCGGATCTTCGGGGAAGCATCGAAGCACCATCTTCCGGGAGAATTTAGTTCTCCATGAGAGAGAACAACTGGCTAGATGGATTAGCCAGGGAAATTCATGAAGCTCTCGCACGCCTATGTGCCCTCAGCGTCAACAAGATCCAAGGAACCCGTTTTGCCCACTATGCAAGACGTGACTTCATGGGAATGCCGATGGAGATGCCAAGTCACCCAGAGTTGAGGCGTCAAGTGGAGAACCTTGATTTCTTGCTTCATGACAGACAACATGAACTGGACAATGCCAGGGAGTTAGCTAACCAGAATCGTGCCATTGCCGACCAGAAGGCCCAGACTTTCGCACTGCTCATCCAAGATCGCCAGTCTCTTTGTTGCCAGCGTGCAAAGAAGGATCGCACCATCGCCCGTCTTTGCAAGAAGGTGGCCGACCTCGAGAAGACCGTCAAGGAGCAGGAAGCTCAGCTTGCCGCCAAGGAGGAAGAAGATGAGGGTGAAGACATCCAGGGAGATATGGATTCTTACCTCAGCAACGATGATGACTTTCTAGAGGAGGATGATGTGGACTTCTACACTGATGATGAAGACTCCGACTTCATTGACGATGAGTAGATGCACTAGAGCACTATCGTAGCATGAGATGTATCATCTCATTGTATCGTAGCTTGCAGAATGGTTCTTCAAACCATCTGTTTTCCCCTTTGATTGTTGTGGTGTGTGTTGTATCGGGTGCTTGCTTGCATGAATGAAAATGAAGTTAGTTGAAAAACCTGAGTCTAACTCAAAGTTTTAGATTTGAAAAACCCAAAACCATGAACCTTAGAATTTCCCTCTTACCCCTATATCTATCTCAATCTTCAGATGACTCGTGGAAACCAAGGAGGGAGCAGCTCGTCGCAAGACCCAATGCTGCGGATCTTGCAGAATCTCATCACGGACCGTGAAGCAAGCAGGGCCGAGCGTCAAGCCAACTTAGCAACACTGCAGCAGATTGCCCAAACGGCTCTCAACAACCAAGGACATGGAAATCAGGATCACCAAGGATCCAAACTCAAAAACTTTCAGAACACCAATCCCCCAATCTTTAACCAATCTGAAAACCCATTAGATGTCTTGATGGTTACTGATTCATGGAAAACAACTTAGGGGTTGCCAGAGTTGATGAGAATGAGAAAGTTCTCTTTGCCGCCCACTATCTGGCGGGAGATGCAAGAGCTTGGTGGAATAGCATCCGCAATATGAACCATGGCCAGGTGATGACCTGGGAAGCATTCAAGGTCAAGTTCAGCCGCACCCACGTGCCTCAAGGTCTTGTCAACAGGATGAGAGATGAATTCCACGAATTGAAGCAAGGAAGAATGACTATGGTGGAGTACCGTGACAGATTCTTGTTACTTGCCAGATATGCACCGGATGAGATCAACACGGAGGCCAAGAAGAAGGAGAGATTCTTAAACGGACTGCATGATGAGATGCAGACTGTCCTTGTCAACGTCCGTTTCGATGATCTCAAAGAGCTAGTCGACTCTGCCATTCAGATGGAAGGGAAGATTAACCAGGCAAACGACAACCGCAAGCATCGTATAATGCAGCAGTCTGGATCCAGTAGGCACTAGAAGTACCGTCCTAACCCCTCACCAGGATATGCACCAAGGAACAACCGACCCCCAAATTCTCGCCCAAGCTACCCCAACCGTAGCGGAGGTAATGTGAAGTCCGTAGGAAACAATCACAACTCCGGTAATGCCAACAATTTCAACCGTGCCCCTCCCAAGAGCAACAACAACAACAACACTGCGCCTAGAACTGGCAGCAATGCTGTGCCTGTCGTAGTCAAGGACAAGTCCCATATCACTTGTTTCGAGTGTGGAGTGAAGGGTCACTACTCCAATGAGTGTCCCAAGAAGACTGCCGCCAATGCCCCTGTGAATGCGCCAGCTCAGCAGCAGTGTCATGTTCAACCTAGAAGGAGATTTGCCCTAGGGAACCCGCACAACCGCAACGGTCGTCTCTTCCACATGAACACAGAAGAAGCCCAGGAAGCGCCAGATGTAGTGCTGGGTATGTTTTCTATCAACTCAGTTTTAGCAAGAGTATTGTTTGATTCTAGAGCATCACATTCATTTGTCATCGAAGAATTTGTATGCACTAGTAAGATTCACCCAACCAACCTGAAGCATGTCATGATAGTTCAAATCCCCGGTTCAACAACAAAATCTAGAGAAATTTGCAAAGTTGTACCTATCAGAATACATGGGATAGATTTTTATGCCAACCTAATTGTACTTGGAACCAAAGGATTGGAAGTAGTACTAGGTATGGACTGGATGTCAAGGCATAAAGGATTGATAGACTGTGCTAAGAAAGCCATCTCCATGACTAGTAGTTCTGGAGTAACAGTAGAGCATATCTCTGAAACCTTACCCCGTCAATTCAAGTGCAACAAGAGTGTAGCCCTGCCCACCATTGACCAAGTCAGAGTAGTATGTGAATACCCCGACGTATTCCCAGATGAATTGCCAGGTATGCCCCCAGATAGGGATATTGAGTTCATTATCGAACTAATCCCCGAAACCGGACCTATAGCCCAGAGACCCTATACCATGAACCCCTCAGAGTTAGTGGAACTGAAGAAGCAGTTGGATGCCATGTTAGCAACAAGCTTGATTCAGCCAAGCGCATCGCCATGGAGATCACCAGTGTTATTCGTCGACAAGAAAGATGGAGGCAATCGTCTGTGTACAGATTAGAGAAAGTTGAATGATGTCACCATCAAGAACAAGTACCCCTTGCCAAAGATAGAGGATCTATTTGATCAGTTGACTAGAGCCCAGGTATTCTCAAAGATTGATCTTAGGACTGGTTATCACCAACTTAAGATTCATGCAACGGATATTCTGAAGACCGCCTTTACTACTCGCTATGGTTTATACGAGTATACGGTTATGTCTTTTGATTAACCAATGCCCCTGCTTATTTCATGAATCTCATGAATAAGATATTTATGAATTTCCTAGATAAGTTTGTAGTTGTGTTTATCGACGACATCCTTATCGACTCCAAGTCAGAAGAAGAGCATGAGCAACATCTGAGAATCATCCTAGAAACCCTGAGAGAGCATCAGTTATATGCCAAGTTCAGCAAGTGTGAGTCTTGGCTGGAAGAAGTAGGATTCATAGGACATATTTTTTCTGCCGGAGGAGTCTCTGTTGATCCCACAAAGATCAAAGATGTCGAAGAATGGGAAGCCCCAACCAATCAAACCCAAGTTCGTTCATTTCTCGGATTAGTGGGATATTACCGCATGTTCGTAGAAGGATTCTCGAGCATAGCCCGACCAATGACCCAATTGTTGAAGAAGGACAAGAAGTTTGAATGGACAGACAAATGTGAAGCCAGTTTCCAGGAGCTGAAGAAGAGATTGATATCAGCCCCAATTTTGATCATGCCAGACATCAAGAAGCCGTTTGATGTGTATTGTGATGCATCCAAGATTGGCCTAGTATGTGTATTGATGCAAGAAGGCAAAGTCATCGCGTATCTGTCTCGACAATTGAAGCAACATGAGCAGAACTATTAGACCCATGATCTTGAGCTAGCAGCCGTGGTTCTAGCATTGAAGACATGGCGTCATTATTTGATGGGTAATCGCTGTGAGATTTACTCAGATCATAAGATCTTGAAGTATATCTTCACTCAGAAGGAGCTGAATATGAGGCAAAGAAGATGGATAGAGTTAATCAAGGATTATGACCTTGACATTCACTATCACCCCGGCAAAGCCAATGTGGTAGCGGATGCTCTTAGCAGATTGCCGTGTAGGCTTAACACCATGATCAAGGAGAAGCAACCAAGTTTGTATGAGGAGTTGGAGCAGTTCAGGACTGAGTTAGTTAGCAAAGGATTCCTAGCTAGCATTGAACTTCAACCCACTTTGATTAGCGAAATCAAGGAAGCCCAGAAGGGAAATGAAAGTATCGACGGAATCAAACGTCGTATTGGTACAGGAAAGGTACATGGATTCACCAAAGACGAAGAAGGTGTACTGTGGTACAAAGGACGTATCTGTGTGCCAGCAGATTCGGAGCTAAAGGAAATTATCATGAAGGAAGCTCATGATACTCTTTATTATATTCACCTCGGAGGAACAAAGATGTATCAGGATTTGAAAGAGCAATTTTGGTGGCACAAGATGAAGAGAGAGATCGGAAGCTACATCGCCAAATGTGACATCTGTCAAAGAGTCAAAGCAAAGCATCGAGACCTGCAGGACTATTGCAACCATTGCAGATTCCGGAATGGAAATGGGATTCCGTCGGAATGGACTTTATCACCGGTTTGCCTACTTCTAGTAGGGGAAATGACTCAATCTAGGTCATAGTTGATAGACTGTCCAAGGTAGCCCACTTTATACCTGTAAAGACAACCTACCAGAGTGCAAAGTTAGCGGAGCTATACATTGCTAGGATTGTTAGTCTGCATGGAACCCCTAAGACCATCGTCTCAGATCGAGGAACCCAGTTTACTTCAAGATTTTGGCAGATAGTTCAGGAAGGTTTAGGAACCAAGTTGAACTTCAGTACCGCTTATCACCCGCAAACAGATGGACAAACTGAGAGAGTCAATCAGATCTTAGAGGATATGCTTAGAGCTTGTGTGTTGGAATACAGATCAAAATGGGAAGACTGCTTCCCTTTCACAGAATTCTCATAAAACAATAGTTATCAGGCTAGTTTGCAGATGGCACCATTTGAATTCCTATACGGAAGAAAGTGTCGTACCTCTTTGAATTGGTCACAAGTAGGTGAGAGTCAGATCTTTGGATGCGACAGTCTCCGAGAAGCAAAATAGAAAGTTCACAATGTCCGTGAGCACCTCAAGACCGCCCAATCTAGAGAGAAGAGCTATGCTGACAAGAGAAGGAGAGACTTGACTTTCAATGTCGGAGATTTTGTATATCTCAAGGTTTCACCATTGAAGGGAACTCAACGCTTTAGTCTGAAGGGAAAGTTAGCCCCCAGATATATCGGACCTTTCAAGATTCTGAACCGCCGAGGAGAAGTATCGTATCAACTAGAACTGCCTGAAGAGATGTCAGCCATCCATAATGTGTTCCATATCTCGTTACTTCGCAAATGCTTGGAAGTGCCTGAGAAGACGGAAGTTTTCAAGAACATCGATCACAGAGTTGTGGAAATCAACAATGACCTGACCTATCAGGAAGTACCCATCTGTATCTTAGAAGAAGCCTACAGAACCACCAGGACCAGGAGTATCAAGTTTCTCAAGATTCAGTGGAGCAACCATACCGAGGAGGAAGCTACTTGGGAGCGCGAAGATTACATTAGAACAGAGTTCCCAGATCTCTTTAGTTCCTAGTTTTCTTTGTAAATCTCGGGACGAGATTTTGTTTAAGGGGGGAAGGTTTGTAACATCCCAAAACTTTAATCCAAGCTCATCAAGATCAAATCATCCAAAAATAGGGTTAACAAAAACTTTTCCAAATTTAAAATCAAAGCTTTCATATGTGTGTGCATTTAAAATAGGAGTTGTTTGAATTGCCATGATTGAATGATCCAATGCTTGTAAAATGTTTCTTAGGTGATTTAAACATCATCTACATCATTCCCAAACTTTTCCTAAAGAAAATCAAATCAAAAAGAATTAAAAAGGAGGAATGGTCATTTTGGCAAATTTAATTCTCATGCCTACTTTGGCTATTCCTAGTACTCAAAACTTAACAGAAATAATTCTTGATCTTTGCACCCCTTGCTAGTACACATAATGAGGTACCAAGGCCCACCTTTGGATCTGCTAAAAACATTATGTTAACTATTTTAAATGATAGTTTAAAATTGAATCTAATGCATATGCATAGACCACCCCTATTTCAAAAACCATATATTTGAGCTCCATTTTCAAAACCCTTGCAACCAGAGACTACCTATCACTAGTGGAGATCACTCAAAAAATTTGAAACCAAAATTCAAAACTTTCTTTCATGCGGCCATTTCATCAAACACTTGGCATCCATAATCTCTACTCTAATCCTAGCTCACTATTTACTACAGGGTTTTGCCCCCAATTAATCCCCATTTAATCCCCGTATCCCCTCTTGATCTAACCAGAGCCTCTCCAGCATCTTCCCTACCCCCTAGCTGCACTGCCATGCCATGCCGAGCACCACCCTGCCGGCCGACAGTGCACTCGCAGCAGCAGCCCTCTCCAGCCCCTCTCCTCATGTCTAGCAACTTGCCTGTGGTCCACCTCCACCGCCCAACCAGCCCCAGGCCAGAGACAAAGAGTACAGCGGCCAGGAACCGCCGCGCCCGGAGCCGGTCGAGCATGCCAACGCTGCCCCCAGAGCGCGCCCTGTCCCCGCTCGCACAGACCGCCCCTTGGTCACAGCCTGCGCCCGCCGCTCCACCTCGACCTGGAGAACACCCCAAATATCCCCGTTCGCCGCCCAAAGCCTCACAGCCACCACTCGCCGTGGACACCGCTGCCTCGGCCGCATAGAGCGCCACCTCGCCCAGACTGCGTGCCACCGCCCCTACGGCCACATTCAATTCCTAGAGCACCGCCAGGGAACCACACATCAATCGCCATGCCTCTACCCTGCCGTAGCCATGTCGCCACCGTCGACTGCCCATCCCGCTCGGTCTCACTGTCAAGCCTATAAAAGGAGCCCTCCCCAGCCTCTTCTCTCCACACCATTCCACTCCCCTCACCTCTCTGAACCTCACCCACCTCTAGCCGGAGCAAGTGGAGCAGCAGCTCGCCGGAATTGGAGCCGGAGCAGCCGCGGCAGGAGGAGAAGGGCGTCGTTGATTGTGACCACCCCAAGCTCCGCCGCAACCTCGCCTTGCCTCGCCGTCGTCTTCCACGTCGTTTGCCCGCCTCGCCGACCCCGCTGGAGACCTAGTACGCCCCCAGTAGACCCCCACCGAGCCGCTAGGGTTCGAGCTCACGGCGACACATTGTCTGTCGACAACGACCCTCACCGTTGATCTCCTTCTAATCCTACCCCAGTAGCGTCGTGCGTTTCGCGTTTTAAGTGCCGCTGACACGCGGGACCCCCCTGCCAGCTGAGCCCCGCGCCGTGGAGCTCCACTGGGCCGGCCCATTTCTTTTCCCGCGCTAGCCCACCCATTCAAATCTGGATTTTTCTTTTTAGTTAAATCTAGTTTTTGTCCCCTAGTTTGAAAATCAATTCAGAGAGTTTTATAAATCCAAATTGCATGAAACCAATTTTGTCTGAAAGGTATTAAAATGATCTATCCAAGCCCATTGGATTTAATTCAATTAGAGTTATAGATCTCTCCTAATAAAAATGAGAATACAGAAGCTTTTGTGACTTGCAACATTTTTATAAAATCAACCAAGTTAGCTTTTGAGTTGATTCCAACTCTCAAAAATCACATTTCATCATATCTATCTAATCATGTAATAATATTAAGGTTGACATGCAGTGACTTTGGATTAGTACCAAAATAATGCTATATAGGCATTTCTAGTCACTTTAAATCATTAAATAATAAACTTAAACTAAAGTAATATTGATCCAACCTTTAAATCTCATTCCCACATGTTAGAGTATGTGGTGAGGACATGCGTCCACATGATCCTATATTTTGGTGGTGAATATTAATTTTAGTTAATATTTCAATGAGTCGAAATTACTTTTCTAAAATAAAAAGGATGAAACTATTGAATTAAAACTTGTGATGTTTATGATGATAATAGATCATCAAATGTGTGATTTAGAATGCTACTTAGCCTAGTTAAGTATTGTTTGGTGATTATGCACTCCCTATGTATTTATAGACGCTAGTACCAATCATGCTTTCGAGGAGGAGGAGTTCTACCAAGAAGAAGAAGAAGAAAACTTCAACCACTATACCTTTGTTAGCAAGCTATTGTTAGCAAGCTAGAATTAAGCTAGATGAATGAGCAAGGATGCTTTAGGCATGCTTTGATCACACCCCTTTTAACTATTAGTACCCCAAGTCTTAGCTGCAAGTTTTACTCCCCTTAGTATGCAAAGTTTCTTACTTATTTTGAAGGTAGCATAAAAAGTATAAAACTTGACCTACTTTGAAACCTTTAGATGTCATTCTATGGCATGAGATTGATCCCATCCTTTCCCTTTAGTGAACACTCTTAACTTAGTATTTTAGAGTAGATCAAAAACTTGAGTCACTTTAGATGGGAACACTTGGTGAAAATGAATTATGAAAACCTTGGAATGATGAGTCATTCTATAGAGATGTTTTGACATGTGTTGAGAAACACAAATGATTGAGGATGATGAAAATATTGAGGCATGAGCCTTAACCCTTTTTATAAAACTAATGGTTGGATTCGGATGCGATACCATTCCAAATTTACCGTGCAACCACACTACCTGAATTGGGTAAGGCTTAGCTGGAAATTTATATGCATTAGTATTAGTTCCCTCACGGGAGAGGTTTGAGCTGAGGCCACCTCTCAATGTTGTCCACCTATGTAGTGCCCAAGATGACTGATGGTCATGGTTGGGAGGCCATGTTCATAGGAGAGGTGCTTATACTAGGGTGTGTAAAGGGAAGGTTATGTTTGATTATCTGCATACTAAGTATGATGATTCAGGGTTATCCCCGACAGATGTATCGAATCTTGTGGTGAAAGTGTACCACCTCTGCAGAGTGTCAAACTATTGAATAGTGGCGTCATGATTATGGACAGTTGGAATGGCCATACTGTTTCGTTGTCAGATGTTTTCTAAATAACTTGAAATGAATGATGAACTTTGACTCGACCACAACAGGGTTCTGTTTATGATAATAGCTTCCCAACTTAAGTGATTCTAGAACTTTACTTTATCTTTCTTTATTTTCTGAACTCAACTTAGGTTTCAAACTTAACTTGATAGTTAACTTAGATTCAGCACTTTAACTTAGAATTATACTCCTTGTTAGTAGTAGTTTGCGAGTACTTAAAGAGTACTCATGGCTTTTGTCCATGGCTATTCTCATGGCTAGACTATGAAGGAGATTATCAAGATGACGGTCAGCAGGAAGGCTATGGTAACTAGGACTATCTGCCTTCGTCAGCATTGCCTGTGCCCCTAGAGATGGACCCCACTGCTACGCTTATCTTTTATTTCTGCTGCTTGTTGTATTAAAGACTAGATCATGAGATCCTTATTGGTGTAAAACCTTATGTATGGTTTGTAATGGATGATGTACTATGATATCCAATCCGTTATGTCTCGCAAAAATGGTAATCCTGGGATTGCGAGGTATGGCATAACGGGCATCTAGGATTAAAAATCCGGGTGTTGACAAAAATATACTCCCATCGACCGTGTAAAATTCTAACCTAAAAGTAAGTGGTGAAATTTAAACGAATTCTAGCTTATAGTTGTCAACGAGTCTGAACATTTTTTGATTTCAAGCTGAACGACCACAAGATCGAGGCCATATCTCTACATCAGACTTTATTCTGATGATCGAGTATCGAAGAATTCACACGGCGATAGATTTGGTCATATTGTGAAAATAATCAAAGAGAAAGTAGTATGAAGAGTATGGCTCCACTAACTGCTCTCTTGAGAAGGAGCCAAACCCGATTGCTTTATTTTCTCAATTTTAGGGTCCTTTGTGCTAAATGTATGGACCTTGATGTAATTTTCCCCTTTTTTAGGTCCTTGATGTAGAATGTACTTCCACCGACCGTGTAAAATGCTAACCTAAAAGTAAGTCATGAAATTTCAACAAATTTAAGCATAGTTGTCAACAAGTATGAAAAAATCTTGGATTTCAAGCCGAACGACCACGAGGTCAAGGCCATATCTATACATCATACTTTATGTTGATGATCCCATATTCAAGAATTTGCATGGCGACAAATTTGGCCATATTTTGAAAACAATTGAAAAGGAAGTAGTAGGAAGAGTATGGATCGACTAGCTGCTCTCTCGAGAAGGAGCCGAACCCGACTGTTTTCTTTGCTGAATTTTAGTGTCCTTTGTGCTAAATGTATGGACCTTGATGTAATTTCCCTTTTTTAGGTTCTTTATGTAGAATGTACTTTATGCTTATGATCCCATATCCAAGAATTTGCATGCCGACAAATTTGGCCATCTTTTGAAAACAATCGAAGATATTAAAAACAAAAAATAATCAATTTCATTTTTCCGAGTGACAAGAATTTATTTTCTGAAAAGCAAGTAAGAAGAATTTATTTCCTTTTTTTCTGTTAAAAAATAAAGAGCGAGAAGAGACTATATGAGCACAGAGGAGGCAGCGAGAGAGCTGCGTAGAGGAGGACTTGAAGGTGGTATGATGTCAGAGCAAAGCTGGGATGGGTTCCTGACGTGAAGGTG
Organism: Avena insularis; assembly: GCA_023614405.1. Classification (NCBI taxonomy): domain Eukaryota; kingdom Viridiplantae; phylum Streptophyta; class Magnoliopsida; order Poales; family Poaceae; genus Avena; species Avena insularis. The sequence goes on along the minus strand of CM042696.1, from coordinate 282,098,364 downwards.
GTACGATGTCAGAGCAAGGTGGTGCGATGTCAGAGCAAAGTTGTGAGTAGAGTAAATTTCAGGACCACAATATGTATGCACGATAAATAAAATGTGTTTTCTCTCTCCTTCACTCCCTCATCAGGCTAGTCATAGTGGGAGTAACTTGGGCCCATCGATTTTGACTAGCTATCCTAACCACTCTTTATCCCACTTTACCAAACGGAAAAAAGGCTACCCCTAACCAGCTGATTGGGGATATCCTCATCCCCTAAATGACATCCTCTAAACCAAACAGCCCCTAAGATAACTGCACGAGTTTACATATAATGGACTCGATGCTGAACTAGTGCAGGTCCGGTGCCTCCTAGAACCTAGTCCGTGCCGCCAGCGGTAGCTCATGACATCACCACCAACGCCAGCTCCAGCAAGACAGTCAACTCCTGACTCATCGGCACCTCTAGATAACGCGGTGGCACCTCCTGAGCCATCGGCAAACACCTCCTGAGCCATCAGTAGCACCTCCAGATAACACGGTGGCACCTCCGGATAATGCGGCGGTACCACCTGAGCAATCAGCGGCACCTCCGGATATGGCGGCGGTACCTTCGAAGCCATCGGTAGCTCCGATAGGACACTGTGGATGAAGTTGCCATTGTTGGGGAACCGGTCCCAATAGTTGGTCAAAATGTTGGCGCCGGTGAACACCACCATCTCGCAGTAACAGTGGAAGGCCCGGCTGTAGAGGAGACCGACGTCCCTGAAGTTGACGAACTTGACCTTCAATGTCCCATCCAGATTGTCGTGGAGGCGATACATGCGGTACTTGCGGCGACCGTACCTAGCGTCGAGGAAGGCGCACGCCAGCTACCACTTTGTTCTCCATGGGGAGAAGGCCCAAATGCATTGGGAATTGTCCTCCCGTGTGGCGATGTCGGGGTCTTTTCGCTCCGGTACGGTAGGCGGCAGCCGGAAGGTGGCCATGGATGACAGACGAGGACGGAGATGGTTGCTGGAAGTGGGGGATTAGAGATGGATTGGTGCAGGGAAGGGGAGAGAATAAATAGGAAGGAGATGATCCGAGATTAATATGGCAGATTACCGAAGCGAGGGGAAAATCAATGTCGCTGATGAAGCTGGTGCGTGTGGCAAATATCGATTATGATGACTAGGGTAAGCGATTGGACGGAACACTGACTCTGCTTCCCACACTCGATGGCCCAGTCATAATTTTGTGGTGCGTCCAATGTGACCACGACCTCCACAATCTGTGGGCCCTACGTAGATGATTGAGTTGATGGGTGAAAACTAATTGATAAAGTGAGCTCGTTCCTACTCCCTTCGGTCCGAGATTTTATCACTTAACACCATATGTTGGTGTCTTTTTTTCACAGAACCACAACCTTTACATTTTGTTTCACAAAACACCAACTTTTTTGGTAATCTTTTGCAGAAAACACAGAAAACGGTATTAGCTCATTTGATAACTGATTAACTTATTGGTCCTACTTGTCAGAACCACCGTGGCAGTGTGGGTAGCTGCAGCGTGCCCAGATTTCATTAGTCTGTCAGCAGATTACAAATTATCACTCCATGTCTAGGAGATTTTATCACTACAAACTATAACCACACAAAATAAAATATTTAGACAATCAGGACATGGTTCTTTTCATTTCTAAAAAATATTTAGACAATCAGGACAAGTTTAGTTTACTTTTAGTGTCTCCCAGCATATATAAAATAAGAGTCTAGAACTTCTGTAATCAGGACATAGCTCTTCTCATTTCATAAAAAGTTTAGAGGCTTAATTATATTTTCTCCTGCTGCTATCCTTGCTTATTACCAGTTGTGAAGTAAGCATAAGTACGGGTCTCGGTGTAATAAACCCGTCGCCTTCTTCCACGAACATAATGGAGATTTGACCTTGGTGGTGCTCTATCTTGCCAAGGCGCAGATGAAGGTTGTTGAGGTGATGTCGGACCTTGCCGAGGTGGAGCTTGTCCTGGTGGTACAAATGGGACTTGGCTCTTGTGCCGGTGGAGGTGGAGGTGTTGCAGCTGGTGGCGAGGCAGGACCTACAGGCATGTGCACGTACTCGGGCAGCTAGCGGTTTCTCTAAAATAATACAAAACCACAACATTTAGAAAGGAGATGCATTTATACGTTGATCAAAGCCAAATTGTTCTACCCCAAAAACTAGGGTTCTTCATCTTCTTCCTATAACTCTCTTCAAATCCCTCACCAAAAGAAGAAATTAAAGAATTTTTAGCATTGCTCACGAATCTTACCCACTGAAAAATATGGGATCATCAAAATCCATGGCCTGCATCCTCCATGCTAGCGCGCCGACGAATACGACATGTTTGCTCGATAGAAGGAAGACAACCACGCTGGACTGCTTGACAGTGGGCTAAAATTTACTAATGGGCTATTAGTGTGGTTTATGTGTTATGTGCAAAACGTTATCACAAAAATTGGTGTTTTATGAAACAAATCACTAAGGTTGTGGTTTTGTGATAAAATGGCACCAACATGTGGTGCTAAGTGATTAAATCTCCTCCGGTCCTACTTTTTTACTTTATTACTCAATATATCTCGCTTCATTGGATGTTGATATGAATACCATCGAACTTGTATTCATCAAGGCATTCGAGGAAGTAAGAAGGATCCTAACAAGCTACTAAACTTAGTACTACTAGCCACTATTGTTCCTGGATGAAACTATGGAACTTTTAATAAGAGTACCTACTAGAAGTGATAGTAGTAATACTCAAGTATTAATCCTATTTGTATTATTAGTACTCAGCTTTTAGCACCTAGTCAATCTTGTACTGCTGCTATATTTTTTGAATAATAAGATTTATTGAACAAATTTCACGAATAATACATGAATTTGAGAAATTGCGAATCTAGCGCGACATTTCTTAAATTAGCCGTACTATTCGTGAAATTTGTTAAACAAATCATATTATTTTTAAAAAATAGCCGTACTACTGGCAAGGCGAGCAAGGGCTCCTTTGACCGCAAATATTTTGCCTTGTTTTTTTAAAAATGATCCTACACCAAAAATTCTGTCTCGGCGCTGCCTTTCTTGAGAGAAAAGGCTCCTGGATGAAGGAGAATCATCCTCCCTCTCTCCTCCTCAATGCGGCATTGGCTGCTATGTCCACTCTTGCATCTATGCCTGGCACTTTTTCAGGTGGGAAGCATCGCAGGAGTCACCTCTTCCTTCCCATGTAAGCTTCCATGCAATGGAGTACAACCGTGTAGGCACAGCAGTGCAGAGAAAGTTGGGCCCGTGGTGGTCCAGCCCAACTTTCCTTCTATTTGCCTCGTGCTTCTACCCAAAAATGTGCTTTGGCTAGATGTTTTCTTTCTCTTCTATTTTAGGCTACTCTTCATAGTGCTAAATAACTTAGGCTAGTAAAACTTTCACATGTTACTACAGTACCTTCAACGTGTATTGGGTGAAAACAAATATACACCATTACTTTTTATAGATGTGGATCTTTCGTATTTTTTGAGCTTTACTATTACAGAGCATAATTTTATATAGTGATGATATACACCATTACTAATAAAATGGTGGTGCACAAATACAAAGAGCCTAAGAGGATCACGTTCATACATATCGAGGCATTCATGGATAATAATAGTTACATATGGAGTTACTTAGAGGATCTGTTAAAGTGAACTCACTGGAGAAGAATTGGTAGCTAGTACAAGACTTCACAATTAAGTATTAGATGTTTGGAGATGCTAAGTTCAGTTATCTTAAGGGGGTTAGCCTAGAGATGTATCCTTAGTAAGAGAAGCCACATGGATGCTAGAATACAATCTTCGAGAACAACACCCACACCTTGCTAGCCATTCGATTCTCGGGACGAGATTCATCTTAAGGGGGTTAGTATGTCACATCCCAGATTTTAAAAAGTGAAATTAAATAGGGTTCATGGCATTGCATCATAAGCATCATGCAAAAAAATAAATTTCCCAAACTATTTTCTCAAATTCTATTTCAAACTGCCAAAAGTTTCTATAAGGAATATATAAGGATTTATAGATCCACTATTTGAAAACTAGTAAAAAGGCTACTAAAATGATCCCAAGATGATCTAAAGAATTTTAGAAAAATTCAGAAACAAAAATCAATCCATTTGGATTATTTAAGAAAAAGATATGAAGAAAAGAAGAAAATGGAAAAACAAAAGAAACAGGAAAAACTAAACCTACCCTATCCGACCGAGCCCACCTAATCCCGCCCTAGCTAACGCTCGCGTGCAGCCGCCAGCGAGCGCCAGTGGCCCATCTCCCTCTCTCCTACACTACCACGCGTGCGCAAGCCAGCAAGCCAGTGCAGCCCGCCAGCGGCCCAGCCGCCACGCATCACGCCAACCCGCCTCCCTCCTATCTCTCTGACACGAGGGGACCCACCCCGTCGTCTTCCACCTCTAGGAAAAGATCAAGACGTCTTCCGATCGATTCCCTGTCGATTCCGCCCGTTCGGTTAGATCTCGTGCCTCCTCAACACGTAACCACCTCCATAAAAACTCCCCTTCTTCGATCTCCTCCGTTTTTCCTTTTTCCTAACCCTAGCACCGCCACGCTCGGATTCCGGTCCAGCCGCCACCGGCGCCCTAGATCAAGGTCGATCTCGACCTTCCAAAACGCCCCCGATCCTCTATCTCTTTCTATTCTACTCCCCTTGAGCCTCCTCTTTGCACTAACGCGTTTCCCCGTCCGTAGGAGCACTAGGACGGGCAGGATCCCTCGCCGGAGCACCACCGGAGCCTCACCGTTCCAGCCAGCCGTAGCCCTCGCCCAAGGAAACAATCCTCCGCACCGAGGATACCAGAGAGCTCGGTGAGTCACGCCTCACCTCGTAATCTAGCCCACCATCAAAGAGAATCTGCTGAGTGCTGCCAAGCACCACCACCCAAAAGCTTCCACTGTTAGCCGCCGTCGCCTCGCCATGGAGCTCAGGTGAGAGGAAGGATGCCTCCTACACCATCTGATTTAATCTGGACGGCCCTCGTCAGCTGGCACCGAACCGGTACGGACCAATAGCACGTAGCCACATTGCGCCCAGTCCGTGCTCACGCTGAGTCAGCCTGCGACGTCAGCAGGAATATTCCAGGGGAATATTCCCTGTCTTTTCAGAGAAATCGAAAAATTGGTAGAAAATGTACTAAGCTTGTAAAATTCATAGAAATTAATATATAGATCCAAAAATAGCAACTAATACACCGTTGAAAAGATAATTTGTAATTGATTACTGTAAGTTTGTGCCGTAATTATTTAAATGGACTAATGCCCTTTTAGAGTAATAAATTCATAGAAAATAAACTACTAATCAAAAAAATACAAATGATATGTCCCTGGAATCACAAGAAGGAGTAGAACCTTATTCGGAATTAAAATTGTAGGTTTATAGTACATATGAATTTAAGAATAATCAAATGCATTTTGTAGTATTTTAATTATTTAAAAAGATCTACAAGTCTGTTTAACGTGATTATTTTTGATACTGTCTCTAAATTGGATTATATACGCAGTAGTATCTGTGCCCAGATTTTACAACACAATTAACAACAAATGCTTAATATTTTGATTAAAAGCCGAATAACTATTGCTCTAAATTGCATAAATTATGTTCAATGCATTAAATGTTTTCCATGCATGCCATCAGTAGGTATATTAACCAAAGAACATAACAATACTTCTGAAAGATTTACTAAAAGTGTCATGCATGCATTTTTTACACTTGTTTGATCTCTATGTGTTGTTGTTTATTTGTTGCGTTGCTCTCGTGTAGATTGTGAGGATTGTGACCCATGTGATTGCCCGGATTGTGTGTTTGACTCCAAAAACTACCAAGGAAAGTGGAGCTTCATAAAAGTCCTATTTACTTTCTATATGCATTGTAGCTTTGTTTTGTTTTTACAAGTTATATCTATTGCTATGCTATATCCTATTATGGTCATAGCCTTCCTTGTTAGGTAAGCCGTCGTAAGTAGTTATGCTTAGTTGTGCTTATGTAGACGAGGGTGGGATACACCATGATAAAGATTGTTTTGAAAGTATGTGTTTGGAAAATTGGAAAACAACTTAATTAATAAACTCTCTGGGTAGGCCCATGTTTGGTAATTGCTTGGTTCGTGAATGCTGGGCCCATGTCTATGGTTTACCCAAGCATCTCACTTGTGGATGGCCACCCAGGTTTCAGAGAAATGATTGGTGTCTTGATTTGGTAGCTTACATGTACAGACATATGCCAGTGAGTTATTGGTGGCTGGATGGACTTAGTAGGTCGTGGTGACCCGAGCTCTTCGTATCCAGAGATGTAGTGATTGTGATAGGTTGGTACAGTGCATGGATGGGCTTGGGGAGCTACTTTCCAAATTGTCTCTTCTTGGACTTCTTCCTATCATGACTCAATATGCGTGTCATGGTACGAGCGGGTCGACCAGGTCATATGGGTAAAGTGTACAACCCCTGCAGGATGTAAAACTGAGTGCTTAGCCGTGTCCCTGGTAATGGACGATTGAGTTGCTGAATTATGGGTGCTATGACATGTTCTCGTTCATTCTAACTTGTAATTGCTAAATACTTGTGGTTAAAACATAATTGGGTTGTGTGATGAAGATCAAATGCTTTACAAATGATTTACAAATGTTAGGATACAGTATTTTGCTGCTGCAACTAAGCCTAAACCCCACAAGCCATATATGCATATAGATATTAGTCTTGTTGTTTCCGTCATTGTTCCACTTGCCAATACATTCAACCACTCGTTGGCTACAACCTTTCATGTTGCAGGTTATTGTTCTGATTGTTCTGAGTGATCTTATAGGCTGCGAACCTCTACTCAACAGTTGTTCTCCTATGGCACAATTGAAGATGGAGCCTATTATCTATTTATGATTCCGTATGCTACTTGATGTTTTGAGCTAGAGTTGAGATAAGCGTCATGTAATGATTGCAGATTCTGGATCATTCGATGTAATAATGATGCACTGTTATATTCTTCGGTATTCATCTGTACTGTGTGTGCTGGTGAACCGATCTAGGGATTGGCACTATACACAAGAAATCAGCCTTATCAGGCGAGGGTGTTACATAACACCAATCCTAACCGTTGGGCTGTTAGGTTCAATGGTTTAGAGGAGATGGATTTGTGTGAAATAGTACCTAGACGTCTGACATATCACCACTATATAAAATTTTAATAGGTAAAGCATAAAAAACATAAATTTGATCAACATCTATAAAGTATGGGTGTATATTTGGTCTTTCTACTTTGTATATCATTTAGAAGTCAACGATTATTAGATATCTATAACTTGAAAATTCTGGTAACATGGTCTAGAGAAACAAGGGAGAAGACTCTAGAATGATGGAGAGGTGTGTTTTCAGTTTTGTGCATACCATTCATTGTGATGAAGACTATCAATAAAATCTTCTAGATGCTAGAATGGAAAAGAAGATCCAATGGCTGGAAATGTTGGGATTTGTGAGTCTTGATCCAACGGTCAATATTCAAAGTTATTTGTACACATTTGCAACGTTGGATCAAGACTCTCGAATCCCAAAATTGCCAGTAGTTGGATCTTGTTTTACATTTTAGCATCTAAAAACACTACTACCTCCGTCCATAAATAACTTACTTGGGTTTGTCTAGATTCGAATGTATCTATAAACTAAAATGTGTCTAAATACATTCGAATCTAGACAAAACCAACTCAGTTATTTCTAGATGATGGGAGTACTTTTGATAGTGTTTAGCATAATGTATGCATATTACTACTCCAAGTTACTTACCACTCAGACCAGCCTTAGAGCATCTCTAGCATGGAAAAAAATAATGTGCTATTTCATGCTATGTAGTGTGATATAGCGTATTTGGAGAGTCCACGATATTTTTTAAAGATTTTTCTCGCTATGGTGCTATTTTTTAAATAGCATGCTATATCGCGCTAAAAGATCATAGCGTTAGCGCTATTTCAAGTATAGGATGTTATTTTTTTGTTGGCAGGTGTGGAGTAAGATAACATATGATGAATGTGTCGAGTAAGAAAATTCATTACTCTAGATTCAGCCCTGTCGGTTATCCTCCAACTTGGATAGAGCCGAAATCGATTATGCATGTACACGTATTACTCTAGGCAATTCATTACATGCTAAAATCGTTTATATTCATGATATACCTGTTATATTTTTTATTTTTTAGAAAAATATGTTTTGTAAAATAGCGTGTTATTAGTATTTTATAACTTTCATATCGTCTGGAGAAAAGACACGCTAAATTAAATAGCACGCTAGTATTTTTTTGCCTTGATCTCTAGTGGCTTGTGTAAATTTGGTAGTATCTTAGGCCTTCCGCAGCATGTGAAAAAATCGGTGCCTAAATCACTTTACAAGAATCAGGAACTCGTGACCTCCGTTGCCCGATCGGTGCCACAAATGTTTTCACGGAACCGGAGCACCTAGGTGCTCCGATGCCCCAAACTCTTCACCCAATAATATAGCAATATATGTGTACTATGCATGCTGTTGAGAGGACCTTCACCAAAGATAATCCATGGAGATTGGTCTACTTAATTTGTTTATCATGTTGTGGGCTAGCTATTTATTTCTGGCCAAAGTGATCACATTGTGAGGTCGGTGCCTCAAAAGAATTTCTAGGCATCGCTTATGAGGTGGCAACTTTTCTATCTACTAGGCATCGATTGCGCTGTGGAAGGCCTTAGAGCATCTCTAGTGGCTTGTCTAAATTTGGTAGTCTACATCTTCAGGGCCGGGGTCCCCACAACTCTGAAGCAGGGTAGTCCACTTTCCTTCGACGCCATTTCCCCCATAGCACTCTGAAAAATCCTAACTCCTTTCTCACCTCTGGCTCCTGCACCACCGCATCGGCCCATCCCCACAGCGCTTCGCCGGCCTACACGCCACCCAACCCCCTCTCACCTCCAGCACCTGCACCACCTCACCGTAATCATCTCCGCCGCACTTCGCCCGCCTACACGCCACCAATCCCCTATCTCACCTCCAGCTCCTGCACCACCGCACCAGAACATCACTGCCGCACTTCGCCGGCCCACACACCACCCCAACCCCCCTATCCCACCTCCGGCTCCTGCACCACCGCATTTTGCCGGCATGCACGCCATACCTCTATACCATATACTCCTGACCAGTCTACGGGATCAGCCGACGTCCACCTTACTGAACCCTACTTCGCCTGACACCCTCTTCCATACAACCGTGTTAGTTTTGCTGACTCCCTAGTCCACAGCACCTGACCTGCTTCACCTACACCGGTGTGCATTGCATTACATCTACTTCACGGACCCAACAGTCCACTACACCAGATCTGCTTCACCGACGCTCTTGTGCAGCGCCTCGAATCCATAATCGGTCATAACAGATCTGCTTCACCGATGATGTCGTGCACTACAGCGGATATCCTTCACCGGCCATCTTGTCAAGAAAGCCAGACCCATCAACAACCTCCACAGATCTACTTCATAGACGCTGATGAGATCTATCTGCTTTAGCCCGACTCACCACTACCGGGCACCCTCGGTGTCCTTTACGTCACCCACAAAGATGTCGTGTATGCGTAAACGACACCGTGGCCTAGGTAAACCAGATCTGCTTGTTCGTTCATTTCAATATAGCAGGTATGAGCCTACGACAGTGAACTGCATTTATGTATTGGTGGTAAATTCCTACCTCAATACTAGCTTAATTGATATCCCACTCTCCCTTGGTAATTTCAGTGTAGTCTATGTTAAATCTAGGTGATAAACTACTCCTTCTGTTTCAAGGTATAAGGCATCTTTGCTATGCGTGTTTTTTCTTTGACCAACAATTACTCTTAGTATACATAAACAATTTTGGTAGTACAAAACAGATGTAACATCCCACTTTCTGCATCCATGTCTGTTGAGGGTTAGGAAGCTAGAAAATTAGAGGGGAAATAAAACTTTCACTAATTGTTTACATAGAAGCCTAGCTCTATTAGATTGCTTGATCATTTGTGTGGTTTTGGTAGTGTTGTTTGTTAGTCTACATGATTGCATGACCACCAAGGGTCATCTTAGTTAGTCACCCCCATAAGCCCATTTTGGCTAAGTCATAGAAACTTAGATTTGTTCCAACTTTGGAGCCTTGGTTTGAATAAATCCCTCACCCTTCCTACCATGCAAGTGTAACATGTGGTACTAGGCTATGAGTACTTGAGACCCACCCCTTAGCCCTGTTTAAACCACAAGCCCAAGCCTCTTGCATGTGAGTGTCTACCTCACTAGTTGCCACTTATGGAATGGCCACCTTAATTTGTCCAAAGTTTGGATGATCCTTGTGAGAGCATGGCTGTGATCGAGGAAGCAAACAAGACCTAGGCATGAGCACCTAGTAGCCCTCTACCACCCCATTCCTTCCCCACTGCCATTGGTGGCCCTAGATCGATTTGGCAAGCTCCCAAAGTTGCCACCTCATCAACACTACTTTAGATCACCCCAAAACCCTCTCCTACTGCCCTGCCTATGCTACACCCCCTCTCTGGCCCTGGCATGATGCACCACCACCCCAGCTACCACCTAGGTCACCTGCACACGCCGGCACTCTCCAAGGAGGAGAGACAATTGAGATCCTTGCAAATCTTGCCCACCACGAAAACCAGCAGTCTCTCCCTCCCTCCTGTCCCATCTGGCCCCACCTCGGGCAGCTCCAACTCCCAGGCACTTCGTCCACCCAACCCCTCTCTCTCCCACGCACCTAGCAACCCCCAACCCCCGGTGTCCATCTCAGCAGAAAACCCTTGGCCCCGCTCCCTCTCTTCCTTCTCTCGGTGAAAAATCACGCGGTAGACAGAGGTGAGCCCCGCCACCCTACTTCACCCCTACTCCTCCTACTCCCCCAGACCCTAGCTGAGCAGACAGCACGCTGCCGCCCGTGCTGTTCCGTCGAACAGCCTGCAGGCACCACTCAATGGCTACCCTCTCTCACTCTCCTGTAGGCCCGACCAGCCCCCGAGGTAAGACTGTCCCCAAGTCACCCCACGGAGTCGCCACCGCCCGTCCTGGCCAACCCCTAGCTCCCATTACGACCCCACCGCCTCGCCGTGCACCCGGTGCACCGTGGTCTGGCCCTGCCCTTTTAAATAGCTCCCCCACCCCCCGCACGCTCCTCCCACTCCTCATTTCTATCCTAGAGCTCCCCAGCACCACCCAGAGCGGAGGCAGACCCTCTAGCTCTCTCCCCTTCCTCTGTCGTTCCTCTCCGCCTCGGTGCTGATGACAACGAGAAGGTTCCCTCGTCCCGGCTCTACCTGTCCTCCATGCTCCCCTTCCAATGCACTCCCCTCCCAAAACCGGCCCTAACCCTCCCTCTCCTCTGGCTATTCTTGTCGACAGGCACGCCGGAGCTGCGAGGAGGCCGACGGTCCCGAGCCGCGCCGCTGCTGACGCGACGCATCTAGACGACTGGAGCCACCGTACCATACCTCGTTCGACGCCTCGTCCTCGGCCGCTTCGAACCACACCGCCGCCGACCACTCTCCTCCCCTAGGTGAGCCACCCGAGCCCCGCCCGTTCTAGCTAGGGTTTGCTCGCTGGCATTCTCGTTCCGGGGAAAAGACGCGCTGCGAGCCGTCCATCCGGCTTTTAAATCCAATGGCCAACATCGCCCGATACCGTTTCGCCCCTCTGTGCCCCTGACATGTGGACCCCGTTGCGGGATTTGAATCCCCAACCCTCTCGCGCAGGCCACCGTGTACGAGGGCCGGCCCAGCTCCTTAGCGGGCCGCAACCCAGCCCCTGCACTGCCTTTCCTTTTTATTTTAGGCCATTTTAATTACCTGAAATTAGTCCTATAGCTTTAATTCCACCAATTATCATCTGTATAATATTTTGGCCTGGTTCAAATTTTTTGGGGTAGCTAAGAAATTATCTATTGCATGGCAGTGGTAGCTAGTCAATAGCTTGTCTGTGTTTTTACTGGTAATTGCTGTGGTAAATAGTATCTGATTAGAGTGTTAAATCCATAGCTTTATTTCTAGAGCTCAGAAATTAGTGAAACCAAGTTCCAGGCATTGCTTGTACAAATGCCTACTGAGAAAAACTGGAATCTCCCATGTTGGATGTGTGAAGCCTCTGTACTTAATTTTACAAGTTATGAGCAGAAGGTTCTTATTTATTTTCCAGAGGTTGATGTGAAGCTAATTTTGGGATGAAACCAAATCCCAGAGTTAGGCCTATGATAGTATTACTTATTCCTGGAAGGGCTGAATTTTTGGCTCTGTAATTCTGCCTTGGGGATTTTAGTACAAGTTTCTGCACTATTTTTAGTATTTTATGTATTAAAAATCAACCCTTTGTGATAAAAAATGTGAAACCAGTGGGGTCAGCTTGGTTTTCTCTGTAGCTACTCAGATATGTATTTTGTGGTTACTTTCCACCAACTGGTCTTGGTCAAATTATCTACTTGAGTGCTAACCTAGTCTTGACCACTAAAATCACCAAATAAGTTTAATTAAATCTTTTTGCTTGCTTTCAATGGCTTTGTACTGCTAGGATCAGTAGCTAGTTGCGCTTGGTTGGTTTGGTTCATTTGTGCATCTGCTCTGTACAGATTGCATTGTTTGTGCTTTGGGTGATGATTGGTATGGTGGTTTGATTATAATTCCCTTTTTCGATGATAGATACGAACGAGGACGAGTTTGAGGAAGGTACTTGGGAAGATTTTGAAGAAGAGGACCAAGAACAAGCTGCCAACCAAGGCAAGACACCTACAAGTTCATGAGACTTGTCCCATCTTTATTTTCTATGCACTCTGTTTTACTTACTCTACTACTGCATTGTTTTACTCGCTATATTATTATTATGGCATTAGTTTGGCTCCACCAAACTTATGCCTATGGTACTGTCTAAGTACTCCCCCTTGGTATTACCTACTCCTACCCTAGTAGTTAAAGTGGCCTAATATACCACAACCCCTTGGAAACCACAATTTAGCCGAATAAAAACTCTAGGTTGGGAACCCGAAGGCAAGGTGGTTTTATAAAAAGTTTTGATAGAAAACCTCGGCAAGTGGGACTTGCCGAGGAGTTTTTAAAATGTTTTGGGTATTCGTGCCACTGGTGGAGGCACCAAAGATGAAGTTGGAGGAAGGTGGAGGCACCAAAGATGAAGTTGGAGGAAAAATTGTTTTCGAAAATGCGCCCGGTTCTTTGCAGTCTAGCTATAACAACCACCCCGTGCAACCACACTATCCCTATATGGGAACGGGGTTGACCCGAAAGTGGTTCTCTCTGATACAAGTGCCTCACAACTACTACAGGGGATCGGGGATCGCTGGAGGGTGGGCCTTCTCCGATAAAGGTCCATGTGGGACATCGACCTGGATAAGGAACGAAGGGTCTGCTGGACTCCACGCGTTACTATGGGCCCCTCATTGAAAGCACACACTCGTGAAGTGGAAAAAGCGCTCCGGTTGGTCCTCAGTACCCGACGTCCCGGTTTTGAGGGGAATAACACACATAGGGTAGGCGCTTGTGTTAAGAGGAGATTATCCCGAAGGTCTTGTCCGGTTATCCGAAACCCGCATACTAATGTATGACGATCCGCGACAGTTCGCGGCAGATGTATCGGATCTTGTGGGTAAAGTGTACAACCTCTGCAGAGCGTAAATCTATTCGAATAGCCATGTCCACGGTCAAGGACGGGTTGGACAAACTTCTATAGAGCGGTGCTAGTTTTGATTTATGAAAAGGTTTTCTAAAAGAGATTTGGCCATGGGATGGTCGAAGGGCAAGGAGGATGGGTCATGGGATGGTTGGACCTAGTTAAAGTATTGGTCGTGGGATGACCAAAGTGGAAGGGAATAACAGGGTGTACCCCAGCCTAGTATTTCAAGTTTTACTAACTATTTTGTCCCTAAAAAGGTTTTGCAAATAACAAGTGGTAGAGATGAGAGTTTATCTCTAAAAGATTTCGCAAATAGCTTCCTTGGAGCCATCCTATCTAAAGCCATATTGCATACTCTTTGTTCTTATTTGTATGGTGGTTTGCGAGTACATTCCATGTACTCACCGGCAATGTTCCCTGGCTATCAACTTGGTCAGACTATGAGCAGGATGAAGAGGACAATGGAGGGTATGATGACGACTTCGTGAACTAGGGAGTTTCTCCGAGTCAGCCACCTGTTGGGCTATGGCTTGACTCGGGTCCTCCGTGTTAATAAGTACCTCTGCTATGATCTATTTGTGCCCAAGGAGGCAAAGTTGTAAGACTATTATTGTAAGACTTATTGTACCGTACTGAAATGGATGTGTGTACTTTGATATCCTGTCGGTTTTGCTCTACGATGCACAGATCATGGGATCGTGGTGGTGTGCATAATCATGGGATCATGGGGTCGCCACAACAGACATCATTAGAGTTCATTGGTATTATGCAGTTCATGGCAAAAGTTAATTCACTGGACATCTGAAGCTGCCTACTTGTTCAACAAGTTCACAACTTATGTCATCATAATGTGCACTTGCTTTGTCTGTTGCTACAATACTAACTGCATATAATTTTGGATTTCATTGGTAGTTTTAAGCCATTGAACATGTAGGTTAACATTCCCTGCTCTACAAGTTCATAATTTATGCTATTTTAATTTCAATCTGGTTGTTCTAAGCAAACACAATAACTACCTTCTCTTATCTAATCCATCGCAAATTTAATTTCATTGAACTTGTTGGTTTGGCATTCCCTCGGCAAGTTATGCCATTATTATTTGTTTCAATTAAGCTCCGACAGTAGTTGCTGCCTATTGTGTACTACTCCCTCTGTTTCAAAATATAAGATGTTTTAGCTTTGTGATAGGAGTGTATCTAGACACCATTTAGTGAGTAGGTTTACTACAAACCTACATGAACCTACACACTAAAAGTGGTCTAGATGATGACTTGTACTTTTTGAAACGGAGGGAGTACGTCCATTCCGTAAAAGAAGGCCTATACAACTTTAAAGTCAAACAATGATGACTTTTACCAAGCTCATAGAAAAATTTATTAAGGGTTAATTTGTGGCATTTGCGTCTATGAAAGTGTATGCCCCGATGTATCGAATGGCATTGTTTTGGCATGGTAGATGTTCCTGATATGTTCTACAAACTTGGTCCAATTTTGCGTCGATTGACTTGGGAAAAATTTATACGCCTTATTTACTTTGGATTGGATGTAGTATTACATGGCATGTTTTAAGGCACTTAACATGGTTATCTGCATGCCCTGATCTATAAATTCAAGTTTCTCAATTATAATTTCTGTAGAAGCAGTATCTACCTTCTATTATGTAGTTCATGGCATTTTAAGTCACTTCACAGATGGGTTAGCATTCCCTGCTCTATAAGTTCACGAGATATACCATTGTAATGTCTATCTTGTTCATCCAAATGTTAGTACAGTAACTGCCTGCTCTGTAGATGGTGACACTTTTTATGGCACTTCTCATATTTGTTTACAATCCTATTTCACAAGTTAAATCATTGTAATTTCTCTCTTGTTCGTGCTAAGGAGTGACTGTAACTGCATTCTATTTTGTCGCCATGGCAATCTTTATGTCATTTAAATTTTTGTTTATATTCCGCCATTCCCTGCTCTATGTGTTCACAAGTGATTATACTATAATGTCTATCTAGATCTTTGTAAACAGCAACAACCACAATCTCATATTATTTCCTCTCACAGGGAACACGGAGAATCGTAGAGTGAATCGCCCCTACAATCTTGTAAGTACCTGTTGCTTTGTATTGCTGAATGCAAACCTGTTTTATGTGAATGAGTGGCCTGAACCTATATGCAGAGGAGCAACAATAAAGTAGATGGATCATCTATCCAGGTACTCGTTGTGGTGGATGTCTTCAAAGAACGGACTGACAACAGGATGTCCTCCAACGGGACTGCACAAAAAGAAATAGTAAGTCTCTTGTTTTTATTGAGATGTACTTAGTGTCAGATGCTTGTTTGTGCGAGGTACCACATGATTCAGCTAAAGATTAGAACAAGGTTGACCTTAAATAAGACTGGACAAAAACCAAATGTAAATCCCTCGATTTATAATTCAATATGCTCACTTCATTTTGGTGATGATCTATTCTTTCTATATTTGAGTTGGGTTCATCTATCTATCTATATATCTATCTATCTATCTATATGTTAACTATATCATGATTAGGTGGTCGTGATTCAAGTATATCCACTTTTGTGCTATATTTTTCTGCTATGTAACAAATACCAATTGTAAATTGTAGCATCCCAATTGTCTAACAATTGCAATGCTACTAGCCTAGTCTATATAATGGCTACTTCAAACATATAATTGTTGCATCATAAATATATCATGCTCATGTCATCATGCCACCTTGCATTTGAGCATCATATAAAACCCTTTTTCTTTTGGTTCTTCTCTCATATGCATTGTAAATTGTATTTGCCTCTTGATATTGTATTTGGTTCTTGATATATTGTTTCATTCCCAAGTTGAGTTGGGGGCATATCTTTTATTTAACTCCACCACCTTTTTCTTTCACCACCTTATAATTCCACCATCCAACTAAATATGAGCTTGGCACTTATTGGGTTTACCTCAAGCTCATGTGGGTTGGGATGGATCCAATTCTTTTCCACATGCTCTCATCTTGGCATCATTTTGTTTTCACATTCTTGATATATGAGAGCCACATGGCCACCTTTGCATGCCCTGTGGGTGGAACCCTATTTCTAGCTACCATATGTGTTGTTTTGGGGTTATCATCATGTTGGGATATTTTGTGGGCTTATTAACTACCTAGTGGCATATACACACTAGCAAGTCCCATTGTATTTCAAAAATGGTCATCTCCATCTACTTCACATGGGGCATCCTTTCATTTCTTTTGCTTGGCTTTATTCCACTTTTGGAAATGCAAATGAACAATGCCATGTTTAATATTATTGTTTTCGCAAGAATCAACATGGCAATAAATATTTTGCATGGGCCATGCAAGTGCCACCTTTTTCTAGTATTTGGTTTTTATTTGAATCTTGAGAGGATCATCTCTATCTCTATCCCTTCTTTTGGGCTTGATCTATTTGGATCTTGCTTAAACCTCATCATCATCTCCATCCACCCATCACCACCCCCCCTTTTGTTCTCTCTTTTGGCCATTTCTTGCTTGAGCTTGTTTTGGTCTTGCTTGATCTTGTCAAAGAGAACCACACCACATCTCTCTCTCTCTCTAAAACCCTAATCTACCATACCCCCATCAAGCCCTACACCTAATCTCCCCTCTTCACCATCCCCATGACCAAACCCTAGCTACCATGTTCCCTCTCTCTTGGCCTTACCCCCTCTCTCCTCTAGCTGGCCCTACCTGGTTCCTCACCCTGGCCACCTAGCTACCTTCCCTCCCTAACCCGAGCCATACCTAACCCTAACCGAAGCTCCCAACCCTAGCTATCTAGCCCGAGCCTCCCCTCTCCCTCTCTTGCTCTCTCTGCCTTGGGGGCCCTCCAACCGAACCTACTCCCTGGCCTCACCGTCCCCACCTGGAAGCCTGCCCTGCCCTGCCCTGGCCGACCGAGCACGTGAGGAAGGAGGGAGAAAGGTGGCCGAGCCACCTTTTCCATCTCCCACTCGCCCACGGCATCCTCCCTCCCTCTGCTTTATCCCCATCTCCACGACACCTCTGGCCCCTCCCAGATCTCCCCAGGACCGTGCCCGCCTACTCCTTCCTCCCCATCTGCCCCCTACCGCCTCCGTCTACCCCCACCGCCGACCACGTCGGTCTCCACCGATCTCTCTCTTCCAGCCGGTGGCGTGGCGCTCAAGGGTGTCGAGGAAGACCACGTCCGTCGTCTACGTCGACACGCGCCGAGGAGGAGGAGCACCGGAGCCGAAGAACATCGCGACGTCGACCCCGAAACCCTAGCTCCGCCGGCCTCTGCATCACCGTCGATCCGCTGCTCCCCTGCCTGATCCGCCACCACCGACACACTCACGGTGAGCTGGCCAACCTCCTAGACACCTCCCTCTGACCGATCCGCCTCTGTACGTGCCGGACCTTTCGACGAACACTCTCTGCGCGCCGGCGGTCGCTGCGCTCACGCGGCGTAGCGCCTCGCAGACGGCATGTCCAGCCCTCACCCACCTTGCGGTCACCAAACCCCACCTAGCCGCACTGGTTCCGGCCCTCACAAGACGCCGCGACCAGGGATCGATTCCCCGCTCCGCGTTCGGCATCGATCGTGTCGATGGCGCGTGGAAGAACAACAGTGCCACGGCCCTTCTTTTTGCAGAAAACCCCCTTGCTGTTTTTCGCATCAACCCGCGGTCCCATCGACCCCACCTGCCAGCCACCCAGACGATCTTGCAAAAAAGCCCCCCTGTTTCTCTGGCCTTAACCCGCGCTCCAGCCACAGCCCCACTGCCGGTCCTGGCTGGCCTTTGCACGTGGGCCTGTGGTCGCTGGACCCACCTGTCTGCCGCATAGGCTAGCACAGCTCGCGGTGATAAAAGCTTTCTGCGCGTGTGTTGCCCAGTCACCCGCCTGGCCCCACCTGTCGGTGTCTCTGGCTAGAATTTTCTGGGTAACAAAAGTCTCTGTTTATTTCTGTTTAATTCAAATCTTTTCAAATTCAAATTTAATTCTGTTTTTAAATAACTTTTAATTCTTAAACCCAAATAATACAAATAATATATGTTTTCAAATCAGAAAAATGTGAGGAATTCAAATATGGCCTTCAAAATCTATTTTGAACACTTTAAAATTCCAAGTTGATTTCAATTACAATAAAATGCCCTTTTGACTTAATTAATTAATAACTTTTGTTTTATAAATCCAAATTTAGTAAATAATATGTCTAAAATGATTAGCTCGACGAGACCTTTCTGTTTATGCATTCCTTGATTTGATTTGAGGCATGCATCATATAAATATAAAGAGTACATCAACTAATATGAGGCTAAAATGTGGTCCAAACTCAATAAAAATGCTTTACTATTGTTCCACACCTCACCCATGCCATGCTACTTTAATGCCATGCAAATTGTGCATCAGTCATCATGGCATGATTGTTTGCTTGATGCATTTATACATATGCTTGTGCACTTTATTTATGTTGGCCTTGTTTGTTTGGTTCTTCTTCGAATAGACGCTGAGCAGGGGATATATCAAGAGAACCAGGAGCACTACCCAGATCCATCCCTTGCTTCAACTGAGCTGCCAGGCAAGCACTACCACATGCTTGCATACAAATAGTACCTATTGCCTCTTTCTTATTCTTGCATCATTGAGTCGCGATTGCATTAAATTGAATCCCAAGTATTGATTAGCCTTTACTTTTAAACCCCACCGAAGCTTGTTCCTCCATCCCATGAGCCATTACTACAGGAGTTGTTTGAGCCATGCGAGTCGTAGAACAGCATGTGTAGGGTATGTGAGTGTCTGATGGATAACGAGGTACCTAAACAACTTAACCTGAGTAGTAATGGGATAACTAATGAAAGTGGCATCGGTGAGCCATATTCGCTATTTGGTTTTTCAGGCTCACTTGTGTCCCGTAAGACCCCGAGTACTTGATTCCTGTTCCAAGAATATTCGCTATCCACATCCGGAGGCTTATGAACCCCCAGGCGTAGCTTGATTCATTCTTATTTCTTGGGGCCACAAACTAGTTTGAGGTTTTATTTACTATCCTGTACTTATGCCATGCTTTACTGCTCATCCGGGAGGCTTATGAACCCCCCTGAGCCAGAGCTTGATTCATTCTTATTTCTTGGGGCCACAAACTAGTTTGAGGTTTTATTTACTATCCTGTACTTATGCCATGCTTTACTGCTTTATTTAAATTGTGCGAGTCTTTTGTCTTTATTTAGGAAAGCGGAGTGTTTTCGCGATGTCGACAAGCCCAGTCACATTTTCGGGTTCCCAGTCGTTCACAGCCACTGGCGCAAACCTGGAGGCCGTCTCGGAGTCAGCTAACTTCGTTGCGGGTAGCTCAATGGGGTGGCCCCCTGAAATATTTCTGAATCCTGTAATTGCTTTCTCGTGACTGCCTCGTTGGGTTTTGATTTGGTTTTTCTGAGGCATATCGAGTGTGTGTTGCTATTTGTGCACCCCTGCAGGGTAAAACTTTCTGAAAGCCGTGTCCGCGGTTATGGACGACTTGGAGCACAGTTTCTCGATCATAGACAAGCATAACTAAAGTACCGCTGTTAATTTGACTAGACTAGGTACCTGACTAGTAAATAGTGCAACACTCACGGAATGGATAATAAACGCCAGCGGATGGGGGGTTGTTAAATCGCTTCCTCGTCGATGGCGGGAGGAGGATAGATCTGTGGACTTTACCATTATAACTGTTGTGGTTAATTCACGGACATCCGTCTATCTATGGTTAGGCGTATGGTTAGCGAGTATCTATAGAATTGTTAGGGATTATCTTTTGCTGCAATTGCGTCACCCCAGGTTGTGTCCCCTTTAGAGGCATAAAGACTTGTTGAGTACCCCTAGGGTCTCACACGATAAATTATTGGTTCAGATGAACAGGTACCCTCGCAAGATGGATACTGGGTGGAAGATACGGACGATGTGGGCAACGATTATTCAGTGTAGAGATTCCAGGAACGGGGATCCGTGAGATCTGTGGGCGGGATCTGCTTATTTATGGGGCATCTTATGCCGATTTGCTTCTTATCCGTACTCGGATTTTGTCTTCCGCTTCCGCTTGATACTCTGATGTTTGATGTATGAGGAGATATCCTAAACTATTATATCTATCTAGGATATTTGGATCTTGGTATGGCGATGCTATATTCCTTTCTTTTTAGATGGAATGGCTCGATGTACTGTTGTATGGTGGCTTGCATACATACTCATTTGTGTATGTAGTTGATCCCTTCGCTGCAGATTCGCCGCCGTTCTTGTCCCGATGTTTAGAAATGGTTGGGACGGCCGAAGGTCTACCTGTGAGTGGCATTTGGGCCCCACCGTACTATTTCAACCATTTCGCTCATCCGGGCTTGTAACTAGGGCGTAATTCACCGAGGTAGTTACAATTGGTATCGAGCCATCCGCCCTTCGTGGTCTCAGCCAAATGGTCGTTGTGCATCTAGCAAATATTTTGGTAGTTATGTATACTAGGGAAAAACAAAAGCGAGAGTATGTGCTTCCACTTTTCTTCTTACCCACCACCCTTTTCTGGTAAGGAAGTGTAACGTTTTCAATCCTCTTCTTAAAATTCAAACTAGAATTCACGTGTTCTGGGTTTCCGTAGTACCATAGGAAGTGTGTGTGTGTGTGTAATCCTTTGTCTATCTGTTGCATCCAACTTGTTATCATAATCTGCCTTTGGTTATCAACTGTTGGTACATTCCTTACTGATAGGTTTTTGAAAACCGGCGCGATCTATCTGACTCCTTGTTAACCGGTGCCATCTTCTTAAGGGTGTCCTTCCTTCTAGCAACTCCACATTCTGTGTAAGCATCAGTTGCTAATCTCTACCTGATAAGTGGTTTTGCGCATCTATGGGTATTTTAATGCCGGAAAATGCGAAAAAAAAATCTTTGATACATCTGTGTTTTCACACTCCTTTCCAGTCGTGTGTGAAACATTATCTATCTCCCTTTTATCAGCATGTCCATGCTAACCCATTCTTTTGTCACCGGTGCTTAATCCTGGAGTTTTGTTTCATCTCCTTTTCTCTTGGGCTAATTACATAAAGTGTGTCGATCCGATGCTGATGATTGTAATTTGGCTCTCGGCATAGCTATATTCGACTCATGATAAGTGTAGATTGGAATATGGAAAATGCTATCAACCGTCACCATCTGGAGGATAAGGTTATCTCCTGTGATTTTGAGTACACCGTGATCATATCTTTACATATTCAACCATCCTTGGCAATCCGGAGTTTCTCAAGGCACTACGGCAATCTATCATCTGTCCATCATGCTGCACATCCTTTTTGAACTCCATATCTGCAAATTCTCTTTGAGACGAGGGAATTGCATCTTTCCGCTTCTGATAGCTTTGCTTAAGGTATGAGCTATCATCGGTTCTTATCCAAGATCTCTTTATCTTCGTAACCGGTGATCCGATCGACAATGTGAACCAGGTGGCATCTCTTTTTCTTCTGAAGGACCAGATAATCTATTCTGCCAGTGCATCTTCTTCAACACGAACCCGTGCTCTTAATATGGATCTTTCTAAGAGCGTTGAGCTCAGGAAGTGTTCGAGCATTTGTTCGTTTCTCCCGCCTCTTGAACTTGATATTCTGGGAATATCTTGTTAATCCATGGTGGTATATGGGATAATATGCTTGCCTATCCGATATCTATGGAAGGACATGGAAGATCATCTGTGTCTCTTTCTCTCAAGCTTCGAGAACACTGCTTGTGTGCAAAGTTCTCAAAGCGTGAATTCTGACTTTTTGAAGTCACCTATCTCGGCCACGTCCTTCTGCTAAATACACTTCTTCAATTCTGGAATCAGCAAGTCCATTGTTAATTCCATCTTCCATCTTCAGCCAATCCGGAGTTGTTCCTTGTTGGCAAGTTATCATCGTCGTTCCGCCGTAGTTTTCCTCAAGAATGTTAAATCTCTCTCAATCATTTCAAGAAGGACATGGAGTTCTTTTCACCTCTATCTCGTTAAGTAATCTCTTGAAACCCTCTCGCTCTATCGTCTATGCTCAATCCACCGGAGGCCATGAAGACCTTCCAGATATTGTATTCCTTCTGTTCAAGTGGTGCTATCTTTTTCTTTATCTGTGGAATCTTGCAGTTCTTCTCCGTAACCTTCCTTCATATCTTTCTGGTGGCTTGGTACTTCAGACATGACGACAACATAATCACCCTTATCTATCTTGGATCCGGTGAATCGTTTGCATCTATCCTTGTTTCTAACGGAGTTCTATGAGTTTTATCAATACCTTCTGTCTGTTTCGGTAGTTGGGTTGCATGGTTTTCCTATTCATGTGCGGAGTAATGCTTTGAGTGCGGGATGGAGTAGCTACCATACCACTACTCTTATCATTCGCTCTTGTACATTGAATTGGTGAATTAATGTGATTTCACTCATTCCACAGAAGTTAGAAGTGGCCTTTATCCCTCGATACTTTTACTTCCGTCCTTGTTTTTCCGGAGTGCTCTCTCGAAGAAAGTAATCAATAATCTCTTGTTGGAGATCTAGTCTTTTCCTACACTGAGCAAATCTTCAATTATCTGGTGGAGACAAACGCAAACTCTTTTCGGCCCTCGTCTTTCTACCGGTGCTTGACATCCCCAAACAAGATGAAAGGAAACTATCTCTCTCTTTGTTTCATCCAGTCTTTGCTATGGTAAAACCAATTATGGTTGATGCCATCAGCCGCAAATCTATTGCGTTAGCCTCAAGGCTAAAGAAAGCAATAAGTATCTCCACAATAAACTCCAGATCTTCCATATTCTTTGCTTCTCGGGATTCCACCATGATCTAGCTTCACATCCGTCTCTGGAAGTTATATCCGCACACCTCAATTGCGTGATCTTGTGGTTCTTACCGGCGCAAGAAGAATCAAATCCGACGATGTCTACCTAAATCTTTCTGTTCATATCAAGGGACTCTATTGCTTGAAGGCAATATTGTTTCCGTACTTCATTTCTCAAATCCGAGAGAAGATACGATGCTATTGTCATAGTGGTTCAAAACCTCTCCAATCTAGATCTTTCCTTCCGGCGACACAAAGATTCATCCTCTCTAGTATCGGTAAATCTTTAATCTTAACGGTGTGTTTTTCTCTATCCATGATACATCATCTTGTCTTTTTCTTTCTCAAGTGGTTATATTCTTTTATCATGTTTCTTGAGAAAACCGGAGCTATGTCCATCCTATCCGTCTTGTCTCACGACAATCCTTCAACTCTTCTAACCCGTTGTTTCTCAAGCAAAACGCAAGACTCGCAACAAGTCTAGCAAGTTTTGCAAGGTGTAGCGATCGCACCATTCTGTTGTTCATCAACTTGGGAACGTGAGGGTCACCTTCGTTCCGAACACCCGCCTCTCCTTGTGTTGTTTTCTTTTTCCTAGGAATCTCGGGGCGAGATTCTTGTTTAGTGGGGGAGAGTTGTAGCATCCCAATTGTCTAACAATTGCAATGCTACTAGCCTAGTCTATATAATGGCTACTTCAAACATATAATTGTTGCATCATAAATATATCATGCTCATGTCATCATGCCACCTTGCATTTGAGCATCATATAAAACCCTTTTTCTTTTGGTTCTTCTCTCATATGCATTGTAAATTGTATTTGCCTCTTGATATTGTATTTGGTTCTTGATATATTGTTTCATGCCCAAGTTGAGTTGGGGGCATATCTTTTATTTAACTCACCACCTTTTTCTTTCACCACCTTATAATTCCACCATCCAACTAAATATGAGCTTGGCACTTATTGGGTTTACCTCAAGCTCATGTGGGTTGGGATGGATCCAATTCTTTTCCACATGCTCTCATCTTGGCATCATTTTGTTTTCACATTCTTGATATATGAGAGCCACATGGCCACCTTTGCATGCCCTGTGGGTGGAACCCTATTTCTAGCTACCATATGTGTTGTTTTGGGGTTATCATCATGTTGGGATATTTTGTGGGCTTATTAACTACCTAGTGGCATATACACACTAGCAAGTCCCATTGTATTTCAAAAATGGTCATCTCCATCTACTTCACACGGGGCATCCTTTCATTTCTTTTGCTTGGCTTTATTCCACTTTTGGAAATGCAAATGAACAATGCCATGTTTAATATTATTGTTTTCGCAAGAATCAACATGGCAATAAATATTTTGCATGGGCCATGCAAGTGCCACCTTTTTCTAGTATTTGGTTTTTATTTGAATCTTGAGAGAATCATCTCTATCTCTATCCCTTCTTTTGGGCTTGATCTATTTGGATCTTGCTTAAACCTCATCATCATCTCCATCCACCCATCACCACCCCCCCTTTTCTTCTCTCTTTTGGCCATTTCTTGCTTGAGCTTGTTTTGGTCTTGCTTGATCTTGTCAAAGAGAACCACACCACATCTCTCTCTCTCTAAAACCCTAATCTACCATACCCCCATCAAGCCCTACACCTAATCTCCCCTCTTCACCATCCCCATGACCAAACCCTAGCTACCATGTTCCCTCTCTCTCGGCCTTACCCCCTCTCTCCTCTAGCTGGCCCTACCTGGTTCCTCACCCTGGCCACCTAGCTACCTTCCCTCCCTAACCCGAGCCATACCTAACCCTAACCGAAGCTCCCAACCCTAGCTATCTAGCCCGAGCCTCCCCTCTCCCTCTCTTGCTCTCTCTGCCTTGGGGGCCCTCCAACCGAACCTACTCCCTGGCCTCACCGTCCCCACCTGGAAGCCTGCCCGCCTCGCCGGGCCGAAAGACGTCCAGAAGGAGGGAGAAAGGTGGCAGTCACCTTTCCATCTCCCACTCGCCCACGGCATCCTCCCTCCCTCTGCTTTATCCCCATCTCCACGACACCTCTGGCCCCTCCCAGATCTCCCCAGGACCGTGCCCGCCTACTGCTTCCTCCCCATCTGCCCCCTACCGCCTCCGTCTACCCTCACCGCCGACCACGTCGGTCTCCACCGATCTCTCTCTTCCAGCCGGTGGCGTGGCGCTCAAGGGTGTCGAGGAAGACCACGTCCGTCGTCTACGTCGCCCTGGACACGCCAGCGAGGAGGAGGAGCACCGGAGCCGAAGAACATCGCGACGCCGACCCCGAAACCCTAGCTCCGCCGGCCTCTGCATCACCGTCGATCCGCTGCTCCCCTGCCTGATCCGCCACCACCGACACACTCACGGTGAGCTGGCCAACCTCCTAGACACCTCCCTCTGACCGATCCGCCTCTGTACGTGCCGGACCTTTCGACGAACACTCTCTGCGCGCCGGCGGTCGCTGCGCTCACGCGGCGTAGCGCCTCGCAGACGGCATGTCCAGCCCTCACCCACCTTGCGGTCACCAAACCCCACCTAGCCGCACTGGTTCCGGCCCTCCGCGCGCACGCCCGCGACCAGGGATCGATTCCCCGCTCCGCGTTCGGCATCGATCTGTCGTCAGTAGCGCGTGGAAGAACAACGATGCGTGCGGCCCTTCTTTTGCGTGAAAACCCCTCGCAGTTTTACGCAACAACCCGCGCTCCCATCGACCCCACCTGCCAGCCACCCAGACGATCTTGCAGAAAATCCCCCCTGTTTCACTGGCCTTAACTCGGCGCTCCAGCCCACACCAGCCGGTCCTGCAAGGCTCGCTGGCAACGCGTGGGCACGTGGTCATTGGACCCACCTGTCGCTGCATAGCACTCCACAGTGATAAAAGCTTTCTGCGCTTGTGTTGCCCAGTCACCCGCCTGGCCCCACCTGTCGGTGTCTCTGGCTAGAATTGTCTGGGTGACAAAAGTCTCTGTTTATTTCTGTTTAATTCAAATCTTTTCAAATTTATTTCAAATTCAAATTTAATTCTGTTTTTAAATAACTTTTAATTCTTAAACCCAAATAATACAAATAATATATGTTGTCAAATCATAAAAATGTGAGGAATTCAAATATGGCCTGCAAAATCTATTTTGAACACTTTAAAATTCCAAGTTGATTTAAATTACAATAAAATGCCCTTTTGACTTAATTAATTAATAACTTTTGTTTTATAAATCCAAATTTAGTAAATAATATGTCTAAAATGATTAGCTCGACGAGACCTTTCTGTTTATGCATTCCTCGGTTTGATTTGAAGCATGCATCATATAAATATAAAGAGTACAGCAACTAATATGAGGCTAAAATGTGGTCCAAACTCAATAAAAATGCTTTGCTATTGTTCCACACCTCACCCATGCCATGCTACTTTAATGCCATGCAAATTGTGCATCAGTCATCATGGCATGATTGTTTGCTTGATGCATTTATACATATGCTTGTGCACTTTATTTATGTTGGCCTTGTTTGTTTGGTTCTTTTTCGAATAGACGCTGAGCAGGGGATATATCAAGAGAACCAGGAGCACTACCCAGATCCATCCCTTGCTTCAACTGAGCTGCCAGGCAAGCACTACCACATGCTTGCATACATATAGTACCTATTGCCTCTTTCTTATTCTTGCATCATTGCGTCGCGATTGCATTAAATTGAATCCCAAGTATTGCATAGCCTTTACTTTTAAACCCCACCGAAGCTTGTTCCTCCATCCCATGAGCCATTACTACAGGAGTTGTTTGAGCCATGCGAGTCGTAGAACAGCATGTGTAGGGTATGTGAGTGTCTGATGGATAACGAGGTACCTAAACAACTTAACCTGAGTAGTAATGGGATAACTAATGAAAGTGGCATCGGTGAGCCATATTCGCTATTTGGTTTTTCAGGCTCACTTGTGTCCTGTAAGACCCCGAGTACTTGATTCCTGTTCCAAGAATATTCGCGCTATCCACATCCGGGAGGCTTATGAACCCCCCTGAGCCAGAGCTTGATTCATTCTTATTTCTTGGGGCCACAAACTAGTTTGAGGTTTTATTTACTATCCTGTACTTATGCCATGCTTTTGCTTTATTTAAATTGTGCGGTCTTGCTTATTAGGAAAGCGGAGTGTTTTCGCGATGTCGACAAGCCCAGTCACATTTTCGGGTTCCCGATCGTTCACGACCATGGCGCAAACCTTGAGGCCGTCTCGAGTCAGCTAACCGTTGGTAGCTCAATGGGGTGGCCCCCTGAAATATTTCTGAATCCTGTAATTGCTTTGTCGTGACTGCCTCATTGGGTTTTGATTTGGTTTTTCCGAGGCATATCGAGTGTGTGTTGCTATTTGTGCACCTCAGGGTAAAACTTTCAAAGCCGTGTCCACGGTTATGGGCGACTTGGAGCACAGTTTCCGATCATAGACAAGCATAACTAAAGTACCGCTGTTAATTTGACTAGACTAGGTACCGACTAGTAAATAGTGCAACACTCACGGAATGGATAATAAAACGCCAACGGATGGGGGTTGTTCGTCCGCTTCCTCGTAGTGGCGGGAGGAGGATGGATCTGTGGACTTTACCATTATAACTGTTATGGTTAATTCACGGACATCCGTCTATCTATGGTTAGGCGGATGGTTAGCGAGTATCTATAGAATTGTTAGGGATTATCTTTTGCTGCAATTGCGTCACCCCAGGTTGTGTCCCCTTTAGAGGCATAAAGACTTGCTGAGTACCCCTAGGGTCTCACACGATAAATTATTGGTTCAGATGAACAGGTACCCTCGCAAGATGGATACTGGGTGGAAGAGACGGACGATGTGGGCAACGATCATTCGGTGTAGAGATTCCGGGAACGGGGATCCGTGAGATCTGTGGGTGGGATCTGCTTATTTATGGGGCATCTTATGCCGATTTGCTTCTTATCCGTACTCGGATTTTGTCTTCCGCTTCCGCTTGATACTCTGATGTTTGATGTATGAGGAGATATCCTAAACTATTATATCTATCTAGGATATTTGGATCTTGCCGTATGGCGATGCTATATTTCCTTTCTTTTTAGATGGAATGGCTCTGATGTACTGTTGTATGGTGGCTTGCATACATACTCATTTGTGTATGTAGTTGATCCCTTCGACTGCCGATTACGCCGCCCGTTCTTGTCCCGATGTTTAGAAATGGTTGGGACGGCCGAAAGGTCTACCTATGAGTGGCATTTGGGCCCCACCGTACTATTTCAACCATTTCTGCTCATCCAGGCTTGTAACTAGGAGCGTAATTCACCGAGGTAGTCACATAAATCTCTTGATTTATAATTCATTTTTCTCACACAATCATCGTGATGATCTATTCTTTGATATATTTGACTCATCATCATATCTATCTATCTATCTACATATGTGTCAACTAGAGTATGATTATGTGGTGGTAATTTAAGTATATCCACTTTTATGCTAATTTATAGTCTATTATTGTATTTTTCTGCTATAATTAAGAGTTTGTATGCACTCTGGAGGTAGTCACATTGTCTAGTATCAACACCACATGAGTTGGCCAATGATTAGAACAAGATGACCTTTAACGGTACTACACAAAGACCAAACGTAAATCCCTTGATTTATAATTCAATTTGCTCACTCAATCATGGTGGAGATCTATTTTTGCTATATTTGACTGATGATCTTCTATATATATATATATACGTTAACTAGACCATGATAAGGTGGTGGTGATTGAGGTATATCCACTTTTATTATAATCTATATTCTAATATAATATTAGAGATCGCCACCATGATTGAGCTTATATGCACTCTAGAGGTAGTAACATAGTCTAGTGTTATATGTATTAGACTATTATAAATTACTTGGTCTTGGTGGGGAGTAACTTGGACTAGTAAAAATGCATACAATACTAAGTCCAATTTACTCTACCAACACTAAAGGGTGTCTAGATACATTCATTTCACAAAAGCCATAACATCTTATATTTTGAAACGGAGGGAGTTCTATCTAGACTACTCATTGTGAGATTGTCATAGCTATTATCATCTAATATGATCCCCAGTTACTATATATATGTACTATAACCATGTTAATACGATCTAGAAGTCTATTATGCACCTGTTGTTTGATTGCTTAATTCATTACCTCAATAGCTACTCTACATGATGCACATATAGAGTCTATTGCCAATTTGATTCTTTAGTTTGCTCATCATTAAAGCAATGTAATGATTTTCTTAACTTAAACGGTCCGAGCACCACCCTGTCAAGCGGAGCTCCAGTTTGAGCCCCATTAGTCCCAAAATAGGGATGGGGATTTCTGTGAGAAATACAATGTTTGATTAATAATAAACAAGGGATTTTCAAATATACATCATCAGATGATCTTGCAAGTTTAATATTAGCCACCATCTGACTTGTGATTGCATCAATGCTATATTCTGACGTGGTTCCCAGACATACATTGTTTAAATACTTCATTGACTTTGCAAGGTGCACAATGTATCATTTGCTTGTTTATCTACTGGATTTTCTTTCCTAGATATATGTTCAATGATACTGTCAGTAGTTGGAAATACAATAGCTGTAGGCATTACAAAGAAGGTGCTACTTTTTGGATGCATCCAACTATTGTTTTGGCAGCAAATGACCCATCTCTTTGTTCTCTTATTTTTTTATTTACTAGCCCGATGATCAAAATATTTGAATAATTTGGCTACTTAAAAGGAATGGTTGGTATCTTGTTTGTCTGAAAAGATTCTGGTAGTCTATTTAAGACACTTCTTCTATTGTTGTTTTTCCATGCTACTATCATAGTTGCCTGATGATTAAAGCAATGCCACCTGTGGTTGGAGGTCACTTTTTTGTCTAGTTCATACTATAGACCATTTTTAAACGCTATTCTTATATTTTAGGTTAATGCTTTGTTGTCCCGAATAGTTCTAAGCAGCTGAAGGAATCTCATGCACCTCGTTTTGTTATATTTCTATATTTCTGTTATGCAGTGATATGATTAGTTTATGAGGGAAAGAGTCTAGTTGCTTGATTCCCTATATTCATTGCCACACTAGTTCAGTTAGTCTGCATGAGACACACATGTTGATGGCTTGATTTTTTATATTAGGACAATGCCAATTTTGAAATTCTTTGACAACAAACATGGTGTTTTTTCGCCTGCTTTGCTGCTCTAACTTAATACTCCCTCCGTTTCAAAATATAAGATGTTTTAGCTTTGTGAAGGGAGTGCATCTAGATCTCTTTTAGGTTGTAGGTTCACTTCAAACCTAAATGAACCTAAACACTAAAAGGGGTCTCGATACACTCCCTTCACAAAGCTAAAACATCTTATATTATGAAACGGAGGGAGTATGTCTTAGTTTCAGCATGCAAATAACCTATAGTGTTTGTTCCAGAGTGGCTATGATACTGGCACATGTACGCATCGGTCCAGGACATCGACAGTTCCTATTATTCCGGAAAGAGATGTACGAGGCACATCATTGATTGTTCCTAGCGAATGATGAATTTGAATTATTTTACATATAAGATAGCCACCAGTTAGCTGGTACACTGTGCTGACTTTTTTTCTTTGTTTCAGGCTGCACATGAAGCTATGGGGCAGAAGGGAGGAATCCTAAGTTAAGTATTGAGGTGATTTCACAAAGTAGCAGTGACAGTGATTCTTGCTTGCATCGGCCCACAGTTTCAGTTATTCCAGCAGAAAGAGGTGTTACAGCTGCACTCCAAACAATTGATTTAATTGAACAAGAAATAGAGCAAATAGATGGAATAATCACGATTACACGTGAACAGATACAAGAACTGAAAGATCGACAAGATTTGACGGACCGTCTACTTGATAATCTCTTCTACAACTGTCATGGTATGCTAGTTTTTACTTCTATGGAGATATAAGCTCCATAGCAGAAACCCTGTTCCAACACATGTCTTTCGATGTCTGTGTAATGCTTCATCTTGTTTTTGTTGAAATTCTGGTCTGTAATAAATTTCAAAAAATATATGTTGATGTAATAGGGTGATCCTAGCACGGCCATTAGCAGGCCAAAATATTAATGGACTGTTTAAAACCAGAATTGCGCCATAGTTATAGAATATACAAATATGCTAGCCAGCAGATGGGCCACATAAACAGTAAAAGGCCGTAAGTGGCAGGTCAGAATATTGGTGGGCCTCATAAGCGGCCAAGGCCCTAAAAACATACAGGGCTGAACAGCAATAGGCCAAAATAGTAAAAGGACCGAACTGTAATGGGCCAAAATATTGATATACTTGAACAATAAAGAGCTAAAACAGTAAAAGGCCTGAACAGTAAAAAGTCCGCGCAGTAGAGGGCCCACATAGCAAAATGGATAGAAGAGTAAAAAGGCCTAAACAGTAAATGGCCGGAACAGTTGAAGGCCATCAGAGCAAAAGGCCTAAATAGTCAACGGCTGGAACAGTAGAAGGCTAGAATAGTGAAAGGCCAGAACAGTAAAGGATCCTAACACTGGCAACCCAGATATGTAAAAGGCCATTACAGTAAATGTGTAGAACAGGAGGGGACCCCACGGGCTGGAACAACGATGTCAGCCTGCGAACAATGATGCGACCTTTCGCAGCCCCAAATGGGCCGCATATTATTCTACCAAAGTGGGCCTTCTTTAGGCCGAAACAGTAAAGGGCCTGAAATCATACGGGCCATGGATGGATTCATTAATGGGCCACGTCAAACAGTACATGGCGTGAGAGTAAAGGGCCGTAATCTTATTGGGCTCTCCTCGCGGGACGCCCACTTAACAATTAGCAAGCCTTATCTGGGCCATGCTTCTGCCACGGTTTCTCTGACCATTAATGGTGGTAACCGGCCGTTAACGGCGGGTTCCACGTGGCATTTTGCATGACGTCAGCAGTCAACACGGCTGGCGAATAGATCTACGATGGAACAAGTTTTCGTGGCTAAAGGGTGCGATCCGCCATGGTCAGAAAAAAACCGTGGTAGATTCTTTTGTGACGGGGCTTTTACCACGAAGGGCATCCGTCGTAGAAGACTTTTTAGCCATGAAAAACGGGCCTTTAACCACGAAAATCGTCCGTTGTAAAAGCCAACTTTTCTTGTAGTGGTGGATCCACATGGTTTATGAAAAGAACACACATGCAATGACATCTAATGGATACATGTGGTTTATGAAAAGAACACACATGCAATGAACTCTAGTGGATCCATGTGGTTAATGAAAAGAACACACATGCAATGAACTCTAGTGGATCCATGTGGTTTATGAAAAGAACACACATGTAATGAACTCTAGTGGATCCATGTGGTTTATGAAAAGAACACACATGCAATGAACTCTAGTGGATCCATGTGGTTTATGAAAAGAACACACATGCAATGAACTCTAGTGGATCCATGTGGGTTATGAAAAGAACACACATGTAATGAACTCTAGTGGATCCATGTGGTTTATGAAAATAACACACATGCAATGAACTCTAGTGGATCCATGTGGTTTATGAAAAGAAGACACATCCAATGGCATCTAGGTCATCCATGTGTTTTAGGAATAGATCAAGTGGCAATAAATTGTAGCGTCCCGTCGACAACCGTGCACTCGATGACCCCGTTCCCTATGCATGTGTTGTGGTAGTAGTAGGCTTTTCAGACGTGATTAAACATGACATGACCACTCGAAGACTTTTTCCATGGACGACTTCATGTTCCTTCTTGTAGAAGTCTTGCTGAGAGAGACATCTGTGTTATCTCACGCTATACTATGAAGGGGACGACGTGTGCAACGATCTGCATTGGATCACACAGGATCAATGGTTGGTGCGCATGATCCCCGTGACAACTATGACAACCAATCAAGGCGTAGCAGTCAGGGTGAGCACATGTCTAGGCTTCTACGAGGGAGAGGGGGGGCAAAACTGAGTAGTATCAAAAAACCAAGGGCAAAACTAAGTAGCATAAATATGGAATGTGAGTGTCTTATACAATGAAATACATCTTGGCATAAACCACATGGATTCACCAGATGTGTGTATTAGTGTGCATCATTTTGGTTTTAGGAAAAGAACACATGAAGTGATGCCACCATATCATGTGGTATCGAACTATGTCTAAGAACCCTGGTAGCATGCTGGGATTCAACTTCAGGATGCATTCTACCACTAGATTAAAATATGTTGCATCACCACACCTCATTGGATGTGTGTGTGTCAGTGTGCATCATTGTGGTTTTAGGAAAAGAACACATGAAGTGATGCCACAACAACATGTGGTGTCCAACCATGTCCAGGAACCCTGGCAGCATGCTGGGATTCGACTTCAGCTCTACCACAAGCTTGAAAGATGTTGCATCACCACACCTCATTGGATGTGTATGTGTGTCAGTGTGCATCATTGTGGTTTTAGAAAAATAACACATACAGTGATGCCACCATAGCATGTGGTGTCCAACCATATCTAGGAACCCTGGCAGCATGCTAGGATTCAACTGCAACATGCATTCTACCACCAGCTTGAAAGATGCTGCATCACCACACCTCATTGCATGTGTGTGTATATGAGTGTGCATCATTGTGGTTCTGGAAAAGAACATATGCAGTGATGCCAGCATAGCATGTGTGTTCTTTTCATAAACCACATGTATCCACTAGAGTTCATTGCATGTGTGTTCTTTTCATAAACCACATGGTTACACTAGAGTTCATTGCATGTGTATTCTTTTCATAAAGCACAACTAGTGTCATTGCATGTTTGTTATTTCCATAAACCACAGTGATCCACCAGTGTCATTGCATGTGTGTTCTTTTCATAAACCACAACTAGAGTCATTGCATGTGTGATCTTTTCATAATCCACATTGACCTACCACTGTCATTGCATGTGTGTTCTTTTCATAAACCACAACTAGAGTCATTGCATGTGTGTTATTTTCATAAACTAAATGGATCCACTAGAGTTCATTGCATGTGTGTTCTTTTGATAAACCACATGGATCCACTACAGTTCATTGGAATTCTGTGTGTGTGTATCAGTGTGCATCATTGTGGTTTTAGGAAAAGAACACATGTAGTTATGCCACCACAGCATGTGGTGTCCAACCATGTCCACGAACCCTGGAAGAATGCTAGGATTCAACTACATCATTCATTCTACCACCAGATTGAAAGATTCTACATCACCACACCTCATTGCATGTGTGTGTGTATCAGTATGCATCATTGTAGTTCCGGAAAAGAACATATGGATTGATGCCACCACCACTTGTGTGTTCTTTTCATAAACCACATGGATCCACAAGAGTTCATTGCATGTGTTTTCTTTTCATAAACCACATGGATCCACTAGAGTTCATTGCATGTGTGTTCTTTTCATAAACCACATGGATCCACTAGAGTTCATTGCATGTATGTTATTTTCATAAACCACATGGATCCACTGGAGTTCATTAGATGTGTGTGTGTATCAGTGTGCATCATTTTGGTTTTAGGAAAAGAACACATGCACTGATGCCACCATAGCATGTGGTGTCCAACCATGTCTAGGAACTCCGGTAGCATGCTGGAATTCAACTACAACATGCATTCAACCACCAGCTTGAAAGATGATTCATCACCACACCTCATTGCATGTGTGTGTACGTTAGTGTGCATCATTCTGGTTCTGAAAAGAACATATGGAATGATTCCACCACACCATATTTGTTATTTTCATAAACCACATGGATCCACTAGAGTTCATTGCATGTGTGTTCTATTCATAAACCACATGGATCCACTGGAGTTCATTGCATGTGTGTTATTTTCATAAACCACATGGATCCACTAGAGTTCATTGCATGTGTGTTCTTTTCATAAACCACATGTATCCACTAGAGTTCATTAGATTTGTGTTCGGTATCAGTGTGCGTCATTGTGGTTTTAGGAAAAGAACACATGAAGTGATGCCACCACAACATGTGGTGTCCAACCATGTCCAGGAACCCTGGTAGCATGCTGGGATTCAGCTGCAGCATGCATTCTACTACCAGCTTGAAAGATGTTGCATCACCACAGCTCAGTGCATGTGTGTTTGTATTAGTGTGCATCATTTTTGTTCTGGAAAAGAACATATGGAATGATGCCACCACAACATTTGTCTTCTTTTCATAAACCACATGGATCCACCATAGTTCATTGCATGTGTTGTCTTTTCATAAACCACATGGATCCACTGGGGGTTCATTGCATGTGTGTTCTTTTCATAAACCACATGGATCCACTAGAGTTTATTGCATGTGTGTTATTTTCAATAACCACATGGATCCACTAGAGTTCATTGGATGTGTGTGTGTATCAGTGTGCATCATTGTGGTTTTGGGAAAAGAACACATGCAGTGATGCCACCTGATACGTCCAAAACGTATCTACTTCCCCGAACACTTTTGCTATTGTTTCTGCTCTAAACTTGTGTGATATGGATGCAACTAACGTGGACTGATGCTGTTTCCAGCAGAATTGCCCTGGTGTCTACTTTTTGTGCAGAAAATCAGCGATCAGAAAAATCCCGGAAAATATGCCAAAAATCCTATTTCACCAGAAGACTCCAGGAGCCAGAATACGAGACGAAGGGGGGTTGGGCCCATGCCACACCACCTGGCCATGTAAGCCAGTCGCCATGGGTGGTCTGCCGCCTTGCCTCGGTCTCCCTCTTCGCCTATAAGTTGCCTTCTGACCTAAAAACTCAGGGGGGTTCGACGTTTTTCCATAGGGAGTTTCGCTCCACCACCACCACCATATTCCACGAAACAGCACCAGAAACTCCGTTCTAGCACCCTACCGAGACGGGGAATTGGAGGAGATCATCGCCACCATCATCACCATCGCTTCTCCATCAACCATCCATGTTTCCCACATCTATGAGTGAGTAATCCCCCGCTGTAGGCTATGGGGATGGTAGGGATTGGATGAGATCGTTCATGTAATGGCATCAGATTGTTAGGGCATGGTGCCTAGTATCTTCTATTAGTGCTTTATGACTTTGTTACGACTTGTTATGCTTAATGCTTGTCACTAGGGCCCGAGTACCATGATTTCAGATCTGAACATGTTATTGATTCATTATGATAGTATTGTTTTTGGTCTTATCTGCAAGTTGTATACACACGTTGTTGTCCGGAACTAATGGCCCCGAAGTGACAGAAATCGGGATAACCGGAGGGAATGGCTTTGATGTGAGAATCACATGTGTTCATGGAGTGTTAATGCTTTGCTCTGGTGCTCTATTAAAAGGAGCACCTTAATTATCAGTAGTTCCCTTGAGGCCTCACTGCAAACGGGCTGGCAGGACAAAAGATGTTGTGCAAGTTCTCATTGCGAGCACGTATGACTATATATGGAACACATGCCTAGGATTATCTAGTGCTTGGATGCTTTATCTTATTTATCTGCAATTTCCCTATGTTCTGATTGCTATGTGAATTGTCTTGTCCATGCAACGCCCGTCCATCCATCCCTATGCCTACCGCACTCGAATCCTACTGTTTACTGCTATTGTTACTGCTGTTACTTCACAATTCCTACTACAAAATGGTTGCTACTGATAAACTACTGTGAGCAAGATTGTTTCCAGGTGCAGCTGAATTGACAACTCAGTTGTTAAGGCTTATAAATATTCTTTGGCTCCCCTTGTATCGAATCAATAAATTGGGTTTCACTTCCCTTGAAAATACTGCGATACACCCCCTATACTTGGGGGTCATCACCATCATAGCATGTGGTGTCCAACCATGTCTAGGAACCCTGACAGCATACTGGGGTTCAACTACAGCATGCATTCTACCACCAGCTTGAAAGATGCCGCATCACCCCACCTCATTGCATGTGTGTGTGTGTATCAGTGTGCATCATTGTGGTTCTGGAAAATGACATATGGAATGATGCCACCACATCTTGTGTGTTATTTTCATAAACCACATGGATCCACCAGAGTTTGTTGCATGTGTGTTCTTTTCATAATCCACATGGATCCACTAGAGTTCATTGCATGTCTGTTCTTTTCATAAACCACATGGATCCACTAGAGTTCATTCAATGTGTGTTCTTTTCATAAACCACATGGATCCACTAATGGTGGCTGTTAGATCGAGTCTTCTAGAAGGCACGCCCCAAGACACCTGTTCTGCATGCCGATTGTTACATACCATTCGATCGGGGTGCTTGGAAGATTGGGATGGTTCTTCGTAAGAGTGATCCGCGAGAAGGCTGTTCTGCGACATGATTGGCCACTCTTACTATCCGCTTGATTTGGACAAACTGGCAACACCATGTGCTCCCCTTTTGCCAGTGTGACGTGTTCCATGGGCCACCTGCCAGTGTCATATCCCCTCTACCACTCATCCTCCCCATACTTCTCTTCCTTCCCCTTCCTTCCCCTCGAAGCCACTTTCCCCACTTCTCTCCCATCCTGCCGTAGCCACAAGCAGACGGTTCCTCTAGCGATCTCTGATGACCCGCAAGTATAGGGGGTGTATCGCAGTATTTTTGAGGGAAGTGAAACCCAATTTATTGATTCGACACAAGGGGAGCCAAAGAATATTTATAAGCCTTAACAACCGAGTTGTCAATTCAGCTGCACCTGGAAACAATCTTGCTCACAGTAGTTTATCAGTAGCAACAGTTTTGTAATAGCAATAGCAAAGTAATAGCAGTAGTAAAAGTAAAAGACAGTAGTAACAATTGCAGTAAACAGTAGGATTAAAGCGCGGTAGGCATAGGGATGGATGGACGGGCGTTGCATGGACAAGACAATTCATATGGCAATCAAAACATAGGGCATTTGCAGATAGAAAAGGTAAAGCATCCAAGTACTAAATAATCATAGGCATGTGTTCCATATGTAGTCATACGTGCTCACAATGAGAACTTGCACACCATATTTTGTCCTGCCATCCCGTTTGAAGCAGGGCCTCAAGGGAACTAATGGCAATTAAGGTGCTCCTTTCAATAGAGCACCGGAGCAAAGCATTAACACTCCGTGAACACATGTGATCTTCACATCAAAGCCATTCCCTCTGGTTATCCCGATTTCTATCACTTCGGGGCCATTGGTTCCGGACAACAACGTGTGTATACAACTTGCAGGTAAGACCATAAACAATACTATCATAATGAATCAATAACATGTTCAGATCTGAAATCATGACACTCGGGCCCTAGTGACAAGCATTAAGCATAACAAGTCGCAACAAAATCAAAAAGCACTAATAGTAGATACTAGGCACCATGCCCTAACAATCTGATGCCATTACATGAACAATCTCATCCAATCCCTAACATCCCCATAGCCTACAGCGGGGGATTATTCACTGATAGATGGGGGAACATGGATGGTCGATGGATAAGCGATGGTGATGATGATGGCGATGATCTCCTCCAATTCCCGCTGGCGGTTGCGAATGGAGTTTCGGTTCATTATGCGGAATCTAGTGGTGGCGGCAAGGAACTCTTCTGAAAACGTCGAACCCCCCTTGGTTTTTACGTCAGGAGGCCACTTATAGGCGAAGAGGGAGATCGAGGTGTTCTGGGCGCTAGACCACCTGGCCGGGCTGTGCCTAGCCAGCCGTGACAGGTGGTGTTGCTAGGGCCCAGCCCCACTCCGTCTCATATTCTGGCTCCATGAGTCTTCTGGTGAAATAGAATTTTTGGCATATTTTCTAGGATTTTTCCTGATAGTTGATTTTCTGCACAAAAACTAGACACCAAGGTAATTCTGCTGAAAACAGCGTCAGTC
Source organism: Avena insularis (assembly GCA_023614405.1). Classification (NCBI taxonomy): domain Eukaryota; kingdom Viridiplantae; phylum Streptophyta; class Magnoliopsida; order Poales; family Poaceae; genus Avena; species Avena insularis. Next base: position 282,059,088 of record CM042696.1, on the reverse strand, counting down.
CGTGTTAGTTGCATCCAATTCACACAAGTTTTAAGGAAAAACAATAGCAAAAGTGTTCAGGAAAGTAGATACGTTTTGGACGTATCAACTCCCCCAAGCTTAGGTTATTGCTTGTCCTCAAGCAATTCAGTTGAAAACTGAGTGCGATAAAAGAAACTATCACGAACACATTTGCTTCATAAGATGTATATATTCTGAGCATGTGATCAACTACTTAGGCAATTCATAACAAGGAGTATGGAACTAAGTTTACTTAATAGTCATTGCAAGATATGAGGAGATTCCAACTCAAAAATAGTAAGTAGCATGAAGCATAAACATAAGCAACATTGCAATGCTCATAAAAAGGTATGATAGAGTTGTTGGGGATCGGTGCGGGAAACAAAAATTCCCATACGATGTAACCCAAAAACTTGCCTATGATCTATCTATGTAGTAATGCGGTAACGGCCGATGCGTAGAGAATACATACCCTTGTATACCGTACGCGGTTAACGTTCCGCCGGGAACGTGGTTGATGTAGTCGTACTCGTAGCCGACCTCAAGGTCGCGAAGCTCCTCGCAGGTCACCCCTTGCTCCTTCTTGATCTTCATCATCTTCATCGTGCAACAGCTCCGAATCACGACATTCTAGCGCCCCAAGGGTTGCGCCTCGTGTCTTCGTACACATCCGGTGCATGATGAGACCTCCGGCTCCCCGATCCCGCCGGGAGTGCGGAAGTTGATATCCGGCTAGGAATCCCTGCAGCGCAATGGCGTACTGCAGGTGTGCCTCAATCGCACAGCCTAGACATGGGGCCATGGTCACGAGGTATAGAGAGAGGGAGGAGGAGAAAGTCAACCAAAGGACTTCCCAATTGTTGGTGTGTTTCATCTCACCCATGGGCACCCCTTTATATAGGCAGAGGGGGGCATACCCTCTCCATTAGGTGCCCCATGTGGGACTAAAACAAAGGGAAAAAGGGCAAAAGGACAGGGGGCAGCCGGCTAGGCCAGGACTGCCAGCCCATCAACCAGAAGAAGAAAAGAGCCACCAGGTGGGCTGGCGCCACCGTGGCCCAGCTCGATGCAAGCAGGAAGGGGCAGCAGCCGTGGTCGGCCTCACCCATGACCCATGATTCCAGCGACCACCCACCTCGATCCTGCCAGTGGGTGGCAGCGACATGACCGCTGCCCGACCCGCCTGGTGGGCGTTTACCCCACCATGCCCAGCGATGTTGCTCACGGTGGCTCATGAGCTCCTCATGGGCCGGGACGAGCTGGCCTAGCAGTGGCTGCGGTCAGCTGGTGTCCGCCCTGTGCGGCGGATATTATCCGTCGCCCATGTGGCTGTTTCCTTTTGTTTTTCCATTTATTTTTCTGCAATTTTTATTCTAGGCCTTTTCCCTCTAGGATTTGGCCGAATATAAAAGTTGCCTTTATAAATTTTAATCTAAATATTATTTACAATATATTAATTCACAATTAACATATAATAAATATATATTTAAATTCCCATTTATCTGAAAACACTTTTCTAGTCTTTTCCTTTATTCTTTCTCCGAACAACTTCGGATCTCTCCGCAGAACGATTCCGGCTTTCTCTCTTTCTCTACTGTGATTCCGTCTTACGAATGATCGCTCTCATCGTACCCTTAAGTGTATCCTCTCACGGCTCGGAAATGCTCTAGATGATCTGTATCAATGATCAACAGAGGGACCAGGGATGTCCATGTGACCCCTATGCATTCCTGATGACAATTTCGTTTGAATCGTCTAAATGTAGCATCCTCTTCCTTTTGTTTCTCGATACAACTTGTCCGAGATCCGATCAATGGTATTCCATACCTTGTTCAATCTCGTTCACAACAAGTTATGTTTTCTTGTTACCATGATATTACATCCCCGTGACCTAGTCACATGTTGCAACATATATGGATGTAATCTCACCAAGTCGGCCATATGTATCTTTACCCGTCATGTGGGTGAACAAATCCCGGTCTTGCAGTCACATGTCATCTACTGTTCCTTCGGAATACCCAACATACACCTTTATGGCCACCGCATTACCAGATGACGTTTGATGCAGTCAAAGCAGCCTAGGGAAACAGTGAGTAATATGAGCTCACGGTCTAAGGAGAAGGAGTCTAGGTATAGCTGTTGCAACAATGAACTATATGACTTGATCATGTTGCAATCCTTCGAGGAATGTCTAACCACATCATTCTCTAATGATATGATCTCGTTGTCAGTCGGCATAAATGCCCATGATCTTGACACCCAGATCATCTTCCTGACCAACGAACTAGTATGGATAGAGGCTACTAGGGACTTGGTTGTTTCATACCACACCTGTACCAATGTTTCTACTTGGCACAGTTATAGCACAATATGAAACTATTATAAACTAATCTCAAGATATGATAATAAAAACCTATTTCTTATTTGCCTCTAGGGCATATCTCCTTTAGTCTCCCACTTGCACTAGAGTACGAATAAACTAGCTTGCATTTTACTCACATAAATCATATACCATATGCGTTTACAGATCATGCATGCTCATGGGAAACGTCATGTCCATGTTCTGTTTTACCAGATCATTATGTCTTTTGCAAATCGTTAATGTCTTCCTAATTTTGACATTCACTCCATTATCTTATAATGGGTTGAAGTATTTGTTTGGTGACAAAGTGAGACTTTGTTTCTAGTGTTTATGATGACGGCCGTTTTCACCGTTGTCATCTAAACTTCAAAACACACTTTGCTATCCTCTGTGTATATACTATAGTCATGGCAGCAGAACGAGGCCGGATTCCAGGAGCTTACAGTGACTTTAGATCAACTTCGAGGGCTTTCTCATGGGCACTGGGCCCTGGGACACATCATTCTATGTTAAAGGCGAACTAGCCCCGCCATAACATTATACAGCACATCAGATGTAGCCTTTATACTTCTATATCTATGTAGATCCTAGTGCATGAAATGGATCTATGCCACTTACATTGGTTCTTGCCATTTATGTACAAACTTAATTCTGGTTTTGTGATTAACTCGTGAATGACTTAAAGACATGTTCTTACTTTTAAGACTTTGTCCTATCAACTAGAACCTTGGGTCACAATATGTCGAGTATACAACATGGTTTTATGGAAGAACCTATGACTGAGGCATAGGAGATGCAACACATCTATTTCTTTCAACCATAGTTACAATACTAACTGGATGCTTCATACAGTAAGAACTTCCTTCTTACCTTGTTCCATTCTGAACTTCTTCAGAATCTTGCTTAGGACATTCTGAACAACTTTCAGAATCAAGTCCAGGAAGCATTTGACATTCAGTGTTTATTAAACTCACCAATCTATCTCGATAGATCTTATTGTTTAATAATTTCAACTTCATCCTAACTTAAATATTATTAACACCGATCACATAACTCACATATGTCGTCCACATATCCTAGAATGATATCACGCTCCCACTCAAATATGACATTCATGTTTGAGATCTAGGGATTTCACTTAGCTCCCACTCAAAATATGTCAGCTACATATTATGAATTAGCCAAGCTGGTTTGCTCCCACTCAAATCTAGGTCTTCTCGATAATCTTGGACATTCCAAAATTCTTTGATCATCATCAATTTGAGAATTCCAATTATGAGACTTCAATGGCCATTCATTTCTCGTACTTAGGTCCATCACACTTCTTTGTATTTCGTAGGTATGTCTTGTTCAAAACATGACAAGTGAATCAATAATATAATTCCACCATCTTGTAGAATATATAGTTGAATCCTATTATCTTTAGTAAAAGTATTCACTGAAATTCTATGATCATTATCAATAGTTTCTCCTCTATTTGTAGAGTTTGGATTCACGAAACAAAATCCGCTGCGCCACTCAACAATTCGGAGGCAAGGTCGAATACCTTGTTTTGATCTTTCACTTTCTTCGACCTGTATCTTCATCAAGACACATCAACTTAGGACAACATCAAGTTTGCCCCTTTGTGGAAGATGCATTCATAGCTTGCTAAGAATGCTTTACAAAGACTTGTTTATTCGCCACGATTTCGACTTGTCAAAATCTATAGAAACTCGAACGTGCCGTAACACTTATGGTGTTTTTTCCACGAATCTTTTAGATGTTCCTTTGTATTTCAAATGAGTGTTTGCTTATTTTGATCTTTAACTCTAAATGATAACTACAACCCCGATAAGAGATAATATGTATCTAATACAAAATGATTAAGATGTTTAGACATTTCAACATACTTTGAATTCATCCAATTATCATAATTTGTGAAACATCTTTCACAAGTTCCTTTTATGCTAAACTTAACTTGAATACTTTAGTCATGTCGATCAAATCGAAGAGACTTTGTATTCTTGTTAATTTCAATATCCTCTTTAGTTATGAACTCATTTGAACAATTCAAATCATTTCAAACTTAATGTTTCATCAAGTAAATACACTTATTCACTTAAGTCCACAATAAATGATTTCCACTACTTGTTGAAAATATGATACATCATTATGTATAAGATTAAACATTTCTTCGCATATCACCGTTTTACCAGAATGCGGAGTTTTACTCATTCTGCCCAAGAGGCATGGTTTTGCAAAGTCTCTAGATTATGCATCTAGGACCCCGATCTTTCATAAAGAACCTGCAATAACCAAAATGACTTAAACTGTAGTGTCTTTTCATTATTAAGCTTTGGATATCTTTTAGCATTCTAATCCTTTATAAATGTTTAAACCATTATCATTAATATAGTGATGAGAATAACTTTATTTATAATCATAATGTGACCATAAGGTATTGTTCATAAGAATAGTACAAACTGGTTTGTAACTTGTTCATATGAATAATCGTCTTGCCAAAAGCAAGACACACAAACTAGGATTACAAAATTATATTCAAGTCCACTAATCCAAATGATAAACTTTGAGGGAAGAGGTGATGTCGGCCATCAACTATTTTGCTTGCCATCATCAAGTCACATTGCCTCAAAACCAGCAATTCTCAAGCAGACCATCCTGCATTCACAAAACGGGACAAGTATCAAATACTTCGCAATCTGCAACGAGTTTTGCAAGAACCACATTTATAATTTGTGTATCTTACATATACCTTTTCATCCATGACCTCCATTTGCAATCAAGCCCTTCTAAGAGTTCCCAACTCTAATGCAAGATTGCCAAGTGTTTTTCCAAACATTCTGGAGTCATCAAATTATCTCCTAATGGTTATTGTATCAAGAAGAGAAGATCACCTTTACGAGGATATCCCTCAGGCGTGGGTATTAATCTAAGAAGTTGGACCCTTTTGCTAAGTTCCATATTAAGCAATATATTCCCATGGCCACAAAGGACCTCAATGGGATAGGCTAAGATCTACTAAGATATCTGCAAACAGACATCTAGACTAAGTTTATAATAAGAGATCAATTTATGATTGGTCTCCACTAAAACGGTCATCCCCTGGACGATTTTAGTGATCGCATGATCCCTATCCTCTGCATATCCCCTGACCATCACAGCCATCAGTGCATTATCAAAGGTAGACATTCATTAATGTCAATCACATCATCCATGTGACTCATGCTCGATCTTTCGATATCTTGTGTTCCGAGGTCATGTTTGTACATGCTAGGCTCACCAAATCTAACTTGTGTGTATTCGCTTGCAACATGGCTTACACCCACTGTATGCGAACGTAGATATGTCTGACACCTAGGCCTGTAACCCCGGATCGCCTCATACTGAAGAACTTTCTTGGTGGTGCACACACAAGGGGAACACGGAACATTGGAATTCAATAGGGATTATCTTATTTGCTACTGTTGAGTATCTAAATACTAGCACACAATAAGATGAAAAACTGGTATCAACATCATATGTATAATGTGATATGATATTGTCCTTTTTGCGCCTTGATCTCCATCGAGCGCTCCGACATGGTCTCCATCGTTCCCTTAGTTTGACGCCAAGTCCATGACGCCTCCACCAGGTCATCCATCGGAACGATGAATATCACTATACTACTTAGTAACAGAAAATTAAACTACTTTACCTTCGTATCGACCATTGCGATATCATAATCACATGCCCCCCTGCAAAATAAAGTTAGACGCCTCTACTTTACCTATTGCAAGTTTTACGTGGTTGTTAGGGCATTCGCACTAGAACCGTTTCTAAACTACGAACTTTCCAACCACAACATGGATCCGACAGTTGTCTCTACTACACCCCTTTCGGGGCCCTCCGTTGTAAATGCTATATCAACTATCGAATGAGAGACAGACACCCGCTAGCCACTTATACGGTACAAGCCGTATGTTGAGCGTGGAACCAGTCTCGCGTACGAATACGCGTAAGTTCGGTCCGGGCCGCTTCATCAAACAATACCGCGATATAAACAAGTACACGTTAGAGGGTAACAACTAAGGGATCAATGCCCGCACAATACTTGTCGCGTGGCCGTCTGACACTCCTACGCATAGATCGGCTCTGATACCACTGTTGGGGATCGGTGCGGAAAACAAAAATTTCCCTACGATGTAACCCCAAAACTTGCCTAGGATCTATCTATGTAGTAATGCGGTAACGGCCGATGCGTAGAGAATACATACTCTTGTAGACCGTACGCGGTTAACGTTCCGCCGGGAACGTGGTTGATGTAGTCGTACTCGTAGCCGACCTCAAGGTCGCGAAACTCCTCACAGGTCACCCCTTGCTCCTTCTTGATCTTCATCATCTTCATCGTGCAATAGCTTTGGCTCACGACATTCTAGCGCCCCAAGTGTTGCGCCTCGTGTCTTCGTACACATCCGGTGCATGATGAGACCTCTAGCTCCCCGATCCCGCCGGGAGTGCGGAAGTTGATATCTGGCTAGGAATCCCTGCAGTGCAATAGCGTACTACAGGTGTGCCTCGATCGCATAGCCCAGACATGGGGCCATGGTCACGAGGTATAGAGAGAGGGAGGAGGAGAAAGTCAACCAAAGGACTTCTCCAATTGTTGGTGTGTTTCATCCCACCCATGGGCACCCCTTTATATAGGCGGAGGGGGCGTACCCTCTCCATTAGGTGCCCCATGTGGGACTAAAACAAAGGGAAAAAGGGAAAAAGGAGAGGGGGCAGCCGGCTGGGCCAGGACTGCCAGCCCATCAACCAGCAGCAGCAAAAGAGCTGCCAGCCGGGTGGGCCGGCGGCGCCCACCGCGGCCCAGCTCAGCAGCAGCGGCCAGGAAGGGGGGCAGCAGCCAGGCGGGCCGGCCTTGCCCTCGAGCAACGCCATGGCCATCCGTCCCTCGGCCCCGAGTGAGTGAGTGGTAGCGCCAGCCCGCTTGCCCGGACCCCGCCTGCCCGGGTGGGCCGTTTACCCCGCCGGCTGGCTCCCCGTGAGCTCCTCATGGGCCGGGTCGAGCTGGCCTGGCAGCGGCTGCGGCCAGCTGGTGTCCGCCCTGTGCGGCGGATATTATCCACCGCCCACGTGGCTATTTCCTTTTCTTTTTCCTTTTATTTCTCTGTAGTTTTTATTCTAGGCCTTTTCCCTCTGGGATTTGGCCTAATACAAAAGATGCCTTTATAAATTTTAATCTAAATATTATTTACAATATATTAATTCACAATTAACATATAATAAATATATATTCTTATTTATCCGAAAACACTTTTCCGGTCTTTTCCTTTATTCTTTCTCCAAACAACTTCGGATCTCTCCGCGGAATGATTCCGGCTTTCTCTCTTTCTCTACTGTGATTTCGTCTTACGAATGATCGCTCTCATCATACCCTTAAGTGTATCCTCTCACGGCTCGGGAATGCTCTAGACATGATCTGTATCAATGATCAATAGAGGGACCAAGGATGTCCATGTGACCCCTATGCATTCCTGATGACAATGTCGTTTGAACCGTCTAAATGAAGCATCCTTTTCCTTTTGTTTCTCGATACAACTTGTCCGAGATCCGATCAATGGTATCCCATACCATGTTCAATCTAGTTCACAACAAGTTATGTTTTCTTGTTACCGTGATATTACATCCCCTTGACCTAGTCACATGTTGCAACATATATGGATGTAATCTCACCAAGTCGGCCATATGTATATTTACCCGTCATGTGGGTGAACAAATCCCGGTCTTGCAGTCACATGTCAACTACTGTTCCTTCGGAATACCCAACATACACCTTTATGGCCACCGCATTACCAGATGACGTTTGATGTAGTCAAAGCAGCCTAGGGAAACAGTGAGTAATATGAGCTCACGGTCTAAGGAGAAGGAGTCTAGGTATAGCTGTTGCAACAATGAACTATATGACTTGATCGTGTTGCAATCCTTCGAGGAATGTCCAACCACATCATTCTCTAATGATATGATCTCGTTGTTAGTCGGTATAAATGCCCATGATCTTGGAACCTAGATCATCTTCGTGACCAATGGACTTATTCGGTCCGCAGCATAGAAAACAAAAATGTTCCTACGGTGTGAACTACACACCAAGATCTATCTACTAGGTACAAAGCAACAGGTGGACATACATCCAACAAGAACTTACCCTTTTAGACAACGAGCTTTGTTAACGAGTAGGAACTTGTGGTTGATGTAGTCATACACTTGCCGATCTCAAGATCGTGATGAAGTCCAGCAGGTCCGGCTCCAGCATGTCCATCAGATCCAGCTCTAGCACCACCAAGTCCAGCACCACAAAGCAGCGGTGCATCCGTGATTGCACACACGTCCGGTACCCCGACAACCTCCATCCCTCGCTCCAGCAAAGCAGCGGAAGCAGCAACTCCTTTCCAGATAAAGCCATCGGGAACATGTATCTCGCTAATCCGAGACCATGGGGGAATAATACTAGAGGGGGAGAGAGATCCTTCACAAGGAGGTGTGTGAGAAGTGAGGAGGGGGTGGCCTTTTATAGGAGGAGGGGGGTGCCCCTCCTTCATGGCCGGCGCATGGAGGAGGTGACTCTTCACCTCCTCCATTCATGTGGTGGTAACTCCCTCCACATAAATTTGCCCCTTCACATTCTCTTTTAAAGTCTCCACTTTAAATGCATTAAATTTCTCCAAATTTAATGCTCTCTCATTTAATAAAACTATTTTATTATTTTTATTCAGAATTTTGTTAATTACTTTAATTAACAAACATTCACATAAAACCCCCTGCAACATTTCAATATTACATGCAGAACCAATTTCAGCATTTTCAACCGAAACAGTTTCGGTGTCTATTGAAATAATTCCAGCGCTTTCTTAAATCTTTATCTGAAACATATTTGCTCCAAATGGTGTAGGTATCCCTTAAGTGTGTCACCCTACGGTTCACGAATAATGCAGACATGATCGAGACCCCTCTCCAATCAATAATCAGCAGCGGGACCTGGAGATCCATACTGACTCCTACACATTCAACGATGACTTCTGTGATCGTGAGAACCTTTAACGCTAGTAACTAAATCCCTTTGTCCCACGATATATTACATGTACGAGATTCGATCATCGGTATCTCCATACCTAGTTTGATCTCGTTACCGACATGCACTCTTTTCTCGTTCCCGTGATATAACATTCTAGTGATCATATCACTTGCTTGCAAGCTATTTCAATGTGATATCACCGAGAGGGCCCAGAGTATATCTATCCGTCATCGGGATGGACAAATCCCACTCTTGATCCATGAGCCTCAACATAACACCTTCGTAGCGCTGAAGCCACCTTTATAGTCACCCTGTTACGGTGTGACGTTTGATGTTATCAAGATACTCTTCCGGTGTTAGCAATTAACATGATCTCATGGTCTAAGGATAAAGATTACTTCGTATGATATTATAACAATATAAACATATTGACTTTGATCGTAATGCTATACTTCAGATGAATGTCCATCACATCATTCCACCAATGGTGTGACCTTGTTATTAACAACATCCAATGTCCATGATCAAGAAACCTTGATCATCTTATTAATCAACAAGCTAGTCTATAAGAGAGGCATAACTAGGAACCCTTTTTGTTTATTAAACACACATGTATTGATGTTTCCGATCAATACAATTCTAGCATGTAAAATAAACATTTATCATAAACATGGAATAAGATAATAACCACTTTATTATTGCCTCTCGGGCATATTCCCTTCAGTCTCCCACTTGCACTAGAGTCAATAATATAGTTTGAAAAACTTTGCGTATTGAACACCTATTGCTTTCTGGTGTTGCATATACGCAATTGCTAGTGGTTAATATAATCTCCGGATCTGACAGTTTCAGGTCCGTGTGTATTTGCATGTCTCTGCTTCTCTATGCATCACTCATTCTCAAATGAGATGGCATTGTATATTTTTGGTCCTTTGGTGAGACCTTTAGTTCGTTTGGCTCAAAATATGTTGATATTATTGTCACACAATATATCTTCATAGTATTAGCCCACTTTGAACCACACCTAGTTTGATAACAAACTACTTAACACAAATGCCCTCCTTTGCTGCTACTATAGCAGTCATATACTTAGCCTTTTGTTGTAGTATCCGTCACAATGTATCAACTTTGGAACTCATCCAAATCCATCATGGAACATCCTTTCCATTACATTGTGCCACCCATATTCTAAATTGAGATAAATTTAATTTGTATCTTGTGACAAAACTAGTATCAATGTAACACTTTACAATGAACTACCTTTAACTATTTGTCACTTATACATTATATATTCTTAGTTCTTCCAAAGCTCATAAGAATATCTTTACTATTGTCCAATGATCATCTTATGAATCATTCTGGTATATGCTCATAACATTTAGAGCATAGGACATTCTGGATATATACATATCATGGTATAATCGATCAAAATCTTCATGTGATTTTACTCACCAAGTGTTGAAACACTTGAATTTTGATACAATCCTTTCCATGCAGCAAGAACCTTTCTTGTTGTTTCCATATTGAACCCTTTCAATATCTCATATATGTATGTCTAGCACAACCATATTAGCGCCTTAATCTATCCATATAGATATTGATGCCTAATATTCCGGGTTTGCCCAAGTCTTTCATCGAAATCTTATTTTAATGAAATTCTTAACTTGTGTCAATACAAGATACATCATTTCCAATCAACAATATGTCCTCTGCATAATGTATTAGAAATATGTCTCAGCGCTCCCACCTAATTTCTTGCAAATGCAAGCATCTTCATCATCTCCGATGTATTTAATCTCTTTTAACAGTTTCATCATGGTGAAGATTCCAACTCCACTATGCTTACTTCAACTATTGAAGTTTACATGCCCTTTTAGCACCCTTTGAATTAACAAAACCCTTCGGACCATGTCATGTACATGTCCTAGGTAACCGTTCTATTAGAAGAACCTTGTTTTGTTTATTCAACTACCATATACCAAATTATATGTAGTGGTTGCTACATTAATCCGTCAAGACTATATATCGCTATGAAAGATCAAATCTTGTCATAGTCAACTCCTTGAACATTGTCGTAAACTTCTTTCCGACATGTTGACTATTTCATAGATGTTAAACATCCATGTCTTATTTCTTTATAGATCCAAACACGACCGATATGCTTCACGCCTTTCCGGACGGTCTTCCAAATTCAGAAACTTGTTTTCTCGTGTATGGATACTATCACGAATTCTATGACTTCTAGTCATTTTATGGAGTCAGGGCCCATCATCGCTTCTTTGCATGTAGTCGGTTCATCATTGTCAAAACAATAACGACTTGCTTATCAAATCTTACTATTTGATTCTTACCGACCCACACGGTTCTATAGGAACTCTAATCTCCGAGATCACACCTTTTGTAATCACGAGAGCCATGAGCATTGTGGCATAGGGACACTTTCCAGCGCTGCGCTACTTAGCACATATAGCTAAGGTTCAACAACCTTATCAAAGTTCTATTGTCCTCCCACTTAACTTTTCACGAAAAATTCCTTCTCAAGAAACTTGACGTTCCAAGTAACAAACTCTTTTGTCCTCAGTGTTATGGAGAAATTCCCAACAAATTCTTTGGGATAACCTACAAACACGTGCTTATCCGACTTTGGTTGTAAACATTTTACTTATGCATAGCATACCAAAATTTAAGAAAAGACAATTCGGGTTTTATCCCAAACCATAACTCATATGGTGTCATTTCAATGGATCATGATGGTGCTCTTTTCAGTGTAAAAGCGGTAGTCTCTAAAGCTTCAATCCTTAAAACATAATGGCAGTTTTATAAATGACACCCTTGATCTTACCATGTCAAACATGGTTTGATTTTATCTCTCGAATATGCCATACTCCTATGGTTTATCAGGAAACACAAATCATGGAACAATTCCTCAAGTCTTAGGTGTTTTTGCTAAACATGTAACTCAAATATCTTCCTTTATGATCGAATCATAAACTCTTTATTTTCTTGTTATAATGATTTTCCACTTCATCTTGAAAGTCTTTGAACAATTTTCAAATGTTTCATACTTCTTCCTTGTTAAGTAAATATACAGATATATTCACTCAAATTTTCGGAGAAAGCATATGAAGCAAAAAGATCCATCGCATATGGCTACACATAATGGACTATGCACATCAGCATGCACAATTTCCAATAAGCTAGTCATCCGTTGCTCTCTGGCTTATGGACAGAATTTCAATTATCTCGAGGAAAGTCTCACATGCGTCAATTGATCAAAATCAAAGACTCCAAAAATCCATCAACATGGAGTTTCTTCATGTTTTCTTTCAAATATAATTTAAACAGCGATGTCACTTCATAAGTGATCTTTCAATCATTTGTCTTGCGACATTTTAGCAATAGTGTTTATGGATGTGATTTCTCCAACTAGACTTGTAAAAGTTCATCCATCCTTTATGGAATACGGTAATTATTTGAACAACCATTGTTCTCATGATACCGGAACAAAATAACAATTATTTACACAAATCTTGAAGGCTTGGTTTGATGACAACGAAAAACACAATAACACTTTATTTGTTTTCGATGAACATCATCACTCGTTCTCTTGCTGGTTTATTTAGGCCATTATAGTTCATGAATTGCGTTATCCTGTATGACACTTCATACCAACCAATTCGGTATCCAATCCCTAAGAACCACATTTTTTAACAAGCAAGGAATACAACCATAACATGTATATCTTCTATATACCCAAGTTGGACATCTCCAACCTTATATTTTCTGCCAAATATTTTATAGACTCTCTTTCAGCAATTCCTTTTTCTTTTAAAAGAATCTATCAACATCAATAGTGGTGTCATTCACATGACACATAGTACAAAGCGTATATAGTCAAATACTAATACCTTTGGACTTGCACTTTGAAGTGGATCACCATCATCAAATGTTTGGCATTCTTTCAAAAATCCATTCTTTAGTAATCTATTAGTGTAGTAAACATTTTACTTACATCTTCTATTCATCCTTATCATGACAACTTTCATGATCAAGCTACTATAGCTTATAAGGAAGAATCACGAGTATAATATCAGTTCCCAAAACCTTTTTGGTAGATTTGGATGCCTAGCATCTCCATCCTTCACAAATTCTCATACAATATGAGAACATGTATTTTGCTAAATTATACTCTATCATAATGCAACCAAAACCATTGTTTCAGATATCACAATATCTTTCACACATGATGGTTTCTGAAACAATTTCCAGCTCCAATATAATCTTGATATTAAAACAACTTTTTGAATATCATTAATCATGGAGGCAAACATGATACTTTAGATACTAACATTGGAATTCTTACTCTTGATTTAATACTACTTATTAAACTTCATGGAGTAAATAGAGTTTGCTGAAAGTTTGCAATAGGACTTATAAACTTTAAATTGACATTCAAAACAATACGATAGCAGTTCATAAAGTAAATATCTAGAATTCTATAGTTCTATTATCTCAAATAAAAACTAAGAATAAGGTAGAAAATGAATGCCAATGACTACAACAAACTATGCAAATTCACTTTGATTTAATTTATGACAAATTTGGTTCGACTAATCCAAATTAAAAATGAACTCCCACTCAAAAACGACATCCCTCGTGCCTTTTTGGTGATTACATGAACCAAATCCACTACACCAAGTCCGATCATCACGTGAGTTGATGTAGCTTCAAAGGCGAGCATCTATATGGGCATCATATCAACTATATGACTCATGCTTAACCTTTCGGTCCGTGTTCCGAGGCCATGTCTGTACATGCTAGGCTCGCCAAGTAAGAACCTTAGTACTCGCATGTGTAAAACTGTCTTACATTCGTTTGTATGAAAGCATAGAGTCGAGTACACCCGATCATCACGTGATGTCTCGAAATACGATCCACAAAACGGTGCATACTTAAGGAAGAACACATTTTTATCTTGATATCTAAAAGAGGGATCATCTTACAATGCTACATAAAGCGCCAAACTAGCAGTATAAGATGCTAACATCTAATGTGTATAGTGAGATGATATGGTCCATGCATTTGATCTCTATCACTTGCATCGTGGTATGATCTCTATCATTCCTTTGTGTCTAAGGCCAAGGTCTATAGAACTTACACGTTGAGTGTGTTGTAAGAGTATCTATCATACATCTACTTGCAAAAATACCATATCAATACACTATCCCAGCAACGATCTAAACTAGATGCCTCTAATTTATCAGTTGCAAGTTTTACGTGGCTTAGGACTTTCGGAGATAGAACCGTTCTTACCTACGAACATGAACCACAACAAGGATAACTAAGTTATTAGCAACTCGTTGTAAATAAAATATTGACTATAGTAGGAGAGACAGACACCTGCCATCCACTTATGCAAAACAAGTTACATGTCAGTCGTGGAACCGGTCTCATGTACGATGACATGTAAGGTTGGTCCGGGCCGCTTCATCCCACTATGCCACCAATATCCAAAATACATAGAAGATGCAATAACATGATCATCATCACCCACATATCAACATATGTGTACTACCCGTGCTAAGCACCTACGCATAGATTAGGCTCTGATACCACTAGTGGGTCCACAGCATAGAAAACAAAAAATTTCATACGGTGTGAACTACACGCCAAGATCTATCTACTAGGTACAAAGCAACAGGTGGACATACATCCAACGAGAACTTACCCTCGCAGACAACAAGCTTTGTTAACGAGTAGGAACTCGTGGTTGATGTAGTCGTACACTTGCGATCTCAAGATCGTGATGAATTCCAGCAGGTCCGGCTCTAGCATGTCCATCAGATCCAGCTCCAGCACCACCAAGTCCAGCACCGCAAAGCAGCGGTGCATCCGTGATTGCACACACGTCCGGTACCCCGACAACCTCCATCCCTCGCTCCAGCAAAGCAGCAGAAGCAGCAACTCCTTTCTAGATAAAGCCACCGGGAACATGTATCTCGCTAATCCGAGACCATGGGGGAATAATACTAGAGGGGGAGAGAGATCCTTCACAAGGAGGTGTGTGTAAGAAGTGAGGAGGGGGTGGCCTTTTATAGGAGGAGGGGGGTGCCCCTCCTTCATGGCCGGCGCATGGAGGAGGTGACTCTTCACCTCCTCCATTCATGTGGTGGTAACTCCCTCCACATAAATTTGCCCCTTCACATTCTCTTTTAAAGTCTCCACTTTAAATGCATTAATTTCTCCAAATTTAATGCTCTCTCATTTAATAAAACTCTTTTATTATTTTTATTCAGAATTTTGTTAATTACTTTAATTAACAAACATTCACATAAAACCCCCTGCAACATTTCAATATTACATGCAGAACCAATTTCAGCATTTTCACCCGAAACAGTTTCGGTGTCTATTGAAATAATTCCAGCGCTTTCTTAAATCTTTATCTGAAACATATTTGCTCCAAATGGTGTCGGTATCCCTTAAGTGTGTCACCCTACGGTTCGCGAATAATGTAGACATGATCGAGACCCCTCTCCGATCAATAATCAACAGCGGGACCTGGAGATCCATACTGACTCCTACACATTCAACGATGACTTCTGTGATCATGAGAACCTTTAACGCTAGTAACTAAATCCCTTTGTCCCGTGATATATTACATGTCTGAGATTTGATCATCGGTATCTCCATACCTATTTTGATCTCGTTATCGACATGCACTCTTTTCTTGTTCCCGTGATATAACATTCTAGTGATCACATCACTTGCTTGCAAGCTATTTCAATGTGATATCACCGAGAGGGCCCAGAGTATATCTATCCGTCATCGGGATGGACAAATCCCACTCTTGATCCATGAGCCTCAACATAACACCTTCGTAGCACTGAACCCACCTTTATAGTCACCCTGTTACGGTGTGACGTTTGATGTTATCAAGATACTCTTCCGGTGTTAGCAATTAACATGATCTCATGGTCTAAGGATAAAGATTACTTCTTATGATATTATAGCAATATAAACATAATGACTTTCATCGTAATGCTATACTTCGGATGAATGTCCATCACATCATTCCACCAATGGTGTGACCTTGTTATTAACAACATCCAATGTCCATGATCAGGAAACCTTGATCATCTTGTTAATCAACAAGCTAGTCTATAAGAGAGGCATAACTAGGAACCCTTTTTGTTTATTAAACACACATGTATTGATGTTTCTGATCAATACAATTCTACCATGTAAAATAAACATTTATCATAAACATGGAATAAGATAATAACCACTTTATTATTGCCTCTCGGGTATATTCCCTTCAGAACTAGTATGAATAGAGGCTACTAGGGACTTGGTTGTTTCATACCACACCTGTACCAATGTTTATACTTGGCACAGTTATAGCACAATATGAAACTATTATAAACTAACTGAGATATGATAATAAAAACCTATTTCTTATTTGCCTCTAGGGCATATCTCCTTCAAGAGTGGTATCCCGCTTGACTTTGATTCTAGATAAAACATAAATGCCAAGGAACCTCTCAAGTTCAAGTGAACACTAGAAGTAAAGATATCAAAGATACAAGCAACAAAGTCATAACACAAATAATCAAGTTTTGAGACAAGCATATTATACTAAGAATGACAACTATGCTCTCAAGCAAGTGCTCATAGAATATGTGGAGACTCAACAAAGAAATGAAAAGGTTTTGAGTAGTTTGAAAGGATTCCAAATGCTAGAAGTATGGTACTCGTTAGCTTTGAGCTCTCATTGCCCCTATCATAAGCATCTTTAAATGGTTAAGGTTAAAGTGACACAACTAAGAGGATATGCTTGACAAGTTATAAGCTAAAATCTCATGCCCCTTACTTACGAGTACCAGACCTCATGCTACTCAACTTCAGTCACAAGTAAGCTCTTGCCATTGTAAGTACATATGTATCATAGAGAACCGCCAACGGGGTACCCCTTGCACATGATACATGAGCTATCCCATAATCAAAATGACAAGGCAAGCAGACAATGAGCATCTCAGCTATCTTTTTATTTGCAATTTGCATAGGTTTTTATTGAGGATGCTTCATAGAATTCTCATTATGGTTATGCTGCAAGTTTCCACCATGATTAGGCATGGCTTAGGCTAGCGGCCTAGGCGTTTCTCTAACACATATACAAACTCCATGATCTTACAAGTTCCCCTTTTATTTCACACTGTCGGGATCCATAAGCAAAAAAATCATGATATCAACGGGGTACAAAGTACCCGTGCAATGTTGAAAGCATTCCCCATGATACATGGTTCTGCTAACTTCAACTTATAAAGCGCAAGCATATACGCAACAAAGATGGACACAATGGTTCAAGATTATTAAGTGCAAGAAATTAAAGTGTGCCATCAAGTTCGTGAGAGCTTTACTAACTAACTTTCTCATAACAAGCGAACATTTTATTTGGAAGAAAACAAGGCATACTAAACATGCACGGAACAGCAAATGATGCTAATAGGTAGGTATGGTGGACACTTTTGGCAATATTGGTTTTTAGGGAGTTGGAAACACGAGTAAAACTTATACTCAGTGCAAGTGAAGAGTAGAAATAGTAAGGGAGCGACAAACGAGAGAGCAGTAATTGTCATAATCATGCTTGCAACAAAATAGGACTAATCATGGCATGAAAGTGATTCAAGACCCCTGAGGCAAAATAGTTCATCGAGGATTAACTGATTATTTATTCAGCTATATGCATGCATGAGCACGTGCCAAGTCAATTCAAGTGAAACATTTAGAGGGAGATACCACAGTGTCATACCAAATTATGAATAGAGCAATACAAGCAAACATTCATATGACATGCTACAAACTATTAGCGGGCTGGAGCTAATCATAAGAAAGCAAGAACTACGAAGCGTCCATAAATAATATACATCCTACATGAACGGACTAAGCATGCCCACAATGATGAGTATATGTACAAAAATGAAAATAAATAGAGTTCGTTACCAGCCTCTTACCACACCTCAAGTTGTCATTATTCCTCATTATTGCCCTTCACTTGTGTGGCTTGAATAATAACATGAAACCAAATTTCACTAAGGACTATTGAACCCTGCAACAAACTCACAAAACCGAAGAAGAACAACAAATATTTTTGGTGTTTTCGATTTTTAAATACAAGAACCAAAAAGGAAGAACAAGCAAAGCAAAATCTTTTTGGGTTTTTCGGATAGTTCAAACAATGCAAAAAGGGAAAAGCAAACCAAGGCAAAAAGAAGAAGCAGCAAACAAATAGGAACAACAGAAATATTTTTGGTCTTTTTGTGTTTTAGGAAGCGAAAACAAAGAGAGAATGAAAACTAAAAAGAGAACAAAACATGAATATACAAAGTACCGACGAAACATGATATGATGATGAGTGTGATGTCGGTGTACCTCCCCCCAAGCATAGGCTTTTGGCCTAAGTGGTTATCAATCCAAATATGAGTAAGGGTTCCAAGCAGGCAGATCATTGTAAGAATGATCATAGTTAGGCCCTTGGAAAGAAGAAGAAGCTCCCCAATCATAGGTAGGCTGCTCATATGAAGACTCCCCCTCATTCGAGGGCTGGAACGAATCATCTATGACCTCCCTTCTAGTATCCTGCTCCTATTGGGAGAGCTCTCCCAAGTACGTATCAAGCTCTTCCTCAGTGAGTGACCATCCTACCCTGGTAGGTTAAAAAAAAACAGGTGCAGGCAGAAGAATAAATCGCTCTGACTTACTCCTTCTCCAACCAGCCTTGAGAAAGGTTATTTCATAAGACAACTCACTCAAATTAGCCCAAGAAGAAACAAATTTATGGTATATCATGGAATTAAGATCAAGCCTTTCTAAGGGAAACTGTAGGTCTAGATGATGAGGCACTAAACCATGCAACTCTAATAAACAAGAAGCAATGAGGCCTCCACAAATTCCGCCTTTCTCGCGGTTAGCAGCAAGACGGAAAGCTATCAAAGCACCCAAGATACAAGTTCTATCTCGTTTTAAAGCAGCTGAGATGAATGCTAGATCATATGAGGATAGTTTATTAGCAGTTTACCTAGCGGGAACACACTTGGCGATAAAGTAAGCAAAGCAGCGAATAGATGGGAGATGAATGTTATGATTTTTCCACTCTGCTTTGAGAAGCTGCTCCCTTGGCAAATCTCCGCATACAAGTCCATGAGTGGTACGGGTCACTCTTTAATCCTTCCACATGATCCCCACTGAGGTACCTTAATAGCTGCACAAAAGTCATCAAGAGGAAGGTCAGCAGCTATATTGTAAATTTTGTAGTGGACCATGGGGTTAGGCAAAGAGTGACTAAATCGAAAGTCCTGCACCACAGACATAGTTAGTTTCACAAATTGACAAGGTTCATCTTCCAAAAAGTGCTCCACTCCTGCATTAGCAACCAAAGTATGGAAGTCCTAGGAAATTCCTACAGCCCTCATGAATTCGTAGCATGGATAGATGGAAGGAAAAACTTCCTCCTCTCGGTGAACCTTCATAACCTTAGGCACCCTGAGTTCATGTTGGTTGAGTTGATGCTCATTCATCTTTATTCTGAAATTTAAACATCCATTACACAAGTGGTTGGAAAGTGAATATATAATGAAGGGCACTACTCATAGGGACTTGTAGAGGCCTAAACAAGCATCAAAACTATATCTCTAAGCATTGAACAAGATTACAAGCTCTCATAACCTGTCGCCTACAGCAGCAAAATACTCAATATATAAACCACTAAACACAAATCTACTTGGACAAGCGGACGAGTCACATACGGGAGAACAAATGATCCAAATTTCAGCAGCAAAGATGGGCTAAGCAAGGAGATCGAAAAATGGATGGCAAGAATAACAAGAACGCGATTTTGAGCAATGAACTGGTGTTTTCTCGGGAGAGAGAAGAAAGTGGGAAGTGAGAGAGTGAGTGGAGGGCCAGGGGTGGCCCACATCATGGCCAGCCGTGCCCCTGGGCTGGCCGCACCACCAAGTGGTGTTCCTACCTGGTGGCCCCCCTGGTACCTTCCAGGAACTTCTCTGGCCCTTTTTTCACATAAAAATTTAATATGAATTTTCTGGAATTTTTCGACACACTTTATTTTTGAGCAGTTTTCAGGCATAGAAGAATGATTCTCTGATAGGAAGAAGTTTCTGGAATGATGCAATGACAAAACAAGCCTAAAACTTCAGAAGTTCCAAGACACTCTAACATGCAAGCAACTAACAACAGAAAAGTAAACTTAACGAAAGCAAAAACTAAAATGAATAGAATAGAAGTAAGTGGAGATAATCATGGTGAAAACATTGATTTGTTCATTAAAATCCCTTTGTTAACAAGGTTGGTCAGGTCTTGTTACCAAAACATTTTTATATGAAACAAAACTTTGTATTCCACTAATGATTATGTTACCTCAACCTTGATAGCAATGGTCCCAATAATAATAGTTTCAAATTTTTCTCTTGGTATGGGACAATATATTTCTCCAACTTGAATGCCCTCAACATGTTCAATTAAATTTAAACCATAAGTCATATCAATCTTCTTGGGGAAATAGACAGTATGTTCCTTGTCATTAACATTGAAAGTCACCTTTCCTTGATTTCAATTAATAACAACTCTTGCAGTATTAAGAAAAGGTCTCCTAAGAATAATAGACATATTATCATCTTCAGGCATTTCAAGCACAACAAAAATAGTTAATATCAAGCAATTATGAGCCACTTGAATAGGTACATCCTCACATATACCAACAGGAATAGTAGTAGATTTATCAGCCATTTGCAAAGATATATCAGTTAGTATTATTTTTTCCAGTTGAAGTCTCTTATACAGAGAAAAAGGCATGACACTAACTCCTGCTCCCAAATCACACAAAGCAGTTCTAACATAACTATATTTAACAAAGCAAGGAATAGTTGGAATCCCTGGGTCTCCAAGTTTCTTTGGAACCTTACCATTAAAGGAATAATTAGCAAGCAAAGTAGAAATTTCTTCATTAGGGATCTTTCTTTTATTCGAGACAATATCCTTCATATACTTTAAATAAGGAGGCAATTTAATAGCATCAGTCAAAGGAATTTGCAAGAATAAAGGTTTCATCCACTCACAAAATTTGTTATAGTGTTCATCCTCCTTTGACTTGTGATTCTTATCAGGGAAAGGCATAGGTTTTTGGACCCAAGGCTCTCTTTCAGTACCATGTTTCTTAGCAACAAAATCTTCTTTGGTGTATTTAGTATTCTTAGTATGCCTTTCAGGTTCTTCTTCAACTTTTTCTTTATCAAGAACCTCATTTTCTTAATTACCACTTTTAGTTTCAGCATTAGAGACATATATACTATTAGGATCTTTATCAAGTTCAGAGGGTTCTACAATAGTTTTATGTTTATTTTTTCTTTTCTTACGAGTAGCACCACTATTTTCAGCTTGTTGAGAATCCTTCTCAATTCTTTTTGGATGCCCCTCGGGATATAGAGGATCCTGGGTAGCAGCACCACTTCTAGTTCTAATTTCATAAGCTTGTTTTTCTCTGGCAGCATTAACTAGCAAGTCTTTTTGTACTTTAATAAGTTGATCTATTTGAGTTTGAACCATTTGAAAATGTTTAACAATCATTTTAACATCATTAGAGGTTCTTTCCGCAATATCCTTCAACTCAACAATAGCTCTAGTGTTTTCCATTAGATGATTTTGCACCCTTTTATTAAAATTATCTTGCTTAACAATAAAGATATCGAATTATTCTAAGCATTGATCAGGAGGTTTAGTGTAAGGGATATCACCTTCATCAAAATGTTGGAGAGAGTGTACCTCAATAGTGGATGAGTGGGGGATAGGCTTACATAATTCTTCTATAGGAGGTAAATTCTTGACATCTGCAGCTTTAATTCCCTTCTCCTTAAGGCATTTCTTAGCTTCCTTCATCACTTCATCATTTAGTTCAATAACTCCCCTCTTCTTAGATGATGGTATAAGCGCAGGTATAGCTGGTTCAGGTATAATTATTTCAGGTATAGCTGGTTCAGGAGGAGTCCAATCTTCATAATTCTTGCTTATTTTAGCCATTAATTCCTCAGCTTCCTTGGGGGTCCTATTCCTGAAACACAATCAACACAACTATCCAGGTATGTCCTAGATTCTTCAGTTAGTCCATTATCAAATATATCAAGAAGCTCATTCTTAGGTAAAGGACATCTAGCCTGTGCATGAATCAAAGCACAAAACCTTGCCCATGATTCAGGTAATATCCCTTTTTCTCCCCGTTTAAAATCAAATAGTTCCTGCAAAATAGCATGTCTAGCACTCAGAGGAAAATATTTCTGCAGGAAAGTACTAATCAAGCAATCAGGGCTATCAATAGATCCAGGAGGTAAATAAATAAACCAAGTTTTAGCTTCTCCTTTTAGTGAAAAAGGGAAAATTTTAGCAACAAAGTAGGTGCGCATCTTAATATCATCAGAAAACAGGCCACTCATGGTAGAAAGCTCAGTCATATGTGCTACCACACTTTCATTCTTACTCCCACAAAAAGGTTCTTTCTCAATAATAGCTATGTAGGATAGATCCAGAGAGAAATCATAATCCTTATCTTTAATGTTTATGGGAGATGCAGCAAACTTAGCATTAGGAGACAATTTGGGTTTAATGGTACGCCTCTCAAGGAGACTCTTAGCAGCACTCCTATCATGGGTGTTTTGACATTCTTTAATAAATTCATCGGTCATCTCAATATAACCATCTTCAATATCATAGCTCTCTCTAGACTCAGCTGAACTAACAGGTGTAGTAGTGTCTTCATTAGGAGTTTCAGTATTTCCAGCTATAGTTCTAGCAATCGTATAATCTAGGAAAGGACCTAATGAACCACTCTTATCAAGCACAATAGAAGCAACACCATAAGTATCATAAGTTTTAGATTCAGCAGTAGTAGTCGTGTGTGTAGCATGTGTATGTGGTGGTGTAAGGAACTTACTCATAACAGATGGTGAATCAAGAGCAACAGAGGTGTTCAGAACCGTACCTCTTCTTGTAATGGATGGTAAAATAGGAACCTTGCCATCATGAGACTTACCCATGATGGATGGATGGCAGCGAACAATAGTGATTCCAAGTGAACTTGATAATTAAAGCTATGGTCCCCGACAATGGCGCTAGAAAATAGTCTTGATGACACACAAGTATAGGGGGTGTATCGCAGAATTTTCGAGGGAAGTGAAACCCAATTTATTGATTCGGCAAAAGGGGAGCTAAAGAATATTTATAAGCCTTAACAACTGAGTTGTCAATTCAACTGCACCTGGAAACAATCTTGCTCACAGTAGTTTATCAGTAGCAATAGTTTTGTAATAGAAATAGTAAAGTAATAGCAGTAGTAAAAGTAAAGATAATAGTAACAATAGCAGTAAACAGTAGGATTAAAGCGCGGTAGGCATAGGGATGGATGGACGGGCGTTGCATGGATAAGACAATTCATATGGCAATCAAAACATAGGGCATTGGCAGATAGATAAGATAAAGCATCAAATAATCATAGGCATGTGTTCCATATATAGTCATACGCGCTCACAATGAGAACTTGCACAACATCTTTTGTCCTGCCAGCCCGTTTGCAGTAGGGCCTCAAGGTAACTACTGACAATTAAGGTGCTCCTTTTAATAGAGCACCGGAGCAAAGCATTAACACTCTGTGAACACATGCGATCCTCACATCAAAGCCATTCCCTCCGGTTATCCCGATTTCTATCACTTCGGGGTCATTGGTTCCGGATAACAACGTGTGTATACAACTTGTACGTAAGACCATAAACAATACTCTCATAATGAATCGATAAAATGCTCAGATCTGAAATCATGGCACTCGGGCCCTAGTGACAAGCATTAAGCATAAATAAGTCACAACAAAGTCAAAAAGCACTAATAGTAGATACTAGGAACCATGCCCTAACAATCTGATGCCATTACATGAACGATCTCATCCAATCCCTACCATCCCCATAGCCTACAGGGGGATTACTCACTCATAGATGGGGGAAACATGGATGGTCGATGGAGAAGCGATGGTGATGATGATGGCGATGATCTCCTCCAATTCCTCATCTTGGCATTGTGCCAGAATGGAGTTTCTGGTTCCAAATCGTGGAATCTGGTGGTGGCAGCACATCGGAACTCTTTCTAGAAAAATGTCGAACCCCCTAGGTTTTTAGGTCAGGAGGCCACTTATATGCAAAGAGGGAGACCGAGGGAGTGTCTGGGGCATCCAGACCACCCCCTAGCGTGACCAGGCCTAGCCCGCGCGGCCAGGTGGTGTGGCCAGGGCCCAGCCCCACTCCGTCTCGTATTCTGGCTCCGTGAGTCTTCTGGTGAAATAGAATTTTTGGCATATTTTCCAGGATTTTTCCTGATAGTTGATTTTCTGCACAAAAACTAGACACCAAGGTATTTCCGCTGAAAACAGCATCAGTCTGTGTTAGTTGCATCCAAATCACACAAGTTTAGAGGAAAAACAATAGCAAAAGTGTTTGGGAAAGTAGATACGTTTTGGACGTATCAATCTCTCCCGTAGCCACCCCAGTCCCCCACCCCCTTTTTGCCATGGGTTCAAGGGGATACGGTGAGGAAACGCATGGTGACGACAGGGACGGTGATTTTGATGTGAGTCGTCTCATCTCTAACATCAATGGACATTTATCTATTTTGAGCTAGATCTACTCTGACTACTCATGCACGTATGATATGTTAGGCCAACCAGACGCTGTACGACTCCGGATATCACGGTTTAGTGGAAGAAGATAGTCCTCCGCTATGTCAACATGGATATGTGCCCGTGATGTCCCCACACAGAAGTTGTGGTGTTGTCAAATGGGTAGATCTAGAGTGGCCCAAATTGATGTAGAAAACGCTGGAGAAACTATGAGATATGACTGTTGAGTTGAAAGAATCCATAGTCAGGTCATTTCTTGAGAGTGCTGAGATAACCGAGATCTCAGGAGGGTGCAAGACAAGGTTAGTAAAGTCGAGAAGGAGAGGGACGTGGCATTGGCCCTAAAGGCTAAAGCAGAGCAAGAACTGACTCAAGCAAGGAATGAAATTCAACAGGCCAAGGTCCTGCAGTTCACAACTACGGGTATTGACACGTGCATGAGGATAAATGCAGAGAAACAATTAAAGTTGTACAAGGAAGATGCTAAAAGGACGGAGCAGACGATTCGATCCTTGCTCTCACAGGAAGATGCGCATCAGGCTAAGATTAGTAAGATCAAGGAGATGTGTGATAACTAGTTCGATTTACCTTGAGCTCCGTTGATGATGGCCTAGTGGCCTGAACTAGTGGTCTCAAAGTCCTGGGAGGAAAAAATTTGTCACCCATTAATCTGTCTTATCCCTCCATTACCTCCTTTTGTCTGATGATGGTGGTATTATGACTTTGGTGGCTTGTTTAAACATTAATCTACGTGGATTGTGTCGCATACAAATGGCACAACCACAATTTATAAAGTACAAGCACGTACGCCCTGTTACTGAAGATCTGGGGCTTCGCTAGACGGGCTCAAGATTAGGCCAGAAAGTGGTGCCGATTTCCTTATTATCTAGGCATTATCGGTAGCCATTGCTGTTTATGTTGCCATGTCGTTGTGCAGGAGCTGAAATAAGTTGCTGCTTCATAGAGAGTAGCAGCTTAAATAATTTATTTCTGCGCCACTAACATTCTATCGAATTTGGAGACCTCTAGCCCCTTAGCAATCGTGGAATTGGTGCTGCGTGTTTTCAGATAGTAGTGGCACAACCACAATTTCGGATTAAACTAGTGACTCGGCCGTTTCCAAACCTCAAGTCACGGTACATTTTACCCTGAGAACATGGGTAGATTGTTTTGCCCGACAAGTTCCATGCACAGAGCTCCAGAATTAATCGAATTACATATATAGGTTCAAGTTCAACACATTATTATGCATCTTCATTGCCAGTTGCCTTCTTCCCCTGCCTGGGTGCCAAGCCTTCACGTCCACTGGCTTCTTCATTTCCTGCCTTCTTCCTCTTCCTCGGTGCCAATTTTCTTAGCTTCACGTACTCTACATCACAGGGACAATCAACACCAGAATCGTGTCCAGCATCATCACTCCACTCGTTTTTCTTTTCTTCTGGCAGCAAAATGACTGACACGACAGTTATGTTTCTAACCTTGTGGTGCTTCCTGCCAAAGATACAGGACTATTGCATAACTGCCTAATATCTATAGAGTAAACAAAACAAAAATTACAATTTAGCACAAAAATGCGAACCCCAGGATAGTTTTTCTTACCAGGAGCTAATTGGGTTCGAGCTACCACCCTGTCCAAGAATAGCAGGGTGACTCCTAGTTGTAGCAGCTTCCACATCCAGTACATCACAATTCAGCATAAACATACAAGCCGAAGCATACCTTTTCATCAACCCAATTAGCTGACTGTCACACCTTAGAGTAACCATGATGCCTCGTTCATCCATGAAGCTGAACTTTGCAATCTGCTTAGGCCCTATTTTAGCTTGTTTACATACAGCATCAACCATACCAGGGATAGTGCAGATCCGCGCAAGCGCTTCTTCCATCGTGAAATAATGGTGTCTAGACCACTTGCCATTCACCCCTTCTGATTTAGATTCGTAGCTGAAGAGGGCTACCGTAACCAGGTAAGGGTGGTCCGCAGAGATCTCACTTGACAGAAAACTATGGACAAAAATGTTTGTCAGCGTTGGGCTAGCTAAAAAAATCTAGGTTCAATAGCCAGCTTAGTAGTTATAGTTAGTGGGAATAGCAAAGAGAAGAGTAGATCACCCTCATGTAGCCATAACTTCTTCCTCCTTGGTAGTAGGATCTGCCATCCTCCATGCTGCTCAGCTCATCAGCGGCGGAGACGGGCTAGAGCCTCACAACAGCGGCTATGGCATGCGGAATTCGAGCTCGGGATCAACGAATGGTCGCAGCAACTTGGCGCTGGAAGTAAAATGTCCAAAGGGATCATTCTACTTGGAGGTCGGATTTCAACGCTATCGGTGCTAGGGGAAATGAGGGAGTGGATTTGTGAAATTAGTCAACGCACCAAGGCACTTAGTTACTCAATTTGCCTAAGAGGTTGTCGCGTTGGCGCTCGCGTCATGGACAGATGACCGACATGTGGGTCTTGCCATCTACTTCACTGAGCAGTTTAACAGAATGTTTGAATTTGGTAGGGGTGAGATGAGTTTGCCTTGAAATGGCCCCTCTCGATAGTTGGTGTCAACACCCGGATTTTTAATCCCAGATGCCCGTTATGCCATACCTCGCAATCCCAGGATTACCATTTTTGCGATACATAACGGATTGGATATCACAGTACATCATCCATTACAAACCATACATAAGGTCTTACACAAATAAGGATCCCATGATCCAGTCGTTAATACAACAAGTAGCAGAAATAAAAGATAAGCGTAGCGGTGGGTCCATCTTCAGGGGCACAGGCAATGCTGACGAAGACAGATAGTCCTAGTTATCATAGCCGTCCTGATGACCATCCTCCTGGTAGTCTCCTTCATAGTTTGGCCATGAGAATAGCCAGGGACAAAACCCATGAGTACTCTTTACGTACTTGCAAACTACTAATAACAGGTACTATTGTTGTAAGTTACAGGGCTAAATCTAAGTCTAACTATAGAATTAAGTTTGAAACCTAAGCTGAGTTCATAAGCAAAGAAAGATAAAATAAAGTTCTAGAATCACTTAAGTTGGGAAGCTATGGTCATAAATACAACCCTGTTGTGGTCAAGTCAAGATTCCTCATTCATTTCAAGTTATTTAGAAAACATTTGACAACGAAACAGTATGGCCATTCCAACTGTCCATAACCGCGGACGTGGCTATTCGAATAGTTTGACACTCTGCACAGGTGGTACACTTTCACCACAAGATTCGATACATCTGTCAGGGATAACCCTGAATCATCATACTTAGTATGCAGATAATCAAACATAACCTTCCCTTTACACACCCTAGTATAAGCACCTTTCCTATGAGCATGGCCTCCCAACCATGACCATCAGTCATCTTGGGCACTGAATAGGTGGACAGCATGAGAGGTAGCCTCAACTCAAACCTCTCCCGTGAGGGAACTAATACTAATGCATATAAATTTCCAGCTAAGCCTTACTAATGTGGTTGTACGGTAAATTTGAAATGGTATCGCATCCGAATCCAACCATCAGTTTTATAAAAGGGTTAAGGCTCATGCCTCATCATTTCCATCATCATAAACCAGTTGTGTTTCTCAACACATGTCAAAACATCTCAATAGAATGACTCATCATTCCAAGGTTTTCACAATTCATTTGCACCAAGTGTTCCCATCTAAAGTGACTCAAGTTTTTGATCTACTCTAAAATACCAAGTTAAGAGTGTTCACTAAGGTGGAAGGATGGGTTCAATCTCATGCCATAGAATGACATCTAAAGCTTTCTAAGTAGGTTAAGTTTTATACTTTTTATGCTACCTTCAAAACAAGTAAAGAACTTTGTGTAAACTAAGGGAGGTAAAACTTATCAATAAGACTTGAGGTACTAATAGTAAAAGAGGTGTGATCAAAGCATGCTTAAGGCATCTTTGCTAAACCATCTAGTTTGTTTCTAGTTTGCTAAGAACTCAACTTGCAAGGGTTAATCTTGGGTATTCCTAACTTGCTAAGGGTAGCTTGCACTGTTAATGGTGGCTTGCCTTGGTTGGTGCAGTGGTTGAAGTTTTCTTCGTCTTCGTCTTGATAGCACTCCTCCTCCTCGTAAGCTTGGTCGGTACTATCTTCTATAAATACATACGGAGTAGAAAATCACCAAACAATACTTAACTAGGCTAGATAGCTTTCTAAGACACACAATGGATGATCTAATCTCATCACAAGCATCACACATTTAATAGTTCCATTCTTTTCAATTTAGAAAAGTAATTTGTACTCATTGAAAAAATTAACTAAGATTTAATATTCACCACTTAAAATATGGGATCATGTTGACACATGTCAGCACCACATATTCTAACATGTGGGAATGAGATTTAAGGGTTGGATCAATATTACTTTGGTTTAGGTTCATTATTTAATGATTTAAAGTGACTAGAAATGCCTATATAGCATTATTTTGGTACTAGTCCAAAGGCACTGCATGTAAACCTTAATATTATTACATATTTGGATAGGTATGATGAAATGTGATTTTTGAGAGTTGGAATCATCTCAAAATCTCACTTGGTTGATTTTATAAAAATGTTTCAAGTTGCCAATGCTTTTGTTTTGTTATTTTTATTAGGAGAGATCTATAACTCTAATTGAAATAAATCCAACGGGCTTGGATAGATCATTTCAATATCTTTCAGAAAAAATTAGTTTCATGCAATTTGGATTTGTAAAACTATCTGAATTGAATTTTAAACTAGAGGACATAAACTAGATTTAACTAAAAAGGAAAATCCAGATTTGAACGGGTGGGCTAGCTGAAAGACAGGGGGTCCCGCTTGTCAGCGGCACTTAACACGCGAAACGGTACGCGCGCTGTGGACCGTAGGATTAGAATGGGAATCTACAGTTGAGGGTCGTCGTCGACGACGAACAAGTCGCCGGCGAGCTCGAACCCTAGCGGATCGGTGGGGGTCTGCTGGGGACGTACCAAGGCTCCAACGGGGTCGGCGAGGCGGGCAAATGAACTAGAAGACGACGGCGAGGCGAGGCGTGGTTACGGCGGAGCTTGGGGTGGTCGCAATCAGCAGTGCCCTTCTCCGCCCGAGGCGGCTGCTCTGGCTCCAATTCCGGCGAGCTCCTGCTTCCCTTCCTCCGGCTAGAGAAGGGTGAGGTTCAGTGAGGTGAGGGGAGTGGAGTGGTGTGGAGAGAAGAGGCTGGGGAGGCCTCCTTTTATAGGCCCGACGGTGAGACCGAGCAAGATGGGCAGGCGATTGTGGTGACATGGCTACGGCGGGGTAGAGGCATGGCTGAGGGTGGCGATCAATGGGCGGTCCCCTAGCGGTGCTCTAGGAATTGAATGCGGCCGTAGGGGCAGTGGCATGCGGTCTGGGCGAGGTGGCGCTCTGAGGCAGCGGTGGCTGTGAGGCGTTGGGCGGCCAGCGGGGGTGTCTAGGGGGTTCTCTAGGTCGTGGCGGAGCGGCGGTCACGGGCTGTGGCCAAGGGGTGGTCTGAGCGAGCAGGGACAGGGCACGCTCTGGGGGCGGCATCGGCATGCTCGACCAGCTCCGGGCGTGGCGGTTCCTGGCAGCTCTGCCCTCTGTCTCTGGCCTAGGGTTGGTTGGACGGTGGAGGTGGACACTAGCGGTGTGCTAGACATGGAGAGAGAGGTTGGCGGCTGCTATGGCGCGATGTCGCCGGTGGGGGTGCTCAAGGTGCTCGGCCTTAATGACCATGACCATTTGGTCGTGTGCACAGGGTGTGGCCGGGCTAGCAAAAGGTAGGGCTGGTACTAAGGGAACAAGGGGACAAGGTTAGGCACAAATGGTGACCAAGATCACTTCTCAAAATAGTGTTTTGAATTTGGCCAGATTTGTGCACACAAGCTATTTGATGAAATGGCCGAAAGAGAAAAAGTTTTTAATTTTGGTTTCAAATTTTTTGAGTGATCTCCACTAGTGCTAGGTAGTCTCTGGTTGCAAGGGTTTTGAAAGTGGAGCTCAAATGGATGGGTTTTGAAATAGGGGTGATCTATGCATATGCATTAGATTAAATTTTCAAATGCCAATTAAATTAAGTAAAAGAATGTTTTTAGCAGATCCAAAGGTGGGCCTTGGTACCTCATTATGTGTACTAGCAAGGGGTACAAAGATCAAGAATTGTTTCTGTTAAGAAATGAGTACTAGGAAAAGCCAAAGTAGTGTAGTGGATTAAAATGGCCAAAATGACCATTTCTCCCTTTTTAATTCTTTTTGATTTGATTTTCTTTAGGAAAAGTTTGGGAATGATGTAGATGATGTTTAAATCACCTAAGAAACATTTTACAAGCATTGGATCATACAATCATGGCAATTCAAAACAACTCCTATTTTAAATGCACACACATATGCATGCTTTCATTTTAAAATTGGAAAAGTTTTTGTGAACCCTATTTTTGGATGATTTGATCTGGATAAGCTTGGATTAAAGTTTTTGGATGTTACAAACCTTCCCCCATAAACAAAATCTCGTCCCGAGATTTACAAAGAAAACTAGGAACTAAAAAGATCTGGGAACTCTGTCCTAATGTAATCTTCTCGCTCCAAAGTAGCTTCCTCCTCGGTATGGTTGCTGCAATCTTGAGAAACTTGATGCTTCTGGTCCTGGTGGTTCGGTAGACTTCTTCTAAGATACGGATGGGTACTTCCCGATAGGTCAGGTCATTGTTGATTTCCACAGCTCTGTGATCGATATTGTTGAAAACTTCAGTCTTCTCAGGCACTTCCAAGCATTTGCGAAGTAACGAGATATGGAACACATTGTGGATGGCTGACATCTCTTCAGGCAGCTCGAGCTGATACGATACTTCTCCTCGACGGTTCAGAACTTTGAAAGGTCCGATATATCTGGGGGCTAACTTTCCCTTCAGACTAAAGCGTTGAGTTCCCATCAATGGTGAAACCTTGAGATATACAAAATCTCCGACATTGAAAGTCAGGTCTCTCCTCCTCTTGTCAACATAGCTCTTCTGTCTGGATTGGGCGGTCTTGAGGTGCTCACGGACTTTGTGAACTTTCTCTTCTGCTTCTCGGAGAATGTCGGGTCCGAAGATCTGACTCTCTCCTACTTGCGACCAATTCAAAGGGGTACGACACTTTCTTCTGTATAGGAATTCAAATGGTGCCATCTGCAAACTAGCTTGATAACTGTTGTTATATGAGAATTCTGCAAAAGGCAGGCAGTCTTCCCATTTGGATCCGTATTCCAACACACAAGGTCTAAGCATATCCTCCAAGATCTGGTTGACTCTCTCGGTTTGTTCATTTGTTTGCGGGTGATACGCGGTGCTGAAGTTCAACTTGATTCCTAAACCTTCCTGAACTTTTTGCCAAAATCTTGAAGTAAACTGGGTTCCTCGATCTGAGACGATGGTCTTGGGGGTTCCATGCAGACTAACAATTCTAGCAATATACAGCTCTGCTAGTTTTGCACTCTGGTAGGTAGTCTTGACAGGTATGAAGTGGGCTACCTTGGACAATCTATCAACGATGACCCAGATTGAATCATTTCCCCTACTAGATAGGCAAACCAGTGATAAAGTCCATTCTGACGGAATCCCATTTCCATTCTGGAATCTGCAATGGTAGCAATAGCCCTGCAGGTCTCTGATGCTCTGCTTTGACTCTTTGATAGATGTCACATTTGGCGATGTAGCTTCCGATTTCTCTCTTCATCTTGTGCCACCAGAATTGCTCTATCAAATCCTGATACATCTTCGTTCCTCCGGGGTGGATAGAATAAAGAGTATCATGAGCTTCCTTCATGATAATTTCCTTCAGCTCCGAATCTGCTGGCACACAGATATGTCCTTTGTACCACAGTACTCCTTCTTCGTCTTTGGTGAATCCAGGTACTTTGCCTGTACCAATATGATGTTTGATTCCGTCGATGCTTTCATTCCCCTTCTAGGCTTCCTTGATTTGGCTAATCAACATGGGTTGAAGTTCAATGCTAGCTAGGAATCCTTTGCTAACTAACTCAGCTCAGAACTGCTCCAATTCCTCATACAAACTTGGTTGCTTCTCCTTGATCATGGTGTTAATCCTACATGGCAATCTGCTAAGAGCATCCGCTACCACATTGGCTTTGCCGGGGTGATAGTGAATGTCAAGGTCATAATCCTTGATCAACTCTATCCATCTTCTTTGCCTCATATTCAGCTCCTTCTGAGTGAAGATATACTTCAAGCTCTTATGATCCGAGTAAATCTCACAGCGATTACCCATCAAATAATGACGCCATGTCTTCAATGCTAGAACCACAGCTGCTAGCTCAAGATCATGGGTCGGATAGTTCTGCTGATGCTGCTTGAGTTGTCGAGACAGATACGCGATGACTTTGCCTTCTTGCATCAATACACATCCTAGACCAATCTTGGATGCGTCACAAAATACATCAAACGGCTTCTTGATGTCTGGCATGATCAAAATTGGGGCGGATATCAATCTCTTCTTCAGCTCCTAGAAACTGGCCTCACATTTGTCTGTCCATTCAAACTTCTTGTCCTTCTTCAATAATTGGGTCATTGGTCGGGTTATGCTCGAGAATCCTTCTACGAACTTGCGGTAATATCCCGCTAATCCGAGAAATGAACGAACTTGGGTTTGATTGGTTGGGGCTTCCCATCCCTCAACATCTTTGATCTTGGTGGGATCAAGAAAGACTCCTCCGGCGGAAACAATATGTCCTAGGAATCCAACTTCTTTCAGCCAAAACTCACACTTGCTGAACTTGGCATATAACTGATGCTCTCTCAGGGTTTCTAGGATGATTCTCAGATGTTGCTCATGCTCTTCTTCTGACTTGGAGTAGATAAGGATGTCGTTGATAAACACAACTACAAACTTATCTAGGAAATTCATAAAGATCATATTCATGAGATTCATGAAATAAGAAGGGGCATTGGTTAATCCAAAAGACATAACCGTATAATCGTATAAACCATAGCGAGTAGTAAAGGCGGTCTTCGGAATATCCGTTGCATGAATCTTAAGTTGGTGATAACCAGTCCTAAGATCAATCTTTGAGAATACCCGAGCTCCAGTCAACTGATCAAATAGATCCTCTATCTTTGGCAAAGGGTACTTGTTCTTGATGGTGACGTCATTCCACTTTCTGTAATCTGTACACAGACAATTTCCTCCATCCTTCTTGTCGACGAATAACACTGGTGATCTCCATGGCGATGCGCTTGGCTGAATCAAGCATGTTGCTAACATGGCATCCAACTGCTTCTTCAGTTCCACTAACTCTGAGGGGTTCATGGTATATGGTCTCTAGGTTATAGGTCCGGTTCCGGGGATTAGTTCGATAATGAACTCAATATCCCTATCCAGGGGCATACCTAGCAATTCATCTGGGAATACGTCGGGGTATTCACAGACTACTTTGACTTGGTCTAAGGTGGGCAGGGCTACACTCTTGTTGCACTTGAATTGACGGGGTAAGGTTTCAAAGATATGCTCTACTGTTACTCCAGAACTACTGGTCATGGTGATGGATTTCTTAGCACGGTCCATCAATCCTTGATGCCTTGACATCCAATCCATACCTAGTACTACTTCCAATCCTTTGGTTCCAAGTACAATTAGGTTAGCATAAAAATCTATCCCATGTATTCTGATAGGTACAGCTTTGCAAATTTTTCTAGCTTTTGTAGTTGAACCGGGGATTTGAACTATCATGACATGCTTCAGGTTGGTTGGGTGAATCTTACTAGTGCATACAAATTCTTCGGTGAAAAATGAATGCGATGCTCCAGAATCAAACAATACTCTTGGTAGAACTGAGTTGACAGAAAGCATACCCAACACTACATCTGGCGCTTCCTGGGCTTCTTCTGCATTCATGTGGAAGAAACGACCGTGGCGGTTGTGGGGGTTCCCTGGGGCAAATCTCCTTCCTGGTTGAACACGACGCTGCTGCTGAGCTGGGGCATTCACAGGGGCATTGGCGGCAGTCTTCTTGGGACACTCATTGGAGTAGTGACCCTTCACTCCACACTCAAAACAGATGATCTGGGACTTGTCCTTGACTGCGACAGGCACAACATTGCTGCCAGTTCTAGGTGCAGTGTTGTTGTTGTTGTTGTTGCTCTTGGGAGGGGCACGGTTGAAATTGTTGGCATTGCCAGAGTTGTGATTGTTTCCTCCTAACTTCACATTACCTCCTCTACGGTTGGGGTAGCTTAGGCGAGGCTTTGGGGGTCGGTTGTTCCTTGGTGCATATCCTGGTGAGGGGTTGGGACGGTACTTCTGGTGACTACTGGATCCAGACTGCTGCATCATACTATGCTTGCGGTTGTCGTTTGCCTGGTTAATCTTCCCTTCTATCTGAATGGCAGAGTCGACTAGCTCTTCGAGATCCTGAAAACGGATGTTGACGAGGACAGTCTGCATCTCATCATGTAGTCCGTTCAAGAATCTCTCCTTCTTCTTGGCCTCCGTGTTGATCTCATCAGGTGCATATCTGGCAAGTGACAGCAATCATTCACGGTACTCCACCACAGTCATTCTTCCTTGCTTCAATTCGCGGAATTCATCTCTCATTCTGTTGACGAGACCTTGCGGCACGTGTGTGCGGCTGAACTTGACTTTGAATGCTTCCCAGGTCATCACCTGGCCATGGTTCATATTGCGGATGTTATTCCACCAAGCTCTTGCATATCCCGCCAGATAGTGGGTGGCAAAGAGAACTTTCTCATTTTCATCAACTCCTTCAACTTCGAGGTTGTTTTCCATGGTCTGTAACCAGTCATCAGCATCTAATGGGTTCTCAAATGGGTTGAAGATTGGGGGATTAGTGTTCTGAAATTTTTTGAGCTTGGATCCATGGTGATCCTGATTTCCATGTCCTTGGTTGTTGAGAGCCATTTGGGCGATTTGTTGCAATGTTGCTAAGTTGGCTTGGCGCTCGGCTCTGCTTGCTTCACGGTCCGCGATGAGATTCTACAAGATCTGCAACATTGGGTCCTGCGACGAGGTGCTCCCTCCTTGGTTTCCACGCGCTGTGGGCCGTAGGATTAGAATGGGAATCTATGGCTGAGGGTCGTCATCGACGACGAACAGGTCGCCGGATAGCTCGAACCCTAGCGGCTCGGTGGGGGTCTGCTGGGGACGTACTAGGGCTCCAGCGGGGTCGGCGAGGCGGGCAAACAAAATTGAAGACAACGGCGAGGCGAGGCGCGGTTGCGGTGGAGCTTGGGGTGGTCGCAATCAGCGGCGACCTTCTCCTCCTGAGGCGGCTGCTCCGGCTCCAATTCCGGCGAGCTGCTGCTTCCCTTGCTCCAGCTAGAGGTGGGTGAGGTTCAGTGAGGTGAGGGGAGTGGAGTGGTGTGGAGAGAAGAGGCTCGGGTGGCCTCCTTTTATAGGCCCGACAGTTAGACCGAGCGGGATGGAAAGGCGATGGTGGTGACATGGCTACGGCGGGGTAGAGGCATGGCTGAGGGTGGCGATCGATGGGCGGTCCCCTGGCGGTGCTCTAGGAATTGAATGAGGCCGTAGGGGCGGTGGCATGCGGTCTGGGAAAGGTGGTGCTCTGAGAGGCAGAGGCGGCGGTGTCCACGGCGAGTGGTGGCTGTGAGGCGTTGGGCGGCCAGCGGGGGTGTCTGGGGGTTCTCCAGGTCGTGGCGGAGCGGCGGGCGCGGGCTGTGGCCAAGGGGTGGTCTGAGCGAGCAGGGACAGAGTGCGCTCTCGGGGAAGCGTCGGCATGCTCGACCAGCTCCGGGCGTGGCGGTTCCTGGCAGCTCTGCCCTCTGTCTCTGGCCTAGGGTTGGTTGGACGGTGGAGGTGGACCACTAGCGGTGTGCTAGACATGGAGAGAGAGGTTGGCGGCTGCTATGGCACGATGTCGCCGGTGGGGGTGCTCAAGGTGCTCGGCCTTAATGACCATGACCATTTGGTCATGTGCACAGGGTGTGGCCGGGCTAGCAAAAGGTAGGGCTGGTACTAAGGGAACAAGGGGACAAGGTTAGGCACAAATGGTGACCAAGATCACTGCTCAAAGCAGTGTTTTGAATTTGGCCAGATTTGTGCACATAAGCTATTTGATGAAATGGCCGAAAGAGAAAAAGTTTTGAATTTTGGTTTCAAATTTTTTGAGTGATCTCCACTAGTGCTAGGTAGTCTTCGGTTGCAAGGGTTTTGAAAGTGGAGCTCAAATGGATGGGTTTTGAAATAGGGGTGATCTATGCATATGCATTAGATGAAATTTTCAAATGCCAATTAAATTAAGTAAAAGAATGTTTTTAGCAGATCCAAAGGTGGGCCTTGGTACCTCATTATGTGTACTAGCAAGGGGTACAAAGATCAAGAATTGTTTCTGTTAAGAAATGAGTACTAGGAAAAGCCTGTAGTGGATTAAAATGGCCAAAATGACCATTTCTCACTTTTTAATTCTTTTTTATTTGATTTTCTTTAGGAAAAGTTTGGGAATGATGTAGATGATGTTTAAATCACCTAAGAGACATTTTACAAGCATTGGATCATACAATCATGGCAATTCAAAACAACTCCTATTTTAAATGCACACACATATGAATGCTTTCATTTTAAATTTGGAAAAGTTTTTGTGAACCCTATTTTTGGATGATTTGATCTGGATAAGCTTGGATTAAAGTTTTGGGATGTTACAGTTGGCACCCCAACTTTGCGAAACACGGCAATTACAGGCAACTTGGGTACTAGGATGCACTTGCCCGAGAACTTTCGGGCCACAAACCAACACCACTGATAAACGTAGACATCCAAGTGGGTGTGGTGATGCAGCAACTTTCAAGATGGTGGTAGAATGCATGCTATAGTTGAATCCCAGCATGCTGCTAGGGTTCCTAGACATGGTTGGACAACACATGCTGGAGTGGCATCACTGCATGTGTTCTTTTCCAAGAACCACAATGATGCACACTGACACACACACACATCCAAGTGGGTGTGGTGATGCAGCATCTTTCAAGCTGGTGGTACAATGCATGCTACAGGTGAATCTCATCATGCTGATAGGGTTCCTAGACATGGTTGGACACCACATGCTAGAGTGGCATCATTGCATGTGTTCTTTTCCAAAAACCACAATGATGCACATTGATACACACACATCCAATGACATCTAGTGGATCCATGTGGTTTAGGAATAGAACACACATGCAATGAACTCTAGTGGATCCATGTGGGTGTGGTAATGCAGCATGTTTCAAGATGGTGGTAGAATGCATCCTGTAGTTGAGTCCTAGCATGCTGCTAGGGTTCCTAGACATGGTTGGACACACATGCAATGACTCTAGTGGTTCCATCTTGGCATAATTTGATATATGTCAAGATGTATTTCATTGTATAATACACTCACTTTCCATTTTTTGTACTAATCACTTTTGCCCTTGGTTTTTTGATACTACTCAGTTTTGCCCTCTCTCTATATGTCGTAAAAGCCCACCTATGCTCACTATGTCTGCTATGCACTGATTGGTTGTCACAGTTGTCACGTGGATCGTTTGCACCAACCATTGATCTTCTGTGAACCAACGCGGATCGTTGCACACGTCGTGCCCTTCACAGTACAGCGTGAAATAGCACAGATGTCTCTCTCAGCGAGACTTCTACAAGAAGGAACACGAAGTCGTCCATGGAAAAAGTCGTCGAGTGGTCATGTCATGTTTAATCATGTCGGAAAGCCTACTACTACTACTACTACTACTACACCATGACACATGTACAGGGCAACGGGATCATCGAGTGCACGGTCGTCGACGTGCAGCTGCAATTTATTGCCACTTGATATTAGTAAGACATATCCCATTTTTACGCGGTGCTCTCTCAATATCACTTCCAATTGGGCCCTACCGCAAGAAACTTCCACGCGCCAGCCAGAGGCCGAAGAGCTGAGAAATGGGTCTCGAGGAGGGGGCCCCTCGAGGAGACCTAATGTCTCCGCATTCATCGAGTCCCTCGCACTCATCCACACCTCCCTCTACCCGATCTAGCGCAACCCCACAAATCTCATCGTACAACCACCTACCTTCTCTACATTTCCCCTTTTAATTATTGGTATATTTATGGTCGTGTCAAACTTCGTACATAGAAATTGTGTTTGTGACCTTTGCATGCGAACGGATATAGAACTGCCATGCATGGCCCGATAAAAAAGTGACATACCGTGCGCGTGTCGCGGTGCACGATGCAGTAGTAGCCTACGCGACGCGGTTCATGGTGGTGCAACTAAATGTCTCTTCCCATCACCTTAACTCTAGAGCCCCTCTCCCTCTCCGCCTACCCACTCTCACTCTTGCTCACTGTCCTAACACAACCTTCTCCACTGTCCCATGAGCTTCTACAAACTCCAGAGAAAGCCCCAACCGGGCTGGCAATGGCGAAGGAGGATGAAGTTACCATCGGCAAGGAGGCCCCCTTCTCTGCCCTGGTCCCCATCGAGGCATTGAAAGCAGCCGTCGTCCCCGTACAGGCCCCCGTCGAGGCATCGATGGTAGCCGCCATCCCCATCCAGGCCCTCATCCCTACTACTGATGTAGCCGCCAGCGAAGAGGCCCCCGCTGGTCACGCGCAGATCCAGATCTTCTGGGCCACCTACAATCCAGAGGAGTACATCGCTTTGTTGAACCCCTACGACACCGGCATCGATGACCCATTGTTGGAGGTAACTAGGGTTTGCTCCCCTTCCCTGGTTCTTCTCCCGTTCCCATCGTTGGATGCTAGATCTTGGTTTATTAGGGTTCGGTTATTCGCATTTCGATTGCTCGATCTGCTTACATCAACTACTCCTCCCTTTTTTTCCAATAGGTGTACGGCAGCAACGTCTGCAGCGATGACGAGTCTAGGCACACTAAGACTCGTCAGGTGCTGAGGAGGCTGCCGGCTGGCCAGTATGACGCCTTCTTCGCTGGCGGCATCTATAGTTGCCCATTCTGCAGGATGCGACTTGCTGGCACTGACTTCAACTGTGTCGTGATGCATGTAGAGGGATCGAGGTCTGGCTCCCCCAAAGTCAGCTAGACTATGAACATCAAAGCCTACATTGCTAAACACTAGGTGCTCAACATTCACCTCCGCAACCTCTAGCGGGTGTCCATCGAAGAGGGTCACATGCCTCTGATCAATCCCAAGGCCCCCAAGATCAAGGGACTAGGCAGCAAGAAGTGGAGGAAGCGCCATAGGGAGGAGGCGGAGGCGCATGCGCATGCAAGGAGAGGTTGAACATGTATTCTACTGCTAAGCAGCTTCTTTTGATTTTGTATATTTTGCGTGTGATGGCTGCTAAGCAGCGAATGTATTGAACCTCCTTAAGCAACCTACTTTCTATTGCTATATCGTATTTAGTTGCGCACAACTATATTTACATTTGATTTGTTTTCTAAATGAATGTATTCTACCTGGTGTGATTGGATGCTCTAGATTTGTTATCAGATCGGGCCAAAAATAGGGCCAAAAGGGAAAGAATGATCGAAGAGAGAAGCTACTCTAGATTTGTTACCAATTTGGGCAAAATGAAACATAAGTGTTAGAGAGAGAGAGGAAAAGGGTACTCTTTCAAACTTCCAGTTAACGAGCTGCCATCTGGACAAGCTACCAGACACATACAAAAACTTAACACAAAGAAGTAAAATTTATTTCAATTCTCTCACTTGAGGCGCTAGCCATCTTGACAAGCTACCTGAGTTCCACAAAACAGAAACATAACACAAAGGAGTAAAATTTAATTCACTTCTCATCAGACCACTTGAGGCGCTTGCTATCATTCCTAGGAGACCAACTACAAGCATTCTAGTTGTTTCTTACATTATTGGCCATCCACAGCTCACGAAATGCAAGTTCTTCCCACCTGGAACCTGCCTTGGCTTCCCTATCTTCAGCATCCTGCGACACAATTAGCGGTGCCTCACAGGCCTAGTTGTTGCTGCTGGAAGATGCTGCCTCTCTGTTGGTTGCTTTAGGTACAGGCTCCCTGTCAGTTGCTTCTTATGCAGCCATTTCCTTTGCATATGCAGCGTCAAACTCATCTATACTACATTTGGTACAAAGGGCTCCCCTAAGCTTGTCTTCCCTCTTGCAACTGGGGCAAAACACGAGGAAACATAGAAAGAAATGGATCTTAACATACAACTGGTAGGGCACGTAAGCATCTATGGCTGCATACTTCATGTTTATCTCAGACAATGACCTCTCCTCCCAGAAATCGTGCCTATCCCTAGGGAAATCTGCCTTCATTTTTCCGTACAACTCATCGAGGATTCTAGTTGCGAGTGTAGTCATCCCATCCTTCCTCGAGCCACCTATGATTTTGACAAGACTCTGAATATCGATCCACCTGTGCACATGAATTGTAATTCTCTCAAGGATTTTTTTTTAAATTAGTTCTTTTGTCGAGAGTGCAGAAAACAATTCCTTTTTCTACAAGGAACTGGCGTAGCGCTAGACACTTCTTATCAGTCCTAAAAGTATGTAGTTTATCACCGCCAAAATTTATAACTACAAATGTTTTATCAATGCAAGATCATCATCTCAATATAATTTTAAAAAGTTTAGTAAATACAAGGTCAAGACTCTCAACATTGGCTTGTCATAATTTATTTGGTCCTAATAAAATTCAATAGTTGCAAGATGAGCCAATGGATAAAGAACAAAAGGAGAAACCCCTAAAAGCGGTTAACTATAGAGAGCAGATCTACAAACCAGCAGTAGTGGTAGACGAGGATGTGTTTCCTCATGGCCAGTTGAATGACGGTGACTTCATTCTCCAACTCTGGGTCCTCCGGGGTGTACTCGAGGTCCAATCCCATGTCCTTGTCCTCGTCATCCACAAGCCAATCCGCGTACATCCTCAGGACTCGCACCAATGTCTCCTACTCGTTGGTGTAGACGATGTCCATCTTCTTATTATCATGGGCAATGAAGCTTGACTCTAGAGTGCGACGACATTCCATGGTGGCAAAGAGAAGATAGAATGAAGACAGAGGATAGGAAGAAGAAGAGTGGTTTCTATGAGACAGGGGAACTGTGGAACCATAAATGCGTTTCTAAGGTAATGGTTAACAACAGGGACGAAAGTCCAATGGAGAGATGTGTGGCGGTGGTCGTCCTAGCTTCTGAGTAAACAAATATCAAAAATAGTAATAACGAGGATATATGCGCCCTGTTTTGTCACGTTAATACATGCTATTGGTCATGTTGTTTTATCCACTGCGCCAGTACTGCAAGCCTATGTGATAGCCACCACGGCTACACGACGACAATGACATAATGGCAAAAACTGATAGGAGGCCCAACTTGACGGGCGTTAGCCTGATATTTTGTGTTGAAACGTCATGTTGAATTCGTGCCGAAAAAGACCCTCTAAGTATTTCGCACGCCAACTATGGGAAATGCAGCTGATTACAAGCAACTTGGGTACCACTTTGCCTTGGCGATCCAACTTCCGGGCCGCAAAATTTTATTCTCCTCCCATGTTCTCCGGTGAACCTCACCCTAGGGGGATCGATTCACGCTTCCAATATATCGGCAACCTTCAAGGTGGTAGCCGACACCCTTACAACAATTTCAAGGCACACATCCACAACTTAATTGGAGGCTCCCGAATCCAAGCAAGTTGTCACAACAATCAAAGACAAGCTTGTAAGAACCAAAACAAGGCTTAGGGTTTCCAATGAAACCCTAGAGCAAGGGGCCCTCAAGTGAATGAGGGGGAGATGAAGATCTCTGTTGGTGAATGATGTAGCCCCACCTATGATCGTTACCACATCAAGGTCTCCAACATATGCCAAGTCATCATGGACTCCAAAGGTGAATCCTATCCTCTTTGAGATCCTACTCCCTACAAATGGTATACTACTTCATACTCTGTCCTATGACCATGATAGGTTCACATCGACAAGAATGGAGGCAAGGGAGGAAGCCCAAGGACTCACGCCCGACAAGACGGAGGCTTGGAAGAGGAGACGGAAGAGGCAAAGCCAAACCGACGAAGCTTCTGATGCCGTCGGACACACGACTGGAATATCTGGCGCCAGAACCGGCGGACCGGATCCACCGCAGGAACTTACGACGCACGAACCGGCGAACCGAACCTACCGCTGGACCACACTTTTGTATGCCACTTTGGCGCAAACAGGAAATATCAGCGACCGCCGGAACTTCTGTCGCCAGATCCAGCGCCGCCGGAGTTATTCCCGGAATCGCCCGTCTGTGCATGGATCTAGGTTTGATGCCATGGAATATTCCCTTTACTTACCTTTTTGCCTAGTTTATCCATAAACTACCCGCATTCTAGTGGCTGGCCTATAAATAGAGCCCCACCCCCTCATGTATGAGGAGGCATAGATGATAGACTAAAGACACCCCCTTTGTGGAATCACTAGTTTTGCCTCATCCCCTTGGTAAAGGGGACCAACTATCGTCACCACCTCGTTGGAGTTTGCCTCACGCCTCCCTCGTTGTACAAGGCCTTGCCATCGTCACCACTGATTGGAGATGGAGGACTACTATGCCAAGCAAGAGGAGGCACATCATCAAGTAACTATGACCTTCAAGGCCAAGCGTGCCATACCAAAGGGCACCACCTACTTCGATGATCCACCTCTAAGGCGTCAAACGGAACCACCGACATGGCGTCAAGCGGCACCATCTCGAAGGCGGAAAGCGCCATCACCTCCAAGCCATCAAGCTCCACCATCTCCAAGGCACCAATCACCACCATCTCCAAGGCGCGAAGAACAACCACCTCGAAGGCGTCACACGCAACAACCTCCAAGGAAACAAGTGCCACCGCCTACAAGAAGAGTGGCGCCCCAACATCATCTTCCAAATGAGGCGCCACAAAGCAAGAATCTTCATCGAAAAACATCATCTAGAGATCACCACCAACATCAAGAGGATACAAGACATATTCAAAGGCATCTTCGCCACCTCGAGAGCGCCAAGATCCAATTGGAGAACTGTGAGCATGGGACTTTCCCTTCACCAAAGGACGCGCATGGAGTTGAGGAAACCGATCCTATCCCCATATGCTTGAGTGATGATGTGGTACCAATCCCATGTGAGTATGAGAACCACTTAGCCCACTTGAGTATAGATGAGTGACTCCACCATATGTGAGATTGAGTGCTTCCACTTTGAGGGCATGAGGGATACACGTAGTGAGCTGAGAGTGGTAGTTGATAGGTCATGTGAGACCCCTTTACTTTCTAACATCTTACCCTCTACCTCTATTGTGTTTTCTCATGATGTGCTAGGTTCCATGGATGAAGAAGCGACAAGCCTTGAACTTATGATGCCTCAAATGGGGAAGATGTACATGGTTCTTGAAGATGATGCTACGCCATGGCTACATCAAGAATACAAAGTCGCCCACATGGAGGCCACTACTTCTACAACACCCACATCATATGAGAGGTATGAACAAGGTAAGAATAAGGGTGTTGGTGATGCCATGATCTCACTAGTGGACATGATGACTTGTGATGATTGGCATGCTATGGATAATGTTTGTGATATCACATATGATTCATTCATGTTTCCATGCGATACTTTGCCTTTGCGTAATGTTGAGCATGTGAAATTATTTGATTGTGATGATGTTCCCATAGACATTCCATGCTATAAAAGTTTAATCTTTCCCATTGTTGCTTGCAA
Organism: Avena insularis; assembly: GCA_023614405.1. Lineage (NCBI taxonomy): Eukaryota > Viridiplantae > Streptophyta > Magnoliopsida > Poales > Poaceae > Avena > Avena insularis. The sequence continues at coordinate 282,014,301 of CM042696.1, read as the reverse complement.
TATGTTGAACAATTGCTCTTTCCGATGTTTTTCTTGCAATGCTGTTAAGAATGATCCTCGTGTTGCGACAAACTTGATGAATAATTTCCCTTTCCATATGTTTATGTGCAACCATGCTATTGCTTTGGACATGCCTTGTCATGATAGTTGTTCAATTTCTCCAATTGCTAGCAATAAGATGAATACTTGCTCTTTCACTTGCTTTGCTTGCCAAAATAATTCTCATATGGTTTCTATTGAAATTGCCCCTAGAGCTTTCTCAAATTTTGGAGATTTTGATGATTGCCATGATAAGCATGTTCCCCACTTGCCTACTCACCATGCATCTATTTTACACTTCATTGACATTAATGGTGATGTGCATAAGAAGACATATGTCATGATGGATGATGTATTTCTCTACCATGCACACACGTTCTTCCTTTTATCTATGATGTGTGTAGGTACCCTCACAAGAATATCAACCTCGGTTGAGCATGAGTTGACAAAAAGAGCTATAGAGAGCATCCCCCAAGTGAGTTCAAGATTGAACCCAACTCTCATACCTTTTGCATGTTTTGCATTTTTCATGTTGAAAAATTGCTCTTTCCTATGGTTAGCTTGCAAGCATGTTAATGGTATTTTTTCACCTTGTGAAAACATGTCTCATTGCTATTGGATATTGATTATTTGTGTGTTTCAACAAAAATGCTGAACAATTTCTCTTTCCGATGTTTTGTGTGCAACTATAATGCCATTATGAGCATGTATTGTCATCAGAGATCTCAAGTCTCTCGTATAGTTGTTGCAACAAACATAAGGACCACTTTCTCTTTCATATGGTTTGTTTGAACACTTGTTGTTTTTACTTCCACTCATGATACACATACTTCCATGATCTTTGCTTTGGATGATTTGTGTGTGGCATCCAACATATTGAACAATTTATCTTTCCAATGGTTGGTTTACGCACATAATGATGTTGTTTTGGATATGCTTCCTCATGTGTTTTTGACGAATTCTCCTAGCTTTACATCAAAGGTGTTGTTCAAATTTGTACTCAATTGCTTTGAGTGCCACACTAAGACGTTTTATGGAGTTTTCGGGTTCCCACATTTGGTTGATGTTCAAACATTTTCCATACACTTTGACCTTGCATATGCATCCCGTTGGCTATAATTGAGTTGTGCTAATAGTGTTGTGAACAATAATGGACATGCCACAAATGACATGCTCCTCTATCACACATGGACATATGTTGCTTGGTCTTTGTTGTGTGAAGGTACACGACGAACTGAAGAGAGTGACCTAGGGATGCCTTTCAATGAGCTCTCTCCACATCATGGTGACTTCCTTCTACTTGAGTACTCATGCTATAACCTTCATGAATTGGCTATGCTTTGAATGTTGTTTCGCTTTTGTGGTGAGATTTGTAGGCTTCATGGAAGGTGAAGGAATATTGAAGTGTTGTCAAGTCAATCTTCCCGAGGACGACTATATGGTGAACCCTAGGATCAAGAACGTCTTTCGACCTCTTCTACTTATGATGAGCATGTAGAGTCGAGGCCGAATATTTTTGAAGGGGGGAGCTGATGTAGCCCGACCTACGGTCGTTACCACATCAAGGTCTCCAACGTATGCCAAGTCGTCATGGACTCCAAAGGTGAATCCTATCCTCTTTGAAATCCTACTTCCTACCCCATTGAATGGTATACTACGTCATACTCTGTCCTATGACCATGATAGCTTCACATCGATAAGTACGGCGCAAAGGGAGGAAGCCCGAGGACTCACTCCCTACAAGACGGAGGCTTGGAAGAGGATACGGAAGAGGCAGAGTCAAACCGGCGAAGCTTCCGGTGCCGCCGGACCCACGACCAGAATATCCGGCACCAGAACCGGCGGACCGGATCTACCGCCGGAACTTCTGGGGCATGAACTGGCGAACCGAACCTACTGCCGGACCACACTTCTGTATGACACTTCGGAACCGACCGTAAATATCGGCGACCGCCAGAACTTCCGGCACCAGATCAGGCGCCGCCGGACTTATTGCCAGAATGGCCTGTCTGCGCACGGATTTGGGTTTGATGCCCTAGAATATTCCCTTTACTTACCTTTTTGCCTAGTTTATCCCTAAACTACCCCCATTCTAGTGGCTGGCCTATAAATAGAGCCCCCACCCCGTCATGTATGAGGAGGCATAGATGATAGACTAAAGACACCCCCTTTGCAAAATCTCTAGTTTTGCCTCATCCCCTTGGTAAAGGGAAACCGACTATCATCACCACCTCGTTGGAGTTTGCCTCGTGCCTCCCTCGTTGTACAAGGCCTTGGCATCGGTGCCCTTTGTCAAGACGTCAAGACCCTCTCTAAGGTGTTCTTCCCCCTCCGCTTGGGATCGAGGGAGTACGTTGACCGATCTTTCCTTGCGACGATTCTATCGGACTGGTGGCCACCGGCGGGAGCAATCAACCTTGTATTGTAAGAGGTTTGCATGTGTTCATCGTGTTCTTCATAGGGTGTGTGTTTGCTTCCGCTACCTTATCCCTTTCCCCTCGCTTTCCCATCGATTTTATCACAAGATCCATGCAGATCGGGCACCCACGACGTTACCCCTTAATAGTGAAGTTGTAGATCAAGGCATCCTCCTTCGATTCCCCAAAGATCAGCGACTTTGGGTGGTTGGATGAAGAGATCTTTGAGCTTTGGTGGCACTAATGGTGATGCTTTTCTTTTCTGGAACGAGTAGCTTGAGGTAGAAGATGAGGTCCCCTATTTATAGCCTCAACAGTTGCTGACCGTTTTCTTCCCATTGGAGACCTTCCACACCGGAGACTCCGGTCATGCAGACCGAAGACTTCGGCCTACACCATAAACTCCGACCCATCTCTGGTCCATCTCCGGACCACCATACTGTATGACCTAGGCCTTGCCTTGACGCACACTCCGGGGACTTTGGTAGGAACTCCGAACAAGAGACACCGGAGACTCCGGTGTTTCCACACCGGAAACTCTGGTCCAACAAACCACACCAGAGATTCCGGCCAACATCCGGTTTGTCTCTGGACCCCCTCAAAGAAAGGCATAGGGAAGTTTCTTGAGTCCACTCCTGGGACTTTCGGGGAAACTCCAGACCACACCAGAGACTCTAGTGTCTGCACACCGGAGAATCCGGTCTGGATTCTTCAAGAATCATCAGATTTATCCAAGGAAATTGCCACAATGTTATGGCATTTTCTCTATTCAATAGATTGACCTGTAGACATTAATACATAGTAAAATGAATCTTATGTTGTTAGCGAACACCAAAACAAATTAGGACAATAAATGTCCATTCAAACACGATGACAACGCCACAAGTGCAACGACTCCGTAATCGGTCACACATATGATGTGCCGACGACTTATGTCCCTCGCTCCATCTTGACAGTGGAAGCAGGGGATCCTCGGGAACACCAATGATACTACGACATCCTGGTGATGGTGGTGGAGAAGATCTTGAGTAGGGCTTCTCCTAAGCACCTCGCTCTTAGCAATGGACAAGGCTAGAAGGGGAGGAACATGCCAACGAAAGGGCATATGAGAGGAGAGGTGAGTGTTTATGGAAGAGAGAGGAGAAGAGGACACTTTTATAGGTGAGGGGGCATCCCAAGGAGGCATGGCGCACATCCATGGCGTTGCCCCCACCTCTCCCCGATTATGTGGGTGGACTCTCCACTCACAAAAATTCACTCTCCACTTTCTCCCATTTATTCTCCACTCAAGAATCAAGAGTCTCTTCATTAAAACTACTTTTAGTTCACTTGATTTAAAGTCACCCATTTAATGAACACTTCATTTAATGAGTACTTCATTTAATGAACACATTAACAATTCAATCCTCGGTAATATTTCTATACACCGAAACTATTCTGGTAGATTTATTAGAACAATTCTAGCGTTGTCCAGTATTTTCTCCGGTGATCCCTATCCACTCAAATGTGTCGACTACCCTTAAGTGTGTCTTCCTATGGGCCACGAACTGAGCGGAAATGATGGAGACATTCTATGATCAATAGTCATTAGCGGGACCTGGGTATCCATAGTGACTCCCACAAGCTCAAGCGATGACTTAGTGATCATGTGACCTTTATTCGTAGTAACCAATTCATTTTGTCTCACGATATTTTACTTTTTTGGGATCCGATCATTCGGTATCATCCATACCTAGTTCGATACTATTACTGACAAGTACTCTTTTCTTGTTCCCGTGATATAGCATTCTTAGTGATCGTTATCACTTGCTTGCAAGTATATCTCTCTGTCATCAAGATGGATAAATCCCATTCTTGATCCACGAGTCTTAACTGACACTTTCCAAGTATCTAATGACACCTTTACAATCACCCTATTATAGCGTGACATTTGATGCAATCAAAGTACTCTTCCGGAGTCAGTGATTAACATGATCTCATTGTCTAAGTATTAGGGTTACTTTGTATGATGTTATAATAGTGCAAACATAATGGCATGATTGTGTTACTATACATCGAAAGTATGTTCATCACATCATTCAACCAATGTTGTGACCTTGCTATTAACAACATCCAATGTCATCCACAAGGTAACACAACTTACCCAGGTTGAAGTCCCACGATGGTGGCGGAACTCTACTCCTGCTATAAATCACTATAATGGCAATACGACGAGATACAGAGATCGGTTCGCTATGTGAGGTGTTGTATGTTGTACGTTCTAAGTGTTTTCCTAAGGCTCCCAAAGTCCAATTTATAAAGGCACCAGGACCTAGGGTTACAGGGGAATGACCTTGCTGGACAAGTTACAGAGTACTACACTAATACAAACTAGTCTTTGTGTCTTACATTCCTTGGCTCTAAGTACATTGGTGACTCCTCTGTAGCCTTCCTTTATCCGTCATGGGCCTCCCTTCTGGATCCGTCTAACTGGGCCGCCCAGTAGGCCATGGTCCTTGCTACCAACTGTGGGCCAACCGGGTTAGCCGGATTAGAGACATTCTATGAGAATACCCATTTAGCATATCCTTAATACTAGCCCTCGGAGGACTTCGAGATCTTGCGTCGTCTTGCGTTATGTTCTTGAATGCTCGGTCTATATGATGTTGGCAATTTGTCAAGCAATATCTTGAAGGTTTCTCAAAGAACCCTGCAATCTTCTCCGTCTTCCTAACGTAGCCAGAGATTCTTTGAGTCTTTGTTTCCAAAGTAGAATATCCTCCATCTTCGATGGAATCTTCAGATGTGACCTCTCCACTACAACGGTCATAAAATGACATAGGCTATAGCCTACGCTATCACGAAACTCACAGAAGGTAGTGAATTAATCATTAGCTATTTATCACGCGCAAAATATGAAACGTGAAAGCGGCAAAGAAGGAGGACGTGGCGAAATTATCGTGCACGCTCATCTCCACGTCGGCAACACTTCGTCCATTAGATCTCTCTACACGAATCTTGATGCTAGGTCTTATGTATATTAACTATGGCTTAAGCTTTTAATTTTACCCACATTCTTCCCTTGTGTCTTTGTCTTCCTCCAGCCGTGTGACCTTTCGAGTTCCTCGATAGAGAACCCTAGCCAGAGCTTTTCCCCTTTCTCCACCTTTGCCCGCTTGTGTAATGGCCTCCAACAACACTGCTCCTTCGACGGCGGCGACTCCTGAGGCTTCCAGGGAGCCATCCCAGGGAGTGACTATCCCACTCGAGGGGGTCATCGTCCCTACCGCCCCAATGGTGGAAACCACCAGCGATGACCAAGGACGGGCAGCACCAGATGCTATAGAAGAGGAGGGTTATCCCTACAAGGGAGTGTGGAGGGGATCTCACCTCTCCACCGAAGATCTGCAAGAACTTATCACCCAGGGGTACCTCCCTACGATGGAGGATTTGGTCTGGCGGTCGGTGCCGGCCGGCGAGGTGACTCCTTATCCCCAAGCCAGAGAGAAGGTGTACCTCAAAGCTCGTATGGTATGTTCCGTAAGCCTGCCAGTCTCTGACTTTTTCCTGATGTCCTTCGTTAATTCCGGGTACTTCCCCGCAACCTTTCTCCCAACAGCATCCTCGTACTTAGCAACTTCATAGCCTTGTGCGAAGGATACCTAGGGATCAAACCTAGGTTAGTGATACATTGAAAATGTATCAATAATTTTTGATGTTCCATGCTTGGTTTTATCTACTTTCTTTTGTTTTGTCCACATTTTGGAGTACTTTTTATACACTTTCCTGGACTAACCTATTAACAAGATTCCACAGTGCCAGTTGCCTGTTTTATGCTGTTTTTGGTTCCAAGAAAGTCAGAAAGTCAATATTCTCGGAATTGGACCGGACAAAAGCCAAAGTCGTTATTTTCCCGGAAGACTCACGGAGCCAAAAGGAGAGACGGAGAGGGGCCACAGGGTGGCCACACCACCCCAAGGCGCGGGTCCCCCTTGGCCGCGCCAGGGCATGGTGTGGGCCCCCTGGCTAGCCACCGACCTCGCCCCTTCGCCTATATATTCCTCCCGATACAGAAACCCTAAAGAGTAAATCATCTAGCCATGAAAAGTTCCGCAGCGCCGCCGCCATAGAAGGAGAGATTCGGGGGACAGAAAGTCTGTTCCGCACTGTCGGGACAGGAAGTGTTCTGAGCCATCTCCATCGATCTCCACCACCATCAGCATCACCATTGCTGATTACCATGATAAGGAGGGAGTAGTTCTCTCTCGAGGCTAAGGGTTCTACCGGTAGCTATGTGTTCATCTCTCTCTATATACATGACCTTGTTGAGATCATGAGTTTGTAATCTATAGATCTACCTTGCTACTCAAGTGCTTTAATAGATCTCTGCTCTCCCCATGTATGTGAAGTTGACAGTGTGCACACCATGGTGTCACTTTATGAATTATATTTGGAGTTGGATGTCTTTATGAGTTATATTTGTTATGAGTTATATTTGGAGTTGGAGTTGGATGTCTTTATGAATTTGTGGTGTTTGTTTGAACCATCTAGTGCTCAAGGTGACAGTGTGGGGTTATCTAGATGGGAAAGGCTTACTTTCAGGTGTGTTGTTATAGCCCTACCATGGATTAGAGTGTCCAACCGGAGAGTAGTTTAGCGTAGTACCATAAAGAAGAATATATTTATATGAGACTGTTCACTAGTGAAAGTATGATCCCTAGGCGTTGTTTCTAAGCATTGATAGACCTTTTGCAATTAGATTTGTTACATGTTTGCTTGCTTTCTTCTTTATTTCAGTTTGCCTTTAGTCTTTTACCACTTATAATTATCCATACCACTTGTATTTCCCTATCTCTGTGGGCTCCCCGGATTATTCATCCGAGAAATCCCTATTATGCATACATCCACGTTCCCATGATCAGTGAGCCGTGGAACATAACCGACAGGTATCATTACAACATCCGATACATAACGAATTACAAGACTTACATAAATGTTGTTATGGCTACATCATCAATAGCAGTGGAACATCGCCAAGCGTAGAGCCCAATCGTGCCTCAACCTACAGGCAGCTGACTGGGAAGACGGCCTATCTCGCTAGACGTCACCTGAATCTTTCGAAGTCGAACCTTTGAAAGTCTGGCTAAGTAAATAGCCAGGTACACAGCCGTGAGTACTTTTGAATGTACTCGCAAACCACCAGGATAAATGACATAAAGAAATGCAAGTCTGGCTGTGGCGAGATAGCTTTATCTGGGGTTGTTTTTTAAAAGCCTAGACTATCTTTTGAATTTATGGCATCTCCATATCTTTGTTGAAAAAGAGTTTGGAAACATGCTTCTGTTTTATAAATCAAGACATCTCCATATCTTTGTTGTAAAAGAGTTTAGAAGACAGTTTTGGAGTAAAAACCCTTTTTAAACATCTTTGACCCCTCGGGTCAAAACAAAACATTTTGGACTCGGGTTCCCCCCGGAACCTTCGTCCACTTCGTACTTGTGTCCCACACAAGCACAGTTTGGGTACTGCTAGCCAACACCTTTCCAACCGTCCTTGACCATGGACACAGCTATTCGAATAGGTTATACTCTGCAGAGTTTGCGCACTTTCCCCACAAGAATCAATACATCTGCCGGGATATAACCACTGCCCACTACCACTGTAGATGGGGGTCCGGATAATCAAACCTAACCTTTCGCTTGTCAACCCTAGCAAAGGCATCCTTTTACTCTTGGGTTTGTTCTCCCCGGCAACGACTATGTGGCTCCCAGCCATAGTCCTTCCTTCCGTACACGCGCATACCCAAGCCGCAATTTGGCGTATACCTTAAATCTAGTGACTCCACTTCCTTCCGTACTCCAAGTTATACCGTCCGCGGGAGACCCAATTTTGCACCGGCCTCCTGCCAGTTTAGGCTCACTCTTGCGGAAACAAGCGACAGGCTTCAGATCCTTGATCTGGTGGCTCCTGCCCGGACTTCCAGGGATCTCTCCCTATAAGCATTGTAGAAGCTGCCTCGGCTAATGCGGACAACCATTTAGCTAAGCCTCAAGACTGGGTAATGTGGTCTGGATAAAAACTGTTCCGGTAAAGGCGTAGAACATCCCATCACATTCTCACTTCTCATGATAACCATTTCTTTCGTTAAAACATCCGTTGGGAACGATGCCTCTTCCCAAGGGTTTTACAAACAGTTTTAAAACCTTTGTGGTGGGATAAATCCGCAAACAGTTTATTTTCTCCACACCGGGGTTTTCCAACGAGTAGGATGCTAACCACCATACTCTCGATCTAAGGGGTAAAATGGTAGGTACATCTGGGTGGTGCCTCGAAGGACACTAAGTCATAACTTGGAGGAGCCAAGTTATTATTGCAGCATTTGCAAAACAAAACATGCAGGTAGATAATGCAATTTATAAAGAGGATATAAAACAGGTAAAAAAGAATAGGACATATATCAGAGTTCAGGAATGGTGGCTTGCCTGTGATCGGCAATAAGTCCCTGGACTTCTTCAGATAACCAGAAAATACCCAATAAATAATAATAAGAAGTCCCTTCCTTCTTGTCGTCAGACACTCACACTATCGTCGTCATCGGGTATACATGCAAGCAGACAAGTCCTCAATCAATACAAGGCATAGAACATCATACCATACAACAAACAAACAAAAGAATTACTACTGAACTTGGAAGGTTTCGGAGATGTTGGGTATTGATAGTGGAATTACTAAATTGCCATGAGGGCGTTTTCCATTTGGAAGATAGTTGTCCAGGCTAGATATAGAGCATTTGGATTAGGGTTCTGAGGTCAGTGGGCTACCAATGTGCAAAAGTGATATCCTCAGATAGGTTTTGACAAGACAAAACCATCACAAGTGGTTTCACTTGAATATCAATTTCCTAAATTAAATTATGATTTCTATACTGGAATAAACTCTAGTTTAAGGAAATAATTCACCAGAAGAGTTCTGGAGCTTCAAAAATTATTTCCTTGGATGTTTTGGTAGTACTTGCTATACTGAACCACGTAGAGTTGGAATATACTTGAGCCAAAAGTTAGAGAGGTGTTTTGGCAAAAACCAAACTTTCCTTTATGAAGGGAGTTTTGGAGATTTTGACAATTAACGGAATTAAATAGTTTTGGGGCCATTATAATTATGGATAATTATTGATAAATCTTGAGGGTCAATGTATATCAGATAGACAGGGTGTAGCAAGCTATTGCAACCTTGTGGGATGGAATTCCAACTTGAAAATGATGGAAAACAAACAGTTGATGATCTAGGGTGATGTTATTTTTATACCACCAAAACATGCTTGCATCTTGGAGCTCAGAGCTCACCTTGGTGCAAGGGATAGATGGGCAGGTAGACCAAGTCATATAGATGAACATGGCAGAAAGAGTTTGAATTAACTGCATTTGAGGGGATCTAGAAATGATGGAAAACTTTGTTGAAATTAAGGCTGCAATGCAATAAGAGTCATCATGCCTTATAAACCATGTGGGATTAAACAACATAGAGATCCACTTGGAGTAATTGAAGTAGGTTTTGGTAGACATCAATGCGTAGCATAACCATGTAGAGAGTTGGTCCATAGGACGTTGTATGAGGGTGTGAGCTTCTACCAAAGTAGGCATGATGACTAGTTTTGCAGGAAATGTTATTTTCTTGTCTGCAAAACTATCATAGACGAGTGTGTTTGAGGAGGATCTAACCAGAGGAAAATGTGGGCCTTGGTAGTCCTTAGGATGGTTAACAAGATGGTTCAGGTTCATTTCCAAAAATGCACATGGTTTGAAAAAAAGAGACTTTCAAAAAGGTGATGTTGAAACTGCTTCTAGACTTGGTCAAATTTAGCAGTTTTGAGGATTTTGACTAGAGTATGAGAGGGAATGATCTTGGAGGAGTTGCAAGGTATCAGATTATTAGCAAGTGGATGATATTGGAGTGTAGATTGAGTAGAAGAGATACATGCTTGATATTGGTGTTCAAGGACTTGGAAACATCTAGAATGGAAATCCTCAGAATCGATATGGCTAAGGGTTTTAGATGATCACCTAGGGTCTAGGGATCATAACTAGGTTTGCATTCTTGTTTAGGGATTGATGATTTGGAAGCATCTGAATCCTAGTGATGAGCTCCTACAGTAGCCCATACTACTTCCTAAGCAAGCAAGTCAATTAGCAGATCAAAACAACTCATCAGACAGCAGATCAAGGCAACTCATCTTATAAACAAATCAACTACTCTAGGGTTACAATCAAGCTTATCTTGAGGTAAGGTTGGGGCATTTTGAAGGGGTTGAGTTTTGAATAAGGTGAGAGTCCTTGGTATTTCTACCAAGAGTAGAATTCAAAGTCCTTGAAAAGAGTGTTTTGGGAAAACTAGAGATAAGATTAATTGAGTGTTCTGTCTTAAAAACATAAGGAGATTGTATTATATATCTCCCCATAGTTTTGTCAATAGAAGCTACCAAAAATAGTTTTGGTTACATAGACATCTTGGCTCCTGTTTTGAAATGCCAGAACGTTTGAGAGTATGTAAAGTAAGCCAAGATAGTTTTGGTAAATAGCTTTTGTCAACTAGGGTTGAGGTAAGGAGTTTCATAGGATACACTCTCTTAGGCACAAGTTCAAACAAACAACACGCAAGCACTGCACCAAAGCACATAAAATTTTTTGTTCCCCCTGATTTTTGCATTCTAGACAACTAATCAGGGTTGCTGAAATTGGGATGTTACAGACCTTTCCCCCTTAAAAGAATCTCGTCTCGAGATTCGGGAGAGTAAGGTTAGGGGATTTGTCTTGGAGTTAGTACTAGGGGTTTATGGCATGCTAACTTGTCTACTTTGTCTTGGGACAAAAACACCTCGACGGCAAGGTCAAACTTTAGTCTTCTTGAAACTCGGGGGTCGAGCTGCTTCAACCATGGTTGCGGGGGAGGAATCGTCCTTCTGTATGGGTCTACGTCGCTTCTCTTAAGTGGGTTGTTGAATCCAAGTCTAGGACAAGTCTGTGTCTTGAGATCTAGGTCTTCGGGTCGCAAGGTTGGATTTTCTTCTGGCAGGGAGGTAATCTAATATATTGCGGGAAAGACGCAGTCTTTCCCCCTTAGAATCGGACTTGGGTAGGTCGGAGAGTTACGAACCGGGGACACCTGTATGAGGATGACCAAAGACGGTTCTTAAGGTAGCAGACATCAACTTAGGAAAGGGTAGCATCATAGGTGGCGTTCTAGGGGGAGGGGACATGACTAGTTTAATACAGGTTGTGATTGCCGATGCTCGGGAAGTCCTAGAGTGGATTAAGGAGCTTATCTCTCGATCTTTACTTCCACGGGGTTTTGTCTCCTATCGAAGCGCGGGAAATCTTCAGTCTTGAGTTGCGGGGCAGCGAGCGGTAGGGTGACCATCTTTTCTGGTGGAGGGGACCTTGGGTGTCTTCGAGCTTCTCTGCCGAGGAAGTCATGACAGGTTTACCCTTAGGGCATTCTTGGCTGAAGTGACCGGGTAGTCCACATGTGAAGCAGGTGCCTAACCTTTGGTGTAATTGTTTTGACAGCTTGCCTTTGCTGGTACCGGGAGGTTGACGGGCCTGGCCAATGAGGGGATGGATTGGGCAATTGACAGGGACATGGGGTTGGCCTTCGCAGAGGAAACAAGTGATAAGTCGAGTTGGGCAAACTTTGGGTGAATGGGGTGCTCCATAGTTGGGGTAGTGGCCGGAACATCTATTGTCTTGGTGCCCTTTGTCTCCGTAGCAGCCACATGCCTTCTTCGAGCTTTCGGACTCCATGGCCATCCTGGGGGAAATCTCCGGTTGAGGGTACATGTTTCGGGTTGGGTCTAATGCAACGACTTGGGTAAAACACTCAAGAAGGAGAAACAAATCAAGCAAGCATATCAATTCAAGGAAGTCATTACATAACCAACCAAACTGCACCCGAAGGTGCTAATAGTACTTAAACATTACAAAATGCGTCGTTTAGGGACGATACATGACTCTACCCTATTTCTAGTTGGGCGAGTACCGCGACGCGGGTGATTACTCCGAGGGTGCAGCTGTGGAGTCGAGGCTAGCTTCGAGCAGATCAGTGGAGGTTTCCTGCGCCTTCTTAAGGGGCTTGAACCTACGGAGGTATTGACTTGCGGTGGTGCACTTCCTGCTTTTCTTGGGGGCGGCTTCTCTCGAGGTTCCTTCAGTTGCAGTTGTTCGTCCTTGATTCCTTTGTAGGGTTTCCAGGGCTTCCTTATGGTTGAGAATGGCTTGCAGGTGACGTAGCTCCATCTGGGAGTGGCGGTATTCGTCAATGACTGATGTTAACACCTCATTGCTAGAGTAGCTGTAATGGGTCTGAAAGGAGAGAGCAGGATACGCCAGGCTGGGGTCTTGAGTTCCTCCGGTGTAGTCGATGTTTCCCTTCATGGGGAGGTAGAAGCTTGTAACATCCCAAAACTTTAATCCAAGGTTATTAAGATCCAAATCATCAAAATTAGGGTTAACAAAAACTTTTTCAATTGAAATTATCAAAGCATTCAAATGTGTGTGCACTTAAAAATAGGAGTTGTTTGAATTGCCATGTTTAAGTGATCCATTGCTTGTAAAATGATTCTTAGGTGAAATAAACATCATCTAGATCATCCCCAAACAAATCCCAAAGAAAAACAAATCAAAATGAATAAAAGAAGCAAAAGGTCATTTGTGCCATTTTAATCAGCATGCCTACTTTGGCTATTCCTAGTACTCAAAACCTAACAGAAACAAGTATGGATCTTTGCACCCCTTAATAGTACACATAATTTAAATGGCATTTGAAAATTGAATCTATTTCATATGGGAAGATCCCACTATTTCAAAAACCACTCAAATGAGCTCAAATTTCAAAACCCAAGCACCCATAGAGTCTCAAGCTTATGCCTAGCACACCCACCAAAAATCTTTTCAAAATTCCAAACTAAGTTTCTTGCGGCCATTTCATCAAACACATGGCATGCATGAATTACACCTAATATCTAACTTACTGTTCTGAATAGGGTTTTACACCAAATTCTCCTCAAAACACTCCCTCTGTCTCCAAATGATCTAACCATGCCATTATCACCCCTCCCCTATCCCCTAGTGGCCATGCCATGCCATGTCGAGCACATGCTGGCCGACCGACCATGCCACCACCGCAGCAGACCATCTCGCCCCCTCTCACCATGTATACGAGCTAGCCCTCACCTCACCGCCACTCTATGTCCCCTCCCCAAGCCAGGCCAGAGCATGGACCCTTGACCGCAGCCTGCGTCCACCGTTTCAACACGACCCAGGGAGCACGCCGGACATGCCCGTTCGCCACCCAACGCACCATAGCCACCGCTCGCCGTGGACACCGCCGTGTCTGCCGCTCAGAGTGCCAGCACCGCCCGACCGCATACCACCACCCCTAGTCCCGCATTGATCACGTAGAGCACCGCCAGGAGACTAGCGACCGTCCCCTTCCTCGAGCCACGCCGCTAGCACGTTGTGCAGCCCTCGCCGGAGCCGCTCTCCCATGCCTCTAGGTCGCGTCGTTGTCCTATAAATAGAGGCCACCCCCAGCCATTCTCTACACACCACTCACCTCCCCTCACCTCACTGGACCTTCCCCACATCTCCCCGGAGCAAGGCGAGCAGCCGTTGGCCGGAATTGCACCGTGTTGGGTCCACAGCATAGAAAACAAAAAATTTCCTACGGTGTGAACTACACGCCAAGATCTATCTACTAGGTACAAAGCAACGGGTGGACATACATCCAACGAGAACTTACCGTCGAAGACAACGAGTTTTGTTAACGAGTAGGAACTCGTGGTTGATGTAGTTGTACACTTGCCGATCTCAAGATCGTGAGGAAGTCCGAGCGCCGCAACTCAGCGGCGCATCCGTACTCGCACACACGTTCAAGCCACCGGACAACCTCCACCTTTTCTCTCCAGCGATCCAGCGGAAGCAGCAACTCCTTCTAGACGAAATGCCACCAGGAACATGTATCTCGCTAATCCGAGACCATGGGGGAATAATTCTAGAGGGGGAGAGAGATCCTTCACAAGGAGGTGTGAGGATGAAGGAGGGAATGGGTGGCCTTTTATAGGAGGAGGGGGGGTGCCCCCTCTCTCCATGGCCGGCGCATGGGGGTGACCGCTCACCTCCCCCATTCATGTGGTGGTAACCCCTCCACATTAAAATGCCTCTTCACATTCCCTTTTAAAGTCTCCACTTTAAATGCATTAAATTTCTCCAAATTTAATGCTCTCTCATTTAATAAAACTCTTTTATTAAATTTATTCAGATTTTTGTTAATTACTTTAATTAACAAACATTCACATATAGCCCCTTGCAATATTTCAATATCACATGCAGAACCACTTTCTGCAATTTCACCCGAAACAATTTCCGGTTTCTATTGAAACAATTCCTGCGCTTTGCAATTCTTTCGTCTGAAACATATGTGCTCCAAAATGGTGTTCAGTGACACTTAACTGTGCCACCCTACGGTTCGCGAATAATGCAGACATGATCGAGACCCTTCTCCGATCAATAATCAGCAGCGGGACCTGGAGATCCGTACTGACTCCTACACATTCAACGATGACTTCTGTGATCATGAGAACCTCTAACGCTTGTAACTAAATCCCTTTGTCTCTCGATATATTACATGTCCGAGATTTGATCATCGGTATCGCCATACCTAGTTTGATCTCGTTACCGACATGCACTCTTTTCTCGTTCCCGTGATATAACATTCTAGTGATCACATCACTTGCTTGCAAGCTATCTTAATGTGATATCACCGAGAGGGACCAGAGAATATCTATCCGTCATCGGGATTGACAAATTCCACTCTTGATCCATGAGCCTCAACATAACACCTTCGTAGTACTGAACCAATCTTTATAGTCACCCTGTTACGGTGTGACGTTTGATGTTATCAAGATACTCTTCCGGTGTTAGCAATTAACATGATCTCATGGTCTAAGGATAAAGATTACTTCGTATGATGTTATAGAAATATAAACATAATTACTTGATCGTAATGCTATACTTCGGATGAATGTTCATCACCTCATTCCACCAATGGTGTGACCTTGTTATTAACAACATCCAATGTCCATGATCAGGAAACCTTGATCATCTTGTTAATCAACAAGCTAGTCTATAAGAGAGGCATAACTAGGAACCCTTTTTGTTTATTAAACACACATGTATTGATGTTTCCTGATCAATACAATTCTAGCATGTAAAATAAACATCTATCATATATAAGGAATATATAATAACAACTTTATTATTGCCTCTCAGGGCATATTTCCTTTACTCTCCCACTTTCACTAGAGACAATAATCTAGTTCACATAGTGATAAATCTAACACCCATGGAGTTCTGGTGTTGATCATGTTTTTCCCTAGGGAGGACTTTAGTCAATGGATCTGCTACATTTAGGTCCGTGTGTACTTTACAGATCTTTATATCTCCATCCTTGACATGCTCGCGGATGGAGTAAAACCGGCGGTTAATATGCTTGGAATTCTTGTGAGACCTCGGTTCCTTTGCGTTGGCTATGGCTCCATTGTTGTCACAATGCATCACCATTGGGTCCGACGCACTGGGAACCACACCTAGTTCCGTAATGAACTCTTTCATCCAAACCGCCTCATGCACTGCTTCTGAAGCAGCAACATATTCCGCCTCCGTCGTTGATCTAGCCACCACAGGTTGTTTGGAACTCATCCAACTAACTGCTGCTCCGTTCAAGAGAAATACGTATCCGGATTGAGACTTAGAGTCATCCGGATCGGTGTCAAAGCTAGCATCGACATAACACTTAGCGACTAGCTCTTCTTCACCTCCGTATATAAGAAACATATCCTTAGTTCTTCTCAAGTACTTGAGGATGTTCTTTACCGTTATCCAGTGTTCCGAACCTAGATCAGATTGGTACCTACTAGTCAAAGTAATAGCATGTGCCATATCCGGTCTTGTACATAGCATGGCATACATAATAGAGCCTATGGCTGACGCATAGGGGCTCTTATCCATCATCTCTCTTTCTTCCGCCGTAGCCGGACTTTGAGTCTTACTCAATGTCTTGCATTGCAACATAGGTAAGAACCCCTTCTTACTTTCGTCTATATTAAACTTCTTTAATATCTTACCAAGGTATGTACTCTGCGATAGTCCAATTAGGCAAATTAATCTATCTCTATAGATTTTAATGCCTAATATATATGACATTTCACCAAGGTCTTTCATCAAAAATTTGCTGTTTAGATAACTTTTAACACTGTTTAAAAGATCTATATCATTTCCAATCAATAATATGTCATCCACATATAATATCAAAAATGCCACATTGCTCCCACTCACTTTCTTGTAAATACAAGCCTCTCCATAAGTTTGGACAAATCCAAACTCTTTGATCACCTCATCAAAGCGGAGATTCCAACTCCGGTATGCTTGCTTCAGTCCATAGATGGATCGCTCAAGTTTGCATACCTTATTACCATCCTTAGGATCGACAAAACCCTTAGGTTGTATCATATACAACTCTTCTTCAATATTACCATCGAGGAACACAGTTTTGACATCCATCTGCCATATTTCATAATCTAAATATGCAGCAATTGCTAACATAATCCTAACCGACTTAAGCATCGCTACGGGAGAAAATGTCTCTTCGTAGTCAACTCCTTAAATTTGTCGAAACACCTTTGCGACAAGTCGAGCCTTATAGATGGTCACATTACCATCAGCATCAGTTTTCCTTTTGAAAATCCATTTATTCTCAACGGCCTTTCGATCGTGAGGTAAGTCCACCAAGTTCCAAACTTGGTTCTCATACATGGATTCCATCTCAGATTTCATGGCTTCCAGCCATTTGTTGGAATCCGGGCTCATCATCGCTTCTTCATATGTCCCAGGGTCATCCATTTCATCAACCATGAAATTCACAACAGGATTGCCGTACAGTTTAGGAGCTGCACGTGTCCTGCTTGACCCGCGAGGTTCGGTAGTGTCCTCTTTCAGAGTTTCATGATCATTATCATTAGCTCTCTCTTCATTAGGTGAAGTCAACTCCGAAACAACTTCCGGTGCTGCGCCACTCGCCATTCCATGAAGAGAAGGTTCAATAACCTCTTCGAGTTCTACCTTCCGACTACTCACACCTTTCGCGAGAAACTCCTTCTCAAGAAAGGATTCATTCTTGGCAACAAAAACCTTGCCCTCAGATCTGTGATAGAAGGTATACCCAATTGTTTCCTTAGGGTATCCTATGAAGACGCATTTTTCCGCTTTGGGTTCGTGTTTATTTGGTTGAAGTTTATTCACATAAACATCGCATCCCCAAACTTTAAGAAATGACAGCTTAAGTTTGTTTCCAAACCATAATTCATGCGGTGTCGTTTCAACGTATTTAGATGGTGCCCGATTTAAAGTGAATGCAGCTGTTTCCAGTGCAGAACCCCAAAATGACAGTGGCAAGTCAGTCAGAGACATCATAGATCGAACCATATCCAATAAGGTACGATTACAATGTTCCGACACACCATTACGTTGTGGTGTTCTGGTAGGCGTGAGTTGTGAAACTATTCATGTGTGTGCTAAACTCGTAACTTAGATACTCTCCTCCACGGTCAGACCATAGAAATTTGATCTTTCTATTACGATGATTTTCCACTTCATTCTGAAATTCCTTGAACTTTTCAAAAGTTTCAGACTTGTGTTTCATCAAATAGATATACCCGTATCTACTCAAATCATCCGTGAAAGTAACAAAATAACGATATCCACGTCGCGCCAACACATTCATTGGTCCACACACATCAGTATGTATGATTTCCAATAGATCTGTCGCCTGTTCCATTGAACCAGAAAACGGCGTTCTAGTCATCTTGCCCATAAGGCATGGCTCACATGTATCAAATGATTCAAAATCAAGTGATTCCAAAAGTCCATCAGAATGGAGTTTCTTCATGCGTTTAACGCCAATATGACCTAGACGGCAGTGCCACATATATGTAGACATATCATCATCAAGTTTAATATTTTTAGCATTGACATTATGAATGTGTGTAATATTACTATCGAGATCTATCAGAAATAAACCATTCAACATAGGTGCATGACCATAAAAGATATCATTCTTATAAATCGAACAACCATTGTTTTCAGATTTAAAGGAATGACCACTTTGCATCAAACACGATCCAGATACAATGTTCATGCTCAGTGCAGGCACTAAATAACAATTATTTAGGTTTATAACTAATCCCGATGGCAAATGGAGAGGTAGTGTCCCGACGGCGATCACATCAACTTTTGATCCATTGCCGACCTGCATCCTGATCTCATCCCTTGCTAGTTGTCGCTTGTTCTGTAGCCCCTGAACCGATTTACATATATTAGCAACCGATCCCGTATCAAATACCCAGGTGCTACTGCGAGTACTAGTCAAGTACACATCAATAACATGTATATCACATATACCTTTGTTTGCCTTGCCGGACTTCTTGTCTGCCAAATACTTGGGGAAGTTGCGCTTCCAATGGCCAGTCCCCTTGCAATAGTAACACTCGGTGTCAGACTTAGGGCCAGCTCGGGGTTTTTTTTCAGGCGTGGCAACAGACTTGCCACCCTTCTTTCCCTTGTGCTTGCCTTTCTTAACTTTCTTGAAACCGGTGGTCCTATTGATCATCAACACTTGATGTTCTTTCCTAATCTCCACTTCTGCAGTCTTAAGCATTGACAGAAGCTCGGGAAGAGACTTCTTAATGCCCTGCATATTATAGTTCATCACGAAGCTCTTGTAGCTAGGTGGCAGAGTTTGGAGAACACGATGTATGCCTAAGTCAATGGAAATCGTTATTACCAAGGACACAAGCTTATCAGCGTACCCAGACATTTTGAGTACATGCTCACTAACGGAGCTATTTTCCTCCATCATGCAGCTAAAGAACTTTTCTGTAGCATTATAACTCTCTACGGCAGCATGGGTATCGAAAATCATTTTCAATTCTCCCATGGTATCAAAGGAATTGCCATTTTCGAAACGCTTTCGAAGTTCTTGCTCTAGCCCATACAGTATGCCGCAATGAACTAAGTTGTGGTCCTCCTGACGAGTCACATAGACATTCTTTTCCTCGTCAGGGGCATCAGGAGCTGGTGGGGGGCCTAGCGGTGCATCTAGCACATATTGCTTTTGTGCAGCAGTGAGGAGAATCCTCAAATTCATAGCCCAGTTGGTGAAGTTTCTACCATTCGCAACAAGTTTCTCTTTCTCCATGAACACATTGAAATTAAAAGCAGGTGGTGCCATCTACAACAGAATTTGTAAAGTTTATTTAGACTAAGTTTATGATAGATTGAGTTCAACTAATCCAAATTACTAATGAACTCCCACTCAAAAACGACATCCCTCGTGTCCTTTTGGTGATTACATGAACCAAATCCACTACACCAAGTCCGATCATCACGTGAGTTGATGTAGCTTCAAAGGCGAGCATCTATATGGGCATCATATCAACTATATGACTCATGCTTAACCTTTCGGTCCGTGTTACGAGGCCATGTCTATACATGCTAGGCTCGCCAAGTAAGAACCTTAGTATTCGCGTGTGTAAAACTGTCTTACACCCATTCCTATGAAAGCGTAGATTCGAGTACACCCGATCATCACGTGATGTCTCGAAACACGATCCACAGAACGGTGCATACTTAAGGAAGAACACATGTTTATCTTGATATCTAAATGAGGGATCATCTTATAATGCTACCAAGAGCGTCAAACTAGCAGTATAAGATGCAAACATCTAATGTGTAAAGTGAGATGATATGGTCCATGCATTTGATCTCTATCACTTGCTTCGTGGTATGATCTCTATCCTTCCTTTGTGTGTAAGGCCAAGGTCTATGGAACTTACACGTTGAGCGTGTTGTAAGATGTAGCATCCCATCTGTATAACATATGTAATGCTACATGGTTTAATAATATAATGGCTACTTCCTGCATATAATTGTTGCATCATAATTATATCATGTTCATGTCATCATGCCACCTCGCATTTGAGCATCATATAAAACCCTTTTGATTTGATTCTTCTCTCATATGCATTATTAATTGTATTTGGCTCTTGATATATTGTATTTGAATCTTGATATATGCTTGATGCCCAAATTGAGTTGGGGGCATATCTTTTATTCAACTCCATCACCTTTTCTTTGTCACCACCCTATAATTCCACCATCCAACTATATGCGAGCCCTTGCCTTTCTATCAATATTTACATCTAGCTCATGTGTGTTAAGATGGATCCACTTTTACTTCTACATGCTCCCATATATGATATATGTTGTCTTCACCAGAATCAATATGTGGAGCCTCATGGCCACCTTCGCATGCCATGTGAGTAGGACACTTCATATATCTTCCATAGGATTTGTTTTGAACACCCGAGCATGTTTAATATAATTGTGGCTAAATAATCATCTAGTGGAACCACATACTAGTATAGCCATTTATATTCATCTATGCTTATTTTCATCCATACCATATGAGGAATCAAACTTGAAGCTTCCTGTCTGGATTTGGTTCAAATTTGAACGCATGCATCACAATATAGTGCCCTTGTGAATTATATTTGTTTTAAAAATATAAAGTGGCCCTTGAGTTCCCATGCATGGGCCATGCAAGATTTACACCTTCTTCTTTTCCCTCTTTTATTTGAGTTGCATTTGGTGCTTGTTTGTGAAGTGGAGACCCAATCACCACCACCCCTTTCTTTTCTTGGCAAGTACACCACCAAACCATCCCTTACCCTTACACCTCTCTATTTTTTCCCTCTAACCCTAGTTCTAGCCTAAACCCAACCCTTAACCCCACCTCACCTCTCTCTCTACACCTTAGCCGAGCCACCACCTCAGATGTACACCACCCGAGCCTGCCATACTGGCCCCACATCCCAGCTACCCTCTCTACCCCTAACCCTACTGCAGGCCGAAGCCTCCCTCCTAACCTAGCTAACCCGAGCCTCCCTCTCTTCTTTTCTTTCTCTCTCCCTGCCATGCTGGCCCCAGCCCTAGTCTGCCCCACCTTGCTCTCTTCTTGGCCCACCTGCCATGCCTGTCCTGTCCCAGGTCGAGCCTAGCTCGTGCATGAGAGGAGGAGGGTGAAAAGGTGGTCGAAGCCACCTTTATCTACCCCGCGCCCCACCGGCCTCTTCCCTGTCTCTCTCCCTCGTGTTTAGCCATCTCCCCACGTCTCTGCCTCGCCAGATCCACCCCAGGGCCTTGCCTCTCCCCTCTTCTTCTCCACCGTCACCAACCCCTCTCTCGCCGGTCACCGTCAGAACCGCCGCCGCTTCCTCGATTCAACCGGTGTGGGCGAGGTGGAGGTGGTCGAGGAGACCGAGGAGGACCCCCTGCGTCACCCTGGACGCGCCAGCGAGGAGGAGGAGCCCTAGACCGTTGCACACCGACGTTGCCCGAGCGAAACCCTAGCTCGCTGTCCTCCAGCTCCACCGCCGATCCGATGCACGCCTGCCCGATCCACCACCACCGAGAGCCCCGTGGTGAGCCTCCGACCCCCCTGACATCCTCTCGCTCTTCATCTCTTCCTAGAAGAGCGGATCGTTCTGTCGGGCACTCTCTGTGCGTGATGTCGCTGCCCCCGTCCCGCCATGG
This sequence comes from Avena insularis, assembly GCA_023614405.1. Lineage (NCBI taxonomy): Eukaryota > Viridiplantae > Streptophyta > Magnoliopsida > Poales > Poaceae > Avena > Avena insularis. The sequence goes on along the minus strand of CM042696.1, from coordinate 281,992,166 downwards.
TAGCCTCTTCTAGCCGCGCAGCGGTTACCCAGCAACAACCCCCGGTCGCCGCATTGGTAGCCCCCACCACGCGCCAGCACCAGGTCGCGCGTTCGAGTCTCCATCGCGCTCGCCAGCGTCGAGATCCGTCCACAAACACGCAGAAGAAAACAGAGCGGGGTTGTTTTCTAGTTAACCCCCCAACCTTTTGTTTTCGCAACCCGCAGTCCAGTCCGGGCCCGCCTGTCATCGACTGTGGCAGTTTTATGTTTAGGAACCCTTCTTTCCACGTCTAAACCCGCAGTCCTCGGCCGCGCCAGGTGGGACCTGCTCCTTCACCTGCTGGCTTGTGGGACCGATCAAGGCAAGGCCCACTTGTTAACCACTGTGGCTCGCTATGGTCGCGGTGAGCAAAGTCTGCCGCGTGTTGGTTTGAGCCAGCTCAGCGTGGCCCCACCGTTAGTGACTGGGGCTAGCTGAGGCTGTGTATAAAATGTTCCCTGGATATCTGTTTAAACAAAACAAATTCAAAATTGTTTGTATTCAAATTCAAATTTGTTTTTAAATAACTTTTAAATTACAAATCCAAATAATACTTGTAATATATGTTTTGAAATCGGAAAAATGTGAGGAATTTAAATATGCTATTCAAAATAATGTTTGAGCAATTTAAAATTTCGAGATGATTAAAATTACAATAAAATGCCCTTTTTCTTAATTAATTAATAACTTTAGTTTTATAACTCCAAATTTGACAAATAATATGTGTAAATCGATTAGAGCGACGAGCCCGTTCTATCTATGCATTCCATGTTCTGAATTGCAGCATGCATCATATATATAATAAGTATACAGCAAGTGTTATGAGACCAAACCGGGCTAAAAATTTAATAAAATGCTTTAATCTTGTACCCCACACCTCACCCATGCCATGCTACATTATTGCCATGCAAATTGTGCATCATTCATCATGGCATGATTGTTTGCTTGACGCATTTTAATTCATATGCTTGTGAACTCTATTTATGTTGGCCCTTGTTTGTTTGGTTCTTCTTCGAATAAACGCTGAGCAGGGGATATATCAGGAATCCCAGGAGCACTACCCAGATCCGTCCATCGCTTCAACTGAGCTGCCAGGCAAGCACTACCACATGCTTGCATACATATAATACCTATTTCCTCTATCTTATTCTTGCATCATTGAGTCGCGATTGCATTAAATTGAATCCCAAGTACTGCATAGCCTTTACTTTTAAACCTCACCGAAGCTTGTTCCTCCATCCCATGAGCCATTGCTACAGGAGTTGTTTGAGCCATGAGGGTCGTAGCACAGCATGTGTAGGGTATGTGAGAGTCTGCTGTATAACGAGGTACCTAAACAACTTAACCTGAGTAGTAATGGGATAACTAATGAAAGTGGCACCGGTGAGCAATATCTGCTATTTGGTTCTTCATGCTCACTTGTGTCCCGTAGGATCCCGAGTACTTGATTCCTGTTCCTTGACTATTCAAGACTATCCACATCCGGGAGGCCTTATGGACCCCCCGAGCCGAGCTTGATTCATTCTTATTTCTTGGGGCCACAACGTAGTTTGGGGCTTTATTACTATCCTGTACTTATGCCATGCTTTATCGCTTTATTTAAGATTGTGTGGAGAACTCAGACTGCTTTTGGATCGCCACGCTTCGCGTATCGACAAGCCCAGTCACACTTTCGGGTTCCCAGTGTTTATACCGTTGTCGCAAACCTCGGTCCATCTCGAGCCGCCAACTTCGCTATGGTAGCTTATTGGGGTGGCCCCCTGAAACATTTCTGAATCCTGTGATTGCTTTATCGTGAATGCCTCGTTGGGTTTTGATTTGGTTTTTCCGAGGTTGATCGAGTGTGTGTTGCTATTTGTGCACCCCTGCAGGGTAAATCTTTCTTAAAGCCGTGTCCGTGGTTATGGACGACTTGGAGCACAGTTTCTCGATCATAGACAAGTATAACTAAAGTACCGCTTTTAATTTGACTAATTACCTGACTAGTAAATAGTGCAACATTCATGGAATGGTTAATAAAACTGCCAACGGATGGGGGTTATTCGTCCGCTTCCTCGTTGGTAAGTGAGGAGGAGGATGAATCTGTTAATATTACTATTATAACTGTTGTTCTTAATTAACGAACATTCGTCTATCTTTGGTTAGGCGGATGGGTAGCGAGTATCTATAGAATTGTTAGTGATTATCTTTTGCTGCAATTGCGTCACCCCAGGTTGTGTCCCCTTTAGAGTCATAAAGACTTGCTGAGTACCCCTAGGGTCTCACATGATAAATTGTTTGATTCAGATGAACAGGTATACTCGCAAGATGGATACTGCGTGGAGGAGACGGACGAGGTTGGCAACGATCACTCGGTGTAGAGATTCCGGGAACGGGGATCCGTGAGATCTGTGGGCGGGATGTGTTTATTTATGTGGCATCTTGTGCCTATTTGCTTCTTATCCGTACTCGGATCTTGTCTTCCGCTTCTGCCTGATACTCTGATGTTTGATGTATGAGGAGCTATCCTAAATTATTATCTCTATCTAGGATATTTGGATCTTGCCGTATGGCGTTGGAATATTTCTATTTCTTTTTAGATGGAATGGCTCTGAGGACTGTTGTATGTGGCTTGCATACATACTCATTTGTGTATGTAGTTCATCCCTTCGCTTGCCGATTACGCCGCTCGTTCTTGTCCCGATGTTCTGAAAATGGTTAGGACGGCCGAAAGGTCTACCTGTGAGTGGCCATTGGCCCCACCGTACTATTTTAACCATTTTCGCTAATCCATGCATGTAACTAAGAGCGTAATTCACCGAGGTAGTTACAATTGGTATCAGAGCCATCCCGCCCTTCAGGGTCTCAGCCAAATGGTCGTTGTCAGTCTAGCAAATATTTTGGTAGCTATGTATACTAGGGAAAAACAAAACGTGATAGTAGGACTGCTTCCATTTTTCTTCTTACCCACCCACCCACCCTTTTCTTGTAAGGAAGTGTAACATTTTCAATCCTCTTCTAAAATTCAAACTAGGATTCACGTGTTCTGGGTTCCGTAGTACCATAGGTTGTGTGTGTGTGTGTGAATTCCTTGTCTATATGTTGCATCCAACATGTTATCACTATCGGCCTTTTGGTTATCAACTGTTGGTACATTCCATACCGACAGGATTTTGCAAACCGACGCGATCTATCTGATTTGTTGTATACCGACGCGGTCTGTCTTACTCTTTGTTATCCGACGTTATCTTGTTTGGGGTGTTCGTTTCCGTAGTTACCAATCTTTAGGTTCATCTTAAGAAGAAGGTGTTGGGATATGTGTTTTACTTATTCATGTGCGGAGTAATGATTTGAGTGCGGGATGGAGTCGCGACCATACCACTACTTTTCTCATTCGTTCTTGTATATTGAATTGGTAGAGTTACTAATCTTGATTCGTTAAGTGGTTTTGCACATATAGTGGTATTTTAATGCCGAAATTTGCGGAATTTTTTTTCTTTTTTAGCTTGTGTACCACACTCCTTGTTCAGTCGTGTGCGATATGCTTAATATCTTCTTGGTGCTTTGAACTTTGTTGATATTTTAATATCATCTTAGTGAATTGTATCCTTTAATCTTGGTTAATTCCATTTTGGCACTATTTTGGATTATTATTATTCTCCATTATGGTACTAACTTGTGTTTTATATCAATCACAGGATGACACCACCACGCCGTTCTGAGGAGGACATACAACCTGAACTGGGGGCTGCGTTAGCAAGCATCGCCAATGCCTTGGTCACAATGCAGCAGAACCAGCAGCGATTTGAAGAAAGTGTCAGGAGGAATGAGTTTGTTCCGCTACCTCCACCTCCCAAGCGAGGAGACATCAAAAGCTCCCTGAAATTCAACCCACGTCAATTTGACGTGTCTGATCAACCACTTGATGTTGATGATTGGTTGCATGATATGTCAAGGTTACTGGTGACAGCTGATGTTCCTGAGCAAGAATGGGTAAAATGTGCCACTCACCTTCTGAAGGGATATGCAGCTCTTTGGTGGGAGAATTACCTCAAGGCGAACTACACTGGTTTTCAGCCTACTTGGGAACAGTTCACTGGAGCTTTCAAAGAGCAATATCTATCAGAAATTTTCATGGAGAGGATGAAGGAAGTGTTTCTCAACCTCAAGCAGGGAAATGACAATGTCAATACCTATATTAGAAACTTCATGAACCTTTCTCGGTATGGTGGCGATGAGATCTCTGATGACAAGAAGAAGCAAAAAGGGTTCAGACAACGACTCAATGCATCGATTAAATATGCAATCACACATGCAAGTCCGGCGTCTTTTCTGGAACTCCAACATACAGCTCTGTAGGAAGAAGCAAGTAGGCAAGTGTTTGAGGAGTCAAAGAAAGACAACCGCGATGCAGCAAGCTCTTCAGCTATGTCAACTCCTTCTAAGCGTCGTGTCTGGGTTCCTAACACCCCACCGTCGCTCCTGGATCCACCAAGACCTTCAAGCTACGCGGCAAGGCCACCAAACTTCCTCACTGCTGATCCCAGGGGCTACAACCACAACTACCCTAGAGTGCCTGGCGGAGCCCTGGCTACGTTGCTCCACGTCCACCTGGTGCTTGTTACACTTGTGGAAACACTGGGCATCAACACTGGAACTGTCCAATGAACAACAAAGCTCTTCCTCCACCACCTCCAAGACCTGCGGCAAGCTCTCCTTCGGTTCGTGCACCACCACCTCAGGCTCTCAACATCAACACCAAGCCCGGGTCTACTGTTGCTCGTGCCAACTGTGTCAATGTCGCTCAAGCTGAGCATGCACCTGGAGTTGTGATGGGTATGCTTCCTGTTAACTCAGTTCCTGCAAGAGTTTTATTTGATTCTGGTGCATCACATTCTTCCGTGTCATACAAGTTTGCGGAGAGTAATGGGTTACCTTCTGATGCCTCATGGTGCAATCTCCTGGTTCAAGTATAAGGGCTTCTAAAATCAGCCATGGCAATCAAATTGAGATTGGTGGTTATTCGTGCCCGGCTTCCTTAATTATTCTAGGCAATTCTGACATTGATGTTATCTTGGGCATGGATTGGTTGACAGCAAATGCAGCTGTGATTGATTATGCTGAACGCTCGGTTTCTCTGAAAATTCCTGAAGGCCATATAGTCTATTCTCCAAGTCTGACTCCTGCTATTCAGCTTTTCTCTTTGGTGGCTCTGAATGATGATGCTATGGAAGCTATTCAGAGTGTCCCGGTGGTCTGTGAGTTCCCAGATGTCTTTCCTGAAGAGTTGCCAGGTATGCCTCCGGATCGGGAGGTCGAGTTTGTGATTGAGCTTGAACCTGGAACCGCTCCTATCTCCAAGCGGCCTTATAAAATGGGTCCTGCTGAGTTGGCTGAACTCAAATGTCAGCTTGATGAACAAGAGAAGTTGGGTTTCATTTAGCACAGTACTTCTTCTTGGGGTAGCCCAACCATCTTTGTGAAGAAGCGAGACAAGACTGATAGACTTTGTGTTGACTATCGGGCTCTTAATGCTAAAACCATCAAGAATAAATATTCCCTTCCGCGGATTAATGATCTCTTCGATCAGCTAGCTGGAGCTGTGGTATTCTCTAAGCTTGACTTGAGAAGTGGATATCATCAAATCAAGATTCGCAAGGAAGATGTTCCCAAAACAGCTTTCACCACCCGTTATGGCCTGTATGAGTACATGGTCATGTCTTTCGGTCTCACCAACGCACCTGCCACCTTCTCAAGGCTTATGAACTCGGTTTTCATGGAGTATCTTGATAAGTTCGTTGTGGTCTATCTGGATGACATCCTAGTCTATTCTAAGTCAAAGGAAGAACATGAAGAACACCTTCGGTGCGTCCTAAACAAGCTTCGTGAGAACCGCTTGTATGCAAAGTTCTCCAAATGTGAGTTTTGGCTGCCTCAAGTCACCTATCTTGGTCACGTCATCTCTGCCAAGGGCATTGCCGTCAACCCAGAAACTGTAAAGACAATTGTTGACTGGCTTCCTCCTGTAAATGTCAAAGAATACGAAGTTTCCTTGGTTTGGATAGTTATTGCCGTCGCTTCGTTCAGAACTTCTCGAAGATTGCGAAGCATCTTACCGATCTCCTCAAGAAAGGCAAGAAATACCTTTGGACTCCTGCATGTCAAGCAAGCTTTGAAACACTCAAAGAGAAGCTCACTTCCACACCAGTCTTGATTCCTCCAGATACATCAAAGCCTTTCCAGATATTCTGTGACGCCTCATTGCAAGGATTGGGTCCGGTCCTTATGCAAGAGAAACAAGTTGTTGCTTATGCCTCTCGACAGTTGAAGACGCATGAGATCAACTATCCTACACATGACCTCGAACTTGCAGCAGTTGTCTTTGCGTTGAAAGTATGGAGGCACTACTTGCTTGGCAACCGTTGTGAAATCTTTTCTGATCACAAGAGTATGAAGTATATCTTCACACAGCCTGATCTCAACCTTCATCAGAGGAGGTGGATTGAAGCAATCAATGATTTTGATTTGACCATCAACTACACTCCGGGCAAAGCTAATGTCATGGCCGATGCTCTCAGCCGCAAAGCTTATGTCGGCAACCTCATGGTGGAAGAACAACAGCCTCTCTTGTGCGAGGAATTCCGTCAACTCAACCTTGAAATTGTGGATCAAGGGTATCTTCTGAACCTTCTGGCAACCCCTCTCTTGGAAGAAAAGGTTCGCTCCATTCAACTTGGTGATCCTTACACTAAAAAGATCATCTCCAACATTCAGCTTCCGAAGTATGAGTCTTTCCACGTCGACGACCAAGGCACTCTTTTCTTTGAACACCGGATGTTTGTTCTGAACTACCCAGGTTTAAGAGAGCATGTTCTCAAGGAGCCGCATGATTCCATTCTTTCTATCCACCCTGGCAGCACTAAGATGTACATGGACTGAAAACACAATATTGGTGGCCTGGGTTGAAACGATATTGTGCCAAGTATGTCTCGGAGTGTGATGTCTGCCGCAGAGTTAAAGCTGTCCATCAGAAACCTTCCGGTCTTCTACAGCCATTGAAACCCCCGGAATGGAAATGGGAGAAAGTAGAGATGGACTTCATCACTGGTTTTCCATGGTCGCAGAAGGGCAACAATGCAATCTTTGTTGTCATTGATAGGCTTTCTAAAGTGGCTCACTTCTTTCCCATCAAGGAAACAATTTCTGCAATCCAGTTGGCCGAGCTCTATATCAACAGAATTGTCTCTCTGTATGGAGTTCCTCTTGAGATCAGTTCAGACCGTGGAAGCATCTTCACTTCCAAGTTCTGGGGAAGTTTCCAAAATGCTTTGGGAACAAAATTGAACTTCAGCACAGCTTACCACCCTCAGTCGCAAGGACAAGTTGAAAGGATCAATCAGATTCTAGAAGATATGCTCCATGCTTGCGTCATCTCTTTCAGCATGAAGTGGGAAGAATGTCTTCCTTATGCTGAATTCTCTTACAACAACAGCTTCCAGAAAAGTCTAAAGATGGCACCATTTGAGGCTCTCTATGGTCACAAATGCAGAACTCCGATTGGTTGGTCGGGCGCAGGTGAAAGAATATTGTTTGGCCCCGACATTTTAACTCAAGCGGAGGAGAAGGTTCACATCATTCTTGAAAATCTAAAGATTGCTCAAAGTCGCCAGAAGAGCAATTATGACAGAAAGCACACGGACATGGAGTATGTCCCTGGTGATCTCGTTTACCTTCGTGTCACTCCCATGAGAGGCACGCACCGCTTTGGTATCAAAGGAAAGCTGGCTCCTAGATACATCGGTCCATTCAAAATCCATGGAAGAAGAGGAGAAGTTTCTTATGCTCTTGAGCTCCCTGAAAAACTCAAGGTCCATGATGTTTTCCACATCTCTCAACTCAAGAAGTGCTTCAAGGATCCCGGCAGGACCGTGGACCATGAGCTTATCAATCTACAAGAAGACCTGTCTTATCAAGAACACCCGACAAAAATCCTTGAAGTCGCAGAAAGAAGGACTCGCAACAAGTCGATCAAGTTCTGCAAGGTGCAGTGGTCGCACCATTCCGTAGATGAAGCAACTTGGGAACGCGAAGATGAGCTCCGTTCCAAGTATCCTACCCTCTTTGAGTCTTCTTCTTCGTAGAATCTCGGGGCGAGATTCCTGTTTAGTGGGGGAGAGTTGTAGCATGCCATCTGTCTAACATATGTAATGCTACATGGTTTAATAATATAATGGCTACTTCCTACATATAATTGTTGCATCATAATTATATCATGCTCATGTCATCATTCCACCTTGCATTTGAGCATCATATAAAACCCTTTTGATTTGATTCTTCTCTCATATGCATTATTAATTGTATTTGAATCTTGATATATGCTTGATGCCCAAATTGAGTTGGGGGCATATCTTTTATTCAACTCCATCACCTTTTCTTTGTCACCACCCTATAATTCCACCATCCAACTATATGTGAGCCCTTGCCTTTCTATCAATATTTACATCTAGCTCATGTGTGTTAAGATGGATCCACTTTTACTTCTACATGCTCCCATATATGATATATGTTGTCTTCACCAGAATCAATATGTGGAGCCTCATGGCCACCTTCGCATGCCATGTGAGTAGGACACTTCATATATCTTCCATAGGGTTTGTTTTGAACAACCGAGCATGTTTAAATATAATTGTGGCTAAAGAATCATCTAGTGGAACCACATACTAGTATAGCCATTTATATTCATCTATGCTTATTTTCATCCATACCATATGAGGAATCAAACTTGAAGCTTCTTGTCTAGCTTTGGTTCAAATTTGAATGCATGCATCACAATATAGTGCCCTTGTGAATTATATTTGTTTTACTAATATAAAGTGGCCCTTGAGTTCCCATGCATGGGCCATGCAAGATTTACACCTTCTTCTTTTCCCTCTTTTATTTGAGTTGCATTTGGTGCTTGTTTGTGAAGTGGAGACCCAATCACACCACCCCTTTCTTTTCTTGGCAAGTACACCACCAAACCATCCCTTACCCTTACACCTCTCTATTTTTTTCCCTCTAACCCTAGTTCTAGCCTAAACCCAACCCTTAACCCCACCTCACCTCTCTCTATACACCTTAGCCGAGCCACCCCCTCAGATGTACACCACCCGAGCTTGCCATGCTGGCCCCACACCCCAGCTGCCCTCTCTACCCCTAACCCTACCCCAGGTCGAAGCCTCCCTCCTAACCTAGCTAACCCGAGCCTCTCTCTCTTCTTTTCTTTCTCTCTCCCTGTCGTGCTGGCCCTAGCCCGAGTCTACCCCACCTTGCTCTCTTCTTGGCCCACCTGCCATGCTTGTCCTGTCCCAGGTCAAGCCCAGCTCGTGCACGAGAGGAGGAGGGTGAAAAGGTGGTCGAAGCCACCTTTATCTACCCCGCGCCCCACCGGCCTCTTCCCTGTCTCTCTCCCTCGTGTTTAGCCATCTCCCCACGTCTCTTCCTTGCCAGATCCACCCCAGGGCCTTGCCCCTCCCCTCTTCTTCTCCACCGTCACCAACCCCTCTCTCGCCGGTCACCGTCAGAACCATCGCCGCTTCCTCGATTCAGCCGGTGTGGGAGAGGTGGAGGTGGTCGAGGAGACCGAGGAGGACCACCTGCGTCACCCTGGACGCGCCAGCGAGGAGGAGGAGCCCTAGACCGCTGCACACCGACGTTGCCCGAGCGAAACCCTAGCTCGCTGTCCTCCGGCTCCACCGCCAATCCGATGCACGCCTGCCCGATCCACCACCACCGAGAGCCCCGCGGTGAGCCTCAGACCCCCCTGACATCCTCTCGCTCTTCATCTCTCCCTAGAAGAGCAGATCGTTCTGTCGGGCACTCTCTGTGCGTGACGTCGCTGCCGCCGTCCCGCCATGGTAGCCTCTTCTAGCCGCCAGAAGGTTACCCAAAGAACAACCCCCGGCTGCGCCGTAGCCGCCACCGCAGCGACAAAATCGTCGTATGAGTCTCCGCCACGCTCTGCGTACCGGCGTCAGATCCGTCAGAAACACGCAGGAAGAAAAACAGTAGCGTGGGGCTGTTTTCCAGTTAACCCCCCAACCTTTTGTTTTCGCAACCCGCAGTCCAGTCCGGGCCCGCCTGTCATCGACTGTGGCAGTTTTACGTTTAGGCACCCCTTCTTTCCGCGTCTAAACCCGCAGTCCCCAGCCGCGCCAGGTGGCACCTTCTCCTTCACCCGCTGGCTTGTGGGACCGATCAAGGCAAGGCCCACTTGTCAACCACTGTGGCTCACTGTGGTCGCGGTGAGCAAAGTCTGCCGCGTGTTGGTTTCAGCCAGCTCAGCGTGGCCCCACCGCCAGTGACTAGGGCTAGTTGAGGCTGTGTATAAAACGTTCCCTGGATATCTGTTTAAACAAAACAAATTCAAAATTGTTTGTATTCAAATTCAAATCTGTTTTTAAATAACTTTTAAATTACGAATACAAATAATACTTGTAATATATGTTTTGAAATCAGAAAAATGAGAGGAATTCAAATATGCTATTCAAAATAATGTTTGAGCACTTAAAAATTTCGAGATGATTAAAATTACAATAAAATGCCCTTTTTCTAAATTAATTAATAACTTTAGTTTTATAACTCAATATTTGACAAATAATATGTCTAAATCGATCAGAGCGATGAGCCTGTTCTATCTATGCATTCCATGTTCTGAATTGCATCATGCATCATATAAATAATAAGTATACAGCAAGTGTTATGAGAGCAAACCGGGCTAAAAACTTAATAAAATACTTTAATCTTGTACCCCACACCTCACCCATGCCATGCTACATTATTTCCATGCAAATTGTGCATCATTCATCATGGCATGATTGTTTGCTTGACGCATTTTAATTCATATGGTTGTGCACTCTATTTATGTTGGCCCTTGTTTGTTTGGTTCTTCTTCGAATAGACGCTGAGCAGGGGATATATCAGGAATCCCAGGAGCACTACCCAGATCCGTCCCTCGCTTCAACTGAGCTGCCAGGCAAGCACTACCACATGCTTGCATACATATAGTATCTATTGCCTCTATCTTATTCTTGCATCATTGAGTCGCGATTGCATTAAATTGAATCCCAAGTACTACATAGCCTTTACTTTTAAACCCCACCGAAGCTTGTTCCTCCATCCCATGAGCCATTGCTACAGGAGTTGTTTGAGCCATGCGGGTCGTAGCACAGCATGTGTAGGGTATGTGAGAGTCTACTGGATAACGAGGTACCTAAACAACGTAACCTGAGTAGTAATGGGATAACTAATGAAAGTGGCACCGGTGAGAAATATCTGCTATTTGGTTCTTCATGCTCACTTGTGTCCCGTAGGACCCCGAGTACTTGATTCCTGTTCCTTGACTATTCGCACTATCCACATCCGGGAGGCCTTATGGACCCCCCTGAGCCAGAGCTTGATTCATTCTTATTTCTTGGGGCCACAACGTAGTTTGGGGCTTTATTACTATCCTGTACTTATGCCATGCTTTACAGCTTTATTTAAGATTGTGCGTGGAACACCTGTACTGTTTTGGATCGCGCCACATTTCCGCGGTATCGACAAGCCTAGTCACACTTTCGGGTTCCCAGTCGTTTACAGCCGTCGTCGCAAACCCTGGGTCCGTCTCGGAGCCGGCCAACTTTGTTGCGGGTAGCTTATTGGGGTGGCCCCCTGAAACATTTCTGAATCCTGTGATCGCTTTGTCGTGAATGCCTCGTTGGGTTTTGATTTGGTTTTTCCGAGGTTGATCGAGTGTGTGTTGCTATTTGTGCACCCCTACAGGGTAAATCTTTCTGAAAGCCGTGTCCGCGGTTATGGACGACTTGGAGCACAGTTTCTCGATCATAGACAAGTATAACTAAAGTACCGCTTTTGATTTGACTAAGTACCTGACTAGTAAATAGTGCAACATTCATGGAATGGTTAATAAAACTGCCAACGGATGGGGGTTGTTCGTCCGCTTCCTCGTTGGTAAGCGAGGAGGAGGATGGATCTGTTAATATTACTGTTATAACTGTTGTTCTTAATTAACGAACATCCATCTATCTTTGGTTAGGAGGATGGGTAGCGAGTATCTATAGAATTGTTAGTGATTATCTTTTGCTCCAATTGCGTCACCCCAGGTTGTGTCCCCTTTAGAGGCATAAAGACTTGTTGAGTACCCCTACGGTCTCACACGATAAATTATTTGATTCAGATGAACAGGTATACTCGCAAGATGGATACTGGGTGGAGGAGACGGACGAGGTTGGCAACGATCACTCGGTGTAGAGATTCCGGGAACGGGGATCCATGAGATATGTGGGCGGGATGTGTTTATTTATGTGGCATCTTATGCCGATTTGCTTCTTATCCATACTCGGATCTTGTCTTCCGCTTCCGCCTGATACTCTGATGTTTGATGTATGAGGAGCTATCCTAAATTATTATCTCTATCTAGGATATTTGGATCTTGCCGTATGGCGTTGCAATATTATTATCTCTATCATCATCGCCCACATATAAACATATGTGTACTACCCGTGCAAAGCACCTACGCATAGATCAGGCTCTGATACCACTGTTGGGTCTGCAGCATAGAAAACAAAAAATTTCCTACGGTGTGAACTACACGCCAAGATCTATCTACTAGGTACAAAGCAACGAGTGGACATACATCCAACAAGAACTTACCGTCGAAGACAACGAGTTTTGTTAACGAGTAGGAACTCGTGGTTGATGTAGTTGTACACTTGCCGATCTCAAGATCGTGAGGAAGTCCGAGTGCCGCAACTCAGCAGCGCATCCGTACTCGCACACATGTTCAAGCCACCGGACAACCTCCACCTCCTCTCTCCAGCGATCCAGCGGAAGCACCAACTCCTTCCAGACGAAATGCCACCAGGAACATGTATCTCGCTAATCCGAGACCATGGGGGAATAATTCTAGAGGGGGAGAGAGATCCTTCACAAGGAGGTGTGAGGATGAAGGAGGGAATGGGTGGCCTTTTATAGGAGGAGGGGGGGTGCCCCCTCTCTCCATGGACGGCGCATGGGGGTGACCCCTCACCTCCCCCATTCATGTGGTGGTAACCCCTCCACATTAAAATGCCTCTTCACATTCCCTTTTAAAGTCTCCACTTTAAATGCATTAAATTTCTCCAAATTTAATGCTCTCTCATTTAATAAAACTCTTTTATTAAATTTATTCAGAATTTTGTTAATTACTTTAATTAACAAACATTCGCATATAGCCCCTTGCAATATTTCAATATCACATGCAGAACCACTTTCTGCAATTTCACCCGAAACAATTTCCGGTTTCTATTGAAACAATTCCTGCGCTTTGCAATTCTTTCGTCTAAAACATATGTGCTCCAAAATGGTGTTCAGTGAATCTTAAGTGTGCCACCCTACGGTTCGCGAATAATGCAGACATGATCGAGACCCTTCTCCGATCAATAATCAGCAGCGAGACCTGGAGATCCATACTGACTCCTACACATTCAACGATGACTTCTATGATCGTGAGAACCTCTAACGCTTGTAACTAAATCCCTTTGTCTCTCGATATATTACATGTCCGATATTCGATCATCGGTATCGCCATACCTAGTTTGATCTCGTGATCGACATGCACTCTTTTCTCGTTCCCGTGATATAACATTCTAGTGATCACATCACTTGCTTGCAAGCTATCTTAATGTGATATCACCGAGAGGGCCGAGAGAATATCTATCCGTCATCGGGATTGACAAATTCCACTCTTGATCCATGAGCCTCAACATAACACCTTCGTAGTACTGAACCCATCTTTATAGTCACCCTGTTACGGTGTGACGTTTGATGTTATCAAGATACTCTTCCGGTGTTAGCAATTAACATGATCTCATGGTCTAAGGATAAAGATTACTTCGTATGATGTTATAGCAATATAAACATAATGACTTGATCGTAATGCTATACTTCAGATGAATGTTCATCACCTCATTCCACCAATGGTGTGACCTTGTTATTAACAACATCCAATATCCATGATCAGGAAACCTTCATCATCTTGTTAATCAACAAGCTAGTCTATAAGAGATGCATAACTAGGAACCCTTTTTGTTTATTAAACACACATGTATTGATGTTTCCTGATCAATACAATTCTAGCATGTAAAATAAACATCTATCATATATAAGGAATATATAATAACAACTTTATTATTGCCTCTCAGGGCATATTTCTTTCACACTAATGCAGGTCGCCTCTAGAGGAGAAGGGCGCCGCTGATTCCGACCACCCCCGGAGCTGCCTCAATCGTCCCTAAGCTCGCCGTTGACCACCGGTCCGTTTGCCCGCCTCGCCGTCGTCGCTGGAGCCCTGGTATGCCCCCTGAGCACCCCCACTGAGTCGTTAGGGTTAGAGTTCGCCGGTGACAGGTCCGTCGTCGACGATGATCCCTAGTCGTTGATCCCCGTTCTAATCCAATGACCCACATCGCCCCGTACCACTTTGCGCGTTATAAGCCGTTGACCGATAGACCCCCCTGTCAGCTGAGCTCTCAAGGATGTCTTCATGGCCGCCCATTAGCGTTCTGCCACTCCCAGTTAATTCAAATTAAGATTTTTCTATTTAGTTTGAACCTAGTTATGTCCCTTAGTTTGAAAATCAATTCAGAGAGATTTACAAATCCAAATGGAGTGATTCCAATTTTGTTAGAAAGCTACTAAAAAGATCTACCAAAGCCTGTTGGATTTAATTCCATTAGAGTTAGAGATCTCTCCTAGTAAAAATAACCAGACAGAAGCATTTGCACCTTACAACATTTTTATAAAATCAACCATGATAGCTTTTGAGTTGATTCCAACTCTCAAAAATCACATTTAAACATACCCATCTGAATATGTGATAATATTAAGGTTTACATGCAGTGACTTTGGACTAGTACCTAAATAATGCTATATAGGCATTTCTAGTCACTTTAAATCATTAAATAATGAACTTAAACCAAAGTAATTATGAACCAACCCTTAAATTACATTCCCACATGTTAAGATATGTGGTGATGACATGTGTCCACATGATCCCATATTTTAAGTGGTGAATATTAAATCTTAGTTAATTTTTAATGAGTAGAAATTACTTTTCTTAAATAAAAAGAATGAAACTAGTTAATAAAACTTGTGATTCTTGTGATGATAATAGATCATCAAATGTATGCCTTAGAGTGCTAATTAGACTAGTTAAGTATTGTTTGGTGATTGTGTATACCGTATGTATTTATAGAAGATAGTACCGACCAAGCTTACGAGGAGGAGGAGTTATACCAAGAGGAGGAAGACAACTTCAACCACTACACAAACCAAGGCAAGCTACTATTAGCAAGCTAGGATTAAACTTGATGGTTTAGCAAAGATGCTCAAGCCATGCTTTGGTTAAACTACTTTGACTATTCTTTACCCCAAGTACTAATTTCAAGCTTTACTTCCTTTACTTTACACAAAGTCCCTTACTTCTTTTGAAGGTAGCATATAGAGTATAAAACTTGACCTATTTTAGATAACTATAGATGTCATTCTATGGCATGAGATTGATCCCATCTTTCCACCTTAGTGAACACTTTTAACTTAGTAGTTTAGAGTAGATAAAACTTTAGTCACTTAGATGGGAACAGTTGGTGAAAATGAATTATGAAAACCTTGGAATGATGAGTCATTCTATTTAGATATTTTGACATGTGTTGAGAAACACAAATGGTTTATGATGATGAAAATGTTGAGGCATGAGCCTTAGCCCTTTTACAAAACTGATGGTTGGATTCGGATGCGATACCATTCCAAATTTACCGTACAACCACAATACCTGAATTAGGTAACGCTTAGTCAGAAGTTTATATGCATTAGTATTAGTCCCCTCACGGGAGAGGTTTGAGCTGAGGCTACCTCTCAATGTTGTCCACCTATGCAGTGCCCAAGATGACATATGGTCATGGTTGGGAGGCCATGCTCATAGGAGAGGTGCTTATACTAGGGTGTGTATATGAAAGGTTATGTTTGATTATCTGCATACTAAGTATGAACATTCAGAGTTATCCCTGACAGATGTATCGAATCTTGTGGTGAAAGTGTACCACCTCTACAGAGTGTCAAACTATTCGAATAGCCGCGTCCGCGGTTATGGACAGTTGGAATGGCCATACTATTTTGTTGTCAGATGTTTTCAAAACAACTTATGAAAGGAATGATGAATCTTGACTTGACCACAACAGGGTTGTGTTTATGACACTAGCTTCCCACTTAAGTGATTCTAGAACTTTATTTTATCTTTCTTTGTTTCTGAACTCAGCTTAGGTTTCAAACTTAACTTTATAGTTAATCATAGAATTAACAGTTTAATTTAAAATCATACTACTTGTTAGTGGTAGTTTGCGAGTACTTAAAGAGTACTCATGGCTTTTATCCCTGGCTATTCTCATGGCTAGACTATAAACGATACTATCAAGATGATGGCTAGCAGGATGGCTATGATAACTAGGACTATCTGCCTTCGTCAGCATTGCCTGTGCCCCTGAAGATGGACCCCACCGCTACGCTTATCTTTTATTTCCGCTGCTCGTTGTATTAAGACTGGATCATGAGATCCTTATTTGTGTAAGACCTTATGTATGGTTTGTAATGGATGATGTACTGTGATATCCAATCCGTTATGTCTCGCAATAATGGTAATCCTGGGATTGCGAGGTATGGCATCACGGGCATCTGGGATTAAAAATATGGGTATCAGAGACATCCTGACCATAGGAGACCCTAGTTAGAATGGACGTCCAAACAAAAACTTAATTTCCAAACCAAAGTGAGTATTTATGAAAAACTATTTTCTCTCTTATCCTTGGGAATTCATTCTTTCTCAAAAATTCATGTTCCTCAAAATTCTTACATTACTAGTTAAAATTTGACACACTTGATCACTTCACTAATTTTCCTCATCCTAAATTCTTGTAGATGGAGACTTAGTTCAGCAAGTTCTACCAGTTGGGAAACGGAGGTCAACTGATCTTCGAGAGGGATCTGGATTCACTGTCGGAGTTATTGGGACGCCCACATCTGGAGTTTCTTGGAGCTCAACTGCCAGGACCCCCAGGAGGAGATTTACAGTGGCTAGTCACCGCTGATCTTAGAGGAAGCATCGAAGCACCAACATCTGGGAGAATCTAGTTTTCCGTGAGAGAGAACAACTGGCTAGATGGATTAGCCAGGGCAATGCATGAAGCTCTCGCACGTCTATGTGCCCTCAGTGTCAACCAACTCTAGGGAACCCGTTTTGCTCACTATGTAAGACGTGACTTCATGGGAATGCCAATGGAGATGCCAATTCACCTAGAGTTGAGGCGTCAAGTGGAGAATCTTGACTTCTTAGTGCACAAAATACAGCAGGAACTGGACAATGCCAGGGAGTTAGCCATTGCCGACCAGAAGTCCCAGACTTTCGCACTGCTCGTCCAAGACCGCCAGTCTCTTCGCCGCCAACTTGCAAAGAAGGATTGCACCATCGCCCGTCTTCGCAAGAAGGTGGCCGACCTCGAGAAAACCGTCAAGGAGCAAGAAGCTCAGCTTGCCACAAAGGAAGAAGAAGAGGAGGGTGAAGACATCTAGGGAGACATGGATTCTTACCTCAGCAATGATGATGACTTTCTGGAGGAGGATGCTGTGGACTTCTACACTGACGATGAGGACTCCGACTTCATCGACGATGAGTAGATGCACTAGAACACTATCGTAGCATGAGATGTATCGGTCCCACTGTATCATAGCTTGCAGAATGGTTCTTCAAACCATCTGTTTTCCTTTGATTGTTGTGGTGTGTGTTGTATCGTGTGCTTGTTTGCATGAATGAAATGAAGTTAGTTGCAAAACCTGAGTCAAACTCAAAGTTTTAGCTTGAAACCAAAACCATGAACATTAGAACTTTCCCTCTTACCCCTTTATCTACCTCAATCTTCAGATGACTCGTGGGAACCAAGGAGGGAGCAGCTCGTCGCAAGACCCAATGCTGCAAATCTTGTAGAATCTCATCGCAGATAGAGAAGCAAGCAGGGCAGAACGCCAAGCCAACTTAGCAACATTGCAGCAGATCGCCCAGATGGCTCTCAACAACTAGAACCATGGAAACCAGGATCACCATGGATCCAAACTCAAAAACTTCCAAAATACCAATCCCCCAATCTTCAACCAGGCTGAAAACCCACTAGATGCAGATGACTGGCTGCAGACAATGGAAAACAACTTAGAAGTTGCAGGAGTGGATGACAATGAGAAAGTTCTCTTCGCCACCCACTATCTGGCGGGAGATACAAGAGCTTGGTGGACTAGTATCCGCAATATGAACCATGGTCAAGTGATGACATGGGAAGCTTTCAAAACAAAGTTCAGCCGCACCCATGTGCCGTAAGGTCTAGTCACTAGACTAAGAGATGAGTTTCGTGACTTGAAGCAAGGCAGAATGACTGTGGTGGAATACCGTGACAGATTCCTGTCGCTTGCAAGATATGCCCCTGAGGAGATCAACCCAGACGTGAAGAAGAAGGAGAGATTCCTAAACGGACTTCATGATGAGATGCAAACTTTCCTCGTCAACATCTGTTTCGAGGATCTCGAAGAGCTAGTCGACTCTGCCATCTAGATGGAAGGGAAGATTAATCACGAAAATGACAACCGCAAACGTTGTATGATGCATCAATCAGAATCCAACAGTCATCCGAAGTACTGTCCCAACCCCTTACCAGGATATGCACCAAGGAACAACCGACCCCCAATGTCTCGCCCAAGCTACCCCAACCGTAGCGGAGGGAATGCGAAGTCCGGAGGAAACAATCACAACTCCAGCAATGCCAACAATTTCAACCATGCCCCTCCCAAGAACCATAACAACAACAACAACAGCAAAAACAACAACAACACTGCACCCAGAACTAGCAGCAATGTTGTGCCTGTCGCAGCAAAGGACAAGTCCCAGATCACTTGTTTCAAGTGTGGAGTGAAGGGTCACTACTCCAATGAGTGTCCCAAGAAGACTGCAGCCACTGCCAATGTGAATTCCCCAGCTCAACAGCAGCGTCATGTTCAACCAGGAAGAAGATTTGCCCCAGGGAACCCTCACAACCGCAATGGTCGTCTCTTCCACATGAACGCCGAAGAAGCCCAAGGAGCGCCAGATGTAGTGCTGGGTATGTTTTCTGTCAACTCAGTTTTACCAAGGGTATTGTTTGATTCGGGAGCATCGCATTCATTTGTCACCGAAGAATTTGAATGCACTAGTAAGATTCACCCAACCAACCTGAAGCATGTCATGATAGTTCAAATCCCTGGATCAACTACAAAAGCTAGAAAAATTTGCAAAGCTGTACCTATCAGAATACATGGGATAGATTTTTACGCCAACCTTATACTACTAGGTATGGACTGGATGTCAAGGCATAAAGGACTGATAGACTGTGCTAAGAAAGCCATCACCATGACCAGTAGTTATGGAGTAACAGTAGAGCATATATCTGAAACCTTACCTCGCCAATTCAAGTGCAACAAGAGTCTAGCCCTACCCACCATAGACCAAGTAAGAGCAGTCTGTGAATACCCCGATGTATTCCCAGATGAATTGCCAGGTATGCCCCCGGATAGGGATATTGAGTTCATTATCGAGCTAATCCCTAGAACCGGACCCATAACCCAGAGACCCTATAGCATGAACCCCTCAGAGTTAGTCGAGTTGAAGAAGCAGTTAGATGACATGTTAGCAATAGGCTTGATTCAGCCAAGCGCTTCGCCATGGAGATCACTAGTGTTATTCGTCGACAAGAAAGATGGAGGCAACTGTCTATGTACAGATTACAGAAAGTTGAATGACATCACAATCAAGAATAGGTACCCCTTGCCAAAGATAGAGGATCTATTTTGATCAGTTGACTGGAGCCTAGGTATTCTCAAAGATTGATCTTAGGACTAGTTACCACCAACTTAAGATTCGTGCAACGGATATTCCGAAGACCGCCTTCACTACTCGCTATGGTTTATATGAGTATACGGTTATGTCTTTTGGATTAACCAATGCCCCTTATTATTTCATGAATCTCATGAATAAGATCTTTATGAATTTCCTAGATAAGTTTGTAGTTGTGTTTATCGACGACATCCTTATCTACTCCAAGTCAGAAGAAGAGCATGAGCAACATCTGAGAATCATCCTAGAAACCCTGAGAGAACATCGGTTGTATGCCAAGTTCAACAAGTGTGAGTTTGGCCTGAAAGAAGTAGGATTCCTAGGACATATTGTGTCTGCCGGAGGAGTTTCTGTTGATCCCGCCATGATCAGAGATGTCGAAGCATGGGAAGCCCCAACCACTCAAACCCAAGTCCGTGCATTTCTCGGATTAGCGGGATACTACAGCAAGTTCGTCGAAGGATTCTCGAGCATCGCTAGACCCATGACCCAATTGTTGAAGAAGGACAAGAAGTTTGAATGGACTAACAAGTGTGAAGCCAGTTTCTAGGAGATGAAGAAGAGATTGATATCAGCCCCAATATTGATCATGCTAGACATCAAGAAGCCGTTTGATGTATATTGTGATGCATCCAAGATTGGTCTCGAATGTGTATTGATGCAAGAAGGCAAAGTCATCGCGTATCTGTCTCGACAACTGAAGCAGAATGAGCAGAACTATCTGACCCATGATCTTGAATTAGCAGCCGTAGTTTTGGCACTAAAGTCATGGCGTCATTATCTGATGGGTAATCGCTATGAGATTTACTCGGATCATAAGAGCTTGAAGTATATTTTCACTCAGAAGGAGCTGAATATGAGGCAAAGGAGATGGATAGAGTTAATCAAGGATTATGACCTTGACATTCACTATCACCCGGTAAAGCCAATATGGTAGCGGATGCTCTTAGCAGATTCCCGTGTAGGCTTAACACCATGATCAAGGAGAAGCAGCCAAGTTTGTATGAGGAGTTGGAGCAGTTCAGAACAGAATTAGTTAGCAAAGGATTCTTAGCTAGCATTGAACTTCAACCCATGTTTATTAGCCAAATCAAGGAAGCCCAGAAGGGAAATGAAAGTATCGACAGAATCAAACATCGTATTAGTACAGGAAAGGTACCTGGATTCACTGAAGATGAAGAAAGAGTTCTTTGGTACAAAGGACGTATCTGTGTGCCAGCAGATTCGGAGCTGAAGCAAGGTATCATGAAGGAAGCTCATGATACTCTTTATTCTATCCACCCTGGAGGAACGAAGATGTATCAAGATTTGAAAGACCAATTTTGGTGGCACAAGATGAAGAGGGAAATCGGAAGCTACATCGACAAGTGTGACATCTGTCAAAGAGTCAAAGCAGAGCACTGGAGACCTGCAGGACTGTTGCAACCATTGCAGATTCCGAAATGGAAATGGGATTCTATAGGAATGGACTTTATCACCGGTTTGCCTACTTCTAGTAGCGGAAATGACTCAATCTGGGTCATAGTTAATAGACTGTCCAAGGTAGCCCACTTCATACCTGTGAAGACTACCTACCAGAGTGCGAAGCTAGCAGAACTGTACATTGCTAGGATTGTTAGTCTACATGGAACCCCCAAGACCATAGTATCAGATCGAGGAACCCAGTTTACCTCGAGATTTTGGCAGAAAGTGCAGGAAGGATTAGGCACCAAGTTGAACTTCAGCACCGTGTATCACCCGCAAACAGATGGACAGACTGAGAGAGTCAACCAAATCCTAGAAGATATGTTAAGAGATTGTGTGTTGGAATACAGATCAAAATGGGAAGACTGCCTGCCTTTCGCAGAATTCTCATATAACAACAGTTACCAAGCTAGTTTGCAGATGGCACCATTTGAACTCCTATACGTAAGAAAGTGTCGTACCCCTTTGAATTGGTCGCAAGTACGAGAGAGTCAGATCTTTGGCCCCGACATTCTCCGAGAAGCCGAAGAAAAGGTTCACAAAGTCTATGAGCAGCTCAAGACCACCCAATCCAGACAAAACAGTTATGCTGACAAGAGAAGGAGAGACCTGACTTTCAATGTCGGAGATTTTGTATACCTCAAGGTTTCGCCGTTGAAAGGAACCCAACGCTTTAGGCTGAAAGGAAAGTTAGCCCCCAGATATATCGGGCCCTTCAAGATTCTGAATCATTGAGGAGAAGTATCATATCAACTAGAACTACCTGAAGAGATGTCAGCCATCCACAATGTGTTCCATATCTCATTACTTTGCAAATGCCTCGAAGTGCCAGAGAAGACTGAAGTTTTCAAGAACATCGATCAAAGAGCTGTGGAGATCAACAATGACCTGACCTATCGTGAAGTGCTCATCCGTATCTTAGAAGAAGCTTACTGAACCACCAGGACCAGTAGTATCAAGTTTCTCAAGATTGAGTGGAGCAACCATACCGATGAGGAAGCCACTTGGGAGCGAGAGATTACATTAGGACAGAGTTCCCAGATCTCTTTAGTTCCTAGTTTTCTTTGTAAATCTCGGGACGAGATTTTGTTTAAGGGGGGAAGGTTTGTAACATCCCAAAACTTTAATCCAAGGTTATTAAGATCCAAATCATCAAAATTAGGGTTAACAAAAACTTTTTCAATTGAAATTGAAGTTATCAAAGAATTCATATGTGTGTGCATTTAAATATATGAGTTGTTTGAATTGCCATGTTTAAGTGATCCATTGCTTGTAAAATGATTCTTAGGTGAAATAAACATCATCTAGATCATCCCCAAACAAATCCCAAAGAAAAACAAATCAAAATGAATAAAAGAAGCAAATGGTCATTTGTGCCATTTTAATCAGCATGCCTACTTTGGCTATACCTAGTACTCAAAACCTAACAGGAACAAGTATGGATCTTTGCACCCCTTGATAGTAAACATAATGTTGTACCAAGGCCCACCTTGTGATCTGCCAAAAACATTCAAACACTATATTTAAATGGCATTTGAAAATTGAATCTATTTCATATGGGAAGATCCCACTATTTCAAAAACCACTCAAATGAGCTCAAATTTCAAAACCCAAGCACCCACATAGTCTCAAGATTATGCCTAGCACACCCACCAAAAATCGTTTCAAAATTCCAAACTAAGTTTCTTGCGGCCATTTCATCAAACACATGGCATGCATGAATTACACCTAATATCTAGCTTACTGTTCTAAACAGGGTTTTGAACCCAATTGTCCTCAAAACACTCCCTCTGTCTCCAAATGATCTAACCATGCCATTATCACCCCCTCCCCTATCCCCTAGTGGCCATGCCATGCCATGCCGAGCACATGCTGGCCGGCCGACCATGCCACCACCGCAGCAGACCATCTCGCCCCCTCTCACCATGTCTACGAGCTAGCCCTCACCTCACCACCACTCATTCTCCCCTTCCCAAGCTAGGCCAGAGCATGGACCACCGCCAAATCGCCGCGCCCAGTGCGACTGCGCTATGCCGAGCACACGCCAGAGCGCCGCGCCCGACACGCGTGCACAAGCCGCCCCTCGACCGCAGCCCGCGTCCACCGCTTCCCCACGACCCAGGGAGCACGCCGGACATGCCCGTTCGCCGCCCAACGCACCATATCCACCGCTTGCCATGGACACCGCCGTCTGTGCCGCTCAGAGCACCAGCACTGCCCGACCGCATACCACCGCCCCTAGTCCCGCATTGATCACGTAGAGCACCACCAGGACACCAGCGACCGTCCCCTACCTCGAGCCACGCCGCTAGCATGTTGTGCAGCCCTCGCCTGAGCCGCTCACCCATGCCTCTCGGTCGCGTCGTCGTCCTATAAATAGAGGCCACCCATAGCCATTCTCTGCACACCACTCACCTCCCCTCACCTCACTGCACCTTCCCCACTTATCCTCGGAGCAAGGCGAGTAGCCGTTGCCCGGAATTGCACCGGAGCAGGCCACCTCTGGAGGAGAAGGGCGCCGCTGATCCCAACCACCCCCGGAGCTGCCTCGGCCGTCCCTGAGCTCGACGTCGACCACCAGTCTGTTTGCTCGCCTCGCCGTCGTTGCTGGATCCCTGGTACGCCCCCTGAGCACCCCCACTGAGCCGTTAGGGTTAGAGTTCCCCGGCGACAGGTCCGTCGTCGATGACGATCCCTAGCCGTTGATCCTGTTCTAATCCAACGACCCACATCGCCCCGTACCGCTTCGCGCGTTATGAGCCGCTGACCGATAGACCCTTGTCACCGAGCGCTGCGCATGAGTGTCACCGGCCGCCCGTTAGTGTTCCCTTGACCAGTTAATTCAAATTAGGATTTTTCTATTTAGTTTGAACCTAGTTCTGTCCCTTAGTTTGAAAATCAATTAAGCGAGATTTACAAATCCAAATGGAGTGATTCCAATTTTGTTAGAAAGTTAGAGATCTCTCCTAGTAAAAATAACAAGACAGAAGCATTTGCACCTTGCAACATTTTTATAAAATCAACCATGATAGCTTTTGAGTAGATTCCAACTCTCAAAAATCACATTTAAACATACCCATCTGAATATGTGATAATATTAAGGTTTACATGCAGTGACTTTGGACTAGTACCAAAATAATGCTATATAGGCATTTCTAGTCACTTTAAATCATTAAATAATGAACTTAAACCAAAGGAATTATGAACCAACCCTTAAATTACATTCCCACATGTTAAGATATGTGGTGATGACATGTGTCCACATGATCCCATATTTTAAGTGGTGAATATTAAATCTTAGTTAATTTTCAATGAGTAGAAATTACTTTTCTTAAATAAAAATAATGAAACTAGTTAATAAAACTTGTGATGATAATAGATCATCAAATGTATGCCTTAGAGTGCTAATTAGACTAGTTACGTATTGTTTGGTGATTGTGTATACCGTATGTATTTATAGAAGATAGTACCGACCAAGCTTATGAGCAGGAGGAGTTCTACCAAGAGGAGGAAGACAACTTTAACCACTTCACCAACCAAGGCAAGCTACTATTAGCATGCTAGGATTAAACTGGATGGTTTAGCAAAGATGCTCTAGGCATGCTTTGGTTAAACTACTTTGACTATTCTTTACCCCAAGTACTAATTTCAAGCTTTACTTCCTTTACTTTACACAAAGTCCCTTACTTGTTTTGAAGGTAGCATAAAGAGTATAAAACTTGACCTATTTTAGATAACTTTAGATGTCATTCTATGGCATGAGATTGATCCCATCTTTCCACCTTAGTGAACACTCTTAACTTAGTAGTTTAGAGTAGATAAAAACTTGAGTCACTTAGATGGCAACACTTGGTGAAAATGAATTATGAAAACCTTGGAATGATGAGTCATTCTATTGAGATGTTTTGACATGTGTTGAGAAACACAAATGGTTTATGATGATGAAAACGTTGAGGCATGAGCCTTAGCCCTTTTATAAAACTGATGGTTGGATTCGGATGCGATACCATTCCAAATTTACCGTACAACCACAATACCTGAATTGGGTAAGGCTTAGCCAGAAGTTTATATGCATTAGTATTAGTCCCCTCGCGGGAGAGGTTTGAGTTGAGGCTACCTCTCAATGTTGTCCATGTATGCCATGCCCAAGATGACAGGTGGTCATGGTTGGGAGGCCATGCTCATAGGAGAGGTGCTTATACTAGGGTGTGTAAAGGAAAGGTTATGTTTGATTATCTACATACTAAGTATGATGATTCAGGGTTATCCCTGACAGATGTATCGAATCTTGTGGTGAAAGTGTACCACCTCTGCGGAGTGTCAAACTATTCGAATAGCCATGTCCGTGGTTATGGACAGTTGGAATGGCCATACTGTTTCGTTGTCAGATGTTTTCAAAACAACTTATGAAAGGAATGATGAATCTTGACTTGACCACAATAGGGTTGTGTTTATGACACTAGCTTCCCACTTAAGTGATTCTAGAACTTTATTTTATCTTTCTTTGTTTCTGAACTCAGCTTAGGTTTTAAACTTAACTTTATAGTTAATCATAGAGTTAGCACTTTAATTTAAAATCATACTACTTGTTAGTGGTAGTTTGCGAGCACATAAAGAGTACTCATGGCTTTTGTCCCTGGCTATTCTCATGGCAAGACTATGAAGGAGACTATCAAGATGATGGCCAGCAGGACGGCTATGATAACTAGGACTATCTGCCTTCGTCAGCATTGCATGTGCCCCTGAAGATGGACCCCACCGCTATGCTAATCTTTTATTTCCGCTGCTCGTTTTATTAAGACTGGATCATGAAATCCTTATTTGTGTAAAACCTTATGTATGGTTTGTAATGGATGATGTACTGTGATATCCAATCCGTTATGTCTCGCAAAAATGGTAATCCTGGGATTGCGAGGTATGGCATAACGGGCATCTGGGATTAAAAATCCGGGTGTTGACAAAGGTTGTGGGTTGTCTCATCTCTAGGAGGGATCTAGGGATGTGCATCAAAGCTTCTCTGGCTACCAAGTCAATAGCAAGTACGGGACTAGGCATCCGAGGTCCTATGGAGTAGATAGGGCTTCCATTGGTTCCTGGCTTCGCTAGTATGACAATCTATCCCACATAATCTCCTGATTCCAGTCCCTTGTGGAGGGTGTAGGTAGGTTTCTGCTGGTAACCGCATAGTTGCATCGAGTCCCATAGGATTTGGGGAAAATCCATATTCAGCCACTCTTCATCAATAGGTTCCATCTACAATAGTGTTTAGGGTCAGGTTGAGTTAGTGATAGTTGTGCATGATTCTGAGATTATGAAATCATATTAATGCAAGTAGTTTTCAGAATCAGAGAGGGAAAAGACATAAGCACTTTTGCAAATAGTCATCTTTCTCGCTTGTCTTTTTGAAAATAGGGTTTTCTTTTCCTGTCTAATGCCCAAGCTATATAAGGTCTCCTACAGTCAGGATGGCTCTAATACTAAGTCTGTGGGCTCCCCGGATTATTCATCCGAGAAATCCCTATTATGCATACATCCATGTTCCCATGATCAGTGAGCCGTGGAACATAACCGACAGGTATCATTACAACATCCGATACATAACAAATTACAAGACTTACATAAATGCCGTTATGGCTACATCATCAATAGCATCGGAACATCGCCAAGCGTAGAGCCCAATCGTTCCTCAACCTACAAGCAGCTGATTGGGAAGACAGCCTAGCTCGCTGGACATCACCTAAATCTTCTGAAATCGAACCTCTAAAAGTCTGGCCAAGTAAATAGCCAGGGACACAGCCGTGAGTACTTTTGAATGTACTCGCAAACCACTAGGATAAATGACATAAGAAAATGCAAGTCTGGCTGTGGCGAGATAGCTTTATCTGGGGTTGTATTTGAAAAGCCTAGACTATCTTTTGAAGTTATGCATCTCCATATCTTTGTTGAAAAATAGATTGGAAACATGCTTTTGTTTTATAAATCAAGACATCTCCATATCTTTGTTGAAAAAGAGTTTACAAAACAGCTTTGGAGTAAAAACCCTTTTTAAACATCTTCGACCCCTTGGGTCAAAACAAAGCATTTCAGACTCGGTTTCCCCCCGGAAACTTTGTCCACTTCGTACTTGTGTCCCACACAAGCATAGTATGGGTACTCCTAGCCAACACCTTTCCAACCGTCCTTGACCATGGACATGGCTATTCGAATAGGTTATACTTTGAAGAGTTTGTGCACTTTCCCCAAAAGAATCAATACATCCGCCGGGATACAACCACGGCCCACTACCACTATAGTTGGGGGTCTGGATAATCAAACCTAACCTTTTGCTTGTCGACCCTAGCAAAGGCATGCTTTTCCTCTTGGGTTTGTTCTCCCCAGCAACGAGTATGTGGCTCCCAGCCATAGTCCTTCCTTCCGTACACGCGCATACCCAAGCCGCAACTTGGCGTATACCTTAAATCTGGTGACTCCACTTCCTTCCGTACTCCAAGTTATACCGTCCGCGGGAGACCCAATTGTTGCACCGACCTCCTGCCAGTTCAGGCTCACTCTTGCCGAAACAAGTGACAAGCTTCAGATCCTTGATCTGGTGGCACCTTCCCAGACTTCTAGGGATCTCTCCCTATAAGCATTGAAGAAGCTGCCTCGGCTAATGCGGACAAACTACGAGCTAAGCCCCAGTACCTGGGGTAATGTGGTTGCGTGGATAAAATTGTTCCAGTAAAGGCGTAGAACATCCCATCACATTATCACTTCTCATCATCACCATTTCTTTCGTTAAAACATCCATTGGGAACGATGCCTCTTCCCAAGGGTTTTACAAAACAGTTTTAAAACCTTTGTGGTGGGATAAATCCCAGAACAGTTTATTTTCTCCACACCGGGGTTTTCCAACGAGTAGGATGCTAACCACCATACTCTCGATCTAAGGGGTAAAATGGTAGGTACGTCTGGGTGCTGCCTCGAAGGACACTAAGTCATAACTTGGTGGAGCCAAGTTATTATCGCAACATTTGCAAAACAAAACATGCAGGTAGATAATGCAATTTATAAAGAGGATATAAAACAGGTAAAAAAAGAATAGGACATATATCAGAGCGTGTACGATGGTTTGGTAGTACTTGCTATAAAAACAAGTAAATTATTTCCTTGGATGGTTTGGTAGTACTTGCTGTACTTAACCACCTAGAGTTGGAATCAAGTCAAACGATTAAACAAAATGCCCTCAGGAAATTCCCAAAGGCGGTTCTGTAAGGTTTTTATCCTTTTCAGCAGATTAAATATACAGGAGCTATTGATTTGGTTCCAAGGGAATGTGATAGGTATTGAAATTACCTTTCTGTAGGAATTGGATTCATCCTTTTTGGAGTTTCCAAACTCCTGGAGTGATTTACTTAGTGAAAATACCCATCATAGGAGTATTTAAATCACAAAAATCCAACCATAGCTCAATAAATTTTGAGTTGCTTGGGTCTGGTAGATATTGATACTGGGGTGTACTGGGAGGTGGAATCAGGTCAAGACCACACTTGGTTTGACCTAGGGATTTTATCCAAGGCAAAAAGTTTCTAGTTTTCTTATTTTGTTAAATGCAACATACTGTTCACCTTGGTATAGGAACTGTGCTGGATGATAGGTATGTCAAATACCTCTTAGTAGGTCTTTGATTCATCTCAAATGGAGATGTGAAACTCTCTAAGGAAATTAATTGGTGTAAAGTATACTTGGCAGCACAATAATTACAGAAATTAATGGAAATTATTTTGAACTAGGGCTTGCCTCTGCATGTTTGAGAAAACATCAGAGTATAATAAGAAATTTAGATCTAGGCATTTGGAATTGGTTTACAATTTTATTTAGATTTAATCCTAGCAAGAGATTTTCTGGAAATAATAGGTCAACTAAAAAGGAAAAAGAAAAGGAGGTGCAATGGGCCGGATCTGGGGTGAACTGGGCCACATAGAGGCAGGCCAGCCCAAGGCGGGGAAACGCGATGCGCAGGAGCCCGCGCTTAAACCAGACAAGCGGGGCTCGTTGGTCAGCGGTTGAGGGTGCCAAAGCGGTATAGGGCTCTGTCGGCCGTAGGATCAAGTCGCAACGGACGGCTCGCCGATGTCGTCTTCGCAGAGACAGAGCGCTGGTGACGCAACCCTAGCAGAGGGCGGCGCTGGGCGGGGAGCTCACCTGAGGGCTCCAGGAGGGTCAGGGAGGATGCAGGGCGACACGGTCGTCGATGGCGAGCAGATCGGTGGGCGGCACGGCGGCGGAGGTCCACTAGAAGCAGCTCGCTCGTCGGAGGCTGAGGGTAGACTCGTCGGAGCTCGACAGCGACAGCGGAGGAGTAGGTCCTGGACAGAAAGGAGAGCAGGGTCAGATAGAGGAGGACGAGGGGAACACATGGGCTGACATGCAGAGGGAATGGAGCAGAGGGGAGAGAGCCTTCCTCGATTTTTGTGGAGGGCCGAAGCTTCTCCTTCTTCTCCCGAGCAGATCCGAGCAGGGCTGGAGCTTAGAGAGAGTGGGAGGGCTGCTATGGTAATTTATTGTGGCAAATCCTTGTAAGATTTGCGGATATCTCTCTCTCTCTCTCTTACTACTAGTACTAGGGCAAAATGGGGATTTGTTGGGGTGGAGCTACAGTGCTAGTCGACCAGTGGGGTGTCCTGGTGGTGAGGATGAGCATTGAACAAGATTTGATGAATTTTGGAAGTGATTAGAGTGGTGGTTTGCTTAATTGGCAAAATTGATCCAATTGATGGTTGTGAAGGAAGTCCAAATTTTTGCACTGGACCAGAGGAGGAAATGGTACTGGTATATAGATGAGATAAAGGTAGACTCCTAGGATTTAATTGAGATTTTTCAGAGGAGTTTTAGTCCACCTAAATCCAAATAAGCAAAAAGGACAAAAGTGATTTCTAGATGATCATTTGATAAATTGGCATTAGACATGGGTGGATTTTGATGTGGAAGGTTCCCAAATGTGAATACACACTTAGGGGAATTTTTCCAAGATTTATTGGGGACTAAAAGTATTTAAAACACTTATTATTCCAATTCAGCCATAAAGCTTCTCAAAAATATTTATTTTTTGAGGAGGGAAGGTGTGGTATGATATATGGAACTTACTTGAGCAAAAAGTTAGAGAGGTGTTTTGGCAAAAACCAAACTTTCCTTTATGAAGGGAGTTTTGGAGATTTTGACAATTAAAGGAATTAAATAGTTTTGGGGCCATTATAATTATGGATAATTATTGATAAATCTTGAGGTTCAATGTACATGAGATAGACAGGGTGTAGCAAGCTGTTGCAACCTTGTGGGATGGAATTCCAACTTGAAAAGGATGGAAAACAAAGAGTTGATGATCTAGGGTGATGTTATTTTTATACCACCAAAACATGATTGCATCTTGGAGCTCAGAACTCACCTTGGTGCAAGGGATAGATGGGCAGGTAGACCAAGTCATATAGATTAACATGGCAGAAAGAGTTTGAATTAACTGCATTTGAGGGGATCTAGAAATGATGGCAAACTTTGTTGAAATTAAGGCTGCCATGCAATAAGAGTCATGACGCCTTATAAACCATGTGGGTTTAAACAGCACAGAGATCCACTTGGAGTAAGTGAAGTAGGTTTTGGTAGACATCAATGAGTAGATCACAACCATGCAGAGAGTTGGTCCATAGGAGGTTGTATGAGGGTGTGAGCTTCTACCAAAGTAGGCATGATGACTAGTTTTGCAGGAAATGTTATTTTCTTGTCTGCAAAGCTATCATAGACGAGTGGGTTTGAGGAGGATATAACAAGAGGCAAATGTGGGACTTGGTAGTCCTTAGGATGGTTAACAAGATGGTTCAGGTGCATTTCAAAAAATGCACATGGTTTGAAAAAAAGAGACATTCAAAAAGGTGATGTTGAAACTGCTTCCAGACTAGAGTATGAGAGGGAATGATCTTGGAGGAGTTGCAAGGTATCAGAGCATTAGCAAGTTGATGATATTGGAGTGTAGATTGAGTAGAAGAGATCCATGCTTGATATTGGTCTTCAAGGACTTGGAAACATCTAGAATGGAAATCCTCAGTATTGATCTGGCTAAGGGTTTTAGATGATCACCTAGGGGCTAGGGATCTTAACTAGGTTTGCATTCTTGCATAGGGATTGATGATTTGGAAGCATCTGAATCCTAGTGATGAGCTCCTAGAGTAGCTCATACTACTTCCTAAGCAAGCAAGTCAATTAGCAGATCAAAACAACTCATCAGACAGCAGATCAAGGCAACTCATCTTATAAACAAATCAACTACTCTAGCTTTACCATCAAGCTTAGCTTGAGGTAAGGTTGGGGCATTTTGAAGGGGTTGAGTTTTGAATAAGGTGAGAGTCCTTGGTATTTCTACCAAGAGTAGAATTCAAAGTCCTTGAAAAGAGTGTTTTGGGAAAACTAGAGATAAGATTAATTGAGTGTTCTGTCTTGAAAACATAAGGAGATTGTATTATATATCTCCCCATAGTTTTGTCAATAGATGCTATCAAAAATAGTTTTGGTTACATAGGCATATTGGCTCATGTTTTGAAATGCCAGAACGTTTGAGAATATGTAAAGTAAGCCAAGATAGTTTTGGTAAATAGCTTTTGTCAACTGGGGTTGAGGTAAGGAGTATCATAGGATACACTCTCTTAGGCACAAGTGCAAACAAACAACAAGCAAGCACTGCACCAAAGCACATAAAATGTTTTTGTTCCCCCAAATTTTTGCATTCTGTACAACTAATCAGGGTTGCTGAAATTGGGATGTTATAATCTCTTCGCCGAACTAGTGCACCTATACACCTGACAAGTGTATTGGGAGAGTTGGGTACACAAGAGACTTCTTGTATCTTGATTGCAGGGTTGCTTGAGAGGGGATAACTTTGACCACTTCCACCCTAAGTTCGATAAACCTTGGGTGATCCACTTAAGGGAAAACGTGCTGCTATTCTACAAACCTCTGAACTTGGAGGCCCAACAACTGTCTACAAGAATAGAAGTGCGTAAACATCAAGCTATTTTCTGGCGCCGTTGTCGGGGAGGTAAGGTAAAAGGTACTCACATCCTCTGGTGTGAGTGCTTGAAGTTATTTCCTTTAGATTCTGCAATTTTGTCTTTTTGTTTCTTGTTTTTATTTTCACTAGTTAGGCTTAATGGAAAACAACAAAAAAACAATAGAGCTTTATAGTATTTATCTTGAGTTAGGTCATTGAGTGTTTGAAGAGAAAATTAAAAAACCTATGGAACTTTACTTACATGCTAATAGCAATGTTGTTAGTATGAATTCTTTGGACACCGTTATTGCTAATGCTATGGAAAAGTCTAAGCTTGGGGAAGCTAGTTTTTATGAAAATGATCTTTTTAGTTCCCTAGCTTTTGAAGATAGCTATTCTATTGCTTATGATGATACCAAACCTCCAATTTATGATGATTATAATGATGAATATGATATTTTTAGTCCACCTACTATTGAGGAGAAAATTTGTGATTACAATATGCCTCCTATATTTGATGATTATGGTGATGAGAATAATAATGATAGCTATTTTGTTGAATTTTCTCCCACTACAATTAATAAGAAAGACTATGCTTATGTGGAGAGTAATAATTATTATATGCATGTGGCTCATGATAAGAATGTTTTATGTGATAGTTATATTGTTAATTTTATGCATTATGCTACTGAAAGTTATTATGAGAGAGGGAAACATGGTTTTATGTATCTCAATAATATTAAGTTTCCCCACTTTATGTTGAAAGTCTTAAAGTTGCACTTGTTTTACTCTCCTATGATTGTTGCTTTGTGCTTTCATGACTTGTTTATTTACAAGATTCCTATGCATAGGAAGTGGGTTAGACTTAAATGTGTTTTGAATCTTCTTCTTAATGCTCTCTTTTACTTCAATTCGTATTTCTTATGTGAGCATCTTCTCAAGCTATCGAGCCTAACTTAAAGGCATTAAAGAAAAGTACTATTTGGGAGATAACCCAAAAGTTTTAGATGATTCTTGGAAGTTATTACTTCAGTAATAACCTCTCCTTATCCTTTTTATTTGCTTTTTGTGCCAAGAGTAACCTCTAATGGGAGAAAAGTAATGATTGGGAAAGTTGTCGTCCCGAAGCAGATTTCTATGCTTCACCGTAAATATTCGTGTAAAATCTCTGTATGTCATTTTGAGGCGTCAATTTTTGTGCTTCTGCCCCAGGTTTTTATCTAACTCTAATTAGTTCAACACTTTTCGATTTGAGCAACAGAACATCTTCGAAAAAATTCGTCTTTACCTGCTGGTCTGTTTTGACAGATTTCTGCCATTATTTGCATTTGCTACTTGTTGGTTCCTTTTTGAGTTCTTTTGGGAAATTGAGCTTTATGAGGGAAGTGCTACAGTAGCTAGTGTTTTAATGGAAGTTGTATTGGTGTTAGAACTGAACCTTAAAGACTTATTATCTTGAGTGCACTAATGTTGCTAATAAAGATTGTGTGAAGTTTTGTATGAAGGAAAATTTTCAGGTGTATGGAAGGAATGAGTAATGAGATAAAGAATGGACTAAAGCTCAAGCTTGGGGATGCCACGCATGTCACCCCAATAAATATCCAAGAAGTACAAGCGTTAAAGCTTGGGGATGCCCAAGGCATCCCCTTCTTCATCAATAAAAATCCCAGGTTTCTTCCAAACGCTTCATTTTTATTGTTTCATGCACAGTTGTGTTGTTATTGGAGCGTCTTCTTTTTCTTTTTTTGGTTTTTCATTTGCTTGGTTTTCTTAGTTTGCTGAATAAATTGGTTGGACTCCCTCTTTCATACATTGGTTTTCAAATAGTTTGGTTTGGTTTGGAAAAAGAGTAGGAAAGTTCATGCTTAAGTGGTATAGAGAGCTTGTTTTTGACTGTGGCATATGCTTTGTCATGCCCTGCTTGATATTGTTTTGGTTTTATGCTTAGTATTCTTTGTTGTAGCATTACTTGTTATAAACAATTGAGATTTCTTAATGTGCCTTTGAAGAATCATGCGTTGTTTTAGCATATTAAAGCATAGTATTGTGGTATTCTCCTTTGATGCTTTATTTGGGTTGACTTGGCGCATGGTCACACCATGTTATGACTATCCCAAGTCACCATAGCCTTTATGATCCTTTAGTTTCCAACTTGTAGTATCACTTTATGCTTTGATCAATGATGTTTTGTCGCTCTGCATGATTATGGCCATTATTGCTCTCTTAGTTTGTCGCTCCCAGTATTTTGCTAGCCTCCGCAACCAAGTACGAGTTCCAGTCATGCATCCAACTCCTTAAACCAAGTTATTCCAAAGTGTCTACGCTACCTACCTACTAGCATGTGCTATTCCAAGTATATTCATGTTTTTATCTACCTTCCAAATTAAACTTGTTATGAGAAAACTAGTGATTAAAGCTCTCACCAACTTGACGACACAATGGTTCAAGTTTATTAAGGGCAAGAAAAGTAAAGTGTGCCATCAAGTTCGTGAGAGCTTTAATCACTAGTTTTGGAGACGAATTTCTCTAAGACCTTTAATTTGGAAAATAAAAATTGTTGAACTAACGAAAGTTAGATAACAACCTCAGAAGCACAAAACTTCACGCCTCAAAAGGACGTGCATAAACAAAAAAAACTATTTTGGGACATCAACTTTCCCAATCATTACTTCTATCTCATTAGAGGTTAATATTGGCACAAAAAGCAAATAAAAAAGATAAGGAGCGGTTATTACTGAAGTAGTAACTTCCAAGACTCATCTAAAACTTTTAGGTTATCTCCCAATAAGTACTTTTTTAACGCCTTTAAGCTAGGCATAAGAAGCAAGAAAAAGAATCAAGTGTTCTCAAATCAAGAAGCATTAAGAGCAAATTTTGTTTTCATAGGAGAGGCAAAAGAAATCTTCTCTCTCTTCTTAGGGAAGTGTTATATACCTTTCTTGAGTGGGAGTTTATATTTAATGGTTCCTTCTTTCATATCAATAATGGCACCAACAGTTCTAAGAAAAGGTCTTCCCAAAGTAATAGGACAAGAAGCATTGCATTCAACATCCAAAACATAGAAATCAACGGGGAAATAGGCATTGTTAACCATAATAAGAACATCATTAATACTCCCCATGTGTTTCTTTTTAGCATTATCATCAAGTGGGACATTCAAATAGCAATCTTCAAGCATATCATAAATCCACCTAGGCATAATAGAAACACTACTATCAAGATCACATAAAGCTTTGAAATCAAAATCATTCACTTTCATATTAATGATGGGTTCCCAACCATCTTCTTGTTTTATAGGAATAGAAGCTTCATGTTTCATCTTTTCTTCTTTAATCTTTATGACAACATCAGTAATGTGTTTTGTAAAGGCCATATTCATAGCACTAGCATTAGGACTTTTAGCAAGCTTTTGTAGGAACTTAATAACTTTAGAGATATTGCAACCATCAAGATCAAAATCAAATTTATCATCTAAAGTAGTAGAACTATTACTAGCCTCAACACTAGTGGTAGTTATAGTAGAAACACTAATGTTTCTAGCAATTTCATCTCCCCTTTCCCACTTAGCATGCAATTCAGCTAATAGTCTAACATTTTCATCAATTCTTACTTGTATAGAATTAGTAGCTGCAAAGGGATTACCATTAGTTTCAGGTTTAGCAGCCATTTTATTCAAAGAAGTTTGAGCTTCAGCCAGTGATGCTATATTTCTTTTAGCATTAGAGAGTTTTTCCTCAGTAGTTTTATTGAAAGCAGTTTGTTTACTAATAAAGTCCTTAAGCATAACTTCAAGTTCAGAGGGAGCACTCCTATTGTTGTTGTAAGAATTTCCATAAGCATTACCATTGTTGGGAGGATATGGCTTATAATTGTTGTTACCAAAATTATTCCAGTAGGCATTGTTGCTAAAATTGTTATTTCTTATAAAGTTCACATCAACTTGCTCTTCTTGAGCAACCAAAGAGGCAAAGGGAACATTATTTGGATCAATATGGGCTTTCCCATTAACAAGCATAGACATAATAATATCAATCTTATCACTCAAGGAGGAGGTTTCTTCAACAAAATTTACCTTCTTACCTTGTGGAGCTCTCTTAGTATGCCATTCAGAATAGTTAACCATCATATTATCCAGAAGCTTTGTCGCGGCACCCAAAGTAATGGTCATAAAGGTACCTCCAGTAGCAGAGTCCAATAGGTTCCTTGAAGAATAGTTCAATCCTGCATAAAAGGTTTGGATGATCATCGAAGCAGTCAGTCCATGAGTGGGACAATTCTTTACCAAAGATTTCATTCTTTCCCAAGCTTGACCAACATGTTCATTATCAAATTGTTTAAACTTCATTATTTCACTTCTCATAGATATAATCTTAGAAGCAGGATAGTATTTTATAATGAAAGCATCTTTCCATTTAGTCCAAGAATCAATACTATTCCTAGTTAAGGAATTCAACCATTCTTTAGCTTTTCCTCTCAAAGAGAAAGGAAACAATTTTAGTTTAATAATATCTCCATCTATATCCCTATTCTTTGGCATCTCAAAAAGTTCAACAAAGTTATTTAGATGGGCAGCAGCAGCTTCATTACTATACCAGAAAATTGTTCTCTCATAACAAGATTGAGTAAAGCAGGTTTTATCTCAAAGAAAGTAGCTTCAGGAACAGGTGGAGCAATAGTTGTGCTCATAAAATCATTGTTGTTGGTGCTAGTGAAGTCACACAACTTAGTGCTTTCCAGAGTAGTCATTTTTTTGTGTTTTTCAATAAAGAAAGTAAACTCGTAAAACTAATTTTTGTGTGTTTTTGATAAAGAAACAAGCAAACAAAGCAAAAGTAAACTAAGCAAAACAAAAATAACAAAGTAAAGAGATTGGTTATGAGAGACTCCCCTTGTGAAGATGTCCTTGACTCCCCGGCAACGGCGCCAGAAAATATCTTGCTGGCGCGTGGTTGATGTGGGAGCTTCTTCTTCTTCAGTCCCCGGCAACGGCGCCAGAAAGTATGCTTGATGGCCCAAAATATATCGAGCTCGTTCGGGAAACCCAAGAGGAAGGTATGATGAGCACAACAGCAAGTTTTCCCTCAGTACGAAACCAAAGTTTAATCGAACCGGTAGGAGCAAGGAAACACCCCAAAGGTGTTGCGAGCTGAATGTTGGCAGGGCGCACTACCAGTGCCAGCAGCAATGTGGAGACCTGCACAACACAACCATAGAACTCTGTCCCCAACTTGCGATGAGGTTGTCAATCTCACCGGTTTTGCTGAAAACAAAGGATTAAACGTATCAAATGGAAGGAAGTAATAGTTTGCAGAAAGTAAACACAAAGCAGTAAACAGTTTGTAGATTGAAAGTAAAAGAAAAGACCGGGGTCCATAGTTCACTAGAGGTGGCTCTCCTTAAGATAGATAACATGCTGGGTGAACAAATTACAGCGGGAAATTGACAAACATCGAGAAATCATACAAGCATATACTAATCATCTTGACTCATTTGAGACTTGATTGGGCATTACAACATTATACATAGACCGCCATCCAACTGCATCTATGACTAATAATCCACCTTCAGGTAATCATCCGAACCCGCTCTAGTATTAAGTTGCAAGCAAATGATAATTGCTTTACGAATTGCGTGTAAAGTAAACAATACGATTGTTCTATGAACAAAGGATTGTTGTTTTCTCCCTAGTAGCAACATCACATCTAGTACCTTAGAGATTTACTCACTTCCCAGTTACAGAGGCATGAACCCACTATCGAGCATAAATACTAACTCTTGGAGTTGCTAGCATCTACTTGGCCAAGATAGATACTAAAAACAGAAAGCATGCAAGATCACAAATAACAAAGACATGATAGAATCAATAATCAATCTAAAATAGAATCTGAATATCCATCGGATCCCCACAAACACAACATGCAGAATGACAAATAGATGATCCTGATCATCAACGGAGCTCACAAGATCTAAACATGATAGCACAAAGGAGGAGAACCAGCCATCTAGCTACTACATGGACCCGTAGTCTAGAGATGAACTACTCACGCATCACACCAGAGGCTTGCACGATGATGAAGAAGGCCTCCAGGTTGAATTCCCCTCTCTGGCAGGGTGCCGGGAAAAGCTTCAGATCCCTCCCGATCTAGGGATGGAGATGACGGTGGCTATAGACTCTTTCATGGAATTTTGATCGGGGACTTAGGGTTTCCTATCAGAGGCAATATATAGGCGGAAGGAGAGGCTGAGGGGGTGCCTAGGCTAGCCACACCACCCCCTGGCGTTGGCTAGGCCTGGCTGCGCGGCCAGGTGGTGTGGCCGCCCTATGGCCCTTCCCCGTCTCATATTCTGGCTCCGAGTGTCCCTCGGTAAAATAATGACTTTGGCTTTTGTCCCGTCCAATTCCGAGAATATTCATTTTCTGACTTCCTGAAACCAAAAACAACAGAAAACAGGCAGCTGGTACTGTGGCTCTTGTTAATAGGTTAGTCCAAGAAATCATATGAAAAGTACTCCAAAGTGTGGACAAAACACAAGAAAGTAGATAAAACCAAGCATGAAACATCAAAAATTATAGATACATTTGCAATGTATCACCTTTTCATGTTACAACATTGTTGCTATGTCTTATTGCTAGAACTTTGTCTTTCATGTTATGATTGAAGTACTATGATCCCAGATTTGAATGTTTGACAAATACTTTGATCAAGTTTATGATGGTGCATGTCACCTCAGAAATTATTCTTTCTTTTTATCACTTACCTACTCGAGGACGAGCAGGAGTTAAGCTTAGGGATGTTGATACATTGCAAATGTATCCATAATTTTTGATGTTCCATGCTTGGTTTTATCTACTTTCTTATGTTTTGTCCACACTTTGGAGTACTTTTTATACACTTTCCTGGACTAACCTATTAACAAGATTCCACAGTGCCAATTGCCCGTTTTCTGCTGTTTTTGGTTCCAGGAAAGTCAGAAAATAAATATTCTCGGAATTGGACCGGACAAAAGCCAAAGTCGTTTTTTCCCGAAAGACTCACGGAGGTAGAAGGAGAGACGGATAGGGGCCATAGGGTGGCCACACCACCCCTAGGCACGGTTACCCCTTGGCGGCGCTAGGGCATGGTGTGGGCCCCTGGCTGGCCACCGACCTTGCCCCTTCGCCTATATATTCCTCCCGATACAGAAACCCTAAAGATTCAATCATCTAGGCACGAAAAGTTCCGCATCACCGCCACCACCGAAGGGGAGATTTGGGGGACAAAAAGTCTCTGTCCCGGCACCCTGTCGGGACGGGGAAGTGCCCCCGGAGCCATCTCCATCGATCTCCATCACCATTGCTGATTCCCATGATGAGGAGGGAGTAGTTCTCTCTCGAGGCTAAGGGTTCTACCAGTAGCTATGTGTTCATCTCTCTCTATGCATGACCTTATTGAGATCATGAGTTTGTAATCTATAGATCTACCTTGCTACTCAAGTGCTTTAATAGATCTCTTCTCTCCCCATGTGTGTGAAGTTGACAGTGTGCACACCATGGTGGCACTTAGGCTAGGGATTACAAATACTTGTTATGAGTTATATTTGGAGTTGGATGTCTTTATGAAATTGTGGTGTTTGTTTGAACCATCTAGTGCTCAA
This sequence comes from Avena insularis, assembly GCA_023614405.1. Classification (NCBI taxonomy): domain Eukaryota; kingdom Viridiplantae; phylum Streptophyta; class Magnoliopsida; order Poales; family Poaceae; genus Avena; species Avena insularis. The sequence continues at coordinate 281,952,069 of CM042696.1, read as the reverse complement.
GGTGACAGTGTGGGGTTATCTAGATGGGAAAGGCTTACTTTGAGGTGTGTTGTTATAGCCCTACCATGGATTAGAGTGTCCAACCGGAGAGTAGTTTAGCATAGTATCATAAAGAAGAATATATTTATATGAGAGTGTTCACTAGTGAAAGTATCATCCCTAGGCCTTGTTTCTAAGCATTGATACACCATTTGCAATTAGATCTGTTACATGTTTGCCTGCTTCCTTCTTTATTTCAGTTTGCCTTTAGTCTTTTCCCATGTCAACCACACGCCAGCAAGCTATTTTCTGGCACCGTTACAACTTATAATTATCCATACCACTTGTATTTCACTATCTCTTCGCCGAACTAGTGCACCTATACACCTGACAAGTGTATTGGGTCTGTTGGGGACACAATAGACTTCTTGTATCTTGATTGCAGGGTTGCTTGAGAGGGGATACCTTTGACCACTTCCTCCCTGAGTTCGATAAACCTTGGGTGATCCACTTAAGGGAAAACTTGCTGTTGTTTTACAAACCTCTACACTTGGAGGCCCAACAACTGTCTACAAGAATAGAAGTGCGTAGACATTAGTTAGATATGTTTGTTTACTTCTTTACTGTCATGAGAGAGTCCATAGAAACCAAGGATGAGCTGCAGATATGTGATGACCCACAAGTATAGGGGGTGTATCGCAGTATTTTTGAGGGAAGTGAAACCCAATTTATTGATTTGACACAAGGGGAGACAAAGAATATTTATAAGCCTTAACAACTGAGTTGTCAATTCAGCTACACCTAGAAACAATCTTGCTCACAGCAGTTTATCAGTAGCAACAGTTTTGTAGTAGGAATAGTAAAGTAACAGTAGTAGTAAAGCAAAGACAGTAGTAACAATAGTAGTAAACGGTAGGATTCGAGTGTGGTAGGCATAGGGATGGATGGACGGGCGTTGCATGGACAAGACAATTCACATAGCAATCCGAACATAAGGCAACTTTGTATAAATAAGATAAAGCATCCAAGTACTAGATAATGCTAGGCATGTGTTCCATATATAGTCATACGTGCTCACAATGAGAACTTGCACAACATCTTTTGTCTTGCCAGCCTGTTTGCAGCGCGGCCTCAAGGGAACTACTGGCAATTAAGGTGCTCCTTTTAATAGAGCACCGGAGCAAAAACTTAACACTCCGTGAACACATGTGATCCTCACATCAAATCCATTCCCTCCGGTTATCCCGATTTCTGTCACTTCGGGGCCATTGGTTCCGGACAACAACGTGTGTAAACAACTTGTAGATAAGACCAAAAACAATACTATCATAATGAATCAATAACATGTTCAGATCTGAAATCATGGACTCGGGCCCTAGTGACAAGCATTAAGCATAACAAGTCGCAAAAAAATAATAAAGCACTAATAAAAGATACTAGGCACCATGCCCTAACAATCTGATGCCATTACATGAACGATCTCATCCAATCCCTACCTTCCCCATAGCCTACAACGGGGGATTACTCACTCATAGATGGGGGAAACATGGATGGTCGATGGAGAAGCGATGGTGATGATGATGGCGATGATCTCCTCCAATTCCCCGTCCCGGCAGGATGCCAGAACGGAGTTTCTGGTGCTGTTTTGTGGAATCTAGTGGTGGCGGCGAAGCGGAACTCCTGGGGGGGGGGCCACACCATGCCCTGGCGCGGCCAGGCCCAGCCCGCGCCTGGGGGTGGTGTGGCCAGTCCCTGGCCCTCCTCCGTCTCCTATTCTGGCTCTGTGAGTCTTCCGGAAAAATAGGCACTTTGGCTTTTGTCCCGTCCAATTCCGAGAATATTCATTTTCTAACTTTCCTGGAACCAAAAACAGCAGAAAACAGGCAGCTAGCACTGTGGCTCTTGTTAATAGGTTAGTCCAAGAAATCATATGAAAAGTACTCCAAAGCGTGGACAAAACACAAGAAAGGAGATAAAACCAAGCATGGAACATCAAAAATTATAGATACATTTGCAATGTATCAACATCCCCAAGCTTAACTCCTGCTGGTCCCCGAGTAGGTAAGTGATAAAAAGAAAGAATATTTTTTTTGAGGTGACATGCACCATCAAAGACGTGACCAAAGTATTTGTAAACATTCAAAGCTGGGATCATAGTACTTCAATCATAACATGAAAGACAAAGAAACTATGATGCAACATGAAAAGGCACAAACAAAAGATTCATGAATAACAATGCTTTGCAAGACGTTTGTTTGTTTCACATAAAGAAAACATAGCATAGTAATATTCAGCTTGTCCCTCATAGAGTAGCAAATATAAATGCATAAGACACCTTCAAAGTTCATAAGAGTGACTAGATACAAATAGTTCAAAACAAGCAATATCAAGTTATGCATCAATCAACAAGTCTTGGGACAATGCACATAGAACTAAGAATGGCCACTATGCTCTAAAAGTAGGTGCATAAAGATAAAAGGTGGAGACTCAATATAATGGTGGAAGAAAGTCCTTCATAGAAGGACGTAGGGATTCAAGTCTCATAAAGAGCTTCCAAAAATTATGGTACTTATAGCTTTCAGTTCTCATTGCCCCTATCATAAGCATCTTGAAGTGATTAAGGTTAAAGTGAAAAAACTATGGTGTACAAGCTTGACGAAGTATAAGTTGGAAATCTCATGTCCCTTGAATACGAGGGTCGCTCCTCATGCTCCTCATGCTACATGTGTATCATAGAGAACCGCCAACGGGGTACCCCTTGTCGGATGATACGGAAGAATCCGCATATAAAAATGACAAGGCAAGAAGACAACAAGCATCTCAGCAATCTTCTTATTTACCATGGGAATATGGTGCTTTTTTCTCTCTTTCCTCTTATCATAATCTCTTTTTTTCTCTTTTTTTATAAGAAGAATGCTTCATAGACAGCTCGTTATGGTTACGATGCAGGTTTCCACCATGTCAGCATGGATTAGACCAGCGGCCCAGGCGTTTCTCTAAAACATATACATAACTCCATGGACTTACAAGCTCCCCTTTCATTTCACACTGACGACATCCATATACAAAAGAGCATGATATCAACTAGGTACAAGTACCAAGTGCAATGTTGAAAGCGTTCCCCATGAAAGCATGGTTCTGCTAATTCCCAACAAATAAGTGCAAGCATATACAAGATAGACGACACAATGGTTCAAGTTTATGAAGGGCAAGAAAAGTAAAGTGTGCCATCAAGTTCGTGAGAGCTTTAATCACTAGTTTTCTCATAACAAGTTTAATTCGGAAGGTAAACAAAAGCATGAATATACTTGGAATAGCATAAGCTAGTAGGTAGGTATGGTGGACTCTTTGGAATAACTTGATTTAGGGAGTTGGATGCATGAGTGGAACTCATACTTGGTTGTGGAGGCTAGCAAAAGACTGGGAGCGACAAACTAAGAGAGCAATAATGCCATAATCATGCAGAGCAACAAAACATCATTGATCAAAGCATAAAGTGATACTACAAGTTGAAAACTAAAGGATCATAAAGGCTTATGGTGACAGGAGATAGTCATAACATGGTGTGAGCATGCGCCAAGTCAACCCAAATAAAGCATCAAAGGAGAATACCACTATATTATGCTTTAATATGCTAAAACAACGCATGATTCATCCAAGGCACATTAAGAAATCTCAATTGTTTATAACAATTCATGCTACAACAAAGAATACTAAGCATAAGCCAAAACAATATCAAGCATGGCATGACAAAGCATAGGCCACAGTCAAAAACAAGCTCTCTTTACCACTTAAGCATGAACTTTCCTACTCTTTTCCAATCCAAACCAGACTATTTGAAAATCAATGTATGAAAGAGGAGATCAAAAAAAAATATTCAGAAAAGTAAGAAAACAAAGCAAGCGAAAAACCAAAATAAAAACGAAAAATAAGGCGCTCCAAGAACAACACAACTGTGCACGAAACAATAAAAATGAAGCGTTTTGAAGAAACCTGAGATTTTTATTGATGAAGAAGGGGATGCCTTGGGCATCCCCAAGCTTTGACGCTTGTACTTCTTGGATATTTCTTGGGGTGACACGCGTGGCATCCCCAAGCTTGAGTTTTAGTCCATCCTTCATCTCATTACTCATTCCTTCCATACACCTGAAAATTTTCCTTCATACAAAACTTCACACAATCTTTATTAGCAACATTAGTGCACTCAAGATAAATAAGTCTTAGGGTTCATTTCTAACACCAAATAAACTTCCATTAAAACACTAGCTACTGTTGAACTTCCCTCAAAAAGCTCAATTCTCCAAAAGAACTCAAAAAGGAACTAACAAGAAGCAAATGCAGAAAATGGCAGAAATCTGTCAAAACAGACCAGCAGATAAAGACGATTTTTTTCAAAGAACTTATGTTGCTCAAATAAAAAAGTGTTGAACTAACGGAAGTTAGATAACAACCTGGGTCAGAAGCACAAAAATGCATGCCTCAAAAAGAAGTTCAGAGATTGTACACGAAATTTTACGATGAAGCACATAAATCTGTTTCGGGACAGCAACTTTCCCAATCATTACTTCTCTCTCATTAGAGGTTACTCTTGGCACAAAAAGCAAATAAAAAGGATAAGGAGCGGTTATTACTGAAGTAATAACTTCCAGGACTCATCTAAAACTTTTGGGTTATCTCCGAATAAGTACTTTTCTTTAACGCCTTTAAGTTAGGCATAAGCAAAAACTAAAATGGATAGAATAGAAGTAAGCGGAGATAATCATGGTGAAAACATTGTTTTGTTCAATGAAATCCTTTTGTTAACAAGGTCGATCAGGTCTTGTTACATAAAAAATTTCATATGAGAGAAAACTTTGTATTCCACTAATGATTATGTTACCTCAACCTTGATAGCAATGGTCCCAATCATAATAGTTTCAAACTTTTCTCTTGGTATGGGACAATATATCTCTCCAACTTGAATGCCCTCAACATGTTCAATTGAATTCAAACCATAAGTCCTTTCAATCTTCTTGGGGAAATAGAAAATATGTTCCTTGTCATTAACATTGAAGGTCACCTTCCCTTGATTATAATTAATAACAACTCTTGCAGTATTTAAGAAAAGGTCTCCCAAAAATAATAGACATATTATCATCTTCAGGCATGATAGTTTGAGAGGATGCTCACATAAGAAATAAGAGTTGAAGTAAAAGAGAGCATCAAGAAGCAAATTCAAAACACATTTAAGTCTAACCCACTTCCTATGCATAGGAATCGTGTATGCAAATAAATTCGCAAGGAACAAAGTGACAGGCATAGGAAGATAAAAAAGAGTGACTTCAAAACTTTCAGCACATAGATAGGTGTTTCAATACCATGAAGGCTTCTACAACCATATTTTCCTCTCTCATAATAATTTTCAGTAGCCTCATGAATAAACTCAACAATATAACTATCACATAAAGCATGCTTTTCATGATCTACAAGCACTAGAGCTTTATTGTAAACATTTTCAAAAGAATCCCGAGGAACATAACATTCATCCTCCTTTAGTAAGCATGGGGGACAATCAAGTAATGTAAGGGATAAAGAGTTACTCTCATTAGTAGGTAGGCATGGGTAGCTAATCCATCCTTCCTCCTTTTGTTCATCACTCTCCTCCTCTTTTTCATCTAATGAGATTTCAGGTTCATCAATTTCTTCTTCCATAGGATCCTGTAAGGCATTAGTCTCTTCCATTTGTGGAAAGCATCTATTAATATATTCAAGAATATAGCCATTTTCATCCTTGTAATTATCAAAGCAAAATTTAAGTATGCCATAAGCCTCATATTTGTAAGGTGAATCATCAATATTTTCAAGCAAACTAGCAAGTTCAAAAGCACCCTTCCAAGCAATAAATTCTTCAATTTGTTCCACATCATAAAAGTCATAATTTCCTTTAACATAAGAAGATATGGTAACATTTTCATTATACTCACATTGAAAAGGGAGGTGTTTGTACCTCCTACAGCAACAAGATTTATCCAAGCAATAAGTAACATTATAAGTAGAGCACACGTTTCTAGCAATGGTATACAATTTATCAATTTGTTCCCATAAGTGTTTCCCTTTTTGTGACAAGCGGTGTTCCTTATAATAATATTTTTGATCTTCCGTGAACCCACCTTGCCAATAAGCTTCAGTTTCAAAGAAACCAACCATTGACAACAAGCATGATAAAGCAACACAATAACAGACCAACAAAAATAACAACTAGAGTAGGAACTACTTTTTTGTATTTTCGATAAAGAAACAAGCAAACAAGGAAAAAAATTAGCTTGAACAATAGTGATTCAAAGTGGACTTGATAAATAAAGCTATTCTCCCTGGCAATGGCGCAAGAAAATAGTCTTGATGACCCACAAGTATAGGGGGTGTATCGCAGTATTTTCGAGGGAAGTGAAACCCATTTTTTTGATTACGACACAAGGGGAGACAAAGAATATTTATAAGCCTTAACAACTGAGTTGTCAATTCAGCTGCACCTGGAAACAATCTTGCTCACAGCAGTTTATCAGTAGCAACAGTTTTGTAGTAGGAATAGTAAAGTAACAACAGTAGTAAAGCAAAGACAGTAGTAACAATAGCAGTAAACAGTATGATGATTCGAAAAGGTAGGCATAGGGATGGATGGACGGGCGTTGCATGGACAAGACAATTCACATAGCAATCAGAACATAGGGCAATTGTAGATAAATAAGATAAATCATCCAAGTACTAGATAATCCTTGGCATGTGTTCCATATATAGTCATACGTGCTCGCAATGAGAACTTGCACAACATCTTTTGTCATGCCAGCCCGTTTGAAGCGAGGCCTCAAGGGAACTACTGGCAATTAAGGTGCTCCTTTTAATAGAGCACCGGAGCAAAGCATTAACACTCCGTGAACACATGTGATCCTCACGTCAAAGCCATTCCCTCCGGTTATCCCGATTTACATCGCCGGGGCCATTGGTTCCGGACAACAACGTGTGTAAACAACTTGCAGATAAGACCAAAAACAATACTATCATAATGAATCAATAACATGTTCAGATCTGAAATCATGGCACTCGGGCCCTCGTGACAAGCATTAAGCATAACAAGTCGCAACAAAGTCATAAAGAACTAATAAAAGATACTAGGCACTCCCTAACAATCTGATGCCATTACATGAACGATCTCATCCAATCCCTACCATCCCCATAGCCTACAACGTGGGATTACTCACTCAAAGATGGGGGAAACATGGATGGTTGATGGAGAAGCGATGGTGATGATGATGGCGATGATCTCCTCCAATTCCCCGTCCCGGCAGGGTGCCAGCACGGAGTTTCTGGTGCTGTTTCGTGGAATCTAATGGTGGCGGCAGAGCGGAACTCCTTCTGGAAAAACGTCGAACCCCCTGGAGTTTTTAGGTCAGAAGGCTTCTTATAGGCGAAGAGGGAGACCGAGGGGGTGCCTAGGGGGCCCACAACATGCCCTGGAGCGGCCAGGCCCAGCCCGCGCCTGGGTGGGTGTGGCCAGCCCCTGGCCCTCCTCCGTCTCATATTCTGGATCCGTGAGTCTTCCAGAAAAATAGGCACTTTGGCTTTTGTCCCGTCCAATTCCGAGAATATTCATTTTCTGACTTTCCTGGAACCAAAAATAGCAGAAAACAGGCAGTTGGCACTATGGCTCTTGTTAATAGGTTAGTCCAAGAAATCATATGAAAAGTACTCCAAAGTGTGGACAAAACACAAGAAAGTAGATAAAACCAAGCATGGAACATCAAAAATTACAGATACATTTGCAATGTATCAATATGTGGAACTATTAGCTTTAAGATCCGTCCTAGCCGGCGCTTTCCCGACATTGTGGGCCACGAGTCCTGTAAGAACTAGCAGCGCACATATTTCTATCGCCCAGATATTCCTCTGCCCAACCGTCTTGAGATGTATCCCTAATTCATCGATGGGGCTGCCACCGAAGCCCCACTTGGAGGTCCCCAGCCTCCCTCCCGTCCGATGAAGAAGCCAATCACGCCGTAAGACGGATTGAATGGCTCGTAGACGGAGGTCTGACGGGCTTGGACCTAGACATGTGTTGGTTTACTAGGCGGATCCAGCCTCTTCAGCACTGTGCCGAGCTGATGTGTATGTACTCCAAGGATAGAATGGATCCCAAGCGAATTTCGTGGGACAACTTCTCCAACGACACCATCAAGCTCCGCCTTAAGGACATGGTCAAGACGAAGGACAGGAAGCGCGGCTTCAAGATCATCTATGACATGTTCGAATGCGGCAAATGTCTAGAGGTAGCTTATGTTCCCTTTATTGCTTGTTATATATACTCTAAGGTTTTTCCGACTTGAAGCCACCAAGCTAGCACTCCTTTGCCTTATAGCTGGCGACCTTGGCGGCGGATCAAATGGCCTCCCATGTCTATGATCCCGAGATGAAGGATATCTAGGTGGTTTCCGACGATGATGCCTCCAAGGATCCTTTGGCATCAGCAGCACGAAAGCGGAAGAGCTCCACCTCTGACCCTGCTGCCGAGGGCAAGAAGAAGAAGAAATCAGAGAGTGGAGTCTCCAAGAAATCCACTACTGCTTTAGAGGAAGAGAAGAAGAAGAAATCCACCAGCATCCCTTTAACTAAGGCGCCTGTTGTGGTGTAAGTGTCTTCATTCTCCGTCTTTAAGTTTTATTGCACCCATTCGATTCTTGTACTTATACTGAGTATGTTTCAGGAAGAAATCTTGTGTTGGTTTGAAGCGATCCTCCAAAGATGTTGGAGGGTCCAAACCTATTCGCGATATGCTGACTAAGGACATGGCAGCCAAGTCTTCTCCCGCTACTGCTCCTCCTACTCCTGCCGCCAAGACTATTACAGGCCCCACTGGGCCTTCATCCCCCGTTATCCCTGAAACCTCTATCGTGGAAATTGACATCGATCTGACGACGGATGTCTCAGGGTCTGCCGGCATGGATGTTGCGCCCAGTGGCAAGCAACATAGGATAGTACTTCCTCTAAAATGGCTGAAGCTCCGGCTAAGGATGCCATCAAGAAAGGGAAGCAAGTAGTGGAGGGAGCAGAGGAGGAAGCACCTGTAGCCACAGACAAGGCGGGAGCTCTAAGACATCAACTGCCATGGTTACACAGCAAGCGGCTAGGGCATCATCCATGCCTCCGGCTTCTACAACTCCTCTGGCTTTAACTCCTTCAACATTGTGCCTAGATGATCTCATAAAATAGGCAGATTCTATATATAACAATGCCCGGTCCTTCCACAATTCATATGCCCACTTGACCAACAATCTGAAGGTTATTGCAATTGTAAGTTTCTGGACTTTACTTCTTTTTACTTTGTAATATATCCCACTGTAGCCCTCGAGCTCTTAGGCAGAAAATAGTAGTATTTTGGTCTAAGTGCTCCAGAGAACTAAGTGTACAACTTGTTAGTATAGCCCCCGAGTTTTTAGTTTAGAATGAAAAATTCTGACAAGACACTCTAAGAGAGATCACCTTGTTGATTAAAATATGATACTATAGCCCCCTAGCGTGTAGTTGAAACTGAATTGTTCCGACTAGATGCTCTAGAGAAACTAAGCCTATTGTATTTATTGCAGAATGAGAATGCCCGGAGAGTTGCCGCCAATGAGACGTTTCCAAACTTGCGGACGGAACTGGACCTTGAACAGGGTAAAACAGCCTTCCTAAAGCAACAGATAAAAAATGGCCAGAGTCTGTTTCTTTTTAACAGATCTTTTACTTTTCTAGTGGCTAAATTGTCTTCATATTCTCACAATGCTTTCCATTTTCTGTCTTACAGAGGCCATTGCCAAAGCCAAGAGCATCATTGAGCAATCCAATCATATCTAGGAGCTTGACGATAAAAATAAATTTTGAAGAAGGACTTGGCTAAAGTTGTCAAGGGCCATGAACAGGCAATGAAAGTGTTGTAACAGTCTGCTGACACTGAGATGCAGTGCCGGAAAAACGAGATTGCATAGCTCAAGGAACAGAATCAAGCTGCCAAAGAGCAGAATGAATGAAACCTTGAGGTGTTCAAGAAAGTTCCGAAGGAGCGTGACACCTTGGCAGAGATCTGCACACAAGCAGAGACGAGCATCTTCGGTAACCTTCCTCCAACTTTGTCAATTTCTATAAGATGGATATTTGTATCTTTGTACTCATGATCTTTTGTCTCTAACGAAAACACAATCCCCATTGGTTTATACAACATGGGTGAAGGTGCTCCGGGTCCAAAACAATGCATTATTCTTGCCGGCAACTTCATCAACACCGCCATAGCCCAAGCCAAGGAGATAGCATAGCCCCTTCGCATCAACATCAAGGCGGCAGAATTAGTGGCCAAGTACTCGAAAATCCTACGCTGAGCCCTCGAGAATGTCAAGGACTAGAAAGCCTCTTGCGTCCGGGCTGGTGCAAGGATGACCTTATCCTTGGTCAAGGCTCACTATGACAATGTCGACATTGATCTGGTACCTCTGGCATGTCGAAGTTTGATGAGGAAGGAAAGGAGATCGATAGAGATGCTATTTGGAACTCCCTTGCGGGCTACGACACCAAGGTTGCAAATATGGTGAATGTGGATATCTTCGTGCCTGCTGAGGAGATGGATGAGGATGTGGCATTTTATGAATCTAGCTCAGGCCCTTCTGAATTTGATGAACTCTCTAGGCCCGGCTCTCCTGTTGATGATGCAGCCACCAAGTCCCCTACAGCAGAGCCACAAAACAATGTTTGTATTAAATGCATCTACGTAGTTGGTATGGCGGAAAAAACTGATGAATTTGTAAGGCGGAAAAACTTGTACTCAAGTTTCCTGCTACTTATTCTGTTTCCATCATGTACATATTTTTTAAGCAAGTGCTGGCTTATCCATTATTTTGGTTTGTATGCTTGACCTTTCGTGATCGTCCCCATATCCTTTGCTCAGCTTCAGTTGCTCGTCTCAGATCGAAGCTCGCACTTGCTCTAATTTGTGTCCCGCCATGTCTGGTGAACCTCCCACGCACCTAATCAAAGCTCGCAGCCATCGCCATCGCATTGTCCGTCGTATTAGAGCTTCGCGTCGGGCGACCGGCCTCAGGCAGTTATGTGCTGCTATGCACCCCAAGCATGGTAGCCCTAGCACAACACTTCGACGACCACGCTCTCATGGCCATCGTGCTGGGCGCTCGTCCCGCCGTGTCGTCGACATAATTGCTGTCGGCTTTCAGTCTCGTTTTGGGATTAGATGAAATGAGGTCAAGATTTAGGTATGCATGCCTCCATTCGATTTTTTTGTCTGGTTCGAGAACAGCTCAGACACCGAGCGTGTTCTGCATTCTTCTCGGTCTTTCGAGTGCTACAAGGAGAAAATGAGGTTCATGCGTTGCATCACGCCTGTGGATGGGATGATCGCTTGGGGAAGCTTCTGTTCTACTCCAAACTCGGCTTTGATGGCCTCCCATTGGATGCTTGGGAGCCGGAGACCTTCAAGCATGTTGTCAGTAGCCTTGGAGATCGTGCCACAGAGCGACATATGGGACAACGAGGTAAAGGCGTGGCTGAAAGATCCTAATGCCGTTCCTAAGATGTACGAGGTGCAGATTCGAAGCAGGGCAGGGCGACAACTTTGTTGGAAGCACCCGGTCATGATCCACCTGGAGGAGGTTCTGGAATCAGTACATGGCATTCAGGACCCCGAAGAGGCGGCTAGAAAGCGTCCTCGTCGCCTGTAGTTTCGGTGGGGGAACTGGGCTTGGACAAGCTGGTGGTTCTGATTTCCCTCAAGTGAAGACGGAGCTCTAGTGAATTGCTATAGTATGTTTGGATAATGAATTTGTAGTATGGAGAGCGTAGCAAGAAGTTAGCATCGACTAAAAATATGTAATAGTTTGAATCGATGTAGTACGTGTGGGTAATGAATTTGAAGTATGTGTGTATAATGCATCTGTGTTGAACACCGTGCTTCATAATTTATGTGAATAACCAAGGACAACCTCATGAAAAGAGAGTGGAATGGAAATGAGCAATGTCAATTCTGTGGATGCCAAAAAAATATAGTCCATCTCCTCTTCAAGTACAAGGTAGCTAGATTATTGTGCCAAATGATGAGCGATTCGGAAGACAATAAATTATTCTTGTTTCAAATGAAGATTACCTTATATCTTCAAATGAAGACAATAACTGGATTTAACCACGAGTAGTAATTGAAGAAAATAGATACTTGATAGTATTTGTTTACAACATTAGTACTTCCATTCAAAAGGGTCTTATATCTTCACAAAAGTGGGCTAAACTTGCTACTAGTTTATAGAACAATGTGTTAGCATTTCATCTACAAAAGCCATTCTTCAGTCTGAACTTAACTATTCTACACTGAAGAAACTACACATCTCCACCAGAAAAGTTGGCTGGCCAATTGCCTTGAGAGGACGTAAGTTTTTTGATCATTTAACCCAAACTGATCTATTGCCTTCCAGCCAAACTACAAGAAATCTGCATTGTTCATGCACCACCACTTTGCGTGCGCTAGTCCTGGTTCAGTAGGACCATCCGCGTCGCCGCAATGATTTCTTCGAAACTGAAATTTGGCATCTTCTATTTGGGATCGTAGGTCTGTGTGAACTGGAACCTAAATTCCGGTGCTGAGCTGATGCCTGTCACCGGCTCCGGCTGTCGAACAATCCAACATGCTGAGTGTAGATGCTTGTGTTGGAGATATGCCCAAGAGGCAATAATAAAAGTGGTTATTATTATATCTTTGTGTTTATGATGAATGTTTACATCCCATGCTATAGTTGTATTATAAGGAAACACTAATACATGTGTGTTTTGTAAACATAAAAGAGTCCCTAGTAAGCCTCTTGTTGAAATAGCTTGTTGATTAGTAGATGATCATGGTTTCCTGATCATGGACATTGGATGTCATTAATAACAAGGTTATATCATTAGGAGAATGATGTGATGGACACACACCCATAGTAAGCGTAGCATAAAGATCAAGTCATTAAGTTCGTATTGCTGTAAGCTTTCAAATACATAGTAACCTAATCCTTCGACCATGAGGTTATGTTAATCACCATCACCGGATGGGTACTTTGATGACATCAAACACCGCTTCGTAACTGGGTGGTTATAAATGTGTCATTGGGTATTATGAAAGTATGTGTTGAAGCGCATGGACCAAGATTGGGATTTGTCCATCCATATGACGGATAGATATGCTCTGGGCCCTCTCGGTGGAATGTCATCTAGCGAGCTTGCAAGCATGTGACTGGGTCACAAGGGATGACATAACATGGAATGAGTAAAGAGTACTTATCAGTAACAAGGAAGAACTAGGTATAGAGATACCGACGATCAAACCTCGGATAAGTAGAATATCGTGTGACAAAGGGAATTGGTTTCGTATGTAAATGGTTCTATCGATCACGAAGTCATCGTTGAGTATGTGGGAGCCGTTATGGATCTCCAGATCCCGCTGATGGTTATTGATCGGAGATGTGTCTCCATCATGTCTACATGTTCACGAACCGTAGGGTGACACACTTAAGGTTCGAAGTTGTTTTAAGTAGATATGGAATGTGTGTTGGAAACCAAATGTTGTTCGGAGTCTCGGATTGGATCCGGGACATCACGAGGAGACCCGGAATGGTCCGGAGAATAAGATTCATATATTGGGGATCATTTTCTAAGTTAGGAAATGTTCCGGAGTGTTTGTATAGAGATTCTAGAAGGTTTCAGAATGTTCTGGAAGGTTCTAGAAGAGTTCTTGGTGTTTGCTTGAAAACCAAGAAAGGGTCAAAGGAAACCTTGTGGGGCGAGACACGGATTCATGGGGGAGGAGGACTCCTCCCCCTTCCCAACCCTTGGCCATAGGAGGAGTCCTACTAGGACTCCTCCCCAGCGCCTCCCTCCTTTAAATAGAAGGGAGGGGGCGCCCCCTCTCTCATAACAAGCTCTAGCCGCCGCCTCTCTCCTCTACCTTCGCTCTGCTCCGGCTTAGGCGAAGCCCTGCAAAATTCTCTCCTCCACCACCACCACCACACCGTCGTGCTGCTGGAATTCCGTGGTGAAGATCTACTACCTCCGCTGCTCATGAACGGGAGAGGAAGGTGCGCTCGACTCGACGTGTGACCGACTGCGGAAGCGCTGCCAGAACGCGGCGCCGGAAGGATCGTCGACACGATCTTGAGATCGACAAGTGATCGACTACATCAACCCCGAGATCTAATCTCGTAACGCTTTCGGTTCTACGAGGGTTAGTACAGATCTATCTCGTTGCTCATGTCTAATAGATTAGATCTTGGCTTTTATCTAGATTAGATTTGGGTTTTGTTCGTTCTTGCGGTAGAATTTTTTTGTTTTCCATGCTACGAACCCATCAGTCGTATCAGAGCCTTGTCTATGCGTAGATCTGTTGCACGAGTAGAACACAATGATGTTGTGGGCGTTGGTGCTCGTGCCGTCTTTTGCTTTGTGTACTTTGCATCTTGTGGTATGGTGGGATGAAGCGGCTCGGGCTAACATTACATGTCATCATACATGAGACTTGCTCCACGCTTGACGTGTAACTTGCTTTGCACAAGTGGCTTTGCGGGTGTCTGTCTCTCCCATCATAGTATTGATCCAATCTACACTTTGCACTAGATAACACTTGTATCAACGTTGTGGTTCAGTTTCGTAGGTAAGATCCATTCTTATTCAAAAGCCCCAAACCACGTAAAACTTGCAAAGAAAATTAGAGGCGTTTAACTTGTTTTTGCAGGGGTTTTGTGATGTGATATGGCCATCATGTGATTGTGATTATATTTGATGTATGCAATGATCCTTGTTGTAATATGGCAACCGGCAGGAGCCTAATGGTTGTCTTTAATTCTGTTAAGACATGCGTGTCTATTCATCTTGTAATAGCTTTATTCCAAGTAGTTGTAATAGTTGCTAGTGATGATGGACAACCATGAAGTGGCGCCACTGACCTTGACGCAATGCTGGTGATGATGGAGATCATGTCCGTGCTTTGGAGATGGAGATCAAAGGCATAAGAAGAAAGGGCCATATCATATCACACTAATTATGAATTGCCTGTGATGTTAATCCTTTATGCATCTTGTATTGCTTAGATCATGACGGTAGCATTATAAGATGATCCCTCTCACTAAATATCAAGTAATAAAGTGTTCGTCCTTAGTTGGCACCGTTGCTAAGACTCGTCGTCTCGAAGCATCTCGTGATGATCGGATGTGATAGATTCTACATGTGCATACAACGGGTGCAAGCCAGATTTACACATGCGGAAACTAAGGTTAATCTTGATGAGCCTAGCATGTAAAGACATGGTCTCGGAACACGGAATACCGAAAGGTAGAGCACGAGTCATATAAGTGATATGATGAACATGAAGATTGTTCGCCGATGAAACTACATCTTCTCTCGTGAAGATCGGACTTGGTGTAGTGGACTTGGTTCGTGTAATCACTAAGACAATGTGAGGGATGTTGTTTTGAGTGGGAGTTAACCTAGTTAATTTCAGAATTAAAGTAGAACTCAATTTATCATAAACTTAGTCTAAACTACTTGCAAATTTGTTGTAGATTATGGCGAATCTCTCCATCAATTTCAATGCGTTCCTAGAGAAAGAAAAACTTAAGAACAATGGAAGCAACTTCACGGACTGGCTCCGTGGTCTGAATATTGTCGTTAGGGCTGGTCAGATGACCTATGTGCTCGAAGCACCGTTGGGTGACCCACCTGCAGATGATGCCACCGATGACGTAAAGAATGTTTACGCCACTCGGAAAAATCATTACTCCACGAGATGTGCCATCCTCATGCACGGTTTAGAAACGGAGCTCTAGAAGCGTTTTGAGCACCACGACCCGTTCGAGATCATTAAGGAGCTCAAGCTCATTTTTGAGACTCACGCGGCCGTGGAGAGCTATGAGGCCTCCGAGAAGTTCTTTACCTGCAAGATGGAAGAGGGAAGCTCCATTAGCGAGCATGTGCTCACCATGTCTGGGCACGCAAACAAACTCCAAGAGTTGGGGATAACGATTCCTAATGAGTTGGGGATTCACCGTGTCCTCCAATCACTGCCACCGAGTTATAAGAACTTTGTGATGAACTACAATATGCACTGCATGAACAAGACGTTGCCTGAACTATCGTCCATGCTGAAAACTGCTGAAGTGGAGATCAAGAAGGAGCACCAAGTGTTGATGGTCAATAAGACCACCAATTTCAAAAACAGGGCAAGCCTAAGAAAAAGGGCAACATCAAGAAGGACGGCAAGAAAGCTGCCGCACCTGCTAAGAAGCCCAAGGCTGGTCCTAAGCCTGAAACTGAGTGTTTCTACTGCAAGGGTGCTGGTCACTGGAAGCGTAACTGCCCCAAGTACCTGGCAGATCTGAAGAACAGCAACATCAAGAAGAAAGGTATATTCGATACACATGTTATTGATGTGTATCTTACTAGTAGTCGTAGTAGTGCCTAGGTATTTGATACTGGTTCGGTTGCTCATATTTGTAACTCGAAACAGGAGCTGCGGAATAAACGAAGACTGGCAAGAGACGAGGTGACGATGCCCGTTGGAAATGGCTCCAAGGTTGACGTGATCGCCGTCGGCACGCTCCCTCTACATCTACCTTTGGGATTAGTTTTAAATTTAAATAATTGTTATTTGGTGCCTGCGTTAAGCATGAACATTATATCTGGATCTTGTTTATTGCGAGACGGTTACTCTTTTAAGTCTGAGAATAAAGGTTGTTCGATTTATATGAGTAATATCTTTTATGGTAATGCACCTGAGATAAATGGTTTATTCTTATTGAATCTCTATAGTAGTGATACACATGTTCACAACATAGATGCTAAACGAATAAAATTGAATGATAATTCTACATACATGTGGCACTGTCATCTTGGTCACATTGGAGTGAAGCGTATGAGGAAACTCCATTCTGATGGACTTCTTGAATCACTTGATTTTGAATCACTTGAAAGATGCGAAGCATGTCTAATGGGAAAAATGACTAAGACTCCATTCTCTAGAATAATGGAGCGAGCTACGGACTTATTGGAAATAATACATACCGATGTGTGCGGTCCAATGAGTGTAGCATCGCGTGGTGGATATCGTTATGTTCTCACTTTCATGGATGACTTAAGTAGATATGGGTATGTCTACTTTATGAAACATAAGTCCGAAACTTTCGAGAAGTTTAAGGAATTTCAAAGTGAAGTGGAAAATCATCATAACAAGAAGATTAAGTTTCGCTCGACATGGAGGTGAATATCTGAGTTATGAGTTTGGCATGCATTTAAAGAAATGTGGAATACTTTCGCAGTTGACACCGCCGGGAACAACACAGCGTAATGGTGTGTCTGAACATCGTAATCGAACTCTCTTAGATATGCTTCGGTCTATGATGTCTCTTACAGATTTACCGCTATCATTTTGGGGGTATGCATTAGAGACAGACGCATTCACTTTAAATAGGGCACCATCTAAATCTGTTGAAACGACACCGTACAAATTGTGGTTTGGAAAGAAACCTAAGTTGTCATTCCTTAAAGTTTGGGGTTGCGAAGCGTATGTAAAGAAGTTACAACCTGATAAGCTTGAACCCAAAGCGAAGAAATGCGTCTTCATAGGATACCCGAAAGAAACAATTGGGTATACCTTCTATCATAGATCCGAAGGCAAAGTTTTCGGTGCCAAGAATGAATCCTTTCTTGAGAAGGAATTTCTCTCGAAAGAAGTGACTGGAAGGAAAGTAGAACTCGACGAGGTTATTGAACCTTCTCTCGGAGTTGAGAGTAGCGCAGCACCGGAAGATGTTTTTGTGCCGCCTGCACCAACTGGAGAGGAAGCTAATGATGCTGGTCATGAAACTTTGAACGAAGTTACTGCCGAACCTCGCAGGTCAATGAGGGTTCGTACCACTCCTGAGTGGTATGACTCTGCCTTGAACGTCATATTGGTGGACAACACTGATGACCCTGCGACGTATGAAGAAGCTATGGTGAGCCCAGATTCCGACAAATGTCTAGAATCCATGAAATCCGAAATGGGATCCATGTACGAAAACCAAGTATGGACTTTGGTG
Organism: Avena insularis; assembly: GCA_023614405.1. NCBI lineage: Eukaryota > Viridiplantae > Streptophyta > Magnoliopsida > Poales > Poaceae > Avena > Avena insularis. The sequence goes on along the minus strand of CM042696.1, from coordinate 281,933,983 downwards.
GACTTACCGGATGGCCGTAAGGCTGTCGAGAACAAATGGATTTTCAAAAGAAAAACAGATGCTGATGGTAATGTTACCGTCTATAAAGCTCGACTTGTCGCAAAAGGGTTCCGACAAATTCAAGGAGTTGACTACGATGAGACTTTCTCACCAGTAGCTAAGCTAAAGTCTGTGAGGATTTTGTTAGCAATCGCTGCATATTTCGATTATGAAATTTGGCAGATGGATGTCAAAACGGCATTCCTTAATGGTGACATTGAGGAAGAGTTGTATATGGTACAACCCAAGGGTTTTGTCGATCCTAGTGATGCTGACAAGGTATGCAAACTTCAGCCCATTTATGGACTCAAGCAAGCATCCGGAGTTGGAATCAACGTTTTGATAAAGTAATCAAAACTTTGGATTTATACAAACTTATGGAGAAGCTTGTATTTACAAGAAAGTGAGTGGAGCTCAGAGCATTCCTAGTACTATATGTAGATGACATATTGTTGATTGGGAATGATATAGAACTTCTTAATAGCGTCAAAACCTATTTGAATAATAGTTTTTCAATGAAGGATCTTGGCGAAGCGGCATATATTCTAGGCATCAAGATTTATAGAGATAGATCAAGACGCCTAATAGCGCTTTCACAAAGTACATACTTAGACAAAGTTCTAAAGAAGTTTAGAATGGAAGAGAGCAAGAAAGGGTTCGTGCCCATGTTGTCAGGTAAGACCATGAGTAAGACTCAAAGTCCGCTACGGAAGATAGAGAAAAGATGAATAATATTCCCTATGCCTCGCCATAGGTTCTATCATGTATGCCATGTGTACAAGACCGGATATAGCACATGTTGTTAGTTTGACTAGCAGATATCAAAGTGATCCTGAATGGAACCTCGGACCGGTCAAGAATATCCTAAAGTACCTGAATAGGACTAAGGATATGGTTCTTTCTTATGGAGGTGATGAACATCTTGTTGTAAACGGTTACACTGATGCTAGTTGGAACACCGATCCAGATGACTCGAAGTCATAGTCTGGATACGTATTTATTTTGAATGGTGCTGCAGTGAGCTGGAGGAGTGCCAAGCAAAGCGTTGTGGCGAAATCTTCAACTGAATCGGAATACATAGCTGCTTCGGAGGCTGCACAAGAAGCCATATGGATGAAGGAGTTCATTACTGAACTTGGCGTGGTTCCCAGTGCGTTGGACCCGATGGCCATCTACTGTGACAACACAGGTGCCATAGCTAATGCACGGAGCCAAGGTCACATAGCAAGTGAAGCACATCAAGCTACGTTCCATGCTATTCACGGTATGTCCGAGATGGTGACATAAAGATTTGCAAAGTACACACGATCTAAATGTGGCGATCCGTTGACTAAACCTCTCCCTAGAGCAAAGCATGACCAACACCAGAACGCCATGGGTGTTAGGTATATTACCATGTAATCTAGATTATTGACTCTAGTGCAAGTGGGACACTGTTGGAGATATGCCCAAGAGGCAATAATAAAAGTGGTTATTATTATATCTTTGTGTTTATGATGAATGTTTACATCCCATGCTATAATTGTATTATAAGGAAACACTAATACATGTGTGTTTTGTAAACATAAAAGAGTCCCTAGTAAGCCTCTTGTTGAACTAGCTTGTTGATTAGTAGATGATCATGGTTTCCTGATCATGGACATTGGATGTCATTAATAACAAGGTTATATCATTAGGAGAATGATGTGATGGACACACACCCATAGTAAGCGTAGCATAAAGATCAAGTCATTAAGTTCGTATTACTGTAAGCTTTCAAATGCATAGTAACCTAATCCTTCGACCATGAGGTTATGTTAATCACCATCACCAGATGGGTACTTTGATGACATCAAACACCGCTCAGAATCGGGTGGTTATAAAGGTGTCATTGGGTATTCTGAAAGTATGTGTTGAAGCGCATGGACCAAGATTGGGATTTGTCCATCCATATGACGGATAGATATGCTCTGGGCCCTCTCGGTGGAATGTCACCTAGTTAGCTTGCAAGCATGTGACTAGGTCACAAGGGATGACATAACATGGAACGAGTAAAGAGTACTTATCAGTAACGAGGAAGAACTAGGTATAGAGATACCGACGATCAAACCTCGGATAAGTAGAATATCGTGTGACAAAGGGAATTGGTTTCGTATGTAAATGGTTCTATCGATCACGAAGTCATCGTTGAGTATGTGGGAGCCGTTATGGATCTCCAGATCCTGCTGATGGTTATTGATCGGAGACGTGTCTCCATCATGTCTACATGTTCACGAACCGTAGGGTGACACACTTAAGGTTCGAAGTTGTTTTAAGTAGATATGGAATGTGCGTTGGAAACCGAATGTTGTTCGGAGTCTCGGATTGGATCCGGGACATCACGAGGAGATCCGGAATGGTCCGGAGAATAAGATTCATATATTGGGGATCATTTTATAAATTAGGAAATGTTCCGAAGTGTTTGTATGGAGATTCTAGAAGGTTTCAGAATGTTCTGGAAGGTTCTAGAAGAGTTCTTGGTGTTTGCTTGAAAACCAGGAAAGGGTCAAAGGAAACCTTGTGGGGCGAGACACGGATTCGTGGGGGAGGAGGACTCCTCCCCCCCTTCCCAACCCGCCGGCCATAGGAGGGGAGTCCTACTAGGACTCCCCCTCCCCAGGCATGCCTCCCTCCTTTAAATAGAAGGGAGGGGCGCCCCCTCCTAGCCCTCTCTCATAACAATCTCTAGCCGCCGCCTCTCTCCTCTACCTTCGCTCTGCTCCGGCTTAGGCGAAGCCCTGCAGAATTCTCTCCTCCACCACCACCACCACACCATCGTGCTGTTGGGATTCCGTGGAGAAGATCTACTACCTCCACGTCACCGGAGCAGGGGAGAGGAAGGTCTGCTTCGACTCCGCACGTGTGACCGACTGCGGAAGTGCTGCCGGAACGCGGCGCCAGAAGGATCGTCCAGACGATCTTGAGATCGGCAAGTGATCGACTACATCAACCTCGAGATCTAATCTCGTAACGCTTTCGGTTCTACGAGGGTTAGTACAGATCTATCTCGTTGCTCATGTCTAATAGATTAGATATTGGCTTTTATCTAGATTAGATCTGGGTTTTGTTTGTTCTTGCGGTAGAATTTTTTTGTTTTCCATGCTATGAACCCATCAGCTTGGTCGCCGCCACGGTATGGCCTCCGACGGTGCGTTGGATGGAGCATCTTTGTCGTAGATGGCGTGTTCCTAGCCTCCCCCACTACGGTAAGGTAACCCGCGCCAAAGCATTGACGTGAGAGTTCCTAGACCTTGGTGCTGCCCTGTTCGAGGGTGTGTACCCTCGGCGGCATGCTCTCATGAATGATTTGATACATACCTTGTCCCCCTGCCTAGAGCATGCCGTAATGCCGCTGCGTGATTTCGCCACAGTGCTCTCTTGGCCCTGCTCGCCGCATCCGGTGCCAACGATGCTGGCACCACCGTCGCAGCCGATTCGACACATTCGACGAAATCATCTGCCTAGAAGGGCAATGGGAGATAGGACTTGAAGTAGATCTTCATGGCCTGCCTTAGAGGGGATAAATACCACAGTTTCAGCGGCTGTCGCGGCGGCGGTGGTGGCTGCTTTGGCGGTGCCATGTTACCCTAGGTGGTGCAGCGTGGTGGAGATATGCAAGGTGAACTATGGTTTGTCGGAGAAGGGGAGTGATAGACTAACAGTAGGTTTGGACTCCGGGCACACATGAAAATAATCATCTCCCATTTCCTGAGAGGGTAATAATTCGACACTCATTGCATTAACCGCTCAATCTTTATTTCCCTTCTCATCGTAAGAGTGCCAACGTATTAAGGATATCGGTAGTGGTTATCCACCTCATCAGGCAATGTACCAGGACAGGTAGGAGACTGGGTTCCATTTTAGAAATGTTGACGACTATGCCCTTATGTTTATACGATATTATTTCTATGCCACTATGTACCACCGAATTGTAGCAACACCATCAGAAATAGGGGATGATGATGTGGCATGTTTTCTTTTTTTTAAAGGGCATCAGAAACAAGCGATGATGGCGTGGCATGTTTTCTGATTGGCGGGCCCGCCTCCTCCACCTTTGACGGCGCGCATCCTAGGTTCGAGGACTAGTGCCGCCCACCAACACATTATTGTGCAATTTTCCATGTTTTGTCGCAACCACATCCCCTCCGCTCCTCTACTCCTGCCGCCGCCACTCTGTTCAGTCATGCACCTCTCTTGTCCTCCCCTTGGGCCGTCGTCCTCCCGCCCTCCCCCCGCCCTCCCCTCCCGCCCTCCCCTCCCTGCCATCCCCTCATGTCCCCTCCCCTCCCCTCCCTGTCCTGTCTCCTTGTCGCCGTCCACCTCCCAGGCGTGTCTGGAAACAAAAACCGAGACTCGGCAGTTGGGTTAGGCGCCCAGTAACATAGGTGATCCGGATCCTGCTCGGAGATGGATCCTATGTGGCTTGAGAACACGGAGATGGGTCCTACGCGGCTGGAGAGCATAGAATCTCCTTCATGTCTAGAGAGCATGGAGGAGAATGAAACACGGCAAGAGGAAGCGAGGTGCAGAGCTTTGGAGTTATGGAACTCGGATAAGGTACTGTACTTCCCCATTGAAGGGTAAGAATTGTGATTCCTTTTCTACATACCCCAATTAGCGTTTCTAGTCCTATGGTGATGGCAAGGATATGAGATGGTAACTGCTGGACGTCTGTACAGCTTGTCCTTGAGGATGATGCTTTATCAATCGAGCATGAAGACACTAAAATGTGTGGTCGTGCAGATGATGATGAAAAGCATATCCAGACGTGGCTGCTGGCCCTGATAGGATGGAGAGTAGGAAATATTTGGTTGATTCGAACTTTGAGCCTGACTATGGGACTTATGAGGAAGAGGAATGTGAAGATGTGGAAATGGGACGTAGATACGACGACAAAGACAAGGACATGCCAGTGATACACTTTGACAGGGACAATCCTACAATTGATGGGGGACTGTCTTTGAGAATGTGAAGGACTGTAGATATGCAGTTGCAACCTATGCAATTAGAGTTGGGTTTGATTTTATCATTGAGAAGAGCGACCAAAAGAGATTTAGGGTGCATTGTAGGGAAAGTAATGTGTGTAAAGGGAGATTACATGCATCTCCAATGCGGGGTAGACACCCATTTCAGGTTGCAATAGCTACAATTAGTTTTAGTCTTTCTCATATTTATTTTGTTGATAATTAGCTCTGATTTATTTGGATTCTTATCGAATGCATATCAAAGTAAACACGAAGAAACACAACTTCCCTAATACTTCTTTAAGTGATAAAATTAGACTGGTGACTACCAAGTGGATTGCTGCTACTATACTTGACTAGGTAAGGCAGGATCATAACATTGGACCTGCTGAACTCAGAGCAAAGAGTAGCAAAAAGTTTAACTTTCTGATTCCATACCAGAAAGTCTTTAATGGGAAGGAGATGGCTCTAGACTTCATTGAAGGCAAGTGGAATGACAGTTTTCACATGTTGTATAGTTTCAAAGCTGAGGTAGAGAAAACATCACCTGATAGTGTTGTTGACATCGATTACGAGGTTGTGAAAGGAAGAGAAAAGGTCTCAGGGGGGGGTAAGGTATAAGCAGGCAGATGAGAAATGCTTTAGGAGATGTTTTGTCTACCTAGAGGCATGCTGGAAGGGGTTCTTAGACGGCTGCAAGCCATACTTGGCAATAGGTGCAACTTCTTTAACATGGAAGTTCAGGGGACATGTTGCTTCTGCTTGTGCTTTGGACGCGCATAATTGGCTTCTACCCGTAGCTTATGCTGTTCTTGAGGGTGAATCAAATGAAAGCTGGACATCGTTCATGTAGAAACTATGGGCAGTAATTGGTCACCCTGAAGGCTTGGTGATACACTGGTGCATGCAAGGGTCTTGAGAATGTTGTTGATGTTGTGTTTCCTGGGGTTGAGCATAGGGAATGCATGTGGCACCCTGCTACTAACTTCATGAAGAAGTTCAAAGGAAAGATCTTTGAAGAGAACTTGTGGCGATCAGCATACACATACACCCCAAGCATGCATGCTACTTACTTGTAGAACATGTATGTAGTGCAAAAGGTGAAAAAATACCTTGAAGAACATCACACGAAGCTATGGGCCAGAATCAAGTTTGGTGAGTTAAGAAAGATGGATTTTGTTTGCAATAATTTGGCAGAGAGTTTCAATGGTAAGATTTCGAGCATGAAGACACTTGCAATTGTTATTTTGTTGGATGCAATAAGATAATGCATAATGGTGAAGATAGATTTAAGGCAAAGAATTTGTGCAAAAAAAATTTTTAGGCCATAAAATAGTTCCAAAGGTGGTTATGTTACTGAATGCAAGAACTAGGGCAATGAGAACGATAAAGATGAGGATAGACAGAAGTTCCAGAACATTGCTGAGGTTTATGCAGAATACAAGCGTGGAGCTGAACGGAGGTACATTATAGACATTGGAAACAAGACTTGTTCATGCAGGCAGTGGAAGATTACTAGTCTGCCATGTCACCACGCACTGTACTTCATCTTAAAGCTTAGAGGTAGCGGATCTGAAATAGAGAACTATGTTGACCACTATTTCTCTATGGACAAGTTTGCTGCAACTTATGCAGAAAACGTACCACCTATGGCTAATGAAAATGATTGGGAGATTGTCGATGTAGGGTTCAAACTTCAACCACCAGTTCTTAGGAGGCCACCTGGGAGGCCTAGAAAGCTAAGGATCGAAGCCTCCATCGATAAAGGTTCAAGGCTGGGAGCTAGGAAAAGGAAATGCAAATGTTGTGGAGGAATCATCCATATCAAGAGGTTGTGCAAAAACCTAGTTACAAATGATCTTGTCCCTGTTCACACCCCGGTGGCAGAAAATGAGGCTTCTCAGCCAGAACTGGAGGAAGAGCAGCGCGAAGACGAAGAACTTGAGGAAGAGCAGGAGGTGGAGGAAAATGGTGATGAGCACTCGGAGGAAAACATAGGTAAGCACCAAATTTATGTAGAAGTGGAGGTGCCGGCGAGAAAAGGATGTGAAAAGAAACAAAAGGGTAAGCAGAACATGGAGAAAAAGCAAAATAATGGAGGTGTATTAGAATATGAAGAAATTGCAGGGGTGATTGAGGATGTTCTTGTGGATCTTTTGGCTAACTACAGGAGAAATAATAAATCCCTGCCAATTTTATCTTTGTTTGATTCTCTAGATCAAAGGTAAGCTTAAAAATTGTTTTATTTGCCATTTTATCATTCTTTCCATCCTCATCAACTGTTGCTTAATACAGCGTGGGCTAGCAGACTAATAAGAGGAGTAGAAAGAAGCGGGCACAGTAACGTTGTATGTTGAATTATCATTTAAACTAAACTAGTCGTGTCATCTTTATTTATATCTAGCGTGTGCAACGTGTCTGTGATGGGGTCGATTACAATTTTTTAAATATTATTACATTAATTTTTTACCTATGTATGGACGCAGCTACTAGTTCCCATCTACCTTGGATTCTCATCTCCTCTGGCACACTCCAGAATTATGGTTGTGCCATCAAGTGCTGGTATCAGAGTCGGCGTATTGTCCCATCAGATGTGAACGCAATGGCTTTGTTTGTTTAGAATTGGATGACTTTTGATTAGTTTGAAAGATAGAGAAACCTAAAACATGGCCAATATATGCCATCAGAAACTATTCCTTAAAAAATATTATTACTCCCTCTGTCTAGAACTAAGTGACTTGAATTTGTGTAGATTCGTATGTATCTAGACATGTTTTGGGTATAGATACATTTAAATATCTAAAAAAGCTAACTCTGTTATATCTGGATAGAAGTAGTACACTATTACAACACGCTCGACCCCTTCTCCTCAGGCGCAGTCCAAATTATGGCTATGCCATCAAGTGCTAGGAGCAGAGTCAGCATATTGTCCCATCCGATATGCCAGGAACGCGCGAACTTTATTTTCAGGATTGGATGAGTTTCGACTAGTTTCAAAGACAAAGATACCTAAAATATGGCCAACATATATAGATTATGATGCTATTCGACTATGACTCAACTGACCCCGATCCAAAGAGGGCATTAAGATACCGTACATATATTTAATTTAGGATTAAGTGGCCCTAATCAACTATGATGCTCCCGTAGTCTGCATCATCGACGATGTTGTCCGCGTCGCCGTCAGCCTCCTCCACGTCGGAATCGTTGCTGACGTTCCCGGTAGAGTTCCTCCTCCTCATGGATTCTTCATGGCGCACGACTTCGATAACGGTGGAGGTCGCGCCAGGCATCGCCTGAAGTGCCCTCCCTTGGAGTGCGCAGAGCCGGTGGATCTCCACGATGGGTTCCTTGACTCAATCAACGCCATCCGCTCCTTCTTGAAAAGCTTTTGCCAATACACGCTCGTGCATAAGGACTATTCCATTGCCCTCTTCCGCTCCGGCAGCTGGCGGCGGCGCTCCTCGATTTGCCTCACCCACGCGTTGTCGCGCAAGAGCGGTGCGACAGGCACCCCGGTGTAGCTGAGCTGGAAGCCATCCGGAAGCCTCGTGAACGGCGGCACGAGTATGTTGTAGTGGGCGAACATCTGAGCCTCGTGCAAACTAAGTTTGGGCCTCTCCCTCTCCATGGCGATGAAGGAAAATGATCTGAGCTTCGGCCCCGAGGTTAAGGGGATAAGGGCAAGGACATAGGCCCAATCGTGGATGCCGCTACTGCTAATCAATTCATAGAACAGACTTCTCGTGGATCGCCCTTACAAAGGACATCCTTATCGTCCACGCACCCCGATCCAACGGTGCCTAACAATCGGGGATCGGGTCTTCTAGAAGCCCAGAGCGGTTGCTGGTTAGTTCTGCGTCCCGATTGTTTGTGGCCAACAACTATCATTGAAAAGAACACACGTGCAAATGACTCTGGTGGATCCATGTGGTTTATGGAAAGAACACACATACTATGACACTAGTGGTGGTTTAGGAAATGAACGCACATACAAAGACATGCAATGACAATGGCGGATCCATGTGGTTTATGAAAAGGACAGACATGAAATGATAACTGGTGGATCCATGTGGTTTATGACACGAACACCACATGCTGGAGTGGCATCATTGCATGTGTTCTTTTCCAAAACCATAGTGATGCACACTGACACACACACATGCCATGACTCTAGTGGTGGTTTATGAAAAGGACACACATGCAATGACTCTAGTGGATCCAGGTGGTTTATGAAAAGAACAAACATGCAATGACTCTAGTTGTGGTTTATGAAAAGGACACACATGCTGGTGGATCCAAGTGGTGGTTTATGAAAAGAAAAAAACATGCAATGACTCTAGTTGTGGTTTATGAAAAGGACACACATGCAATGACTCTAGTGGATCCAAGTGGTGGTTTATGAAAAGAACAAACATGCAATGTCTCTAGTTGTGGTTTATGAAAAGGACACACATGCAATGGATCCAAGTGGTGGTTTATCAAAAGAACAAACATGCAATGACTCTAGTTGTGGTTTATGAAACGGACACACATGCAATGACACGCAATGGATCCACGTGGTTTATTAAAAGGAAACACATGAAATGACTCTAGTGGTGGTTTAGGAAAAGAACAAACATGCAATGACACCGGTGGATCCAAGTGGTTTATGAAAAGAACAAATATGCAATAACTCTGGTTGTGGTTTAGGAAAAGAACACACATGCAATCACACTAGTGGTGGTTTAGGAAAATAATACACATGCAAAGACATGCAATGACACTGTTGGATCCATGTGGATTATGAAAAGGACACACATGCAATGGAAACTGGTGGATCCATGTGGTTTATGAAAAGAACACCACATGCTGGAGTGGCATCATTGCATGTGTTCTTTTCCAAAACCACAGTGATGCACACTGACACACACACATGCAATGAACTCTAGTGGAGCAATGTGGTTTATGAGAAGAACAACACAGGCAATGACATTAGTGGATCCATGTGGTTTATGAGAAGAACACACATGCTGGAGTGGCATTAGTGGATCCCTATGGTTTATGAAAAATAAACATGCAATTACTCTAGTGGTGGTTTATGAAAAGGACACACATGGATTGACTCTGGTGGATCTAGGTGGTTTATGAAAAGAACAAACATGCAATGACTCTAGTTGTGGTTTATGCAAAGGGCACACATGCAATGACTCTGGTGGATCCAGGTGGTTTTGGAATAGAACAAACATCCAATGACTCTAGTTGTGGTTTATGAAAAGGACACACATGCAATGACTCTGGTGGATCCAAGTGGTGGTTTTTGAAAAGAACAAACATGCATTGTCTCTAGTTGTGGTTTATCAAAAGGATACACATGCAATGACATGCAATGGATCCAAGTGGTGGTTTATGAAAAGAACAAACATGCAATGACACTAGTTTTGGTTTATGAAAAGGACACACGTGCAATGACACGCAATGGATCCAGGTGGTTTATGAAAAGGACACACATGCAATGACTCTAGTGGTGGTTTAGGAGAAGAACAAACATGTAATGACACCGGTGGATCCAAGTGGTTTATGAAAAGAACAAATATGCAATGACTCTGGTTGTGGTTTAGGAAAAGAACACACATGCAATGAAACTAGTGGTGGTTTAGAAAAGAATACACATGCAAAGACATGCAATGACATTGGTGGATCCATGTGGTTTATGAAAAGGACACACATGCTATGACAACTGGTGGATCCATGTGGTTTATGAAAATAACACCACATGCTGGAATCCCATTATTGCATGTGTTCTTTTCTAAAACCATAGTGATGCACACTGACACACACACACATGCAATGAACTCTAGTGGATCAATGTGGTTTATGAGAAGAACACCACATGCAATGACACCCGTGGATCCATGTGGTTTATGAGAAGAACACACATGGTGGAGTGGCATTAGTGGATCCATGTGGTTCATGAAAATAACAAACATGCACTGACTCTAGTGGTGGTTTGTGAAAAGGACACACATGGAATGACTCTGGTGGATCTAGGTGTTTTATGAAAAGAACAAACATGCAATGACTCTACTAGTGGTGGTTTATGAAAAGGACACACATGCAATGACTCTGGTGGATGTAGGTGGTTTATGAAAAGAACAAACACGCACTGACTCTAGTTGTGGTTTATGAAGAGGACACACATGCAATGACTCTGGTGGTTCCAAGTGGTGGTTTATGAAAAGAACAAACATGCAATGACTCTAGTTGTGGTTTATAAAAAGAACACACATGCAATGACATGCAATGGATCCAAGTAGTGGTTTATCAAAAGAACAAACATCCAATGACTCTAGTTGTGGTTTATGAAAAGGACACACATGCAATGACATGCAATGGCTCTAGGTGGTTTATGAAAAGGACACACATGCAATGACTCTAGTGGTGGTTTAGGAGAAGAACAAACATGTAATGACACCGGTGGATCCAAGTGGTTTATGAAAGAACAAACATGCAATGACTTTGGTTGTGGTTTAGGAAAAGAACACACATGCAATGACACTAGTGGTAGTTTATGCAAAAACACACATGCAAAAACTTGTAATGGCACTGGTGAATCCATGTGGTTTATGAAAAGGACACACATGCAATGACAACTGGTGGATCCATGTGGTTTATGAAAAGAACACCACATGCTGGAGTGGCATCATTGCATGTGTTCTTTTCCAAAACCAAAGTGATGCACACTAACACACAGACATGCAATGAACTCTAGTGGATCAATGTGGTTTATGAGAAGAACACCACATGCAATGACATTAGTGGAATCATGTGGTTTATGAGAAGAACACACATGCTGGAGTGGCATCATTGGATCCATGTTGTTTATGAAAAGAACAAACATGCAATGACTCTAGTGGTGGTTTGTGAAAAGGACACACATGGAATGACTCTGGTGGATCCAGGTGGTTTATGAAAAGAACAAACAAGCAATGACTCTAGTGGTGGTTTATAAAAAGGAAACACATGCAATGACTCTGGTGTATCTGGGTGGTCTATGAAAAGAACAAACATGCAATGAGTCTAGTTGTGGTTTATGAAAAGGACACACATGCAATGACATGCAATGGATCCAAGCGGTGATTTATGAAAAGAACAAACATGCAATGGCTCTAGTTGTGGTTTATGAAAAGTACACACATGCAATGGATCCAGGTGGTTTATGAAAAGAAGACACATGCAATGACTCTAGTGGTGGTTTAGGAAAAGAACAAACATGCAATGACACCGGTGGATCCAGGTGGTTTATGAAAAGAACAAACATGCAATGACTCTAGTTGTGGTTTAGGAAAAGAACACACCTGTAATGACACTAGTGGTGGTTTAGGAAAAGAACACACATGCAAAGACATGCAATGACACTGGTGGATCCATGTGGTTTATCAAAAGGACACACATGCAATAACAACTGGTGTATCTATGTGGTTTATGAAAAGAACAACACATGCTGGAGTGGCATCATTGCATGTGTTCTTTTTGAAAACCACATTGATGCACGCTGACACACACACACATATGCAATGAACTCTAGTGGATCAATGTGTTTTATGAGAAGAACAACACATGCAATGACATCTGTCGATCCATGTGGTTTATGAGAAGAACACACATGATGGAGTGGCATTAGTGGATCCCTGTGGTTTATGAAAGGAACAAACATGCAATGAATCTAGTGGTGGTTTATGAAAAGGACACACATGGAATGACTCTGGTGGATCCAGGTGGTTTATGAAAAGAGCAAACATGCAATGACTCTAGCTGTGGTTTATGAAAAGGACACACATGCAATGACTCTAGTGGATCCATGTGGTTTATGAAAAGAAAAAAGATGCAATGACTATAGTTGTGGTTTATGAAAAGGACACACATGCAATGACTCAGGTGGATCCAAGTGGTGGTTTATGAAAAGAACAAACATGCAATGACTCTAGATGTGGTTTATGAATAGGACACACATGGAATGACATGCAATGTATCCAAATGGTGATTTATGAAAAGAACAAACATGCAATGACTCTAGTTGTGGTTTATGAAAAGGACACACATGCAATGACATGCAATGGATCCAGGTGGTTTATGAAAAGGACACACATGCAATGACTCTAGTGGTGGTTTAGGAAAAGAACAAACATGCAATGACACCAGTGGATCCAAGTGGTTTATGAAAAGAACAAACATGCGATGACTCTTGTTGTGGTTGAGGAAAAGAACACACATGCAAAGACATGCAATGACACTGGTGGATCCATGTGGTTTATTAAAAGGACACACATGCAATGACAACTGGTGGATCCATGTGGTTTATGAAAAGAACACCACATGCTAGAGTGGCATCATTGCATGTGTTCTTTCCCAAAACCAAAGTGATGCACACTGACACACACACACACATGCAATGAACTCTAGTGGATCAATTTGGTTTATGAGAAGATCACCATGCAAAGACATTAGTGGATCCATGTGAATTTTGAGAAGAACACATATGCTAGAGTGGCATTAGTGGATCCATGTGGTTTATATAAAGAACAAACATGCAATGACTTTAGTGGTGGTTTGTGAAAAGGACACACATGGAATGACTCTGGTGGATCCTGGTGGTTTATGAAAAGAACAAACATGCAATGACTCTAGTGGTGGTTTATGAAAAGGACACACATCCAATGACTCTGGTGCATCCAGGTGGTTTATGAAAAGAACAAACATGAAATGACTCTAGTTGTGTTTTATTAAAAGGACACACATGCAATGACATGCAATGGATCCAAGTAGTGGTTTATCAAAAGAACAAACATGCAGCGACTCTAGATGTGGTTAATGAAAAGGACACACATGCAATGAGATGGAACGGATCCAAGTGGTGATTTATGAAAAGAACAAACATGCAATGGCTCTAGTTGTGGTTTATGAAAAGGACACACATGCAATGGATCCAGGTGGTTTATGAAAAGAACACACATGCAATGACTCTAGTGGTGGTTTGGGAAAAGAACAAACATACAATGACACCGGTGGATCCAGGTGGTTTATGAAAAGAACAAACATGCAATGACTCTAGTTGTGGTTTAGGAAAAGAACACACCTGTAATGACACTAGTGGTGGTTTAGGAAAAGAACACACATGCAAAGACATGCAATGACACTGGTGGATCCATGTGGTTTATGAAAAGGACACACATGCAATAACAACTGGTGTATCTATGTGGTTTATGAAAAGAACACCACATGCTGGAGTGGCATCATTGCATGTGTTCTTTTCGAAAACCACATTGATGCACGCTGACACACACACATATGCAATGACTCTAGTGGATCAATGTGGTTTATGAGAAGAACAACACATGCAATGACATATGTCGATCCATGTGGTTTATGGGAAGAACACAGATGATGGAGTGGCATTAGTGGATCCCTGTGGTTTATGAAAAGAACAAACATGCAATGAATCTAGTGGTGGTTTATGAAAAGGACACACATGGAATGACTCTGGTGGATCCAGGTGGTTTATGAAAAGAGCAAACATGCAATGACTTTAGCTGTGGTTTATGAAAAGGACACACATGCAATGACTCTAGTGGATCCATGTGGTTTATGAAAAGAAAAAAGATGCAATGACTATAGTTGTGGTTTATGAAAAGGACACACATGCAATGACTCAGGTGGATCCAAGTGGTGGTTTATGAAAAGAACAAACATGCAATGACTCTAGATGTGGTTTAGGAATAGGACACACATGGAATGACATGCAATGTATCCAAATGGTGATTTATGAAAAGAACAAACATGCAATGACTCTAGTTGTGGTTTATGAAAAGGACACACATGCAATGACATGCAATGGATCCAGGTGGTTTATGAAGAGGACACACATGCAATGACTCTAGTGGTGGTTTAGGAAAAGAACAAACATGCCATGACACCAGTGGATCCAAGTGGTTTATGAAAAGAACAAACATGCAATGACTCTTGTTGTGGTTTAGGAAAAGAACACACATGCAAAGACATGCAATGACACTGTTGGATCCATGTGGTTTATTAAAAGTATACACATGCAATGACAACTGGTGGATCGATGTGGTTTATGAAAAGAACACCACATGCTAGAGTGGCATCATTGCATGTGTTCTTTCCCAAAACCAAAGTGATGCACACTGACACACACACACATGCAATGAACTCTAGTGGATCAATTTGGTTTACGAGAAGATCACCATGCAAAGACATTAGTGGATCCATGTGGATTATGAGAAGAACACATATGCTAGAGTGGCATTAGTGGATCCATGTGGTTTATATAAAGAAAAAACATGCAATGACTCTAGTGGTGGTTTGTGAAAAGGACACACATGGAATGACTCTGGTGGATCCTGGTGGTTTATGAAAAGAACAAACATGCAATGACTCTAGTGGTGGTTTATGAAAAGGACACACATCCAATGACTCCGGTGCATCCAGGTGGTTTATGAAAAGAACAAACATGCAATAACTCTAGTTGTGGTTTATTAAAAGGACACACATGCAATGACATGCAATGGATCCAAATAGTGGTTTATCAAAAGAACAAACATGCAGCGACTCTAGATGTGGTTAATGAAAAGGACACACATGCAATGGATCTAGGTGGTTTATGAAAAGGAGCTATATGCAATGACTCTAGTGGTGGTTTAGGAAAACAATAAACATGCAATGACACCGGTGGATCCAAGTGGTTTATGAAAAGAACAAACATGCAGGACTATGGTTGTGGTTTAGGAAAAGAACACACATGCAATGATACCAGTGGTGCATTAGGAAAAGAGCACACATGCAAAGACATTCAATGACACTGGTGGATCCATGTGGTTTATGAAAAGGACACACATGCAATGACAACTAGTGGATCCATGTGGTTTATGAAAAGAACACCACATCTTTGGGTGGCATCATCCTCATTCTATTCCGAAACCATAGTGATGCACACTGACACACACACACATGCAATGAACTCTAGTGGATCAATGTGGTTTATGAGAAGAACACCACATGCAATGACATCAGTGGATCCATGTGGTTCATGAGAAGAACACACATGTTGGAGTGTTATTAGTGTCTCCATGTGGTTCATGAAAAGAACAAACATGCAATAACTCTAGTGGTGGTTTGTGAAAAGGACACACATGGAATGACTCTGGTGGATCCAGGTGTTTTATGAAAAGAACAAACATGCAATGACTCTACTAGTGGTGGTTTATGAAAAGGACACACATGCAATGACTCTGGTGGATCTAGGTGGTTTATGAAAAGAAAAAACATGTAGTGACTCTAGTTGTGGTTTATCAAGAGGACACACATGCCATGACTCTAGTGGATCCAAGTGGTGGTTTATGAAAGGAACAAACATGCAATGACTCTAGTTTGGTTTATGAAATGTACACACATGCAATGGATCCAAGTAGTGGTTTATGAAAAGAACAAACATGCAATGACTCTAGTTGTGGTTTATGAAAAGGACACACATGCAATGGATCCAGGTGGTTTATGAAAAGGACACACATGCAATGAATCTAGTGGTGGTTTAGGAAAAGAACAAAAATGCAATGACACTGGTGGATGTCGTCGGATTGATGTAAAGTACGCCATGAGGAGGTCCTCGAGGCGTGCGGAAGAGAGGACTATGAGACGTATGGTGTTCCAGGATGGTGAGCAAACAAGTTTACCCAGGTTCGAATCCGTCGGCTTTGGACGGATCCTACTCCTGCTAGCAATCCAGTAATACGGCAGAGCCAGAATATGGGTTACAAGGGGTTCGCCTGTGCGATTTAAGATTGTAGACTATTGTGTTGCCCTAAAGGCTCTCCCTAGGATGGCTTATATAGATATCCGGCCTAGGGTTTACGAGAGAGATCTATCCGGCTACGACTAAGAGTAGGTTACAGAGTACATCTTGAACTACAAGTAACACTATGGGCCTATGCCGGTAAGTCTTCTGGGCCTTTCCGTAGCCGGACTGGACTCCGTCTTTTCTCCCTGACTGGGCCACCCGTGAAGCAAATCTCTAACCCGAAGTGGGCCACCCTGGTCAGTGAGGAACTGTGAGGATACCCGGAAAGTATATCCCCAACAGCAGCCCCCGGAAGTCTCCAAGATCCAAAGTCGGATTCATCATCGTCTAGCTTGATATTCGGCTTGCAGAATCTTGAAGGGTTCCTGAAACTTCAAAACAAAAGATATGATCCGGGTCTCAAAAATAAGTCAGGCCTATCAGTACGTTATTCAGATTTCCAGCTTGATATTCAAACTAAGCCGGAACTTGGTCTCTGACGTCATCTGACACCAATCATGGTCAAGTCACGTCACTGACAGACATTTCTTGTCAGCACGACCATTGGTGGGTCCGTTGTTTGCGGAACCGAGGCACCGTTTTAATGCACGCGTGGAGATCGAGGCGACGTAATCATCGCATGGAGACTTCCCAGTTCTTTCCACGACGCGTGGCAGGCGTATTGTGTCATTTGCACGAATCTTGGCGCGGTTTGGTGGTTATAAGGGGTGAGGATTCCCTTTCCTCATCTTCTTCACCTATTCCTGCGCCGTTTCCTTCTCCTCCACTTCTCCCATGCGCACAGAGCTTCCTTGCCCCTAGAAATTCCTAGCGCTGCCTAACCAAGGTCACCGGCGCACCAGGAAAATGGCTTCCACTTCAACTTCCAGCGCAGCAGCGACGGCAGCGGCGACAGAAAAGGAGAGCAATCGCGGGGTTTAGATCCTGTGCGTCCTCGACGACGACAAGCTCCACGACGTTGAAGAAGGAGGGCTCCTCCATGCCGGTGATTGGCAGAGCGGCTTCGGCAAGGCCATCCCCAACCCTCGCAACGGCGAGCGAGTGCACCTCGGCACCCACCTCGACAGAGGTTTCTCCTTTCCTCGCTCCGATTTGTTTTCTGAGGTGATAGATCATTACGGCGTTAAACTTCACCATCTACCTCCTAACTCCATCTTAGAGATGAGCGCCTATGCGGCTTTGTGCGAGGGGTATATCGGCATTAGGCCGAGTCTCACTCTCTTCCGGTATTATTTCCATGTCCGGAGAAACTCCATCACAGCTGGTAATCCTTACATTACCGGAACGATTAGTCTTTCAGTTAGGCGTGAGCGTGTTGATCCTCGGATTTTAGCTAGTGAGTCGGTCAAATAATGTTCGGCTACATTTTTCTATCAAAAAGATATTGCCGCTCCCGGGAAAGCTACTGCTTTGCCGGCTTTCGTCGATGGAGCCGCCACGCCTCAAGTATCTTGGGACGAGGCCGCTCCGGCTCTCAGTGAAGATCTGCTTCTGAGAGGCAGATTGAATATCTGATGAACCACAAGGGCCTGAGAGGGTCCGACTTGGTCCAGTCCTAGGTGGCATGCCGGATCCAGCCTCTCCAGCACCACGATGACCGACTGATGCATTCCATCACAGCATCGAAAAAGGACTCCCTCCGCATCAGCTCAAGGCCTTAAAGCCAGAAGATTACATAAGACAGATCAAATGGCTAATAAAGGAGCGGATCGAGAGAAAGATTCCGGATTTTTCCCTGGACATGCATACAGTGGAAGACCCTGTAGTCCAGGTAAGCTTTAGCAGTAAACCCTTTTTATGTGTTTCACCTTTAAGTTATTTCGCAACACTAAGATTTGACCTTGCCGACCTCCCCGAGTCAGAATTAGCTCCTATCGAGGCATGTCCTCCCGAGTTTTCTCAGGAGGAGGAACTGGTCCCACTGCTAGACGTTGTGCCCAAGAAGCGCAAAGCTCCGACAGTGGCCATCGGCACAAAGGAAGTGCCAGTTGTGAACAGGTAACTTTCCACACAACTTCCGCCTTTGTACTTTACTCATGATTTCTTCCGAGATATAATGTTCTTCATTCTATTACTTTCTCAGAGCTAAACAGCTCATCAAGGGCAAGGGGAAGGGAACTATCTCGAAGCCCCTGTGTCAAACGAAGCTAAACTTGGCTTCACCTGCCGTGGCTCCTCCGACTCCTGCCCCTCAACCCTCTGCAGTGCCGGAGATCACTCCATCTCCAATTGTTGCAGAGATCCGGCTCCTTCAATAGGGCCAGCGATCCTTGAGTCGCAGACTGACGTCACCATGGGTGACTCAGGTTTTGATAAGGGTGAACCCTCTTCGGGTAATGATCCCTCGGTAGAAACCTTCGCCGAAAATCTCCTGAACAATCCGGGACTTGCCAAATTTGGCTTATCTCAAAAATCTGCAGAGGAAATCCATCGGCTGGCCTGGCAATGCCTTGAAAGACGAAATCTTTCTGCCGAAGAAGCACAAGAAGCGGAAGACAACAAGTAATCCCAACTTCTCGAACAAGTTCGCCTTCGCGACGAGGGGTTGAGAGCTGGTGTGCTTCCACCACCTCCGGTTATTCCACTCACCTTCGCTGAGAAGGTTACTTCTGAGGTGAACATGTGCTTAAGCAAGCTCACACATGAACATCATGTAAGTCAGAATTCCAACTCACGTTTTCCTTTATTGCTCTTTATATCATATCCTCTAGCCCCCAAGCATGAAGTTTGATAGACAATCCGGGTTTATGCTTCCTTAGGATGCCAAAGAATGAACTATTGTATCCCCCAAGGCTCGTGTTGATATTAGCTACAATATTAGCCCGAGTCTTTAGTAGATTTCTGACTCTGGGTATTCTGACTTACAGAAAGTTAATTCATATAACCAGGAATTGTTGAAGAATATCTGCAACAAGTGGAGAGAGATCAAAGCTCTCCGACTTGAAAATGCTGAGCTAAAAGTTTCCAAGGATGAGGCCGAAGGTAAACTTTCCGAGACTCAAACCTTGTCTTGTGTTTTCATAGTCAAATATTTTTGCTGAACTGTTGTTCTTTTGACTTATAGAACTGGTAAAGAAATCATATGCTATGATCGAAGAGGCCGAGAATCTGAAGACCTTGGTGGTGGAAAACAAGGATCTCCGCCGAGAGCTAGACCAGCTTAAGGCGGATCATGAGAAGAGCATTGCTCGAGTTCTCGAATCCTCCTCCATGGCCACTATGGAGCGTGATCGCAAGATTACACTCCACGAGCAGAAAATCTCGGATCTCAACGACGAGTTATTCAGAGAGAAGGATCTTTCCGAGGCGCTCCGGGTTGAACTCTGGAGTCTTCATGAGGAGAAAACCAAAGTCGATGATGTCATCTTTGTATGTTTCCATCTTTCTGACTTGTCTACATTCTTCGACTCTTTCGATGTCGGATTTATTTAATCCTATTGCGTTACATGCATAGGTCCCCTGAACTTGACGGACTCCACCTCTGCCGAGCCTCGCACCCACCGGCTTACCCAAGTCGGTGATTTGCTTCATGACTTTCGCCAATCCATCGAGGATATTGGCGAAGCTCTCAAGGTTCCGGACATGCATAGCATGTCCGACTTTCAAGTGCGGGACAAGGCAAAGGAGATGTCGCAGCTTGTCCAGGACTGGAATATGTCCAACGTGCGATCCGCAGCGCAGAACGCTCTCACAATGGGCATGAGCCACCATGGAAGCATGGAAATCTGGCAAGTGACCAGAGGGTACTCTACTGTGGATGAAGACGGCCAGAAGCAAGATATCAAAGCCATCATGGACTCCTGCGCTGGATATGGGTGACACGTAGCTGATTTAAACAGCTACGACACTCCCTTCTTCAACCGCGTGGACACGCTGCCTCCGCCTCCCGAAGAAGTAGCCAAAGTTTCTGACGATGAACAAACCATATCGGATTTGGACATCTCAGATCGTTATCAAGGTGCGGCTCATGTGTCCAGCGAGCCGGTAGCTCCTACCTCTCCTCCTGCATCATAAGTCATCAGAGAGAAACATGTGTTATTCTGAAAACATTATGGATCTGTAAATACGTAGTATGATACTTTTGCTAGTGCTAAGTTTAAATTTATCTATTCAGCACTTTTGACTTTTGATGTTTGTGTGCCTGAAATGTTTACACAAGCACTTGTACTTTTTTGTCTACACTTATCGTTTATCTGGCTTTCCGCCTCGTCCCTTTCGTGAGCCGGCTAAACTTTCAGCACGGAAACTTTGCCGAGCAACGGAGCTCAATTGCTAAACCAGTTTAAACTCAGAAACAAAGCCGGCTTCTAGTACCAACAATTCACTACTCGGAGAATACCCGCATCTGGCAATCAGACAAATAACCAAAGTATAGACTATGAAATATAGATTTATACCCGAAGGTAGCAATTTTAGAATCAGAAATCTAAACCAGAACAAACATGAGCATAAAGTACTTTCAAGTATTCTGGGATTTTCGACTGTGACATGATCATTCGGAAATAAGATGGTAAAAACTTCTCAGAAAAACTTGAGGCAACCAAAACTTTTATTTCTCACAGAACATGTACACATATATGATTACAAAGAAGGATAAACTAAGAATAAAAGGGACGTAGCTGAGCAATATTCTATGGTCTATCTAACTCATCCGAATTTGTACTGCCCTCCAGCTCTCTTTCTCTTCTTAGTAGCAGGTCTTTCTTTGACTGGCCGCATATCAGTTAGGTAGTATGAACCATTGTGTAATACTCGACTAACCAAGATGGGCCCTTCCCATACTGGGGAAAGTTTGTGCTTTCTTTGTTGCACAAGCCAGAGAACCAAATCGCCTTTATTAAAAGATATGTTTCTGACTCTCTTGCTATGATACATGCGTAACTTCTACTAATAGGATGTTGATCTCATCTCAGCAACGACATGAACTTCTTCGACTAAGTCGAGATCATTTTATCGAGAAATCTCGGCATCCTCTTCGATATACACAGCCACTCTATGAGAAGTGTGAATCAAATCACTAGGAAGAACTACTTCTATGCCATAGAACAATAAGAAAGGTGTGTATCCAGTTGACCTGTTCGGAGTTGTTCGTAAACTCCATATTACAGAAGGTAATTCTTCTGCCGAAGCCCCCACAGCACGTCGTAGTGGTGCTTCGAGTCTCGGTTTTAGGCCTTGTAGGATTAAACCATTTTCTCTTTCGACTTGTCCATTAGCCTGCGGATGTGCGACTGACGCAATGTCAAGACGTATATTTTGTTCGTTGCAAAATTCGGCAAGTTCTCCCATAGAGAAATTACTCCCGTTGTCCGTGATAATACTATGCGGATAACCAAACCGGATTATAACATCCTCGACAAATCTTTTGGTTGTTGCTCCATCACAACTAGTGATGGGTTTAGCCTCAATCCATTTGGTGAATTTATCCACCATCAATAAGAGGTGAGTAAATCCACTTGGAGCCCGTTTGAACGGTCTTACCATGTCAAGCCCCCAGACCACAAAAGGCCATGTTATAGGTATTGTTCGCAGCTGATCAGCCGGAACGTGAGCTTGTTTGGCGTACTTTTGGTAGCCCTTGCACGTGTTGACCAGCCGTTCCGCATCTGCCTTGGCTATAAGCCAGAAAAAACCGTGTCGGAAAGCTTTTGCCACTAAAGAATTGGCTGCGGCATGGTGACCACACTCGCCTTCGTGGATTTCTCTTAAGATTTCCACTCCTTCTTCCGGAGATACGCAGCGCTGAAATACCCCAAACACACTCTACTTATAGAGCTCACCACTAACTACAGTATAGGCTTTTGCTCGTCGGATCATCTGCCGGCTTAGAACTTCGTCTTCGGGTAATTTGCCATCTACCAAATAGTCAGGGTAGGGTTGAGTCTAGCTGGGAATTACATCCAGAACTGCTATCAAAGGTGAGTCGGATTTGGTCGGATATTCCTCGTCCATCCCTTTATTGAGGGAATTTTGAGGTGCTCTAAAAAAGCGCCATCCGGAACCTCTTTCCGTGCAGAGCCTATCCGAGATAATGAATCTGCTTCCTCATTTTCTGCTCGAGGGATGTGTTGAACCTCAAACCCTTCAAACGATTTAGATAGATCATCCACGACAGCTTCATATGATGCCATGTGTTTATTTGCATTACAAATATCCGACACTTGCTGAGCAACAAGATCTGAATCTCCGTAACACATAAAATGTCGGATGCCGATATCCTTAGCAATCCGGATTCCATGCAGCAGTGCTTCATACTCGGCAATATTATTTGTTGCTCTGAAGTGGATCTACAACACGTATAGAAGTTTATCTCCTTGGGGTGATTAGAGCACCACGCCAGCCCCCGAGCCCCCGCGAGCCTTAGACCCATCAAATATAAGGTCCAATATTCTGACTCAGGGAGGGTCATATTCTCCTTTGTCTCTGTCCAATCAGCAACAAAGTCAGCAAGAATTTAGGATTTTATTGCTGTCCGAGGTTTATACTCAATATCAAAGGCTAAAAGCTCTATGCCCCATTTGGCGACGCGTCTTGTGGCGTCACTTTTATTGATTATATCTCTCATGGGAGTTGTGCTCACCATGGTAATTGGATGTTCCTAAAAATAATGTCGTAGCTTACGAGATGCTAAGAACACACCATAAGCTAGATTTTGATAGTGCGGATACCGCTGTTTCGATTATGTTAAAACCTCGCTGAGAAAGTAAGTTGGGCGCTGCACCAAGTGTTCCTGATTTTCCTCTGGTCTCTACACTACCATGACGATACTGCTTTCAGGTCTTGCAGTGCAGCTTTAGCTTTGTCGGTCCATACAAAATCCTTGGTCTTTTTCAGGAGTTTGTATAGTGGTACGACTCTTTCACCAAGCCAGCTTACAAACCGAATGACTGTAGCAATGCAACCAGTTAGTCTTTGCACGTCCTTCAGGCGAGTTGGCCTGGAAATATTGAGTATAGCCTTGATTTTGTCTCGGTTTACCTCTATGCCTCTTTGAGACACGATAAAACCTAACAATTTTCTGGCTGGGATTCCAAAGAAGCATTTCTTCGGGTTAAGCATTATGTTGTATTTTTGTAAATTGGCGAATGTTTCCTCCAAGTCGGAAATCAATGTTTCCTTATTTTTGGACATCACCGCAATATCATCCACATATGCATGTACATTGCGTCTGATTTGATCGTGGAGGCAATGCTGCATTGTGCATTGCTACGTAGCTCCTGTGTTCTTTAGCCCAAAGGGCATCGTAACAAAACAGAAGGTTCCGAAGGGGGTTATGAATGAAGTTTTGACTTTGTTAGATTCCTTCATCCGGATTTGGTGATAACCGGAATATGCGTCGAGAAAGCAGAGGAGTTCCGAGCCTGCCGTAGAATTGATAATTTGATCAATCCTAGGCAGAGCGAACGGATCTTTGGGGCAAGCCTTGTTCAAGGCAGTATAATCAACACACATCCTTAAATCAATGATGTCCTTTTTAGGGACCATTACAGGATTAGCCGACCACTCAGTGTGGATGACCTCTTTTATGAATCTGGCTAACTCGAGACGTGCTAGTTCCTTAGCTATTTCCTTACGCTTTTCATCGCCAAAACATCGTAGGGACTGTTTGACGGGTTTAGCGTCCAGGTTTACATTTAAAGAGTGCTCGGAAAGAGTCGGTATCTTAGGAAAGGCCTGTCCGTCCCAGCGTTATCAGAGCCGGAACCAGCGTTGTTGTTATGCTCCTCCTGGATTTCGACTTTAGCGGGTGGGTCGATCTGGGATTCGGTCTCTCCAGGGAGATCCACTCTAGATTCAACTTGGACCGCCAGGTCTGCTTCAGGCTCGTATTTCTCCACTATCTTCGCAACTAGTGCAGGCTGGGTGGGATTAGGGTTTTCTGAGATCCGGAACTCTGCCGCCTCCGCGGACAAAGGGGACCCAAAAATTTCTTCTACCTCTTTCATCATCGCTGGGGTGGGTGGGGCAGGTTCAGCGAAACTGATGTAAACATCGATCTCACCAAAAGACATGATGGTGTAGGTGGTCACGGCTTCCCTAGCCGGAATCCAAGTCTCGTCGAGAACGATGAGATGGATGTCACTAGCGTAGAGGATGCGACCGACGGTGATAGTCTCGCCAATTCCGATTCTTGCAGATTTTGGTCGGAACACAGATCCGAAGCTCACTTGCCCAACGGTGGGCGCCAACTGTCATTGGATTGATGGCAAGTACGCCATGAGGGGGTCCTCGAGGCGTGCGGAAGAGAGGGGTGTGATACGTACGGTGTTCTGGGACGGTGAGCACACAAGTTTACCTAGGTTCGAATCCATCAGCTTTGGACGGATCCTACTCCTGCTAGCAATCCAGTAATACGGCAAAGCCGGAATATGGGTTACAAGGGGTTCACCTGTGCGACTTAAGATTGTAGACTATTGTGTTTCCCTAAAGGCTCTCCCTAGGACGACTTATATAGATATCCGGCCTAGGGTTTACAGGAGAGATCTATCCGGCTACGACTAAGAGTCGGTTATAGAGTACATCTTGAACTACAAGTAACACTATAGGCCTGTGTCGGTAAGTCTTCTGGGCCTTTCCGTAGCCGGACTGGACTCCGTCTTTTCTCCCTGACTGGGTCGCCCGTGAAGCAAAGCTCTAACCCGAATTTGGCCACCCTGGTCAGTGAGGAACTATGAGGATACCTGGAAAGTATATCCCCAATAGTGGATCCAAGTGGTTTATGAAAAAAACAAGCAATGACTCTGGTTGTGGTTAAGGAAAAGAACACACATGTAATGACACTAGTGGTAGTTTATGAAAAAAAACACATGCAAATACTTGCAATGACACTGGTGAATCCATGTGGTTTATGAAAAGGACACATGCAATGACAACTGGTGGATCCATCTGGTTCATGAAAAGAACACCACATGCTAGAGTGGCATCATTGCATGTGTTCTTTTCCAAAACCAAAGTGATGCACACTGACACACACACATGCAATGAACTCTAGTGGATCAATGTGGTATATGAGAAGAACACCACATGCAGTGACATAAGTGGATCCATGTGGTTTATGAGAAGAACACACATGCTGGAGTGGCATTAGTGGATCCATGTGGTTTATGAAAAGAACAAACATGCAATGACTCTAGTGGTGGTTTGTGAAAAGGACGCACATGGAATGACTCTGGTGGATCCAGGTGGTTTATGAAAAGCACAAACATGCAATGACTCTAGTGGTGGTTTATGAAAAGGACACACATGCAATGACTCTGGTGTATCCAGGTGGTTTATGAAAAGAACAGACATGCAATGACTCTAGTTGTGGTTTATGAAAAGGACAAACATGCAATGGATCCAAGTGGTGATTTATGAAAAGAAGAATCATGCAATGGCTCTAGTTGTGGTTTATGAAAATGACACACATTCAATGGATCCAGGTGGTTTATGAAAAGGACACACATGCAATGACTCTAGTAGTGGTTTAGGAAAAGAATAAACACGCAATGACATCGGTGGATCCAAGTGGTGTATGAAAAGAACAAACATGGAATGGCTCTGGTTGTGGTTTAGGAAAAGAACACACATGTAATGACACTAGTGGTGGTTTAGGAAAAGAACACACATGCAAAGACACGCAATGACACTGGTGGATCCATGTGGCTTATGAAAAGGACACACATGCAGTAACAACTGGTGGATCTATGTGGTTTATGAAAGGAACACCACATGCTGGAGTGGTATCATTCCATGTGTTCTTTTCCAAAACCACGATGATGCACGCTGACACACACACATGCAATGAATTCTAGTGGATCAATGTGGTTTATTAGAAGAACAACACATGCAATGACATCTGTGGATCCATGTGGTTTATGAGAAGAACACAAATGCTGGAGTGGCATTAGTGGATTCATGTGATTTATGAAAAGAACAAATATGCAATGACTCTAGTGCTGGTTTATGAAAAGGACACACATGGAATGACTCTGGTGGATCCAGGTGGTCTATGAAAAGAACAAACATGCAATGCCTATAGTTGTGTTTTATGAAAAGGACACACATGCAATGACTCGGGTGGATCCATGTGGTGGTTTATGAAAATAACAAACATGCAATGACTCTAGATGTCGTTTATGAAAAGGACACACATGCAATGACATGCAATGGATCCAATTGGTGATTTATGAAAAGAACAAACAAGTAATCACTCTAGTTGTGGTTTACGAAAAGGACACACATGCAATGACATGCAATGGATCCAGGTGGTTTATGAAAAGGACACACATGCAATGTCTCTAGTGGTGGTTTAGGAAACGAACAGACATGCAATGACACCAGTGGAACCAAGTGGTTTATGAAAAGAACAAACATGCAATGACTCTTGTTGTGGTTTAGGAAAAGAACACACATGCAATGACACTAGTGGTGGTTTAGGAAAAGAACACACATGCAAAGACATGCAATGACACTGGTGGATCCGTGTGGTTAAACAAAAGGACACACATGCAATGACAACTGGTGGATCCATGTGTATTATGAAAAGAACACCACATGCTGGAGTGGCATCATTGCATGTGTTCTTTCCCAAAACCAAAGTGATGAACACTGACACACACACACACATGCAATGAACTCAAGTGGATCAATGTGGTTTATGAGAAGAACACCATGCAATGACATCAGTGGATCCATGTGGATTATGAGAAGAACACATATGCTAGAGTGGCATTAGTGGATCCATGTGGTTTATGGAAAGAACAAACATGCAATGACTCTAGTGGTGGTTTGTGAGAAGGACACACATGGAATGACTCTGGTAGATCCAGGTGGTTTATGAAAGAACTAACATAAAATGACTCTAGTGGTGGTTTATGAAAAGGACACACATGCAATGTCTCTGGTGCATCCAGGTGGTTTATGAAAAGAACAAACATGCAATGACTCTAGTTGTGGTTTATTAAAAAGACACACAGCCAATGACATGCAATGGATCCAAGTGGTGATCTATGAAAAGAACAAACATGCAATGACTCTAGCTGTAGTTTATGAAAAGGACACACATGCAATGACTCTGGTGGATCCAGGTGATTTATGAAAAGGACACACATGCAATGACTCTAGTGGTGGTTTAGTGAAAGAAAAAAAACATGCAATGACTCTAGTTGTGGTTTATGAAAAGGACACACATGCAATGACATGGAATGGATCCAGGTGGTTTATGAAAAGGACACACATGCAATGACTCTAGTGGTGGTTTAGGAAAAGAACAAACATGCAATGACACCGGTGGATCCAAGTGGTTTATGAAAAGAACAAACATGCAATGACTCTTGTTCTGGTTTAGGAAAGGAACACACATGCAATGACACGAGTGGTGGTTTAGGAAAAGAACACACATGCAAAGACATGCAATGACACTGTGGATCCATGTGGTTTAGGGCATCATTGCATGTGTTCTTTCCCAAAACCAAAGTGATGCACACAGACACACACACATGCAATGAACTCTAGTGGATCAATGTAGTTTATGAGAAGAACACCATGCAATGACATCAGTGGATCCATGTGGTTTATGAGAAGAACACATATGCTACAGTGGCATTAGTGGATCCATGTGGTTTATGCAAAGAACAAACATGTAATGACTCTAGTGGTGGTTTGTGAAAAGGACACACATGGAATGACTCTGGTGGATCTAGGTGGTTTATGAAAAGAACAAACATGCAATGACTCTAGTTGTGGTTAATGAAAAGGACACACATGCAATGACATGCAATGGATCCAAGTGGTGATTTATGAAAAGAACAAACATGCAATGACTCTAGTTGTGGTTTATGAAAATGACACACATGCAATTACATGCAATGGATCCAGGTGTTTTATGAAAATGACACACATGCAATGACTCTAGTGGTGGTTTAGTAAAACAACAAACATGCAATGACACCGGTCGATCCAAGTGGTTTATTAAAATAACAAACATGCAATGACTGTGGTTGTGGTTTAGGAAAAGAACACACATGCAATTACACTAGTGGTGGTTTAGGAAAATAACACACATGCAAAGACTTGCAATGACACTGGTGGATCCATGTGGTTTATGAAAAGGACACACATGCAATGACAACTGGTGGATCCGTGTGGTTTATGGAAAGAACGGCACATGCTGGAGAGGTATTATTGCATGTGTTCTTTTCCAAAACCACAGTGATGCACACTGACACACACACACATGCAATGAACTCTAGTGGATCAATGTGGTTTATGAGAAGAACACCATATGCAATGACATCAGTGGATCCATGTGGTTTATGAGAAGAACACACATACTGGAGTGGCATTAATGGATCCATGTGGTTTATGAAAAGAACAAACATGCAATGACTCTAGTGGTGGTTTGTGAAACAGACTCACATGGAATGACTCTAGTAGATCTAGGTGGTTTATGAAAAGAACAAACATGCAATGACTCTAGTGGTGGTTTATGAAAAAGACACACATGCAATGACTCTGCTGGATCCAGATAGTTTATGAAAAGAACAAACACGCAATGAATCTAGTTCTGGTTTATGAAAAGGACACACATGTAATGACTCTTGTGGATCCAAGTGGTGATTTATGAAAAGAACAAACATGCAATGACTCTAGTTGTGGTTTATGAAAAGTACGCACATGCAATGACATGCAATGGATCCAAGTGGTGGTTTATTAATAGAACAAACATGCAATGACTATAGTTGTGGTTTATGAAAAGGACACACATGCAATGACATGCAATGGATCCAGGTGGTTTATAAAAAGGACACACATGGAATGACTCTAGTGGTGGTTTAGGAAAAGAACAAACATGCAATGAGATCGGTGGATCCAAGTGGTTTATGAAAAGAACAAACATGCAATGACTCTATTTGTGGTTTAGGAAAAGAACAGACATGCAATGACACTAGTGGTGGTTTCTGAAAAGAACACACGTGCAAAGACATACAATGACACTAGTGGATCCAAGTGGTTTATGAAAAGAACAAACATGCAATGACTCTGGTTGTGGTTTAGGAAAAGAACACACATGTAATGACACTAGTGGTGGTTTAGGAAAATATCACACATGCAAAGACATGCAATGACACTGGTGGATCCATGTGGTTTATGAAAAGGACACACATGCAATGACTCTAGTTGTGGTTTAGGAAAAGAACAAACATGCAATGACACCGGTGGATCCAAGTGGTTTATGAAAAGAACAAACATGCAATGACTCTTGTACTAGTTTAGGAAAATAACACACATGCAATGACACTAGTGGTGGTTTAGGAAAACAACACACATGCAAAGACATGCAATGACATAGGTGGATCCATGTGGTTTATGAAAAGGACACACATGCAATGACAACTGGTGAATCCATGTGGTTTATGAAAAGAACACCACATGCTGGAGTGGCATCATTGCATGTGTTCTTTCCCAAAATCAAAGTGATACACACTGACACACACACACACATGCAATGAATTCTAGTGGATCAATATGGTTTATGAGAAGAACACCATGCAATTACATCAGTGGATCCATGTGGTTTATGAGAAGAACACATATGCTAGAGTGGCATTAGTGGATCCATGTGGTTTATGAAAAGAACAAACATGCAATGGCTCTAGTGGTGGTTTGTGAAAGGACACACATGGAATGACTCTGGTGTATCTAGGTGGTTTATTAAAAGAACAAACGTGCAATGACTCTAGTGGTGGTTTATGAAAAGGACACACATGCAATGACTCTGGTGGATCCAGGTGGTTTATGAAAAGAACAAACATGCAAGGACTCTAGTTGTGGTTTACGAAATGGACACACATGCAATGACATGCAATGAATCCAAGTGGTGATTTATGAAAAGAACAAACACGCAATGACTCTAGTTATGGTTTATGAAAAGGACACACATGGAATGACATGCAATGGATCCAGGTGGTGATTTAAGAAAAGAACAAACTTGCAATGACTCTAGTTGTGGTTTATGAAAAGGACACACATGCAATGAAAACTGGTGAATCCATCTGGTTTATGAAAAGAACACCACATGCTGGAGTGGCATCATTGCATGTGTTCTTTCCCAAAATCAAAGTGATGCACACTAACACACACACACACATGCAATGAACTCTAGTGGATCAATATGGTTTATGAGAAGAACACCATGCAATTACATCAGTGGATCCATGTGGCTTATGAGAACAACACATATGCTAGAGTGGCATTAGTGGATCCATGTGGTTTATGAAAAGAATAAACTTGAAATGGATCTAGTGGTGGTTTGTGAAAGGACACACATGGAATGACTCTGGTGGATCTAGGTGGTTTATGAAAAGAACAAACGTGCGATGACTCTAGTGGTGGTTTATGAAAAGGACACACATGCAATGACTCTGGTGGATCTAGGTGGTTTATGAAAAGAACAAACATGCAATGACTCTAGTTGTGGTTTATGAAAAGGACACACATGAAATGACATGCAATGGATCCAAGTGGTGATTTATGAAAAGAACAAACACGCAATGACTCTAGTTGTGGTTTATGAAAAGGACACACATGCAATGACATGCAATGGATCCAGGTGGTGATTTATGAAAAGAACAAACATGCAATGACTCTAGTTGTGGTTTATGAAAAGTACACACATGCAATGACATGCAATGGATCCAAGTGGTGGTTTATGAATAGAACAAACTTGCAATGACTCTAGTTGTGGCTTATGAAAAGGACACACATGCAATGGATCCAGGTGGTTTATGAAAAGAACAAACATGCAATGACTCTGGTTGTGGTTTAGGAAAAGAACACACATGTAATGACACTAGTGGTGGTTTAGGAAAATATCACACATGCAAAGACATGCAATGACACAGGTGGATCCATGTGGTTTATGAAAAGGACACACATGCAATGACTCTAGCTGTGGTTTAGGAAAAGAACAAACATGCAATGACACCGGTGGATCCAAGTGGTTTATGAAAAGAACAAACATGCAATGACTCTTGTTCTGGTTTAGTAAAATAACACACATGGAATGACACTAGTGGTGGTTTAGGAAAAGAACACACATGCAAAGACATGCAATTACACAGGTGGATCCTTGTGGTTTATGAAAAGGGCACACATGCAATGACAACTGGTGAATCTATGTGGTTTATGAAAAGAACACCACATGCTGGAGTGGCATCAATGCATGTGTTCTTTCCCAAAATCAAAGTGATGCACACTGACACACACACATGCAATGAACTCTAGTGGATCAATATGGTTTATGAGAAGAACACCATGCAATTACATCAGTGGATCCATGTGGTTTATGAGAATAACACATATGCTAGAGTGGCATTAGTGGATCCATGTGGTTTATGAAAAGAACAAACATGCAATGACTCTAGTGGTGGTTTGTGAAAGGACACACATGGAATGACTCTGGTGGATCTAGGTGTTTTATGAAAAGAACAAACGTGCAATGACTCTAGTGGTGGTTTATGAAAAGGACACACATGCAATGACATGCAATGGATCCAAGTGGTGATTTATAAAAAGAACAAACACGCAATGACTCTAGTTGTGGTTTATGAAAAGGACACACATGCAATGACATGCAATGGATCCAGGTGGTGATTTATGAAAAGAACAAACATGCAATGACTCTAGTTGTGGTTTATGAAAAGTACACACATGGAATGACTCTGGTGGATCCAGGTGGTTTATGAAAAGAACAAACATGCAATGACTCTAGTTGTGGTTTATGAAAAGGACACACATGCAATGACATGCAACGGATCCAAGTGGTGATTTATAAAAAGAACAAACACTCAATGACTCTAGTTGTGGTTTATGAAAAGGACACACATGCAATGACATGCAATGGATCCAGGTGGTGATTTATGAAAAGAACAAGCATGCAATGACTCTAGTTGTGGTTTATGAAAAGTACACACATGCAATTACATGCAATGGATCCAGGTGGTTTATGAAAAGGACACACATGCAATGACTCTGGTGGTGGTTTAGTAAAAGAACAAACATGCAATGAGACCGGTGGATCCAAGTGGTTTATGAAAAGAACAAACATGCAATGACTCTGATTCTGGTTTATGAGAAGAACACCATGCAATTACATCAGTGGATCCATGTGGCTTATGAGAACAACACATATGCTAGAGTGGCATTAGTGGATCCATGTGGTTTATGAAAAGAATAAACATGCAATGGATCTAGTGGTGGTTTGTGAAAGGACACACATGGAATGACTCTGGTGGATCTAGGTGGTTTATGAAAAGAACAAACGTGCGATGACTCTAGTGGTGGTTTATGAAAAGGACACACATGCAATGACTCTGGTGGATCTAGGTGGTTTATGAAAAGAACAAACATGCAATGACTCTAGTTGTGGTTTATGAAAAGGACACACATGAAATGACATGCAATGGATCCAAGTGGTGATTTATGAAAAGAACAAACACGCAATGACTCTAGTTGTGGTTTATGAAAAGGACACACATGCAATGACATGCAATGGATCCAGGTGGTGATTTATGAAAAGAACAAACATGCAATGACTCTAGTTGTGGTTTATGAAAAGTACACACATGCAATGACATGCAATGGATCCAAGTGGTGGTTTATGAATAGAACAAACTTGCAATGACTCTGGTTGTGGCTTATGAAAAGGACACACATGCAATGGATCCAGGTGGTTTATGAAAAGAACAAACATGCAATGACTCTGGTTGTGGTTTAGGAAAAGAACACACATGTAATGACACTAGTGGTGGTTTAGGAAAATATCACACATGCAAAGACATGCAATGACACAGGTGGATCCATGTGGTTTATGAAAAGGACACACATGCAATGACTCTAGTTGTGGTTTAGGAAAAGAACAAACATGCAATGACACCGGTGGATCCAAGTGGTTTATGAAAAGAACAAACATGAAATGACTCTTGTTCTGGTTTAGTAAAATAACACACATAGAATGACACTAGTGGTGGTTTAGGAAAAGAACACACATGCAAAGACATGCAATGACACAGGTGGATCCTTGTGGTTTATGAAAAGGACACACATGCAATGACAACTGGTGAATCTATGTGGTTTATGAAAAGAACACCACATGCTGGAGTGGCATCAATGCATGTGTTCTTTCCCAAAATCAAAGTGATGCACACTAACACACACATGAAATGAACTCTAGTGGTTCAATAAGGTTTATGAGAAGAACACCATGCAATTACATCAGTGGATCCATGTGGTTTATGAGAAGAACACATATGGTAGAGTGGCATTAGTGGATCCATGTGGTTTATGAAAAGAACAAACATGCAATGGCTCTAGTGGTGGTTTGTGAAAGGACACACATGGAATGACTCTAGTGGATCTAGGTGGTTTATGAAAAGAACAAACGTGCAATGACTCTAGTGGTGGTTTATGAAAAGAACACACATGCAATGACTCTGGTGGATCCAGGTGGTTTATGAAAAGAACAAACATGCAATGACTCTAGTTGTGGTTTATGAAAAGGACACACATGCAATGACATGCAATGGATCTAGGTGGTGATTTATGAAAAGAACAAACATGCAATGACTCTAGTTGTGGTTTATGAAAAGTACACACATGCAATGACATGCAATGGATCCAACTGGTGGTTTATGAATAGAACAAACTTGCAATGACTCTAGTTGTGGTTTATGAAAAGGACACACATGCAATGGATCCAGGTGGTTTATGAAAAGAACAAACATGCAATGAAAAGAACAAACATGCAATGACTCTGGTTGTGGTTTAGGAAAAGAACACACATGTAATGACACTAGTGGTGGTTTAGGAAAATATCACACATGGAAAGACATGCAATTCCACTGGTGGATCCATGTGGTTTATGAAAAGGACACACATGCAATGACTCTAGTTGTGGTTTAGGAAAAGAACAAACATGCAATGACTCTTGTTCTGGTTTAGGAAAATAACACACATGCAATGACACTAGTGGTGATTTAGTAAAAGAACACACATGCAAAGACATGCAATGAAACAGGTGGATCCATGTGGTTTATGAAAAGGACACACATGCAATGACAACTGGTGAATCTATGTGGTTTATGAAAAGAACACCACATGCTAGAGTGGCATCATTGCATGTGTTCTTTCCCAAAATCAAAGTGATGCACACTGACACACACACACATGCAATGAACTCTAGTGGATCAATATGGTTTATGAGAAGAACACCATGCAATTACATCAGTGGATCCATGTGGTTTATGAGAATAACACATATGCTAGAGTTGCATTAGTGGATCCATGTGGTTTATGAAAAGAACAAACATGCAATGACTCTAGTGGTGGTTTGTGAAAGGACACACATGGAATGACTCTGGTGGATCTAGGTGTTTTATGAAAAGAACAAACGTGCAATGACTCTAGTGGTGGTTTATGAAAAGGACACACATCCAATGACATGCAATGGATC
The DNA here is from genome assembly GCA_023614405.1 of Avena insularis. Lineage (NCBI taxonomy): Eukaryota > Viridiplantae > Streptophyta > Magnoliopsida > Poales > Poaceae > Avena > Avena insularis. Next base: position 281,898,615 of record CM042696.1, on the reverse strand, counting down.
CAAGTGGTGATTTATAAAAAGAACAAACACGCAATGACTCTAGTTGTGGTTTATGAAAAGGACACACATGCAATGACATGCAATGGATCCAGGTGGTGATTTATGAAAAGAACAAACATGCAATGACTCTAGTTGTGGTTTATGAAAAGTACACACATGGAATGACTCTGGTGGATCCAGGTGGTTTATGAAAAGAACAAACATGCAATGACTCTAGTTGTGGTTTATCAAAAGGACACACATGCAATGACATGCAACGGATCCAAGTGGTGATTTATAAAAAGAACAAACACTCAATGACTCTAGTTGTGGTTTATGAAAAGGACACACATGCAATGACATGCAATGGATCCAGGTGGTGATTTATGAAAAGAACAAGCATGCAATGACTCTAGTTGTGGTTTATGAAAAGTACACACATGCAATGGATCCAGGTGGTTTATGAAAAGGACACACATGCAATGACTCTGGTGGTCGTTTAGTAAAAGAACAAACATGCAATGAGACCGGTGGATCCAAGTGGTTTATGAAAAGAACAAACATGCAATGACTCTGATTCTGGTTTAGGAAAAGAACACACATGCAATTACAGTAGTGGTGGTTTAGGAAAATAACACACATGCAAAGACATGCAATGACACTGGTGGATCCATGTGGTTTATGAAAAGAACACACATGCAATAACAACTGGTGTATCTATGTGGTTTATGAAAAGAACACCACATGCTGGAGTGGCATCATTGCATGTGTTCTTTTCGAAAACCACATTGATGCACGCTGACACACACACATATGCAATGACTCTAGTGGATCAATGTGGTTTATGAGAAGAACAACACATGCAATGACATATGTCGATCCATGTGGTTTATGGGAAGAACACAGATGATGGAGTGGCATTAGTGGATCCCTGTGGTTTATGAAAAGAACAAACATGCAATGAATCTAGTGGTGGTTTATGAAAAGGACACACATGGAATGACTCTGGTGGATCCAGGTGGTTTATGAAAAGAGCAAACATGCAATGACTCTAGCTGTGGTTTATGAAAAGGACACACATGCAATGACTCTAGTGGATCCATGTGGTTTATGAAAAGAAAAAAGATGCAATGACTATAGTTGTGGTTTATGAAAAGGACACACATGCAATGACTCAGGTGGATCCAAGTGGTGGTTTATGAAAAGAACAAACATGCAATGACTCTAGATGTGGTTTAGGAATAGGACACACATGGAATGACATGCAATGTATCCAAATGGTGATTTATGAAAAGAACAAACATGCAATGACTCTAGTTGTGGTTTATGAAAAGGACACACATGCAATGACATGCAATGGATCCAGGTGGTTTATGAAGAGGACACACATGCAATGACTCTAGTGGTGGTTTAGGAAAAGAACAAACATGCCATGACACCAGTGGATCCAAGTGGTTTATGAAAAGAACAAACATGCAATGACTCTTGTTGTGGTTTAGGAAAAGAACACACATGCAAAGACATGCAATGACACTGTTGGATCCATGTGGTTTATTAAAAGTATACACATGCAATGACAACTGGTGGATCGATGTGGTTTATGAAAAGAACACCACATGCTAGAGTGGCATCATTGCATGTGTTCTTTCCCAAAACCAAAGTGATGCACACTGACACACACACACATGCAATGAACTCTAGTGGATCAATTTGGTTTACGAGAAGATCACCATGCAAAGACATTAGTGGATCCATGTGGATTATGAGAAGAACACATATGCTAGAGTGGCATTAGTGGATCCATGTGGTTTATATAAAGAAAAAACATGCAATGACTCTAGTGGTGGTTTGTGAAAAGGACACACATGGAATGACTCTGGTGGATCCTGGTGGTTTATGAAAAGAACAAACATGCAATGACTCTAGTGGTGGTTTATGAAAAGGACACACATCCAATGACTCCGGTGCATCCAGGTGGTTTATGAAAAGAACAAACATGCAATAACTCTAGTTGTGGTTTATTAAAAGGACACACATGCAATGACATGCAATGGATCCAAATAGTGGTTTATCAAAAGAACAAACATGCAGCGACTCTAGATGTGGTTAATGAAAAGGACACACATGCAATGGATCTAGGTGGTTTATGAAAAGGAGCTACATGCAATGACTCTAGTGGTGGTTTAGGAAAACAATAAACATGCAATGACACCGGTGGATCCAAGTGGTTTATGAAAAGAACAAACATGCAGGACTATGGTTGTGGTTTAGGAAAAGAACACACATGCAATGATACCAGTGGTGCATTAGGAAAAGAGCACACATGCAAAGACATTCAATGACACTGGTGGATCCATGTGGTTTATGAAAAGGACACACATGCAATGACAACTAGTGGATCCATGTGGTTTATGAAAAGAACACCACATGCTGGAGTGGCATCATCGCATCTGTTCTATTCCGAAACCATAGTGATGCACACTGACACACACACACATGCAATGAACTCTAGTGGATCAATGTGGTTTATGAGAAGAACACCACATGCAATGACATCAGTGGATCCATGTGGTTCATGAGAAGAACACACATGTTGGAGTGTTATTAGTGTCTCCATGTGGTTCATGAAAAGAACAAACATGCAATGACTCTAGTGGTGGTTTGTGAAAAGGACACACATGGAATGACTCTGGTGGATCCAGGTGTTTTATGAAAAGAACAAACATGCAATGACTCTAGTGGTGGTTTATGAAAAGGACACACATGCAATGACTCTGGTGGATCCAGGTGGTTTATGAAAAGAACAAACATGCAATGACTCTAGTTGTGGTTTATGAAAAGGACACACATGCAATGACTCTCGTGGATCCAAGTGGTGGTTTATGAAAAGAACAAACATGCAAAGACTCGAGTTGTGGTTTATCAAAAGTACGCACATACAATGACATGCAATGGATCCAAGTGGTGGTTTATGAATAGAACAAACATGCAATGACTCTAGTTGTGGTTTATGAAAAGGACACACATGCAATGGATCCAGGTGGTTTATGAAAAGGACACACATGTAATGACTCTAGTGGTGGTTTAGGAAATGAACAAACATGAATGCAGTCGGTGGATCCAAGTGGTTTATGAAAAGAACAAACATGCAATGAATCTATTTTTGGTTTAGGAAAAGAACACACATGCAATGACACTAGTGGTGGCTTCTGAAAAGAATAGACATGCAAAGACATGCAATGACACTAGTGGATCCAAGTGGTTTATGAAAAGAACAAACATGCAATGACTCTGGTTGTGGTTTAGGAAAAGAACACACATGTAATGACACAAGTGGTGGTTTAGGAAAATATCACGCATGCAAAGACATGCAATGACACTAGTGAATCCATGTGGTTATGAAAAGGACACACATGCAATGACTCTAGTGGTGGTTTAGGAAAAGATCACAAATGCAGAGGCATGCAATGACACTGGGGATCCATGTGGTTTATGAAAAGGACACACATGCAATAGCAACTGGTGGATCTATGTGGTTTATGAAAAGAACACCACATGTTGGAGTGGCATCATTGCATGTATTCTTTTCCAAAACCACATTGATGCACGCTGACACACACACACATGCAATGAACTCTAGTAGATCAATGTGGTTTACGAGAAGAACAACACATGCAATGACCTCTGTGGATCCATGTGGTTTATGACAAGAACACACATGCTCGAGTGGCATTAGTGGATCCCTGTGGTTTATGAAAAGAACAAACATGCAATGACTCTAGTGGTGATTTATGAAAAGGACACACATGGAATGACTCTGGTGGATCCAGGTAGTTTATGAAAAGAATAAACATGCAATGACGCTAGTTGTGGTTGATGAAAAGGACACACATGCAATGACTATGGTGGATCCATGTGGTTTATGAAAAGAACAAACATGCAATGACTCTAGTTGTGGTTTATGAAAAGGACACACATGCAATGACATGCAACGGATCCAGGTGGTTTATGAGAAGGACACACATGCAATGACTAGTGTTGGTTTAGCAAAAGAACAAACATGCAATGACACCGGTGGATCCAAGTGGTTTATGAAAAGAAGAAACATGCAAGGACTCTTGTTGTGGTTTAGGAAAAGAATACACATGCAATGACACTAGTGGTGGTTTAGGAAAAGAATACACATGCAAAGACATGCAATGACACTGTTGGATTCATGTGGTTTATGAAAAGGACACACATGCAATGACAACGGGTGGATCCTTGTGGTTTATGAAAAGAACACCACATGCTGGAGTGGCATCATTGCATGTGTTCTTTCCCAAAACCAAAGTGATGCACACTGACACACACACATGCAATGAACTCTAGTGGATCAATGTGGTTTATGGGAAGAACACCATGTAATTACATTAGTGGATCCATGTGGATTATGAGAAGAACACATATGCTAGAGTGGCATTAGTGGATCCATGTGCTCTCTGAAAAGAACAAACATGCAATGACTCTAGTGGTGGTTTGTGAAAAGGACACACGTGGAATGACTCTGGTGGATCCAGGTGGTTTATAAAAAGAGCAAACGTGCAATGACTCTAGTCGTGGTTTATGAAAAGGACACACATGCAATGACTCTGGTGTATCCAAGTGGTTCATGAAAACAACAAACATGCAATGACTCTAGTTGTGGTTTATGAAAAGGACACACATGCAATGGATCCAAGTGGTGATTTATGAAAAGAACAAACATGCAATGACTCTAGTTGTGGTTTATGAGAAGGACACACATGCAATGGATCTAGGTGGTTTATGAAAAGGACACAGATGCAATGACTCTAGTGGTGGTTTAGTAAACGAACAAACATGCAATGACTCTAGTTGTGGTTTATGAAAAGGACACACATGCAATGACATACCATGGATCCAGGTGGTTTATGAAAAGGACACACATGCAATGACATACCATGGATCCAGGTGGTTTATGAAAAGGACACACATGCAATGACTCTAGTGGTGGTTTAGGAAAAGAACAAACATGCAATGACATCGGTGGATCCAAGTGGTTTATGAAAAGAACAAACATGCAATGACTCTTGTTCTGGTTTAGGAAAAGAACACACATGCAATGACACTAGTGGTAGTTTAGGAAAAGAACACACATGTAAAGACATGCAATGACACTGGTGGATCCATGTGGTTTATGAAAATGACACATATGCATTGACAACTGGTGGATCCATGTGGTTTATGAAAAGAACACCACATGCTGGAGTGGCATCATTGCATGTGTTCTTTCGCAAAACCAAAGTGATGCACACTTACACACACACATGCAATGAACTCTAGTGGATCAATGTGGTTTATGAGAAGAACACCATGCAATGACATTAGTGGATCCATGTGGTTTATGAGAAGAACACATATGCTAGAGTGGCATTAGTGGATCCATGTGGTTTATGGAAAGAACAAACATGCAATGACTCTTGTGGTGGTTTGTGAAAAGGACACACATGGAAAGAGTCTGGTGGATCCATGTGGTTTATGAAAAGAGCAAACATGCAATGACTCTAGTCGTGGTTTATGAAAAGGACACACATGCAATGACTCTGGTGGATCCAGGTGGTTTATGAAAAGAACAAACATGCAATGACACTAGTTGTGGTTTATAAAAAGGACACACATGCAATGACATACAATGGATCCAAGTGGTGATTTATGAAAAGAACAAACATGCAATGACTCTAGTTGTGGTTTATGAAAAGGACACACATGCAATGACATGCAATGGATCTAGGTGGTTTATGAAAAGGACACACATGCAATGACACCGGTGGATCCAAGTGGTTTAGTAAAAGAACACACATGCAATTACACTGGTGGTGGTTTAGGAAAATAACACACATGCAATGACACTGGTGGATCCATGTGGCTTATGAAAAGGACATACATACAATGACAACTGGTGGATTCATGTGGTTTATGAAAGAACACCACATGCTGGAGTGGCATCATTGCATGTGTTCTTTTCCAAAACCATCATGATGCACGCTGACACAAACACACATGCAATAAACTCTAGTGGATCAATGTGGTTTACGAGAAGAACAACACATGCAATGACATCTGTGGATCCATGTGGTTTATGAGAAGAATACACATGCTCGAGTGGCTTTAGTGGATCCCTGTGGTTTATGAAAAGAACAAACATGCAATGACTCTAGTGGTGGTTTAGGAAAAGGACACACATGCAATGACTCTGGTGCATCCAGGTGGTTTATGAAAAGAACAAACATGCAATGACTCTAGTTGTGGTTTATTAAAAGGACACACATGCAATGACATTCAATGGGTCCAAGTGGTGATTTATGAAAAGAACAAACATGCAATGACTCTAGTTTTGGTTTTTGAAAAGGACACACATGCAATGACATGCAATAGATCCAGGTGGTTGATGCACTCGACTTTCGACGTAGAGCTTGTTGGGAACCCCAAGAGGAAGGTATGATGAGCACAGCAGTAAGTTTTCCCTCAGTTATGAAACCAAGGTTTAATCGAACCAGTAGGAGCAAGCAAACACCCCAAAGGTGTTACTAGCTAAGCTTTGGCAGGGCGCACTACCGGTGCTAGTAGCAACGTGGAGAGCTGCACAACACAACCATAGAACTTTGTCCCCAACTTGCGATGAGGTTGTCAATCTCACCGTGTTTTGCGGAAAACAAAGGATTAAACATATCAAATGGAAGGAAGTAAAAGTTTGCAGAAAATAACAAACATGCAATGACTCTTGTTCTGGTTTAGGAAAATAACACACATGCAATGACACTAGTGGTGGTTTAGGAAAAGAACACACATGCAAAGACATGCAATGAAACTGGTGGATCCATGTGGTTTATGAAAAGGACACACATGCAATGACAACTGGTGAATCCATGTGGTTTATGAAAAGAACACCACATGCTAGAGTGGCATCATTGCATGTGTTATTTCCCAAAATCAAAGTGATGCACACTGACACACACACATGCAATGAACTCTAGTGGATCAATATGGTTTATGAGAAGAACACCATGCAATTACATCAGTGGATCCATGTGGTTTATGAGAAGAACACATATGCTAGAGTGGCATCAATGGATCCAGGTGGTTTATGAAAAGGACACACATGCAATGACACTAGTGGTGGTTTAGGAAAAGAACAAACATGCAATGACACCGGTGGATCCAAGTGGTTTATGAAAAGAACAAACATTCAATGACTCTTGTTCTAGTTTGGGAAAAGAACACACATGCAATGACACTAGTGGTAGTTTAGGAAAAGAAGACACATGCAAAGACATGCAATGACACTAGTGGATCCATGTGGTTTATGAAAAGGACACACATGCAATGACAACTGGTGGATCCATGTGGTTTATGAAAAGAACACCACATGCTGGAGTGGCATCATTGCATGTGTTCTTTTCCAAAACCACAATGATGCACACTGACACACACACATGCAATGAACCCTAGTGGATCAATTTGGTTTATGAGAAGAACAACACATGAAATGACATCTCTAGATCCATGTGGTTTATGAGAAGAACACATATGCTAGAGTGGCATTACTGGATCCCTCTGGTTTATGAAAAGAACAAACATGCAATGACTCTAGTGGTGGTTTATGAAAAGGACACACATGGGATGACTCTGGTGGATCCAGGTGGTTTATGAAAAGAACAAACATGCAATGACTCTAGTTATGGTTTATGAAAAGGACACACATGCAATGACTCTGGTGGATCCATGTGATTTATGAAAACAACAAACATGCAATGACTCTAGTTGTGGTTTATGAAAAGGACACACTGATACATTGCAAATGTATCTATAATTTTTGATGTTACATGCTTGGTTTTATCCACTTTCTTGTGTTTTGTTCCAACGTTCGAGTACTTTTCGTATGATTTCTTGGACTAACCTATTAACAAGAGCCATAGTGCCAGCTGCCTGTTTTCTGCTGTTTTTTGTTCCAGGAAAGTCAGAAAATGAATATTCTTGGAATTGGACGGGACAAAAGCCAAAGTGCCTATTTTTTCGGAAGGGATCAAGTGCCAGAATACGAGACGAAGAAGGGCTAGGGAGCCACCAAGACCACCTAGCCGCACGGCCAGGCCTGGCCCACGCCAGGGGGTGGTGTGGCCGCTCCCGGCACCCCCTCGGCCTCTCCTTCCGCCTATATATTTCCCTCGGGACGAAAACCCTAAGTACCCGATCAAAAATCCACGAAAGAGTCTGTAGACACCGTAATATCCATCCCTAGATCGGGAGGGATCTAAAGCTCTTCCCGGCACCCTGCCAGAGAGGGGAATTCACCCTGGAGGCCTTCTTCATCACCATGCAAGCCTCTGGTGTGATGCGTGAGTAGTTCATCCTTGGACTACGGATCCATGTAGTATCTAGATGGCTGGTTTCTCCTCCTTTGTGCTTTCATATTTAGATCTTGTGAGCTCCATTCATGATCAAGATCATCTATTTGTAATTCATACATGTTGTGTTTGCAGGGATCCGATGGATATTGAGATGCTATTTCAGATTGATTATTGATTCTATCATGTCTTTGTTATTTGAGATCTTGCATGCTTTCCGTAGTTAGTATTTATGCTCGATAGTGGGTTCATGCCTCTGGTAATCTGGGGAAGTGACAGAAATCTCTAAGGTACTAGATGTGTTGTTGCTACTAGGGAGAAAACAACAATCCTTTGTTCATAGAATAATCGTATTGTTTACTTTACACGCAGTTCGTAAAGCAATAATCTGTTGCTTGCATCTTAAGACTGGAGGGGGTTCGGATGATAACCTGAAGGTGGATTATTAGTCATAGATGCAGTTGGATGGAGGTCTATGTATTATGTTGTAATGCCCAATCAAGTCTCAAAGGAGTCAAGATGATTAGTATATGCATGTATTGCTTTCTTGGTGTTTGTTAATTGCCCCGCTGTAATTTGTTCACCCAGCATGTTTTCTATCTTAAGGAGAGCCACCTCTAGTGAACTATGGATCCCGGTCCTTTTTCTTTACATACAATCTACAACTGTTCTTTGCTTTTACTTTTACGCAAACTTTTACTTCTTTCCATTCGATACGTTTAATCCTTTGTTTTCTCCAAAACACGGTGAGATTGACAACCTCATCACAAGTTGGGGACAAGGTTCTATGGTTATGTTGTGCAGGTCTCCATGTTGCTACTAGCACCGGTAGTGCGCCCTGCCAAAGCTCAGCTAGTAACACCTTTGTGGTGTTTCCTTGCTCCTACTGGTTCGATTAAACCTTGGTTTCATAACTGAGGGAAAACTTGCTGCTGTGCTCATCATACCTTCCTCTTGGGGTTCCCAACGAGCTCTACGTTGATCGTCGAGTGCATCACACACATGCAATGACTCGGGTGGATCCAAGTGGTGGTTTATGAAAATAACAAACATGCAATGACTCTAGATGTGGTTTATGAAAAGGACACACATGCAATGACATGCAATGGATCCAAGTGGTGATTTATGAAAAGAACAAACATGCAATCACTCCAGTTGTGGTTTATGAAAAGGACACACATGCAATGACATGCAATGGATCCAGGTGGTTTATGAAAATGACACACATGCAATGACTCTAGTGGTGGTTTAGGAAAAGAACAAACATGCAATGACACCGGTGGATCCAAGCGGTTTATGAACAAAACAAACATGCAATGACTCTGGTTGTGGTTTAGGAAAAGAACACGCATGCAATGACACTAGTGGTGTTTTATGAAAAGAACACACATGCAAAGACATGAAATGACACCGGTGGATCCATGTGGTTTATGAAAAGGACACACATGCAATGACAACTGGTGGTTCCATGTGGTTTATGAAAAGAACACCACATGCTGGAGTGGCATAATTTCATCTGTACTTTTCCAAAACCAAGGTGATACACACTAACAAACACACACATGCAATGAACTCTAGTGGATCAATGTGGTTTATGAAAAGAACACCACATGCAATGATATCAGTGGATCCATGTGGTTTATGAGAAGAACACACATGCTGGAGTGGCATTAGTGGATCAATGTGGTCTATGAAAAGAACAAACATGAAATGACTCTAGTGGTGGTTTGTGAAAAGTTCACACATGGAATGAATCTTGTGGATCTAGGTGGTTTATGAAGAGAACAAACATGCAATGACTCTAGTGGTGGTTTATGAAAAGTACACACATGCAATGACTCTGGTGGATCCAGATGGTTTATGAAAAGAACAAACATGCAATGACTCTTGTTCTGGTTTAGGAAAAGAACACACATGCAATGACACTAGTGGTAGTTTAGGAAAAGAACACACATGCAATGACTCTAGTGGTGATTTATGAAAAGGACACACATGGAATGACTCAGGTGGATCCAGGTAGTTTATGAAAAGGACACACATGCAATGACATGCAATGGATACAAGTGGTGATTTATTAAAAGAACAAACACGGAATGACTCTAGTTGTCGTTTATGAAAAGGACACACATGCAATGACATGCAATGGATCCATGTGGTTTATGAAAAGGACACACATGCAATGACTCTAGTGATGGTTTAGGAAAAGAACAAACATGCAATGACACCGGTGGATCCAAGTGGTTTATGAAAAGAAGAAACATGCAATGACTCTGGTTGTGGTTTAGGAAACGAACACAAATGCAATTACACTAGTGGTGGTTTAGGAAAAGAACACACATGCAAACACATGCAATGACACTGGTGGATCCATGTGGTTTATGAAAAGCACAAAAATGCAATGACAACTGGTGGATCCATGTGGTTTATGAAAAGAACACCACATGCTAGAGTGGCATCATTGCATGTGTTCTTTTCCAAAACCAAAGTGATGCACACTAACACACACACATGAATGAACTCTAGTGGATCAATGTGGTTTATGAGAAGAACACCACATGCAATGACATTAGTGGATCCATATGGTTTATGATAAGAACACACATACTAGAGTGGCATTAGTGGATCCTTGTGGTTTATGAAAAGAACAAACATGCAATGACTCTAGTGGTGGTTTATGAAAAGGACACACATGGAATGACTCTGGTGGATCTAGGTGGTTTATGAAAATATCAAACATTCAATGACTCTAGTTGTGGTTTATGAAAAGGACGCACATGCAATGACTCTGGTGGATCCATATGGTTTATGAAAAGAACAAACATGCAATGACTCTAGTTGTGGTTTATTAAAAGGACACACATGCAATGACTCGGGTGGATCCAAGTGGTTTAGTAAAAGAACACACATGCAATTACACTGGTGGTGGTTTAGGAAAATAACACACATGCAATGACACTGGTGGATCCATGTGGCTTATGAAAAGGACATACATACAATGACAACTGGTGGATTCATGTGGTTTATGAAAGAACACCACATGCTGGAGTGGCATCATTGCATGTGTTCTTTTCCAAAACCATAATGATGCACGCTGACACAAACACACATGCAATGAACTCTAGTGGATCAATGTGGTTTACGAGAAGAACAACACATGCAATGACATCTATGGATCCATGTGGTTTATGAGAAGAATACACATGCTCGAGTGGTATTAGTGGATCCCTATGGTTTATAAAAAGAACAAACATGCAATGACTCTAGTGGTGGTTTAGGAAAAGGACACACATGCAATGACTCTGGTGCATCCAGGTGGTTTATGAAAAGAACAAACATGCAATGACTCTAGTTGTGGTTTATTAAAAGGACACACATGCAATGACATTCAATGGGTCCAAGTGGTGATTTATGAAAAGAACAAACATGCAATGACTCTAGTTTTGGTTTTTGAAAAGGACACACATGCAATGACATGCAATAGATCCAGGTGGTTGATGCACTCGACTTTCAATGTAGAGCTTGTTGGGAACCCCAAGAGGAAGGTATGATGAGCACAGCAGTAAGTTTTCCCTCAGTTATGAAACCAAGGTTTAATCGAACCAGTAGGAGCAAGCAAACACCCCAAAGGTGTTACTAGCTAAGCTTTGGCAGGGCGCACTACCGGTGCTAGTAGCAACGTGGAGAGCTGCACAACACAACCATAGAACTTTGTCCCCAACTTGCGATGATGTTGTTAATCTCACCGTGTTTTGCTGAAAACAAAGGATTAAACGTATCGAATGGAAGGAAGTAAAAGTTTGCAGAAAATAACAAACATGCAATGACTCTTGTTCTGGTTTAGGAAAATAACACACATGCAATGACACTAGTGGTGGTTTAGGAAAAGAACACACATGCAAAGACATGCAATGAAACAGGTGGATCCATGTGGTTTATGAAAAGGACACACATGCAATGACAACTGGTGAATCCATGTGGTTTATGAAAAGAACACCACATGCTAGAGTGGCATCATTGCATGTGTTCTTTCCCAAAATCAAAGTGATGCACACTGACACACACACACACATGCAATGAACTCTAGTGGATCAATATGGTTTATGAGAAGAACACCATGCAATTACATCAGTGGATCCATGTGGTTTATGAGAAGAACACATATGCTAGAGTGGTATTAGTGGATCCAGGTGGTTTATGAAAAGGACACACATGCAATGACTCTAGTGGTGGTTTAGGAAAAGAACAAACATGCAATGACACCGGTGGATCCAAGTGGTTTATGAAAAGAACAAACATGCAATGACTCTTGTTCTGGTTTGGGAAAAGAACACACATGCAATGACACTAGTGGTAGTTTAGGAAAAGAAGACACATGCAAAGACATGCAAGGACACTAGTGGATCCATGTGGTTTATGAAAAGGACACACATGCAATGACAACTGGTGGATCCATGTGGTTTATGAAAAGAACACCACATGCTGGAGTGGCATCATTGCATGTGTTCTTTTCCAAAACCACAATGATGCACACTGACACACACACATGCAATGAACCCTAGTGGATCAATTTGGTTTATGAGAAGAACAACACATGAATTGACATCTCTAGATCCATGTGGTTTATGAGAAGAACACATATGCTAGAGTGGCATTAGTGGATCCCTCTGGTTTATGAAAAGAACAAACATGCAATGACTCTAGTGGTGGTTTATGAAAAGGACACACATGGGATGACTCTGGTGGATCCAGGTGGTTTATGAAAAGAACAAACATGTAATGACTCTAGTTGTGGTTTATGAAAAGGACACACATGCAATGACTCTGGTGGATCCATGTGATTTATGAAAACAACAAACATGCAATGACTCTAGTTGTGGTTTATGAAAAGGACACACTGATACATTGCAAATGTATCTATAATTTTTGATGTTACATGCTTGGTTTTATCCACTTTCTTGTGATTTGTTCCAACGTTGGAGTACTTTTCGTATGATTTCTTGGACTAACCTATTAACAAGAGCCATAGTGCCAGCTGCCTGTTTTCTGCTGTTTTTTGTTCCAGGAAAGTCAGAAAATGAATTTTCTTGGAATTGGACGGGACAAAAGCCAAAGTGCCTGTTTTTTTAGAAGGGATCAAGTGCCAGAATACGAGACGAAGAAGGGCAAGGGATCCACCAAGACCACCTAGCCGCACGGCCAGGCCTGGCCCACGCCAGGGGGTGGTGTGGCCGCTCCCGGCACCCCCTCGGCCTCTCCTTCCGCCTATATATTGCCCTCGGGACGAAAACCCTAAGTACCCGATCAAAAATCCACGAAAGAATCTGTAGCCACCGTAATATCCATCCCTAGATCGGGAGGGATCTGAAGCTCTTCCCGGCACCCTGCCGGAGAGGGGAATTCACCCTGGAGGCCTTCTTCATCACCATGCAAGCCTCGGTGTGATGCGTGAGTAGTTCATCCTTGGACTACGGATCCATGTAGTATCTAGATGGCTGGTTTCTCCTCCTTTGTGCTTTCATGTTTATATCTTGTGAGCTCCATTCATGATCAAGATCATCTATTTGTAATTCATACATGTTGTGTTTGCAGGGATCCGATGGATATTGAGATGCTATTTCAGATTGATTATTGATTCTATCATGTCTTTGTTATTTGAGATCTTGCATGCTTTCCGTAGTTAGTATTTATGCTCGATAGTGGGTTCATGCCTCTGGTAATCTGGGGAAGTGACAGAAATCTCTAAGGTACTAGATGTGTTGTTGCTACTAGGGAGAAAACAACAATCCTTTGTTCATAGAATAATCGTATTGTTTACTTTACACGCAGTTCGTAAAGCAATAATCTGTTGCTTGCATCTTAAGACTGGAGGGGGTTCGGATGATAACCTGAAGGTGGATTATTAGTCATAGATGCAGTTGGATGGAGGTCTATGTATTATGTTGTAATGCCCAATCAAGTCTCAAAGGAGTCAAGATGATTAGTATATGCATGTATTGCTTTCTCGGTGTTTGTTAATTGCCCCGCTGTAATTTGTTCACCCAGCATGTTTTCTATCTTAAGGAGAGCCACCTCTAGTGAACTATGGATCCCGGTCCTTTTTCTTTACATACAATCTACAACTGTTTCGCTTTACATTTACGCAACTTTTACTTCTTTCCATTCGATACGTTTAATCCTTTGTTTTCTGCAAAACACGGTGAGATTGACAACCTCATCGCAAGTTGGGGACAAATTTCTGTGGTTATGTTGTGCAGGTCTCCACGTTGCTACTAGCACCGGTTGTGCGCCCTGCCAAAGCTCAGCTAGTAACACCTTTGAGGTGTTTCCTTGCTCCTACTGGTTCGATTAAACCTTGGTTTCATAACTGAGGGAAAACTTGCTGTTGTGCTCATCATACCTTCCTCTTGGGGTTCCCAACGAGCTCTACATTGATCGTCGAGTGCATCACACACATGCAATGACTCGGGTGGATCCAAGTGGTGGTTTATGAAAATAACAAACATGCAATGACTCTAGATGTGGTTTATGAAAAGGACACACATGCAATGACATGCAATGGATCCAAGTGGTGATTTATGAAAAGAACAAACATGCAATCACTCCAGTTGTGGTTTATGAAAAGGACACACATGCAATGACATGCAATGGATCCAGGTGGTTTATGAAAATGACACACATGCAATGACTCTAGTGGTGGTTTAGGAAAAGAACAAACATGCAATGACACCAGTGGATCCAAGTGGTTTATGAACAAAACAAACATGCAATGACTCTGGTTGTGGTTTAGGAAAAGAACACACATGCAATGACACTAGTGGTGTTTTATGAAAAGAACACACATGCAAAGACATGAAATCACACCGGTGGATCCATGTGGTTTATGAAAAGGACACACATGCAATGACAACTGGTGGTTCCATGTGGTTTATGAAAAGAACACCACATGCTGGAGTGGCATAATTTCATGTGTACTTTTCCAAAACCAAGGTGATACACACTAACAAACACACACATGCAATGAACTCTAGTGGATCAATGTGGTTTATGAAAAGAACACCACATGCAATGATATCAGTGGATCCATGTGGTTTATGAGAAGAACACACATGCTGGAGTGGCATTAGTGGATCAATGTGGTCTATGAAAAGAACAAACATGCAATGACTCTAGTAGTGGTTTGTGAAAAGTTCACACATGGAATGAATCTTGTGGATCTAGGTGGTTTATGAAGAGAACAAACATGCAATGACTCTAGTGGTGGTTTATGAAAAGTACACACATGCAATGACTCTGGTGGATCCAGATGGTTTATGAAAAGAACAAACATGCAATGACTCTTGTTCTGGTTTAGGAAAAGAACACACATGCAATGACACTAGTGGTAGTTTAGGAAAAGAACACACATGCAATGACTCTAGTGGTGATTTATGAAAAGGACACACATGGAATGACTCAGGTGGATCCAGGTAGTTTATGAAAAGGACACACATGCAATGACATGCAATGGATCCAAGTGGTGATTTATTAAAAGAACAAACACGGAATGACTCTAGTTGTCGTTTATGAAAAGGACACACATGCAATTACATGCAATGGATCCATGTGGTTTATGAAAAGAACACACATGCAATGACTCTAGTGGTGGTTTAGGAAAAGAACAAACATGCAATGACACCGGTGGATCCAAGTGGTTTATGAAAAGAAGAAACATGCAATGACTCTGGTTGTGGTTTAGGAAACAAACACAAATGCAATTACACTAGTGGTGGTTTAGGAAAAGAACACACATGCAAACACATGCAATGACACTGGTGGATCCATGAGGTTTATGAAAAGGACAAAAATGAAATGAAAACTGGTGGATCCATGTGGTTTATGAAAAGAACACCACATGCTAGAGTGGCATCATTGCATGTGTTCTTTTCCAAAACCAAAGTGATGCACACTAACACACACACATGAATGAACTCTAGTGGATCAATGTGGTTTATGAGAAGAACACCACATGCAATGACATTAGTGGATCCATATGGTTTATGATAAGAACACACATACTAGAGTGGCATTAGTGGATCCTTGTGGTTTATGAAAAGAACAAACATGCAATGACTCTAGTGGTGGTTTATGAAAATGACACACATGGAATGACTCTGGTGGATCTAGGTGGTTTATGAAAATATCAAACATTCAATGACTCTAGTTGTGGTTTATGAAAAGGACGCACATGCAATGACTCTGGTGGATCCATATGGTTTATGAAAAGAACAAACATGCAATGACTGTAGTTGTGGTTTATTAAAAGGACACACATGCAATGACTCGGGTGGATCCAAGCGGTGGTTTATGAAAAGGACACACATGCAATGGATCCAAGTGGTGATTTATGAAAAGAACAAACATGCAATGACTCTAGTTGTGGTTGATGAAAAGGACACAAATGCAATGGATCCAGGTGGTTTATGAAAAGGACACACATGCAATGACTCTAGTGCTGGTTTAGGAAAAGAACAAACATGCAACAGACCCGGTGGAACCAAGTGGTTTATGAAATGAACGAACATGCAGTGTCACTGCTGGTGGTTTAGGAAAAGAACACACATGCGAAGGCATGCAATGACACTGGTGGATCCATGTGGTTTATGAAAAGGACAAACATGCAATGACAACTTGTGGATCCGTGTGGTTTATGAAAAGAACACCACATGCTAGATTGGCATCATTGCATGTGTTCTTTTCCAAAACCAAAGTGGTGCACACTGACACACACACATGCAATGAACTCTAGTTGATCAATGCGGTTTATGAGAAGAATACCACTTGCAATGACATCAGTGGATCCATGTGGTTTAAGAGAAGAACACACATGCTAGAGTGGCATTACTGGATCCATGTGGTTTATGAAAAGAACAAACATGCAATGAATCTAGTGGTGGTTTGTGAAAAGGACACACATGGAATGACTCTGGTGGATCCAGGTGGTTTATGAAAATAACAAACATGCAATGACTCTAGTGGTGGTTTATGAAAAGGACACACATGCAATGACTCTGGTGGATCTAGGTGGTTTATGAAAAGAACAAACATGCAATGACTCTAGTTGTGGTTTATGAAAAGGACACACATGCAATGACTCTAGTGGATCCAAGTGGTGGTTTATGAAAAGAACAAACATCCAATGACTCTAGTTGTGGTTTATGAAAAGTAAACACATGCAATGGATCCAAGTGGTGGTTTATCAAAAGAACAAACATGCATTGACTCTAGTTGTGGTTTATGAAAAAGGACACACATGTAATGACATGCAATGGATCTAGGTGGTTTATGAAAAGGACACACATGCAATGACTCTAGTGGTGGTTTAGGAAAAGAACAAATATGCAATGACACAAGTGGATCCAAGTGGTTTATGAAAAGAACAAACATGCAATGACTCTGGTTGTGGTTTAGGAAAAGAACACACATGCAATGACACTAGTGGTGTTTTATGAAAAGAACACACATGCAAAGACATGCAATGACACTGGTGAATCCATGTGGTTTATGAAAAAGACACACATGCAATGACAACTTTTGGTTCCATGTTGTTTATGAAAATAACACCAGATGCTGGAGTGGCATCAGTGAATGTGTTCTTTTTCAAAACCTAAGTGATGCACACTGACACACACACACATGCAATGAACTCTAGTGGAACAATGTGGTTTATGAGAAGAACTTCACATGCAATGACATTAGTGGATCCATGTGGTTTATGAGAAGAACACACATGATGGAGTGGCATTAGTGGATCCTTGTGGTTTATGAAAAGAACAAACATGCAATGACTCTAGTGGTGGTTTATGAAAAGGACACACATGGAATGACTCTGGTGGATCCAGGTGGTTTATGAAAAGAACAAACATTCAATGACTATAGTTGTGGTTTATGAAAAGGACGCACATGCAATGACTCTGGTGGATCCATCTGGTTTATGAAAAGAACAAACATGCAATGGCTCTAGTTGTGGTTTTTTAAAAGGACACACATGCAATGACTTGGTTGGATCCAAGTGGTGGTTTATGAAAAGAACAAACATGCAATGACTCTAGTTGTGGTTTATGAAAAGGAGACACATGCAATGACATGCAATGGATCCAAGTGGTGATTTATGAAAAGAACAAACATGCAATGACTCTAGTGGTGGTTTCGGAAAAGAACAAACATGTAATGAAACCGGTGGATCCAAGTGGTTTATGAAAAGAACGATCATGCAATGACTCTGGTTGTGGTTTAGGATAAGAACACACACACAATGACACTAGTGGTGGTTTAGGAAAAGAACACACATGCTAAGACATGCAATGGCACTGTGGATCCATGTGGTTTATGAAAAGGACACACATGCAATGACAACTTGTGGACCATGTGGTTTATGAAAAGAACACCACATGCTGGATTGGCATCATTGCATGTGTTCTTTTCCAAAACCAAAGTGGTGCACACTAACACACACATGCATTGAACTCTAGCTGATCAATGTGGTTTATGAGAAGAACACCACTTGCAATGACATCAGTGGATCCATGTGGTTTAAGAGAAGAACACACATGCTAGAGTGGCATTACTGGATCCATGTGGTTTATGAAAAGAACAAACATGCAATGAATCTAGTGGTGGTTTGTGAAAAGGACACACATGGAATGACTCTGGTGGATCCAGGTGGTTTATGAAAATAACAAACATGCAATGACTCTAGTGGTGGTTTATGAAAAGGACACACATGCAATGACTTTGGTGGATCTAGGTGGTTTATGAAAATATCAAACATTCAATGACTCTAGTTGTGGTTTATGAAAAGGACACACATGCAATGACTCTGGTGGATCCAAGTGGTGGTTTATGAAAAGAACAAACATGCAATGACTCTAGTTGTGGTTTATGAAAAGTAAACACATGCAATGGATCCAAGTGGTGGTTTATCAAAAGAACAATCATGCATTGACTCTACTTGTGGTTTATGAAAAAGGACACACATGCAATGGATCTAGGTGGTTTATGAAAAGGACACACATGCAATGACTCTAGTGGTGGTTTCGGAAAAGAACAAATATGCAATGACATAAGTGGATCCAAGTGGTTTATGAAAAGAACAAACATGCAATGACTCTGGTTGTGGTTTAGGAAAAGAACACATATTCAATGACACTAGTGGTGTTTTATGAAAAGAACACACATGCAAAGACATGCAATGACAATGGTGAATCCATGTGGTTTATGAAAAAGAAACATATGCAATGACAACTTGTGGTTCCATGTTGTTTATGAAAATAACACCACATGCTGGAGTGGCATCAGTGAAAGTGTTCTTTTTGAAAACCTAAGTGATGCACACTGACACACACACACATGCAATGAACTCTAGTGGAACAATGTGGTTTATGAGAAGAACTTCACATGCAATGACATCAGGGGATCCATGTGGTTTATGAGAAGAACACACATGATGGAGTGGCATTAGTGGATCCTTGTGGTTTATGAAAAGAACAAACATGCAATGACTCTAGTGGTGGTTTATGAAAAGGACACACATGGAATGACTCTAGTGGATCCAGGTGGTTTATGAAAAGAACAAACATTCAATGACTCTAGTTGTGGTTTATGAAAAGGACGCACATGCAATGACTCTGGTGGATCCATTTGTTTTATGAAAAGAACAAACATGCAATGGCTCTAGTTGTGGTTTTTTAAAAGGACACACATGCAATGACTTGGGTGGATCCAAGTGGTGGTTTATGAAAAGAACAAACATGCAATGACTCTAGTTGTGGTTTATGAAAAGGACACACATGCAATGACATGCAATGGATCCAAGTGGTGATTTATGAAAAGAACAAACATGCAATGACTCTAGTGGTGGTTTAGGAAAAGAACAAACATGCAATGAAACCGGTGGATCCAAGTGGTTTATGAAAAGAACGATCATGCAATGACTCTGGTTGTGGTTTAGGAGAATAAAACACATACAATGACACTAGTGGTGGTTTAGGAAAAGAAAACACATGCTAAGACATGCAATGGCACTGTGGATCCACGTGGTTTATGAAAAGGACACACATGCAATGACAACTTGTGGACCATGTGGTTTATGAAAAGAACACCACATGCTGGATTGGCATCATTGCATGTGTTCTTTTCCAAAACCAAAGTGGTGCACACTGACAAACACACACATGCAATGAACTCTAGTGGATCAGTGTGGTTTATGAGAAGAACACCACATGCAATGACATCAGTGGATCCATGTTGTTTATGAGAAGAACACACATGCTGGAGTGGAATTAGTGGATCCATGTGGTTTATGAAAATAACAAACATGCAATGACTCTAGTAGTGGTTTGTGAAAAGGACACACATGGAATGACTCAGGTGGATCCAGGTGGTTTATGAAAAGAACAAACATGCAATGACTCTAGTGGTGGTTTATGAAAAGGACACACATGCAATGACAACTAGTGGATCCATAAGGTTTATGAAAAGAACACCACATATGAAAATAAGAAACATGCAATGACACTGGTTGTGGTTTAGGAAAAGATCACACATGCAATGACACTAGTGGTGTTTTATGAAAAGAACACACATGCAAAGACATGAAATGACACTGGTGGATCCATGTGGTTTATGAAAAGGACACCCATGCAATGACAACTGGTGGTTCCATGTGGTTTATTAAAAGAACACCACATGCTGGAGTGGCATCATTGAATGTGTTCTTTTACAAAAACAAAGTGATGCCCACTAACACACACACACATGCAATGAACTCTAGTGGAATAATGTGGTTTACGAGAAGAACTTCACATGCAATGACATCAGTGGATCCATGTGGTTTATGAGAAGAACACACATGCTAGAGTGGCATTAGTGGATCCTGGTGGTTTATGAAAAGAACAAACATGCAATGACTCTAGTGGTGGTTTATGAAAAGGACACATATGGAATGACTCTAGTGGATGCAGGTGGTTTATGAAAAGAACAAACATTCAAACACTCTATTTGTGGTTTATGAAAAGGACGCACATGCAATCGCTCTGGTGGGTCCATCTGGTTTATGAAAAGAACAAACATGCAATGACTCTAGTTATGGTTTATTAAAAGGACACACATGCAATGACTCTGGTGGATCCAAGTGGTGGTTTATGAAAAGAACAAACATGCAATGACTCTAGTTGTGGTTTATGAAAAGGACACACATGCAATGACATGCAATGGATCCAAGTGGTCATTTATGAAAAGAACAAACATGTAATGACTCTAGTTGTAGTTTATGAAAAAGATACACATGCAATGACATGCAATGGATCCAAGTGGTGATTTATGAAAAGGACACACATGCAATTACTCTAGTTGTGGTTTATGAAAAGGACACACATGCAATGTCATGCAATGGATCCAGGTGGTTTATGAAAAGGAAACACATGTAATGACTCTAGTGGTGGTTTAGGAAAAGAACAAACATGCAATGACACCGGTGGATCCAAGTGGTTTATGAAAAGAACGAACATGCAATGACTCTGGTTGTGGTTTAGTAAACGAACACACATGCAATGACACTAGTGGTTGTTTAGGAAAAGAGCACACATGCGAAGACATGCAATGACACTGGTGGATCCATGTGGTTCATGAAAATGACACACATGCAATGACAACTGGTGGATCAATGTGATTTATGAAAAGAACACCACATCCTGGAGTGGCATCATTGCATATCTTCTTTTCCAAAACAAAAGTGATGCACACTGACACACACACATTCAATAAACTCTAGTGGATCCATGCGGTTTATGAGAACAACACCACATGCAATGACATTAGTGGATCCATGTGGTTTATGAGAAGAACACACTTGCTAGAGTGGCATTAGTGGATGCATGTGATTTATGAGAAGAACACACATGCTAGAGTGGCATCAGTGGATCCTGGTGGTTTATGAAAAGAACAAACATGCAATGACTCTAGTGGTGGTTTATGAAAAGGACACATATGGAATGACTCTAGTGGATGCAGGTGGTTTATGAAAAGAACAAACATTCAAACACTCTATTTGTGGTTTATGAAAAGGACGCACATGCAATCGCTCTGGTGGGTCCAGATGGTTTATGAAAAGAACAAACATGCAATGACTCTAGTTATGGTTTATTAAAAGGACACACATGCAATGACTCGGGTGGATCCAAGTGGTGGTTTATGAAAAGAACAAACATGCAATGACTCTAGTTGTGGTTTATGAAAAGGACACACATGCAATGGATCCAAGTGGTCATTTATGAAAAGAACAAACATGTAATGACTCTAGTTGTAGTTTATGAAAAAGATACACATGCAATGGATCCAAGTGGTGATTTATGAAAAGGACACACATGCAATTACTCTAGTTGTTGTTTATGAAAAGGACACACATGCAATGTCATGCAATGGATCCAGGTGGTTTATGAAAAGGAAACACATGTAATGACTCTAGTGGTGGTTTAGGAAAAGAACAAACATGCAATGACACCGGTGGATCCAAGTGGTTTATGAAAAGAACGAACATGCAATGACTCTGGTTGTGGTTTAGTAAACGAACACACATGCAATGACACTAGTGGTTGTTTAGGAAAAGAGCACATATGCGAAGACATGCAATGACACTGGTGGATCCATGTGGTTCATGAAAATGACACACATGCAATGACAACTGGTGGATCCATGTGATTTATGAAAAGAACACCACATCCTTGAGTGGCATCATTGCATATCTTCTTTTCCAAAACAAAAGTGATGCACACTGACACACACACATTCAATAAACTCTAGTGGATCCATGTGGTTTATGAGAACAACACCACATGCAATGACATTAGTGGATCCATCTGGTTTATGAGAAGAACACACTTGCTAGAGTGGCATTAGTGGATGCATGTGGTTTATGATAAGAACACACATGCTAGAGTGGCATTAGTGGATCCTGGTGGTTTATGAAAAGAACAAACATGCAATGACTCTAGTGGTGGTTTATGAAAAGGACACATATGGAATGACTCTAGTGGATGCAGGTGGTTTATGAAAAGAACAAACATTCAAACACTCTATTTGTGGTTTATGAAAAGGACGCACATGCAATCGCTCTGGTGGGTCCATCTGGTTTATGAAAAGAACAAACATGCAATGACTCTAGTTATGGTTTACTAAAAGGACACACATGCAATGACTCGGGTGGATCCAAGTGGTGGTCTATGAAAAGAACAAACATGCAATGACTCTAGTTGTGGTTTATGAAAAGGACACACATGCAATGACATGCAATGGATCCAAGTGGTCATTTATGAAAAGAACAAACATGTAATGACTCTAGTTGTAGTTTATGAAAAAGATACACATGCAATGACATGCAATGGATCCAAGTGGTGATTTATGAAAAGGACACACATGCAATTACTCTAGTTGTGGTTTATGAAAAGGACACACATGCAATGTCATGCAATGGATCCAGGTGGTTTATGAAAAGGAAACACATGTAATGACTCTAGTGGTGGTTTAGGAAAAGAACAAACATGCAATGACACCGGTGGATCCAAGTGGTTTATGAAAAGAACGAACATGCAATGACTCTGGTTGTGGTTTAGTAAACGAACACACATGCAATGACACTAGTGGTTGTTTAGGAAAAGAGCACACATGCGAAGACATGCAATGACACTGGTGGATCCATGTGGTTCATAAAAATGACACACATGCAATGACAACTGGTGGATCCATGTGATTTATGAAAAGAACACCACATCCTGGAGTGGCATCATTGCATATCTTCTTTTCCAAAACAAAAGTGATGCACACTGACACACACACATTCAATAAACTCTAGTGGATCCATGTGGTTTATGAGAACAACACCACATGCAATGACATTAGTGGATCCATGTGGTTTATGAGAAGAACACACTTGCTAGAGTGGCATTAGTGGATGCATGTGATTTATGAGAAGAACACACATGCTAGAGTGGCATTAGTGGATCCTGGTGGTTTATGAAAAGAACAAACATGCAATGACTCTAGTGGTGGTTTATGAAAAGGACACATATGGAATGACTCTAGTGGATGCAGGTGGTTTATGAAAAGAACAAACATTCAAACACTCTATTTGTGGTCTATGAAAAGGACGCACATGCAATCGCTCTAGTGGGTCCATCTGGTTTATGAAAAGAACAAACATGCAATGACTCTAGTTATGGTTTATTAAAAGGACACACATGCAATGACTCGGGTGGATCCAAGTGGTGGTTTATGAAAAGAACAAACATGCAATGACTCTAGTTGTGGTTTATGAAAAGGACACACATGCAATGGATCCAAGTGGTCATTTATGAAAAGAACAAACATGTAATGACTCTAGTTGTAGTTTATGAAAAAGATACACATGCAATGGATCCAAGTGGTGATTTATGAAAAGGACACACATGCAATTACTCTAGTTGTGGTTTATGAAAAGGACACACATGCAATGTCATGCAATGGATCCAGGTGGTTTATGAAAAGGAAACACATGTAATGACTCTAGTGGTGGTTTAGGAAAAGAACAAACATGCAATGACACCGGTGGATCCAAGTGGTTTATGAAAAGAACGAACATGCAATGACTCTGGTTGTGGTTTAGTAAACGAACACACATGCAATGACACTAGTGGTTGTTTAGGAAAAGAGCACATATGCGAAGACATGCAATGACACTGGTGGATCCATGTGGTTCATGAAAATGACACACATGCAATGACAACTGGTGGATCCATGTGATTTATGAAAAGAACACCAAATCCTGGAGTGGCATCATTGCATATCTTCTTTTCCAAAACAAAAGTGATGCACACTGACACACACACATTCAATAAACTCTAGTGGATCCATGTGGTTTATGAGAACAACACCACATGCAATGACATTAGTGGATCCATGTGGTTTATGAGAAGAACACACTTGCTAGAGTGGCATTAGTGGATGCATGTGGTTTATGAGAAGAACAAACATGCTAGAGTGGCACTAGTGGATCCTGGTGGTTTATGAAAAGAACAAACATGCAATGACTCTAGTGGTGGTATATGAAAAGGACACATATGGAATGACTCTAGTGGATGCAGGTGGTTTATGAAAAGAACAAACATTCAAACACTCTATTTGTGGTTTATGAAAAGGACGCACATGCAATCGCTCTGGTGGGTCCATCTGGTTTATGAAAAGAACAAACATGCAATGACTCTAGTTATGGTTTACTAAAAGGACACACATGCAATGACTCGGGTGGATCCAAGTGGTGGTTTATGAAAAGAACAAACATGCAATGACTCTAGTTGTGGTTTATGAAAAGGACACACATGCAATGACATGCAATGGATCCAAGTGGTCATTTATGAAAAGAACAAACATGTAATGACTCTAGTTGTAGTTTATGAAAAAGATACACATGCAATGACATGCAATGGATCCAAGTGGTGATTTATGAAAAGTACACACATGCAATTACTCTAGTTGTGGTTTATGAAAAGGACACACATGCAATGTCATGCAATGGATCCAGGTGGTTTATGAAAAGGAAACACATGTAATGACTCTAGTGGTGGTTTAGGAAAAGAACAAACATGCAATGACACCGGTGGATCCAAGTGGTTTATGAAAAGAACGAACATGCAATGACTCTGGTTGTGGTTTAGTAAACGAACACACATGCAATGACACTAGTGGTTGTTTAGGAAAAGAGCACACATGCGAAGACATGCAATGACACTGGTGGATCCATGTGGTTCATGAAAATGACACACATGCAATGACAACTGGTGGATCCATGTGATTTATGAAAAGAACACCACATCCTGGAGTGGCATCATTGCATATCTTCTTTTCCAAAACAAAAGTGATGCACACTGACACACACACACACACATTCAATAAACTCTAGTGGATCCATGTGGTTTATGAGAACAACACCACATGCAATGACATTAGTGGATCCATGTGGTTTATGAGAAGAACACACTTGCTAGAGTGGCATTAGTGGATGCACGTGGTTTATGAAAATAACAAACATGCTATGACTCTTGTGGTGGTTTGTTAAAAGGACACACATGGAATGACTCTGGTGGATCCAGGTGGTTTATGAAAAGAACAAACATACAATAACTCTAGTGGTGGTTTATGAAAAGGACACACATGCTATGACTCTTGTGGATCCAGGTGGTTTAAGAAAAGAAAAAACATGCAATGACTCTAGTTGTGGTTTATGAAAAGGACACACATGCAATGACTCTAGTGGATCCAAGTGGTGGTTTATGAAAAGAACAAACATGCAATGACTCTAGTTCTGGTTTATGAAAATTACACACATGCAATGGATATAAGTGGTAGTTTATGAAAAAAACAAACATGCAATGACTCTAGTTGAGATTTATGAAAAGGACACACATGCAATGGATCCAAGTTGTTTATGAAAAGGACACACATGCAATGATTCTAGTGGTGGTTTAGGAAAAGAACAAACATGCAATGACACCATTGGATCCAAGTGGTTTATGAAAAGAACAAACATGCAATGACTCTGGTTGTGGTTTAGGAAAAGAACACACATGCAATGACACTCATGGTGGTTTATGAAAAGAACACACATGAAAAGACATGCAATGACACTGGTGCATCCATGTAGTTAATGAAAAGGACACAAATGCAATGACAACTGGTGGTTTATGAAAAGAACACCACATGCTGGAGTGGCATCATTGCATGTGTTCTTTTCCAAAACCAAAGTGATGCACACTGACAAACACACACATGCAATGAACTCTAGTGGATCAATGTGGTTTTTGAGAAGAACACCACATGCAATGACATCAGTGGATCCATGTTGTTTATGAGAAGAACACACATGCTGGAGTGGCATTAGTGGATCCATGTGGTTTATGAAAAGAACAAACATGCAATGACTCTAGTGGTGGTTTGTGAAAAGGACACACATGGAATCATTCTGGTGGATCCAGGTGGTTTATGAAAAGAACAAGCATGCAATGACTCTAGTGCTGGTTTATGAAAAGGACACACATGCAATGACTCTGGTGGATCCAGGTGGTTTATGAAAAGAACAAACATGCAATGAATCTAGTTGTGGTTTATGAAAAGGACACACATGCAGTGACTCTAGTGGATCCAAGTGGTGGTTTATGAAAGGAACAAACATGTAATGCTTCTAGTTGTGGTTTATGAAAAGTACACACATGCAATGACATGCAATGGATCCAAGTGGTTATTTTTGAAAAGAACAAACATGCAATGACTCAAGTTGTGGTTTATGAAAAGGACACACATGCAATGACATGCAATGGATCTAGGTGGTTTATGGAAAGGGCACACATGTAATGACTCTAGTGGTGGTTTAGGAAAAGAACAAACATGCAATGACACCGGTGGATCCAAGTGGTTTATGAAAATAACAAACATGCAATGACTCTGGTTGTCGTTTAGGAAAATAAGACACATGCAATGACACTAGTGGTGGTTTATGAAAAGAACACACATGCAAAGACATGAAATGACACTGGTGGATCTATGTGGTTTATGAAAAGGACACACATGCAATGACAACTGGTGGATCCATGTGGTTTATGAATAGAATACCACATGCTGGAGTGGCATCATTGCATGTGTTCTTTTCCAAAACCATAGTGATGTACACTGACACACACACATGCAATGAACTCTAGTGGATCAAGGTGATTTATCACTAAAAGAAAAGTTGGCTTTTACAACAGACAATTTTCATGGTTGAAGGCCCATTTTCATTGGCTAAAAAGTCTTCTACGACGGATGCCCATCATGGTAAAAGCCTCATCACAAAAGAATCTACATGATTTTTTCCTGACCTTGGCAGATCGCACCCTTCAGCCACAAAAACTTGTTCCGTCGTAGATCTATTTGCTAGCCACATTGACTGCTGACGTCATGCAAAATGCCACATGGCAAACACCATTAACGCCTAGTTACCACCGTTAATGGCCACGGAAACCATGGTAGAAGCGAAGCCCAGCCAAGGTTTGCTCATAATTTAGTGGGTCGGCCCATCAAGAAAGCCCAATAAGAGTATGGCCCATTACTTTATCGTTTAACAATGTTATAAATGGGCCCAAAGATGTGCCCAGCAACGACCCATGAATGTCAGGCCCATTACTGTTTCGGCCTACAAAATCTCACACTTTTTGAATACAGTGTGGCCCGTTAACAGGATGCGTCAAGTAGGCCCGATACTATTAAAGCCCATGGTCATCCCACTTTATTCTCACTGACTCGTCATGGGCCACCTACGAACGACCCACTTTTGAGAAGGTCCGATACTGTTCTGGCATTTCACTATTCTAGCTTGTTACTGTTCTGGCCGTCTAGTATTAATGTATGTTACTGTTGTGGCCCTTTACTGTTTTGGCCCGTTACTGTGCTGGTTGCCGCTGTTCTGGCCTGTTACTATTCAGGCATGTTACTATTCTGGCCTGTTGCTTTTCTGGTCTGTTACTGTTCTGGCCTGTTACTGTGCTCGGTTGCTACTGTTTTGGTCTGCTGGTGATTTGGCCTGTTACTATTTTAACTTTAGCTTGCATCTGGCTTATTCTGTTCCGCTTCTTTGTTTTGGCCTGTTACTATTTTCGCCTCTTACTGCTTTGGCCTGTTACTATTTTGTCATGTTACTGTTTTGGACTATTATTGTTTTGGCCTATTACTATTTTGTCCTGTTATTGTTCTACCCAGTTGCCGTTATTGTTTTGGTAATTCTGAAGGCCATGAAAATATCATAAAAGGAGTATAATTAGCGATCATCTTTTACTGTTCATGGAAGGTGCAATAAAAGACGAGCAAATAACAAAACCCTATACATTTACCTGATCGACCTAGCTGGCATAGTTATGGTACCGCCATTCGTGGACGGTGTCAACTAAATGCTACATGGCCTATGCGAGTTATCTAGATATTACATCAGATGCAAACTTCTTAAAAATATTACATAATATGAACAAAAGGGAAAGAAAATTCAACATTTTAGTTGCCAATCAAGTTGATAGCAGAGTCCTCAATTTGCTTTCTCAATCCATCAACTTCATCTCCCTTTGAGTGTGACAGCTACATTGGAAAACCACCTTGAGACATGATCTTGCAGTCCCCTCTTTGGTGGCGATAGCAATAATTATAGTATGAAACTAACTAATAACAAGTTAATACATTAAAGAATACAAACTACTCATAGCTAAGAATGAACCAGATAGGAACTATAACTGCATAATACGAACATGTAGAACAGGAATGCAAACCATGAATTAACTATATAGTAGAGGATAGTTATGTCGTTGCCTAGGACGAACCAGAACCAGATACGAGATATAATGGTGTGGCTTGTGAACCTGTAGAATAGGACAAACAAACATTAGACAAGTATGCCAACAATGAAATGAGCAATCAAACAAAGTGTTTCTTAGAATTTCAATATAAACTAGCTAGGTCATTTCAGCAAATATATATGGAAGCAGTGGTATCTCCTAGAATGCAAGAGTCGTTGGGTGACTCGGAATTCGCGGTGAGCTATATAATGACATGCAGTTACTGTCCTAGCTAAGAATGAACCACAAAGAAATTATAACCACAACATACCAGAACTTGTGAGCAGGAATGGAAAACACGAATGAACTATTTAGTAAAGAATAATTATGCCGTTGATTAGGAAGAACCAGCACCAGATACAGGAAATATATAATGGCATCATTTGGTGGACTGTATCTGCAAACCAACATGTTCAATGTTGCCTTTTTGAGCTCTACGCAAAGAAAAAGAAAATAGTCAGTATTGCATATTTGGAAGAACCAGATGCTAACAACAAAATTATAATCGAACTAGTACGAAGAGTTTGAATGGGTACTATAGGATAGCAGAACGATGCCAGGGAGGAAATAATACTAGGAACTTAGCTCAGGAATAACCAGATAGAGTTGGTAACTGTGGAAACACACTAATATTTTCCACTAACATTACATTTTGCAATGAATCTAGTTGTGGTTTATGAAAAGGACACACATGCAGTGACTCTAGTGGATCCAAGTGGTGGTTTATGAAAGGAACAAACATGTAATGCTTCTAGTTGTGGTTTATGAAAAGTACACACATGCAATGACATGCAATGGATCCAAGTGGTTATTTTTGAAAAGAACAAACATGCAATGACTCAAGTTGTGGTTTATGAAAAGGACACACATGCAATGACATGCAATGGATCTAGGTGGTTTATGGAAAGGGCACACATGTAATGACTCTAGTGGTGGTTTAGGAAAAGAACAAACATGCAATGACACCGGTGGATCCAAGTGGTTTATGAAAATAACAAACATGCAATGACTCTGGTTGTTGTTTAGGAAAATAAGACACATGCAATGACACTAGTGGTGGTTTATGAAAAGAACACACATGCAAAGACATGAAATGACACTGGTGGATCTATGTGGTTTATGAAAAGGACACACATGCAATGACAACTGGTGGATCCATGTGGTTTATGAATAGAATACCACATGCTGGAGTGGCATCATTGCATGTGTTCTTTTCCAAAACCATAGTGATGTACACTGACACACACACATGCAATGAACTCTAGTGGATCAAGGTGGTTTATCACTACAAGAAAAGTTGGCTTTTACAATAGACAATTTTCATGGTTGAAGGCCCATTTTCATTGGCTAAAAAGTCTTCTACGACGGATGCCCATCATGGTAAAAGCCTCATCACAAAAGAATCTACCATGATTTTTTCCTGACCTTGGCAGATCGCACCCTTCAGCCACAAAAACTTGTTCCGTCGTAGATCTATTTGCTAGCCGCATTGACTGCTGACGTCATGCAAAATGCCACATGGCAAACACCATTAACGCCTGGTTACCACCGTTAATGGCCACGGAAACCATGGTAGAAGCGAAGCCCAGCCAAGGTTTGCTCATAATTTAGTGGGTCGGCCCATCAAGAAAGCCCAATAAGAGTATGGCCCATTACTTTATCGTTTAACAATGTTATAAATGGGCCCAAAGATGTGCCCAGCAACGACCCATGAATGTCAGGCCCATTACTGTTTCGGCCTACAAAATCATACACTTTTTGAATACAGTGTGGCCCGTTAACAGGATGCGTCAAGTAGGCCCGATACTATTAAAGCCCATGGTCATCCCGTCACTGTTCTCACAGCTCGTCATGGGCCACCTACGAACGACCCACTTTTGAGAAGGTCCGACATCGTTACGGCATTTCACTATTCTAGCTTGTTCTTTCTTGCGTCTAGTATTATTATATTCTTGTTGTGGCCCCTTCTTGTTTTGGCCCGTTCTTGTCTTTGGTTCTTGTACGGCTGTTACTATTCAGGCATGTTACTATTCTGGCCTGTTGCTTTTCTGGTCTGTTACTGTTCTGGCCTGTTACTGTGCTCGGTTGCTACTGTTTTGGTCTGCTGGTGATTTGGCCTGTTACTATTTTAGCCTGGTACTGTCCTGGCCTGTTACTGTTCTGGCCTGCTACTGTTTTGGCCTGTTACTATTTTCGCCTCTTACTGCTTTGGCCTGTTACTATTTTGTCATGTTACTGTTTTGGACTATTATTGTTTTGGCCTATTACTATTTTGTCCTGTTATTGTTCTACCCAGTTGCCGTTATTGTTTTGGTAATTCTGAAGGCCATGAAAATATCATAAAAGGAGTATAATTAGCGATCATCTTTTACTGTTCATGGAAGGTGCAATAAAAGACGAGCAAATAACAAAACCCTATACATTTACCTGATCGACCTAGCTGGCATAGTTATGGTACCGCCATTCGTGGACGGCGTCAACTAAATGCTACATGGCCTATGCGAGTTATCTAGATATTACATCAGATGCAAACTTCTTAAAAATATTACATAATATGAACAAAAGGGAAAGAAAATTCAACATTTTAGTTGCCAATCAAGTTGATAGCAGAGTCCTCAATTTGCTTTCTCAATCCATCAACTTCATCTCCCTTTGAGTGTGACAGCTACATTGGAAAACCACCTTGAGACATGATCTTGCAGTCCCCTCTTTGGTGGCGATAGCAATAATTATAGTATGAAACTAACTAATAACAAGTTAATACATTAAAGAATACAAACTACTCATAGCTAAGAATGAACCAGATAGGAACTATAACTGCATAATACGAACATGTAGAACAGGAATGCAAACCATGAATTAACTATATAGTAGAGGATAGTTATGTCGTTGCCTAGGACGAACCAGAACCAGATACGAGATATAATGGTGTGGCTTGTGAACCTGTAGAATAGGACAAACAAACATTAGACAAGTATGCCAACAATGAAATGAGCAATCAAACAAAGTGTTTCTTAGAATTTCAATATAAACTAGCTAGGTCATTTCAGCAAATATATATGGAAGCAGTGGTATCTCCTAGAATGCAAGAGTCGTTGGGTGACTCGGAATTCGCGGTGAGCTATACAATGACATGCAGTTACTGTCCTAGCTAAGAATGAACCACAAAGAAATTATAACCACAACATACCAGAACTTGTGAGCAGGAATGGAAAACACGAATGAACTATTTAGTAAAGAATAATTATGCCGTTGATTAGGAAGAACCAGCACCAGATACAGGAAATATATAATGGCATCGCTGGTGGACCTGTATGCTGTGCAAACCAACATGTTCAATGTTGCCTTTTTGAGCTCTACGCAAAGAAAAAGAAAATAGTCAGTATTGCATATTTTGAAGAACCAGATGCTAACAACAAAATTATAATCGAACTAGTACGAAGAGTTTGAATGGGTACTATAGGATAGCAGAACGATGCCAGGGAGGAAATAGTAGTAGGAACTTAGCTCAGGAATAACCGGATAGAGTTTGTAACTGTGGAAACACACTAATATTTTCCACTAACATTACATTTTGCAATGAATCTAGTTGTGGTTTATGAAAAGGACACACATGCAGTGACTCTAGTGGATCCAAGTGGTGGTTTATGAAAGGAACAAACATGTAATGCTTCTAGTTGTGGTTTATGAAAAGTACACACATGCAATGACATGCAATGGATCCAAGTGGTTATTTTTGAAAAGAACAAACATGCAATGACTCAAGTTGTGGTTTATGAAAAGGACACACATGCAATGACATGCAATGGATCTAGGTGGTTTATGGAAAGGGCACACATGTAATGACTCTAGTGGTGGTTTAGGAAAAGAACAAACATGCAATGACACCGGTGGATCCAAGTGGTTTATGAAAATAACAAACATGCAATGACTCTGGTTGTCGTTTAGGAAAATAAGACACATGCAATGACACTAGTGGTGGTTTATGAAAAGAACACACATGCAAAGACATGAAATGACACTGGTGGATCTATGTGGTTTATGAAAAGGACACACATGCAATGACAACTGGTGGATCCATGTGGTTTATGAATAGAATACCACATGCTGGAGTGGCATCATTGCATGTGTTCTTTTCCAAAACCATAGTGATGTACACTGACACACACACATGCAATGAACTCTAGTGGATCAAGGTGGTTTATCACTACAAGAAAAGTTGGCTTTTACAACAGACAGTTTTCATGGTTGAAGGCCCATTTTCATTGGCTAAAAAGTCTTCTACGACGGATGCCCATCATGGTAAAAGCCTCATCACAAAAGAATCTACCATGATTTTTTCCTGACCTTGGCAGATCGCACCTTGACCACAAAAACTTGTTCCGTCGTAGATCTATTTGCTAGCCGCATTGACTGCTGACGTCATGCAAAATGCCACATGGCAAACACCATTAACGCCTAGTTACCACCGTTAATGGCCACGGAAACCATGGTAGAAGCGAAGCCCAGCCAAGGTTTGCTCATAATTTAGTGGGTCGGCCCATCAAGAAAGCCCAATAAGAGTATGGCCCATTACTTTATCGTTTAACAATGTTATAAATGGGCCCAAAGATGTGCCCAGCAACGACCCATGAATGTCAGGCCCATTACTCTTTCGGCCTACAAAATCCCACACTTTTTGAATACAGTGTGGCCCGTTAACAGGATGCGTCAAGTAGGCCCGATACTATTAAAGCCCATGGTCATCCCGTCACTGTTCTCACAGCTCGTCATGGGCCACCTACGAACGACCCACTTTTGAGAAGGTCCGATACTGTTCTGGCATTTCACTATTCTAGCTTGTTACTGTTCTGGCCGTCTAGTATTAATGTATGTTACTGTTGTGGCCCTTTACTGTTCTGGCCCGTTACTGTGCTGGTTGCCGCTGTTCTGGCCTGTTACTATTCAGGCATGTTACTGTTCTGGCCTGTTGCTTTTCTGGTCTGTTACTATTCTAGCCTGTTACTGTGCTGGGTTGCTACTGTTCTGGTCTGCTCGTGATTTGGCATGTTACTGTTTTAGCCTAGTACTGTCCTGGCTTGTTACTGTTCTGGCCTGCTACTGTTTTGGCCAGTTACTGTTTTGGCCTATTACTGTTTTGGCCTGCTACTATTTTGTCATGTTACTGTTTTGGCCTATTACTATTTTGGCATGTTACTATTTTGTCCTGTTATTGTTCTACCCAGTTGCCGTTATTGTTTTGGTAATTCTGAAGGCCATGAAAATATCATAAAAGGAGTATAATTAGCGATCATCTTTTACTGTTCATGGAAGGTGCAATAAAAGACGAGCAAATAACAAAACCCTATACATTTACCTGATCGACCTAGCTGGCATAGTTATGGTACCGCCATTCGTGGACGGCGTCAACTAAATGCTACATGGCCTATGCGAGTTATCTAGATATTACATCAGATGCAAACTTCTTAAAAATATTACATAATATGAACAAAAGGGAAAGAAAATTCAACATTTTAGTTGCCAATCAAGTTGATAGCAGAGTCCTCAATTTGCTTTCTCAATCCATCAACTTCATCTCCCTTTGAGTGTGACAGCTACATTGGAAAACCACCTTGAGACATGATCTTGCAGTCCCCTCTTTGGTGGCGATAGCAATAATTATAGTATGAAACTAACTAATAACAAGTTAATACATTAAAGAATACAAACTACTCATAGCTAAGAATGAACCAGATAGGAACTATAACTGCATAATACGAACATGTAGAACAGGAATGCAAACCATGAATTAACTATATAGTAGAGGATAGTTATGTCGTTGCCTAGGACGAACCAGAACCAGAATCTGAGATATAATGGTGTGGCTTGTGAACCTGTAGAATAGGACAAACAAACATTAGACAAGTATGCCAACAATGAAATGAGCAATCAAACAAAGTGTTTCTTAGAATTTCAATATAAACTAGCTAGGTCATTTCAGCAAATATATATGGAAGCAGTGGTATCTCCTAGAATGCAAGAGTCGTTGGGTGACTCGGAATTCGCGGTGAGCTATACAATGACATGCAGTTACTGTCCTAGCTAAGAATGAACCACAAAGAAATTATAACCACAACATACCAGAACTTGTGAGCAGGAATGGAAAACACGAATGAACTATTTAGTAAAGAATAATTATGCCGTTGATTAGGAAGAACCAGCACGGATCTGAAATATATAATGGCATCATGGTGGACTCAGTATCTGTGCAAACCAACATGTTCAATGTTGCCTTTTTGAGCTCTACGCAAAGAAAAAGAAAATAGTCAGTATTGCATATTTTGAAGAACCAGATGCTAACAACAAAATTATAATCGAACTAGTACGAAGAGTTTGAATGGGTACTATAGGATAGCAGAACGATGCCAGGGAGGAAATAATAGTAGGAACTTAGCTCAGGAATAACCAGATAGAGTTTGTAACTGTGGAAACACACTAATATTTTCCACTAACATTACATTTTGCAAGAACTACTCAATAGTAGGCAATTACCGGTGTACAGAGCAGCTAAGATAAGAACATGTGCATGACAATATAATAGACATGTGCATGACTTGAAATTTGTAGAGCAGCCAATGCAAACCAACATGTCTAATGACATTGTATGTAGTATCACAAAGAACAGGCGTGCCTAGTGACTTTCATGTACTAGCACGATTACAAAAATATAGTTCACTCTGATAGGCTTGAACCTGCTATACCGCTGACAAAACAAAAACGGGTTGGAGATTTGGTTACCTTGGTCGGAGAGGCGTCTAAGCATCGTCAGTACCGTGCGAGTGATGTCCAGGTCACCGAGGGTGATGTGGTTGTGGTGGCTGTTAGGGTCGGGGAAGCAGATCTTGGGCGTTCAATGTTGGTGCAGTCAACGGCAATGACCGTGTAGCTGGTCTGGAGCAGTGGACATGGAACTTGTTGAACTAGATCCCATCTAGTGGACAACAGTGAAGCTGCTCCGGTATGGTTGGGTAGCTTTCGGCGGCGAGGAAGCAGAGCATGGGCGGTCGACGACACCGTAGGCACGGTCAGCGAGACCACATCTCTGGTGTAGTGGCAGAGAGACCCGGTGAACTAGATCCGATGGGGTCGGCATCGATGAAGCGGCTCTGGCAGCCGTGGAATTGCTGCTAGGCGGTGCGCGCGGTGGTCATGGAGGTGAGGGCGTGGGAGAGAAGCCTGGGATTTTGGGAGGGCCAGCTGGAAAAACTGCGCACATCGGGACTATGGAGGTGAACAGAAAAATAATTACGATCGTGCCCCCAAGCTACCGACTTTAGCGTGCCCATAGGGCGTCTGAACAATGGGCAGAATGGGAATTTTGAAGTCAAACGTTTTTGAAATGGAGGAGCGCAAAATGCTTCAAAGTCGGTGTGTTATTTTGCCGCTCGACAGAGATTTTGAATTTGCCTACTGGCCAAATAATAATAATAGGAATGTGGTACTCCCCGGTGGGAGATTTCGGCTCAAAGTTTTTGAAACAGTGGGGCGAGAAATGCTTCAAAGTCAGTGTTTGATTTTGCCGCTCGACGGAGATTTTGAATTCTGTTACCGGCCAAATAATAATTAATAGTAAAGTGGTACTCCCCGGTGGTAGATTTGGCCTCAAAGTTTTTGAAACAGTGGGGAGGGAAATGCTTCAAAGTTGGTTTTTGATTTTGCTGCTCGACAGAGATTTTGAATTTGGCTACCGGCCAAATAATAATTAATAGAAAAGTGGTACTCCCTGGTGGGACATTTGGTCTCAAAGTTTTTGAAACGGTGGTATGGGAAATACTTCAAGGTCAGTGTGTGATTTTGCCGCTCGACTGAGATTTTGAATTTGGCTACTAACCAAATAATAATTAATAGAAAAAGGTACTCCTCGGTGGAAGATTTGGCCTCAAAGTTTTTGAAATAGTGGGGCGGGAAATGCTTCAAAGTCAGTGTTTGATTTTGCCGCTCGGCAGAGATTTTGAATTTGGCTACCGGCTAAATAATAATAATAGAAAAATGGTACTCCCCAAGTGGGATATTTGGCCTCAAAGTTTTTGAAACAGTGGGGCGGGAAATGCTTCAAAGTCAGTTTCTGACTTTGCCGCTCGACAGAGATTTTGAATTTGACTACCAGCCAAATAATAATTAATAGAAAAGTGGTACTCCCTGGTGGGATATTTGGCCTCAAAGTTTTTGAAATAGTAGGGCGGGAAATGCTTCAAAGGCAGT
The DNA here is from genome assembly GCA_023614405.1 of Avena insularis. NCBI lineage: Eukaryota > Viridiplantae > Streptophyta > Magnoliopsida > Poales > Poaceae > Avena > Avena insularis. Next base: position 281,860,574 of record CM042696.1, on the reverse strand, counting down.
GTTTGATTTTGCCACTCGACAGAGATTTTGAATTTGGCTACCGGCCAAAATAATAATAATAGAAAAATGGTACTCCCTGGTAGGAGATTTTCCCTCAAAGTTTTTGAAATGGTGGGGCGGGAAATGCTTCAAAGTCGGTTTTTGACTTTGCCGCTCCACAGAGATTTTGAATTTGACTACCGGCCAAATAATAATGAATAGAAAAGTGGTTCTCCCCGGTGGGAGATTTGGCCTCAAAGTTTTTGAAACGGTGGGGCGGGAAATGCTTCAAAGTCAGTGTTTGATTTAGCCGCTCGACAGAGATTTTGAATTTGGCTACCGGCCAAATAACAATAACAGAAAAATGGTACTCCCCGGTGGTAGATTTTGCCACAAAGTTTTTGAAACGGTGGGGCTTAAAATGCTTCAAGGCTGGTGTGTGATTTTGCCGCTCGATTGAGATTTTGAATTTGGCTACCGGCCAAATAATAATAGAAAAAAGCTAGTAGACTATACGCTATCTGTCCAGGAATTCAAGTCCTAGAGTCACATCAACTAACCATCCATGAGCATAATAATTGTGTAGACTGATATTTTGAATTTGGCTAGCGTCTAAGCAACATTTGGATAAAAGGTGTACTCCCTATTCAGGATTTGAGGGCCGAGAGTGACATTAACTTATCATCCATAATGAAAATTGGATAAGTCTGATTCAAACAGGGTTGGCTGCAGGTTTTGCCGCTCGATTGAGATTTTTTAATTTCGTTAATGGTACTCACTCGGTACGAATTTAAGGCTGATTCACATCAACTGATCATCAAAATACTTACCATATTGGCAAAGAAATTGGATACATAATCTTCGATTCAAACGGGTAGGCGGTAGGATTTGTCCATGGACTGAGATTTTGAATTTGGCGGTTGTCCAAAGAAGAAAAAACCTTTGTGAGGTTCATGAATCCAAGGCTGAGAGAGTGAGGTTGGGGCATAGGATTTTTGTGCATCAAGCATATGGCAAACAGATAAAAGCATGATGCAAAACAAATACTCCCTCCGTTTTTGTTACATGGACCCAAACACAACCCGGGCTCTGTAGCAGGAACCATTTCACAGGACCATTGTACTCACCTTTCATTGTCAGGGTTCATCTTTAATTGAGACAAGTCTCTTCATCTAGGGGCTCTCGAGAATTCTGCTGATCCCGTAACATCTTCAACTCCGCATCACATGTTAATGCTTTCTGTCTCATATCATTGATTGCTCGTCTATGCACTTCATGTTCAGCTCGTAGTGCTACAATTTCTTCCTAACTAGACAAATATGGCGACTTGGACTTGGACTTGCACTGCCACAACCTAGCATTACGCAGGAACATGCTTTTACGATGACCTTCACCTTTTAGTACCATTTTAAATGTTTCTAGACTTTCTTCTTGGGTTTGTTCCAGACCATCTTTCCTAGGTTTTTCCATCTCCTCATTCAATTTAATCTATAAGGTTATCAGTTCGTAGACATGGGTGAGAGAAGAAAAGCTAATACAAAGAAACATGCAGACAACACATTTAACCTGTCTATGAACAAATCTTACAAGTTGGCATGGCTGATTACGCATCATATATATTGTAGTAAAAGTATAGCTATCTGATCATACTGATAAGAATTTTATCACTAGCACGCAATAACAGGACTATGCCAACATGGCATCTGTCTGTTTCTTGATCGCCGGGTGCATGATATACACAAGACATGTCTTTGTACAGCTGAAAACTGAAACTCACACTAGTTGGAAATCATCTAGTACTTAAATTAAAAAGAAAATTGGGCAGAAGTTCAGGCAGTGTTGCACATCTAACTATACATATAAATAACTGCGGGTGTGTCTTCACAAAATATCAATCGAACAGAAGACTTACAATAACACTCTTAGCAGAGGAATTGAGCCCTTCTTTTTTGCTCGTCTGGCATGCCTAGAATTTTTGCTGCAGACTTACCGCACCTTTCTGCAAAGTGGGCGGAACACATTATCAAAATATAAGAAGCACAAAGTTTGTAGAAGATTAAAAACAAATTATTCTTACTATTGCGCTCATGTGGCCAACCAATGCACAAGATCCAGTTCGGTTTGTTAAGCATTGTGCGACACGGTTTCTCTTGTTTTTCTCAGCATTCATCTGCAAAAGGAGACTAGTGATACAGATGTGCAAATAGGAATTTTGATTGTAATATGGTATGAGTCTTCATAAACCATACCGTAATCTTTGAATCAAACCAGTGGTCGAGAAGATCTATCCACTGTTGGTCAGTCATAGTGTGTTCCATACGAGTCGTTCTTTGAATATCCTTGCTTGCCTTACCATTAAAGTATTTACTCTTTATCCTATGGTGCTGCTAGTGCAAAGAACATGAGAACATGTCCATGAGAACATACTCTACATCCTCATTATCCTGATCGAAGTTGAATTTTGTCTGTCGGCAAGAATGGAACATTTGATGTCTTATGTGACTTAGAATAGAACCAAGAGCAAGCTTGAATGCATGGGACAGAGCACCATGACTTACATGTAAGTTCTGCAGTAATGAATTGTAATGGTCAGGGGTCTGTTGGTGGAGCTTGAACGATGCGAAGATGGGAATATCATTCCTGACAAAAACGCCTATTTCGGATGCTTATAGCCTTCGGTTGCCAGGCATAATAGAATTGATGAAATATCTAGATTGCATTCCGTAAATTTTAGCTTCAAGCTTTTTTCCTATCGTTGGCCCCCTTTTCTTAAATCTTCTAGTAGATGCCAATTCAACCATTACATCAAGCTTGCACGGTATATATAAGGAAGCATGCATTGATAATCCTTGGAATAGATACCTTGTTTGACGACGGGCTGATCAACTGGTTGGTGATCATCGCTAGCTTGTTGGTGTTGTGCCAGCAGTGTTAGGCAAGTAGAGGTCAAAACTGGTTCGGTTGTCAATTGTTGCTGGGTATCTTGATTGGCAATTGCTGATTGTGGAATGTGTGGGATGGTATTTGCTGCGTCTACTACTTTTGGAACCTGTGGTGTGCCGCCAAGAAGACACTTTTTAGCCGTATGTGAGTTTCCTGATTTTCGTTTATTGTATTTCACGACGTGTGTTTGTGTTCCACCGGTAGCATTAGTAGGACGGCTTGTCGACGCTTCACGTTTGGTTCCTAAACGTGTCTTACTTGAACCAGCTGATTCTTGACACACATAAACAATACTTCAATCTGTTATAGTTCTATATGTAATGAGATGCACATGGAACAGAAGAATAGTAAGGAAAAATGTGCTCTATATATATGATGCATGAACTAGGTAGAGGGCATTGCAAAATATTTGGTGGGATAGAAATACAAAACATGGAAAATGCAATAGATATCACAATTAAAAAATAGATCAAGCACCTTGGGGGATGGACTAGCTGGTAGACTAGCAGGGAGGTCCTCGACAGGTCCAACTTCCTGAGTCAGGTCTCCCTCGAAATATTATTCATCAACAGAAACTAATGTTGAATCAGACACTTTCTGATCATAGTTTTTCTCCCTGCTGGTACCTGGAAGGGTCTTAGGTGAACCAGCTAATTCCTGACACACATAAGTGATACATTAATCTATCAAAGTACTATGTAAAATGAGACGCGGATAGAACATAAGAATAGTAAGGCAAGATATGCTGAACATATATGATGCATGAACTAAGCAGATGGCATTGCATAACATTTGGTGGGAGTTGAGGTATGAAACATGGAAGATGAAACAAATATCGCAATGATAAGACAGAGTAAGCACCTTGGGCAGTGGACAAGCAGGTGGATTAGGGAGGGGGTTCTCGATCAGTCCATCTTCCTGAGTCAGGTCTCCCTCTGTGTTTTGTTGATCTTGAGGATAAAATTCTGCATCAGAATCCTAGACTTAATGATTGGTGGTGGTAGCTACGAAAGATCTAACTCTCTGCGGGCTGAGCAACCTTGCAAATTTGGAATTCTTTAACAATCTATCTTCCCTAATCTTCCATTCTTCCTCATCAGGCGGCTACAATTCACCTTACATGCATCAGCAAAAAATAATATCTTATGAGATTTAAGAGCAAGGTGTGTGTAGAAGAGCATGTTAGTACAGTGCTAGCAAGCAGTTGAAAGCTCTGAAGGAACAATAACAGACATATGCTTATACGATGCCTCGACAAGAAATGTTGGAGTACAAGATAAAAAACTCAGTGCAAGAGTGCAGTGAAACAGCAAGCGATGAACTACTTTTAGACATCAAATGTGTAAAGAGCATATGAAGTGTATGGCGGCAACCTTTGTGACCGCGATTACGTGATTTCCTTCCCGTGCCTTTGCTGAACTTATGGTGAGCTACGACCTCGCCATTCTCCCTTGAGCAGGATTGCCTTCCCATCTCTCCAGCACCATGGACAAGGTCGAGGAAGCAGATCTGGTGCTATGGAGTCAGGGAAGTGGATCCAACGAAGCTGCGATGGTGTTTCTGAGCCGGCTCTGGCGCCGTGGACCTCGTGTACAGAGGAGCTGATCTGGTGCGGGACAGTGTCGGGAGCTGGTAAAACGTCTTTGCGGTCGCTACGGTGGCATGCCGGTGGAGAGGATGTGAAGTGGAGATGGGACGGAAGGAGCACAGCCATGGTCGTGCAAGGTGATCTCGAGGGATTCGGCCCGAAGGGTGCGGGTGGTACTAGTATGTTTGAACCTTTGAATTGTGTGGCGCATGGGAATTTACAAGAGAAACCATTTTGAGGAATGGCCTTTGGCGCGTTGTTTCTCGACCGAAGGGCAAGATGAAAATTTAGTACCGTTTGAATTTTGGATGCAGGAGCCCATTGCGACGGGTGTTTCTAGCGCACTGCTTGGTGGAAGAGGTCATTTCGGCTTGTGGTTTGTCGCTCAGTTGATTTTTTTTGTACTCGATCTACTACCGCAGTATAAAAGTTTGACTTTAGGGCCACACAAGGATATAGTGCACGAATTTATTCACGGGAATGGGCACGAACTACCTTTCATGGTAATGTGTTAATTTTTGGCAAAACATGTTTCAACAGATCTAAACGAAAGTCCAAAATAACGCTTTTCCATTTTCTAAATGGCTAGAATGAGACTAGGGTACATTGTCCAGATGAAGCAATTAGGTACAATACAGTTTCATACAGCGTGCCAAAGAAAATATCAGGCTGACAACACAATGAAAGTGATCCTAATTATTCGAAATAACAATCTATTCGCATGGTGGCTCTTTCATCACCCTTCGAAAATCATCTGCCTACAAATATGCGCGGAGAATCTCTGCTCGTGCTTTGACCTATTCCCAAACCATCATGTTGATCTCATTGACATCTGCATCAGCCGAATTGGGACCACGATTTTCAGCGACTAACTTCAGAAGATCAGCGGCAGCATCAAGGCCATCTTCAATAGTAGAAATCCATCCTCGGTTCAATTCTCTGATCCACCGAGAGGCTGTGTCCAAATCCTTTTTGGAGAAGCCTAATCTTAGCTTCGGCCATGCACCAGACTTCGGTTTGGTTCGTAGAAATGGCTGTATCACTGGCACGCTGAATATCTGTGCTGCGAACCTCCTTGGCAGGGACATGATCATGCACTTGCTTCTGCAAATTGCAATGCATCAAAACAATTAGTAAATAACACACAAGATGCAACAAATAGCCATGTTTAGGGTACTCGACCAGGCCATGTTTCTGTACCAGTTGTGTTGTGCCGAGCGGGACTAGATCCGCATGTCCAAAACTCTTCAGGATTCCTTGGCAAGACAGAGAATGTTTCGGCAGACATCATCTTCCATGCCTTACAAAAAATATATACTAGTATGACAAGACAGGGCAAGCAAAGGCTGAACTACTCTCAAAAATAAAGTGTATAACGAGAGCGCGCGTATATGCAAAATGGAGGCAAACCATTGTCTGGGGAGGATTGTTGGGGGTTATCATTGGGCTGGCGAGGCTTCGTACTAGTGCGAGATAACCAATTTAGCTTGACGACTAGAAGTTGCCTTCTTTTCTCTTTGAACCGATCCCGCGGTACTGCAACTAGCATGCATTAGAAATAATTGGTAATGAGAAGGCACAGCAAGGAAGCGATGAACTACATTCGGAAGTAGTAGTAAAGTGCAAGGAAAGCAGACATAGTAAGTGTGTAGCAACCTTCGTCTCGGTTGTACGGAGTTCTAACCATCGCCCTTGTGAGGGGTCCGCGTGGCGTATGCATCTCTCAGTTGGGGCGGTAGGGAAGCTGACACTCTGAGTGGGGGAAGTAGATGCGACAAAGCAACGACGGTAGGGTGGATGACGGCATCTGTAACACCCTCAGGATCAGGGTTAAACAAATCCCAGACCTTAGCCTGACATAAGATGAACCTAGAGCTCGAGGATATCCAGTGAGAAATCGGAACACAACAGTAACTCGACGACACAAAAATTATTACAGCAAGCTCATAACTGAGCGAAGAACCAAAATATTACAAGCAAATGTCACTGACCACAAACACCAAACAATGGAAGGCAAACTATGCTATTAAGTATAGCAAACTTAACAAATGGCATAAGAGGACTAAAGCATAACGATGACGTCCCAACCCATAGATTCCAGGCTGCCGGCCGGGAACCTCAAGCTACTCGTCGGTGTCGATGTAGTACGAAACTTGTCTTCAGGGGAACACTTATTCTGCTACAAAATTATCAACAAAGCATGGGTGAGTACAGGGTGTACTCCGTAAGTCTTATGGCTGGTGGGGTTATTTTGCATAAAGCCATCTTTGTTTTGTAAAACAAGAGGGAGAAGAAGCTCGTCTAATCAGAATATTTTAAAAGGGGATAAGAGAGTGACATCTCCGAAGAATTGATCATCATCTTGATATCCACCAAAGTAATCCTCATCTCACAACTAGGATCACCCCCTCGTACCCAAGAGGAAGCATCCTTAAGCACACGTTGAACTTCCAAGTTTTACGATTAGGTTAAAGTTCTCTACGATCTTAGAATTCGATCACCAAGCGTTCATAACCGTGAACATGGCTTTTCGAAAAGATTTAACCCTGCAGGAGTGTACAACTTTACCCACCCGTACCAACCGACTCTTAATACCAGATCATTAGCCCTCTTCCTTGGAAGGCCGGCAGAGGGTGGTTGGCCACGACCTTTACCTTGCTTTCGCCAAGACCATGAGTCACGCCCTAAGGATGGTTCCACCATAACAGGTCAAATCCCGAAGCCGGTCCCTAGAGATGTGAGGTGAGGTTTGTTTACCAGGGGAACAATCTACCCCAAGCAACCCCGTCCACGCTTACCTACCTATTATGATGCACCTTGACCCACCAAATCTTCCAAAACATTTTCTATGCATATGTCGAATGGAACGCCCGAACTATGTGACTCATGGAATCTACTAGGCAAGTTAATCAGCGGAGGGGTTCCCAAGCCCCATGTGGCTGTATTCTTGTCTTGGTCCAAAGGCAAGAACTTGGTTCCTAGTGGTGGCGAGCTTGGGACTACAAAAACCACATCCCATTGTGGCCTCCCATACAAGCCTTAACATGTTTAACATTTACCACTGATCTTACCTTATCAGTATACCTCGTTCTCCTGTCATACTAGATTCTTTGCATATGGTACATCTTCTGGATGAACCAGCACTGATGGCTAAGCATGGCTAAGAAAGACATAGATAAGCTCTAGTAGTGCACACAAGCCAAACCTAGTTATGCTAGGAGCACTGGATCAGGTAATATAAGCTCAAGGGAGTAATGCAATAGATTGGATACTCTATCTATCGATAAAATACCACAATAGAATCATATGCATCATGGTAAGAATGAAATACTTTCGAAATTATAGGATTCTTTTATGTGTGGGGCTATGCTTGCCTTGTTTGTTGATACCCAGATATAGATCTTCGAAAGACTTGTACTTGACTTGGTTATAGTTGGTCAAGTATTGTTCTTCGATCTTCCATGGTGTTAACCTCGGTCTTCAATCTCGATCTTGATATCGTATTCTACCGGGAAGAAGCAAACACCGAAAAGAAAGGAAAACAATCAACACATGGCATCGATGCAATTCTCAAGCAAGGATGAAGATATGACAAGTTATTTTCAGTTGAAATGAAACCCTAGAGCATGCTTAGCAAATTAAACCGGATCCGAAGGGTCCAAACCCTAATATAGGCGAGACCCTGGAATCACCTGCGAGGGTTCATATGTTATTCTAATTAAACTTGTAAGTAAACTTGATGAACAATGCATGACCTTGATGCTAAAGTGTAGATCTTGTTTTTCTGAACATTTTGATATATTAAAAACATTTTTCTGACTTATAAATAATTACTTATTGAATTTACAATATTTAAACAATTTCTGAAAATATTAAAACAATTTATTAAAATTCTATTGCATCAGCATGACGTAGGGCTGACGTCATAGACGGAGAGGGGCTATTTCTCACCGGGGCAGAAGCTACCCGCAGAGACTGACGGGTTGGCCACAAGCCACATCAGGTTGCCATGGTGGCGGAGCTTGGTCGACGCCACGTCAGGTGGCCGTTGACCGGCGGACGGTGGCCGGCACCGGCGATCTAGGCCACGCCAGCACGTGGGACCGGGGACAATCGAATGAGGGGAGCAAGGCCAACCATCTAGTGGTGGCGCAGATGCCTAATGACCACCGGAGATGGCCGGCGGCAACGTCGCACGGCGGCGGGTGATGGCTCGCGTCGGGAAGATGAACCGGAGGAGAGGAAGGCGAGGGAATGGTCCTGGTGAACCGGAGACTCACCCTCGATGCGTTGCTGGTCCTAGACAGAGTGAAGACCGACGTAGTCGACGGCAATGGCAACAGCGACGCTCGGACAGAGGCGGGGAAGGGAGGCCCGCGAGCTCAATTCAAAGCTCCACTCCTCGATTCCTTTGGTAGGGAAGTAGAGTATGTCGAGGCGGTTCTTCCAGCATCCTCGGCTTGGCATGGGACGGTCTAGAGCAGCGGCGCGCCGCGGTGGCTGAGAAGCTAGGGTTTCAACGCGCAGAGAGATGGCGAGACAGAGGCGCGGGGGGATAGTGAGAGGGTGAGGAGAAAAGGGCTACAGCACGAGGCGGTATTATCTCCTCCAGAAAAGCGGCGGAGCGGGGATATTCGCGCCGGTAGGATCGACGGTGCGGGCAGTGACAGCGAGCTACTCGTCGTCGTCCACGAAGATGACGAACAAGCGCATCGAATCGGTATGGGCCAGGGTGGCTAGTTGGGCCGGCTGCGGGCGCATGGGCGGCAGGTAGAGAGAGGAGAGGGGAGCTGGGCCGGCCTATTGGCGGATGGCTCTGTTTTTAACTAAAACCTTTTTCTTTTCCTGAAATCTTTTCTCTCTTTGTATTTTCAAAATAGATCTGTTTTGTACAATTTCAAAACTACAAGAGGCTTTGTAAAAACATGGAAATATTGTAGGGCCCTTTAATCAATTTGGGCTCCACTAATTTGGTGGTTTTCAAAATATTCAAACCCATTTTGAATTGTTTTTAAGAGGAAGGAGAAATAGCTAGGGTTTTAGGGTTTTGCATTCTTTTCTTGTTTGCACTTTTAAAAGATGATGCTCATGAATGCACAAACAAAGACCTAATTAAGATTAGCTAAAACTGGGGCTTTACAGCTCTACCCCCCTTACGAGAATCTCGACCCGAGATTCCAAAGGTAGGAAGATATACAGAGGGAGAAAGAAACAGGGTGACTCTAAAGATAAGAGGGAAACACACTAAACAACACACTGAGTATCTCATGGTCAACTCATGAAGGAGTGTTCAGAAACAACTCTGAGATGACGAACATGAAACACGTCAAGGTAACGGAGGAAACAAAAGGAGATAGGTTTCAAGTTGATAAGTAGTTGGTCTTCATAAGGATTTGAGACCATGGACTTCTAGAAGAGTTTAAACTTCTGAAAAGGAAATCTTACAATAGAAGAACATAACCAAAAACTTCAAGAGATGAAACTCTACTAGACAGCTTAAGTAGAGCTTTCAGGTATACGGAGATAGATCAGGAGGTCCAAACTATTGAACTAGTTTTGATACAGAAGGATCACTCTTCGTTCAACAGAAGGTTAAGACAAAAAGGTGTTTTGTGGCGAGGACTCATAAGAGTCACAAAGAGCATGTAACAAGAGAAACTTCTGATTACCAAAATCATAGTCACTCTATGAACATGGTCGAGAAACGAAGGAAACTCTTTGTTCATCCAGGATTATCAAAATCTCTTCCAAAGATCATGAAATCACTTTACACCACCAGGATGATTAAGTAAGAAGATTCATGATGACACGAGGAAAAAGAAACTTCATTCTCAGACTTCAATTACATGGCACAACAAGATGCTTACCAACATAACAGGGTCTAGAGGATCGACCGAGAGACATTTAGCAACACTACTTTAAATATTCTCCTTGATGTTCGAGACAAGAGACATCAAATAAAGACCAGACTTCAAAGACAAAGGAAACCATGAGCACAACTTCTGTAGTAAATCATAGAAGAAGCCTCATGAAGAGTGGTTATTATTTGCTGACTCAAGAGAATATGGCAATAGGTCTTCTGACTAATTGTGTTAACCATGACATCAATCTTGTCGGGTTTACAAATAGACCTATGTCAAAACCTTGAAGAACACAAACAATATATCTGCTTGAGATTCAGATTCGGTTAGGTGATATGATACTTCAGACTCAGCATGTCCGAATAGAAAGTGACATGGGTATACCCTGCCGGTACTCGAGCTTGGTATATACGGTCCAAGATACGGTGGAAGCCCACGGTGTTGCCACGTCCCAATGAAGATTTCGAGTGGCATACGGACTCTCAATAACTTGCGAGACAAGAAGAAGTCTAAATATAGAAAGTTTGAAGGGCAAACCCTAACCTGTAACCGACTCGACCTGCTACCTAAGACCTGGCCTATCTATATAAAGGCCAGGAGGGGGCGGCGAGGAGGACACACACACAACCCTAGTTTCCACAACCCTCGCCAGATTGCATCTGCGCACCATTGTAATCTTCAATTCCTTCGTTAATTCCACGAGCAGACAAGCAGGAGTAGGGATCTCTACGAGGCCTAAACCTGGGTAAACCTTACGTCCCTATGTGCTTGTTTGCTAGCCGATTGATGCTACCTGCGCTTCCTCCTTCTCCATAACAATGGGCATTGATGAGTTAAACCCTCGTCAATTGGCGCCGTCTATGGGAATTGGGAGTGCTGATGTTGTGGATTCTTTGGCCCCATCAACTGCGATCTACAACTCCGCAATAGTAGGGATTCGCCAACTCTTCGGCGCGTTTGACTTCACCATCCACACACCAGCCACTCGCCGGCTTTCGAGTCCGTGGACGACGGGATTAGCCTGGTGATCGGGAGCTTCCGCTTCCAAGTTGGTCAGATGGGCACGCTTCGCATGCCTGACCAGCCGACAACACCATCGATTGCTCCAGCGTCGTGGTTACCTCCACCGATCGGCACCCTCAGTGAGCTCAATGCCTCGACAACAGTCGAGAATACAGACAGCGACAGCAGTCACGAATCTGATCTGGGTGATCTAGCAACTGAAGATGGAGCCTACGGCTCCGGATCTGAAAGTTGTGGGAGAAACAGCTTCCCCAACCACTTCATGTGCGCTGTCATCAATGCTGCCGACACCTCTGCCAATCGCGACAACACGGGCAACGGTGGCAATGGAACCGACCCACCAAACGGTGGCATACCTAACGGCGCACCACCTAATGGCGGCCCCACCAACGGAGGCAATGGCGCGCCCGTCAATAACGGAGGGGCAGTCGAACCCCCCACCATGGTGAACGAGCACACTGGTGAGCGTGTCGTGATCAAGCTCAACGATCTCGAGTGGGCTCGCTGCCGAGACGCCCTGCGATGCAATCCTCTGCCCACAGGCACGCTGCAAGAACTGCTTATGGGCTATCATTGGCTGCTGAAGGAAGAGTACAGACGCGAGCTACAAACAATTGCGCAACTCGAAGCACGTAAAAAGGCGGCGGACGAATCAAGTCTTTGAAGGGCTGGGCTCTCCTCCCACGGAGGATCCTCCTCCAAAGGCAACGAGTACGTGGCCAACAAGAGGCGATCTCGAATGGCTCATCTCACTGAGCAGGAACGCATAGAAGATGCAAAAGTCCTCGACTTTGGCTCTATGACAGTTGACACTCGGGCCAACATGGTCCCGAAGACACCGCAAGCAGCGGTGACAGCGGCCACCATGTACCTACTCAACAACCAACCGCCAGCTGGAGATCCCTGAGCTGCCAAGCACCGATCTACGATCGCAGGCTTGGGGCTAATCGAGGACGCTCTTGACAAAGAACCGATGCTAGAGCCGAACAAAAACAAGGCTCTGGCAAAACACTATTCCTCACCCTCGTTCAGCGACAACAGTCACGATCTGTCTCGATGTTGTCGCTCACGGCGACACGACCACGACTACAACACACGTGATGACATCACGTAGTGCAAGATCGACAAGTCAAGGGCACGTCGTGCTCGATCGAATGACTCAGAGGATGAAGACGTGGAGCTCTGTGGCGCCAGATGCTTCAGCAGTGCCATCAGACAAAAGCGAATGCCAAGGGATTCAAGCTCCCATCGGAGAACCCAAAGTTTGACGGTCTGCAGGACCCGAAAATCTGGTTAGAAGACCACATCTCCTCCGTCAGGCTCCATGGTGGGAGTCGAAGCACTGTCATGCAATGCCTACAGCTATAACTGCAGGGTGTCGCTCGAGCTTGTCTCAATAACCTCCGGCGCGGATCCATTCACAGCTGGGATGAGCTGGTCTACAGCTTTGTGCGCAACTTCAAGGGCACCTACAAAAGGCCCGCATCAATCCAAGAGCTGAGATGCTGCCAGCAAAGGTCAGGCGAGTCATTATGCTCGTACATCCAGAGGTGGTCCATCATCAAGAACTCCGCAGAAAATATCTCGGAGGACCGGGTGATTGACGCATTCAACAGAGGCATTCGCCGCATAGAGCTTAGGGAGGATCTAGGCCGCTCGAAGCCCAAAACCATTGACCACCTGATGGAAATCGCGAATCGGTGGGCAGATGGAGAAGATTCGTAAAAAATCATGTCCACTCCGACGACGAAGCAGAGCTCGAGCACAGACGCGATCACCGAAGGAAACGTCGAATGCGCATCTACGATGACCGCGACGACGTCAACATGGTTGCAGCCAGCTACGCCGGCAGGCGCGATGACAACCGCAACAGCGGCTATCGTAGCGGTGGACACCGCGACTCCAGGAAAACCACGCAAGTATGGCAGCGTCGCAATCGCGAAGAGGCACCCGCGACAATAATCGAGGACAAACTATCCGGGCCGTGCAACGTGCACTTATACATCGACAAGCATGACGGCAAGAAGAAATCCAGCCACCTTCTCCAGGACTTCCGCGAGTTCCTCAAGCTCCACGAGGGTTTGGCGTGGATGAATCGCGACACTGTCAACAGAGGCTACGGAGTCGCCCCAGGTGCTGTAGCACATGGAGCTCCTCCTCCACCACCTGGAGGGACACCACTCGTGGCCACGCCGATCCACGATCAAGGCCGCGAGCCATACCCATGGGTTGTGGGAAACATGATGATCCAAAAGGGACGCCCTCGAATCGGGTGCAGAAGGCCATCACTCGCCAAGTCAACTTGGCGACAAACTCACCACCGTCCACCACTGAGTACCTCAGTGGAAGCGACTCCTGCATCACCTTCGATAAGCGCGACCACCTGCGTCAAGTACCCCGCCCAGGCCATTGTCCCCTCGAACTCGAGGCACAGATTGGAGGCTTCGACATGAGTCGCGTCTTCATGGATGGTGGAAGCAGCATCAACCTTATGTTCATGAGTACCTTGCGAGCAATGAGGATCCCTCTTACCTACCTAGAGGCCTCGGACATGACATTCCATGGCATCATCCCAGGCAAAGGCATATATCCCCTTGTCAAAATCAACCTCGACGTCATATTCGGCGCGCCGAAAAACTTTCGACGTGAACGCATCGACTTCGAAGTCGTCGACTGGCCCTCACAGTACCACTGCATCCTCGGACGTGTCGCGTTCGCCAGGTTCATGGTAGTGCCGCACTACGCCTATCTGTAGATGAAAATGCTAGGCCCCAACGACGTCATCACAATCAACATGAGCTTTGAGAGGTCCGAGAGTTGCGACAGGGAATTCAACAGAATTTCCTAGTCCTTCGGCATGCAGGAAGAACTCGCAAGGTTGAAGGAGTCGACAGACAACAGGCTGCCTCCCCTGAGCCGGCCAAGTTCACCCGACCTATCCTTCGACTCGTCGGTGCACATGAAGAAAGTTCAGGTCCACCCATCGGACCCAGGCAAGACGGCCCTCATCACCAACAACTTGAGTCTCGCATAGGAACTCGCGCTCGTAGAATTCCTCCGTGAGCACTGGGAAATCTTCGCCTGGTGTCCAGCTGACATGCCAGGAGTTCCCAGGGAATTCGCCGAGCACGCACTCAATGTCAACCCAGAAGCAAGGCTAGTCAAACAAACAATTCGGCGACTGTCTGAGCCAAGAGAAAAATAGGTTGGAATGGAGATCAACAGACTCCTCGACACAAAATTCATATGCGAGATCAAGGAAAGCACTTGGTTCGCCAACACAGTGCTAGTACCAAAAAAGGACATGGATATCCTACGGATGTGTGTGGATTTTACCTCTCTGAATAAGCACTGCCCAAAGGATCACTTCCCGCTGCCACAAATTGACAAGATCAACGACTCCACCGCAGGATGTGAGCACCTCTGCTTCCTCGACGCCTACTCAGGCTACAATCAGATTCGAATGAAGGAGGAGGATCAAGAGAAAATGGCGTGTACAACGCCTTTTTTGTGTTCTGCTATAACACAATGCCCTTCGGGCTAAAAAATACAGGAGCAACCTATCAGCGGTGCATGCAGGCTTGCCTCAAGAACCAACTTGGTCGCAACATCCAAGTCTATGTTGACGACATCGTAATCAAGACCAAATAGGAAGCTTCACTAATCGACGATTTACGCGGAACCTTCACCAACCAGGACCGTTACCGGATCAAGCTCAATCTAGACAAATGCGCCTTCGGCGTACCATCTTGGCAACTACTCGGGTATCTCATCTCTGCGAGAGGGATCGAGGCGAACCCGAAGAAAATAAAAGCCATACTGGCCATGGAGAAGCCGAAGAACATAAGAGGTGTTCAGCAGCTGGCTGGGCGAATTGCGGCGCTAAGTCGATTCATCAGTAGAATGGGCGAAAAGGCACTACCCTTCTACCAACTTCTCCACAAAGCTGACAAGTTTGAGTGGACCAATGAGGCACAGGAAGCATTCGAAGATCTCAAGCGTCTACTGTCCACCTCACCAGTACTGGTGACCCCACGCGAAAGGGAACCACAGTTGTTGTACATCTCCGCCACCAACCAGGTGGTCAGCACGGTGCTCGTGGTGGAACGAGCCGAGGAAAACAAGGTCCACGGGGTATAACACCCAGTCTACTACCTCAATGAGGTACTCACGCCAACAAAGCAGCGGTACCTGCACTACCAGAAGTTGGCATATGGCGTCTTCATGATAGCCAGGCGATTGCGCCACTACTTCCAGGAGCACCCAATCGTGGTGGTCAACGACTCCCCGCTTGGACATATCCTCAACAACCCCGACGCCGCCGGACGAGTCGCGCTTTGGGGAATTGATCTGTCTCGATGAGACATTACATATGAAAAGCGCGACGCGATCAAGTCGCAAGTTCTCCCTGACTTCCTCGTGCACTAGATGGAGAACCAGCTCCCTGAAAAACCAAATATGTCTTACCTCTGGACAATGCACTTCGACGGATCCAAGCGAAAGGATGGAGCTAGCGCAGGTGTCATACTGACATCGCCCTGGGGAGACAAGCTGAAATATATTCTGCGAATGCAGTTCTCCGCCTCCAACAATGAAGCTGAATAAGAGGCTCTGTTACACGGGATGAGGATGGCAAAAGCCTACGGCGCCAAGAGGCTCATAATCTACGACGACTCCAAACTGGTCGTCAACCAGACAATGCACGAGTGCGACGCACTGAACAACAATATGATCCCCTAACGCGACCTCTATGACACACTCGAAGGGGACTTTGACGGCTGTGAGCTACGGCACGTAGGCCGCGAGAGCAACGAAGAGGCAGACGCACTCGCCAACATTGGCTCCACCTGCGCCCCCATACCACCTGGGGTATTTCTTGAGTGTATCTGCGAACGCTCCATCAAGCCGAAGGCCACAGAGAAGAAAACAAGCGCAACAACAGACTCAGGGGCTGTGCCGCCCAATGAGCTAATGGCACTCGACGACCTGGAGCTTGACACAGGACTCGAAGGACCGATGAGTGTCATGATGATCGAGCCATCTTGGACTCAACCGTACATCACATACCTTCTCAGTAAGAGGCTACCGGATGATCCGACTGACGCATGCCACATTGCCCGGTGATCCAAGGCATTCGCTGCTATCAACGACGAACTATACAAGCGCAACATCACAAGAGTACTCCGACGATGCCTCTCCAACGCTGATGGAAGAGCTGTTCTCCTCGACATCCATGAGGGGACTTGCGGGCACCACGCCGACAGTCGCGCCCTCATCGCCAAAGCTCTACGAGCTGGATTCTACTGGCCTATGGCCATGCGTGACGCCAAGGACATCGTCCAAAAATGCAATGCTTGTCAGCGATTCGTGGACAAACCACACTGATGCACTCGACTTTCAACATAGAGCTCGTTGGGAACCCCAAGAGGAAGGTATGATGAGCACAGTAGTAAGTTTTCCCTCAGTTATGAAACCAAGGTTTAATTAAACCAGTAGGAGCAAGGAAACACCCCAAAGGTGTTACTAGCTGAGCTTTGGCAGGGCGCACTACCGGTGCTAGTAGCAACGTTGAGACCTGCATAACACAACCACAGAACTTTGTCCCCAACTTGCGATGAGGTTGTCAATCTCACTGTGTTTTGCGGAAAACAAAGGATTAAACATATCGAATGGAAAGAAGTAAAAGTTTGCAGAAAGTAAACACAAAGCAGTAAAAAGTTGTAGATTGTATGTAAAGAAAAAGAACCGGGATCCATAGTTCACTAGAGGTGGCTCTCCTTATATAGATAACATGCTGGGTGAACAAATTACAACGGGGCAATTGACAAACACCGAGAGAGCAATACATGCATATACTAATCATCTTGACTCCTTTCAGACTTGATTGGGCAATACAACATAATACATAGACCGTCATCCAACTGCATCTATGACTAATAATCCATCTTCAGGTTATCATCCAAACCCGCTCCAGTATTAAGTTGCAAGCAACAGATTATTGCTTTACGAACTGCGTGTAAAGTAAATAATACAATTGTTCTATGAACAAAGGATTGTTGTTTTATCCCTAGTAGCAACAACACATCTACTACCTTAGAGATTTCTGTCACTTCCCCAGATTACCAGAGACATGAACCCACTATCGAGCATAAATACTAACACTTGGAGTTGCTAGCATCTAATTGGCCAAGATAGCTACTAACAACGGAAAGCATGCAAAATCTCAAATAACAAAGACATGATAGAATCAATAATCAATCTGAAATAGCATCTCAATATCCATCGGATCCCCGCAAACACAACATGTATGGATTACAAATAGATGATCTTGATCATGAACGGAGCTCACAAGATCTAAACATGAAAGCACAAAGGAGGAGAAACCAGCCATCTAGCTACTACATGGATCCGTAGTCCAAGGATGAACTACTCACGCATCACACCGGAGGCTTGCATGGTGATGAAGAAGGCCTCCAGGGTGAATTCCCTCTCGGGTGTCGGAAGAGCTTCAGATCCCTCTGATCTAGGGATGGAGATGGCCAGCGACTCTGAGACTCTTCGTGGATTTTGATCGGGTACCTAGGGTTTTCGTCAGGGTCAACTTATAGGCGGAAGGAGAGGCCGGGTCTTGGGGTCGGCGGACCACCCACAGCAGCCAAGCACAGCCGTGCTGACCAGTGGTGTGGCCGACCCTGGCCCCTCTCGTCTCGTGATGCAGCACTTGATCCTTCAAAAAATAGGCACTTTGGCTTTTGTCCCGTCCAATTCCGAGAATATTCATTTTCTGACTTTCCTGGAACCAATAACAGCAGAAAACAGGCAGCTAGCACTGTGGCTCTTGTTAATAGGTTATTCCAAGGAATCATATGAAAAGTACTCCAAAGTTGGAACAAAACACAAGAAAGTGGATAAAACCAAGCATGGAACATCAAAAATTATAGATACATTTGCAATGTATCAACATCCCCAAGCTTAACTCCTGATCGTCCTCGAGTAGGTAAGTGATAAAAAGAAATAATTTTTGAGGTGACATACACCATCAACGTCTTGATCAAAGTATTTGCAAAACATCACAGCTGGGATCATAGTACTTCAATCATAACATGAAAGCCAAAGTTCTAGCAATAAGCAAAGAAACTATGTTGCAACATGAAAAGGCACAAACAAAAGATTCATGAATAACATGCTTTGCAAGACATTTGTTTGTTTCACATAAATAAAACATAGCATAAAAGTATTCAGCTTGTCCTTCAATAGAGTAGCAAATATAAATGCATAGGACACCTTCAAAGTTCATAAGAGTGACTAGATACAATAGTTTAAAACAAGCAATATCAAGTTATGCATCAATCAACTAGTCTTGGGACAATGCACATAGAACTAAGAATGGCCACTATGCTCTCAAAGTAGGTGCACAAAGATAGAAGGTGGAGACTCAATATAATGGTGGAAGAAAGGCCTTTTGTAAAAGGAAGTAGGGATTCAAGTCTCATGAAGAGCTTCCAAAAATTATGGTACTTATAGCTTTAAGCTCTCATTGCCCCTATCATAAGCATCTTGAAGGTGGTTAAGGTTAAAGTGACACAACTAAGAGGATATGCTTGACAAGTTATAAACCGAAATCTCATGCCCCTTACTTACGAAGACCGATCCTCATGCTACTCAACTTCAGTCACGAGTAAGCTCTTGTCATTCTAAGTATATGTGTATCATTAAGAACCGCCAACGGGGTACCCCTTGCACATGATACGGGAGCTTTCCCATAATCAAAATGACAAGGCAAGCAGAGAATGAGCATCTCAACGATCTTTTTATTTTCTATTTGCATAGGTTTTTATTGAGGATGCTTCATAGAGTGCTCATTATGGTGATGCTGCAAGTTTCCACCATGATTAGGCATGGCTTAGGCTAGCGGAGCGTTTCTCTAACACACATACAAACTCCATGATCTTACAAGTTCCACTTTTATTTCACACCGCCGGGATTCGTAAGCAAAAGAACATGATATCAACGGGGTACAAAGTACAAGTGCAATGTTGAAAGCGTTCCCCATGAAACATGGTTCTGCTAATTTCAACTTATAAAGCGCAAGCATATACACAGCAAAGAAGGACCCAATGGTTCAAGTTTATTAGAAGCAATAAAGTAAAGTGTGCCATCAAGTTCTTGAGAGCTTTAATCACTAGTTTTCTCATAACAAGTGAAAGGTAGACAAAAGCATGAATATACTTGGAATAGCATAAGCTAGTAGGTAGGTATGGTGGACTCTTTGGAATAACTTGGTTTAGGGAGTTGTATGCATGAGTTGAACTCATACTTTGTTATGGAGGCTAGCAAAAGATTGGGAGCGACAAACAAAGAGAGCAATAATGGCCATAATCATGCAGAGCGACAAAACATCATTGATCAAAGCATAAAGTGATACTACAAGTAGAAAACTAAAGGATCATAAAGGCTATGGCGACTTGTGATAGTCATAACATGGTGTGAGCATGCGCCAAGTCAACCCAAATAAAGCATCAAAGGAGAATACCACTATACTATGCTTTAATATGCTAAAACAACGCATGATTCATCCAAGGCACATTGAGCAATCTCAATTGTTTATAAAAAGTCATGCTACAACAAAGAATACTAAGCATAAAGCCAAAACAATAACAAGCATGGCATGACAAAGCATAGCCACAGTCAAAAAACGAGCTCTTTTTACCACATAAGTATGAACTTTCCTACTCTTTTCCAAACCAAACCAAACTATTTGCAAACCAATGTATGAAAGAGGGGTTCCAACCAAATTATTCATAAAACTAAGCAAACCAAGCAAACCAAAACGAAAACGAAAAGGAAGACGCTCCAAGAAAAACACAACTGTGCATGAAACAATAAAAATGAAGCGTTTGGAAGAAACCTGGAATTTTTATTGATCAAGAAGGGGATGCCTTGGGCATCCCCAAGCTTTGACGCTTGAACTTCTTGGATATTTCTTGGGCTTGAGCTTTAGTCCATTCTTCATCTCATTACTGATTCCTTCCATACACCTGAAAATTTTCCTTCATACAAAACTTCCCACAATCTCATTAGCAACATTAGTGCACTTAAGATAAATAAGTCTCAAGATTCAGTTCTAACACCAAATAAAATTCCATTAGAACACTAGATACTGTAGCACTTCCCTCAAAAAGCTCAATTACCCAAAGGAACTCAAGAAGGAACTAGCGAGAAGCAAATGCAGAAAATGGCAGAAATCTGTCAAAACAGACTAGCAGGTAAAGACGAATTTTTTCGAAGACCTTGTGTTGCTCAAATCAAAAAGTGTTGAACTAACGAAAGTTAGATAACAACCTGAGGCAGAAGCAAAAAAGATTACGGCTCCATCCGACATACAGAACTCTCTCAGGAATTTTTACAGTGAAACACAGAAATCTGTTTCGGGACAGCAACTTTCCCAATCATTACTTCCCTCCCATTAGAGGTTACTCTTGGCACAAAAAGCAAATAAAAAGGATAAGGAGAGGCTATCACAGAGGTAATAACTTCCAAGACTCATATACAACTCTTGGGTTATCTCCCAACAAGTACTTTTCTTTAACGCCTTTAAGTTAGGCATGAAACCAAAGAAAGAATCAAGTGTTCTCAAATGAAGAAGCATTAAGACCAAATTTTGTTTTCATAGGAGAAGCAAAAGAAATCTTTTCTCTCTTTTTAGGGAAGTGTTCTATACCTTTCTTAAGTGGGAGTTGATATTTAATGGTGCCTTCTTTCATATCAATGATGGCACCAACAGTTCTAAGAAAAGGTCTTCCCAAAGTAATAGGACAAGAAGCATTGTATTCAACATCCAAAACATAGAAATCAACAGGGACATAGGAATCATTAACCATAATAAGAACATCATTAAGACTCCCCATGAGTTTCTTTTTAGCATTATCATCAAGTGGAACATTCAAATAGCAATCTTCAAGAGGAGGCAAATCGAGCATATCATCAATCCTTCTAGGCATAATAGAAACACTACTATCAAGATCACACAGAGCTTTGAAATCAAAGTCATTCACTTTCATATTAATGATGGGTTCTCAACCATCTTCTTGTTTTATAGGCATAGAAGCTTTATGTTTCATCTTTTCTTCTTTAATTTTTATGAGAGCATCGGTAATGTGTTTTGTAAAGGCCATGTTCATAGCACTAGCATTAGGACTTTTAGCAAGATTTTGTAGGAACTTAATAACTTTAGAGATGTTGCAACCATCAAGATCAAAATCAACTTTATCATCTAAAGTAGTAGGACTATTACTAGCCTCAACACTAGTGGTGGTGATAGTAGAAACACTAATCTTTCTAGCAATTTCATCTTCTCTTTCCCACTTAGCATGTAATTCAGCTAATAGTCTAACATTTTCATCAATTCTTACTTGTATGACATTCGTAGCTGCAAAGGGATTCTCATTAGTTTCAGGTTTAGCAGCCATTTTTATTCAAAGAAGATTGAGCTTCAGCCAAAGATGTTATATTTCTTTCAGCATTAGAGAGTTTTTCCTCAATAGTTTTATTGAAAGCAGTTTGTTTACTAATAAACTCTTTAAGCATAACTTCAAGTTCAGAGGGAGCACTCTTATTATTGTTGTAAGAGTTTCCATAAGCATTACCATTGTTGGGAGGATATGGCTTATAATTGTTGCTACCAAAATTGTTCCTATAAGCATTATTACCATAAGCATTGTTACCAAAGCTGTTATTTCCTATGAAGTTCACATCAACTTGCTCTTCTTGAGCAACCAAAGAAGCTAGAGGAACATTATTTGGATCAATATGGGCTTTCCCATTAACAAGCATAGACATAATTATATCAATCTTATCACTCAAGGAGGAGGTTTCCTCAACAGAATTTACCTTCTTACCTTGTGGAGCTCTCTCAGTATGCCATTCAGAATAATTAACCATCATATTGTCCAATAGTTTTGTTGCAGCACCCAAAGTGATGGTCATAAAGGTACCTCCAGCAGCTGAATCCAATAGGTTCCTTGAAGAATAGTTCAATCCTGCATAAAAAGTTTGGATGATCATCCAAGCAGTCAGTCCATGAGTGGGACAATTCTTAACCAAAGATTTCATTCTTTCCCAAGCTTGAGCAACATGCTCATTATCAAGTTGTTTAAACTTCATTATTTCACTTCTCATGGATATAATCTTAGCAGGAGGATAGTATTTTCCAATAAAAGCATCTTTGCGCTTAGTCCAAGAATCAATACTATTCCTAGTTAAGGAATTCAACCATTCTTTAGCTTTTCCTCTCAAAGAGAAAGGAAACAATTTCAGTTTAATAACATCACCATCTATATCCCTATGCTTTTGCATCTCACAAAGTTCAACAAAGTTATTTAGATGAGAAGCAGCATCTTCATTACCAATACCAGAAAATTGTTCTCTCATAACAAGATTGAGCAAGGCAGGTTTTATCTCAAAGAAAGTATTTTCAGCCACAGGTGGAGCAATAGGTGTGCTCATAAAATCATTGTTGTTGGTGCTAGTGAAGTCACACAACTTAGTGTTTTCAATAGAAGTCATTTTTTTGGGTTTTGAAATAAGAAAGCAAACAAAGTAAAACTAATTTTTTTGTGTTTTTTGAAGAACAAAACGAGCAAACAAAGCAAAAAAGAAACTAAGCAAAACAAAAACAACAAAGTAAAGAGATTGGTTATGAGGGACTCCCCTTGTGAAGATGTCCTTGACTCCCCGGCAACGGCGCTAGAAAAGGCTAGTGCGGTGTTGACGTGTTAGTTTCTTCTTCTTCGTTCCCCGGCAACGACGCCAGAAAAGATCTTGATGCACTCGACTTTCAACATAGAGCTCGTTGGGAACCCCAAGAGGAAGGTATGATGAGGACAGCAATAAGTTTTCCCTCAGTTATGAAACCAAGGTTTAATCGAACCAGTAGGAGCACGGAAACACCCCAAAGGTGTTACTAGCTGAGCTTTGGCAGGGCGCACTACCGGTGCTAGTAGCAACGTGGAGACCTGCACAACACAACCACATAACTTTGTCCCCAACTTGCGATGAGGTTGTCAATCTCACCGTGTTTTGCAGAAAACAAAGGATTGAACGTATCGAATGGAAAGAAGTAAAAGTTTGCAGAGAGTAAACACAAAGCAGTAAACAGTTGTAGATTGTACGTAAAGAAAGAGAACCGGGGTCCATAGTTCACTAGAGGTGGCTCTCCTTAGATAGATAACATGCTGGGTGAACAAATTACAGCGGGGCAATTGACAAACACCGAGAGAGCAATACATGCATATACTAATCATCTTGACTCCTTTGAGACTTGATTGGGCAACAACCAGCCGCCAGCTAGAGATCCCTGAGCTGCCAAGCACCGATCTACGATCGCAGGCTTGGGGCTAATCGAGGACGCTCTCGACAAAGAACCGATGCCAGAGTCGAACAAAAACAAGGCTCTGGCAAAACGCTATTCCTCACCCTCGTTCAGCGACAACAGTCACGATCTGTCTCGACGTTGTCGCTCACGGCGACATGACCACGACTACAACACACGTGATGACATCACGTAGCGCAAGATCGACAAGTCAAGGGCACGTCATGCTCGATCGAATGACTCAGAGGACGAAGACGTGGAGCTCTGTGGCGCCAGATGCTTCAACAGTGCCATCAGACAAAAGCGAATGCCAAGGGATTCAAGCTCCCATCAGAGAACCCAAAGTTTGACGGTCTGCAGGACCCGAAAATCTGGTTAGAAGACCACATCTCCTCCGTCAGGCTCCATGGTGGGAGTCGAAGCACTGTCATGCAATGCCTACAGCTACAACTATAGGGTGTCGCTCGAGCTTGTCTCAATAACCTCCCGCGCGGATCCATTCGCAGCTGGGATGAGCTGGTCTACAGTTTTGTGCGCAACTTCAAGGGCACCTCCAAAAGGCCCGCATCAATCCAAGAGCTGAGATGCTGCCAGCAAAGGTCGGGCGAGTCATTACGCTCGTACATCCAGAGGTGGTCCATCATCAAGAACTCCGCAGAAAATATCTCGGAGGACCGGGTGATTGACGCATTCAACAGAGGCATTCGCCGCATAGAGCTTAGGGAGGAGCTAGGCCGCTCGAAGCCCAAAACCATTGACCACCTGATGGAAATCGCGAATCGGTGGGCAGATGGAGAAGATTCGTAAAAAATCGTGTCCACTCTGACGACGAAGCAGAGCTCGAGCGCAGACGCGATCACCGAAGGAAACGTCGAATGTGCATCTATGATGACTGCGACGACGTCAACATGGTTGCAGCCGACTACGCCGGCAGGCGCGATGACAACCGCAACAGCGGCTATCGTAGCAATGGACACCGCGACTCCAGGAAAATCAGGCAAGTATGGCAGCGTCGCAATCGCGAAGAGGCACCCGCGACAATAATCGAGGACAACCTATCCGGGCCGTGCAACGTGCACTTATACATCGACAAGCACGACGGCAAGAAGAAATCCAGCCACCTTCTCAAGGACTTCCGCGAGTTCCTCAAGCTCCACGAGGGTTTGGCGCGGATGAATCGCGACACTATCAACAGAGGCTACGGAGTCGCCCCATGCGCTGTAGCACATGGAGCTCCTCCTCCACCACCTGGAGGGACACCACTCGTGGCCGCGCCGATCCACGATCAAGTCTGCAAGCCATACCCATGGGTTGTGGGCAACATGATGATCCAAAAGGGACGCCCTCGAATCGGGTGCAGAAGGCCATCACTCGCCAAGTCAACTTGGCGACAAACTCACCACCGTCCACCACTGAGTACCTCAGTGGAAGCGACTCCTGCATCACCTTCGATAAGCGCGACCACCTGCGTCAAGTACCCCGTCCAAGCCATTGTCCCCTCGAACTTGAGGCACAGATTGGAGGCTTCGACATGAGTTGCGTCTTCATGGAGGTGGAAGCAGCATCAACCTTATGTTCACGAGTACCTTGCGAGCAATGAGGATCCCTCTTACCTACCTAGAGGCCTCCGACACGACATTCCATGGCATCATCCCAGGCGAAGGCATATATCCCCTTGTCAAAATCAACCTCGACGTCATATTCGGCGCGCCGAAAAACTTTCGACGTGAACGCATCGACTTCGAAGTCGTCGACTGGCCCTCACAGTACCACTGCATCCTCGGACATGTCGCGTTCGCCAGGTTCATGGCAGTGCCGCACTACGCCTATCTGTAGATGAAAATGCTAGGCCCCAACGGCGTCATCACAATCAACATGAGCTTTGAGAGGTCCGACAGTTGCGACAGGGAATTCAATATAATTTCCCAGTCCTTCGGCATGCAGGAAGAACTTGCAAGGTTGAAGGAGTCGACAGACAACAGGCTGCCTCCCCTGAGCCGGCCAAGTTCACCCGACCTATCCTTCGACTCGTCGGTGCACATGAAGAAATTTCAGGTCCACCCATCGGACCCAGCCAAGACGGCCCACATCACCAACAACTTGAGTCTCGCATAGGAACTCGCGCTCGTAGAATTCCTCCGTGAGCACTGGGAAATCTTCGCCTGGTGTCCAGCGGACATGCCAGGACTTCCCAGGGAATTCGCCGAGCATGCACTCAATGTCAACCCAGAAGCAAGGCTAGTCAAACAAACAATTCGGCGACTGTCTGAGCCAAGAGAAAAATAGGTTGGAATGGAGATCAACAGACTCCTCGACACAAAATTCATATGCGAGATCAAGGAAAGCACTTGGTTCGCCAACACAGTGCTAGTACCAAAAAAGGACACGGATATCCTACGGATGTGTGTGGATTTTACCTCTCTGAATAAGCATTGCCCAAAGGATCACTTCCCGCTGCCACAAATCGACAAGATCAACGACTCCACCGCAGGATGTGAGCACCTCTGCTTCCTCGACGCCTACTCAGGCTACAATCAGATTCGAATGAAGGAGGAGGATCAAGAGAAAATGGCGTGTACAACGCCTTTTTTTGTGTTCTGCTATAACACAATGCCCTTCGGGCTAAAAAATACAGGAGCAACCTATCAGTGGTGCATGCAGGCTTGCCTCAAGAACCAACTTGGTCGCAACATCCATGTCTATGTGGACGACATCGTAATCAACACCAAATAGGAAGCTTCACTAATCGATGATTTACGTGGAACCTTCAACAACCTCGACCATTACCGGATCAAGCTCAATCCAGACAAATGCGCCTTCGGCGTACCATCTAGGCAACTACTCGGGTATCTCATCTCCGCGAGAGGGATCGAGGCGAACCCGAAGAAAATAAAAGCCATACTGGCCATGGAGAAGCCGAAGAACATAAGAGGTGTTCAGCAGCTGGCTGCGCGAATTGCGGCGCTCAGTCGATTCATCAGTAGAATGGGCGAAAAGGAACTACCCTTCTACCAACTTCTCCACAAAGCTGACAAGTTCGAGTGGGCCAATGAGGCAAAGGAAGCATTCGAAGATCTCAAGCGTCTACTGTCCACCTCACCAGTACTGGTGACCCCACGCGAAAGGGAACCACAGTTGTTGTACATGTCCGCCACCAACCAGGTGGTCAGCACGATGCTCGTGGTGGAACGAGCCGAGGAAAACAAGGTTCACGGGGTACAACACCCAGTCTACTACCTCAACGAGGTACTCACGCCAACAAAGCAGCGGTACCCGCACTACCAGAAGTTGGCATATGGCGTCTTCATGATAGCCAGGCGATTGCGCCACTACTTCCAGGAGCACCCAATCGTGGTGGTCAACGACTCCCCGCTTGGTCATATCCTCAATAACCCCGACGCCGCCGGACGAGTCGCGCTTTGGGGAATTGATCTGTCTTGATGAGACATTACATATGAAAAGCGCGACGCGATCAAGTCGCAAGTTCTCCCTGACTTCCTCGTGCACTAGATGGAGAACCAGCTCCCTGAAAAACCAAATATGTCTTACCTCTGGACAATGCACTTCGACGGATCCAAGCGAAAGGATGGAGCTGGCGCAGGTGTCATACTGACATCGCCCCGGGGAGACAAGCTGAAATATATTCTGCGAATGCAGTTCACCGCCTCCAACAACGAAGCTGAATACGAGGCTCTGTTACACGGGATGAGGATGGCAAAAGCCTACGGCGCCAAGAGGCTCATAATCTATGACGACTCCAAACTGGTCGTCAACCAGACAATGCACGAGTGCGACGCACTGAACAACAATATGACCCCCTACCGCGACCTCTATGACACACTCGAAGGGGACTTCGACGGCTGTGAGCTGCGGCACGTAGGCCGCGAGAGCAACGAAGAGGCAGACGCACTCGCCAACATTGGCTCCACCTGCGCCCCCATACCACCTGGAGTATTTCTTGAGTGTATCTGCGAACGCTCCATCAAGCCGAAGGCCACAGAGAAGAAAACAAGCGCAACAACAGACTCAGGGGCTGTGCTGCCCAATGAGCCAATGGCACTCGACGACCTGGAGCTTGACACAGGACTCGAAGGACCGATGAGTGTCATGATGATCGAGCCATCTTGGACTCAACCATACATCACATACCTTCTCAGTAAGAGGCTACCGGATGATCCGACTGACGCATGACAAATTGCACGGTGATCCAAGGCATTCGCTGCTATCAACGACGAACTATACAAGCGCAACATCACAAGAGTACTCCGACGATGCCTCTCCAACGCTGATGGAAGAGCTGTTCTCCTCGACATCCATGAGGGGACTTGCGGGCACCACGCCGACAGTCGCGCCCTCATCGCCAAAGCTCTACGAGCTGGATTCTACTGGCCTATGGCCATGTGTGACGCCAAGGACATCGTCCAAAAATGCAATGCTTGCCAGCAATTCGTGGACAAACCACACTGATGCACTCGACTTTCAACGTAGAGCTCGTTGGGAACCCCAAGAGGAAGGTATGATGAGCACAGCAGTAAGTTTTCCCTCAGTTATGAAACCAAGGTTTAATTAAACCAGTAGGAGCAAGGAAACACCCCAAAGGTGTTACTAGCTGAGCTTTGGCAGGACGCACTACCGGTGCTAGTAGCAACGTTGAGACCTGCATAACACAACCACAGAACTTTGTCCCCAACTTGCGATGAGGTTGTCAATCTCACTGTGTTTTGCGGAAAACAAAGGATTAAACGTATCGAATGGAAAGAAGTAAAAGTTTGCAGAAAGTAAACACAAAGCAGTAAAAAGTTGTAGATTGTATGTAAAGAAAAAGAACCGGGATCCATAGTTCACTAGAGGTGGCTCTCCTTATATAGATAACATGCTGGGTGAACAAATTACAACAGGCCAATTGACAAACACCGAGAGAGCAATACATGCATATACTAATCATCTTGACTCCTTTTAGACTTTATTGGGCAATACAACATAATACATAGACCGCCATCCAACTGCATCTATGACTAATAATCCATCTTCAGGTTATCATCCGAACCCACTCCAGTATTCAGTTGCAAGCAACAGATTATTGCTTTACGAACTGCGTGTAAAGTAAACAATACAATTGTTCTATGAACAAAGGATTGTTGTTTTATCCCTAGTAGCAACAACACATCTACTACCTTAGAGATTTCTGTCACTTCCCCAGATAACCAGAGGCATGAACCCACTATCGAGCATAAATACTAACACTTGGAGTTGCTAGCATCTACTTGGCCAAGATAGCTACTAACAACGGAAAGCATGCAAAATCTCAAATAACAAAGACATGATAGAATCAATAATCAATCTGAAATAGCATCTCAATATCCATCGGATCCCCGCAAACACAACATGTATGGATTACAAATAGATGATCTTGATCATAAACGGAGCTCACAAGATCTAAACATGAAAGCACAAAGGAGGAGAAACCAGCCATCTAGCTACTACATGGATCCGTAGTCCAAGGATGAACTACTCACGCATCACACCGGAGGCTTGCATGGTGATGAAGAAGGCCTCCAGGGTGAATTCCCCTCTCCGGCAGGGTGCCGAGAAGAGCTTCAGATCCCTCCTGATCTAGGGATGGAGATGACGGCGACTACAGACTCTTTCGTGGATTTTTGATCGGGTACCTAGGGTTTTCGTCCCGAGGTCAACTTATAGGCGGAAGGAGAGGCCGAGGGGGTGCTGGGGTCGACTAGACCACCCCCTGGCACGGGCCAAGCCTGGCCGTGCGGCCAGGTGGTGTGGCCGGCCCCTGGCCCCTCTCCGTCTCGTATTCTGGCACTTGATCCCTTCCAAAAAAAATAGGCACTTTGGCTTTTGTCCCGTCCAATTTCGAGAATATTCATTTTCTGACTTTCCTGGAACCAATAACAGCAGAAAACAGGCAGCTAGCACTGTGGCTCTTGTTAATAGGTTATTCCAAGGAATCATATGAAAAGTACTCCAAAGTTGGAACAAAACACAAGAAAGTGGATAAAACCAAGCATGGAACATCAAAAATTATAGATACATTTGCAATGTATCAACATCCCTAAGCTTAACTCCTGATCGTCCTCGAGTAGGTAAGTGATAAAAAGAAATAATTTTTGAGGTGACATACACCATCAACGTCTTGATCAAAGTATTTGCAAAACATCACAGCTGGGATCATAGTACTTCAATCATAACATGAAAGACAAAGTTCTAGCAATAAGCAAAGAAACTATGTTGCAACATGAAAAGGCACAAACAAAAGATTCATGAATAACATGCTTTGCAAGACATTTGTTTGTTTCACATAAATAAAACATAGCATAAAAGTATTCAGCTTGTCCTTCAATAGAGTAGCAAATATAAATGCATAGGACACCTTCAAAGTTCATAAGAGTGACTAGATACAATAGTTTAAAACAAGCAATATCAAGTTATGCATCAATCAACTAGTCTTGGGACAATGCACATAGAACTAAGAATGGCCACTATGCTCTCAAAGTAGGTGCACAAAGATAGAAGGTGGAGACTCAATATAATGGTGGAAGAAAGGCCTTTTGTAAAAGGAAGTAGGGATTCAAGTCTAATGAAGAGCTTCCAAAAATTATGGTACTTATAGCTTTAAGCTCTCATTGCCCCTATCATAAGAATCTTGAAGGTGGTTAAGGTTAAAGTGACACAACTAAGAGGATATGCTTGACAAGTTATAAACCGAAATCTCATGCCCCTTACTTACGAAGACCGATCCTCATGCTACTCAACTTCAGTCACGAGTAAGCTCTTGTCATTGTAAGTATATGTGTATCATTAAGAACCGCTTAACGGGTACCCTTGCACATGATACGGGAGCTTTCCCATAATCAAAATGACAAGGCAAGCAGACAATGAGCATCTCAGTGATCTTTTTATTTGCTATTTGCATAGGTTTTTATTGAGGATGCTTCATAGAGTGCTCATTATGGTGATGCTGCAAGTTTCCACCATGATTAGGCATGGCTTAGGCTAGCGGCCCAGGCGTTTCTCTAACACACATACAAACTCCATGATCTTACAAGTTCCACTTTTATTTCACACTGCCGAGATTCGTAAGCAAAAGAACATGATATCAACGGGGTACAAAGTACAAGTGCAATGTTGAAAGTGTTCCCCATGAAACATGGTTCTGCTAATTTCAACTTATAAAGCGCAAGCATATACACAACAAAGAAGGACCCAATGGTTCAAGTTTATTAGAAGCAATAAAGTAAAGCGTTCCATCAAGTTCATGAGAGCTTTAATCACTAGTTTTCTCATAACAAGTGAAAGGTAGACAAAAGCATGAATATACTTGGAATAGCATAAGCTAGTAGGTAGGTATGGTGGACTCTTTGGAATAACTTGGTTTAGGGAGTTGGATGCATGAGTGGAACTCATACTTTGTTATGGAGGCTAGCAAAAGATTGGGAGCGACAAACTAAGAGAGCAATAATGGCCATAATCATGCAGAGCGACAAAAAATCATTGATCAAAGCATAAAGTGATACTACAAGTAGAAAACTAAAGGATCATAAAGGCTATGGCGACTTGTGATAGTCATAACATGGTGTGAGCATGCGCCAAGTTAACCCAAATAAAGCATCAAAGGAGAATACCACTATACTATGCTTTCATATGCTAAAACAACGCATGATTCATCCAAGGCACATTGAGAAATCTCAATTGTTTATAACAAGTCATGATACAGCAAAGAATACTAAGCATAAAGCCAAAACAATAACAAGCATGGCATGACAAAGCATAGCCACAGTCAAAAAACGAGCTCTTTTTACCACATAAGTATGAACTTTCCTACTCTTTTCCAAACCAAACCAAACTATTTGCAAACCAATGTATGAACGAGGGGGTCCAACCAACTTATTCAGAAAACTAAGCAAACCAAGAAAACTAAAACCAAAATGAAAACGAAAAGGAAGACGCTCCAAGAAAAACACAACTGTGCATGAAACAATAAAAATGAAGCGTTTGGAAGAAACCTGGAATTTTTATTGATCAAGAAGGGGATGCCTTGGGCATCCCCAAGCTTTGACACTTGCACTTCTTGGATATTTCTTGGGCTTGAGCTTTAGTCCATTCTTCATCTCATTACTGATTCCTTCCATACACCTAAAAATTTTCCTTCATACAAAACTTCCCACAATCTCATTAGCAACATTAGTGCACTTAAGATAAATAAGTCTCAAGGTTCAGTTCTAACAACAAATAAAATTCCATTAGAACACTAGATACTGTAGCACTTCCCTCAAAAAGCTCAATTACCCAAAGGAACTCAAGAAGGAACTAACAAGAAGCAAATGCAGAAAATGGCAGAAATCTGTCAAAACAGACTAGCAGGTAAAGACGAATTTTTTCGAAGACCTTGTGTTGCTCAAATCAAAAAGTGTTGAACTAACGAAAGTTAGAT
The DNA here is from genome assembly GCA_023614405.1 of Avena insularis. Taxonomy (NCBI): domain Eukaryota; kingdom Viridiplantae; phylum Streptophyta; class Magnoliopsida; order Poales; family Poaceae; genus Avena; species Avena insularis. Next base: position 281,828,358 of record CM042696.1, on the reverse strand, counting down.
AACAACCTGAGGCAGAATCAAAAAACATTACGGCTCCATCCGACATACAGAACTCTCTCAGGAATTTTTACAGTGAAACACAAAAATCTGTTTCGGGACAGCAACTTTCCCAATCATTACTTCACTCCCATTAAAGGTTACTCTTGGCACAAAAAGCAAATAAAAAGGATAAGGAGAGGCTATTACAGAGGTAATAACTTCCAAGACTCATATACAACTCTTGGGTTATCTCCCAACAAGTACTTTTCTTTAACGCCTTTAAGTTAGGCATGAAACCAAAGAAAGAATCAAGTGTTCACAAATGAAGAAGCATTAAGACCAAATTTTGTTTTCATAGGAGAAGCAAAAGAAATCTTTTCTCTCTTTTTAGGGAAGTGTTCTATACCTTTCTTAAGTGGGAGTTGATATTTAATGGTGCCTTCTTTCATATCAATGATGGCACCAACTGTTCTAAGAAAAGGTCTTCCCAAAGTAATAGGACAAGAAGCATTGTATTCAACATCCAAAACATAGAAATCAACAGGGACATAGGAATCATTAACCATAATAAGAACATCATTAAGACTCCCCATGAGTTTCTTTTTAGCATTATCATCAAGTGGAACATTCAAATAGCAATCTTCAAGAGGAGGCAAATCGAGCATATCATCAATCCTTCTAGGCATAATAGAAACACTACTATCAAGATCACACAGAGCTTTGAAATCAAAGTCATTCACTTTCATATTAATGATGGGTTCCCAACCATCTTCTTGTTTTATAGGCATAGAAGCTTTATGTTTCATCTTTTCTTCTTTAATTTTTATGAGAGCATCGGTAATGTGTTTTGTAAAGGCCATGTTCATAGCACTAGCATTAGGACTTTTAGCAAGCTTTTGTAGGAACTTAATAACTTCAGAGATGTTGCAACCATCAAGATCAAAATCAACTTTATCATCTAAAGTAGTAGGACTATTACTAGCCTCAAGACTAGTGGTGGTGATAGTAGAAACACTAATCTTTCTAGCAATTTCATCTTCTCTTTCCCACTTAGCATGTAATTCAGCTAATAGTCTAACATTTTCATCAATTCTTACTTGTATGGCATTCGTAGCTGCAAAGGGATTCTCATTAGTTTCAGGTTTAGCAGCCATTTTTATTCAAAGAAGATTGAGCTTCAGCCAAAGATGCTATATTTCTTTCAGCATTAGAGAGTTTTTCCTCAATAGTTTTATTGAAAGCAGTTTGTTTACTAATAAACTCTTTAAGCATAACTTCAAGTTCAGAGGGAGCACTCTTATTATTGTTGTAAGAGTTTCCATAAGCATTACCATTGTTGGGAGGATATGGCTTATAATTGTTGCTACCAAAATTGTTCCTATAAGCATTATTACCACAAGCATTGTTACCAAAGTTGTTATTTCCTATGAAGTTCACATCAACTTGCTCTTCTTGAGCAACCAAAGAAGCTAGAGGAACATTATTTGGATCAATATGGGCTTTCCCATTAACAAGCATAGACATAATTATATCAATCTTATCACTCAAGGAGGAGGTTTCCTCAACAGAATTTACCTTCTTACCTTGTGGAGCTCTCTCAGTATGCCATTCAGAATAATTAACCATCATATTGTCCAATAGTTTTGTTGCAGCACCCAAAGTGATGGTCATAAAGGTACCTCTAGCAGCTGAATCCAATAGGTTCCTTGAAGAATAGTTCAATCCTGCATAAAAAGTTTGGATGATCATCCAAGCAGTCAGTCCATGAGTGGAACAATTCTTAACCAAAGATTTCATTCTTTCCCAAGCTTGAGCAACATGCTCATTATCAAGTTGTTTAAACTTCATTATTTCACTTCTCATGGATATAATCTTAGCAGGAGGATTGTATTTTCCAATAAAAGCATCTTTGCACTTAGTCCATGAATCAATACTATTCCTAGTTAAGGAATTCAACCATTCTTTAGCTTTTCCTCTCAAAGAGAAAGGAAACAATTTCAGTTTAATAACATCACCATCTATATCCCTATGCTTTTGCATCTCACAAAGTTCAACAAAGTTATTTAGATGAGAAGCAGCATCTTCATTACCAATACCAGAAAATTGTTCTCTCATAACAAGATTGAGCAAGGCAGGTTTTATCTCAAAGAAAGTATTTTCAGCCACAGGTGGAGCAATAGGTGTGCTCATAAAATCATTGTTGTTGGTGCTAGTGAAGTCACACAACTTAGTGTTTTCAAGAGTAGTCATTTTTTTGGGTTTTGAAATAAGAAAGCAAACAAAGTAAAACTAATTTTTTTGTGTTTTTTGAAGAACAAAACGAGCAAACAAAGCAAAAAGGAAACTAAGAAAAACAAAAACAACAAAGTAAAGAGATTGGTTATGAGGGACTCCCCTTGTGAAGATGTCCTTGACTCCCCGGCAACGGCGCTAGAAAAGGCTAGTGCGGTGTTGACGTGGTAGTTTCTTCTTCTTCGTTCCCCGGAACGACGCCAGAAAAGATCTTGATGCACTCGACTTTCAACATAGAGCTCGTTGGGAACCCCAGGAGGAAGGTATGATGAGGACAACAATAAGTTTTCCCTCAGTTATGAAACCAAGGTTTAATCGAACCAGTAGGAGCACGGAAACACCCCAAAGGTGTTACTAGCTGAGCTTTGGCAGGGCGCACTACCGGTGCTAGTAGCAACGTGGAGACCTGCACAACACAACCACATAACTTTGTCCCCAACTTGCGATGAGGTTGTCAATCTCACCGTGTTTTGCGGAAAACAAAGGATTAAACGTATCGAATGGAAAGAAGTAAAAGTTTGCAGAAAGTAAACACAAAGCAGTAAACAGTTGTAGATTGTATGTAAAGAAAAAGAACCGGGGTCCATAGTTCACTAGAGGTGGCTCTCCTTAGATAGATAACATGCTGGGTGAACAAATTACAGCGGGGCAATTGACAAACACCGAGAGAGCAATACATGCATATACTAATCATCTTGACTCCTTTGAGACTTGATTGGGCAATACAACATAATACATAGACCGCCATCCAACTGCATCTATGACTAATAATCCACCTTCAGGTTATCATCCGAACCCGCTCCAGTATTAAGTTGCAAGCAACAGATTATTGCTTCTTAATGTGTGTAAAGTAAACAATACAATTGTTCTATGAACAAAGGATTGTTGTTTTATCCCTAGTAGCACAAAGACATCTACTACCTTAGAGATTTACATCACTTCCCAGTTACGGAGGTATGAACCCACTATCGAGCATAAATACTAACTCTTGGAGTTTCTAGCATCTACTTGGCCAAGATAGCTACTATCAACGGAAAGCATGCAAGATCTCAAATAACAAAGACATGATAGAATCAATAATCAATCTGAAATAGCATCTCAATATCCATCGGATCCCCGCAAACAGAACATGTATGGATTAAAAATAGATGATCTTGATCATGAACGGAGCTCACAAGATCTAAACATGAAAGCACAAAGGAGGAGAAACCAGCCATCTAGCTACTACATGGATCTGTAGTCCAAGGATGAACTACTCACGCATCACACCAGAGGCTTGCATGGTGATGAAGAAGGACTCCAGGGTGCATTCCCCTCTCCGGCAGGGTGCCGGGAAGAGCTTTAGATCCCTCCCGATCTAGGGATGGAGATGACGGCCACTATAGACTCTTTCGTGGATTTTTGATCGGGTAACTAGGGTTTTCGTCCCGAGGTCAACTTATAGGCGGAAGGAGAGGCCTAGGGGGTGCCGGGGTCGGCCAGACCACCCCCTGGCGCGGGCCAAGCCTGGCCGCACGGCCAGGTGGTGTGGCCGGCCCCTAGCCCCTCCCCGTCTCGTATTCTGGCACCTGATCCCTTCCGGAAAAATAGGCACTTTGGCTTTTGTCCCGTCCAATTCCGAGAATATTCATTTTCTAACTTTCCTGGAACCAAAAACAGCGAGAAAAGCAGGCGGCACTGTGGCTCTTGTTAATAGGTTAGTCCAAGAAATCATATGAAAAGTACTCCAAAGTTGGAACAAAACACAAGAAAGTGGATAAAACCAAGCATGGAACATCAAAAATTTGCAATGTATCACACACGCACCTGGCGTGGAGCTCCGGCCAATACCATTGGCCTGGCCCTTCGCACAATGGGGACTCGACATGGTCGGCAAGCTCCCAAAGTCCTCGCAAGGAGGCTATGTCTAGCTTTTGGTTGCAGTCGACAAATTCACCAAGTGGATAGAGGCCATGCCGGTGACAAACCAGTAGGGAGCCAGCGCAGTCAAGTTCTTCGAGTACATTGTCTATCGCTTCGGAGTTCTAGGGATTCTGTGAGGACCTAGGAATCAACATAAGCTATGCTTTTGTAGCTCATCCACAGACCAACGGTCACGTCGAAAAAGCCAATGGGCTCGTCTGCGGCGGAATCAAGAAGCGACTCTTCACGCCACTCGAACAAGCCGCAGGATCCTGGCCAGATGAGCTGCAATCCGTACTATGGAGCCTACGCACAACCCCACACAGTGCCACGGGATATACCTCGTTCTTCATGGTGCATGGTGCTGAAGCGGTGCTACCCGCAGAGGTACGGTACAAGGCACCGCGATTGGTCTCTTATAGCTATCAGGAGTCAACTCTTGCACTCGAAGACTCCATCGACCTCTTTGATGAGGCACAGGAAATCACAGCAGAAAGATCGACGATCTACCAATAGAACCTACGCAGCTACCACATCAGAAAGCTAAGACCCAGGTCCTTCGTCGAAGGAGACCTAGTCCTGCGATTGAAACAACAAGGGCATCTCAAGGTCGAGTCCCCTTGGGAGGGACCATACATGATTACAGAAGTAACCCAGGTGGCGCCTATCGCCTCAAATACTTCAAGATAGGAGTCGCATACTCCAATCCCTGGAACGTCATGCAGCTGTGGCGCTTCTACCCTTAGTCGTCTTTTATTCCTCACATTGCAAATAAGGCTATTCAGCCAAGGCTACTTAGTTACACATTGTACCTCGTACTATCCTACGAATAAATAAAGCTATTCGTAGCACAATCATACCTTAGGAGGAGTGTTAGAAGCATCAAAAGGGGGCACGACTGGTTCACTGGGGAGTACATCCTTGGCAGTGTACTTGGTCAGAAGTCGCACCCTCTTATCTACTTCACTCGCGGAAATGCCATCGGCAGATACGCGAGTGACATCGTCCATGCCAGCCCACTAGAACATAGGGTGGAGTCTGGCCCGCAGGGGCTGGACGCGACGGCGCAACCAAGTGCGAATGAGGGCGCAGCCTCCCTCTTATTTACCCATGCGACTCTCGAGGTCGCAGACACGCTCGTACAACACATCTGTCTCCCCAGACTCGCCGGGCATCACCACGTTCTTCCAAGAGCGCCTCCTCATGCACGGCGTCACGGGATTGAAAGGCGCGAGTCCGAAGTGGTCTCTGTCGGCCTTCTGGTCGTGGATGTAGAACCACTTGTCCCTCCACCCTTGGACAGACGCCATGAGCTTGATGTCAAAATACGTGATACAGGAGTCGACGTGGATACCGCAGCCTCCTACATCATATACTACAGAGCCAGACACCGACTGGCGCTTCAGCTTGAAGAGACACTTGAAGAGACCGAAGTGTGGCTCGATTCCGAGCCAGCACTCGCAAAGCGTAATGTAGCAGGCAATATGGAGGATAGAGTTGGGGGACAGCTGGTGCAGCTAAAGCCCGTAGAAACAAAGGAGGCACCTGAAGAAAGGATGCAGGGGCAGAGAAAGACTACGGATGATGAACGCTAGGAACATCACCCGGAAACTAGCAGGAGGACAAGGGGTTACCTCACCACCTGGGACTCGCAAGTCACCAACCGCAGAAGATAGAACTCCGTCTTGGCGCAGAAGACGGAGCTCAGACGACTTGATGATGGACGCGCGCCACACGCCATTGGTGACGCAAGTGCCCGCGCCCTTCTTCTTCCCGACGACGGCAGCGGCGGAGCCGCCCTTCTTCTTGGCCACGGCAGTGGTTGCGCGGACTCAGTGGCAGCACCTCCCTTCTTCTTCCCCATCTTGCGGTGGCGATCAGATCGAATAAAATAACTCGGGAAAACCCAGAGTTGGTCCCGCACCACAAACGAAACGAACTCTTGGAGGCAGAGAGCAGCAGCAGTGGAGATGAAGGCACGAAGCAGAGAGGGAGCAGATGAGAAATTACCGCAGCGGTGCTGCTACTTAACCCCCTGGAAGATGTAATCCAACGGCCAGCAGAAACCCTATCAGACGCGTGGCGTACATCACGATCGACACGTGGAGGACCTGAAGCACGAACCATCCCCCACTACCCCCATTACGCGCGGAAATCGAGGAGGCATAGTTAAAACAAAAGATTACGCACGCCTAGTCAAGTCAGGGTTAGAAAATGGGACCCACCGCTCGTCACGTCTCGTCAAAGCCGCTCATGCGGGCAACTGAGATCAGCACATCGTCAGCACTGATGTCATCAAAGATTGAGCAGTAGAAGACTTCGACTACTTTAGTCCTTGCTCGAGTCTTCGACTCCACCAAGCACTCGAGGGCTACTCCCATTGGGAGCGCTGGTCGCGCACCCTACGACTTTTTTTCTTTTTCTTTTTCTCCTCTATAGGAATATGGACATTCAAAGCATACCCAACCACTCGAATCCACGATTCGACTATGTACATGGGTTACTCCCATAGGGAGCACCGGAAATAAATTCGAATGAAACAAGCAAACAAAAGATGACAGTAGTCGCAAAAGTTCTTTAGTCCCTGCCTGAGTCTTCGACTCAACCAGGCACTCGGGGGCTACTCCCATAGGGAGCGCTTGTCGTGCACCCTATGATTATTTGTACATCGTACTGGGTGTCGCTAACATCCACACTCGAAGTCTATGGCGACACCGCCTCATATTTTTTCCTACAAAGAGACTGTGTCTCCTAGGTCACCCGAATCATCTCCGCGATGACAAAATTTCGGATGCCGCGCTTGCAGCGCGAAGATAAGACCTGAATAATGTGGGGCCCCCGGATTAATCCTCCGAGAATCCCTGTTATGCGTACAACCACAATCCCATGATCAGTTAGTCGTGGCACATAACCGACAAGTATCAAACTAGACATCCAATACATAGCGAATACATGACATACCTTATTTGCCATTAAGGATACATTGATCAATAACAGCGGAACTTCATTACTCATAGACCCCGAGCCATGCCTTTACCTACAGGCAGCTGACTTGGAGAACGTCCTAGCTCGCATAGTCGCCACACTAGCTTGTTTTTGAGATTTGACCAAGTTAATAGCCAATGACAATGCCGGTGAGTACTTTGAATGTACTCGCAAACCACCTTAAGAGAACCGTAATAACAAGAGGATATGCATTTTGGCTGTGGTAGAAGGAGGGCTCCAAGGGGGGGGGGGGTTCTTTTCTAAATAGATTCTCTTGTAGATATAGCATCTACATATCTTGGTTGAAAACTTTTGTAAACCCTTTTGGAAACCGTTTTGAAAAGTTTTGGAAAACATCAGGACTAGGTCACCTATTTGTTCCTGTTTTCAGGTCGTCCCATGACCAAACTCCTTCCATACCTCTCTGACCATCCCATGGTCAAAGCAGGTATCCTTCCTGACCATCCCATGGTCAAAACATTTCCCAAAACCATTTCTTCTCTGAAATCCTTTTTGAAAACAAAACCAGCACCGCTCTACAGCAACCTTCCCAACCGTCCATGACCGCGGACACGGCTATTCGAATATATTTACACTCTACAGAGGTTGTACACATTACCCACACCATCCGGGTACACTACCCTGATCTTCACCGATCGTGGGTCGAGTAACCGATCAAGACTCTCCGGATGCCCACTCCAATATAAAACTACAGAGGACCAGGTGCGTTTTTGTAAACCTTTTTCCTCCGGTTTTCCTCCAGCATTTATAAAACCAAAACCTTTTTCTTTCTCAAAATCTCTTGGAGGTCCCACCTCACCAAGGTTTTCTCATAAAACATTTGGTAAAACCTTTTTCCCGGGGTCTTCCCATCCGCTAGTTTTTGCTTCGGCTAAATCGGGGTCTCCAAAGGGGTATGGTGTAATACATCATCTATTCTAGTACGGGCGATTAGGTATCACCAAGGGGGTTGTACTTAGTAGTACCAAGAGTAATAGTTCAGAGGATCCAAACCACTACCATATATATATATATATATCAACATATAGTAAAAGAATGCAGTTTTAGTAAACAGTAAATAAAACATGCATAAGTAAAATAGTAGGACAAGGCTTATGAGAAAGAAGGTGGCTTGACTGAGATCGATAATATGGCATAAATGTCCCTGGACTTCTTCTTAGATAACCCAATAATACCAATAATAATTACCCCTTCTCCTGCTCTCCGATTTCATCGCAACTATCGTCGTCCAGACATCACATGCAAACAAACAAGGGCACAATCAACACAAGACATGCAAAAACCAATACAATAAAGCAAACAAATGAATCAAACAAGTTCACAGATGATTAGGTCTTAGGAAGAATGGGTTTACTAAGATTGGCTTTGTATTGGAAATATGAAAGGAAACCCCCTTAGGATTTATAGTGTAGGAAATACCTAAGAGATGGGTTTTGGACCAATACATATTCTATATGATACCATTGTAAAAACATGATACCAACAGATAGGTATTGATAAAATTAAACCAACAAAAGTGGTTTTACTTTTTTATCTATTACCAATAGTTTATAGTGATTTTTATAGTGAATAAGACTCTAGTTTTTGGAAATAATTCACCAGAATAGTTCATGAGCTCCAAATTTTTTTTCCTTGGATGGTCCAGTAGGGTTTGATGTACTTGTTCATTGAGAGTTGGAATCAAGTCAGTATTGTGGAGAATTTGTCTTTTCCACCAGATTAGATCTACAGCAGATATTGATATGAAACCAAGGACACCTAGTAGGTACTTCTAATACCTTTCTGTAGAAATTGGAATCGACATTTTTGGAGCTGTGTAGCTACTGTAGTGAATTTAGAGGTGCATGAACCATGCACAGAATAGTTTAATACATAAAGAAATATCCAAGGGTCAATAAATCATGAGCTCCTGGATTTGGATAGGACTTAGTGTACCACATTCAGGATAATTGGAATTGGGTCAATTGGACTCATGTTTAGTGTAGGTATTTTTCTAAAGTCATAACTGAATTGTTTTTGTTATTTTTCCTCAAGCCAAACTACTGTTCACCTTGGACTGAGACCAAGGTCCTAGGGTAGGTACATACAAAAGCTACCAGTGGCACTTGATTTCATTCCATTTGGAGATGTGTAAGTCACTGAGGAATTTATTTAGTCTAAACTACACCTTTTTGTAGATTAATTGCCAGTAAATAATGAAAATTATTTTTGGCACAAGACCAGTTTTGCATGTTTCACAGAACACGCCTGAACATGGTAAAACTTCCATTTAGGAAGGATACTTCATTTTACATTTTTAAATCGATTTAAAACTGCTCAGATAATTAACAGATATGGAAAGAAAATAAAAATAAAAAGGGCAGGGGCGCCGCGGGCTGGATCTGGAGGGGGAACTGGGTCGTCCAGGGGAGATCTGGCCCACCCGGGCAGGGCACAGCGCGGGAGGTGGGGTTCAAACAGCCGACATCGGGGCCTGCTGGTCAGTGAGCGTGAGAGGGCGAAGGGGTAAGGAGCAGCATGGGCCGTTAGATCTAGTCAGGATCGATGGGGAACCCTAGCTGCGTCGGGCATCGGCGGGGAGCTCACCTAGGGCACCGGGAGGCGGCGGAGAGGGGCTAGGGCGACGCGGCGCACCGGGGTGAGCTCCTAGAGGGGCGACATGAACCGGTTCGGCGAGGGGAAGTCCCTCGCACGCATGCACCCGCGGCGGCCGCTCGGTAGCTCCATGGCAGCGTCGTTTGGGGCCGTACCTGGAAGAAGTGAGGGCGGGATTAGAAGCAGAAGGATCAGAGTGTCACGAAGCTGTGACATGTAGTGAGAGAGAGACGGGGAAACGACCTCCACTTCGAGAGGTTGTGGGAGACCGAAGGGGAGAAGCTCTCCCTCTCCATGGTGCTGGAAGAGCAGGGCTTCCGTAGGGAGTGTGCAGGGGACCTGGAGGAGGTCTGTGGAGCGTAAATTGGTGTTGGGGAGGGTCGGCATAGACCATGCACCCCATTTCTCGAAGGAGGCCGAGAGGAGAGTTTCTTCTCCTCCATGGAAATGGGGAGCTCGGGATTTGGATCTGGAGCTCGAGAGGGGTGAGGGGATAGGGTAGGAGTGGTCTGAGAGCAGAGGGGAGGGTTGTGCTGGTCTCTAGCCCTTTAAACCGAAAGGGGAGGTCCATGGGGAACTTGGTGCATGGGGGAACTTGGACATGGTCCATGGCCTTGCCATTGGACAGTGTGGGCGGTGGAGAGGTGTGGTGAGGGGTACTAGAGTCGTGCACCAGGGCTGGGAGGGGCAGGGAGAGCTGCTGCAAGCTAAGTAAAGAAGTTTTGCAAGTTAAGACACACACATGGGGTTGAGTTCTAGTGTCCAAGCACTAAAGGACAATATGCTACAGTAATTGCTACAATGATGGTCGACTAGTGATGAATGGTGGGTGCTATGGAGACTTTTTGGTGAAGGTTGCTGAGGTTCGATGGAGTATTAGAGTAGGGTTTTGATCATAACCCAATATTGGCAAAGTTGATGACTATGAAAAGAATACTTGAATTGATCTTGCCAAGATGAGTGAAAGGTACTGGTAGATAGATGAGGTCAAGGTAGATATCCAGGAACTATTTGGGATTTTTCTAAAGATTTAAAGTACATGAAAATCCATTTATTCAAAAACTGCAGAAGTAGTTTATAGAGGATCATTTGATTAATTTACATTGGACAAGTGGAGTTTTTTATGTGAGATGGTCCTAGATACCATATTACACATTGGGAAATTTTATTGGGATTTATTGAGGTGGGAAAGTATTTAAAACAATTATTATTCCATTTCTTCCATTTAAGAAAATAGGCAAAAAGAAATAATAAAGCTCTTCAAAAATATTTTATTTTTGAAGTTGGAAGATAGGGTATTATATATGGGCCTCAAAAGTGCTTAGATTTGGGGAAGTGTTTTGGTAAAAACCAAAATTTTCCTTATGAGAGGAGTTTTGGGGATTTGACTTTGTAAGGAGATAAATAGATTTGGAGCCAAAATAATTATGGATAAAATTGTATAAATCTTGATGATCAAGGTAGATGATGTAGACAAGGTGTAGCAAGCAATTTCAACCCTGAGATTGGAGAGTCCTAGATGATTTTGGTGGAACACCCTAGGTTAAGGATCTAGGGTGAAGTTAGTCTCATACCATCAAAGCAGGGTTGTAACTTGGAGTTCAGATCTCTCCTTGGGGCATGGGGTAGATGGTTGGATAGACCAAGTGATGTAGATCAACAGGGTACATAGGTTTGAGATTGATCCTGCTTGAGCTCACCAAGACAAGCTTTCAAACTTTGAATAAAATAAGCCTGCCAAAGCGGATTATCAACTAGCCTTCAAAACCTTGTGGGTTTAAACAGCTGCATGATCCAATTGGTACAAGTGAAGTAGGTAATGATAGACCTATATGAGTTAGTCCATAGTGGTTTGGATGGTGGTGTGAGCTTATACAAAAATAGGCATGTTGACTAGATTTGCAAGAAAAGTTATTATCTTGCCTACAAAACCATCAAGAACAAGTGGGTTGGAGGATGATCTAACCAAGGGAAATAGTGGGCCTTGGTAGTCCTTAGGATGGTTAACAAGATGGTTCAGATGCATTTCCAAAAATGCACAAGGGTGGAGAAAGGGAGGCATTCAAAAAGGTGATGTTGGAAATAGTTTTCCAGACTTAGGGTTTTTGACTAGAGCATGAGAGGAGATGTTTTTTATGGGTTACAAGCGACCCAAGCATCATCAAGTGGATGACGTTGAAGTGTAGATTGAGTATAAAGGATCCATGCTTGATATTGGTCTTCATTGACTTGGAAGCTTCTCGAAGTATATCACTTCAGAGATGATCTGGTTAAGGTTTTAGACTACTGAGTAGCTAGGGGTCAGATCCAGATTGTATTCTTGCTTAGGGTGGGATGATTTGGAGACATCTTGATCCTAGTGATGAGATCCTAGAGTAGCTCATACTATTTCATAAGTAGACAACTCAAGCAGCAGATCAAGGCAATTCCTCTTCCAAACAACTCAACTACTACTAGGGTTACCATCAAGCTTAGATTGAGGTAAGGATGGGTATTTTGAAATAGGTTGGAGTTTGAACAAGGTAAGGTCCTTGGTATCTTTACCAAGAGTAGAATCTAAAAGCTTACAAAAAGGTTTTGGAGATCCTAGGTGTAAGAGTAGTTGAAGGTTCTGCCTTGGGAACATAAGGAGATTATATTATATAACTCTCCATAGTTTTGTCAATGGAAGTTACTAAAATAGTTTTGGTTTCATAAGCATCTTGGCTGAGGTTTTGAAATGCCAGAACATTTGAGAATATGGAAAATAAGCCAAGACGGTTTTGAGAAGTAGCTTTTGCCAACTGGTATTAAGGTGAGGAGTATATCAACTATTACACATTCATAAGCATAAGCATATCCCAACAACAAGCACACACTTCAGCATTAAACAAGAAAAAGTTTTTGTTCCCCCTGATTTTTGGCTTCTTGGACAACTAATCAGGGTTGCTGAAATTGGGATGTTACAAATAAGGCCTAGCAACGCATTTCCTGCACACTACCAGAAATTTATCTGTGCCTATAGGTGCGATGAACATGCCTTGACGGACACGGCGAGTGCTCACACCCATATACTGGAATTCGACTCATGTAAGACCTCCACGGCTTGAGTCGAATTACACCAGCACTTTTCCGAATTCGAGTCCGGGGACTCGAGTTTGAGTAGATTGCGTTGTTTTACCCTAAGGTAGTTAATTGATACCAATACATCGGATAAATTAGGCACGCACATCAACAATCCCTATGACACAAACAGAGCACTCGAAAATACTCGGCATTGCACTCAAAAGGCTTCATAAAGTCCCCAGTCGAATCTGCAATTCCATTGGACACTCGGGGGCTACTGACATGGGTATACCCTGCCGGTACTCGAGCTTGGTATATACGGTCCAAGATACGGTTGAAGCCCACGGCGTTGCCACGGGCCAATGAAGATTTCGAGTGGCCTACAGACTCTCAATAACTTGCGAGACAAGAAGAAGTCTAAAGATAGAAAGTTTGAAGGGCAAACCCTAACCTGTAACTGACTTGACCTGCTACCTGAGACCTGTCCTATCTATATAAAGGACAGGAGGGGGCAGCGAGGAGGACATACACGCAACCCTAGTTTCCACAACCCTCGCCAGATTGCATCTGCGCACCATTGTAATCTTCGATTCCTTCGTTAATTCCACGAGCAGACAAGCAGGAGTTGGACCTCCACAAGGCCTGAACCTGGGTAGACCTTGCGTCCTTGTGTGCTTGTTTGCTAGCTGATTGATGCTTCTAGCACTCCCTCCTTCTCCAAAACCCAAGTCCATAACAATGGGCATTGATGAGTTAAACCCTCGTCAGGAAGTGTGCAACATTTACCATAAAGGTAAAGTTAGTAGATTCTCAAGACATGGACTACAGTGTTAAGCTCCAATAGACTGAGATATATTTCTAGACCCATGTATTAGCAACTTGTCGAAAGATAACTACACCTACATCAAGTACGTGCAATGAAACACAAGTGTCCATAAGGGAACAAAGATAACTCTACTCAAATCCACAATGACATCTTTCACCATTTGCCCATGAATCGGAGAAGGTTACGTCTAACATCTAGAACACATACTTCGAGATAACACGAAGGAGGTTCTCAAAGTTTTCCAACATTATTGCCAAATGTTCCATATGAATCTAGTCTAGCTTGGAGAAAATAAGGATGTTATCGATGGGCTCAATAACAAACTCATCGAGATACTCCAGGGAGATGAACTCATATATTGCATAAACAAGGCATACGTATTGGTTAGACCAAAGGAGGATGTACTCAAGTGAAACATCACAAGTAGCAACACCATCAAGATAGTCCTTAGAACTGAATTTGATGTGACGATAACCCAAATCAAACCAAAAGCAAGGAAGACAACATTTCCACGAAGGAAATACTATCTTTCTTAGGCACGAACAAAACTAAACATCCCTCTAAGAAGGAACTAATTCAGATAGAACTTTTGTCTTACAACTCTCCAAGTTGTTGTTTAAGCTCAACCAACTAGTTCAGGGTATCCAGTACGGATCCTTGGAGAAGGGAGCAGTTCAGAGAACTTGCTTACAATATTTAAACAATTTTTAAAATATTAAAACAATTTATTAAACTTTTATTGCGTCAGCATGACGCAGGCTGACGTCATAGACGAGGAGGGGCTATTTCTCACCGGGGCAGAAGCTACCCGCAGAGTCTGACGGGTGGGCCACGGGCCACGTCAGGTTGCCATGGTGGCGGAGCTTGGTCGACACCACATCAAGTGGCCGTTGACCGGAGGACGGTGGCCAGATCCGGCGATCCGGGCCACACCAACACGTGGGACCGGGGGCAATCGAACGAGGGGAGCAAGGCCAACCATTTAGTTGTGGCGCCGCTGCCTACTGACCGCCGGAGATGGCCGGCGGAGAGGTCGCACGGCGGCGGGCGATGGCTCACATGAGGAAGATGAACCGGAGGAAGACGAAGGCGAGGGAATGGTCCTGGTGAACCGGAGACTCACCCTTGATGCGTTGCTGGTCCTAGACTGAGCAAAGACCGACATAGTCGATGACAATGGTGACGGTGATGCTTGGACAGAGGTGGGGAAGGGCGGTCGGCAAGCTCGATTTGAAGCTCCACTCCTCGATTCCTTTGGCAGGGAAGTAGAGTACGGCGAGGTGGTTCTTACAGCATCCTCGACATGGCATGGGACTGTCTAGAGCGGCGACATGCCGCGGTGGCTGAGAAGCTAGGGTTTCTACGTGCAGAGAGATGGTGAGATAGAGGCGCGGGGGAAGAGTTAGAGGGTGAGGAGAAGAGGGCTACAACACAAGGTGGTCTTATATCCTCCAGAACAGCGGCAGAGCGGGGATCTTGGTGCTGGGAGGATCGACGACGTGGGCAGTGACAGCGAGCTGCTCGCCGTCATCCACGAAGACGACGAACAAGCGCGTGAAATCGGTCCGGGCCAGGGTGGCTAGTTGGGCCGGCTACGGGCGCATGAGCGGCAGGTAGAGAGAGAGGAGAGGGGAGCTGG
The DNA here is from genome assembly GCA_023614405.1 of Avena insularis. Classification (NCBI taxonomy): domain Eukaryota; kingdom Viridiplantae; phylum Streptophyta; class Magnoliopsida; order Poales; family Poaceae; genus Avena; species Avena insularis. The sequence goes on along the minus strand of CM042696.1, from coordinate 281,813,074 downwards.
GCCGTCCTGTTGGCGGATGGCTCTGTTTTTTTAACTAAAACCTTTTTCTTTTCCTAAAATCTTTTCTCTCTTTGTATTTTCAAAATAGATCTCTTTTGTACAATTTCAAAACTACAAGAGGCTTTGTAAAAACATGGAAATATTGCAGGGCCCTTTAATCAATTTGGGCTCCACTAATTTGGTGGTTTTCAAAATATTCAACCCATTTTGAATTGTTTTTAAGAGGAAGGAGAAATAGCTAGGGTTTTAGGGTTTTGCATTCTTTTCTTGTTTGCACTTTTAAAGGATGATGCTCATGAATGCACAAACAAAGCCCTAATTAGGATTAGCTAAAACTGGGGCGTTACAGCATCACTAAGTAGACTCCGGTGACTTAGAAGTCGGCTAAGGAGGGATGGGATAGAGGATGATGTGAGTATGGATTGTGGAGTCGGCGGGCGAGCGAGCGAGAGACCCCGTCAGTATGGAGGTAGCTAGCGTTTGCCGAGAACTGAAAAGTGAAGGAAGGGTTAAATTTTGGAAAAGATAGAAGGGAGGGTCCTGCCAATAATCCCCTAAAATTTTGAACTAGAAGATCCCGCCAATATCATGTGAAAATTTAGTGCTGAATCGCGCTTGGCTCACCTCCCGAGTAGTATTAAAAGGAAGGCTCGAAAAGCAGCATGCATCAAATACGATGGGACGATGGCGTGTGTAGCTGGTGAAGAAAAGTTGGAGTCTAGTACGGTGGCGGATAGATGAAAAAGAAAATTGGGGTGGTGTTGGCTACCAGCCGTGGCCCTCATAAAAAATAAATAAATATTTCAAATTCATGTAAATACATCAAATAATTGATCCAACGGTCAGCATTCAAAGTTATTTGTATGAATGGGTCCCATATCCTGTAATGAGAGAAACGGCTGAGTGAACTTGGATTTCTTAGCTAAACAGTGCGCATATGCATATGCCAACTCATTTGAACTAATTTAGGAAGACAGACGTAGGAATCACAAGGAAAACATGCATGCTCCGTAATGTCTGGAAACATGGCACGCTTGTCGCATTCCGAGCCAAATTCTTCTAATTTTCTTTACTAGTACGAAACATCCTCGTAATCACTTGGAAAAGTGAAAATGTTCTTTCATAATTGTCCAGAAATCCCATGGTCAACATCATTACCATGCCAATACGCACCTATCTACCCGATGTGAGAACTGTATCATAAAGTATAGCTAGGGTATCGATATATATGGCCATGACCTTATTGGTCGTTCAGACTGAAACCCAAGAATATTCATACATTGTAGGCTACTAGTAAATTGTACGTGTCATGCACGTGAGACTCAAATAATAGACATATGACATATCATCATTATATAAAATTATAATAGGTAAAGCACAAAAAATTCTAAATGTGATCAACATATATGAAGTATGGCTGTATATTTGGTTCCTGTACTTTGTATCATCATGTAGAAGTCATAGATTATTAGCTACCTAACACTTGAAATTTTTGGTGACATGGTCTAGAGAAACGAGGGAGAGGATTCTAGGAGTATGATGGAGAAGTGTGTTTTGAGGTTTGTGCATAGCATTCATTCTGCTGAAGGCTATCTATAGAATCTTCTAAATGCTCGAATGGAAAAGAAGATCCAATGGTTGGAAATATTGGGATTCACGAGTATCGATCCAACGGTCATCATTCAAAGTTATTTGTATCTTACCACTATTAGTAAATTGCACATGCCCTGCACGTGAGACTCAGATAATAGACGCCTGACATATCATCACTATATAAAATTATCTCTACTATTATAATTGAGCAGTTTTGAATTGGATCCATAGCACCAATCCTGGCCGTTGGGCTGTTAGATCCAATACTTCCAAGCAGCTAGATTCGTGTTAAATAGTACCTAGATAAAACTCCACCATGTTTTAGAACCATCATTTCACGACCTCCAAAATTTCATAGCACAGTAGGTTGTATTCTCAGTATGTGTAGATAATTAATAGACTTAATTTATGCATTTTGGGAGTGGTGACATGATGGTTCTAGAACATGGTCGAGTTTGCTCTAGGTCTATACTATATATTCAACACGAAACTAGTTGCTCTAAACCATTGGATCTAACAGCCCAACAGTCAAGATTGGTGCTATGGGTCCAATTCAAAACTGCTCCACTACAGTAGTAGAGAGAATACAGACTACCATGCTATGGAATTTTGGGGGTGGTGGCATGATGGTTCTAGAACATGCATGCTGGAGTTTGCTCTAGGTACTATTTAAGACGAATCCAGCTTCTCTGAACCATTATTGGATCTAACAGCCCAATGGTTAAGATTGGTGCTATGGATCCAATTCAAAATTGCTCCATTATAGTAGTAGAGATAGAGATATCTTACCACTATATAGTGTACGAATAACTTTGAATATCGATTGTTGGATCAAGACTCATGAATCCCAACATTTCCAGTTGTTGGATCTTCTTTTCCATTCTAGCATCTAGAAGATTCTATTGATAGTCTTCAGCATAATTAATGTTATGCACAAAACTCAAAACACACTTCTCCATCATACTAGAATCTTCTCCCTCGTAGCTAATAATCATCGACTTCTACATGATCTTATCTTATCTTATCTTACCACTATATAGTGTACGAATAACTTTGAATGTTGATTATTGCATCAAGATTCGCGAATCCCAGCATTTCTAGCTATTGGATATCATGTAGAGGTCAATGATTATTAGGTATATAAAACTTCAAAATTTTAGTAACATGGTCTAGAGAAACGGGGGAGAATATTCTAGAATGATGTGTTATTTGAGTTTTGTGCATAACATTCATTGTGATGTAGACTATATATAGAATCTTCTAGATGCTTGAATGGAAAAGAAGATCCAACGGCTCGAAATGATGGGATTCACGAGTCATGATCCAACGGTCAATATTCAAAGTTGTTCATACACTATATAGTGGTAAGATAAGATCATGTAGAAGCTAGCGATTATTAGCTATCTAAAACATGAATTGTTTTGGTAACATGGTCTAGAGAAACGAGGGAGAAGATTCTAGAATGATGAGGAAAGTGTGTTTTGAGTTTTGTGCATAGCATTCATTGTGATGAAGACTATCAATAGAATATTCTAGACCATTAAAAAATAGAATCTTCTAGATGCTAGAATGGAAAAGAAAATCCAATGGCTGGAAATGTTGGGATTCACGAGTCTTGATCCAACGGTCAATATTCAAACTTATTTGTACACTATATAGTGCTGAGATTATAATAGGTAAAGCAAAAAATATATAAATTTGATCAACATCTATAAAATATGGGTGTATATATATATTTGGTTCTTGTACTTTGTATATCATGTAGAAGTACGTCAACCATTATTAGCTATCTAAAACTTTAAAATTTTGGCAACATGGTCTGGTGAAATGAGGGAGAATATTCTAGAATGATGGAGAAGTGAGTTTTGTGCATAGCATTCATTGTAATTAAGATTATCAATAGAATCTTCAAGATGCTAGAATGGAAAAGAAGATCCAACGGCTGGAAATGTTGGGATTCGCGAGTCTTGATCGAACGGTCAATATTCAAAGTTGTTCATACACTATATAGTGGTAAGATCATGTAGAAGTCAACGATTATTCGCTACTAGTAAGTTGCACGTGCCTTGCACGTGAGACTCGGATAGTAGATGTATGACATATCTATATACAGTTATAATTGGTAAAGCACCAAAAAAATATAAATTTGATCAACATCTATAAAGTATGGGTGTATATATTTGGTCCTTGTACTTTGTATCATCATGTAGAAGTAAAAGATTATTAGCTACCTAACAATAAAATTTTTGATAACATGGTCTACAGAAACAAGGGGGAAGATTCTAGTATGATGGAGAAGTGTGTTTTCAGGTTTTGCATAGCATTGATTATGCCGAAGACTATCAATATAATCTTCTAGATGATAGGATGGAAAAGAAGATCCAACGGCTCAAAAAGCTGGGATTCGCAAGTCTTAATCCAACGGTCAAGATTCAAAGTTATTCGCACACTGTATAGTGGTCTGTAATGAAGACTATCAATAGAATCTTCAAAATGCTAGAATGGAAAAGAAGATCCAATGGCCAGAAATGTTGGGTCGCGAGTCTTGATCCAACGATCAATATTCAAAGTTGTTTGTACACTATATAGTGGTAAGATCATGTAGAAGTCAACGACTATTAGCTACTAGTAAGTTGCACGTGGGACTTGGATAGTAGACGTATGACATATCATCATCACTATATACAATTATCTTACCACTATATAGTGTACAAAAAACTTTGAATGTTGACCATTGGATCAAGATTCGTGAATCCCAGCATTTATAGCCATTGGATCTTATTTTCCATTCTAGCATCTAGAAGATTCTATTTGTAGTCTTCGGCATAATGAATGCTGTGAACAAACCTCAAAACCCACTTCTCCATCATATTAGAATCTTCTCCTTTTTTCTCTAAACCATGTTATCAAAAATTTCATGTGTTAGGTAGCTAATAATCTTTGACTTCTACATGGCATAAAAAGTACAAGGATACACCCATACTTTATAGATATTCATCAAATATATAATTTATTTTGCTTTACCAAATATAATTTTATACAGTGATGAATGTCATACATCTACTATCTGAGTCTCACGTCCAAGGCACGTGCAACTTAATAGTAATTGGTAAAGCACAAAAAATATAAATTTGATCAACATCTATAAAGTATGGGTGTATATTTGGTCCTCGTACTTTGTATCATCATGTAGAAGTCGAATATTATTTAGCTACCTAACACATGAATTTTTTGATAACATGGTCTAGAGAAACAAGGGAGAAGCTTCTAGTATGATGGAGAAGTGTGTTTTGAGGTTTGTGCATAGCATTCATTATGTCGAAGACTATCAATAGATTCTTCTAGAAGCTAGAATTGAAAAGAAGATCCAACTGCTAGAAACACTGGGATTCATGAGTCTTAATCCAACGGTCAACATTCAAAGTTATTCGTACACTATATAGTGGTAAGATAAGATAAGGTCATGTAGAAGTCAATGATTATGAGCTACTCCGTACTAGGTAGAAGATTCTAGTCTGATGGAGAAGTGTGTTTTGAGGTTTGTGCATAGCATTCATTATGTTGAAGACTATGTATATAATCTTCTAGATGCTAGAATGGAAAAGAAGATCCAATGGTTGGAAATATTAGGATTCACGAGTCTTGATCCAATGGTCAACATTCAAAGTTATTCATACACTATATAGTGGTTATATCTATACTACTATAATCGAGCAGTTTTGAATTGGATCCATAGCATCAATCCTGACCATTGTGCTATTAGATCCAAGGGCTCAGAGAAGCTAGATTCATGTTTAATATCACCTAGATCAAACTCCACCATACATGTTGTAGAACCATCATGTCACCACCCCAAAATTTCATAGCACAGTAGGATATATTCTCTCTACTACTATAATGGAGCAGTTTTGAATTGGATCCATAGTACCAATCCTGACCGTTGGGATCTTCGATTCAATGGTTCAGAGCAGCTAGATTCGTGTTGAATAGTACGTACCTAGAGCAAACTCCACCATGTTCTACAACCATCATGTCACCACCCCCAAAATTTCATAGCACATTATTAGGTTGTTTTCTCAATATGTGTAAATATAGTTATTATTAATAGAATTAATGTATATGCATTTTTTCTCTAACAAGACTATTGGTTAATAACAACTCAATTTTTGTTAAATCACATTTCATCCATTAGAGAAAAATTCATAAATTAAGTCTATTAATAATAATTATATACACATATTTAGAATACAGCCTACTGTGCTATGAACTTTTGGAGGTGGTGACATGGTGGTTCAAGAACATGGTTGAGTTTGCTCTAGGTACTATTCAACACGAATCCAACTGCTTTGAACCATTGGATCTAACAACCCAACAGCCAGGATTGGTTCTATGGATCCAATTCAAAACTGCTCCATTATAGTAGTGGAGATCTAAAACATGAATTTTTTGGTAACATGGTCTAGAGAAATGAAGGAGAAGATTCTAAAATGTTGGAGAAGTGTGTTTTGATCCAACGGTCAATATTCAAAGTTATGCGTACACTATATAGTGGTAAGATAAGATTATAATAGGAAAAGCAAAAAAAATACAAATTTGATCAACATCTATAAAGTATGGGTGTATATATTTGGTTCCTGTACTTTGTATGTCATGTATAAGTCAGCAATTATTAGCTATCTAAAACTTTAAAATTTTGGTAACATGGTCTACAGAAACGAGGCAGAAGATTTTAGAATGATGGAGAAGTGTGTTTTGAGTTTTGTGCATAACATTCATTGTGATGAAGACTATCAATAGAATCTGCTAGATGCTAGAATAATTGAAAAGAATATCCAACGGCTGGAAATATTGGGATTCATGAGTCTTGATCCAACGGTCAATATTCAAAGTTGTTCATATATTGTTTACCAATTGCAAGATATGCAAATCTACTTGCTTGTAGTACTACCAAATATGGGAAATTTACCATAAACTATGACCTGGATATGTCCACAACCTTGCGAGGTTGCTCGGCCTGAAACTTGTTCATAAACAAGATGATTATTAATCCAGTAGATGGCTCTAATTTCGGGGGGGAGGGTCGCTGGAAGTAGATCGCTGTGGACAAGGAAGAGACAAGCCGGACTGTGCACCCGTGGCTGCAGAGAAGAGATCGCTAGAGGATGGATGGTGAGAGCCAGCGAAGGAGAGAGAAAACACAACTTGTTTTGCATGCATATTACTAATAATAGGTCCATATATTTACTATTAGTGGAGTGTACCTCGTGTCAGCAGCCCATCATAGCTTTGCTCTGACATCGCACCGCCTTCTGACTTCTCCTCTCGCTGCTCTCGCGCTTCTTCCTTTTTTTGGAGAAGGAGATGCCTCCCTTTTCGAGTAGTACTAGTACGGAAGTGGAGTACTTTGCTTTATAGAGAAAAATATTTCCATCGCTTAGAAAATTGGAGTTGTTACTTTTCCTAGTACTTTGGTTACTCCCATTGGCAAAGCTGTTTACCAATGCCAAGATGCGCACATCTACTTTCTTGTAGTACTACTACAAAATTCCCATAAACATGGATATGTCCTTGACCTTGCTTGGTCGCTCGTCCTGAAACCTGTTCATACTTATACATGGTAGGCCATTTTTGTGAAGAGGCTTTTTTCAAAAGTTGTGAAAAACTCATGTTTATTATTTTTCATGGCAGGTAGTACAAGCAAAAGGATGCCATGCATGAGTCCCCTTGTTTTTTGGCCTATATCTCTCTATTTTTTCAAAGCAGGGTCAACTTTTCCGGCATGCAAAGTGTAGAAAGAAGTTGAATCTTTGAAAACTCTTGGTCTTGTTATCCATATATTAGCTGTCTGGTGATCAACTTCAAAAGATTTTTTTGGAATTTAAAGAGCAATTGGCATCTCACATGTGGTTCGAAATTATTTGACATAATTTCGGCAGACTCCCTCCAATACATATTAATGTTCATAGATTCATCTAGATTCAAATGTATCTAGTCATGTTTCTGTGCTTGATGCATATACTGGAATCTAGACAAATCTGAGAACATTAATTTGAATCGGAGACAAATCAGATAAGAGATGTCTGATATATCATCACTGTATAAAAGTTTGATAGGTAAAGAAGAAAAATATAAATTTGATCAACATATATAAAGTATGGGTGTATATTTGGTTCTTCTACTTTGTATCGTCATGTGTAGAAGTCAAATATTATTAGCTACCTAACACTTGAAATTTTTGGTAGTAACATTGGTCTAGAGAAACGAGTGATAAGATTCTAGTATGATGGAGAAGGGTGTTTTGAGGTTTGTGCATAGCATTAATTATACTGAAGACTATCAATAAAATCTTCTGGATGCTAGAATGAAAAAGAAGATCTAACGGCTGGAAATGTCGTTCAAATTCGCCAGTCTTGATCCAACGGTCAATATTCAAAGTTATTTGTATTCGTACACTATATAGTACTTGGTAAGATAATATTGTACGAATAACTTTGAATGCCGACTGTTGGATCTCAATACTCGTAAATCCCAATATTTCCAACCATTGGATATTCTTTTCCATTGTAGCATCTAGTAGATTGTATAAATAGTCTTCAGCATAATGAATGCTATGCATAAACCTCAAAACACACTTCTCCATCATACTAGAATCTTCCCCCTCGTCTCTCTAGACCATATTACCAAAAAATATTAAAGTGTTCTGGGTAGCTAATAATCTTTGTCTTCTACATGATGATACAAAGTACAAGAACCAAATATACACCCATACTTTATGTATGTTGATCAAATTTATAAGTTTTTGTGCTTTACCTATTATAATTTTATATAATGATGATATGTCATACGTCTATTATCCGAGTCTCACGTGCAGGGCACTCCTCTCGCTACTCTCGTGCTGCCTACCTTTTGGAGTAGCAGTACAGAATGAGGTGGAGTACTTTGCTTTATAGAAAAAATATTTCCATTGCTTAGTAGAGTTGTTACTTTTCCTAGTATTTGGAAACTCACATTGGCAAAGTTGTTTAGCAATACCAAGATGCACACATCTACTTTCTTGTAGTACTACCAAATTACCATAAACTATGATGTGGATATGTCCATGACCTTGCTTGGTCGCTCGCCCTGAAACCTGTTTATACTTATACATGGTAGTCCATTTTTTTGAAGGGGGTTTCTTCAAATGTTGTGAAAACTCATGTTTATTATTTTTCATGGCAGGCAATACAAGAAAAAGGATGCCATGCATGAGTCCCCCTGTTTTTGTTGCCTAATTTGTCTCTCTTTTTTCCAAAGCAAGGTCAACTTTGCCAGCATGCAAAGTCTAGAATGAAGTTGAATCTTTGAAAACTCCCGATCGTGTTCTCAATATATTGGCTATCTAGTGGGCAAGTTCAAAAGATTTTGTGAAATTTAAAGAGCAACTGGCAGATCACATGTGGTTCGATATAATTTGACCTAATATTGACAGACTCCCTCCGATCCATATTAATGTTCATAGATTCATCTAGATTCAAATGTATCTAGTCATGTTTCTGTGCTAGATACATATATCCGAATCTAGAAAAATCTAAGAATATTAATTTGAACCGGATACAGTAGTATAATTTAATTGGGTTAATTTATCTACGAACATTGAAAACTCAAAGAACCTAGGAATCGCAAGTAAAACATGGATGGTTCACTATGTCTGAAAACATGGCGCGCTTCTCGCATTCAGTGCCACATTCTTCTGATTTTCATTACTACTAGTACAAAACATCCCCATAATCATTTAGAAAAGTGAAAAATATTTTTCCTAATTATTCGAAACTCCCACGGGCAACATTGTTTACTACGCTAAGACGCACCCATCTACCCGATGTCAGAACCCTATGTATAAGTGTACCTAGGGTATACATCGATATAGAAGGCCATGACATTGTTGGTCGTTCGTGCTGAAAACCAAGAATTAAAATGTTACATCATGGTGGGTTATAATGTGAATCCGTTTTCCCTAAGATTGTCGAATCTCATGTTTATCATTTTTCTTGATAATTAATAATACTACTAGCAAAAGTACCCCAATCGTAATGAAGTCTCATGTTTTTGTTTTACGCTTTATTTTGTTTGAATGTTATCCATACGTGGTCAAATTTCTCGGCATGCAAATACTAATCAGTAATGGCATTTTTCAAAACTATTGTTGGCCCATGATATATTGGCTGCCTTGGTACCTTCAAATGAATTTTGGATATTTTCAAGAGTAATAGTCTATCATGCTCACATGTATTTAAGTTTGACCTAATTTAACTTAATTAACTTAGAGTCATGCATTTAAGTGCACATGGAGCTTTAGCTTGGAAGTTTGAAAAATACTTAAACTTGGGAACTGTAAGAAAGAATTGTCCACTTTGTACGAAAATTTGGTGGGGGCATTCTTTCTTATTTTTCTACCAGTAAAAGTACTTGAAAAACTCACAGTTCTGGTATTGCCTACTATATCATGTACTACTATGTATGAACTTTCTTGGGTTTCAAGCCAAATGACCAAGGTCATGGACATACCGTCATCAAGATAATGACCGTGTCCCCATATTTTAGTATAGCTAGGTCGGTGCATGTTAGCATGCATTGTAAAGAAGTAAAAGTATTTTTTGGAAGGAAGTGCGATCCATATGGCTTAGAGTTCATAGCATGTACCATTTATTTACTATAGTACATAAAGTGGTTGGATAAATTACATGTTATATTTTTAAAGCTTAATTTTCTAGCTAATTTCACCCACACAGATGACTTTCCGTCGATCTGTTGAATTAGGTCTAATTAATATTCTACAAGTGCGTGAGAGCTAGTTCAATAGTATAACCGAGTGTTAGGTATAACAAAGTGACACGTCATCTACTGTCGGCTTTATACCAGCATGTACAATACAGAACAACTAGCATTACATGCCACAACCACATCAAAAATCAAGAAGATTAAACAGGAATAAAATGAAAAAAAATTCTATGCCCGCTTGAAAAATTCTAAAACTTGGGAATTGTAAGAAAGCATGGTACACTTAGTATGAAAATTGGGGAAGTGGCATTCTTTATTTCTTTTTTGGAACCAGGGTACCATAGGTCCTGAAGGAGGGAGACACTCCAATTAGCGCACTAGCGTTTGTAGTCGTCGCAATGTGGTCTGAGGACCTTTTTGTAATTATTATTATTACTTTTGAGACTTTTTGTATTAGTGTAGATGATTATTAATCCAGTAGATGGCTTGATTTTCGGGGGGAAAATGGTTGCTGGAAGTAGATCGGTGTGTCGTACCAAGTCACACATGTGTAGCGCCACGTTGTGGACGAGGAAGAGATAAGCCGGACTGTGCATCCGCGGCTGCAGAGAAGAGATCGATGGAGGATGGATGGTGAGATCCATCAAAGGAGAGAGAAAACACAACTTGTTTTGTGTGCATATTACTACTAGTAGGTCCATATATTTACTACTAGTGGAGTGTACCTCGTGTTAGCAGCCCATCATAGCTTTGCTCTGACATCGCACCGCCTTCCGACTCCTCCTTCCGCTGCTCTCGTGCTGCCTTCTTTTTTTTGGAGAAGGAGCCGCCTCCCTTTTCGGGTAATACTAGTATGGAAGTGGAGTACTTTGCTTTACAGAGAAAAATATTTCCATCGCTTCGAAAATTGGAGTTGTTACTTTCCCTAGTATTTGGGAACTCCCATTGGCAAAGCTGTTTACCAATGCCAAGATGCGCACATCTACTTTCTTGTAGTACTACTACAAAATTCCCATAAACATGGATATGTCCGTGACCTTGCTTGGTCGCTCGTCCTGAAACCTGTTCATACTTATACATGGTAGGCCATTTTTGTGAAGCAGCTTTTTTCAGAAGTTGTGAAAAACTCGTGTTTATTATTTTTCATGGCAGGTAGTACAAGCAAAAGGACGCCATGCATGAGTCCTCCTGTTTTTTTGGCCTATATCTCTCTTTTTTCAAAGCAGGGTCAACTTTGCCAACATGCAAAGTCTATAAAGAAGTTGAATCTTTGAAAACTCTCGGTCGTGTTCTCCATATATTTGCTGTCTGGTGGAAAACTTAAAAAGATTATTGTGGAATTTAAAGAGCAATTGGCAGCTCACATGTGGTTCGAAATAATTTGACATAATTTCGACAGACTCCCTCCGACCATATTAATGTTCATAGATTCATCTAGATTCAAATGTATCTAGTCATGTTTCTGTGCTAGATGCATATACCCGAATCTAGACAAATCTAAGAACATTAATTTGAATTGGAGACAGTAGTGTAATTTAAGTGGGTTAATTTATCTATGAACCTTGAAAACTCAAAGAACCTAGGAATCACAAGTAAAACATGGGTGGTTCGCTATGTCCGGAAACATGGAAACTCCAAAACACTTCTCCATCATTCTAGAATCTTGTCCCTCGTTTCTCTAGACCATGTCACCAAATTTTGAAGTTTGATTAGCTAATAATCGTGCACTCTACATGATATACATAGTACGAGAACCAAATATACACCCATATATTATAGATGTTGATCAAATTTATATTTTTTCTGCTTTACCTATTATAATTTTATATAGTGATGATTTGTCAGATGTCTATCACCTGAGTCTCACGTGCAGGGCACGTGCAACTTACTAGTTTACTACTAGCACTGTATGAATTTGTTGGATAAATTACATGTTATATTTTTCAAGCTTAATTTTATACTCCCTCCGACCCAAATTAGTTGACTTAGTTTTATCTAGATTCGGATGTATCTTACACTAAAACAAGTCTAGGTACATGAATCTAGACAAATCTAATTCAAGTAGTTTTGGTCGGAGAGAGTAGCTAATTTCACCCGAAAGTGCATCATGCTTCAATCAACACGTTCAGTGGAATTAAAAGGTTACATCAAAACATAGAAAATTACATCCAAGTCCATACAATTGGCACAAAGGCCCTAAAAATTAGCTTGGAAATGCAGTCGGGTCTGGCTCGATTTCAACCGAGCAGCTGAGCCATACTCTTGCTACTACTATTTGCTTCACACAAGAAACACAGCACGCACCTGCGTGTTGATCATGGTCGAAGGGACGAAATTGCTCGGAACAAGTAGAGGAGCACACTGCCCCCCTACCAAGTCGATTCCCCCAACCGCATCTTCACCGGCCGCAGGTTCCTCGCGCTGGAGCTCGAACTTGAGCATGTCCTGATGGTGAGCACGGGCCAGCATAGGATCGATAGGCTCGAGGGGACCTAGGATGGCATCGTCTGCCATGGCCATGGCAACCCGGCGCCCACTCGAGTTGTCTGCCCCGGTCGCATGCTTGCTTGCCGCATGTTCCTCGCGCACGAGCTCAAACTCGAGCATGTCTTGTTCGTAAGCAAGGTCCAGCATAGGATCGATAGGCTCGAGGGGACCCAAGACGACGTCGGCCATGGCCACGGCAACCTGGCGCCCACCCGAGTTGTCTGCACCGGTCGCGTTATCGCTGGATGCAGGTTCCTGGCGGAAGGATTGGCCGCTATCTTGCACGGGTTTAACTTGGCCATGGTTGATGTCTATCTAGAGCGCCTGCCCGGATGCAGCTCTATCATAGTCAAAAGGGAGACCCACTAGGACCGGCACTTTGTTGTAGAGGTCCACTTTTGTTCTCTGCCATGTTGACGCCTCCATGATGCGGCCATCGTAGGATCGGTAGCCTCGAGGGGGCCCAAAATCGTGTCGTCGGCCGGTAGGGCCAACACACGTTTACCGTGGGGGACCAGGCGCTCTACAGAGGCGGCTCCAACGATGGCATGTTCCCACCGGATGAACTGTTTCGGGGCCTAGCCTCGAGCCGAAGCAGACCTCCGAGGATGACGCATCCAATCCAGCATGATTCCTTCAAGTATTTGTGCGGGTAACATGCCATTGGTCGAAGAAATAAATTTCGCCGGAGAGTAGAATGAAGGAGAAAGTATAGTACTAGTAGTACTACTAGCTGTGCTACTCAGTTTTGACCCAGAATTTCTCCAAGGAGTACATTTTTTTAGATGCTCCATGGAGTATGCAGAGCGACCGCTTGGTGGCGCGTGAGTTTTTCGCAGTCAGTGGTCATCGGGGGCATTAACTCACAAGAGAAATGTCATATCGGTACTTGTAGCGGCCGTACTTTTAGCTGGCCGCAGTCTAACCAGATAGTAGGAGTAGTACTATACACTCTCGAAACAGAGGTGGCGAGCAGCTGGCAGCTCGATCAACGAGTCTGGTAAATTATTGGAGTATGTACTCTAGTATACAGTAGTAATAAGTTGCACATGCCTGACCGTACAGTATGTCATATTATCTCTAATACTATAATGGAGAAGTTTTGAATTGGATCCATAGCACCAATCCTGATCGTTGGGCTGTTAGATCCGATGGTTCAGAGCATCTGGATTCGTGTTGAATAGTACCTAGATCAAACTCCACCATGCATATTCTAGAACCATCATGTCACCACCCCAAAAATTTCATAGCACAGTAGGCTGTATTCTCTTTATCACTATAATGGAGCAGTTTTGAATATGAATAATCCATAGCACCAATCCTTATCGTTAGGTTGTTAGATCCAATGGTTTAGAACAGCTGGATTCATGTTGAATAGTATCTAGAGCAAACTCCGCCATGTTCTAGAACCACCATGTTGAATAGTACTGGAGTACAGTATTTAGTCTTCCACGTAGCCCTAGTTCATCAAAGTGACGTGTACACCGGGACAGAGGGAGATAATTAATCGGGGAACATAGCGCTTCCCTAGTTTTCTCCGTGCAGGTCTCTTGCCAAAGAGATAAGGTATCGGTTCATGGCCGTTGAATTTGGATGGAGGGACGATATTGCCTAGAGTGAGATGAGGAGTCTAGTACTCCTAGTATTTAACTATTGTACCAGTCTCTCTCGCTCGCTCTCATCAACCCTCTCAGATCTGCGCTCCTCCCTCTGCTCTCTCCCTCGGACTCAAAATCCCTCTCAGATTTGCCATTGTTGAAGAAGATGGCTCTATGGCGGACGAGTGGTTTGAACCTATGATTGACATGAGTGCAATGAGGCAGGCCTTCAGCTGCAGGTTGTGTTCTCAAATTGTTCGTAGTCCCGCGTACATGGTTATTACTACTTCTTTATTCATGATGTTTTCCACACTGGTTCGATTCAACTCTTGTGTTTGGGCTAAATCTCTTTTCCTTGCACGAGCAGTGCTTTGGCAAGGCCGCAGCGCACATTGCATGCGCACAATGTGTTGGAAAATTGTCCGATGGCCAGTGCTCGAGGTGTGAATACGGAGGTGTCTTCGAACCAACCACTATCGTGGATCAGATGTCCCCAAGAATGAAGCTCAAGTGCATCAACAAAGGTTGTGACATGGCTGGCAGCTTCCTCGAGTTCATCGAACACCAGACAGCGTGCCCGCACGGGCAGAGGGCGACATAGGTTCTTGACTAAAAAGAACCGTATGATATTCGGGTGTCTATGTGTGTGCTGATTCTGTCTAGAGTATGGTTTAGTTTCTGTCGTGGTTGTGTTGTACCTATACTAGTTATGTTATGTACAAATTGAATCATCATCACATCCACATAGTTTCTCTCTTTTACTGATAGCAAGGGGAAGTACCACCAGCCTGTGCATCTACATAGTTGCTCTCTTTTAGCTAAACAGCCTGGAAATCCGTAGAACTTGGGTGGCCCTCCATAGTGTATGCAAATATCGGTGCCCAAACCAGTTCTCATCCATCCGGCACCGGTGCCTACACAGCACAGACGATGCCACAAAAAAATCAAGGATATTTTAAAATATTTGTCTTCCCTGTCCAGCTAAACAACCCTTCCTCTATTTAACACAGAGACAACAGCCATCCCTCTCGTCATGTGGGAGTAGTAACTTGCATGTATTGGTGACATGACATCATAATTAATGATGAAAAAGAGGGAGGTATTACCATAACATCACACATTTATATGAGTCTAGAACCTAATTAATTAGGTCTTGCATGACACCACACACATGTTATCACCCACAATGAAGAAAATAACATATGCAGGTTACTACTATATTTAGGCTGGTCATGGTGGGGAGTAACTTAACATGCATATGTTACTAGTCTAAGTTACTACCTCCATTTTTGCAAATCAAAATAAAATAAGTTACTACCTCCACATTGGAAAGTAACATAGGTGTGGTATCATGCAAAGTGTCATTTATTGCATAGACTCATTTTGTCTTGAAATTCTACCGCAAGCGCATTGTGTAGAGAGGAGAGAGAAACAATGATTTTCTAGTTCTTATGGCTGGGCCATACTGGTATGGTCGACCGCAAGGTTTCTTAGCTTAAGACCGACTGCTACAATGTTTAAATTCGACTAAGGTCGACCACATGTGTCTTATATCTGACCTTATTTTCACATTGGAGACGCCCTTATGGTAACATAGCTAGTTACCCCAAGGCTCTCTCTCATCATTTAATTGCATGCCATGTCATCTAAATGCTTAGTTGGCAATACATGTAGGACTATGTACTTCCCAAATAACTCCCACTAGCACTATGATAAACCTAAAGAGAACCATGAAGAGAGGACGAGCCAGGGATGACGTTGGGGAGTGACGAGGTAGCGTGGCCCCGCCTTTTGTTTGAATAGTCCACTATCAGGGTCCATTTGATTCCAAGGATTTGCCTAGGAATTTTGTAGGATTAAATCCTATAGGAAATTTCCCTATGACGATTGTTTGATTCATAGGATTGATTCCCATAGGATTTTTTCCTAAGGATTCCTTTGTACAGTACTAGTTTTCGTAGGAAATCAAACATTCACCCATACCTATTTTTTAGATTCCTACTATGGTGGAATCAAACACACTTTGGTGCATATGAATTCCTATAGGATTGGAGTGAACATGACAATGCAATCCTACATTTTTCCTATTCCTACGATTTTCCTATCCTACAAATCAAACAGGCCCTCACCCATTTCCCCTGGCCTCTTCCCCCTCATCCAGGGCAGCACCATGGACTAGCCCCCGCCCCCTCCCGTCCCCCCTCCCCTCCCACCACCCCCCAAAAAAATCCCCAAATGGCGGCGCCGCCGGAACTGGAGCGCTCCTCCTAGGAGCGCATCATCGAGTCTGGCCCCATGTCTTCCGTGCCTACCGCGTCTCCGCAGCCACAACCGACTTCTCCATATTTGAGCCGCAGTTAGTTAACGCGGTGATGCCATACACAATGACACTAAAGATCTTCTTCTCGAGGATGTATGAGCTCAGGAGGATGCCTGGCTCCATCCCAGCCCTTCTGGAGGAGGACGATGTCGCGACCACACCCTGCAAACAGGAAGTGTTGAATCTCAGCCTGCCTCCCAGCTAGCTGCGAAGAGCGAGCACGGTCATGGGAACTATGCGCAAGGTTCTTGGCCGTGTATGGCTGCTGAAGAACCTGCAACTCACGGCGGAGGAGTGGGACATCATCATGTCATACGACATTCTGCACCGGCTCTGTCTTGAGGCATGTATGTGGGTCGATGGGTTCCACTTTGACCTAACCCTCAGCCTGAATCTCCGGCTCATCATCAACTTGTCAGGGCTTCAAGACAGTTGGTACCTAGTTGAGCAGGAGGATGGCCACTGCAGCATATGCATGCAGGCACTTCGAAGTGCACAATGGTGCGTCTCCGGGGATGCAACCATCCGTACCACCGCAAGTGCATCTTTACTTGGTTTGAGACCAACGCCATCTGCCCTATCTGCCGAGACAATGTGCTCGCCCATCTCTATTGACACGAGGTGCATATGCCCCCTTCTGTATGAAACTGGTCATTTGGTTGATAATTAATTAATGTACTAAACCAATGTTTCTGTTGCACGCCATGTGAACCTGTTCTATATATGTTTGCACTTGTCGGATTAAGCTTAATCCAATTTAGACAGGGAAAAAATTTAGTCTAGGATTACAATCTAATAGGAAATTGTCATCATGTCTCATAGATTTTACAAAGAGAAAACCAATACGAATCAATGTTCATCATATCACTACATAATATGAAACAACAGTCTAATCATCGCTTTCGGCACCGTCGTGTTCTAGATCCACATATTCCCACTCGGTTGGATCTTCTTCCCCCTGCCATTCATCATACATGTCCTGAGATTCATCAGGTAAAACCAGTTTATTCCTGTCTTTGTCGACTACACTAACCTCGAAGGTGAAATCTACTTGTCCATCATGCGTAGAGCCACCTCTAGCAATCAAATTTTCATCGACGTCAGCCAGTTCAGTTACCATACAACCACTGGGATCATCTTGGTGGGCAACATTTGTGGTGACTAGCTCGTCATACTCATTCACATCATAGCTGCTCCTTGCCTCAAACTTTTGCACATATTGCTAGTCCTTATTATCTCTGTCATCCAAGAAAATTACCTTGGAAGCTTGAGTTACCAAAATATAAGGTTCCTCCTTGTACCACTCAGCAGTAGTATTGATCGATATGAAATTCCCATCATTTTTGGGGCCTCCTTTCTTGTTCGGATCTTGGTCATACCAATAACACTTGAATAGAACCATAGATCGACCACCAGTCTTGTCATTATAATTCAACTCAATAACTTCTTTTACGCGACCATAATGATCATAGTCATCTGACTTCGTCATTTTGGCTGTCAAGTGCTCTCCACTGGTCGTGATGCCACTATTTTGTGCCTTCAGATGTTTCTCACGCTCATAAGTGCTGTAGTGGATACCATCGTCATTGCAAGCTGAAGCTGTCTGCACTCTCTTTGCCGGACCACGTGATAGGGCATAGAGACCATCACTAACATCGCCTGGATTCTCTTCACGCAGCTTCGTGATCTGTAATTATAAAAAATAATCAAGAGGTCATCTCATGTGGAAAATTCGTATGCAATTCAAAGTTCAATTGACCATCTTACATGATTCCTAAACCATTCCTGAAACCCACCCCCACATACTGGTGCAGCATAATCTTTTCCTTTGGTTGCTTTAAATAACCTACAAAAACGATACTGAAGTAAGACATCTGAACATATCTTGCTACAAGTTTCATTTCATTTATGTGAGGATATGTATGAATAGTGCTTACACAACAAAGTTTTCAGTCTCATCTACGTTATTCAACACATACCAAGTAAGTTGGTCATATTCATGCTGCATTAATGTTATATGTTCCTTCTTTCCTACTAGACAAACACTACGGTTGAAAATAGATTTTTCAACTTCTTCAATTCTGCCACCCATACTGGATCTCGTTTTACGATCAGGAATATATCTTGAGAAAAATGCAAATGCTTCTGCAGCAATGTATGGCTCTGCAATGCAAACCTCTGCTCTAGCCTTGTTCCTGACAGTATGCTTGAAAGTGCAAAGTCGACGTTCTATAGGGTACATCCATCTGTACTGTATGAGACCTCTATAAAGTGCATCTTCAGTCAAATGAACAGGCAAATGCACCATCACATCAAAGAAGGCTGGTGGATATACCAGCTCAAGCTTGCACAGGATTCTGCTATGTCCGTCTGAAGACGCAGTACAACTCTTCTGTCCAAAGTTTTGCTATAGATTTCCCTAAAGAACTTTCCCAACTCTGCAAGCACGTTGTACAAATCCTTCTCACTAAACCTTTAACGCCAAGAGCTAAAAGACGTAGTATGTGGCAATCGTGAGTTTTCAAACCTTGGATCTTGTTCCCCTCTCCATTGATACAATTTGCAATGTTGGAAGAAAATCCAGATGGGAACTTCACACCTCGGAGGAAGTCACCAAATAGTAACCTTTTATTCATCGGCAAGGTAAATTCTGCACCTCGAAAATTGTAATGTTTTTCACCGCCCGTATCAACCGTATCTTCAGGATGCAGCTTCAAGTTGTTGTTAACGTTGAGTTTTTCGCAGTCAAGCCTAGCATTATAGCTATCTTTTGTCTTAGATGGAATGTTGAGTAATGTGCCTATAATGTTGTCACATATATTTTTCTCCATGTGCATGACATCAATATTATGTCCAAGTGTCTTACCAGCCCAATACGGCAAGTCCCATAGAGTGGATCTGCGCTTATAAAATATTCTCGATTCCTTTTCCTTCCCTTTGGAATCTAGTGCCACTTCTTCCGCTCTCTTCCTTTTGGATGCTTCTCGTACTGTCAGTGCATCTTCTGTATTCTTTCTTTTACCTCGTCTGGCAGCTGGTTGTTTTCCTGGTTTGACATTTTTGACCTTTTGTAAATGCGCCTGCAACTCATCTGCAGTGAACTTTTGTGGTGCAATGCCATATTCAGTCCTCTTTCCATAGAACTGCAATTTTTTCAAGTTTTTTTTGGAATTTGTGGCCTTGAGGAAGAAAAACCCAGTGGCCAAGGAAACTAGTCTTATTTTGTAGCCTCACCGTGACCTGTTTTTTCTCACAGCAAACACATGCGTTATAACCTGCTGTCACTCTTCCTGACATAGTGCTAAGAGCTGGAAAATCATAGGTCCAGAATAACACAGCATCACACATAGGGAACTTGGCATCTTCATGGTTGCTGGCAAGGATATCAGGAGTCATGACACCCTTCCATAGTTCCTTCAAGTCTCGTATAAGAGGCTGCATGAATAGATCAAAATCCTTCCTAGGTGATTTGGGACCTGGGATGAGTAAACCCAGCAAGCAGTTCGACATCTTCATGGTTGCATGCCCAAGGAGGCAGGTTGTAAATTGTAGCAAGTACTAGCCACATGCTGTATGAGTTACTCATGTTGTCAAATGGGTTAAATCCATCTGTAGCTAGGCCAAGTCTCAGGTTCCTTGGATCCGCTGCAAATCCTGGATGGGCCTTGTCCAAGTTCTTCCATTCATCTCCATTAGCTGGATGTGTGAGTAAGTAATCGTCTAGCTTGAGAATCTCTTTGGGCCATCTTGTTTCCTTAGATGTTTGTTTTGACTAAAACAACCTCTTCAATCTATCTATAATTGAAAAATAACTCAAAACCTTACAAGGATCTTTCTTCTTTTTATCACCATTTTTCCATCTTGATTCATTACATACTAGGCATTCATCGAGGTTTTCATAAATCCTCCCAGAACAGTACACAGTTATTTGGACAAAAATGGATCTTCTCATATGATACTCCAAGTACCTTGATGTACTGTTTCATCTCATAAAAGGACTTACCTAGGGATTGACTCGTTGTACACCTTAATCACTGAATCGAAAGCTTTGTTGGTAATCTTGTTTAACGACTTCTCCTTTATTAATTTCATTACCATTTCGAATCTTGAGATACCAGAATCAGGGTCCACTGAACACTTGGCATCTTCTATCAAGTCATAGAAAAGTGATCTTTTAAGAGAAGGAGCACCTTTTTTGCTTGCACTAGGGTACATGTCCTTTAACAAACCATAAAGGTCCTCATCCTCGATCTGATGAGCTTTAGGCGGATCTGCATCAGCTAGAGCATCAAGAACAGCCTGATCATAAGGTTCACCATGTTTAGTCCACCTAATATATGTGTGTTGCATCCCATTAACGAAAGTATAGTCTGCGACTCTGCTCTGACTCAGCTCTTTATAATTAAGGCAGTGTCGACATGGGTAAAACACATTCGAGTCACCATTATGCTGTCTAACAAACTTCATGAATTCATTAACACCTTCCCAGTATGAAGATGTGGCTTTTTTTCCATTTAGGATAGAGATGGTTAGAAGCTTTCAAGATATTTCACCGAACAGGTTGATTACAGATCTAATTAAGCCAAGATATCTGAGTAACCTGATTGAATATAGAACTATAAATGCCACATAATTTTACCTTATTTCAGAAAGTGAGTGCAGAACTATGTTACATATTTGAGAGAACAGATCGACTGAGCACAAAATGACAATCAATTCAAACAAACAAATCAAGTGCGGAACAATATCAAACGAGCAGATCGAGTACGAAACTACTTCTAGGGAATGATTGAGCGAACTAAGGATATTATAAGCGTATCGTGGGGATCGACCAACTGACCGCTGGCCTGTGTGCGCCTCGAAAAGAACGGTGCCGCCAGCAATGGTGTCCGTCCGCCCTGGCTGATAGACAGAGTGTGAATGTTTTGGTGTGTGGCTTGTGGTTTTGACCGCCTGCGCGTCTCTAGAAGAATGGCACAAATAGACAGTAGCTGGCTGTTGGAGTGAAGGCGCGAGTTGGAAGGCACGAGTGGGAAAGTTTTGGCGCGCGCGGGGGTATGTGTCCTGGTTGTCAACAATTTTCACGCGAAAATATCGGCCAAAATTTTCTCCCTCGTTTTTTTCTTCCTTGTTGAGATTTGGAATTTTTATTACTAAGCCCATGAAATTAGCCTATCAGGCCCAATCATAGCCCAAAACCTTCAATTCGGCCTTTTCATTGTCTTGTGGCCGCCGACCATAGCGCATTCAGTTTCGGAGTGAGCCCATGAAGAACAGGGCATCCGCCCCCAGTTATCCCAGAATCTTTTTAATTCGGCCTTTATGGTCATCCCCTTCCCTAGCCCCCCTAGAAAAAGCTCTGCCTACCTATGTTGTTTTGTTGAAACAACTGCATTACTAGTAAGTTCCACATACCCTGCACGTGAGAACCAGATAATAGACATATGACATATCATCACTATATAAAATTACAATAGATAATTTTCAAAAAAATATAATTTGATCGACATCTATATAGTATGTGTGTATATTTGGTCCTTTACTTTGTACCATATATATTTAGACCCAGCAATGGACCGATGTCAAAACAGCGGACGGGGCTGAAAAAAAGTCCATCATGCGCACGTTTTATTTGTAGAGAGGCTGACACATGGGACCCAGCAGCGCGGTCTTATAGAGATGCTGCATCGAGCAACATTGCCAAGTTCGAAATAGGGAGGCGCGAGCGAGAAAAAAGTCCAGCGTGGTGAGAGGCTAACATGGAGGACCCAACAACGTTATCAAGTTCGACCCGAAAAAATAGTCCAACATACACACATGCCTTTTTGAGGTCAGGGAACTTTTTTTTTAGTTGAGGCTCAGGGAACTACTGTGCACAGGCCAGTGAAATTTGAGAAAGGGTCCCATGGAGCATAGGCAAGAACATTTTAATTCGGTCCTGTCAGGGTCAAGGGACTACTTAGCATAGCCTATTGAAATTTAAGAAAGGAGACCATGGAGTATAGCGCATGTAGATGGACCATGTAGAATAGCCCAAAATATTTTTAATTTGGACTTTTGAGCATTGCCCCTCAACCTCTTAAAAAAACTCCGCCTCCACCTCTTAAAAAACTCCGCTATATTTTTAAGAAACTCGTCCATTATATATGAGGCATTTTATAAATTGAAATGCCAGGAGGCTGCCCATTTATTTTTTAAAATATAAACACGGACACATGACATCTTTAAAAAAAAATTAAAACATAACTTGAAGGTACTAAGGAATGCTTAATAATTTATTCTCTATAAATATCTTTGGCGTAGTGGCGACACACACAGTTTAAATCTATTGGAAGTCCAAAACAGCAGACGCGGCCGAAAAAATGTCTATCATACATACACACCTTTCATTTAAAGATAGACCGACATGTGGGTCCCACCAGCACGACCTTATACAGGTGCTGTATTGAGCAATGTTGCCAAGTTAGAAACAGGGAGGCGCGAGCGAGAAAAAGTCCATCATGCACACGTTGTTATAATGAGAGGCTGACATGGGGGGACCCAGCAGCCTAAAAAAAGGCTAATGCAGCAAGCAACATTATCAAGTTAGAAACACGGAGCGCAAGCAGAGAAAAAAGTTAATCATACAACCGATCCTTCTAATGAGAGGCTATCATGTGGGACCCAGCTGCATGACCAAATGGCAGATTCGTCAAGCAATGCTATCTAGTTAGGAACAAGGTGGCGCTAGAGTAGAAAACAAAGTCCATCATACCCATGATTCTTCTAATGTGAGACTGACATAAGGAACCCACCAACACAGCTAATGTAGCGCGCAATGCTATCAAGTTCGAAACACGGAGGCGCGACCGAGGGAAAAAATTATATCATACACACGTTTCTTCTAATGAGAGGATGACTTGTGGGGTCCAGGAGTTTGATTAAACGGCTAATGCAGCGAGCAACGCTATCATGTTCGGAACACGAAGGCGCGACAGAGGGTAAAAAATCCATCATACACACGTTTCTTCTAATGAGAGGATGACATGTGGGGCCCAGCATCGTGATTAAATGGTAGATGCATCGAACAATGCTATCAAGTTCGGAACAAGGTAGAACGAGCCAAGGAAAAAAAATCTATCATACACACGTTTCTTCTAATGAGAGGATGACATGTGGGGCTCAGGAGGTTGGTTAAACGGTAGATGCGTCGAGCAACGCTATCAACTCGGAACGGTGTAGCGCCAGTGAAGGAAAAAATTCCATCATACACACGTTTTCTTCTAATGAGAGGATGACATGTGGGTCCTAGGAGGTTGATTAGACGGTAGATACATCGAGCAGCGCTATCAACTTTGGAACAGGGTAGTGCGAGTGAAGGGAAAAATTCCATCATACACATGATCCTTCTAATGAGAGGCTGGCATGTGGGACCTAGCAGCCTGACTAAATGGCATATGCCTCGAGCAACATTATCGAGTTCAAATCAGGGAGGCATGACCGAATAGTATGGTCCGCTAGAGACACTGATGTCCGTGACCCACACGCCTCAAAAGACTTCGGCGATCAACATCGTGCGTGGAAACGCAAATCTTGCTTCTACCACGCGGAAGCCGAGCTTCCTCCATGTTTTTAGTAGAACTGTCATAGTAGAGGGCCGTGAAACAGGGAAAAAAGTTTTCCATCGGCCACGGTCGAGCCGAGAATTTCGTCGCGGAAGACACGCCTTCTACGACGACTGTGGGCTAATTTGTTGCGGAAGGAAACTTTTCTTTTAGTGTATGAGAAGAACACCACATGCAATGATATCAGTGGATCCATGTCGTTTATTAGAAGAACACACATGCAATGACATCTAGTGGATCGATGTGGTTTATGAGAAGAACACCACATGCTAGAGTGGCATCAGTGGATCCATGTGTTTTCTATGAAGAACACACATGCAATGACATCTGGTAGATCAATGTGGTTTATGAAAATAACAACACATACAGGAGTGGCATTAGTGGATCCATGTGGTTTTTTGAAAAGGACACACATGCAATGACAACTGGTGGATCCATGTGGTTTATGAACAGAACACCACATGTTGGGGTGGCATCATTGCATGTGTTCTTTTCCAAAACCACAATGATGCACAGTAACACACACACACATGCAATGAACTCTAGTGGATCAATGTGGTTTATGAGAAGAACACCACATGCAATGACATCAGTGGATCCATGTGGTTTATGAGAAGAACACACATATTGGAGTGGCATTAGTGGATCCATGTGGTTTATGAAAAGAAAAAAACATGCCATGACTCTGGTGGTTGTTTGTGAAAAGGACACACATGGAATGACTCTGGTGGATCTAGGTGGTTTATGAACAGAATAAACATGCAATCACTCTAGTGGTGGTTTATGAAAATGACACACATGCAGTGACTCTGGTGGATCCAGGTGGTTTATGAAAAGAACAAACATGCAATGACTCTAGTTGTGGTTTATGAAAAGGTCACACATGCAATCACATCAGTGGATCCATGTGGTTTATGAGAAGAACACACATGCTGGAGTGGCATTAGTGGATCCAAGTGGTGGTTTATGAAAAGAACACACATGCAATGACTCTAGTGGTGGTTTACGAAAAGTACACACATGCAATGACTCTAGTGGATCTAAGTGGTTTATGAAAAGAACAAACATGCAATGACTCTAGTTGTGGTTTATGAAAAGGACACACATGCAATGACCCTGGTGGATCCAAGTGGTGGTTTATGAAAAGAACAAACATGCAATGACTCTAGTTATGGTTTATGAAAAGAACACACATTCAATGACATTACTGGTGGTTTAGGAAAAGAACACATATGCAAAGACACGCAATGACACTGCTGGATCCATGTGGTTTATGAAAAGGACAAACATGCAACAACAACTGGTGGATCCTTGTGGATTATGAAAAGAACACCACATGCTGGAGTGGCATCACTGCATGTGTTCTTTTCCAAGACGACAGTGATGCACACTGACACACACACATGCAATGAACTCTAGTGGATCAATGTGGTTTATGAGAAGAACACCACATGTAATGACATCATTGTATCCATGTGGTTTATGAGAAAAACACATACTGGAGTGGCATTAGTGGATCCAAGTGGTGGTTTATGAAAAGAAAAAACATGCCATGACTCTGGTGGTTGTTTGTGAAAAGGACACACATGGAATGACTCTGGTGGATCTAGGTGGTTTATGAACAGAATAAACATGCAATCACTCTAGTGGTGGTTTATGAAAATGACACACATGCAGTGACTCTGGTGGATCTAGGTGGTTTATGAAAAGAACAACCATGCAATGACTCTAGTTGTGGTTTATGAAAAGGTCACACATGCAATCACATCCGTGGATACATGTGGTTTATGAGAAGAACACAAATGCTGGAGTGGCATTAGTGGATCCAAGTGGTGGTTTATGAAAAGAACACACATGCAATGACTCTAGTGGTGGTTTATGAAAAGTACACACATGTAATGACTCTGGTGGATCTAAGTGGTTTATGAAAAGAACAAACATGCAATGACTCTAGTGGTGGGTTATGAAAAGGACACACATGCAATGACTCTACTGGATCCAGGTGGTTTATGAATAGAACAAACATGCAATGCCTCTAGTTGTCGTTTATGAAAACGACACACATGCAATGGCACTGGTGGATCCAAGTGGTGGTTTATGAAAAGAACAAACATGCAATGACTCTAGTTGTGGTTTATGAAAAGGACACACATGCAATGACTCTAGTTGTGGTTTATGAAAAGGACACACATGCAATGACATGCAATGGATCCAGGTGGTTTATGAAAAGGAAACACATGCAATGACTCTAGTGGTGGTTTAGGAAAAGAACAAACATGGAATGACTCTGGTTATGGTTTAGGAAAAGAACACACATGCAATGACACTAGTGGTGGTTTTTGAAAAGAACACACATGCAAAGCCATGCAATGACACTGGTGGATCCATGTGGTTTATGAAAGGGACACACATGCAATGACAACTGGTGGATCCATGTGGTTTCTGAAAAGAACACCACATGCTAGAATGGCATCATTGCATGTGTACTTTTCCAAAACCACAGTGATGCACACTAACACACACACACATGCAATGAACTCTAGTAGATCAATGTGGTTTATTAGAAGAACACCACATGCCGTGATAGCTACGGATCCATGTGGTTTATGAGAAGAACACACATGCTG
Source organism: Avena insularis (assembly GCA_023614405.1). Taxonomy (NCBI): domain Eukaryota; kingdom Viridiplantae; phylum Streptophyta; class Magnoliopsida; order Poales; family Poaceae; genus Avena; species Avena insularis. The sequence goes on along the minus strand of CM042696.1, from coordinate 281,786,088 downwards.
TTGTGGCATTAGTGGACCCAAGTGGTAGTTTATGAAAAGAACACACATACAATGACTCTCGTGGTATTTTATGAAAAGGACACACATGCAATGACTCTGGTGGATTCAGGTGGTTTATGAAAAGAACAAACATGCAATGAGTCTGGTTATGGTTTATGAAATGGACACACATGCAATGACACTGGTGGATCCAAGTGGTGGGCTATGAAAAGAACAAACATGCAATAACCTTAGTTGTGGTTTATGAAAAAGACACACATACAATGACATGAAATGGATCATGGTGGTTTATGAAAAGGACACACATGCAATGACTCTAGTAATGGTTTAGGAAAATAACAAACATGCAATGACACCAGTGGATCCAAGTGGTTTATGAAAAGAACAAACATGCAATGACTCTGGTTGTGGTTTAGGAAAAGAACACACATTCAATGACACTAGTGGTGGTTTAGGAAAAGAACACATATGCAAAGACATGCAATGACACTGGTGGATCCAAGTGGTGGTTTATGAAAAGGACACACATGCAATGACAACTGGTGGATCCATGTGGTTTATGAAAAGAACACCACATGCTGGAGTGGCATCATTGAATGTGTTATTTTCGAAAACAACAGTGATGCACACTAACACACACACATGCAATGAACTCTAGTGGATCAATGTGGTTTATGAGAAGAACACCACATGCAATGACATCATTGAATCCATGTGGTTTATGAGAAGAACACACATGATGGAGTGGCATTAGTAGATCCAAGTGGTGGTTTATGAAAAGAACACACATGCAATGACTCTAGTGATGGTTTATGAAAAGGACACACATGCAATGACTTTGGTGGATCCAGGTGGTTTATGAAAAGAACAAACATGCAATGACTCTAGTGGTGGTTTATGAAAATGACACACATGCAATGACACTGGTGGATCCAAGTGGTGGTTTATGAAAAGAACAAACATGCAGTGACTCTAGTTGTGGTTTATGAAAAGGACACATGCAATGGATCTAGGTCCATTATGAAAAGGACACACATCCAATGACTCTAGTGGTGCTTTAGGAAAAGAACAAACATGCAATAACACCGGTGGATCCAAGTGGTTTATGAAAAGAACAAACATGCAATGACTCTGGTTGTGGTTTAGGAAAAGAACACACATGCAATGACACTAGTGGTGGTTTAGGAAAAGAACACACATGCAAATACATGCAATGACACTGATGGATTCATGTGGTTTATCAAAAGGATACGCATGCAATGACAAGTGGTGGATCCATGTGGTTTATGAAAATAAAACCACATGCTAGAGTGGCATGATTGCATGTGTTCTTTTGTAAAACCATAGTGATGCACACTTACACACACACATTCAATGAACTCTAGTGGATCAATGTGGTTTATGAGAAGAACACCACATGCAATGACATCAGTGGATCCATGTGGTTTATGAGAAGAACACACATGCTGGAGTGGCATTAGTGGATCCGTGTGGTTTATGAAAAGAACAAACATCCAATGACTCTAGTGGTGGTTTATGAAAAGGACACACATGCAATGACTCTGGTGGATCCAGGTGGTTTATGAAAAAAACAAATATGCAATGACTCTAGTGGTGGTTTATGAAAAGGAGACACATGCAATGACTCTGGTGGATCCAGGTGGTTTTTGAAAAGAACAAACATGCAATGGCTCTAGTTGTGGTTTATGAAAAGGACACACATGCAATGACACTAGTGGATCCATGTGGTGGTTTACGAAATAAAAAACATGCAATGACTCTAGTTGTGGTTTATGAAAAGGACACACATGCAATGACATGCAATGGATCCAGGTGGTTTATGAAAAGGACACACATGCAACGACTCTAGTGGTGGTTTAGGAAAAGAACAAACATACAATGACACCGGTGGATCCAAGTGGTTTATGAAAAGAATAAACATGCAATGACTCTAGTTGTGGTTTAGGAAAAGAACACACATGCAATGACACTAGTGGTGGTTTATTAAAAGTGAAGGAAATATGCCCTGAGAGGCAATAATAAAGTTTTTATTATATATTCCTTATATATGATAGATGTTTATTTTACATGCTAGAATTGTATTGATCAGGAAACATCAATACATGTGTGTTTAATAAACAAAAAGGGTTCCTAGTTATTCCTCTCTTATAGACTAGCTTGTTGATTAACAAGATGATCAAGGTTTGTTGATCATGGACATTGGATGTTGTTAATAACAAGGTCACACCATTGGTGGAATGATGTGCTGAACATTCATCCGAAGTATAGCAATACGATCAAGTCATTATGTTTATATTGCTATAACATCATACGAAGTAATCTTTATCCTTAGGCCATGAGATCATGTTAATTGCTAACACCGGAAGAGTATCTTGATAACATCAAACATCACACCGTAACAGGGTGACTATAAAGATGGGTTCAGTACTACGAAGGTGTTATGTTGAGGATCATGGATCAAGAGTGGAATTTGTCAATCCCGATGACGGATAGATATACTCTGGGCCCTCTCGGTGATATCACATTAAGATAGCTTGCAAGCAAGTGATGTGATCACTAGAATGTTATATCACGGGAACAAAAAAAGAGTGCATGTCGGTAACGAGATCAAACTAGGTATGGAGATACCGATGATCGAATCTCGGACATGTAATATATAGAGAGACAAAGGGATTTAGTTACAAGCGTTAAAGGTTCTCACGATCACAGAAGTCATTGTTGAATGTGTAGGAGTCAGTACGGATCTCTAGGTCCCTCTGCTAATTATTGATCGGAGAAGGGTCTCGATCATGTCTGCATTATTCGCGAACCGTAGGGTGGCACACTTAAGAGTTACCGGACACCATTTTGGAGCACATATGTTTCAGACGAAAGAATTGCAAAGCGCAGGAATTGTTTCAATAGAAACCAAAAATTGTTTCAGCTGAAATTGGAGAAAGAGGTTCTGCATGTGATATTGAAATATTGCAAGGGGCTATATGTGAATGTTTGTTAATTAAAGTAATTAACAAAATTCTGAATAAATTTAATAAAAGAGTTTTATTAAATGAGAGAGCATTAAATTTGCAGAAATTTAATACATTTAAAGTGGAGACTTTAAAAGGGAATGTGAAGAGGCATTTTAATGTGGAGGGGTTACCACCACATGAATGGGGGAGGTGAGGGGTCACCCCCCATGCGCCGGCCATGGAGAGGAGGGGCACCCCCCTCCTCCTATAAAAGGCCACCCATTCCGTCGTTCATCCTCACACCTCCTTGTGAAGGATCTCTCTCCCCCTCTAGAATTATTCCCCCATGGTCTCGGATTAGCGAGATACATGTCCCGGTGGCTTTTCGTCTGGAAGGAGTTGCTGCTTCCGCTGGATCGCTGGAGCGAGGAGGTCGAGGTTGTCCGGTGGCTTGAACGTGTGTGCGAGTACGGATGCGCTGCTGAGTTGTGGCGGTCGGACTTCCTCACGATCTTGAGATCGGCAAGTGTACGACTACATCAACCACGAGTTCCTACTAGTTAACAAAACTCGTTGTCTTCGAGGTTAAGTTCTCGTTGGATGCATGTCCACTCGTTGCTTTGTACCTAGTAGATAGATCTTGGCGTGTAGTTCACACCATAGGAAATTTTTTGTTTTCTATGCTATGGACCCAACAGTGGTATCAGAGCCTGATCTATGCGTAGGTGCTTTGCGCTGGTAGTACACATATGTTTATATGTGGGCGATGTTGATCATGTTATTGCATGTTCTATGTATTTTGGATATTGGTGGCATAGTAGGATGAAGCGGCCCGGACCAACCATACATGTCATCGTACATGAGACCGGTTCCACGACTGACATGCAACTTGATTTGCATAAGTGGTTGGCGGGTGTCTGTCTCTCCTAATATCTGATTTACAACGAGTTGCTAATAACTTAGTTATTCTCGTTGTGGTTCATGTTCGTAGGTGAGAACGGTTCTATCTCCGAAAGCCCTAAGCCACGTAAAACTTGCAATTGATAAATTAGAGGCGTCTAGTTTCGATCGTTGCTAGGCTAGTGTATTGATATGGTATTGTTGTAAGTAGATGTATGATAGATACTCTTACAACAAACTCAACGTGTAAGTTCCATAGACCTTGGCCTTACACACAAAGGAATGATAGAGATCATACCACGATGCAAGTGATAGAGATCAAATGCATGGACCATATCATCTCACTTTACACATTAGATGTTTGCATCTTATACTGCTAGTTTGGCGCTTTTGGTAGCATTATAAGATGATCCCTCATTTAGATATCAAGATAAAAATGTGTTCTTCCTTAAGTATGCACCATTCTGTGGATCGTGTTTCGAGACATCACGTGATGATCGGATGTACTCGAATCTACGCTTTCATAGGAACGGGTGTAAGACAGTTTTACACACGCGAATACTAAGGATCTTACTTGGCGAGCCTAGCATGTATAGACATGGCCTCAGAACATGGACCGAAAGGTTATGAATGAGTCATATAGTTGATATGATGCCCATATAGATGATCGCCTTTGAAGCTACATCAACTCACGTGATGATCGGACTTGGTGTAGTGGATTTGGTTCATGTAATCACCAAAAGGACACGAGGGATGTCGTTTTTTAGTGGGAGTTCATTAGTAATTTGGATTAGTTGAACTCAATCTATTATAAACTTAGTATAAATAAACTTTACAAATTCTATTGTAGATGGCACCACCTGCTTTTAATTTCAATGTGTTCGTGGAGAAAGAGAAACTTGCTGCGAATGGTAGAAACTTCACCAAATGGGCTATGAATTTGATGAAGGGAATATGCCTGAGAGGCAATAATAAAGTGGTTATTATCTTATTCCATGTTTATGATAAATGATTATTTAACATGCTAGAATTGTATTGATCGGAAACATCAATACATGTGTGTTTAATAAACAAAAAGGGTTCCTAGTTATGCCTCTCTTATAGACTAGCTTGTTGATTAACAAGATGATCAAGGTTTCCTGATCATGGACATTGGATGTTGTTAATAACAAGGTCACACCATTGGTGGAATGATGTGATAAACATTCATCCGAAGTATAGCATTACGATCAAAGTCATTATGTTTATATTGCTATAACATCAAACGAAGTAATCTTTATCCTTAGACCATGAGATCATGTTAATTGCTAACACCGAAAGAGTATCTTGATAACATCAAATGTCACACCGTAACAGGGTGACTATAAAGATGGGTTCAGTGCTACGAAGGTGTTATGTTGAGGGTCATGGATCAAGAGTGGAATTTGTCAATCCCGATGACGGATAGATATACTCTGGGCCCTCTCGGTTATATCACATTGAAATAGCTTGCAAGCAAGTGATGTAATCACTAGAATGTTATATCACGGGAACAAGAAAATAGTGCATGTCGGTAACGAGATCAAACTAGGTATGGATATACCGATGATCGAATCTCGGACATGTAATATATCGCGAGACAGAGGGATTTAGTTACAAGTGTTAAAGGTTCTCACGATCACAGAAGTCATCGTTGAATGTGTAGGAGTCAGTATGGATCTCCAGGTCCCGCTGCTGATTATTGATCGGAGAGGAGTCTCGATCATGTCTGCATTATTCGCGAACCGTAGGGTGACACACTTAAGGGATACCGACACCATTTGGAGCAAATATGTTTCAGATAGAGATTTAAGAAAGCGCTGGAATTATTTCAATAGACACCAAAACTATTTCGGGTGAAATTGCTGAAATTGGTTCTGCATGTAATATTGAAATGTTGCAGGGGGTTTTATGTGAATGTTTGTTAATTAAAGTAATTAACAAAATTCTGAATAAAAAATAATAAAAGAGTTTTATTAAATGAGAGAGCATTAAATTTGGAGAAATTTAATGCATTTAAAGTGGAGACTTTAAAAGAGAATGTGAAGGGGCAAATTTATGTGGAGGGAGTTACCACCACATGAATGGAGGAGGTGAAGAGTCACCTCCTCCATGCGCCGGCCATGAAGGAGGGGCACCCCCTCTCCTCCTATAAAAGGCCACCCCTCCTCACTTCTCACACACACCTCCTTGTGAAGGATCTCTCTCCCCCTCTAGTATTATTCCCCCATGGTCTCGGATTAGCGAGATACATGTTCCCGGTGGCTTTATCTAGAAAGGAGTTGCTGCTTCTGCTGCTTTGATGGACGGAGGTTGTCGGGGTACCGGACGTGTGTGCCATCACGGATGCACCGCTGCTTTGCGGTGCTGGACTTGGTGGTGCTGGAGCTGGATCTGATGGACGTGCTGGAGCCGGACCTGCTGGACTTCATCACGATCTTGAGATCGGCAAGTGTACGACTACATCAACCACGAGTTCCTACTCGTTAACAAAGCTCGTTGTCTTCGAGGGTAAGTTCTCCATGGATGTATGTCCACCCGTTGCTCTGTATCTAATAGATAGATCTTGGCGTGTAGTTCACACCATAGGAACATTTTTGTTTTCTATGCTGCGGACCCAACAGTGGTATCAGAGCCTGATCTATGCGTAGGTGCTTTGCACGGGTAATACACATATGTTGATATGTGGGCGATGATGATCATGTTATTGCATCTTCTATGTATTTTGGATATTAGTGGCGTAGTGGGATGAAGCGGCCCGGACCAACCTTACATGTCATCGTACATGAGACCGGTTCCACCACTGACATGCAACTTGTTTTGCATAAGTGGCTGGCGGGTGTCTGTCTCTCCTACTATAGTCAATATCTGATTTACAACGAGTTGCTAATAACTTAGTTATCCTCGTTGTGGTTCATGTTCGTAGGTAAGAACGGTTCTATCTCCGAAAGCCCTAAGCCACGTAAAACTTGCAATTGATAAATTAGAGGCGTCTAGTTTAGATCGTTGCTGGGCTAGTGTATTGATATGGTATTGTTGTAAGTAGATGTATGATAGATACTCTTACAACACACTCAACGTGTAAGTTCCATAGACCTTGGCCTTACACACAAAGGAATGATAGAGATCATATCACGATGCAAGTGATAGAGATCAAATGCATGGACCATATCATCTCACTTTACACGTTATATGTTAGCATCTTATACTGCTAGTTTGGCACTTTCTGTAGCATTGTAAGATGATCCCTCTTTTAGATATCAAGATAAAAATGTGTTCTTCCTTAAGTATGCACCGTTCTATGGATCGTGTTTCGAGACATCACGTGATGATCGGGTGTTCTCAACTCTACGCTTTCATGCAACGGGTGTAAGACAGTTTTACACACGCGAATACTAAGGTTTTTACTTTCCGAGCCTAGCATGTACAGACATGGCCTTGGAACACGGACCAAAATGTTAAGCATGAGTCATATAGTTGATGTGATGACCATATTGATGCTCGCCTTTGAAGCTACACCGACTCACGTGATGATCGGACTTGGTGTAGTGGATTTGGTTCATGTAATCACCGAAAAGGCACGAGGGATGTCGTTTTTGAGTGGGAGTTCATTTCTAATTTGGATTAGTCGAACTCAATTTGTCATAAACTAAATCGAAGTGAATTTGCATAATTTGTTGTAGTCATTCGCATTCGTTTTCTACCTTATGCTTAGTTTTTATTTGAGATAATAGAACTACAGAATTTTGGATATTTACTTTACGAACTGGTATCGTATTGTTTTGAATGTCAATTTAAAGTTTATAAGTCCTATTGCAAACTTTCAGCAAACTCTATTTACTCCATGGAGTTTAATAAGTGGTATTAAATCAGGAGTAAGAATTCCAATCTTAGTATCTAAAGTATCATGTTTGCCTCCATGATTATTGATATTCAAAAAGTTGTTTTAATATCAAGATTATATTGGAGCTGAAAATTGTTTCAGAAACCATCATGTGTGAAAGATATTGTGATATCTGAAACAATGTTTTTGGTTGCATTATGATAGAGTATAATTTAGCAAAATACATGTTATCATATTGTATGAGAATTTGTGAAGGATGGAGATGCTAGGCATCCGAATCTACCAAAAAGGTTTTGGGAACTGATATTATACTCGTGATTCTTCCTTATAAGCTATAGTAGCTTGATCATGAAAGTTGTCATGATAAGGATGAATAGAAGATGTAAGTAAAATGTTTACTACACTAATAGATTACTAAAGAATGGATTTTTGAAAGAACACCAATCATTTGATGATGGTGATCCACTTCAAAGTGCAAGTCCAAAGGTATTAGTATTTGACTATATACTCTTTGTACCATGTGTCATGTTGATGACACCACTATTGATGTTGATAGATTCTTTTAAAAGAAAAGGAATTGCTGAAAGAGAATCTATAAAATATTTGGCAGAAAATAAAAGGTTGGAGATGTCCAACTTAGGTATATAGAAGATATACATGTTATGGCTATATTCCTTGCTTGTTAAACAATGTGGTTCTTAGGTATTGGATACCGAATTGGTTGGTATGAAGTGTCATACATGACAACGCAATTCATGAACTACAATGGCCTAAGTAACCAGCAAGAGAATGAGTGACGATGTTCATCGAAAACAAATAAAGTGTTATTGTGTTTTTCGTTGTCATCAAACCAAGCCTTCAAGATTTGTTTAAATAATTGTTATTTTGTTCCGGTATTATGAGAACAATGGTTGTTCAAATAATTACCGTATTCCATAAAGGATGGATGAACTTTTACAAGTCTAGTTGGAGAAATCACATCCATAAACACTATTGCTAAAATGTCGCAAGACAAATGATTGAAAGATCACTTATGAAGTGACATCGCTGTTTGAATTATATTTGAAAGAAAACATGAAGAAACACCATGTTGATGGAATTTTGGAGTCCTTGATTTTGATCAATTGACGCATGTGAGACTTTCCTCAAGATAATTAAAACTCCGTTCATAGGCCAAAGAGGAACGGATGACTAGCTTATTGGAAATTGTGCATGCTGATGTGCATAAGTCCATTATGTGTAGCCATATGCGATGGATCTTTTTGCTTCATATGCGCTCTTCAAGAATTTGAGTGAATATATCTGTATATTTACTTAATAAGGAAGAAGTATGAAACATTTGAAAATTGTTCAAAGACTTTCAAGATGAAGTGGAAAATCATTGTAACAAGAAAATAAAGAGTTTATGATTCGATCATAAAGGAAGATATTTGAGTTACATGTTTAGAAAAAACACCTAAGACTTGAGGAATTGTTCCATGATTTGTGTTTCCCGATAAACCATAGGAGTATGGCATATTCGAGAGATAAAATCAAACCATGTTTGACATGATAAGATCAAGGGTGTCATTTATAAATCTGCCATTATGTTTTAAGGATTGAAGCTTTAGAGACTACCGCTTTTACAATGAAAAGAGCACCATCGTGATCCGTTGAAATGACACCATATGAGTTATGGTTTGGGATAAAACCCGAATTGTCTTTTCTTAAATTTTGGTATGCTATGCATAAGTAAAATGTTTACAACCAAGGTTGGATAAGCACATCTTTCTAGGTTATCCCAAAGAATTTGTTGGGAATTTCTCCATAACACCGAGGACAAAAGAGTTTGTTACTTGGAACGTCAAGTTTCTTGAGAAGGAATTTTTCGTGAAAAGTTAAGTGGGAGGATAATAGAACTTTGATAAGGTTGTTGAACCTTAGCTATATGTGCTAAGTAGCGCAGCACCGGAAAGTGTCCCGGTGGCGGCCACAATGCTCATGGCTCTCGTGATTACAAAAGGTGTGATCTCGGAGATTAGAGTTCCTATAGAACTGTGTGGGTCGGTAAGAATCAAATAGTAAGATTTGATAAGCAAGTCGTTATTGTTTTGACAATGATGAACCGACTACATGCAAAGAAGCGATGATGGGCCCTGACTCCATAAAATTACTAGAAGTCGTAGAATCCGTGATAGTATCCATACACGAGAATCAAGTTTCTGAACTTGGAAGACCCTCCGGAAAGGCATGAAGCCTATCGGTCGTGTTTAGATCTATAAAGAAATAAGACATGGATGTTTAACATCTATGAAATAGTCGACATGTCGGAAAGAAGTTTAAGACAATGTTCAAGGAGTTTACTATGACAAGATTTGATCTTTCATAGCGATATATAGTCTTGACGGATTAATGTAGCAACCACGACATATAATTTGGTATATGGTAGTTGAATAAACAAAACAAGGTTCTTCTAATAGAACGGTAACCTAGGACATGTACATGACATGGTCTGAAGGGTTTTGTTAATTCAAAGGGTGCTAAAAGGGCATGTAAACTTCAATAGTAGAAGTAAGCATAGCGGAGTTGGAATCTTCACCATGATGAAACTGTTAAAAGAGTTTAAATTCATCGGAGATGATGAAGATGCTTGCATTTGCAAGAAATTAAGTGGGAGCACTGAGACATATTTCTAATACATTATGTAGAGGACATATTGTTGATTGGAAATGATGTATCTTCAATTGACACAAGTTAAGGATTTCATTAAAATAAGATTTCGATGAAAGACTTGGGCAAACCCAGAATATTAGGCATCAATATCTATATGGATAGATTAAGGCGCTAATATGGTTGTGCCAGACATACATATATAAGATATTGAAAGGGTTCAATATGAGATATTGAAAGGGTTCAACATGGAAACAACAAGAAAGGTTCTTGCTACATGGAAAGAATTCTATTCAGATTCAAGTGTTTCAACACTTGGTGAGTAAAATCACATGAAGATTCTGATCGATTATACCATGATATGTATATATCCAGAATGTCCTATGCTCTAAATGTTATGAGCATATACCAGAATGATTCATAAGATGATCATTGGACAATAGTGAAGATATTATTATGAGCTTTGGAAGAACTAAGAATATATCATGTATAAGTGACAAATAGTTAAAAGTAGTTCATTGTAAAGTGTTACAGTGATACTAGTTTTGTCACAAGATACAAATTAAATTTATCTCAATTTAGACTATGGGTGGCACAATATAATGGAAAGGATGTTCCATGATGGATTTGGATGAGTTCCAAAGTTGAGATATTGTGACGGATACTACAACAAAAGGCTAAGTATATGACGCTATAGTAGCAAAGAAAGGAGGGCATTTGTGTTAAGTAGTTTGTTATGAAACTAGGTGTGGTTCAAAGTGGGCTAATACTATGAAGATATATTGTGTGACAATAATATCAACATATTTTAACCCGAACGAACTAAAGGTCTCACTAGAGGACCAAATTTATACAATGCCATCTCATTTGAGAATGAGTAATGCGTAGAGACGCAAAGACATGCAAATACACACGGACCTGAAACTGTCAGATCCGGAGAATATGTTAACCACTAGAAATTGCGTATATGCAACACTAGAAAGCCATAGGTGTTCAATACGCAAAGTTTTTCAAACTAGATTATTGACTCTAGTGCAAGTGGGAGACTGAAGGGAATATGCCCGAGAGGCAATAATAAAGTGGTTATTATCTTATTCCATGTTTATGATAAATGTTTATTTTACATGCTAGAATTGTATTGATCGGAAACATCAATACATGTGTGTTTAATAAACAAAAAGGGTTCCTAGTTATGCCTCTCTTATAGACTAGCTTGTTGATTAACAAGATGATCAAGGTTTCCTGATCATGGACATTGGATGTTGTTAATAACAAGGTCATACCATTGGTGGAATGATGTGATGAACATTCATCCGAAGTATAGCATTACGATCAAAGTCATTATGTTTATATTGCTATAACATCATACGAAGTAATCTTTATCCTTAGACCATGAGATCATGTTAATTGCTAACACCGGAAGAGTATCTTGATAACATCAAACGTCACCGTAATGTGGTGACTATAAAGATGGGTTCAGTGCTACGAAGGTGTTATGTTGAGGCTCATGGATCAAGAGTGGAATTTGTCAATCCCGATGACGGATAGATATACTCTGGGCCCTCTCGGTGATATCACATTGAAATAGCTTGCAAGCAAGTGAGGTGATCACTAGAATGTTATATCACAGGAATGAGAAAAGAGTGCATGTCAGTAACGAGATCAAACTAGGTATGGAGATACCGATGATCGAATCTCGGACATGTAATATGTCGCGGGACAAAGTGATTTAGTTACAAGCGTTAAAGGTTCTCACGATAACAGAAGTCATCGTTGAATGTGTAGGAGTCAGTATGGATCTCCAGGTCCCGCTGCTGATTATTGATCGGAGAGGAGTGTCGATCATGTCTGCATTATTCGCGAACCGTAGGGTGACACACTTAAGGGATACCGACACCATTTGGAGCAAATACGTTTCAGATAAAGATTTAAGAAAGCGCTAGAATTATTTCAATAGACACCAAAACTGTTTCGGGTGAAATTGCTCAAATTGGTTCTGCATGTAATATTGAAATGTTGCAGGGGATTTATGTGAATGTTTGTTAATTAAAGTAATTAAAAAAATTCTGAATAAAAAAATAATAAAAGAGTTTTATTAAACGAGAGAGCATTAAATTTGGAGAAATTTAATGCATTTAAAGTGGAGACTTTAAAAGAGAATGTGAAGGGGCAAATTTATGTGGAGGGAGTTACCACCACATGAATGGAGGAGGTGAAGAGTCACCTCCTCCATGCGCCGGCCATGAAGGAGGGGCACCCCCCCTCCTCCTATAAAAGGCCACCCCCTCCTCACTTCTCACACACACCTCCTTGTGAAGGATCTCTCTCCCCCTCTAGTATTATTCCCCCATGGTCTCGGATTAGTGAGATACATGTTCCCGGTGGCTTTATCTAGAAAGGAGTTGGTTCTTCCGCTGCTTTGGTGGAGCGAGGGACGGAGGTTGTCAGGGTACCGGACATGTGTGCGATCACGGATGCACCGCTGCTTTGCGGTGCTGGACTTGGTGGTGCTGGAGCTGGATCTGATGGACGTGCTGGAGCCGGACCTGCTGGACTTCATCACGATCTTGATATCAGCAAGTGTACGACTACATCAACCACGAGTTCCTACTCGTTAACAAAGCTTGTTGTCTTCGAGGATAAGTTCTCCATGGATGTATGTCCACCCGTTGCTCTGTATCTAATAGATAGATCTTGGCGTGTAGTTCACACCATAGGAAATTTTTTGTTTTCTATGCCGCGGACCCAACATTTGAGGATTATCCTCACTGCTGCACAAAAGCAATATGTGCTAGATGCGCCGCTAGGCCCCCCACCAGCTCCTGATGCCCCTAACGAGGAAAAGAATTTCTATGTGACTCGTCAGGAGGACCACAACTTAGTTCATTGCGGCATACTGTATGGGCTAGAGCCAGAACTTCGAAAGCGTTTCAAAAATGGCAATGCCTTTGATACCATGGGAGAATTGAAAATGATTTTCGATACCCATGCTGCCGTAGAGAGTTATAATGCTACAGAAAAGTTCTCTAGCTGCATGATGGAGGAAAACAGCTCTGTTAGTGAGCACGTACTCAAAATGTCTGGGTACGCCGATATGCTTGTGTCCTTGGGAATAACGATTCCCATTTACTTAGGCATACATCGTGTTCTCCAATCTCTGCCACCTAGCTACAAGAGCTTCGTGATGAACTATAATATGCAGGGCATGAAGAAGTCTCTTCTCGAGCTTCTGTCAATGCTTAAGACTGCAGAAGTGGAGATTAGGAAAGAACATCAAGTGTTGATGATCAATAGGACCACCGGTTTCAAGAAAGACAAGAAAGGCAAGCACAAGGGAAAGAAGGGTGGCAAGTCTGTTTCCACGCCTGAAAAGAAACCCCGAGCTGGCCCTAAGTCTGACACCGAGTGCTACTATTGTAAGGATCGCCATTGAAGCATAATCGCCCCAAGTATTTGGCGACAAGAAGTCCGCAAGGCAAACAAAGGTATATGTGATATACATGTTATTGATGTGTACTTGACTAGTACTCGTAGTAGCACCTGGGTATTTGATACGGGATCGGTTGCTAATATATGTAACTCGGTTCAGGGCCTACGGAACAAGCGACAACTAGCAAGGGATGAGGTCAGATGCGGGTCGGCAATGGATCAAAACTTGTTGTGATCGCCGTCGGGACGCTACCTCTCCATTTGCCATCGGGATTAGTTATAAACCTAAATAATTGTTATTTAGTGCCTGCACTGAGCATGAACATTGTATCTGGATCGTGTTTGATGCAAAGTGGTCATTCCTTTAAATCTGAAAACAATGGTTGTTCGATTTATAAGAATGATATCTTTTATGGTCATGCACCTATGTTGAATGGTTTATTTCTGATAGATCTCGATAGTAATATTACACACATTCATAATGTTAATACTAAAAAGATTAAACTTGATGATGATATGTCTACATATATGTGGCACTGCCGTCTAGGTCATATTGGTGTTAAACGCATGAAGAAACTCCATTCTGATGGACTTTTGGAATCACTTGATTTTGAATCATTTGATACATGTGAGCCATGCCTTATGGGAAAGATGACTAAAACGCCGTTTTCTGGTTCAATGGAACAGGCGACAGATCTATTGGAAATCATACATACTGATGTGTGTGGACCAATGAGTGTGTCGACGCGAGGTGGATATCGTTATTTTGTTACTTTCACGGATGATTTGAGTAGATACAGGTATATCTATTTGATGAAACACAAGTCTGAATTTTTTGAAAAGTTCATGGAATTTCAAAATGAAGTGGAAAATCATCGTAATAGAAAGATCAAATTTCTACGGTCTGACCGTGGAGGAGAGTATCTAAGTTACGAGTTTAGCACACACATGAAAGAGTGTGGAATAGTTTAACAACTCACGCCTGCTAGAACACCACAACGTAATGGTGTGTCGGAACGTCGTAATCGTACCTTATTGGACATGGTTCGATCTATGATGTCTCTGACTGACTTTCCACTGTCATTTTGGGGTTATGCACTGGAAACAGCTGCATTCACTTTAAATCGGGCACCATCTAAATCCGTTGAAACGACACCGTATGAATTATGGTTTGGAAACAAACCTAAGCTGTCATTTCTTAAAGTTTGGGGATGTGATGTTTATGTGAATAAACTTCAACCAGATAAACTCGAACCCAAAGCAAAAAAATGCATCTTCATAGGATACCCTAAGGAAACAGTTGGGTATACCTTCTATCACAGATCTGAGGGCAAGGTTTTTGTTGCCAAGAATGGATCCTTTCTTGAGAAGGGGTTTCTCGCGAAAGGTGTGAGTAGTCGGAAGGTAGAACTCGAAGAGTTTATTGAACCTTCTCTTCATGGAATGGCGAGTGGCACAACACCGGAAGTTGTTTCGGAGTTGACTTCACCTGATGAAGAGAGAGCTAATGATAATGATCATGAAACTCCGAAAGAGGACACTACCGAACCTTGCAGGTCAAGCAGGACACGTGCAGCTCCTGAACTGTACGGCAATCCTGTTGTGAAATTCATGGTTGATGAAATGGATGACCCTGCGACGTATGAAGAAGCGATGATGAGCCCAGATTCCAACAAATGGCTGGACGCCATGAAATCCGAGATGGAATCCATGTACGAGAACCAAGTTTGGAACTTGGTGGACTTACCTCACGATCGAAAGGCCATTGAGAATAAATGGATTTTCAAAAGAAAAACTGATGTTGATGGTAATGTGACCATCTATAAGGCTCGACTTGTCGCAAAGGGGTTTCGACAAATTCAAGGAGTTGACTACGATGAGACATTCTCTCCCGTAGCGATGCTTAAGTCGGTTAGGATTATGTTAGAAATTGCTACATATTTGGATTATGAAATATGGCAGATGGATGTCAAAACTACGTTCCTCAACGGTAATATTGAAGAAGAGTTGTATATGATACAACCTAAGGGTTTTGTCGATCCTAAGGATGCTAATAAGGTATGCAAACTTCAGCGATCCATCTATGGACTGAAGCAATCATCCCGGAGTTGGAATCTCCGCTTTGATGAGGTGATCAAAGAGTTTGGATTTGTCCAAACTTATGGAGAGGCCTGTATTTACAAGAAAGTGAGTGGGAGCAATGTGGCATTTCTAATATTATATGTGGATGACATATTATTGATTGGAAATGATATAGATCTTTTAAACAGTGTTAAAAGTTATCTAAATAGCAAATTTTCGATGAAAGACCTTGGTGAAGCGTCATATATATTAGGCATTAAAATCTATAGAGATAGATCAAGGCACCTAATTGGGCTATCACAGAGTACATACCTTGATAAGGTATTAAATAAGTTTAATATGGACGAAAGTAAGAAGGGGTTCTTACCTATGTTGCAAGGCAAGACATTGAGTAAGACTCAAAGTCCGGCTACGACGGAAGAAAGAGAGATGATGGATAAGATCCCCTATGCCTCGGCCATAGGCTCTATTATGTATGCCATGCTATGTACAAGACCGGATGTGGCACATGCTATTAGTTTGACTAGTAGGTACCAATTTGATCCAGGTTAGAAACAATGGATAGCGGTAAAGAACATCCTCAAGTACTTGAGAAGAACTAAGGATATGTTTCTTATATACGGAGGTGCAGAAGAGCTAGTCGCTAAGTGTTATGATGATGCTAGCTTTGACACCGATCCGGATGACTCTAAGTCTCAATACAGATACGTTTTTCTCTTGAACGGAGAAGCAGTTAGTTGGAGGAGTTCCAAACAACCTGTGGTGGCTGGATCAATGACGAATGAATATGTTCTTCCGGAAGCGGACAGAGGCGGTTTGGATGAAAGAGTTCATTACGGAACTAGGCGTGGTTCCTAGTGTGTTGGACCCAATGGTGATCTATTGTGACAACAATGGAGCCATAGACAATGCAAACGAACCGAGGTCTCACAAGAATTCAAGCATATTAAGCGCCGGTTTCACTCCATCCGCGAGTATGTCAAGGATGGAGATATAAAGATTTGTAAAGTACACACGGACCTAAATGTAGTAGATCCGTTGACTAAAGTTCTCCCTAGGGAAAAACATGATCAACACCAGAACTCCATGGGTGTTAGATTTATCACTATGTGAACTAGATTATTGTCTCTAGTGCAAGTGGGAGACTGAAGGAAATATGCCCTGAGAGGCAATAATAAAGTTGTTATTATATATTCCTTATATATGATAGATGTTTATTTTACATGCTAGAATTGTATTGATCAGGAAACATCAATAAATGTGTGTTTAATAAACAAAAAGGGTTCCTAGTTATGCCTCTCTTATAGACTAGCTTGTTGATTAACAAGATGATTAAGGTTTCCTGATCATGGACATTGGAAGTTGTTAATAACAAGGTCACGCCATTGGTGGAATGATGTGATGAACATTCATTCGAAGTATACAATTACGATCAAGTAATTATGTTTATATTGCTATAAGATCATACGAAGTATTCTTTATTCTTAGACCATGAGATCATGTTAATTGCTAACACCGTAAGAGTACCTTGATAACATCAAACGTCACACCGTAACTGGGTGACTATAAAGATGGGTTCAGTACTACGAAGGTGTTATGTTGAGGCTCATGGATCAAGAGTGGAATTTGTCAATCCCGATGACGGATAGATATACTCTGGGCCCTCTCGGTGATATCACATTAATATAGCTTGCAAGCAAGTGATGTGATCACTAGAATGTTATATCATGAGAACAAGAAAAGAGTGCATGTCGGTAACGAGATCAAACTAGGTATGGAGGTACCGATGATCGAATCTCGGACATGTAATATATCGAGAGACAAAGGGATTTAGTTACAAGTGTTAAAGGTTCTCACGATCACAGAAGTCATCGTTGAATGTGTAGGAGTCAGTACGGATCTCTAGGTCCCGCTGCTGATTATTGATCGGAGAAGGGTCACGATCATGTCTGCATTATTCGCGAACTATAGGGTGGCACACTTAAGAGTTACCGGACACCATTTTGGAGCACATATGTTTCAGACGAAAGAATTGCAAAGCGCAGGAATTGTTTCAATAGAAACCGGAAATTGTTTCAGGTGAAATTGCAGAATGAGGTTCTGCATGTGATATTGAAATATTGCAAGGGGCTATATGTGAATGTTTGTTAATTAAAGTAATTAAAAAAATTCTGAATAAATTTAATAAAAGAGTTTTATTAAATGAGAGAGCATTAAATTTGGAGAAATTTAATGCATTTAAAGTGGAGACTTTAAAAGGGAATGTGAAGAGGCATTTTAATGTGGAGGGGTTACCACCACATGAATGGGGGAGGTGAGGGGTCACCCCCATGCGCGACCATGGAGAGGAGGGGCACCCCCCTCCTCCTATAAAAGGCCACCCATTCCCTCCTTCATCCTCACACCTCCTTGTGAAGGATCTCTCTCCCCCTCTAGAATTATTCCCC
This sequence comes from Avena insularis, assembly GCA_023614405.1. Classification (NCBI taxonomy): domain Eukaryota; kingdom Viridiplantae; phylum Streptophyta; class Magnoliopsida; order Poales; family Poaceae; genus Avena; species Avena insularis. The sequence goes on along the minus strand of CM042696.1, from coordinate 281,767,750 downwards.
CATGGTCTCGGATTAGCGAGATACATGTCCTAGTGGCATTTTGTCTGGAAGGAGTTGCTGCTTCCGCTGGATCGCTGGAGAGAGGAGGTGGAGGTTGTCCGGTGGCTTGAACATGTGTGCGAGTACGGATGCGCTACTGAGTTGTGGCGCTCGGACTTTCTCACGATCTTGAGATCGGGAAGTGTACGACTACATCAACCACGAGTTCCTACTCGTTAACAAAACTCGTTGTCTTCAAGGGTAAGTTCTCGTTGGATGTATGTCCACCCATTGTTTGTACCTAGTAGATAGATCTTGGCGTGTAGTTCACACCGTAGGAATTTTTTTGTTTTCTATGCTGTGGACCCAACAAAAAGAACACGCATGCAAAGACATGCAATGACACTGGGATCCATGTGGTTTATGAAAAGGACACACATGCAATGACAACTGGTGGATCCATGTGGTTTATGAAAAGAATACCACATGATGGAGTGGCATCATTGCATGTGTTCTTTTCCAAAACCAAAGTGATGCACACTGACACACACATGAAATGAACTCTTGTGGATCAATGTGGTTTATGAGAAGAACACCACATGCAATGACATCAGTGGATCCATGTGGTTTATGAGAAGAACAAACATGTTGGAGTGGCATTAGTGGATCAAAGTGGTGGTTTATGAAAAGAAAACACATGCAATGACTCTAGTGGTGGTTTATGAAAAGGACAGACATGCAATGACTCTGGTTGATCCAGGTGGTTTATGAAAAGAACAAACATGCAATGATTCTAGTTGTGGTTTATGAAAAGGACACACATGCAATGACACTGGTGGATCCAAGTGGTGGTTTATGAAAAGAACAAACATGCAATGACTCTAGTTGTGGTTTATGAAAAGGATAGGCATGCAATGACATGCAATGGATCCAGGTGGTTTATGAAAAGGACACACATGCAATGACTATAGTGATGGTTTAGGAATATAACAAACATGCAATGACACCGGTGGGTCCAAGTGGTTTATGAAGAGAATAAACATGCAATGACTCTGGTTGTGGTTTAGGAAAAGAACACACATTCAATGAAACTAGTGGTGGTTTAGGAAAAGAACACATATGCAAAGACATGCAATGACACTGGTGGATCCAAGTGGTGGTTTATGAAAAGGACACACATGAAAATGACAATTGGTGGATCCATGTGGTTTATGAAAAGAACACCACTTGCTGGAGTGGCATCATTGCATGTGTTCTTTTCCAAAACCACAGTGATGCACACTGACACACACACACATGCAATGAACTCTAGTGGATCAATGTGGTTTATGAGAAGAACACCACATGCAATGACATCATTGGATCCATGTGGTTTATGAGAAGAACACCTATTCTGGAGTGGCATTAGTGGATCCAAGTGGTGGTTTATGAAAAGAACACACATGCAGTGACTCTAGTGGTGGTTTATGAAAAGGACACACATGCAATGACCTTGGTGGATCTAGGTGGTTTATGAAAAGAACAAACATACAATGACTCTAGTTGTGGTTTATGAAAAGGACACACATGCAATGACACTGGTGGATCCAAGTGGTTGTTTATGAAAAGAAAAAACATGCAGTGACTCTAGTTGTGGTTTATGAAAAGGGCACACATGCAATGACATGCAATGGATCCAGGTGGTTTATGAAAAGGACACACATGCAAAGACTCTAGTGGTGCTTTAGGAAAAGAACAAACATGCAATGACACCGGTGGATAGAAGTGGTTTATGAAAAGAACAAACATGCAATCATTCCGGTTGTGGTTTAGGAAAAGAACACACATGCAATGACACTAGCACTACTAGAGAAAAGCTTATTGCAGCTCTCCTTACCTCCGATGAAGTGGGCACGTGCTCGCCGGCGGTAAGGGCTTCCAGACCTGTGTACTGTTACCACCGGCAAAACACACTTGTCACGCCGGGGCTATGACACGTACCGTCGGCGAACTTGTCACGTCCATTCTAGGGATAGGGTTGGCCGCGTGCCCCCCGGATGGGGTGCCACTTACCGCCGGTGAATCTGGCTGTGCACACCGGGGCTAGCAGAAGGAGCGTCGGCGAACCAGGCCCGAGCTCGCCAGGGATAGAGTGGGCCGCGTGCCCCCCGGATGGGCCGCCACTTACCGCTGGCGAGACGGCCTGCACGCGCCGGGGATAAGCGCACATACCACCGGCAAATTCTTATAAGCTCGCCGGGGATGATGTGGGGTCAGGTGGGCCACTGGGTCGTGCTATTACCGCCGGCGCCTTTGATATTTCTGTCGGTGGTAACCTGGGATTTATTACAAACTCGAACCAGCCACCTACCAACACCTCCTTACTCACCACTAGCTCACTTTTCATGGAAACTCAACCCCAAGCTTTGCTAGCTCATTCCCCCACTTCTCCCACCCATTTTAGCTAATTCAACCAACCAAGTTTGATATATTTGAGGAGATGTCGCTCCCCTCGCATGCATTACTAGATCTACATCGCAAGATCTAGATCTCTATCCACCACCTTTCCCACTTCTCTCTTTTAGTAGATCTAGATCTCGAGCATAAGGTCCCGACAACACACACACACACACTCTCTTCGGTCGATGTTTGGCGTGTCTCCAGTCCTCTTGACCTCGCGTCAACTAATAGGTATATTGTGGTGGAATGTGTGCATGAGATGGCTACAAGTCACTGTGGTGATGTCACTTGTGATGGTGAAAAGTGGTTGCATGCATATGTGGACCTTTTTTTGTGTTGTTTTGTTGGTGGAATGTGCATGTACAATGAGTTGCCAATGTTTTGCCAGAATGTCGATTAACTTCCATTCCGGCGAATTTCTGGCACTCTGGCGAGACCATTTTTAGCAAAGGTCATGCCGAATTTTTCTATGAAAGCCGAGCCGACGGTTCTAATCTATTCTCTTATTGTGCAGGCGACGATGGTAATCGAGATGAAGGAAAGCGACATGGATAGATACGTGGAACACTCGTCTGCCGACATGTATCAAAATAACCGCAGGGAAATAAAATGTCCATGTCGAAAATGCAAACTATCGTCTTTGTTTAACCCCTTGTCACGCACAGTGAATGAGAACCTGCTCAGGTATAGTTTCATGGAGGGCTACACTCAGTGGATGGATGATGAAGATGATCATGAGGAAGAGGATGACGTTCAACACGAAAATGAAGAGGATGAGGAGGGAGAAGAACGGGATGTCGAACACGACGATGATGGTGATGAACAAGGTCGGGAAGAAGAAGAACATGCAGACGATGAGGACAGGAGTAGTAATACCCCGCTAACCGCGGCCGTGCACGACCCTCATCTTCAGGAAATTCTTATTGGCAATGCATCGACCGACCCCAGATTCGCTGGTAGACAGAAGTATAAGCTGGATCAACTGGAGATAGCCTTGAGAACTCCGTTGTACGATGCAGGTCGTGGGCCGGAGGGGACCCGCTTGAGAGTAACTCTTGATCTTTTAGAGAGGAAGGAAAAATACGGATGGAACGACACATGCGCAGACGATCTCTTTCGATACTTGAAGAAGCACTTACCTAAAGATAACACGTTGGCAGGTAGCCTATAGGAGGCCAAGAAAGTGGTGTGCCCTCTCGATTTACCGCACAAAAAATACCATGCCTGCATCAGTGACTGCGAGATGTATCAGAACGAGCACAAGGACTTGACCGCGTGCCCAAGGTGTGGCGAGCCTCGATATAATAGAGGGATGAGAAAAGCTCCTCAAAAAGTTGTGTGGTACTTCCCACTCAGGCCCCATCTCTAGCGGTACTTCACGGACCCCAAGGAAGCGAAGCTCATCCTCTGGCACGTGGAAAGGAAAGAGGCAGTGATGAAGGATCCAGTGCGGGTTGAAAACCCAGTGCTGATGCACCCTTCGGATCCAAGCTAGTGGAAAGCATTAGACGATGAGTACGAAGATTTCGGGAAAGAACCAAGGAACATTAGACTGGGTGCAAGAACCGACGGACTCAATCTGTTCAGGAACCAGAGCAACAAGCACAACACCTGGCCCGTGTTTGTATGGATGTACAACCTCCCCCCATGGCTATGCCTGAAGAAGAAGTACATACACATGAGCATGCTAATCCAAGGGCCGACGCAGCCAGGGAGCGATATCAACATGTATCTTGAGCTATTGAAGGAGGATCTAGCCATCTTGTGGGACGAAGGGGTAGAAACATGGGACGCTCACCTCTAACAACCTTTCTGTCTGAAAGCAACGCTAATCACGACGGTGCACGACTATCTCGGATACGGATATATCGCGTGCCAGGTGTGCCACGAACACAAGGCTTGTGTGAGGTGCATGGAAAGGACGCCGTTTCTTCAGTTGGGTAAGGATCCCGGGTCTTCGAAAACCGTCTACATGAGGAATCAGATGTGGCTACCCGAGAATGACCCGTGGAGGACGCGTGGAGATCTGTTCAACGACAAGGATGAGCTCGAAGTACCTCCGCCTAAGCGCAGCGGCGAGGAGATCGATGCTTTGTTGAGAAGATGGAAACACTGCCATCCGCCTGTTGGGGATATACTTTCCAAGTATGCTCACTATTCCTCACTGACAAGGGTGTCCCACTTCAGGTTAGAGCTTTGCTTCACGGGCGACCCAGTCAGGGAGAAAGACGGAGTCCAATCCGGCTACGGGAAGGCTTACCGACTTAGGCCCATAATGTTACTTGTAGTTCAAGATGTACTCTGTAACCGACTCTCAGTCCTAGCCGGATAGATCTCTCCTGTAAACCCTAGGCCGGATGTCTATATAAGACGTCCTAGGGAGAGCCTTTAGGGCACCCAATATTTTAGACCCTCAACTCACACAGGCGAAACCCTTGTAACCCATATTCCAGCTCTGCCGTATTACTGAATTGCTAGCAGGAGTAGGATCCGTCCAAAGCCGACTGATTCGAACCTGGGTAAACTTGTGTGCTCACCGTCCCGGAATACCATACGTCTCACACCCCTCTCTTCCGCACGCCTCGAGGATCCCCTCATGGCGTACTTGTCATCAGTCCGACGACAGTTGGCGCCCACCATGGGTCAAGTGAGCTTCGCATCTGTGTTCCGAGCGGAATCTGCAAGAATCGGAATCGGCGAGACCATCACTGTCAGTCGCATCCTCTACGCCAGCGACGTCCCTCTCATCGTTCTCGACGAGACTTGGATTCCGGATAGGAAGGTCGTGACTGCCTACACAATCATGTCTTTTGGCGAGATCGATGTTTACATCGGTTTCGCTGAACCTGCCCAACCCACCCGAGCGGTGATGATAGAGGAAGAAGAATCTTCTGGGTCCCCTTTGTCCGTGGAGGCGGTAGAGTTCTGGATCTCAGAAAACCCTAATCCCACCAAGCCCGCACCAGTTGCGGAGATAGTGGATAAATCTGAGCCTGAAGAAGACCTAGCGGTCCACGTCGAATCTAGAGTGGATCTCCCTAGAGTAGCCGGATCCTAGATCGACCCACCCGCGGAAGTCGAAATCCAGGAGGAGCATATCAGTGACACTGATTCCGGCTCTGATGATGCTGGGACAGACATACCTTTCCTAAGGTACACATTACGACCTATGATACTGCAAGGCGAAAGCGCTGATGCAATTCTCGAGACCATCAAAAGTTTCGACATGGCTGATACCTCAGGAAGCCACAGGTACCTCAGGAAGCATGCGTCGCACTTTGTTGGACACGTGGGATTCGGATCCAGCTCTGCCGATGCTTGAAAAAACACCGACTCTGTGCTAGAGGCAATTGGAACAAACACCGACGTACCCGCATCCTCGGATGAATCGATGACGTCAGCAGATTTCCGAAAGTTCTCCACGGAATATGAAGAGGAGTACAACTCTAAAGCTGCAGAAGAAGGAGAAGCCATGGATGAAGGATCCGGGGAACACTCTCCCAAAGTGTAGGATGACATGGACGTCGGAGACAATCCCGAAGTCCAGATATCCGAAAGTACCGATCAGAGCTTGACTCCGAGAAACGGACCCAAAGCCGTCTTTGTTATCGGCGCTGCCAAGAAGGCAAAGAAGAAGAACAAGAAAAACAAGACCCTGGCAAAAGACCCTCTGACAGAGGAGGTGATTGACGAGGAATACGAAGAAGACTCGGATGGAGCACTTATCCCAGACAAGCCGAAAAAAGAAGCATCGATGGATGGACACGTAATCACCGAAGGTGCGCATAAACTCATCGATGCCACATTAACCACACCTATCCCTACAGCCGCAGAACTTACTACGGATGAGCTGGACGAAAGGGCGCAGGCCCTAGAACCGCGTCGTCAACAACTCCTCGATGAAGCCAAAAACATCGAGGTGGAGAAGAAACGCATGTCAAACAAGGAATACATGTCTCGTTTGCATCAGAAGACATGGAAGCGTCACATAGATGACAACCAATTCCCACGTGTCTGTGCCGTTCTTTTTCGAGATGAGATGGGGAAGCCACGGAAAGATAGCAACGGAGATTGGGTATACCCAACACCAGTACAGAATACCGTGGCAGCCCGAGAAATTCTATCGGCTAATCTAGGACCAGAGGAGATACGTTTGGGTATCAAACTACACAACAAGGGACTGGAGCAGCAAAAGGTCGCCCTGTCCGGAAGCCAAAAACTGGTCTTAGATTCTGACCAATGTCGCACGGATCCGGCATGGGCTGGCGTAAGATCCCATTACGTCCGGGCGCAGTATCATCACCCCGAACACCGGGAAGACAACCATTCAAGAACCGGATCTTCAGGACAGCATCACAAAACTTCGCGTAACTGGAGCAACATCGCCCTAGCGGCCGAGAAAGACGCCATTTCCACCCTGAATCTGACGAACCCTCCTCGACAAGAATCTAAGGATCGAAGGGGAGAAGATAAAGAAAAACGATGGGAGGAGGATCGTCAAAAGATGCCACCTTCTAAACACACAAGCCGTCCGGCTGAGCCTCACCATGGTGGGAATGACGGACGAAGAAACGACGAAAACCATGCTGGTACAAGCCGGCAAGGGGCTCGTCATAGTCAAGACCCTCCCCGGAATCGGAATAATGACATTCCGGATGGAGGCCGGTGATCAACCGGAAACTATCCAGCTGCTCCACCCTCTCCACCACACAATCATCACAACGGCTCCCATGGAGGGCAAGGAGGACGACATGGCGGAGGAGGTGGTGGCAGAAGCCGAAGTACGGCTTCACGGCACCGTAGCCACAACCGACATTCGGGACGATCTCTATCCCCGAACAACGCAAGGCACAGGATCAATTCCAACATAGAGGCTCGGCGCTATGACAACGATGATTTCTACGTGGGCCCAAAGTGCTTCGGACCATGCATCAGAGCTACAAAATTCCCGGAAGGATTTGCTATCTCAAGACATATCCAAGCCTAGGATGGCATTGCTCGGCTAGATATCTGGCTATAGGATTTCTTCCAAGCTTGCTGCATCGCCAAAGGCGAAAACAGGCTGGTCGCAACCCGATATCTCCCACTTATGTTGCGGAAGACGGCACGATCATGGCTCAATGAACTTCCGGAGAACACCATCCATAATTGGTATGACATGGAAAGTGCGTTCTTTTGTAATTTCGAAGGCACATATCGGAGGCCCTATTTGGTCGGAGACCTACAGCGTTGCACCCAGAAAGCCGGAGAAACTTGCCAGGACTACCTCGGATGATCGATCGACACCAAGAACTCCTGTGAAGGAGTAAATGATCAAACTGCAATTGAAGCTTTCATTGCAGGTCTCCCAATTGGTCTACTGCGTCATCGCTTGAAGTGTGAACAGGTCACTGATTTGGGAGAGATGATAGAAACAACGAGCAAATATGCAGATGTTGACGATGATGCAGAGGGATTACTCAACGTCCTAGCTGTACATCAGTCGGCAAAAACAAAGCAACAGGCTCAGAAACGTCAAAACACCTCGGAGGAAAAACCCAACGAGGAAACAGCGGTGGTTACTACTATTTCCGGGACTGGAGGACGAGGAGGACGTGGCGGAGGCCGCGGGCTTGGCCGTGGGACTTCGAGGGTCCAAGGTAGAGGAGAACAACAACCAGGAAAAACCTACTCTCGGGCCGACATTGCCAATAACCCATGTGTGCATCACCTAGACGCCAATGGGGGCTCGTCCCACACCAACGTTGAATGTCGCTTCAATGACGACATCAAAAGAGATGACACCGCGGGCTACAAAGCTAAGCGGAAAAAGGGAAAGAAAAATCCCGAAAAGGACAAAGAGACCAAGGAAGATTCCGAAATGGAGGAAGCCGATGCTTCAAATCCCAAGTTGGAAGGGAAGAAGACTTTTCCCACCAAGAAGGACACTTATGTCACTTTCCTCGGATCTCAACCAACAAAGGTCAAGAAAGCAGTTCTACACGAGCTCAATGCAATGATTCGGCTGTCCCACGATGCTCTGGACTGGTCGGAAGTGGCAATCACATTTGACCACGATGATCATCTGCCTAAGTTACACAGGCGAGGAAAATACGCCCTAATCTTCAACCCACTTATTGACGGTTATGGTTTCCCCAAGACCCTCATGGACGGTGGTAGCAGCATCAATATTCTCTATGTCGAAACGCTACGCCGGATGAAGATCTCGGAGACTTAGCTAAACCATAGCTCTATGATTTTTCACGGAGTTGTCCCAAGAAGACAGGCTAATTCCCTGGGAGAGATCACTTTGGATGTCACCTTTAGAACTCCAAAGAATTATCGGACGGAGGAACTTTCCTTCGAAGTGGTCCCGTTCAAGAGCGCATACCACGCTATATTTGGACGTCCGGCCTACTTGGCTTTCATGGCTCGTCCGTGTTACATTTATAATATGATGAAATTCTAGGTCCCAACAGCGTAATCACTATCAGGGGAGACCCGATCAAAGCGCGAGAGTGCAAGGATGGAAATGCTGCCTTTGTCGAAACCGTGCTGCACGCCCAGGAGTACCAGGAGATCAAGAAGAGCATAGATCCGTCCGAGATGCCTGCAACGAAGAAGGAGGTGACCAAGCCAAATCCGGAGTTCAAGGCATCAGAAGAGACGAAGAACGCACCATTGAAGGATGATGACCTCTCCAAGGTGACCCAGATAGGCGTAGGCCTAGATAGCGCATAGGAAAGCGCGCTCGTCAACTTCCTCCAAGCAAATCAAGATATCTTCGCATGGTAGCCATCTGACATGACCGGAGTACCTAGGGAACTTACCGAGCACTCTCTAAATGTAAACCCAAACGCTAAACCCGACAAATAGTCCTTACGATGGTTTGGCGATGAAAAGCGTAAGGCAATAGCTAAGGAACTAGCGCGGCTCGAGTTAGCCGGATTCATAGAAGAGGTCATCCACACTAAGTGGTCGGCCAATCCTGCAATGGTTCCTAAAAAGGACACCACTGATTTAAGGATGTGTGTTGATTATACTGCGTTGAACAAGGCTTGTCCAAAAGATCCGTTTGCTCTGCATAGAATTGATCAAGTTATCGATTCTACGGCAGGCTCAGAACTCCTCTGTTTTCTCGACGCATATTCTGGTTATCACCAAATCCGGATGAAGGAATCTGACAAAGTCAAAACTTCATTCATAACCCCTTTCGAAACCTTCTGTTTTGTTACAATGCCCTTTGGGCTGAAGAACGCAGGAGCTACGTACCAGCGCACGATGCAGCGTTGCCTCCACGACCAACTCGGATGCAATGTACATGCATACATGGATGATATCGCGGTGATGTCCAAAAAGAAGGAAACACTAATTTCCGACTTGGAGGAAACGTTTGCCAATCTACGAAAATACAACATCATGCTTAACCCGAAGAAATGCTTCTTTGGAATACCAGCCGGAAAATTGTTAGGTTTCATCGTGTCTCAGAGAGGCATAGAGGTGAACCGAGACAAAATCAAGGCTATACTCAATATTTCCAGGCCAACTCGCCTGAAGGACATACAACGATTAACTGGCTGCATCGCTGCGGTCAGTCGATTTGTAAGACGACTTGGTGAAAGAGCCGCACCATTATACAAACTCCTGAAAAAGACCATAGATTTTGTTTGGACTGACGAAGCTGAAGCTGCACTACAAGACCTGAAGAAAGTACTCTCATCTGCTCCTATCCTTGCAGCGCCGGAACCTCAGGAACCGATGTTGCTTTATATTGCTGCGACAAATAAGCTTGTTAGTATCGTCATGGTGGTGGAGAAACCAGAGGAAAATCAGGAACACCTGGTGCAGCGTCCGACTTACTTTGTCAGCGATGTCCTGACAGAATCAAAACAGCGATATCCGCACTATCAAAAGTTGGCTTACGGTGTTTTTCTAGCATCTCGCAAGTTACGACACTATTTTCAGGAGCATCCAATTACCGTGATGAGAAAAGCTCCCATGAGAGATATAATCAACAACAGCGACGCCACAGGACGCGTCGCCAAATGGGGCATAGAGCTCTCAGCTTTCGATATTGAGTACAAACCTCGGACAACAATCAAATCCCAGATCCTTGCTGACTTTGTTGCTGATTGAACAGAGATGAAGGAGAATATGATCCTCCCTGAGTCGGAATATTGGACCCTCTTTTTCGACGGGTCTAAGGCTCGAGGGGGCTCGGGGGCTAGCGTGGTGCTCAAACCACCCCAAGGAGATAAACTTTTATACGTGTTGCAGATCCACTTCACAGCGACAAATAATATTGCCAAGTATGAAGCACTGCTACATGGAATCCGGATTGCTAAGGACATTGGTATCTGACGTATGATGTGTTACAGATATTCGGATCTTGTTGCTCAACAAGTGTCGGATATTTGTAATGCAAATAAACACATGGCAGCATATAAAGCTGTCATGGATGATCTATCTAAATCGTTTGAAGGGTTTGAAGTTCAACACATCCCTCGAGCAGAAAATGAGGAAGCAGATGCACTATCCCGGATAGGTTCTGCGCGGAAAGAGGTCCCGGATGGCGCTTTTTTAGAGCACCTCAAAGTTCCCTCAATAAAGGGAGTAGATGAGGAATATCCGACCAAATCCGACTCACCTTTAATAGTAGTTCTGGCTGTAATTCCCAGATGGACTCAACCCTACCTCGATTATTTGGTAGATGGAAAATTACCCGAAGACGAGGTGCTGAGCCGGCAGATTATCCGACGAGCAAAAGCCTATACTATTGTTAAAGGTGAGCTCTATAAACGGAGTGTTTCTGGGGTTTTTCAGCGCTGTGTATCTACGGAAGGAGTGGAAATCTTAAGGGAAATCCATGAAGACGAGTGTGGTCACCATGCTGCAGCCAAATCTTTAGTGGCAAAAGCTTTTCGACACGGATTTTTCTGTCTTACAGCTCAGGCAGATGCCGAACGATTAGTCAAGACGTGCAAAGGCTGCCAAAAGTACGCCAAGCAAGCTCATGTTCTGGCTGATCAGTTGAGACTAAATACCTATAACATGGCCCTTTGCGGTCTGGAGGCTTGATATGGTAGGACCTTTTAAACGAGCTCCAAGTGGATTTACTCACCTCTTAGTGATGATGGATAAATGCACCAAATGGATTGAGGCTAAACCCGTCACAAGTTGTGACGGAGCAACAGCCAAAAGATTAGTTGAGGATGTTATAATCCGGTATGGTTATACGCATAGCATTATCACGGACAACGGGAGTAACTTTTCTATGGGAGAATTGGCTAAATTCTGCGACGAGCAAAATATCCGGCTTGACATTGCGTCAGTCGCACATCCACAAGCTAATGGACAAGTCGAAAGAGCAAATGGTTTAATCTTACAAGGCCTAAATCTGGGACTCGAAGCACAACTACGACGTGCTGCGGGAGCTTGGGTGGAGGAATTACCCTCTGTAATTTGGAGTTTACGAACAACTGCAAACAGGTCAATAGGACACACACCTTTCTTCTTGGTCTATGGTGCAGAAGCAGTCTTCCTAGTGATTTAATTCATATTTCTCCTAGAGTGGCCGCGTATATCGAAGAGGATGCCGAGATTTCTCGACAAAATGATCTCGACTTAGTCGAAGAAGTTCGCGTCGTTGCTGAAATGAGATCTACAGCCTATCAGCAGAAGTTACGCAAGTATCATAGTCAGAGAGTCCAAAATACATCCTTCAATAAAGGTGATTTGGTTCTCCGTCTTGTGCAACAAAGAAACCACAAACTTTCCCCAGTATGGGAAGGGCTCTTTTTAGTTAGTCGAGTATTGTACAATGGATCGTACTACTTAACTGATATGAGGCCAGTCAAAGAAAGACCTGCTACTAAGAAGAGAAAGAGAGCTGGAGGTAGTACAAATCCGGATGAGTTAGACAGACCGTGGAATATTGCTCAGCTACGTCCCTTTTATTCTTAGTTTATCCTTCTTTGTAATCATACATATGTACATGTTCTGTGAGAAATAAAAGTTTTGGTTGCCTCAAATTTTTTTGAGAAGTTTTTACCATCTTATTTCCGAATGATCATGTCATAGTCGAAAATCCCAGAATGCTTGAAAGTACTTTATGCTCATGTTCGTTCTGGTTTAGATTTCCGATTCTAAAATTGCTACCCTCGGGTATAACTCTAAAGTTTCTAGTCTTTACTTTGGTTATTTGTCTGATTGCTGGATGCAGGCATTTTCTGAGTAGTGAATTGTTGGTACTGGAAGCCGACTTTGTTTCCGAGTTTAAACTGGTTTAGCAATTAAGCTCCGTTGCTTGGAAATGTTTCCGGCGGAAGGTTTAGCCGGCTCACGAAAGGACGAGGCAGAAAGCCAGATAAACGATAAGTAGAGACGAAAAAATACAAGTGCTTATGTAAACATTTCAGGCACACGAAAAAATTTTAAAGCCAAAAAAGTGCTGAATAGATTAAAAGCTTAGCACTAGAAAAAGTTAAAGTACTATATATTTACAAACGCATCATATTGTTCCGGAATAATACATAAATTTCTAGTCTATGATGCAGGAGGAGATGAAGGATTTGCCGGCTCGCTGGTCACTCCATCTTGATATCGTTTCGAGATGTCCGCATCCGAGATGGTGTGTTCATCGTCGGTAACTTCTTCGGTTTCTTCTGCAGGAGGAGGTGGAGTATCCACACGGGTGAAGAAGGGGATCTCGTAGCTGGTCAGATCAGCCACGTGACACCTGTATCCGGCGCAGGAGTGCATGATGGCTTGAAGGTCCTGCTCCTGGCCGTCTTCGTCTACCTTGCAGTACCCTCTGTTCACTTGCCATATCTCCATGTTTCCATGGTGGCTCATGACCATGGTAAGAGCGTTCTGCGTAGCAGTCCGCGCATAGGACATGTTCCAGTCCCGAACAAGCTGCGGCATCTCCTTGGCATTGTCCCGCACCTGAAAATCCGACATGCTTGGCATGTCCGGAATCTTGAGAGCTTCGCCGACGTCCTCAAGGGACTGGCGGAAGTCATGAAGCAGGTCACCGACTTGGGTAAGCCGGTGGGTGCGGGGCTTAGAGGAGGAAGAGTCCGTCAACTTCAGACCTATACACAAAACAAGTTAAGAAAAATCCGACATTGGTGAAGGTCGAAGAAAGAGACGAGTCAGATAGATGGAACGTACCAAAAATGACGTCGTCAATCTTGGTCTTCTCCTCCCGGAGACTCTGGAGTTCAGCCCGGAGCGCCTAGGACATATCCTTCTCTCTGCCAAGCTCGTTTTTGAGATCCGAGATTATTTTATCTTGAGCAGCGATCTTGCGATCACGCTCATCAGTGGCCATGGAGGAGGATTCAAGGACTTGAGCTATGCTCCTTTCATGATCTGCCTTAAGCTTATCCAGCTCTTGGCGAAGTCCCTTGTTCTCCACCACCAGGGTCTTGAGGTTCTCGGCCTCTTCAATCATGGCGACGGATTGTTTCACCAATGTTGTAAGTCAAAAAAGAACAAAAGTTCAGAAAAATTCGACATTGAAAATAACAAAGACAAGGTTTGAGTCTCGGAATGTTTACCTTCAGCTTCATCCTTGGCGACTTTAAGCTCAACATTTTTAAGCCGGAGAGCTTTGATCTCTCTCCGCTTATCATAGACATTGTTCAATAATTCCTGGTTATAGGAACATACTTTCTGTAAGTCAGAATACCCAAAGTCAGAAAGCTACTTAAGACCCGGGCTAATATTTTTGCTAAAAATATCAGCACGAGCCTTGGGGGTTACACTAGTTCGTTCTTTGGCATCCTAATAAAGCATAAACCCGGATTGTTTATCCTACTTCATGCTTGGGGGCTAGAGTATATGATATAAAATACAATAAAGGAAAAACAGGAGTTGGAATTCCGACTTACATATTGCTCGCGGGTGAGTTTATCCAAACCCGCGTTCACTTCAGCAGCCACCTTTTCGGCGAGAGTAAGAGGGATCACTGGGGCTGTTGGAAGCTCGCCAGTCCTAATCCTCTCGTTGCGAAGGAGGACTTGAGCAAGAAGATTAGATAACTTGACGTCCTCTGCTTCCTACGCTTCTTCTTCGGCAGAAAGATGGCTTTTCTCCAGGACTTGCCTGGCGAGCCGCTGGATCTCTTCGGCAGATTTTCGGGTCAGGCCAAACTTGGCAAGACCCGGATTGCTCATGAGGTTTTCGACGAAGGTTTCTGCCGAGGGGTCATTACCCAAAGAGGGTTCACCCTTATCTAGATCTGACGCACCCGTGGTGACGTCAGTTTAGGATCCAAGGTTCGCAGGCCCCGTTGAAGGAGCCAGATCTTCTGCAGCGTCCGGCGAGATAACCGCCGTTGCAGAAGGGTGAGGGGCAGGAGTCGGAGGAGCCATGGCAGGGGAAGCTATGGTAAGCTTCGTCTGCCACAGAGGCTTCAAAGAAATCCCTTTCCCCTTGGCCTTGACGAGCGGTCTTGCTCTGAGAATGTAGTGAATTCGGAAACATTACATCTTGGAAAGAAATTTGAGTAAAGTACAAAGGCGGAAAGTTATGGCTGAAAGTTACCTCTTGACGACAGGCACCTCCTTTGTGCCAACAGCCACTGTTGGAGCTTTGCGCTTCTTGAGCGCAAGGTCCGGCAATGGGACCACTTCTACCTCTTGAGAAAACTCTGGAGGGTATCCTTCGAGCGGAGCAAGTTCCGACTCGGGGATGTCAGCAAGCTGAAAAGAAGAAAACATATCAGTATTGCAGTATAACTCGAAGATTGAAACACATAAAAGGTGTGATAATGGAAGCTTACCGGCACCACGGGGTTTTCTGCCATGTGCATGTCCAGAGAAACCTCCGGAATCCTCCTCTCGATCCTCTCCTTGATCAGCCACTTGATTTGGCTTATGTAGCCTTGAGTGGTGTAAGCTTTAGAGCTGATGCAGAGGGAGTCGGTTGGAGACGACGTGATGGAGTGCATCGGTCGGGTTCCGTGGTACTGAAGTGGCTGGATCCGACGTGAGACCCAGCACTGGACCAAGTCGGATCCCTTCAGACCATTGTGCTTAATCAAAAATTCGATCCGCCTCTTAGCGAGGATCAGATCATCGGAAAGAGCCGGAGCAGCCTCGTCCCAGAAAGGCTGGGCCGTGGCGGCTCCGTCGACAAAAGCCGGCAAACCAGTAGCTTTGTCGGGAACCGAAATATCCCTATGATAGAAAAAAGTGGCCGGCCATTGTTTGACCGAGTCACTAGCTAGAATCTTGGGATAAGCCCGCTCATGTCTAAGTGAAAAGCTGATAGTGCCGATGATGTAAGGAACACCGGCAGTGATGGAGTTTCTCGGGACATGAAAGTAGTACCGGAAGAGAGTCAAACTCGGCTTAATGCCGAGAAATCCCTCGCAAAGCAAAGCATACGCACTCATCTCTAAGAGAGAGTTAGGAGGAAGATTGTGGAGTTGAACTCCGAAATGATGTATCACCTTAGAGAAGAACTCCGAGGGAGGAAAAGACAGACCTCGGTCGAGATGGGTGCCGAAGTGGACCCGCTCGCCATCGCGCGGGTTGGGGACGGTTTCCCCGTATCCGCTCCGCCAGTCGCCGGCGGTGAGAAGCCCCTCCTTCTCCACGTTCTTGAGGCCCTCCTCGTTGAGGGCGCAGGGGATCCAGATTCCCCGGAAGCTCTCCTTTTCTACTGCTGCTTCCATCATCACCGCCACCGCCGCTGCCGCCAAACCAGAGGAAGAAGATGAAGCCATTTCTTCGGTGAGAAGATGACCTGAAAGGGGCGGTGCTGGGAGTTCTGTGGGGGAAGGACGAGGAGGCTCTGAGCGCAGGAGGATTGGGAAGGAAGGAAATGGCAAAGGGCTGGTGGAAAGGAGAAGGAAAAATCCAAACCCCTTATATCCACCTAACTGCGCCAAGATTCATGCAATTGCTACAATGTAACCGCCACACGTCGTGGAAGGAACTGGGAAGGACCCACGCGATAATTGCGTCGCCTCGATCTCCAAGCACGCATTGAAACGGCGCCTCGGTTCCGCGAACCGCGGACCCACCAAACGGTCATGCTGACGGAACGCCTGTCAGATGACGTGACTTAACCATGCTTGTGTCAGGTGGCGTTAGAGACCAAGTTCCGGCTTAGTTTGAAATCGAGCTGGAAAATCCGAGTCACCTATTGATAGGTCCAACTTATTTTTAAAGACTCGGATCGTATTTTTTGTTGTGAAGTTTCAGGAACACTTCAAGATTCTGCAAGCCGAAGATCAAGCTAGACGATGATAAATCCGACTTTGGATCTTGGAGGCCTCCGGGGGCTGCTGTTAGGGATATACTTTCCGGGTATCCTCATTGTTCCTCATTGACCAGGTTAGCCCGCTTAGGGTTAGAGCTTTGCTTCACGGACGGCCCAGTCAGGGAGAAAGATAGAGTCCAATCCGGCTACGGAAAGGCCCAGAAGACTTACCGACTTAGGCCCATAATGTTACTTGTAGTTCAAGATGTACTCTGTAACCGACTCTCAGTGTAGCCGGATAGATCTCTCCTGTAAACCCTAGGCCGGATGTCTATATAAGGCGTCCTAGGGAGAGCCTTTAGGGCACCCAATATTTTAGACCCTCAACTCGCACAGGAGAAACCCTTGTAACCCATATTCCGGCTCCGCCGTATTACTGGATTGCTAGCAGGAGTAGGATCCGTCCAAAGTCGGCAGATTCCAACCTCGGTAAACTTGTGTGCTCACCGTCCCGGAATACCGTACGTCTCACACCCCTCTCTTCCGCACGCCTCGAGGACCCCCTCATGGCGTACTTGTCATCAATCCGACGACACCGCCGGGTAAGATAAAGAAGCATAAGAGGAAGCAAGGAGATAAGAAGAAGGAAAAGGAACACGGCCCGCTCATGGGGGTATGGAAAAGGAGGTCCATGTTTTGGGACTTGCCGTACTGGAAGATCCTCGGTACGCCTCATAGCCTTGAGGTCATGCATATCACGAAGAACATGTGTGAAAGCTTGCTTGACACTCTGCTCAACATGCCGGATAGGACCAAAGACGGGCTGAGAGCAAGACACGACCTGAAGGCCCTGAATATCAGAGAAGAGCTTCACCCCTTGTCTTCTTCTAGGGTTGAGGAGAAGACAAATGATCGCAAGCTCAAAAGGGCGGGGAAGCAGCCGGTTGAGGAGGAGACGGAAGATCCTAAGGGAAAAAGGGCAAAGAAGAGTGAAACCCCGCGTCCCTTCTGCTTCACTCTATATCCTAACAAGCTCGAATAGATGATCGGTTGCGTCCTCAGAACCAAGTATCCCTTAGGCTATGCGGGGCTGATACGTAGATGACTGGACCCAAAGAAAGGAATCTTCAGCGCGATGAAGTCTCATGACTGTCACATCATGATGATGCAGATACTTCCGGTTGCAATCCGAGGGATCATGGAACTGCACATCCGTGCAACGCTGACTAGCCTCTGTAACTTCTTCGATGTCATCACTCGAAGTCGATAACCGTCAAGAAACTCGGGAGGCTGCAGGAAGAGATAGTCACCATCATATCCGAGATGGAGATGTACTTCCCGCCCGCATTCTTTGACATCATGGTCCACCTGCTGCTGCATGTAGTGGACGATATCGAGGATCTCGGGCCTCCGTTCCTTCACAACATGATGGCGTTAGAAAGAATGAACGGGATCATCAAAGGATACGTCCATAACAAGGCACATCCCGATGGAAGCATCGTCCAGGGATTTATCACCGAGGAGTGCTTCTCTTTCTACAAGAATTATCTAAACAAGGATAACCCACATCCGATTGGTTTGCCCATGAACAAGCACCTCGGCAGGTTTGAGGGAGTAGGCCACCGCACCGGCAAGAAGGAAATGGACGTGGATCAGTCTGATCGGAGAGCCAACTTTGACAGGGCCCACTTAGTAGCTCTACAGCACATGGATGATGTCACGCCTTGGGTAGAAAAACACAAAACCATGATCGAGAACAATGCTAACAGGCCGATCATGGAAGAAGAGGTATTTAGAGCGCACAACTCCTCTTTCGCGTGCTGGTTCAAAGACCAGATTGATGTCAATCCTCCGCCAATGACAAGCGTCGCGGACAGAATCACAGTGGCCTTGTCTTACGGGCCCGCGCCAAACCTCATGACTTATCAAGCATACGACATTAGCGGTTACACATACTACATGGAGGAGAGAGACAAAAGAAGCAACTATCAGAACTGAGGTGTGACGATGGAATCTTACATGGGTGAAGAGAAGAAAAGATACTACGGAAGAATCGAGGAAATTTGGGAGCTCAACTACGTCGGGGAGAAGCTACCGATGTTCCATGTCACATGGGGTACAGATGTCAGAAAAGAAGACGAGTATTTCACCACCATGCGTTTTCCCAACAAATCCAAGACCAAGAAACCCACCGCGCAAAATGAGCCATGGGTACTGGCTAAGCACGTCGAGCAATGCTTCTTCATTACCGACGCATCAAGGCCTAGCCGTGTCGTCGTGAGGAGAGGCAAAAGGGCCCTCGTCGGAATGGATGGAGTCGCTAACGAGAAAGACTTTGACGGACTCATCGGTGACCCGATGATGGAAGAACCCAATGAAGATGATGTAGCATACACAAAAAGAAGAAGAAGGACCACGCTACCTAGGTTGTCAGCTACAACAACTCTCCGTACACAAGGAGTCACGATGATGAGACTGGCGGGGTCAAGTCAAAAAAGACCAAGCATAAGGGTAAGAAGAAGAAGCAGAGTGCGAAGAAGAAACAATAAGATTGGTGTGGTCGAGAAATTAACACTCATCATTTTATGTGCATCTCTTATTAATGATTTTATGTATAAGTGTGTACTACATACTCATTAAACTCCTACGGAGATGCGATTGAATTGCAACTAATATAAGTTAGCCATCATTTTATGTGTGTTTGCCTGCAATGAAATTGATATCATTTTATGTGTGTTTGCCTCCGGCGGTCCGATCCGATTACATCCATAGTTATCATTTAATGTGTGTTAATTTTCCTAAAAAAACTTACCACCGGCGAATTTGGGCCATACGCCGGGGGTACCACGCGCTGGCCCCACCTGCCAGTGACCCTAAGGTTACCATTTAATGTGTGTTAATTTGGCTAAAAAAATTTACCACCAGCGCATTTGGGACATACGCCGGGGGTACAACGCGCTGGCCCCACCTGCCAGTGACCCTAAGGTTATCGCCGACGATTACACGCATACGCCAGGGGTACTCTGACTGTGGGTCCCACCCGCGGGATAAGGGTGTCGTCACCACACTCTCTGGCGATGGATCGATCGCCACCACACTCTGCCTCGAGCGCCAGCCCGTCGTCGTCCGCCCGTTGATTTGCCGTCGTCCGCCCGTCGTCGACCCCGTCGATCTGCAGCCATCCGCTGTCAGCGAGGTGAGTCCCACCCGGCACCCTCTCCCCTCCCTTCCTATCTCCCCCTCGCCCTCCACTACCTAACCCTAGCCTCTCCACTATAAGCTAAAATATAAAGATGATCGATCCCCACCACACTCTACCTCGAGCGCCAGCCCGTCATCATCCGCCCGTCGATTTGCCACCGTCCTCCCATCATCGACCCCATCAATCTGCCGCCGTCCACCGTCAGCGAGGTGAATCCCACCCGGCCCCCTCTCCCCTCCCTTCCTCTCTCCCCCTTGCCCTCCACTACCTAACCCTAACCTCTCCACTACAAGCTAAAATAGAAAGAGGATCAATCCCCACCACACTCTGCCTCGAGCGCCAGCCCCTCATCGGCTGCCTGTCGATTTGCCGCCGTCCGCCCATCGTTGACCCCGTCAATCCGCCGCTTTCCGCCATCAGCGAGGTGAGTCCCACCCGGACCCCTCTCCCCTCCCTTCCTCTCTCCCCCTCGCCCTCCACTACCTAACCCTAGCCTCTGCACTGCAAGCTAAAATAGAAAGAGGATCATGATTCCCCCTATCCTCTCTCTTCTGCAGTCCGATTCAGTTAGGTGATCTATTCATGTAGATGCAGAGACACTTCCGTTTCTTACTGATGATGTCCTTTCTTGTCATAAAATTTAGTTGAGAGTGGGTTGATCTCTTTTTGCAAGTCGATGTGATATATGAGCTCTTCTGTTTGCAAAAATGAGTAGATAAATACATTCAAAAAAACAGAAGAAAAAAAAGGAAATTTTTAGCAATGTACTGCATCTGTGGGGTCAGAAATCAGAACATTCAGAGAGGTAATCATGGCTTGTTTGTGTTGCTTATGAACAGAACAGATAGTGCAACCTGCTATTGCTCGATGTACATGTGTTTCTTATTACGACCACTTTTGGCCTCCTAATTTTGAGTTCATCCCTTGCTGTCAGGTGGAGGAGGACATTGCCAATCTGATCAAGATTTACACCGACTGGCACTCCTGCTTGGTCCCCTATTACTCTTTCGAGCAGTTTGTGCGCAAAGTTGAGGAAGTTGGCACCACTAACCGTACTAGGCTGAGCTTCTTTCTTCCTTTCAGGGTTTCTGTCTGTGCTGTCAGGCAATTGAGTAGTCTTCAGACCATGGTCTGAACCTGTGTATGATTAGCTCTTGAATGTTTTAATTGAGCTAGATAGATTTCCTTCGGCTAGCTAGGGTGCTAAAACCAAATGTAATAGACAATTGACCAGCAAGGCATCCACCTGAAAACTTTTTTGAAGTGAACATGGATATTTCATAAAGTACAACATCGTTCCTGAATAGTAAAGATCTGACATGATCCTTATCATGTGATTCTTGTTCAGAAAGGATGCTACAACACTATCCTTTTTGGGGAGTATGTGCACAACTGATGTGTCCTTGTACGGTTTCGTAAATTCCAATAGATTCTTATGGTGTAGCATGTCTTGGCTGCTAGTTCTGTAGTTTACATTGGCTTCCATCTTGTCAATAAACCTTGTTCTTCCTAGACCCCAGCACATATTCTTCAGACACTGACCCTCAAGAAGTTTATAGAAAGCTAAAATAGCCTTCCAAACATCTTATAATTTGGAACAAAGTTAGTAACATTGTATTCTTCTGAAGAGTTGCAAATTAACTGATTATAAATCGAGTTGCAATTCAATATAGTCCACTCTATGGCTTTGAGAATAGTCAAATTTTCAAATATATAATGGGAGTATCCAATCTCAAGTAGTTGGAGTGTTTGATGTCAATTAGGAAATATAATGTGAGTATGACAATATGTTAGTATGAGTTACCAAAGCTTTGTCGGTATCTTTTTGCAAAAAAAAGAAGCTTTGTCGGTATCACTACAGTTAGCAGCAATTATCTACTCCCATTGTTTCCTTTCCATACATTTGGGGTAGCTATATTCAGTAGGATTTAACCCTCCTTTTCGTATTTGTTAGAAATTAGTTATGAGAAAAATTATCCAATGTAGAGGCCAAGAGGGTAAAGTAGCCTAATCTGTTTTCTTTTTGTAGAAGAACATGGAGGAAGAGGCCCGAGCACCACCACGTCCACTTCATCCGCGACCGCGTGCTACGTCAAGCCTACGCTCCAGGTGCTCAACACCCTCAGTGAGCACATTTTTATTTGGTGATGTTGTGAGATGGATTCTGGTGGCTTAAGCTAGGGCTGCCCCTATTTTTTGACATGGTGGTTGAATTCTGTTGGTTTAGCTATGGCTGCCCCTTGTTTTGGTGCATGGTGGTGAATTATGGTGGTTAGCTACGGTTGCCCCTTGTTTTGGTGCATGGTGGTTGAATTATGGTGGTTTAGCTACAGCTTCCCCTGTTTTTGTGCCAAATATGGTGGCTGCAGTTGTGTTGCTACAGCTGTGAATGTTGTGCAGGTACATTGAGTGCCAATATTTCGCCGAAATGTCGATTAACTTCCATTCCGGTGAATTTCTGGCACTCAGGCATGACCATTTTTAGCAAAGGTCATGCCGTATTTTCGCCGTGAATTTGCGTATCTAAAATCCTTTCTTTTTTCTTGTGTAGTGCTAGTATAGCCATGTCGTCTTCTGGAAACCGCAACGAAGACGATCGGGGCCAGGGAGACTTAGAGGAGCACTACAGGCTCATGTCCAAGAACATATAGCTGGAGGAGGTAGGGGTCAAAGAAGATGACGAGACCACCAATGATGGCGGTGAGGAGATGGGCGTCAACGATAGCCTTGATGGCCGTCATGAGAGGGGAGACGAGACCACAGACAGTAGTGCCACCGGGGGTGGCTCGGAGACAACGACAGAGGCCAAGAGGGAACGGAAGAAGCGTGACCAAACACGGTTGGCGCCACGAAGGAGACATTCATAGCGGTGGACCCCAAGACCGGTATCCCTACGGAGCCGAAGCATCTCGCGGGGGGTACGACCTCCAACTAGGAGCTATCCTTCGGGATGTCGTCAATGTCAACAAGACGAAACTCCGAACGAAGAAGAAGAACTATCTGCAGGACCAAATCCTCTTGCGGCTGCACGCGCGGTACCAGTTCCCCGAGGGCTTCAGGAGCCTGGATCCCAAGGAGAACATCGTGAACAAGTTCGCCCTCAGCAGGTTCACCAGGAACCTCAGCGGTTATAAAACCATGCTAAGGGGGATGATTGCTGACGACGAGCCATGGGAAGAGATCAAGCGCCACTTCCCGCGGCTTATGCCCGAGGACTACACGCGCTTCCTAGAAAATAAGGACCTAGCCTACACCAAGGATCAGTCGGCCTGGGGAAAGGAGCTGGCGAAGAAGAACATTGGTCGCCACCGTCTCGGTTGCCGTGGCTACGACGGAAAGGCGGACAAGTGGCAGAAGAAGGACCAGACCTATGCAGAGAAGGGCATCGAGAACCCTTGGGCCAAGTACAAGGACCCTCTCTTCAGGGCATTTGTCAGGTCCTGGTACCTTAAAGAGATGGACGGGAAACTTGTCACGAGCCCGAGTGGTGGAGGCTGTTGTCCTTGTCATCGACCCGAAGGTGGTGCAAGCTGAGAACGTAGTGGTAAGAAATTTTAACAGCTTACTAGTTTCTGCTCACCACAACTCCATCTCTAAAATTCTTCATGCTACTTCTTGCAGTTCACGGAAGAAGCGAATGATCTTGGCTCCTCGTCCTAGGCGTCGACCCAGACGTCGACGGGCAAAGTCCCGTGGGACAACCCTTTTATCAGGGGCTTGAACATCATGAAGGAGCAGCCGCCATTGAAGAGGCTGGCAAGAGGCCGTTTCCCCGGTGACGGAGAAGGTCGCCAGCATGTCGATTATGGCTTGGATGTGCCCACCACCAAGGTCTCGATGTAGGCGAAGAAGGACTAGGAGCACGTGGCTCTATTGGAGAAGGTGGCCAACTTGGAAGCAACCTTTGACCAGCGCCTCCAAGTCGAGGTAGAAACTAGGGTCCAGGCAGAGGTGGCCAGCAAGGTCGATAGCATGGTGGCCAGCCGGTTCAATGAGATCATTCCTGGAATGGTGGCGTCGATCTCCACCTACTTCGCCAAGGGCCAAACGGGACCACTCCTGGTGATCAGCCTAGACGGCAGCAACTCGGGCAACATGCGGCCTCCTGCTACACGGGCTCAAGACGCGCCTATATTGGTGACTCCACCTGCCGGCGCCAATGCAGGTGCTAGGGAGGATTCGTCGGCCATGGGGGCAGCTAGCAGCCCCTCGGTCACTTGCATGCCTGACCCCGGTCCCTCGACGTGACCCGAGCTTGACACTCTCACGGTAATTAATTGAGCCTCTACGCAAGTTAATTACTTCGTCGCCGCCCCTCTGACCTACACATGCATGTTTCTTCACAGGAGCAAAGTGTTCCTTGCACCAGTCTCATGTATGTGGACAACAGGCTCGAGGATGTTGTGAGGGGACGCATCATCAACCCAGCACATCGGACATTCCACTGCAAGCCTATGGACGATAGCGTGCACCGGGTTGAGGTGGATCGGTCGTTCCCAGGATGCGCACAATTGGTTCCTCCTCATCAACCCCCGGGTGCGGAAGAAGAGCTGAAGGTCGGGCAACTGAAGAATCATGTCCTTCTATGGCCGAAAGCCCTACTTTGGCTGAAGACCGCCAAAGAAAGGGTCACTCCAACATTTGTGCCTGCGGTAGCAAGCCAAGAAAAAGTCACTCCAGCTCATGCGGCGGCAAAGAACCCACCTAAAGGGTCACTCCATTATACGTACTGCGGCGGCAAGCCAAAGGGTCACACCTCGACCTGCTGATGATCCTCCCGAGCCCGAGACACATGAGCACGACAACACGGTGGACAACGATAAGGCTCCCATCGATTTGATCATCGCTGATTTGGAGGCTCCCATCGATGTTGTTTCTTCTGAGGCACCCGCCCATGATACCATGACGAAGAAGAACCTCTTCTCTCCTCAAGAAACACTCGAGCCGGAAGACGCTACCGCCTTCACCGCTCCGTCGCATGGTAAGGTTACCCCGACGATACTCCATGAAACGTCCATGGAGGTGATAAGACAAATCGGCACCGCTCTATTCCATAAGAAGGGCAGCAAGAAGCAGAAGTCGAAGCATGGGAAAGACGTTGCAACAAGCAAGAAAGTGGTTCTCGACAAGATGCCGACCAAGTGGAGGAGGATCATTTCCTTGGTGAACCGATCCTGCCGGACAACATTGTCAAGACGCTGTCACCGGACCTATGTAGCCTGCATGAGACTGTTCAGTATCTAGAGTAGCAACTTCTCAAACATAAAAATCCCTCGTACCCGCTCTTCACGGTTAGGGTGCCCACTAACTATGGCTTCTTCACCACCACCCCCGGCAAGTTGTTCTTCATCACGTACGAAGACATCTTCAAGCTCTTCGACCTGTTAATACTCGATCGAAATGTGGTCTGCCTAGTATTGCTAAAAATGGCGCATGATCTCATCTTGGAGAAGACCCCGCACCTCGCTATCATGGACCCCTTCTACATGACTATAGGCACCGTCGACAAGGAACAAGCGTTTGTCGTGAAGTATATCACGAATTTCTTGGTGGCGAATAAAGAGAAGTCTTGGTTTCTCCTTCCATACTTTCTCGAGTAAGTAGTTGGTGCATCCTCATCGCCTTTGAAACGTATTATTCACATGTCATCTATCTCGACTCCAGGAGATACGTGCATAAAGACTACACCGACGTCAAATCTACTCTTGATAAAGCCCTCAATGGTTTCAGAGCCGCGGTTGGCCCACCCAAGTATGAGAAAAGATCCAAAGTCATCTATGTGAACTCCCACGTAACCAATTTCCCCTGCCTTAAGCAATCGTCGACTGGAATGGAGCCCTGGTTCGCCATCCTATAGATGAGGGAGTATGCAAAGGATGAGGAGCAACTCTTGATGCCATCCCGTCTCGAGAAAAAGGGCAGAGACATTACGGAAACGACCGATGCAAACATCAGAGCTGAGTTTCGTGCCATCCAGCGGGAGATTGGCACAAGACTCAAGAGGGATGTCTTGACTAGAGGTGCCACATTCAACTACAGCGGTATCCTGCTGACTAGTGCAGAGATTGAGGACCGCTTAGCTGCGGTCGCTGATGGTAGGACATTCACCATGCTAGGTGGCATCCATCCCTTCCCTCCAAAGCCGAAGAAAATGTAACTTCCTAATTTTAGCAACCCTGATTAGTTATCCAGAATGCAAAAATCAGGGGGAACAAAAACTTTTTCTTTTTAATTGGTGTAGTGTTTGCTTGTGGTCTGTTTGTGCTTGTGCATGTGAGTGTATACCACATGATACTCCTTACCTCACCATCAGTTGACAAAAGCTATTTAACAAAACTATCCTAGGTCATCTTACATATTCTCAAATGTTCTGGCATTTCAAAACATGAGCCAAGATGCTTATGTAACCAAAACTATTTTTGTAGCTTCTATTCGCAAAACTATGGAGAGATATATAATATAATCTCCTTATGTTTTCAAGACAGAACCTTCACCTACTCCTACCTCTAGGATTCTCAAAACCTTGTATAGAAATACCAAGGACTCTTACCTTACTCAGACTCCAACCTTTTCAAGATACCCATCCTTACCTCGAGCTAGACTTGATGGTAACCCTAGCAGTAGGTTTAATTAGTTTATAAGATGAATTGCCTTGATCTGCTGCTTGATTTGTCTACTTAGGAGATAGTATGAACTACTCTAGGAGCTCATCGTCTAGGATCAAGAAACCTTAAAATCCCCAAACCCTGAGCAAGAATACAAGATGGATCTGATGTCTAGCCACCAGGTGATCATGTAACACCTTTAACCAGATCATTCTGAAGATGTCCCTTCTAGAAGTTTCCAAGTCAATGAAGACCAATATCAAGCATGGATCCTTTCTACTCAATATACACTTCAACATCATCCACTTGATGATGCTTGGGTACCTTGCAACCCATCAAAAACATCCCCTCTCATGCTCTAGTCAAAAACCCTAAATCTGCCAAATTTGGCTAAGTCTGGAAAACTATTTCCAACATCACCTTTTTGAAAGCCTCCTTTTCTCAACCCTTGTGCATTTTTGAAAATGCATATGACCATATTGTTAACCATACTGAGGACTACCAAGGCCCACTGTTTCCGTTGATTAGATCATCTTCCAACCCACTTGTTGTTGATGGTTTTGCAGGCAACAAAATAACTATTCCTGCAAATCTAGTCGTCATGCCTACTTTGACAAAAGCTCACACCATCATCCAACCGTCTATGTACCAACTCTTTGCATGGTTGTGTTCTACTCATATAGGTCTATCAATATCTACTTCACTTGTTCCAAGTGGATCCTTGTGCTTCTTAAACCCACAAGGTTTTGAAGACTAGTTGATAATCTGCTTTGGCAGGCTTATTTTATTTAAAGTTTGAAAGCCTATCTTGGTGAGATCAAGCAGGAACAAGCTCAAAATCTACACTATTGAAATATACATCGCTTGGTGTATCCATCCATATATCCCATGCCCCAAGGTGAGCCCTGTGCTCCAAGATCCAGCAAGGTTTTGGTGGCATGAAAATAATCTTACCCAAGATCCTTAAACCTCTAGTTTTCACCAAAATCAACATGGATTCTCCAATCCCAAGGTTGCAAATGCTTGCTACACCTTGTCCAGATCATCTACCTTGATCACCAAGATTTATCGAATATTCTCCATAATTATTATGTACCAAAACTATTTAATTCCTTTAATATGCAAAACCTCCAAAAACTTCTTCCGTAAAGGAAAGTTTGGTTTTTGCCAAAGCACTTCCCCAACTTCTGGCTCAATTGAGATCCATATATCATACCCTACATTCCCATCTCAAGAATAAATATTTTTGAGATTCTTTATTATCTCTTTTTGCCCTTTTTCTTAAATGGCAGAAACAAGAAATAATCCTTTAAAAATACTTTCCCACCTCAATAAATCCCAATAAAATTCCCCAAGGTGTAATATGGTATCTAGGACCATTTCACACCAAAACCCCACCTTGTACAATTCAAAAATATCCAATCAAATCCTGAAAACAGTTTCAGCACTATTTGAAAAATAGATATAAAAGGGATCTAAAATGATCTAATAAGTCCCAAATAATTCTTGGAGGTTCCTCTTAACCACATCTAACTACCAGCATCTTCACCCCATCTTCCCAAGACCAAACTTTGAGACTTGCTTGGAAATCACCAACATAGCAAATCTTGTCTATTTCCAAAGAACTTGATCAACACCAAACCAAACCCTCCTCAAGTCTTCCCCAGCAAGCCTCCACCACCTCATCACCCTCCTGGTCGAGCAACCCTGTAGCACGACCACTGTAGCACCATCTTCCCCTTATCCTCTAGTGTTTGGAGGTAGAGATTGAAGTGGGACAACCACCTATTGCCAAAAACTCTTGCCACAGCAGCACCCCTCCCTCTCTGTCCCCTGCACGACCCCAGTGCTCTCTCCACCGCCCTCCTCGTCCAATAGACAGCCAGCCATCCCTCCTCAATCCCTCATGGACCATGCCCATGGTGCACCCTCCCCTCTCGGTATTTAAGGCTAGAGGCCACCCCGTGCCTCCCCCTGCCCGTCATTTGCCCCCTCTGCTCCCTCTTACCACCCCAGCATCTCCACTTCCCCTCCCTTGCTCTATACTGGCCAGGAGAGGAGAAGAACTCCATCTCGGCCTCCCTCAAGATCTGAGCGTGGTGTTCCCTCTTCTACTCTTTCCCTCTGCATGTCACCGTGCTGCAACCTCCTTGATCTCCTCTACCTGACCCTAGTCTTCTTTTGGCCCAGGAATGCCTCTACCATCGCCGCCAGTGAGCTCCGGCGAGCTCCGTTCGGGTGTCCTCGTGCTAGCCGGTCCCAATCACAGAACCAGCCACTGCCGCCCATCGCAGGGACCGTCGTCGACCGCCGCTCCTCCTCCGACGTTTCCCAATCGTCGGAGAGCCGTCGGTAAGCCTCCCCCGCGCCTCCCCAACCCTTCCTAGGGTTTCTGCCCTGGCGCCCCGTCACTGGAAATAATATGGCCTGGAGTCATCGATCTGAGTCTAATCGGACGGCTCTCGCCTCCCCTTACCCCTTCAGCCCCGGCATCCCCCTGACAGATGGGCCCCGCCCAGTGGGATTCAAAACCGCTCCTGCCCCGGAATCCTCCTCGGGTGGGCCGATTCGGCGCCATGCGACCCAGGTCTGGCCAGATCCGGCCCGCATCGCCCCTCTCCCTTTTCTTTTCTATTTTACTAAAGTCTTCTACGGATCTGCAGAAATGCATGTTGCTTTAAATTGATATGAAAATGGAAAATAGGGTATTTCGTCCAAATAATTTTTTTATCATGTTCATGTGTATTTTGTGCAACATGAAGAACTGGTCTTTGGCTAAAAATAATTTTTATTATTTATTGGCAATTAATCTACTAAAAAGTATCCTCTGCACTAAATAAATTCCCTAGCAAATCCAAAAACCCAAATGGAGTGAATTAACTTCCCTCTGGTATGTATGGTCCTTCACCATCTTTTGGCATTGGTCCCCTGCCAAGTGGAACAGTAGTAGTAGTTTGACAAAAATAACAAAAACAAGCCATTGCATCCTTTAGGAATTTCTCTAGGTCAAACAAAAGGTTGGAATGACCTAATTCCAACTCTCTGTGATGTGGTATACTAAGTTCCACCAAAATCCAGGAGCTCCAGAATTATTGAGCTTCTGAGGGTTTCTAGTGAATTAAACAATTCTGTGTGTAGTGCTTTCACTAGATAAATCACTACAGTAGCTCTGCAACTCCAAAACTAGTAATTCCAGTTGGTACTGGGAGGTATTTGTAATGCCTATCCATTTCCCCATACCTCATATCAAAAGCCTTTGTAGATTAAATCTGGTGAAAAAGACAAGTTTTCTATAGAACTGCCTTTGGGAATTTCCTTAGGGCATTCTGTTAAATATTTTGGCATGTTTCCAACTCTCAATGAACAAGTACATCAAGCCATAACTAACCACCTAGGGAAATAATTTTTAGAGCTACAAAACTTTTCTGATGATATATTTCCTAAAACTAGAGTCTTATTCACTATAAAAATCACTATAAATCTTTGGTAAGTGAAATAATAGTGAAACCACTTTTGTTGGTTTCATTTTATCAATACCTATCTGTTGGTATCATGTTTTTACAATGGTATCTCATAGAATAAGTCTTTGGTCCAAAACCCTCTCATCCCTAGTTTCTAGACTATGAAACCCATATGGCTTCCTTCACTGTTCCACGACATGCTCCCAATCCTTCTAATCCATTCTCTCAACACCACTACTGATTTATAAACTTCTATTGATGTTTTCTTGCTGTATTGTTTTGTTGCTTAAATGCCTTGTTTGATTGTGGACTTGTTTGTTTGCATGTATACTCGATGAAGACGATAGTTGCGCTTGTATTGATGCCGAGAAGAAGAGATCTTATTATTGGTATTGGTATTCTTGGTTATATAAAGAAGAAGTACAGGGACATTATGCCATATTGCTGATCTCAGGCAAGCCCCCTTCTTGCTCATAAGCTTTGTCCTACTGTTTTACTCATGCATGTTTTATCTAATGTTTATCAAAACTGCATTGCTTACTATATGTTGATGTATATATGGTAGTGGTTTGGCTCCTCCGAACTATTACTCTTTGGTACTACTAAGTACAAACCCCTTGACGATACCTACTTGTCCCTAGTATGGTATATGGTGTAATACACCATACCCCTTTTTGGAGACCTTGTTTTAGCCGAAGCAAAACTAGAGGATGGGAAGACCCCGAAAAAAGTTTTACCAAATGTTTTATGATAAAACCTTGGTGAGGTGGGACATCCCAAGAGATGTTGAGAAAGAAAAAGGTTTCGTTTTACAAAATGCTGAAGGAAAGATGGAGGAAAAAGGTTTACTAAAATGCACCCGGTTCTTTGCAGTTTTGCTAGAACAATTAACCCTGTGCAACCACATTACTCTAGAATGGTATAGGGCTGGATTTGATGTTTGTCTATTCTGGTATAAGCTGCCTCGCAACAACTACCGGGGATAAAAATCCCTGGAGGGTGGGCCTTCTCACATAAGGGTCCATGTGAGACATCGACCTGGAGAAGGAATGAAGGGTTTACGGACCTCCACGCGTTACTATGAGCCCCTCATTGAAAGTGCAACACTTGGTAAGTGCAAAATGCGTTCTGGTTGGTCCTAGGTACCCGACGTCCCGGTTTTGAGGGGAACAACACTCATAGGGTAGGCACTTATATTGGAGTGGGCATCTGGAGAGTCTTGATCGGTTACTCGACCCACGATCGGTGAAGATCAGGGTGGTGTACCTGGATGGTGTGGGTAAAGTGTACATTCTCTACAGAGTGTAAATTTATTCGAATAGCCGCGTCGGCGGTCATGGAGTATTGGGAAGGTTGCTATAGAGCGGTGCTAGATTTGTTTTCAAAAAGGATTTCAGAAAATAAATGGCTTTGGAAATGTCTTGACCATGGGATGGTCATAAAGGAGAACGGTTTTGACCAGGGGATGGTCGGAAGGAGGAGAAAGGAGTTTGGTCGTGGGACGACCTGAAGACGGGAACAGATGGGTGACCCAGTACTGATGTTTTCCAAAACTTTTCAAAAAGGTTTCCAAAATGTTTACAAAGGTTTTCAACAAAGATATGTAGATGCAATATCTACAAGAGAAACTAGTTGAGAAAAGAACCTCTCTTGGAGCCCTCCTACTACCACAGCCTTATTGCATACCCTCTTGTTATTATTGTTATCTTAAGGTGGTTTGTGAGTATATTCAAAGTACTCATTGGCATTGTCCCTAGCTATTAACTGTTTGAATGTTGTTGATCGGGTAGGACGTCCTCCCCATCAGTTGCCTGTAGGTTAAGGCATGGATCGGGCCCTACGCTTGATGAAGTTCCGCTGATGATTATTGATGTAGCCTTAACGGCATTTATGTAAGTCTTGTAATTCAGTATGTCTCGAATGTTGTAATGATATTTGTCGGTTATGTTCCACGGCTCACTGATCATGGGAACATGGTGTATGCATAACACGGATTTCTCGGATGATTAAATCCGGGGGCCCCACAGAAAACCTGATCGAGTCACAAACTTGTCTCCTGCAAATGTTAGTCATAGAATTACGATTAGTTTATTTTATGCTTTTCTTTTTGCATACCTATCTTTCCATGCAAATGTTAGTCATAGAATTACTTAGCTATATCCGATGCTTTTTCTTTTTTGCATACCTATATGTTATATCTCTATTATGAATATGTGATGACAACACTAACATTTCTTTCTTGTGTGTGTGTGTGCAGATGCCGTGGTATGTCGTGTACGAGGGCAGGGTTGCCGGAGTCTACGACGACTGGGAGGATTGTAGGAGGTAGGTCCACCATTTCTGCGGGAATAGTTACAAGGGCTATGCCACTTTGGAGGAGGCAGAAACTCGCTACGCGAGGTTTCTAGAACGTTGGAGGAGGGAGATCTGGAGGAGCCGGTTGACCCCCTTCGTCGTGATGATGCTCGCAGCCATCACCGCTCTAGTGTATTTGCTAGTTGGAGTCCAGTAGTATCTATTGGGTGAACTATGAACTGTTTGAATGTGTGAAACTATTTGAATGTGTCATGAAACTCCGGAGACTTGTAATATTATGTCATATATTGTCACCTTCTACACTTGTGTGAACTGTTTGAATGTTATTGATGCATGGTTTCAACATATGTGTATTTCCTGTATCTACTGTGTGTATTCTATTATTATCCTGTGTATTCTATCAATATTACAGTGTATTCTGTGTGTATTTCGATTTTCTTTTTTAAACTCCTGATAATGTTACCCCTGGCGAAATAATGTTCTATCCCTGGCGAATAACCTTTCGCCTGTACTAAACTACCACCCACGAATATTGGAGGCGCCGGCAAGGCGTACTTACCCACGTCGTTTGGAGGTGCTCGTTGGTGCTGGAGCATATTACCACCAGCGAAAAACGAAGGCGCCGGCGGTGCGGACCTACCCCCGATGTTTGTAGGTGCTCGCTGGAGGTAGATGCATACTACCACCGACGAATTACGAAAACACCGGTGATGAGGACTTACCGCCGGCGAGGTGGTTGCCGGCGAGCATTGATGCGCCGGTGATGAGCCTTTTCTGTTCGCCAGCGGTAGGGTTTTCTCTACTAGTGTAATGGTGGTTTAGGAAAAGAAAACACATGCAAATACATGCAATGACACTGGTGGATCCATGTGGTTTATGAAAAGGACACACATCCATTGACAATGGGTGGAACCATGTGGTTTGTGAAATGAAAACCACATGCTAGAGTGGCATGATTGCATGTGTTCTTTTCCAAAACAACAGTGATGCACACTGACACACACATGCAATGAACTCTAGTGGATCAATGTGGTTTATGAGAAGAACACCACATGCAATGACATCAGTGGATCCATGTGGTTTATAAGAAGAACAAACATGCTGGAGTGGCATTAGTGGATCCGTGGGGTCTATGAAAAGAATAAACATGCAATTACTCTAGTGGTGGTTTATGAAAAGGACACACATGCAATGACTCTGGTGGATCCAGGTGGTTTCTGAAAAAAACAAATATGCAATGACTCTAGTGGTGGTTTATGAAAAGGACACACATGCAATGACTCTGGTGGATCCAGGTGGTTTATGAAAAGAACAAACATGCAATGGCTCTAGTTGTGGTTTATGAAAAGGACACACATGCAATGGCACTCGTGGATCCATGTGGTGGTTTATGAAAAGAACAAACATGCAATGACTCTAGTTGTGGTTTATTAAAAGGACACACATGCAATGGATCCAGGTGGTTTATGAAAAGGACACACATACAATGACTCTAGTCGTGGTTTAGGAAAAGAACAAACATGCAATGACACCGGTGGATCCAAGTGGTTTATGAAAAGAACAAACATACAATGACTCTAGTTGTGGTTTAGGAAAAGAACACACATTGAATGACACTAGTGGTGGTTTATGAAAAGAACATGCATATAAAGACATGCAATGACACTGGGATCCATGTGGTTTATGAAAAGGACACACATGCAACGACAACTGGTGGATCCATGTGGTTTATGAAAAGAACACCTCACATGCTGGAGTGGCATCATTGCATGTGTTCTTTCCCAAAACCAAAGTGATGCACACTGACACACACACATGCAATGAACTCTAGTGTATCAATGTGGTTTATGAGAAGAACACCACATGCAATGACATCAGAGTATCCATGAGGTTTATGATAAGAACAAACATGTTGGAGTGGCATTAGTGGATCCAAGTGGTGGTTTATGAAAAGAACACACATGCAATGACTCTAGTGGTGGTTTATGAAAAGGACAGACATGCAATGACTCTTGTTGATCCAGGTGGTTTATGAAAAGAACAAACATGCAATGACTCTAGTTGTGGTTTATGAAAAGGACACACATGCAATGACACTGGTGGATCCAAGTGGGGTTTATGAAAAGAACGAACATGCAATGACTCTAGTTGTGGTTCTTGAAAAGGACACACATGCAATTCATCTAGGTGGTTTATGAAAAGGACACACATGCAATGACTATAGTGGTGGTTTATGAAAAGAATAGACATGCAATGACACCGGTGGATACAAGTGTTTTATGAAAAGAACAAACATGCAATGACTCTGGTTATGGTTTATGAAAAGAACACACATGCAATGACACTAGTGGTGGTTTAGGAAAATAACACACATGCAAAGACATTTAATGACACTGGTGGATCCATGTGGTTTATGAAAAGGACACACATGGAATGACAACTGGTGGATCCATGTGGTTGATGAAAATAACACCACATGCTGGAGTGGCATCCATGCATGTGTTCTTTTCCAAAACCACGGTGATGCATACTGACACACACATACACATGCAATTAACTCTAGTGGATCAATGTGGTTTATGAGAAGAACACCACATGCAATGACAACAGTGGATCCTTGTGGTTTATGAGAAGAACACACATGTTGGAGTGGCATTAGTGAATCCATGTGGTCTATGATAAGAACAAACATGCAATGACTCTAGTTCTGGTCTATGAGAAGGACACACATGCAATGACTCTAGTGGATCAAGGTGGTTTACGAAAAGAACAAACATGCAATGACTCTAGTGGTTGTTTATGAAAAGGACACACATGGAATGACTCTGGTGGATCCAGGTGGTTTATGAAAAGAACAAACATGCAATGAATCTAGTTGTGGTTTATGAAAAGGACACACATGCAATGGCACTAGTGGATCCATGTGGTGTTTTATGAAAAAACAAACATGTAATGACTCTAGTTGTGGTTTATGAAAAGGACACACATGCAATGACATACAATGGATCCAAGTGGTTTATGAAAAGGACACACATGCAATGACTCTAGTGGTGGTTTAGGAAAAGAACAAACATGCAATGACACCGGTGGATCCAAGTGGTTTATGAAAATAACAAACATGCAATGACTCTAGTTGTGGTTTAGGAAAAGAACACACATGCAATGACACTTTTGGTGGTTTATGAAAAAAACACATGCAAAGACATGCAATGACACTGGTGGATCCATGTGGTTTATGAAAAGGACACACATGCAATTACAACTAGTGGATCCATGTGGTTTATGAAAAGAACACCACATGCTGGAGTGGCATCATTGCATGTGTTCTTTTCCAAAACCATAGTGATGCACACTGACACACACACACATGCAATGAACTATAGTTGATTAATCTGGTTTATGAGAAGAACACCACATGCAATGACATCAGTGGATCCATGTGGTTTATGTGAAGAACACAAATACAATGACATCTAGTGGATCCATGTGGTTTATGAGAAGAACACCACATGCAAGAGTGGCATCAGTGGATCCATGTGTTTTCTGTGAAGAACACACATGCAATGACATCTAGTGGATCAATGTGCTTTATGAAAAGAACACCACATGCTGGTGTGGCATTAGTGGATCCATGTGGTTTACGAAAAGGACACACATGGAATGACAACTGGTGGATCCATATGGTATATGAAAACAACACCACTTGCTGTAGTGGCATCATTGCATGTGTTCTTTTCCAAAACCACAGTTATGCACACTGGCACACACACACATGCAATGAACTCTAGTGGATCAATGTGGTTTATGAGAAGAACACCACATGCAATGACATTAGTGGATCTATGTGGTTTATGAGAAGAACACACATGCTGGAGTGGCATTAGTGGATCCGTGTGGTCTATGAAAAGAATAAACATGCAATTACTCTAGTGGTGGTTTATGAAAAGGACACACATGCAATGACTCTGGTGGATCCAGGTGGTTTCTGAAAAAAACAAATATGCAATGACTCTAGTGGTGGTTTATGAAAAGGACACACATGCAATGACTCTGGTGGATCCAGGTGGTTTATGAAAAGGACAAACATGCAATGGCTCTAGTTGTGGTTTATGAAAAGGACACACATGCAATGACACTCGTGGATCCATGTGGTGGTTTATGAAAAGAACAAACATGCAATGACTCTAGTTGTGGTTTATGAAAAGGACACACATGCAATGACATGCAATGGATCCAGGTGGTTTATGAAAAGGACACACATACAATGACTCTAGTCGTGGTTTAGGAAAAGAACAAACATGCAATGACACCGGTGGATCCAAGTGGTTTATGAAAAGAACAAACATATAATGACTCTAGTTGTGGTTTAGGAAAAGAACACACATTGAATGACACTTGTGGTGGTTTATGAAAAGAACATGCATATAAAGACATGCAATGACACTGGGATCCATGTGGTTTATGAAAAGGACACACATGCAACGACAACTGGTGGATCCATGTGGTTTATGAAAAGAACACCTCACATGCTGGAGTGGCATCATTGCATGTGTTCTTTTCCAAAACCAAAGTGATGCACACTGACACACACACATGCAATGAACTCTAGTGTATCAATGTGGTTTATGAGAAGAACACCACATGCAATGACATCAGTGTATCCATGAGGTTTATGATAAGAACAAACATGTTGGAGTGGCATTAGTGGATCCAAGTGGTGGTTTATGAAAAGAACACACATGCAATGACGCTAGTGGTGGTTTATGAAAAGGACAGACATGCAATGACTCTTGTTGATCCAGGTGGTTTATGAAAAGAACAAACATGCAATGACTCTAGTTGTGGTTTATGAAAAGGACACACATGCAATGACACTGGTGGATCCAAGTGGGGTTTATGAAAAGAACGAACATGCAATGACTCTAGTTGTGGTTCTTGAAAAGGACACACATGCAATTGATCTAGGTGGTTTATGAAAAGGACACACATGCAATGACTCTAGTGGTGGTTTATGAAAAGAATACACATGCAATGACACCGGTGGATACAAGTGTTTTATGAAAAGAACAAACATGCAATGACTCTAGTTATGGTTTATGAAAAGAACACACATGCAATGACACTAGTGGTGGTTTAGGAAAATAACACACATGCAAAGACATTTAATGACACTGGTGGATCCATGTGGTTTATGAAAAGGACACACATGGAATGACAACTGGTGGATCCATGTGGTTGATGAAAATAACACCACATGCTGGAGTGGCATCCATGCATGTGTTCTTTTCCAAAACCACGGTGATGCACACTGACACACACATACACATGCAATTAACTCTAGTGGATCAATATGGTTTATGAGAAGAACACCACATGCAATGACAACAGTGGATCCTTGTGGTTTATGAGAAGAACACACATGCTGGAGTGGCATTAGTGAATCCATGTGGTCTATGATAAGAACAAACATGCAATGACTCTAGTTCTGGTCTATGAGAAGGACACACATGCAATGACTCTAGTGGATCAAGGTGGTTTACGAAAAAGAACAAACATGCAATGACTCTAGTGGTTGTTTATGAAAAGGACACACATGGAATGACTCTGGTGGATCCAGGTGGTTTATGAAAAGAACAAACATGCAATGAATCTAGTTGTGGTTTATGAAAAGGATACACATGCAATGGCACTAGTGGATCCATGTGGTGTTTTATGAAAAAACAAACATGTAATGACTCTAGTTGTGGTTTATGAAAAGGACACACATGCAATGACATACAATGGATCCAAGTGGTTTATGAAAAGGACACACATGCAATGACTCTAGTGGTGGTTTAGGAAAATAACAAACATGCAATGACACCGATGGATCCAAGTGGTTTATGAAAAGAACAAACAT
Source organism: Avena insularis (assembly GCA_023614405.1). Classification (NCBI taxonomy): domain Eukaryota; kingdom Viridiplantae; phylum Streptophyta; class Magnoliopsida; order Poales; family Poaceae; genus Avena; species Avena insularis. Next base: position 281,729,653 of record CM042696.1, on the reverse strand, counting down.
GCAATGACTCTAGTTGTGGTTTAGGAAAAGAACACACATGCAATGACACTTTTGGTGGTTTATGAAAAAAAAACACATGCAAAGACATGCAATGACACTGGTGGATCCATGTGGTTTATGAAAAGGACACACATGCAATGACAACTGGTGGATCCATGTGGTTTATGAAAAGAACACCACATGCTGGAGTGGCATCATTGCATGTGTTCTTTTCCAAAACCATAGTGATGCACACTGACACACACACACATGCAATGAACTATAGTTGATTAATCTGGTTTATGAGAAGAACACCACATGCAATGACATCAGTGGATCCATGTGGTTTATGTGAAGAACACAAATACAATGACATCTAGTGGATCCATGTGGTTTATGAGAAGAACACCACATGCAAGAGTGGCATCAGTGGATCCATGTGTTTTTCTGTGAAGAACACACATGCAATGACATCTAGTGGATCAATGTGCTTTATGAAAAGAACACCACATGCTGGTGTGGCATTAGTGGATCCATGTGGTTTACGAAAAGGACACACATGGAATGACAACTGGTGGATCCATATGGTATATGAAAACAACACCACTTGCTGTAGTGGCATCATTGCATGTGTTCTTTTCCAAAACCACAGTTATGCACACTGGCACACACACACATGCAATGAACTCTAGTGGATCAATGTGGTTTATGAGAAGAACACCACATGCAATGACATTAGTGGATCTATGTGGTTTATGAGAAGAACACACATGCTAGAGTGGCATTAGTGGATCCGTGTGGTCTATGAAAAGAATAAACATGCAATTACTCTAGTGGTGGTTTATGAAAAGGACACACATGCAATGACTCTGGTGGATCCAGGTGGTTTCTGAAAAAAACAAATATGCAATGACTCTAGTGGTGGTTTATGAAAAGGACACACATGCAATGACTCTGGTGGATCCAGGTGGTTTATGAAAAGGACAAACATGCAATGGCTCTAGTTGTGGTTTATGAAAAGGACACACATGCAATGACACTCGTGGATCCATGTGGTGGTTTATGAAAAGAACAAACATGCAATGACTCTAGTTGTGGTTTATGAAAAGGACACACATGCAATGACATGCAATGGATCCAGGTGGTTTATGAAAAGGACACACATACAATGACTCTAGTCGTGGTTTAGGAAAAGAACAAACATGCAATGACACCGGTGGATCCAAGTGGTTTATGAAAAGAACAAACATATAATGACTCTAGTTGTGGTTTAGGAAAAGAACACACATTGAATGACACTTGTGGTGGTTTATGAAAAGAACATGCATATAAAGACATGCAATGACACTGGGATCCATGTGGTTTATGAAAAGGACACACATGCAACGACAACTGGTGGATCCATGTGGTTTATGAAAAGAACACCTCACATGCTGGAGTGGCATCATTGCATGTGTTCTTTTCCAAAACCAAAGTGATGCACACTGACACACACACATGCAATGAACTCTAGTGTATCAATGTGGTTTATGAGAAGAACACCACATGCAATGACATCAGTGTATCCATGAGGTTTATGATAAGAACAAACATGTTGGAGTGGCATTAGTGGATCCAAGTGGTGGTTTATGAAAAGAACACACATGCAATGACGCTAGTGGTGGTTTATGAAAAGGATGACATGCAATGACTCTTGTTGATCCAGGTGGTTTATGAAAAGAACAAACATGCAATGACTCTAGTTGTGGTTTATGAAAAGGACACACATGCAATGACACTGGTGGATCCAAGTGGGGTTTATGAAAAGAACGAACATGCAATGACTCTAGTTGTGGTTCTTGAAAAGGACACACATGCAATTGATCTAGGTGGTTTATGAAAAGGACACACATGCAATGCATCTAGTGGTGGTTTATGAAAAGAATACACATGCAATGACACCGGTGGATACAAGTGTTTTATGAAAAGAACAAACATGCAATGACTCTAGTTATGGTTTATGAAAAGAACACACATGCAATGACACTAGTGGTGGTTTAGGAAAATAACACACATGCAAAGACATTTAATGACACTGGTGGATCCATGTGGTTTATGAAAAGGACACACATGGAATGACAACTGGTGGATCCATGTGGTTGATGAAAATAACACCACATGCTGGAGTGGCATCCATGCATGTGTTCTTTTCCAAAACCACGGTGATGCACACTGACACACACATACACATGCAATTAACTCTAGTGGATCAATATGGTTTATGAGAAGAACACCACATGCAATGACAACAGTGGATCCTTGTGGTTTATGAGAAGAACACACATGCTGGAGTGGCATTAGTGAATCCATGTGGTCTATGATAAGAACAAACATGCAATGACTCTAGTTCTGGTCTATGAGAAGGACACACATGCAATGACTCTAGTGGATCAAGGTGGTTTACGAAAAAGAACAAACATGCAATGACTCTAGTGGTTGTTTATGAAAAGGACACACATGGAATGACTCTGGTGGATCCAGGTGGTTTATGAAAAGAACAAACATGCAATGAATCTAGTTGTGGTTTATGAAAAGGATACACATGCAATGGAACTAGTGGATCCATGTGGTGTTTTATGAAAAAACAAACATGTAATGACTCTAGTTGTGGTTTATGAAAAGGACACACATGCAATGACATACAATGGATCCAAGTGGTTTATGAAAAGGACACACATGCAATGACTCTAGTGGTGGTTTAGGAAAAGAACAAACATGCAATGACACCGATGGATCCAAGTGGTTTATGAAAAGAACAAACATGCAATGACTCTAGTTGTGGTTTAGGAAAAGAACACACATGCAATGACACTTTTGGTGGTTTATGAAAAAAAAACACATGCAAAGACATGCAATGACACTGGTGGATCCATGTGGTTTATGAAAAGGACACACATGCAATGACAACTGGTGGATCCATGTGGTTTATGAAAAGAACACCACATGCTGGAGTGGCATCATTGCATGTGTTCTTTTCCAAAACCATAGTGATGCACACTGACACACACACACATGCAATGAACTATAGTTGATTAATCTGGTTTATGAGAAGAACACCACATGCAATGACATCAGTGGATCCATGTGGTTTATGTGAAGAACACAAATACAATGACATCTAGTGGATCCATGTGGTTTATGAGAAGAACACCACATGCAAGAGTGGCATCAGTGGATCCATGTGTTTTTCTGTGAAGAACAGACATGCAATGACATCTAGTGGATCAATGTGCTTTATGAAAAGAACACCACATGCTGGTGTGGCATTAGTGGATCCATGTGGTTTACGAAAAGGACACACATGGAATGACAACTGGTGGATCCATATGGTATATGAAAACAACACCACTTGCTGTAGTGGCATCATTGCATGTGTTCTTTTCCAAAACCACAGTTATGCACACTGGCACACACACACATGCAATGAACTCTAGTGGATCAATGTGGTTTATGAGAAGAACACCACATGCAATGACATTAGTGGATCTATGTGGTTTATGAGAAGAACACACATGCTGGAGTGGCATTAGTGGATCCAGGTGGTGGTTTATGAAAAGAATACACATGCAATGACTCTAGTGGTGGTTTATGAAAATGACACACAGGCAATGACTCTGGTGGATCTAGGTGGTTTATCAAAAGAACAAACATGCAATGACTCTAGTTGTGGTTTATGAAAAGGACACACATGCAATGACACTAGTGGATCCATGTGGTGGTTTATGAAAAGAATAAACATGCAATGACTCTAGTTGTCCTTTATGGAAAGGACACACATGCAATGACATGCAATGGATCCAGGTGATTTATGAAAAGAACAAACATGCAATGAGTCTGGTTGTGGTTTATGAAAAGGACACACATGCAATGACACTAGTGGTGGTGTAGGAAAAGAACACACATGCAAAGACATGCAATGACACTGATGGATCCATGTGGTTTATGAAAAGGACACACATGTAATGACAGCTGGTGGATCCATGTGGTTTATGAAAAGAACACCACATGCTGGAGTGGCATCATTGCATGAGTTCTTTTCCAAAAACACGGTGTTGCACACTGACACACACATGCAATGAACTCTAGTGGATAAATGTGGTTTATGAGAAGAACACCACATGCAATGACATCAGTGGATCCATGTGGTTTATGAGAAGAACACACATGCTTGAGTGGCATTAATGGATCCATGTGGTTTACGAAAACAACAAACATGCAATGACTCTAGTGGTGGATTATGAAAAGGACACACATGCAATGATTATGGTGGATCTAGGTGGTTTATGAAAAGAACAAACGTGCAATGACTCTAGTGGTGGTTTATGAAAAGGACACATATGCAATGACTCTGGTGGATCGAGGTGGTTTATGTAAAGAACAAACATGCAATGAATCTAGTTGTGTTTTATGAAAAGGACACACATGCAATGACACTAGTGGATCCATGTGGTGGTTTATGAAAAGAATAAACATGCAATGACTCTAGCTATGGTTTATGAAAAGGACACGCATGCAATGACATGCAATGGATCCAGGTGGTTTATGAAAAGGAAACACATGCAATTACTCTAGTGGTGGTTTAGGAAAAGAACAAACATGCAATAATACCGGTGGATCCAAGTGGTTTATGAAAAGAACAAACATGCAATGACTCTGGTTGTGGTTTAGGAAAAGAACAAACATGCAACAACACTAGTGGTGGTTTATGAAAAGAACACACTTGCAAAGACATGCAATGACACTGGTGGATCCATGTGGTTTATGAAAAGGACACGCATGCAATGACAACTGGTGGATCCATGTGGTTTATGAAAAGATCACCACACGCTGGAGTGGCTTCATTGCATGTGTTGTTTTCCAAAACCATAGTGATGCACACTGACACACACACACATGCAATTAACTCTAGTGGATCAATATGGTTTATGAGAAAAACACCACATGCAATGACATCAGTGGATCCATGTGGTTTATGATAAGAACACACATGCAATGACATCTAGTGGATCCATGTAGTTTATGAGAAGAACAACACATGCTAGAGTGGCATGAATGGATCCATGTGTTTTCTGTGAAGAACACACATGCAATGACATCTAGTGGATCAATGTGGTTTATGAAAAGAACACCACATGCAGGAGTGGCATCAGTGGATCCATGTGGTTTATGAAAAGGACACACATGGAATGACAACTAGTGGATCGATGTGGTTTATGAACAGAACACCACATGCTGTAGTGGCTTCATTGCATGTGTTCTTTTCCAAAACCACAGTGATGCACACTAAGACAACACATGCAATGACATCAGTGGATCCATGTGGTTTATGAGAAGAACACACATGCTAGAGTGGCATTAGTGGATCCAAGCGGTAGTTTATGAAAAGAACACAGATGCAATGACTCAAGTGGTGGTTTATGAAAAGGACACACATGCAATGACTCTGGTGGATCCAGGTGGTTGAAGAAAATAACAAACATTCAATGGCTCTAGTGGTGGTTTACGAAAAGAATACACATGGAATGACACCGGTGGATCCAACTCGTTTATGAAAACAACAAACATGCAATGACTCTGGTTGTGGTTTATGAAAAGGTCACACATGCAATGACACTAGCTATTGGTGGTTTAGGAAAATAACACACATGCAAATACATGCAATGACACTAGTGGATACATGTGGTTTATGAAAAGGACACACATGCAATGAAAACTGGTGGATCCATGTGGTTTATGAAAAGAACACAACATGCTCGAGTGGCATCATTGCGTGTGTTCTTTTCGAAAACCACAGTAATGCACACTCACATACAAACACACATGCAATAAACTCTAGTGGATCAATGTGGTTTATGAGAAGAACACCATATCCAATGACATCAGTGGATCCATGTGGTTTATGAGAAGAACACACATGCTGGAGTGGCATTAGTGGATCCATGTGGCTTATGAAAAGAACAAACATGCAATTACTATAGTGGTGGTTTATGAAAAGGACACACATCCAATTACTCTGGTGGATCCAGGTGGTTTATGAAAAGAACAAAAATGCAATGACTCTAGTGGTGGTTTATGAAAAGGACACACATGCAATGACTTTGGTGGATCCAGGTGGTTTATGAAAAGAACAAACATGTAATGACTCTAGTGGTGGTTTATGAAAAGGACACACATGCAATGACACTGGTGGATCCATGTTGTGGTTTATGAAAAGAACAAACATGCAATGACTCTAGTTATGGTTTATGAAAAGGACACACATGCAATGACATGCAATGGATCTAGGTGGTTTATGAAAAGGACACACATGCAATGACACTAGTTGTGGTTTAGGGAAAGAACAAACATGCAACAACACCAGTGGATCCAAGTGGTTTATGAAAAGAATAAACTTGCAATGACTCTAGTTATGGTTTAGGAAAAGAACACACATGCAATGAAAGTAGTGGTGGTTTATGAAAAGAACACACATGCAAAGACATGCAATGACACCGGTGGATCCATGTGGTTTATGAAAAGGACACACACGCAATGACAACTGGTGGATCCATGTGGTTTATGAAAAGAACACCACATACTGTAGTGGCATCATTTCATGTGTTCTTTTCCAAAACCAAAGTGATGCGCACATGTAGATGACACTGGTGGTGGTTTATGAAAAGGACACACATGCAAATGACACTGGTGGTGGTTTATGAAGGGAACACACATGCAATGAGTCTAGTTGCGGTTTATGGAAAGGACAAAAATGCAATGACTCTAGTCTTGGTTTATGAAAAGAAGACAACATGCAAATGACACTGGTGGATCCATGTGGTTTAGTACGAAACATGCATTTTCCATTTCTTAAAGGAACACACATGCCTACTCTTTCTATTTTCTATTCGAATCCTTTATTCTATCTTGCCCTTGGATTTTTTGATACTACTCAGTTTTGCCCTCTCTCTCGGTCACAACTCTCACAAAAGCCCAAACGTGTGCTCACTCTGGCTGATACGCCCTGATTGGCAGACACAGATGTCACGCGGATCGTGCCCACCAACCGTTCATCCTCTATGATCCAACGGGCAGGATAACCCCTCCCTCCTCCATTTTTTATGTAGGGTCTATCCGTGCCACCTCTCTATCCGTGCCACCGATACTTTACCTCCATTAACAAGTGAAAATCCATCTCAATAAATAAATAAAATAAATGATCATATTTCGAAGAAGCTCTCGTCTCCGTCTTCCGGTTCTTCGTCGTCTTCGTCAACATCATGGTCCTTGCCATCATCGTTGTCGGTGTCCTCCTCTGATGACTCAACACCGCCCCTTCTTCGTATAAGCGTGATATCTCCTCGTCGGAGTCGGAGTCCTCCTCTTCGTAGTCCCATGGGTCCACGTCACTCTCCTCCGCTTCTACCTCCAACTGATTGATGAATGCCTCCTCGTTGGCCAAGTCGAACTCATCCAAATAGCTGTCTCCTATCTTCTTCCTGGTCTACTTCTCGTTCCTCTTCTTGTCCGTACTCGTCGGTGCAACACACGCCCCCGTCCTGGCTGCTGCTTTGCGCTCGTCCGTCACTACAGGTACCCCACGCTCCTCCTGCGTGGCCGATACGAGCTTCAACATTGCGCTGTCCTCGAGTGCTGATGTCGATGGATCCTGACATGGTCGGACACGACGTGCTGCCTCACTAGGCTACTCGCGAGCTTGAACGATGCAGCAAAGAGCAGGGGACGCAGGACGGTCGGTGGATGGCTTGGACCTGCCATTGCCACGGCGAGGGGGCATCGTACTCGAGGAAGTTGTTCAGAATGAGCGATGGCGGGTACACAGAGTTGGGTACCGATCTGATCAAGGGACGAGCAGCGGTTTCATGCATCGTGTACACGCATGCATTTGTCGATTATTAAAAAATGTAATATCTCGCGAATTGAACATAATTTGATCACAACAAAAGTGGCACAGAATATTCTAGACTTGTAAATATCCCGTGTGTGCCTGTCGACGTGGAGTTCAATGGAGTTCGACGTGCCAACATGATCGTGCAGCAATTGCCCGCATCATTGCCCCATCAATACGTGAGACATGCATGTAGGACATGCACGATGATGCCCGTGATTACCACCCGACTCCACTCATTTTTTCAAGGGTAAGCTCGCACTCCTCTTATTATATACTAGATTTTAGGCGGCGCCGAAGACCATTGAAGTGTCCACCGCAATAAAGACAAGTCCCATCGATTCCCTATCCCTGCCTCCCTGGCTTCTTTGAGAAGGTAGACCGTACACGGTGGTCTCGTATAATAGTAGTAGTACTACTGGACCACGGCCTGTACTCTTTGACTCTTCTCCCATACTAATCACTATCTTCTTCCTCCTACCGCCACCTCCCTCCCCCTGCAAGACATGGCTCCCCTGAGGAGAGGCCGGTTAACTATCCTCGCGGAGAAAAAGGAGAGATCGCCACGAGGAAGTTCTTGCTCTACCAGCCCCTCAAGCCCCCTCTCAGTGAGGCCCAATCTCTCCCGACAATGGCGCAAAATGTTCTAGGAGGTGAGGGATCCTCCTTGTACGGTCTTCATGTTCTACTTCTTCTCCATCTCCTTATCCATCATGATCTTATTCTGCTTCTTCTTGTTTTTCTTCTTCTTCTTGCTCTTCCTCTTCTATGTATTACAGGCCGGCCGTGGAGCTAGAATCCACCACGACGGAGGCGCTGCAGGACCCGTTCGGTTCCGTTCCACGTCTCAGCAAGGTAGCAAATCTCCACACTGTTATTTCACCAGGGACTGATGTGGATTTCTTAGATCGTGTCTGCCCCGCATTAGGTTTTTCTTTTTCTTTTGCGAGTTGTATTAGTTTTCATGATTATGACTGGATCTCTTGGTGTTTCCTTAATACCACCGTTCATCGATTCAATATGGATTTTTTGTGATTAGGATTAGTTTATCGTGGTTATGACTAGACCTCTAGGTCCATTTTTAACACTGTTGTCCATAGATTCAACGGGGATTTTTCTGATTTGTATTATTATTCACCTGGAACCTAGAGTGTAATTATAGAATTTCTATTTCAATTAACATGAATGATGCAGCAATCTAAGGCTAAGTACCTTGACAAGGTGGCCGCGATCAGTGCCAAGATTGACAACCAACAAGATCTTGCATGCTCCCTCACCCAAGCTAATGAGAGCCTACGCAAGAAATTATCTATGTAGAAGGAGATCTCGCTATATTTTGCACGTGACATCGTGAGGCTGCAGAAAGTGCTCGACCATAACTTGAACAGGCAAGAACAGGCCATTAAGATAATCAACGAGCTCATCGAGGAGAAGAAGAATCTCGAGAAAAGATGCGCCCTCCTGCAGGACAAAATCACCTAGGCACTCAGACGACGTGTCAAGGAAACCAAGGCTACCATCCAAGCCGACAATGACAGGAATTGTTGCATGTATGAAGTGAAAGAGATAAAGGAGGAAATGAGCAGAGGGATCACTATACTCGAGGGTGTTCGGAAAGAGAATGAGGAGCTAAGGTCTTGTATGGAGGCATATCGGAGCAATGCCCAAGTCTGATTCCCGTTAGAGGGGGCACGAATATCAGTTCGTGCTCCACTCTTTTTGTAATATTTTGGGTTGAGGGAGCAATGCCCAAGTCTGATTCCCGTTATATGGTGCAATAAGAATCCTAGAGCAACTCCTTATCTATCTAGACATGTGTAGGTGTTCATGTTCATGAATGGATACCATGAGCTCTTTCCATTCTATATCTGGACATGGGTTTCTTCATTATGAGTTTGCCACTACTATTTGGTGACATGGGAAAAAACCCTCATGACACTAAACTGCAGATAAACCTTATTTGTCTTTCAAATTGAAATTATGATAGTGCCACTAGTCGATTCGTAAAATGTTGTTAAGTCCTAGATTGCGTCTTCCTTGAAATTATGACAGTGTCACTAGTCGATTTAGTTAATTATGGAAACTAACCAGCTTGTCTTGGTGAACTGAACAAACCATACTATATATTTTTGTTGTAGGGAAAGCGGCGAAGGCTCAACCAGGACTTAGCAACCTGGCTAAATGACAAGATAGACATCCAAAGGGAGAAGCAGAATTCCCAGAAACTAGCCTTTGACCACCAGCGCACTGAAATAGCGATCCTTTTTGACAAGTTCCAGAAACTGAAGAAGGTAAATGCCGGCTGGGAGAAGCTTCACAGGGAAGGTCGCACCTTGGCTAGTAAGCAGACGGAGATCATGGAAGGGATCTGGAAGGAAAATCGTATGCTTACGGACCAACTTCTTGAATCCATGACAGACCGCTAGAACCTACGGCTGGCTCATGAAAAAGTACTGAAGGAGTTGGCCGATCTCAGGGAGAAAAACAAGTAGCTCTGGGCCAGGCTCGCTTGAACCCAACATATGATTATTTAGTACTGAACTGCCTGCTTTATCCTCTGCAATGGTGATTTTGTAAACGTGAACTTAACTCTATGCACGATATGTGTGTTTGTCTGAAATTAATTTGCTCGAGGATTGAGTTTGGCTTAGTTAAGAAAGCGTAACTACAAGTCTTACAATTAACTAATTTCAGGCATTGGCACAACATAAATTAGTCATCTCGAATTTCATTTATCCTCTGTAGTCTGTCCTTGTTCACCCTCGTGCGTCTTCTTCAATTCCTTCAATAGATCTGCAATGCAGTACTCTAGCTTCTTCTTGTCTTCCCTGAGCTGATCCCTCTCCTTTTATGCATTATGAATCAGCAACCTGTGACTATCCTGAATCTTCTTTGCAGTTCCAACAACCAAGCTCCCATTGATTTTGTCACTTAGTTCTGACTACAAATTCTCGATTACTTGTTCCAGCTCCTTATTTCATACCGACAGCTTGTAATTTTTTTCAGCTGCATCACAAGCATCAGTAAATCTCTCCGACCTTTCCAACTCATACATCTCCCATAATTGTGCCAAATATTTCTTAACTGCATCTGGCCACTCAAGATCCTCCCACTCTACTGCTTTACACACCGGGCCAACCTAAAATAACACACACTATCGTGTTATGAACATACACAATACATTTTCTTCATGTCACCGTTGCACATAATGTAAACAAACCTGATTTGTATAGCCCAAAAACCTTCTCCTAGTGTTACTGCCTTCGAATGCAACATATCTCCTCAATTTTAGCCCATGGTCACATGGTACTTCTCAGTTGAGATCTAGGCCCTCCCATTCGGAGTCGTAGATCGTCTGTGGTACCTATAGGTAAACGCAAAGCTAGAATTGAACACGATTGCATGAACATATGGACCTCTGATCGAGGGATTTACCAATGCCTAACCCTAGCCTGAGAAACAGAGGAACTCACATCGTGGAAGGAATACTCAATGTCGGAAAGAAGGTTGTCGCTGCTCGACTGATCATCCTCGTCCTTCCAGGACAACATGGCGAATGCGTCATCACCAGCGATGCCGTCAGTGTCAGTGAGTAGAGAGAGGGAGAGAGAGAGAGAGAGGCGAAAGTGAAGTGCGTCACCGCTGCAACAATGACTAAATTGGCATGTTACAATAGTTTAATGGATACCATGCCCTTTCCCTGGATTACTGTCTCTTGCCTAATAGGGTTTCTCTTCATACATTCTTCTTTCAAATATTAAACCTATACTCCCTCCATCCCAATTTCATTGCCTAAGGAAAACATACCAGTATATTACATCATCTAAAGAAACAAAATCATTTCAACTACAATGTACTTTTGCATCACTTGTTCAGTCATGGTTTCACAAAACATTACATTACAATCTCTCAACAAACATAATCACAGAAACAAGTATATTACATCAACTCAAGAAACAAAATCATGTCAACTACAAGGTACTTACGCATCACTTGTCCAGTCATGGTTTTAGAAAACATTCATTACAATCTCTCAACAAACATAATCGCAAAAACAAGTATATCACATAAACTCAAGAAACAAAATCATGTCAACTACAAGGTACTTACGCATCACTTGTCCAGTCATGGTTTCACAAAACATTACATTACAATCTCTCAACAAACAAAATAAGAGAAACAAGTATAGTACATCATCTCAAGAAACATAATCATGTCAACTACATTGTATTTATGCATCACTTGTCCAGTCATGGTTTCACAAACCATTACATTACAATATCCCAACAAACATTATAATAGAAACAAGTACAATACGTCATCTCAAGAAACATAATCATGTCAACTACAATGTAATTATGTCTTATTGTTGGGTTCGCAACATAGAAAACAAAAAAAATTCCTACGATGGGAACTATACGCCAAGATCTATCTACTAGATACAAGCAACTGGTGGATATACATCCATACAGAATTTACCCTCGAAGACAACAAAGCTTTGTTAACGAGTTGGAACTCGTGGATGATGTATTCGTACACTTGCTGATCTCAAGATCGTGATGAAGTCTAGCAGGTCCCGCTCCAGCACGTCCATCAGATCCAGCTCCAGCAAGTCCAGCACCACCAAGTCCAGCACCGCAAAGCAGCGGTGCATCTATGATCGCACACACGTCCGGTACCCCGACAACCTCCATCCCTCGCTCCAACAAAGTAGTGGAAGCAGCAACTCCTTTCCAGATAAAGCCACCGGGAACATGTATCTCGCTAATTCGAGACCATGGAGAATAACTAGAGGGGGAGAGAGATCATTCACGGGGAGGTGTGAGGAAGAAGGAGTGAGAGGGGGGCCTTTTATAGGAGGAGGGGAGGGTGTCCCTTCACTTCCCCCATTCATGTGGTGGTAACCCCCTCCACATTAAAATGCCCCTTCACATTCTCTTTTAAACTCTCCACTTTAAATGCATTAAGTTTCTCCAAATTTAATGCTCTCTCATTTAATAAAACTCTTTTATTTATTTTATTCAAAACTTTGTTAATTATTTTAATTAACAAACATTCACATAAAACCCCCTGCAACATTTCAATATTACATGTAGAACCAATTCCAGCGCTTTCTTAAATCTTTATCTAAAACATATTTGCTCCAAATGGTGTCGATATCCCTTAAATGTGTCACCCTACGGTTCACGAATAATGCAGACATGATCGAGACCCCTCTCCGTTCAATAATTAGCAGCGGGACCTGGAGATCCATACTGTCTCCCACATATTCAACGATGACTCTTGTGATCGTGTGAACCTTTAACGTTGTAACTAAATCCCTTTGTCTCGCGATATATTACATGTCCGATATTCGATCATTGGCATCCCAATACCTAGTTTGATATCATTACCGACATGCACTCTTTTCTCGTTCCCGTGATATAACATTCTAGTGATCACATCACTTGCTTGCAAGCTATTTCAATGTGATATCACCGAGAGGGCCTAGAGTATATCTATCCTTCATCGGGATGGACAAATCCCACTGTTGATCCATGAGCCTCAACATAACACCTTCGTAGCACTGAACCCATCTTTATAGTCACCCTGTTACGGTGTGACGTTTGATGTTATCAAGATACTCTTCCGGTGTTAGCAATTAACATGATCTCATGGTCTAAGGACTAAGATTACTTCATATGATGTTATAGCAATATAAACATAATGACTCTGATCGTAATGATATACTTTGGATGAATGTTCATCACATCATTCCACCAATGTTGTGACCTCGTTATTAACAACATCCAATGTCCATGATCAGGAAACCTTGATCATCTTGTTAATCAATAAGTTAGTTTATATGAGAGGCAATACTAGGAACTTTTTATTTTGTTTATTAAACACACATGTATTAACGTTTCCAATTAATACAATTATAGCATGCAAAATAAACATTTATCATAAACATGGAATAAGATAATAACCACTTTATTATTGCCTCTCGGGCATATTCCCTTTAGTCTCCCACTTGCACTAGAGTCAATAATCTAGTTTGTGCACTTGTATATACAACACCTAGGTGTTGAATATACGTGTTTGCTAGTGGTTAACATAATCTCTAGACATGGCACTTTCAGGTCCGTGTGTATTTGCATGTCTTTGCGTCTCTACGCATCACTCATTCTTAAATGAGATGGCAGTGTATAAATCTGTTCCTTTGGTGAGACCTTTAGTTCGTTCGGGTTAAAATATGTTGATATTGTTGTCATACAATATATCTTCATAGTATTAGCCCACTTTGAACCACACCTAGTTTGATAACAAACTACATAACACAAATGCCCTCCTTTGCTGCTACTATTACAGTCATATACTTACCCTTTTTGTTGTAGTATCCGTCATAATGTTTCAACTCTGGAACTCATCCAAATCCATCATGGAACATCCTTTCCATTACATTGTGCCACCCTTAGTCTAAATTGAGATAAAATTTAATTTGTATCTTGTGACAAAACTAGTATCAATGTAACACTTTACAATGAACTACCTTTAACTATTTGTCACTTATACATGATATATTCTTAGTTCTTCCAAAGCTCATAAGAATATATTTACTATTGTTGAATGATCATCATATGAATCATTCTGGTATGTGCTCATAACATTTAGAGCATAGGACATTCTGGATATATACATATCACGGTATAATCGATCAAAATCTTCATGTGATTTTACTCACCAAGTGTTGAAACACTTGAATTTTGATACAATCCTTTCCATGCAGCAAGAACCTTTCTTGTTGTTTCCATATTGAACCCTTTCAATATCTCATATATGTATGTCTGGCACAACCAAATTAGTGCCTCAATCTATCCATATAGATATTGATGCAAAATATTCCGAGTTTGCCCAAGTCTTTCATCGAAATCTTATTTTAATGAAATTCTTAACTTGTGTCCATACAAGATACATCATTTACAATCAACAATATGTTCTCTACATAATGTATTAGATATATCTCTCAGTGCTCCCACTTAATTTCTTGCAAATGCAAGCATCTTCATCATCTCCGATGAATTTAAACTCTTTTAACAACTTCATCATGGTGAAGATTCCAACTCCGCTATGCTTACTTCAACTATTGAAGTTTGCATGCCCTTTTAGCACCCTTTGAATTAACAAAACCCTTCGGACCATGTCATGTACATGTCCTAGGTAACCATTCTATTAGAAGAACCTTGTTTTGTTTATTCAACTACCATATACCAAATTATATGTAGTGGTTTCTACATTAATCCGTCAAGACTAAATATCGCTATGAAACATCAAATCTTGTCATAGTCAACTCCTCGAACATTGCCGTAAACTTCTTTCCGACATGTCGACTATTTCATAGATGTTAAACATCCATGTCTATTACTTTATAGATCCAAACACGACCGATAGGCTTCACGCCTTTCCGGAGGGTCTTCCAAGTTCAGAAATTTGATTTCTCGTGTATGGATACTATCACAGATTCTATGAGTTCTAGTCATTTTATGGAGTCAGGGCCCATCATCGCTTCTTTGAATGTAGTCGGTTCATCATTGTCAAAACAATAATGACTTGTTTATCAAATCACACTATTTTATTCTTACCGACCCACATGGTTCAATAGGAACTCTAATCTCCGAGATCACACCCATTGTAATCATGGGAGCCATGAGCATTGTGGCCACCACCGGGACACTTTCCGGCGCTGCGCTACTTAGCACATATAGCTAAGGTTCAGCAACCTTATCAAAGTTCAATTATCCTCCCACTTAACTTTTTGCGAAAAATTCCTTCCCAAGAAACTTAACATTCCAAGTAACAAACTCTTTTGTCATTGGTGTTATGGAGAAATTCCCAACAAATTCTTTGGGATAACCTACAAAGACGTGTTTATCCAACATTGGTTGTAAAAATTTTACTTATGCATACCACACCAAAATTTAAGAAAAGACAATTCGGGTTTTATCCCAAACCATAACTTATATGGTGTCATTTCAACGGATCACGATGGTGCTCTTTTTAGTGTAAAAGCGGTAGTATCTAAAGCTTCAATCCATAAAACATAATGGCAGTTTTATAAATGACACCTTTGATCCTACCATGTCAAACATGGTTTGATTTCGTCTCTCCAATATGCCATACTCCTATGGTTTATCAGGAAACATAAATCATGGAACAATTCCGCAAATCTTAGGTGTTTTGCTAAACATGTAACTCAAATATTTTCCATTATGATCGAATCATAAACTCTTTATTTTCTTCTTACAATGATTTTCCACTTCATCTTGAAAGTCTTTGAACAATTTTCAAATGTTTCATACTTCTTCCTTATTAAGTAAATACATAAATATATTCACTCAAATTTCTAGAGAAAGCATATGAAGCAAAAAGATCCATCGCATATGGCTACATATAATGGACTATATACATCAATATGTATAATATCCAATAAGTTAGCCATCCGTTCCTCTTTGGCCTATGGACGGAGTTTCAATTATCTCGAGGTAAGTTTCACAAGAGTCAATTGATCAATATCAAAGACTCCAAAAATCCATCAACATGGAGTTTCTTCATGTTTTCTTTCCAATATAATTTAACCAACGATGCCACTTCATAAGTGATCTTTCAATCATTTGTCTTGCGACATTTTAGCAATAGTGTTTATGGATGTGATTTGTCCCACTAGACTTGTAAAAGTTCATCCATCCTTTATGGAATATGGTAATTATTTGAACAACCATTGTTCTCATAATACCGGAACAAAATAATAATTATTAAAACAAATCTTCAATGCTAGGTTTGATGAAAATGAAAAACACAATAACACTTTATTTGTTTTCGATGAACATCATCACTTATTCTCTTGCTAGTTACTTAGGCCATTGTAGCTCATGAATTGTGTTGTCCTGTATGACACTTCATACCAACCAATTTGGTATCCAATACCGGTATCCAATACCTAAGAACCACATTGTTTAACAATCAAGGAATACAACCATAACATGTATATCTTCTATATACCTAAGTTGGACATCTCCAACTTTTTCTTTTCTGCCAAATATTTTATAGATTCTCTTTCAACATTTCCTTTCCTTTTAAAAGAATCTATCAACATCAAAAGTGGTGTCATTCACATGACACATAGTACAAAGCATATATAGTCAAACACTAATACCTTTGGACTTGCACTTTGAAGTGGATCGCCATCATCAAATGTTTGGCATTCTTTCAAAAATCCATTCTTTATTAATCTTTTAGTGTAGTAAACATTTTACTTACATCTTCTATTCATCCTTACCATGACAACTTTCATGATCAAGCTACTATAGCCTATGAGGATGAATCGTGAGTATAATGTTAGTTCCCAAATCCTTTTTGGGAGATCCGGATGCCTAGCATCTCCATCCTTCACAAATTCTCATACAATATGAGAACATGTATTTTGCTAAATTATACTCTATCATAATGCAACCAAAAACATTGTTTCAGATATCACAATATGTTTCACACATGATGGTTTCTGAAACAATTTCTAGCTCCTATATAATCTTGATATTAAAACAACTTTTGAATATCAATAATCATCGAGGCAAACATGATACTTTAGATACAAACATTGGAATTCTGACTCTTGATTTAATACTACTTATTAAACTTCATGGAGTAAATAGAGTTTTCTGAAAGTTTGCAATAGGACTTATAAACTTTAAATTGACATTCAAAACAATACGATACCAGTTTGTAAAGTAAATATCCAGAATTCTATAGTTCTATTATCTCAATTAAAACTAAGCAGAAGGTATTGAACAGACGCCAATGACTACAACAAATTATGCAAATTCACTTTGATTTAGTTTATGACAAATTGAGTTCGGCTAGTCCAAATTAGAAATGAACTCCCACTCAAAAACGACATCCCTCGTGCCTTTTTGGTGATTACATGAACCAAATCCACTAGACCAAGTCCGATCATCACGTGAGTCGGTGTAGCTTCAAAGGCGAGCATCAATATGGGCATCATATCAACTATATGACTCATGCTTAACCTTTCGGTCCGTGTTCCGAGGCCAAGTCTGTACATGCTAGGCTCGCCAAGTAAGAACCTTAGTACTAGCATGTGTAAAACTGTCTTACAACCGTTTGTATGAAAACGCAGAGTCGAGTACACCCGATCATCACGTGATGTCTCGAAACACGATCCATAGAACGGTGCATACTTAAGGAAGAACACATTATATCTTGATATTTAAATGAGGGATCATCTTATAACGCTCTTAAAACGCCATACTAGCAATATAAGATGCGAACATCATATGTGTAAAGTGAAATGATATGGTTCTCGCATTTGATCACTATCATATGCATCGTGGTATGATCTCTATCATTCCTTTGTGTGTAAGGCCAAAGTCTATGGAACTTAAACGTTAAGTGTGTTGTAAGAGTATCAACTATACATCAACTTACAGCATTACCATATCATGACACTAGCCCAGCAACGATCTAAACTAGACGCCTCTAATTTATCAATTGCAAATTTTTACGTGGCTTAGGGCTTTCGAAGATAGAACCGATCTTACCTACGAACATGGAACCACAACGATGATAACCAAATTATTAGCAACTCGTTGTAAATCAGATATTGACTATAGTAGGAGAGACAACCCGCCAGCCACTTATGCAAAACTAGTTGCATGACAGTCGTGGAACCGGTCTCATGTGCGATGACATGTAAGGTTGGTCTGGGCCGCTTCGTCCCACTATGCCACCAATATCCAAAGTACATATAAGAAGCAATAACATGACCATCATCGCCCACATACTCTTATGTGTTCTAGCCGTGCAAAGCACCTACGCATAGATCACGCTCTGATACCACTGTTGGTTTCACATCATAGAAAAAAAATATCATACGATGGGAACTATACGCCAAGATCTATCTACTAGATACAAGCAACGGGTGGATATACATCCATAGAGAACTTACCCTCAAAGACAACAAAGCTTTATTAACAAGTTGGAACTCGTGGATGATGTAGTCGTACACTTGCCGATCTCAAGATCGTGATGAAGTCTAGCAGGTCTGGCTCCAGCACGTCCATCAGATCCAGCTCCAGCAAGTCCAGCACCACCAAGTCCAGCACCACAAAGCAGCAGTGCATCCGTGATCGCACACACGTCCGGTACCCCGACAACCTCTGTCCCTCGCTCCAGCAAAGAAGCGGAAGCAGCAACTCCTTTCCAAATAAAGCCACCGGGAACATGTATCTCGCTAATCTGAGACCATGGGGAATAACTAGAGGGGGAGAGAGAACGTTCACGAGGAGGTGTGAGGAAGAAGGAGTGAGAGGGGGGCCTTTTATAGGAGGAGGGGAGGGTGTTCCTTCACCTCCCCCATTCATGTGGTGGTAACCCCCTCCACATTAAAATGCCCCTTCACATTCTCTTTTAAAGTCTCCACTTTAAATGCATTAAGTTTCTCCAAATTTAATGCTCTCTCATTTAATAAAACTCTTTTATTCATTTTATTAAGAATTTTGTTAATTACTTTAATTAACAAACATTCACATAAAACTCCTGCAACATTTCAATATTACATGCAGAACCAATTTCAGCAATTTCACCTGAAACAGTTTCGGTGTCTATTGAAATAATTCCAGCGCTTTCTTAAATCTTTATCTAAAACATGTTTGCTCCAAATGGTATCAATATCCCTTAAGTGTGTCACCCTACGGTTCGCAAATAATGCAGACATGATCGAGACCCCTCTCTGATCAATAATCAGCAGCGGGACCTAGAGATCCGTACTGACTCCCACATATTCAACAATGACTCTTGTGATCATGTGAACCTTTAACATCATAACTAACTCCCTTTGTCTCGCGATATATTATATGTCCGAGATTCAATCATTGGAATCCAAATACCTAGTTTGATCTCATTACCGACATGCACTCTTTTCTCGTTCCCGTGATATAACATTCTAGTGATCACATCACTTGCTTGCAAGCTATTTCAATGTGATATCACCAAGAGGGCCCAGAGTATATCTATCCATCATCAGGATGGAAAAATCCCACTCTTGATCCATGAGCCTCAACATAACACCTTCGTAGCACTGAACCCACCTTTATAGTCACCCTGTTACGGTGTGACGTTTGATGTTATCAAGATACTCTTCCGGTGTTAGCAATTAACATGATCTCATGGTCTAAGTACTAAGATTACTTCGTATGATGTTATAGCAATATAAACATAATGACTCTGATCGTAATGCTATATTTCAGTTGAATGTTCATCACATCATTCCACCAATGTTGTGACCTTGTTATTAACAACATCCAATGTCCATGATCAGGAAACCTTGATCATCATGTTAATCAACAAGCTAGTTTATATGAGAGGCAGTACTAGGAACTTTGTATTTTGTTTATTAAACACACATGTATTAACGTTTCTAATTAAAACAATTATAGCATGCAAAATAAACATTTATCATAAACATGGAATAAGATAATAACCACTTTATTATTGCCTCTCGGGCATATTCCCTTCACTTATTACAACAATGATGGTTTCAGTGAGTGACATGTCGGAAAATATCAAAAGCTCGCACAACATTATATCACAATCTCTCAACAAACATAATCACAGAAACACAGTCTAAATGCAGCAACAGTCAATGTTACAAATACAAGCAGGGGAACCCCACAGTCCATATGACAAGCCTAGGGTAGCAGCTCTCATCAACGTCGACCACCTCATTCTGTTCAGCCACTAAACGGGTCTCTACATCCATTTTAACCTATTCAACAACATCAGAAATGGTACCAAGGAAGAACACCTTCCTGATTCGCTTCTTTCATCGCATAATCTGCATAAGATCTTCAGTATCCAAAACCTCTATGAATTGCTGCTTCTTATGATGCCACAAATAGATTTGTGCCATCCGCTTAGGGCAAATACTGATTTCCTAACCGATCAACTCTCTCATTTCATCAAGAGTTATGTGTTTGGAATCGACAGTGATCTACATAGTACATGATGAAACTGGATTATTAACTCCCTCATCAAGTTTTGCCATGTATGAATCTACCTCTAAGTGTATACTAAACTTAGCTAGATCAGCATCTATTGGTCCGTAGTCTCTAGGAGCCGAAGCTCTGGAAGCAAGATCTCCAACATTTGCATACATATCATCAATCATCGCTTCAACTTTCACCTTACAATCAGTTGCACAACACTCCTAAACAATCTGAAGCTCATGGGAGTGCTCAATATGCATATAGGTGTCATCCATGTTGCGCCACACCAATTTTGTCCTCTGTCTAGAACCCCATGGAATCCTAGCGGTAAGCATATCTACCGGCTGCGAAATAGACATAACCTCTTTTCAATTCACAAGCAGATGCACATCTTGCCCGAACACAACCCTCTCGCAACCAAAATCTAATTTGGCAGTGTACTGGCGAACATGAACTGTGAACTCATATAGGTCCCTTGTATCAAAGTTGTGCCTAATTTGATTAAAAAGGGGAACTTTTCAGTTCATTCAATTCTATTATGCCATAACTAATCTACTTGTAAGATAAGGCACAGATAAGAAATATTCACCTCTTGCTCTTCTCCCAGGTTTTTTTTCTTCGAGATCTAGGTGCCGAATCCACGCACCAGAGCTGAACAATCCGCAACCGGCCTTGCTTTTCTCTTCAACCTGCTTCTCGTAGGTACCTTGGGAGCAGAATACTTGTTGACCTCCTCGCTAACCAGGGTTGAAGACCTTGTCGCTGCTACGCATTGAGCCCTAGACTCTGGCCCCGAATCAGTCGGTGACGTAGCTAAAACCTTCGCCTTGCAAGACATGCTGGCCTTTCGCCACTGGATTTAGTGTCGGGGGAGGGAGAAAAAAGGACCTCCGCCACCGGCAGATTCGGGGTCGGGGAAAGGAAGAAAAAGGACCGTTGCAGCCAAATTCAGTGTCGAGAGTGTGGAAAGTACAGTAATGGATTTGCCCCTTAGACAAGTGCAGGGTGGCTAAGAAGAGAGACCGGGGAAGAAGGGGCACCGCAAGAACTAGTGTAACAGAATATCCTGATTTAACGTGCACGATTTGAAAATATTGGGTTTGGCCATCATTCACTCGAAACACCCCTCTCAGCAATTGGCGCCCCAACTTTTCGAATCGCGGTGATTAAAATCAACTCGGGTACCACAATGCACTAGCGTCTCAACTTTCGGGCCGCAAAATGATATTCTCGACTATGGTATCCATGTAGCTTTTGCTGGTAGATGGTGGATCTCTGGCATGCCAGCACGTGCTCTTCCTCGAGTAGGTCCACATATAGTCGTCTTGATTCTTTAGTGTCATATTCCTTGTAGGCGGCGACTCTTTGTGCATCATGGAGGATGTCGGATGGTAGAATGGCTTCTGCTCCAAAAACCATGAAGAAAGGATTCAAGCCAGTGTATCTGTTGGGTGTTGCTCTTAAAATCCCCAATACAGATGGTAATTCCTCTCCCTAGGCTCCAGCTTAGCGGTGCCTCTAAGCGTGGCTTGATTCAATGCAGAATTAGTCCATTGGCCCGTTCAACTTTTCCATTAGACTATGCATGTCCAACGGATGCTAGGTCAAGGCAGATTCCTTTTCCATGACAGTACTGCTCAACTTCTCCGAGAGACAAATTTCTGTCGTTGTCGGTGATGATGTTGTGTGGGAGACCAAATCTCACTAGTAGATCTCAGATAAATTTTAGGGTTGTTGCCCCATCAAGCTTTCTAATGGGTTTAGCTTCAATCCATTTTGTGAACTTATCCACTTATACTAGCAACTGTGTAAATCCACAAGGTGTTGTTGGCAAAGGTCCCACCATGTCCAGCCCCCAAACTGTGAACAGCCAAGTTATTCGTATGGTTTGCAATTCTTTAGCTGGAACACTCGGTTGTCTTGCATAAAACTGACACCCAAGACATGTTTTTACTAACTTGTCGGTGTGCGCCTTGGTAGTTAACCAGTAGAATCCTTGTCGGAAGGCCTTAGCCAACAATGATCGGGGAGCGGCGTGATGCCCGCAATCTCCGAGATGTATTTCTCAGAGGATGTCAATACCTTGCTGCTGGGCGACACAACGAAGGAAAACTCTTGTGGTACTTCTTTTGTATAGCTGGCCATCAATGATGATGTGGACTTTTGTTCTTCGTACTATTTGCCAGCTTTCGACTTCGTCGACGGGCAAAGTTCCGTCTTGTAGATAATCCATGAACGGTTTCTTCCAAGCCAGAGAGGTCAATGTTACCGCATTAACAAATGAATCCACTCTATTCGGATTTTTAGGGTCCGCTCCCTTCATGGATGGGGTTCGTAAATGCTCCAGGAAAACGCATGTCAGAATTGGTCGACGAGCTGATCCAAGCTTTGACAGCAGATCTGCCGCCTCATTTTCCTCCCTTTTGACGTACTTGACTTCGTAACCGTCGAAGCACTTGGCAATCTCGTCTACTTCATCTCGATATGCCGCCATCATAGGGTTCCGCTTATTCCAGGTGCCAGCCACTTGTTGCGCAACCAAGTCGGAATCTCCACAACAAACTATGCGCTTGATGCCAATATCCTTGGCTACTCGAAGTCCGTGAATGAGGGCCTCATACTCCACCATGTTGTTAGTAGCATTGAAGTGGATCGGTAGGACATATCGAACGTCTCCCCTATTGGTGATTTTAGTAATACACCAGCCAACGAGCCGTTGAGTAGCTTTGATCTGTCAAAGTGCATGACCCAATATTCTAGCTCTGGTACAGGGGTATCTTCTGGCAATTCTGTCGAATCCACAATAAAGTCTGCCAATGCTTGAGATTTCATAGCGTCGCGTCTATTGTAGGTGATTTCAAAGGAGGCATGCCCTACTTTGCCACTCTTCCTATAGCGTCATTGTTGTTAATGATGTCGGACAGTGGAGCTTTGCTCACTATTGTGATAGGATGCTCCTAGAAGTAAGGAAAAATTCCATAATCTATCTTCTAATAGTGCAGGTAATGCTGCTTGGATTTCGTCAAGACCTCGCTTACGTAGTAAACTGGTCGCCGAACTCCATATTCGTGCGTAGGTTCCTTGCGCTCCACCACGATGACGATGTTGATTACACGATTGGTTGCCGCCATGTAGACTAACATAGGCTACTTTGATACCGGTGTTACAAGTATTGCTGTGGAGGAGAGTACTCTCTTCAACTCCTGGAGTGTTGCGTCAGCTTCGTCTATCCATGTGAATTTGTCCGCCTTTTTGAGCAACTTGTAGAGTGGCATAGCCTTCTCTCCAAGTCGGCTGATGAACCGGCTTACTGCTTCTACGCAGCATATGAGCCTCTGTATGTCCTTCAAGGACGTTGGGTGTTTGATGTAGAGGATGGCCTTGATTTTCTCCGGGTTTACCTCAATTCTGCGGTGCGAAACGATGAAGCCAACAATTTGTCGGATGGCACCCCAAAGACACACTTCTTGGGGTTAAGCATCATGTTGTATTTCTGAAGATTGTCGAAAGTTTCCTACAAGTCGGCGATAAGGTCAGTTGATTTATTTGACATTACCGTGATGTCATCCACATAAGCGTCTATGTTGCAACCTATTTGGTCATGTAGGCAGTGCTGCATCATCCGCTGGTACGTAGCACCAGCGTTTTTCAGCCCAAAGGGCATCGTAACGTAATAATATGTTCCATAAGGTGTGATGAACGAAGTGGCCAGTTGGTCCGACTTTCGCATCCGGATTTGGTGGTAACCTGAGTAAGCATCGAGAAAACAAAGAAGTTCCAAGCCATCCGTCGAGTCAATGACTTGGTCAATGCAAGGCAAAGCAAACGGATCCTTCAGACACGCTTTGTTCAAGCCGGTGTAATCAACACACATTCTTAATTCATTGGTTCCCTTTTTGGGGACAAGTACAAGATTTTCCACCCATCGGGTGTGAATAACTTCTCGGCTAAAACTAGCCTTAAGTACACTTGCTATCTCTTTGCCTATAGACCTTCGCCTTTCATCACCAAAGCGTCGTAGAGGTTGTTTCACCAGTTTAGCTTTAGGATCAATATTCAAGCTATGCTCGGCAAGTTCCCTAGGTACACCCTTCATGTCGGCAGGTTGCCAGGCGAAGATGTCCCTATTCTCACGGAGGAAATTGATGAGCATGCTTTCCTATTTGGGATATAGGTCTATGCCAATGGCGGTGGTTTTGGAAGAATCTCCTTCAATAAGCTCCACCTGCTTGGTCTTGATGGCAGCCTTGAATGCGGGTTCGGCAGCAGTGATTTGCTTCTTCGAAACCAGCATCTCCGAAGCATCGACCTGGCTCTGGATCTCCTTGAACTCCTCAACACATAGGACTGCTTTGGCGAAGGCGGCTTTGCTGAGCTCGCACTCTCGTGACTTGGTCAAGCTTCTGTCAACGGTGATGATACCGTTTGGTCTGGGTATCTTGAGCTTACTATACACAAAGCATGGTCTTGCGAGGTAGGAGTGAAATATGTCGCGTCCGAAGATGACGTGGTACACGCTCTTGAAGGGCACCAATTCAAAGGTCATACGTTCTTGGCGGTAATTGTTGACATCGCCAAAAGCGACCGGAAGAGTGATGCGATTTTGCTTGTCGGCTAGGGACAACAGCATGGAACATGGTATTGCTCTTCCTTAACTGGTTCTCCGTCAAGTTTATCTTGTGCAGTGTATCCAGGTACATGATGTTGATGCTGCTTCTAGTGTCCACGAGGGACTTGGTGAACTCTATGCCGTCAATCAAAGGGTTGATGACCATGGCATATTGGTTCTCTGTTGGGATAAGATCTGGATGATCCTTCCTATCCCATGTGATTGGAATCTCCATCCACCTGACGTACTAGGGAACCGGAGGAATGGTAGCCATCAGTATGGTCTGGTCGATGGGGGTGCCAAGGAAAGTGTGGTAGACCGGGGCCTTCTTCTCGAAGGGGTTTTCCCCTTTGCCTTCGCCCTTGTCAGCGGACTTGGGTTCCACGTCTTCATCCATATCACTTGAATACTTGGACTCCTCCTCCTTCTTCTTCCCTTTGCCTTTTCCGCGGGGTCTATTCTTACTACTTCGTTTGTAGCTGGACTAAGGGTCCTCCTTGAGGTCATTGATAAACTTGCATTGGAGGTTGGTGTGGGTGGCTTTGCCGTTTGTGTCGAGGTGGACGAAACACGGCATATCGCGGTAGTCTTCATACATTTGGGGAATGCGAGGCGCTGACGGTGTAGAATCACTCCTCGGCTGACCATGGCTAGCCCCCCGGCCATGACCATGCTGTCCACCTCCGCCTCTGCCAGTGAACGTTGCGGCGACCATGTCAGTTGTTTGCTTCTCTTCAGGCAGAGTGTCTTTCGCTTGTTGTTATTGTTCTTTCTAGGCTTGGTAGGAATTGCTATTGCACGTCGTCATCAGCAGCGGCAAACTTGCTAGCCACGGTGATCATTGCGTTGAGGTTGTGCTCGTTGTTGTCTTGCTTGTGCTTCAACGTATGCCGGAGAAAAGTCCCCTTCTCCAGATCGTCGATGAAGGAGGCCATAGCAGTTTGTTCATGCACCCCCACGCATGAATTTTTCATATCCAGCCAGCAGGAAAGGTAAGCACGAGATGATTCGTCCTTCTCTTGTATGCACCATTGTAGGTCTCTGACAGTGCAGGGACGCGTGTACGTGCCCTCGAAATTGTTGGTGAATGCTTCATGCATGTCCAACCAATTGCATATTGATTTCTCCAGCAAGTCGTCAATCCATTGTCGGGTGGTGCTAGTGAGCATAAGTGGGAGGTACTTGACGACCACATTAGGGTTTCCCGCTGCGATGTGATTTGCTTTGATGTAGTTCTCAACCATGTAATTGGCCTGGCAGTGCCGTCATAAGGTTTGATTGTCTTGTCAATCCGGAGACCCGTGGGGTAGGTTGTGGCCCGTATTACTGGTCCAAAACAACATGTTCCAAGGTATGGTATCCCGTGCTTCTTGGATCTTGTCTAGCCGTGAACGTGCTTCATACGGCGCTGGTTGCTTCCCTTTTTCATCATGGGGGGAGAGTTGTGGTGCAATCCTTTGGACCCGCCATTTCCTCTGCCATGATGGCTGCTGGGTGGCGATGGTGGCGGTGGAGCCGGTGGGTTAGACTTCTTGCTGCTCCCTCCATGCGACTCCTCACGCCTGTCGCGATTTCTTGTCGGACGTGGTGCTTCCTTATAGGATCTTCTCCTGTGTCCTTCAATGATCCTGCGCTCTCTAGAATGCCAAGGCTGCTCGCCCTGGTCACGTATAACGATACCAACCTGGGGACGCCTGGGAGGTGGCATGATTGTGCGGTGGCGCGACTGTGGTTCCTCGTGGCGCCGGGATGGCGGGGGTGGCAGTGATTGGCACGGACAAGCCTTTTCTCCGTTGTCGGAAGATATGGGTATGGCATTAGCCCTATTGCGCGCATCCCCCTGTCTTCGCTCTGTGGAGCCTGTGTGGGATCCCTCATCACGGGGAGATCTTGGCCTTCTACGGCTGTGTAGGGTTGACTGGCAAAGTTCCGGGTTGGACTCAAGCCTCTACGAGGTAGCCTTTTCTTATTTCTGGCATGCCTTAGCGACGAGGTCATACACTTGAGCAACTGCTTCTGGCGACCTGTCCTGCTCTAGGAGGGTCTTGGCGACGGCAATGTTGAGGGCAGGAGTTTGCATTACTTGCCTCCCCTCTAAATCAATGTATGGGGTGGCCTTTGCCGGTTTGGCTCCGTCATATCCCAACCTGCGCCGAAAGCCCAGGGTCTTAGACAACATGAGCTTGTGCTTACTGTGCTTTATGCTTCAGTAGAAATTGCTTGTACTCGGCCTCCATAGCTCTTGCCGCCTTGATGGATTGTTACGCCTTCGCTATGTCCTTGTCTACCTGAGCACCTCGCTCTGCGATGCACTTGGCCTCCGCTAGGATTTCTGCACGCTTCTCATGAAGCTCTGTAACGCTCCGAATATGGGTGACAGTAATAGGCTCAACGAGAAGTGCACCATATATCGCCTTGTTGGCGAGAGTACCCAATGGGTTGCCATCTGCAGACATTGACGGCGGCAGATTTGTTTGCTTGGTAGTATTAGGGCCTATGGTGAGTTTATGCGGCTGCTGCGGGCAGATAGCCGGAGGAGGCATGGCCTTGGCCGGAGCTGAAGGCTCGGTGGCTTTCTTTGCCGCTGCCGCTCTGGTTACCGCAGGTGTGGGTGGAGCTCTCTCACGTTTCGGTTCCTATCCGTCTTCTTCCATCACGCTCCCGATCGCGACTAGCACCTGGTGGGACATGTTGGTTTTCTCGGTGTGTTCCTGCTTCTTGATCTCCTGCTCGATTTCCCGCAGAACAACATCATATTCCTCCAAGTTAGCATCCGAGCCGCCGCCATCCATGTTGATGTCGGCGTATAGCGCGTCAAGGATGGAGTCGGAGTTGGCTTCGGTGTTGTTGACGGCGGATGTGGAGGGTGATGGAGGCGGACCTTTGTTGTTGCTTCCTCCGGCTTCGGTCCTAGGCATAGCTTGGGTGTTCTCCTTGGCATCCGCATATTCATTGACAATTGCGACCATCTCACCAAGGGTGAAAGGGCTTGCGGCCTATCGTCTTGGGAGGGTATGCCAAAGGAGTGTGCCGGTCGTGAGCCCTTCCATGAAGTGGTAGACAAGTTCATCGACGCGATCACCTTCCAGGGTTTCTATTACCCTCATCCACCTAGTAAGGACTCCCCTCCCTCTGAACGCATCTATCCATATCGAAGATGGTGACGACACCGACAAAGTGTGACCTTCACATCTCTAACGCTCGTGGAAGCCAAGCGGATTTGCGAGGTCCTTCCACTATTATATCCTACACATGGGTGATTAGGGTGGACCTTGAATTTTCTAGATCTGAGCCGCCATACTCTAGAGAGAGGTATGGCCCAGATTCTTTCGCGGACATGTCCTTCAGGTAGCTAGTCCGTGCGGGCCTTGACGAGTTTCCTACTTCCTAGGAGCTAGGACCCGAGTCAGTTTCGCCGATGAAGATGTGGATGTCTCCGAAGGGGATGACGGAGCAGCACGTAGGGTTCGTCTTTGCTGGCACCTAGAATCCATCTGGAGGGAAGATCGGGATGTTGTCGGAGAAGAGAACACGTCCGATAGCTATGGTGTTGCTGATTCCCACGAAGAGCTTGGACCTCACCCGTTGTAGAGCTCTAATCTCGCCTTTCCCTATGGTGGGCGCCAACTGTCGGGGTATTGCCGACTAGTACGCCATGGAGGGGTTCTCACAGAGCGTGTTTAGATACGTGGGGTAAGGCGGAGAGTTGGCGGGTATGAGGTAACACAGCTTACCCAGGTTCATGTCCCACGACGGTGGCGGAAGTCTACTCCTGCTATAAATCACTATAATGGCAATACGCCGAGTTACAGAGATCGGTTCGCTATGCGAGGTATTTTACGTTGTACATTCTAAGTGTTGCCCTAAGGCTCACAAAGGTCTAGTTTATAAATGCACCAGGACCTAGGGTTACATGGAAAGGATCTTGCCGGACAAGCTACAGAGTCCTACACTAATACATATTAGTATTCGTGTCTTACACTCCAAGGCTCGGAATATGTCAGTGACTCCTGCGTAGACTTCCTTTATCCGGCATGGGCCTCCATTCTAGATCTGTCTAACTAGCCGCCCTGATGGGGATATGCCAAATGGGGTATGCCTAGCAAGACGTTTCTACTAGGCCAAGGCCTCTGCGAGTGGGCCTGCAAAACAGCGACTAGAATGCGACTGAAAGGGAGCCTGGAGACTAGAAGATAGAGGCCCAGAAGCATAGCTAAAGCCCAGTCAGATTAGGTAAAATCGTCCGAGTCCCTAACTGATTCGGTTGTATATCTATAAACCCTAGAGAGGTACCCCCTATATAAACCTCCCTAGGGTACTCTCTGTACTTACATTCAATCATACACCTCATCCAAGCGACTCGATGCCTAGCCGCCGAGCTCGCCACCCCTGTAACTCACTCGCCGATAATACAATCTAGTAGGAGTAGGTCTTTACCCTACGAGGGGCCAAACCTGGGCAAATCCATGTGTCTTTGCCCTCATCTCGCTCCGTAGATGGATGCCCCTCTTGCCCCAAATCCTTCCAATCGCTACCCCTAGTAGCGACTGGCGTGGTCATTCCCACGACAGTGGCGCCCATTGTGGGGCATGGCCAGTCTAGCCTGAATTCTTTGGCGAGACCATACTCACCAATCGATTGGCCGATCGCAACTGGTCGCATGATCGCCAGCGGCAGGATCCTTCAGATCCTGCCCAGTAGCTACATCTCAGCGTCGCGCCTGATCATGCATAGCGCGGTGATGCCCGTCAGAACCATCAACTTGTTCGTCAGCTTCACGGATGCCATCCACCTGACGGTGACGATGATCATCGATGGATCGCCACCACACTACGATCTACTCTCGGAGGGCCAGATCTGCTCCATCAGCCGCCTCGCCTCCGAGTACGACTTGGCTCCCAGCAACGCAGCCATAACTGATGCAGCCATGGACCACGCGGCCCTCCAAGACGACACTGATTTAGCAACCCCTGCCTCGGTCACTGGATGTATCACCACCGCATCACGCAAAGACTCCATCACGCGAGTATCCAACCCTGATGATTGCAAGGACCCCTCCATCCTCGGGATCTTCGACTTCGCCTTCGGGTCGGAGTCCCCCAAGGACTTCCGCGCCAGATCCAATCGCTTCAATACGATATACATGGCGAGCAGCATGAGCGCCCCGCCAGATCCATTCTCTATGCTGATCCTGCCGACTGCGATGGAGACGGAGGCGGAGGACGCCTGCCTATGCCTGGAAGAGGCGACGTGTAAGGAGCAGGCCGAGCGCGAGAAGTTCTGCCTCGAGCGGCAAATAGTGCAGGAGCTATCGCTCTACCACCAGCGCCGCAGGACCCGCCTAAACTCCACCATTCAGGGCCGCGTCCTGAACTTCAACGACGAGAACAACCCCGCTTGCACGATCAAGCGCGAGTTCTACGAGAACATGCTGCCTAGTGGCAACAACCACCCACCACCTGGGGCACCGGCGATTGGAGCTCCACTACAAACCCTAGGCTGCACACCTCCTCCGGTCCAGCCCTGGATCATCATCTCGCCGCAAGACTGCGACGCCAACGGGCTCCCGCTGTACTCCACCCTGATGGACAATGTCATCACGGGGCACGCCGCAGTCACCAACCTCAACATCCAGGGAGAGGGCACGCTGCAGACCCAGTACGCCCAGGCCCTACTCGCCAGGGCCGTCTAGCAGAAAGCCATGGGAGTCAACCCGCGGGGACGGATGTACTCTCATTCATTGGGAAGTAGGGAGGCTTCAAGCGGCCGTCCAACAGTCGCCAACACCCTGAACTGCCACCGCCCGAGCCCCTACAGCTCCAACCATGGGCCACAAATTTTGCACTCTCCACCAACGAGTCGTGACCCGCGAACAAAACGGTCGCCGCCAAGGACCAACCGGTCAACGCGCGGACCCACATCATAAACAACTAGGCTTGGCGAGCTCACCAGCCGCATGATATACGGCACACCCTCACCAACCGCGGTGAGCCGGAGTAAAGGGGCTCACTCAGCCGAGTCAGCCCGTAGTGCTTTAGACCAATGAACCGAGGTGAAAAGTACCCGACGAACTTCAAGGCGCTGAAGGAGATTGAAAAGTACAACCCAACATACGACCCAGCGGTGTGGTTCGACACATACCTCATGGCGATGGGGATCGCCGGCCACACCGACCTGCTCACCAATCACTACCTCCCCTGATGATGGAGGGAGCGGCCCAGCAATGGATCAACTCCCTTCCCGTGGACAACATCGATTCGTGGGAGGACATGCAAGAAGCCTTCGTCAGGCACATCGAGGGTTCCTACACCCGCACCACCACCATCGAGGACCTAGAGTGATGCATCCAGGGGCAGCACGAGTCGAGTCGCCACTGGGTCCAGTGGTGGCAGAACGTGTGGATGAACGCCTCTGGCATCCACCCAGACACGGCGATCCACTGCTTCAAGAACGTGTGCCGGTACAAACCTCTGGTCACTAAGATCAAGAGGGTTTACCAGACGCTCGACAACATCCCTGTCCTCCTCGAGACCACGAAGAATTACGCGAAGGAGGACCCCAACTAGGATTCTGACGATGAGTCGAGGGGAAGACGTTGCACCGGCACCAATGACAATGGGCGACAACACGACATGCATTACAACAACACTTTCCTCAATGGCAAGAGCCACGGTGATGGGCGAGTCAACTTTGTCACCAACACCGGCTATGGGTGGCGTGACCCGAAGAACTTCCGTTGTGACGGGGGGAACTACCGCGACTGCGGAAACTACTGTGCAAATAACATGGCGAGGCCAAAATTCGACCCCGCCGCCCTACTCAATCAGCCCTGTGTCTACCAAAGCAGGGAAGGGAAGCCTGCCACTCACACCACCACCGACTGCCATTCTATGAAGGGGATTAAGAAGACAAGGAGAGCAAGAGAGGGCCCCAACAATGACCCGCCAAGGGACAACAACAGCACCATCGGCTCGCTACACACTTTCACCGGGCTCAGCACCAAACACGAGAAGAAGGTGCTCGCCTGTGCAGTCGCTGTCAATGCGGTGACCCAGGTTAACATCCCCCGCTTCCTCAACTGGTCCGAGCAAAGCATCACCTAGAGTCGCCAAGATCACACACCTAGGATCGAATATCGAGGGCAAGTCGCCCTGGTGGTTAGGCCCAAAGTGGCCGACTACTGGCTACCCAAGACGCTGATGGATGGTGCAAGCTCCATCAATATCATGTACATGGATACGTTCAAGAGGCTACACCTCCCATAGTCGATGACCGAGTCGACCCTCACCACCTTCCACGGCATTGTCGTCGGTCGGAAGGCATTCCTGATCGGCAAGGTGTCACTACCAGTTACCTTCGGCACACCAGCAAACTTCCGCACCGACCGGATCGTATTCCAGCTGGTGAAATTCCACAACCCCTACCACTGTGTCCTGGGGCACCAGGCGGTCGCAAAATTCATATGGGCCCCACACTACGCCTACAACATGATGAAGATCCCCGGGCCAAGTGGCATCATCACCATCCACGGCGACCCCGATATGTCTATGGAGTGTGAGGATCAAGGCGCCAAGCTCGACACGCCGTCATCACCGCGGAAACCAACCATACGGACGAGCTTGTGAAATAAGCGAGCAATAGCGACAAGGACGACCCCACGATCCTGAAGAAACCCACCTCGGAAAATTCTGGGGGAGCGGCATTCGAGGCCTCCACGCACACCCGCACCGTCGAGGTTGTCCCGGGTGACTTGAGCCAGAAGGTCACCATCAGGACCAACATGAGCCTCGCATAAGAAAGCGCGCTCAACGAGTTCTTGTGTGAGAATCATGACATCTTTGCATGGAAACCATCTGACATGCCTGGTGTCCCAAGGGAACTCGCTGAGCACAAACTCAATGCCAACCCCAAAGTACGACCGGTGAAGAAGTCGCTGCAGCCCTTCAATGAAGAACGCCACCGAGAAATCATCGTAGAAGTGCAGCATCTACTCCTTGGAGGATTCATCCGGCCAATCAAGTACTCCAAGTGGCTGGCAAACCTAGTCCTAGTTCTGAAGAAGAACAACACTTGGAGAATGTGCATCGACTACACCAACCTAAATAGCACCTGCCCGAAGGAGGAGTTCGTCCTCCCCCACATCGACCAGACCATCAACTTGATCGCGGGCTCGGAGTCACTATGCTTCCTCGACATGTACTTTGGTTACAACCAGATCAAGATGGCGCTCGAGGACAAGGAGAAAATGGCGTTCATCACACCATTCGGTGCCTTCTGCTACACCGCCATGACTTTCGGTCTCAAGAATGCCAGCGCGACCTACCAATGGTGCATGCAGGACTGCCTTGTGAGCCAAATTGGTTGCAACATCCACATGTACATTGATGATGCGGTGGTGAAGTCAACTCGCCAGAGCAACCTACTCACGGACCAGGCCGAAACTTTTGCAAACTACGGAAGTACAAGATCAAGCTCAACCCGGGGAAGTGCACCGTCGGTGTACCCATCGGATAGCTCCTCGGGTATGTATTCAGCGAGGCATTGAAGCAAACCCCACCAAGATCGACACCATAGCATGGCTCAGAAGACCCGAGTGCCCGTGCGACATCCAGAAGCTGGCTGGGCGAGTCATGACTCTAAGTCGCTTCACACCCAGCTCAGTGAGAAGGCAATGCTCCTCTACCACTTGATGCGCAGGAACCCCATGTTCCAATGGGACGAAGAGGCAGATAACACGCTCGAAGCGCTCCAAGAAGTGTTACTCGCAGCACCGCTGCTCGCCGCCCCAGTCGACAAAGAGCCAATGCTCGTCTACATCGTGGCATCCGCCCAAGTCATCAGCGCTGTGATGGTTGTAGAGCGGCCACAGGAGAGCAAGGAGCACCCCGTACAGTGCCCGGTCTACTACATCAGTGAGGTCCTGACGGACTCAAGGCAGCGCTACCCGCAATACCAGAAACTAGTGTATGTGGTCTTCAGAGCCCAACGACGGCTCCCACACTACTTCCAAGAGCACCCCATCACAGTCGTCTCCTCCACACCACTGCAGAACATCATCTGCAACCGCGAGGCGACTCGGCGATTCACCAAGCGGGACGTCGAAATCGACGTCTGTCCTCTGCTGGTACTCCTAGGCGTACCAGTCATCAATCTTCGTCACGGGCATCTCGGACGGATCAATGGTTTTCTTGATCTCCTGGTACTCCTGGGCGTTTAGCACTTATGCATGTGCTCTGCTGGTACTCCTGCTAAAACATTTCTTTGGGTTAAGCCTTATGTTGTATTTTCGTAGATTGGCAAACGTTTCCTCCAAGTCGGAAATCAAGGTTTCCTTCTTTTTGGACATTACCGCAATATCGTCAACATATGCATGTACATTGCATCCGATTTGGTCATGGAGGCAACACTGCATAGTGCGTTGGTACGTAGCTCCTGCATTTTTTAGCCCAAAGGGCATCGTAACGAAACAGAAGGTTTCGAAGGGGGTTATGAATGAAGTTTTGACTTTGTCAGATTCCTTCATCCGGATTTGGTGATAACCGGAATATGCGTCGAGAAAACATAGGAGTTCCGAGTGTGGCGTAGAATCGATAACTTGATCAATCCTAAGCAGAGTGAACGGATCTTTGGGACAAGCCTTGTTCAAGGCAGTATAATCAACACACATCCTTAAATCAGTGGTGTTCTTTTTAGGGGCCATTACAGGATTTGGCCAACCACTCAGTGTGGATGACCTCTTCTATGAATCCGGCTAACTCGAGCTGGGCTAGTTCCTTAGCTATTGCCTTACGCTTTTCATCACCAAAACATCGTAGGGACTGTTTGACGGGTTTAGCGTTCGGGTGTACATTTAGAGAGTGCTCGGCAAGTTCCCTAGGTACTCCGGTCATGTCAGATGGCTACCATGCGAAGATATCTTGATTTGTTTGGAGGAACTTGACGAGCACGCTTTCCTATGAGCTATTTAGGCCTACGCATATCTGGGTCACCTTGGAGGGGTCATCATTCTTCAACGACGTCTTCTTTGTCTCTTCCGATGCCTTGAAATCTGGACTCGGCTTTGCACATCCTTCTTCGTCGCGGGAATCTCGGACGGATCAATAGTTTTCTTGATCTCCTAGTACTCCTGGGCGTGCAGCATGGCTTCAGCAAAGGCAGCATTTCCATCATCGCACTCTCGCGCCTTCTTCAGGTCTCCCTGATGGTGATCACGCCGTTGGGACCTAGAATTTTCATCATATTGTAAATGTAACACGGACGAGCCATAAAATCCTAGTAAGCCGGACGTCCGAATATAGCATGGTACGCGGTCTTGAACCGGACCACTTCCAAGGAAAGTGCTTCCGTCTGATAGTTCTTTGGAGTTCCAAAGGTCACATCCAAAGTGATTTCTCCCACGGAATTTTCTTGTCTTCCTAGGAAAACTCCATGAAAGATCACAGAGATGTAATTCAACTGGGTCTCCGAGATCTTCATCTGGCATAGTGTTTCGACATACAGAATGTTAATGTTGCTACCACCGTCCATGAGAGTCTTGGAGAAACCATAGCCATCAATAAGTGGATTAACGACTAAGGCGTATTTTCCTCGCCTGTGCAACTTAGGCGGATGATCAGCACGGTCAAAGGTGATTGCCACTTCCGACCAGTCGAAGCAATGGGGGACAGCCGGAACAGTTGTGTTGAGCTCATGTAGAACCGCTTTCTTGACCTTAGCTGGTTGAGATCTGAGGCAGGTGACGTAAGTGTCTTTCTTTGTCGGGAATTTTTTTTTCCTCCGGCTTTGGATTTGAAGCATCGGCTTCCTCCATGTCGGAATCTTCCTTGGTCTCTTTATCTTTTTCAGGATTCTTCTTTCCCTTCTTCCACTTAGCCGTGTAGTCAGCAGTATCATCCTTCTTGATGTCATCATTAAAATGATACTCGGTGTTTGTGTGAGAAGAGCCTCCATTGGCATCTAAGTGATGCACACATGGGTTATTGGCAATGTCGACCCAGGATTCGGTTTTGCCAGGTTGTTGGTCTCCTCTACCTTGGACTCTTAATGTCCCACGACCGCGTCCGCAACCACCGCCGCGCCCTCCTCGTCCTCCAGACCTGAAAGTAGCAGTGACCACTACCGTTTCCGTGTTGGGTTTTTCCTCCGAGGTATTCTTGCGCTTCTGAGCTTGCTGCTTTGGTTGTTTTGCTGACTGTGGCACAGCTAGGGCGTTCAGTAATCCCTCTGCATTGTCATCAGCATCTGCATACTTGCTCACTGTTTCTCTCATCTATCCCAAATCAGTTACCTTGTCGCACTTCAAGTGATGACGTAGTAAACCAATTGGGAGTCCTGCAATGAAAGGTTCAATCACAGTTTGGTCATTTAGCCCTTCGCAGGAGTTCTTAGTATCGATCCATCGTCCATGATAATCTCGGCAAGTTTGTCCGGCTTTCTGGGTGCAATGTTGTAGGTCTCCTATCGTACAGGGCCTCTAATATGTGCCTTTGAAATTCTGAAAGAACGCGCTTTGCAGGTCATACCAGTTGTGGATGGTGTTCTCCGGAAGTTCATTAGGCCATGATCCCAATATGAGTGGGAGATATCGGGTTGCGACCAGGTTGTTTCCGCCTTTGGCAATGCAGCAAGCTTGGAAAAAGTCCTGTAGCCAAGTATCTGGCCGAGCTATACCGTCGTAGGCGTGGATGTGTTTGAGATAGCGAATCCTTCCGGGAATTTTGTTGCTCTTATGCATGGTGCGAAGCATTTTGGGCCCATGTATATATCATCGTTTTCATAGCACCGCACCTCTATATTGGAATTAATCATGTGCCTCGCGTCACTTGGGGACAGAGATCGTCCTGATTGACGGCTATGGCTGCAGTGCTTCGGAGCCAGACTTCGGCTTCGGCCACCACCTCCTCTGCCACGACGCCCTCCCTGGCCTCCTTGGGAGCCGTTGTGATGGTTACTTGGTGGAGAGGGTGGAGCAGCTGGATTGTTTCTGGCTGAACGCCGGCCTCCGTCCAGAGCTTCATTATTCCGGCTCTGGGGAGGGTCTTGATTATGATGAGCCCCCTGTCGGCTTGACTCGGCACGGTGTCCGTCGTTCCTTCGTCCGTCATTCCCATTGTCATGGGGTTCAGCTGGACGGCTTGTATTCTTAGAAGGTGGCATTCTTTGTCAGTCCCCCTCCCGAGGCTTCTCTTTGTCTTCTTCCCTGTGATCGTTTGACTCTCGCCGGGGAGGATTCTTTAGATACAAGGCAGCGATCGCCTCTTGCTCGGCGGCTGGAGCAACATTGCGCCAATCATGTGCAGCTCTGTGATGCTGTCCTGAAGATCTGGTTCTTGAGTAATTGTCTTCCCGACGGTCAGAACAGCGATGCTGTTCCGGAGCCCGCTAGGGTCTTACGTCGTTCCAGGCCGGATCCATGCGACATTGGTCGGATTGAGAGACTAGTTTTCTGCTTCCGGATTTCGCGGCCTTCTGCAGTTCCAGTCCCTTGGTGAGTAGCTTGATGCCCAATCGAACCTGTTCCAGGCCTAGGTTATTTGCCAGGATGTCTCGATCAGCGGCGGTGTTTTGCATTGGTGTTGGGTAGACCAGATCTCCCTTGCAATCGAATCGAGGAATCCCCGGATCTCCCTCAAAGAGAACCTTACGTACTTCCGGAAATTGATTGTCATGTATATGTCATTTTTGGTTCTTCTAATGTTGCAAAGAGATGAGCTTCTCCGCCTTGGCCATGCATTTCTTTTCTTCCTCGATGTTTGTAGCTTCATCCATGAGTACTTGGCAACGCGCTTCTAGGGCTTGAGCCCTTTCGTCCAATTCTGCAGCAGTTAGTTCTGTTGCAGTAGGGATAGGTGTGGTTAATGCAGCATCGATGAGTTTACGGGCACCTGCAGTGACCATGTGTCCATCCACCGATTCTTATTTGGGCGCGTCTAGGATGAGTGCTCCATCCGAGTCTTCATTGTATTCCTCAGCAATCACCTCCTCTGCTGGAAGTTCTCTTGTCGGGGTCTTGTTCTTCTTGTTCCTCTTCTTTGCTTCTTGGCAGCACCAGTAGCAAAGACAACTTTCGGTCCGTTTCCCAGAGTCAAGCTCTGATCGGTACTTTCGGACATCTATACCTTGGGATTATCTCTGATATCCATGTCATCCCGCGCTTTGGGAGAGTTTTCTCCGGATCCTTCATCCATGGCTTCACCTTCTTTTGCAGCTTTGGAGTAGTACTCCTCTTCATACTCCACGGAGAACTTTTGGAAATCCTCCAACGTCATCGAGTCATCCGAGGATGCGGGTAAGTCATTGTCTGTTCCGATCGCCTCTAGCACTGAGTCAGTGTTGTCTCCAGCATCAGCAGAGCCAGATCCGGATTCAATGTATCTAACAAAGTGTGATGTGTGGGTCCTGAGGTAGTTGTGGCTTTCCTCGTGGGCTTGCTCGAAGATCTTGATGGTTTTGAGAACCTCATCCACGCTTGCGTCTTCCATCATCATGCGCCTCAATGTGTGCCTTAGGAACGTTTGATCTGTTCCGGCATTGGCAGAGCCAAAACCAAGGTTGTTGTTATGATCCTCCTGGATTTCGACTTCATTGGGTGGATCGATCTGGGATTCAGCCTCGCTAGGGAGATCCACTCCAGATTCGACTTGAACCGCAAGGTGTGCTTCAGGCTCGGATTTCTTCACAATCTCCGCAACGGGTGCGGGCTGGCTAGGATTAGGGTTTTCTGAGATCCGGAACAATGCCACCTCCACGGACAAAGGGGACCCAGAAACTTCTTCTGCCTCTATCATCACCACTGGGGTGGGTGGGACAGGTTCAGCGAATCCGATGTACACATCGATCTCGCCGAAAGATATAATGGTATAGGCAATCACGGCCTCCCTAGACGGAATCCAGGTCTCGTCGAGAACGATGAGAGGGACATCACTGGCATAGAGGATGCGACCAACGGCGATAGTCTTGCCGATTCCAATTCTTGTAGATTCCGCTCGGAACATAGATCCGAAGCTCACTTGCCCCACGGTGGGCGCCAACTGTCGTTGGATTAATGAGTGGTATGCCATGAGGGGGTCCTCGAGGCATGTGGAAGAGAGGGGTGTGATACGTACGGTGTTCCAAGATGCTGAGCACACAAGTTTAGCCAGGTTAATCCGTCGGCTTTGGACGGATCCTACTCCTGCTAGCAATCCAGTAATACGGCAGAGCCGGAATATGGGTTACAAGGGTTTCACCTGTGTGAGTTGAGATTGTTTTCTATTGTGAGAGTTATCAAGTGGTGCCCTAAAGGCTCTCCCTAGGATGGCTTATATAGGTATCCGGCCTAGGGTTTACAGGAGAGATCTATCCGTCTACGACTAAGAGTCGGTTACAGAGTACATCCTGGACTACAAGTAACACTACGGGCCTATGTAGGTAAGTCTTATGGGCCTTCTCGTAGCCGGACTGGACGCCGTCTCTTCTCCCTGACTGGGCCGCCCGTGAAGCAAAGCTATAACCCAAAGTGGGCCACCCTGATTAGTGAGGCACTGTGAGGATACCCGGAAAGTATATCCCCAACAACTTCCACAACATCAAGTACGAGCCACGCAAAGCGATCAAGTCGCAAGCCTTGGCTGATTTCCTCATCGACTGGGAAGAAGCACATCAGCCGGAGAAGCTACCATATCTCCACTACTGGCCGCTCCACTTCGATAGGTCCAAGAACACGGATGGCGCGAGGGCCGGGATCATACTCACCTCCCCCAAAGACAACAAGCTCCTCTACATGCTGCACCTCAACTTCACACCCTGCACCAACAATATGGCCGAATATGAGGACTTCCTTCATGGAATGCGGGCTGCCAAGGAGATGAACGTCAATCGCCTCCGGTGCTATGACGAATCCAACCTTGTCGCCACACAAGTCGCCGGTACATGCGACGCCATCTCCCCCACCATGATAGCATACCACCAAGCGGTGGACTAGCTGGGGGGATCTTCGCCGGCTACTCCGTTAAATGGATCAACAGGCACAAGAATGACGAAGCCGATGCGCTCTCTTGCATCGGGTCAACTCCCCAAACACCACCCACGGGTGTCTTCCTCGACATCATCAACAAGCCACTGGTCTCTCCATTGAAGGAGATAGACATCAGGATACCTCTGCAGCCCTAGCCAGCCCTGGTCGCCATGATCACGGAGCCTAGCGACTGGACTGCACCATACGTCGCCTACCTCGAACAGAAGATCCTACCCACCAATGAGACAGAGGCGTGTATGATCGTGTGCCGCTACAAATCCTTCATCATCACCAACAACGAGCTCCACAAACACAGTGTGACTTGTGTACTCTAGCGTTGCGTGTAACCAGAAGAAGAACGCAAGATCCTCCAAGAAATCCACGCCGGCGACTGCGGCCACCACGTCGGGGCCTGATTACTAGTCGCCAAAGCCATGCGACATGGCTTCTACTGGCTCACTGCACACGCCGACACTGTCGACATCATCCAACAATGTGTCGGGTGCCAGAAGTACATCAACCAAACACACATACCTGGTTCGGCCTTCAAGACCATTCCCATCACCTAGCCATTCGCTGTATGGGGCATCGACATGGTGGGCCTGTTCAAAGAGGACCCATCTGGCTTCACCCGTATCCTGATCACACAGTCGACAAGTTCACCAAATGGGTAGAGGCCAAGCCAATCAAGAAGTGCGACGGCAAGACCGCTACCAAGTTCCTCCGCGAGCTCATCTACCTGTACGGTTACCCGCACAGCATCATCATGGACAACGGCACCAACTTTGCTAAGGGCGTCATGGTTGATTTCTGTGAAGAACATGACATACGACTCGACCTCGCCTCAGTCACCCACCCAAAGTCAAACAGCCAAGCGGAACGCACCAACCAAAGCGTCCTTCATGGCCTCAAGCCATGACTGCATGTCCCTCTCGAGCGAACCCCTGGGTGTTGGGTCGAATAGCTCCCCTCCATGATAGGGGGCATCCGCACCTCCATCAACCACTCAACAGGCTTCATGCCCTTCTTCATGGTGTACGATGTTGAGGCCGTCATGCCAACCGACCTAGAACACGACTCTGCTCGGGTCATCAATTATGCGGAGGCGGACAACAAGATTACCCATCAGGACAGGGTCGACCAGCTTGACAAAACACATGACCTAGCTTGCTCTCGCACTGACACCTACCAGTAGGCACTCCGCCGCTACCATAGCCGCTGAGTCCGGACTCGCACATTCCAGGAGGACGACCTGGTCCTGCAACTGATACAGCACAAGAAGGGCATGCACAAGCTTTCTCCCCCATGGGAGGGGCCATTCTCCATAGGACGAGTCCTCGGCAACGACGCCTACTACCTCATTGATGTACGAGGCAATGACTAGCTTGGAGTCGGGCGGCCATGGAATGTAAACCTCCTCCAAAAGTTCTATACGTAGAACTAAAACTTGTACTCAGCTACTATATCATGAAATAAAATCGGATCGCACAAATTATGTCTACTCGCCATCTCCTTGTGCCAGTCGCACATGTACATTTAGCAATATGCTACCCATGGAAGTCAACCCTTGGTCGAGCGTCCGGCACGGCTAAGTAGTGCGACTCAAGGGCACAGAAAATATCCGGGCCTTTCATCGTCCATGAAAACGCCACCCCGAAGCCACCATCGGAGTCGCCTCGCTCAACTGGCCCGCCCGGCCAAGACAACCGAACACACTTCTCACAGCAAACCCGTCCTGCTCACCCCCATGCACGGCGACTCGAAAGGTCATGTACCACGCTCGAGGACTCGCCACAAATGTCCCCCACGCGGCTCGGGAATGCACCAAGTATGAGAGCCTGCCTCGGACTCGCCACACGAGTACCTTTCCAAGGCAGGGGTGCGACACGTTACAAACAACATAAAAATTTCCTCACCTACCTTGCGCATGTAACTAGAACGGCCAAGTACCACGCTCGGGGACTCGCCTAACCGACCCCAGTCGCGTCCGGGAAAAGGGCCTAGTATAGAGCACCCCTTGGGGTCACCAAGCGACTGGCTCCACGAGCCACGGCGAGTTGACTCTAGTTAACCTAATAGCCTAA
This sequence comes from Avena insularis, assembly GCA_023614405.1. Taxonomy (NCBI): domain Eukaryota; kingdom Viridiplantae; phylum Streptophyta; class Magnoliopsida; order Poales; family Poaceae; genus Avena; species Avena insularis. The sequence continues at coordinate 281,687,022 of CM042696.1, read as the reverse complement.
CACAACCAAACATACATATACACGAGGTCAACCCCACTAAATGGAAGACACGCTCGGGGACTCGCTCAACCAAAAGCACAAAACAAACAAAAATCACATATTGTTTGTCATCGAGGTACATTACAAAAAGAGGCCAGTCGCCACGACTAACACAATGCCCTAGGGCAATTCCCTCACTCTGCAGGATTCAAAGAAGAAGCGTCGCCATCGCCCTTGACCCGGACAAATGGCTCCAGAGGGTTCGACGGGTACGTCATCAAATGCTTCGCCAATGATGACCGGAAGGGCTGCTCCATCTTGAGGTCACGGTGCTCTGGCTCGGAGTCGCCTATCGCACCCACCGTCTCCTGGTACGGCAGAAGATCCCCGATCGCCAAAACACGCTCAACGAACGGAGTGGCCTTGGCGGTCAACCTGAGAACCTCTGCGATCTTCACCGAGCAAGTCACCGAGGGATACCCGTTGGTGACATCGTCGAGGTCGAAGTCCTCAGGGAGGTGCACGAGCCCAAGACTAAGCACCGTGGTGGCCCCACGCCGAAAGGCCGACCGTGCCATCCACTTGACCACAGAGGGTGCCTCCTCGAGATAGCGCCACACCTTCGTCAGCCCACCGGGAATCACCTCGGTGGGAGAGATCCCTTGGAGAATAGACTAGACACAAAGAGCCAAAGCGGTGGCCGCATTCACCACTGCCGTCATGCATTGCGAGGCGTCAAAGGTCTGCACCACCGGGTTGCTTTGACCTATCACGGCTGCAATGTCAGAAAATCAAGACCACGAGAAAGGAAACTAGCATACTCACCCACTCGGGGACTCGCCAAAGACAACAAAGGAGTAGAAGAAGGCAAATCTCACTAAGGAGTTTGCGGCAGCTCTCGGTCACGAACTTCTCGAGTGCGGAGAGCTTTTCTTGCAGCCCAAGGATGATTGAGTCGGAGGCCTTCTGCTCATCCAACGCAGCGACAACCGTAGCCTTGGCCCTCTCCTCAGAAGAAACCATCACAGCCTTCGTCGCCTCCAACTCCTTCACTAGTGAGCCAACCCGCTCCTCTGCCGCGGCCAACGACGCCTTCACATCATCCAGCTCGGTGACCAGAACATATCTCTCGAAGGCCTTGGAAATTGCAGCAGGAAGATCATCTAAAGGATAAGAGGACCACAATTCAATCTTCGCCCAACATCAAAAGCCCAAAGTCATGAAGATAAAATCAACTCACTAGCAGATTCTTGGAGTCGCCGGTTGGCTTCCTGCGCACTCTGCATGTCGCGTTCCAGGCGTTCCTTAGCGGCTTGTCGGTCGGTCGATTCCCTTTGCAGGCCCTGAAGACAGAAAATAATGAGAGACTGAACAACTAAAAGCTCTAAGTGACTAGCCGCTAAAATTCAGTGACTAGACTCTCGGGGACTCGACGACTAAAAGTTCTAAGTGCCTGGCCACTACAATTCAGTGACTAGACCCTCGAGGACTGGACGACTAAAAGTTCTAAGTGTCTAGCCGCTGAATGCTCTAAGTGTCTAGCCGCTGAAATTCAGTGACTAGACCCTCGGGGACTAGACGACTAAAAGTTCTAAGTGCCTAGCCACTGAAATTCAGCGACTAGACCCTCGGGGACTTGATGACTAAAAGTTCTAAGTATCTAGCCACTAAAATTCAGTGACAACCACGAATGACGTACGTCTGCGACATTGCTCGGTGTCACCATCAACGACCTCATGAACCTATGGTGACTATGCTCTAGTAGCCGCGGCAAAGGCCCTCGCCACAAAGCGAGGGAACGTCGCGGTAGTCGTTGACGGAGTGTTGGCTGCGGGCATCGGTGCATCCGCTGGCTCAGTCGGTTTGCTCGACTGCGAGATGGTGGCCACTTCACCTTCAGCAGGAAAGGCGGAACCACTCTTCCCCACGTCTTCTTCCGCCACGGTAGCAGAGTCTCTCTCCTTGGGGGCCTTCCTCTTCTTGGAGGTGTCGACCTCCCCCTCGGTGTTGGCTGGCGGAACCTTGGCCACCGAAGGGCGACCGATCTTCTTGACACTAGACCTGTGAAATCGCTACGATCAGCAAGCTGTTGATACAAGAAAATATCAAAAAACGAGAAAGAAAGCATCAAACTTACTTGGCGACGGGGAGAGTGCACAAATCGGGGCTAATATGGGCAGGCTTCTCCAGCTCCGGGCGCAACCTGCGCGTGAGCCCCTTCTCAAACATGCTTGGGGCCCACAACACGGCGGGCTCCTTCAACACGGGAACCTCCAGCCTGGGTGACATGGGCGCCCCCTCCAGTGGCAGGGACTTCGACCCCATGTTTTCAGCAACCCTTTGCTCTGGGACCGCCGAGACTGTCGGCGTGATCACGGCAAGCGGAACCGCCGATTCCACCACCGCGTCTGCGGTCCTCGATCCCTTCATCGGAGTTGGGTCCTCCAGGATCTTGGCTGGGACATCAGCCTCCTCGTCGCTGGTCTCTTCGTCTGACTCAAAAGCCACCACTGATCTGGGCGGCGACGCCGGCTTTGGCGTTGGCTTCTTCGCAAGAGACTTCAGCTTCCGTGCAGGCTTTGCCGGCGTAGCCACGCACCACGAGATGTGCTCCTGCATGTTGTCATCATCACTTTCACGCTCTTATAGGCTATGACTCGCCTCGATTTCATGGTGCTTCTGCATGCGAGTCTTCCGAGCTGCGGGTACAGGCGCGGCGACCTCCGCCACTTCATCCTCACTGTCAGAGGATCCTTCCTCCTCCTCTTCGAGCTCCTTGGGAACTTCCTCATCGAGTGGGGGAAGCCAGTTCTCCAAGCCCTGGAATAGCTAGCAAAGATAGGGAAGTGATTAAAACTGCGACTGCAAAACTACGACTATGAAAATCGTGACTGCAAAACTGCGACTACAAAATCAAAGAAAGGAAAGGAGGCTTACTGTGGGGGACTAGTGCTTCCCGGTCGTAGTGTATCGATCGAGCCTGGCCTTTAGGTCATTGTATTCCACCTCCGTTATCTTCTTCAATATGGCGATGTAGTCGTCGGCCTCCTAGACCACCTTGCTCACCTTCGTGGCATCATCCTTGCTGGTATACTGGTACATCTAGTGGGCTCGGGTGGCTAGTGGAACCAACCGCCACCTGAGCCAGCAATTATACAGATTAATGGTCTCAAGACCCTCCTTCTTGAACTCCCTGATCCGCGTCAGCATTTCATCGACGACCATCCTTTGGTCTTCAGGAAGTGTGGTCGCTGATAGCCGGCGTGCCTCGCTTCTCTCGGCGGTATACGTCGGGAGCGACACCTCGCCATCGGGAGTGGACTCCTTTACGTAGAACCAACTCTTCTTCCACTTGCTGGCTGCCTTCTTCGATAGAAGAAGCTTCATAAATGTGGCATTGGGCTTCAGCTGAAACATGACGCCGCCCGCCGCTAGGATGGGACCGCTAGTTCCTTCGTGGCTGACGTGGCCCTAGAACAGCTCTAGCCACAAGGGAAAATATGGGCGACATCCAAGATAGATCTCGCAGAAGGCGACGAAGATCGTGAGCTGCTCCACGCTGTGTGGCCCCAGGTCCGATGGCTTGATCGCGTATAAGCAGAATCTGCGGAAGAAGATAGAAGTGGGGAATCCCAAACCCCGCTCCAAATGACTTAGGAAGCAAATGAACTCCCCGGGGCAAGGCTTGGGTTCTGTCTCACTGGACGTGGGAATCTGCTAGTTCCCCTTGCAGAGGATGTCCACGTACCTGAAAGATTTCAAGGCGGTGTTGGTGCACTTCGACCTTCCCCATAGATCCTTTGAAGGCGCCATTGAGTGAAAAGGAGGTCGCGTTGTCCGGAGATTTCAAATCGAGAGTAGATCTGGAGACTGAGAGAGCATGGGGATGGAGAAATGCGAGGAAGGTGCGCAACTCCCCCTGTCACTCCCCTTATAAAGCGGCGCTACCCTCCAATTTCTGGGTAGCCGTTACCCCGCGGTAATTACACCAAAGTTACCGTTGGACTACCCAATGCCTAGTTTGACCAGGCTGATGGTCCAACTTCATTCACTCGATTCGCCTGCTAGTGTGCCTCATCCATTCGACTGGGCGTAGCGACTCGAGCATAGTTCCACTCATCGATGCTTCGACTGAAGACATGCTGGAGAGACTTCTTCCTTCATTGAGGGAGTCCATCACTGATTTGACTAGGCGTCCAAATTGGACTCGCCTACTCCGACTGCCAAATGAACACTTGCACCGAACAAACATTGGCCTCGGGTACTACTAATGGGATATGCCAATCGGAGTATGCCCAGCAGGACATTCCAACTAGGCCAAGGCCTCTGTGAGTAGGCCTGCAGGACGACGAATGGAATGCGACTGAAAGGGAGCCTAGTGACTAGAAGCTGGAGGCCCAAAAGTATAGATGAAGCCTAGTCGGATTAGGTCAAATCCTCCGAGTCCCTAACTGATTCGTTTTTATATCTGTAAATCCTAGCGAGGTACCCTTATATAAACCTACCTAGGGTAATCTTTGTACTTACGTTCCATCATATGCCCCATCCAAGAAACTCGTTGCCTAGCCACTGAGCTCGCCACCCCTATAACTCACTCGCTGATAATATAATCTAGCAGGAGTGGGTGTTTACCCTATGGGGGCCGAACCTGGATAAATCCCTGTGTCTTTTCCCTCATCTCACTCCGCATATGGCTTCTCGCTCTTGGCCCAAATCCTTTCAATTGCTACCCCTGGTAGCGACTGCCGTGGTCATTCCCACGACATGCCCAGCAGGCCATCAGCCTTGCTACCAACTATGGGCCACCCGGGTTAGCCAGATTAGAGACATGCTATGCGGATACCCATTTAGCATATCCCAAACGTTGGCAATGCCCATTGTTATGGATTTGGGTTTTAGGAAGAGTGACGTGCTGGAGACTTTTTCGGCTAACAAACAAACAATAGGGGGACATGAGGTTTACCCAGGTTTAGGACCTCGGAGGGAAAACCATACTCCTCTTTTTTGTTCTTGATTGATGGAGAAACCAAAGGTTACAATGTTGCCAAGATTGCAGTGGATGCACAGATTGTATCTGGTGTATGCTACTGGTGTTTTGCTCTATTGTGCCATCGGGGAGTTGTCCCCCTTGGCGGCCCCTCCTAGCATTTATATGAGAAGCTAGGGCTCGGGTACCGTGACCGAGTAGGTTACAAGTTAGATTCAAACTCTAGTATTCATCTTTCCTTGTCTTGTATGCTTGGAGTATGTGTCCATATGAGCTTCATACCAGCCGAACTTTCTTGGGCTTCGTGGACCTTGGTAGGTCATCGGGTGAGCCTTCTTTTTTTCCACACCAGGTAGGATGTAGTCGGGTGCCCGTTGGGCATACTTATGTCAAGTAGCCCAGACTTCCTTGGGGAATTGGGGTCCCTCGAAGTGAAGTAAGATTTTCCCAATCACCGACCTTTTTATTCATTATGGGGGTGCTTGACGAGGAACCAACGCCCTTTGACTTCCCCGTGAATGTAAAATTGGAGCTTCACCTAAGTCTTAGTGGCAGGGCAAGAACTTGGACATCTAGGCAACAATGATGATGCATGCCAGGAAGCAGAAGAGCACAAGAGGATTAAGGAGAGGTTATGCGGCCCCTTTCCCTATCTCTTATAACAACACCAATGTACAAATTCCATGGAAAAAACAAAAAAAAAATCTAACAACGTTAACGATATAGCCAAGATCTATTCTATGCAGATATAATCTAACAAAGTGATTCGGTGTTCATATCCTTGAAGCCTGAAAAGAGTTATGTTCCAATGAATGTTGATGATGTAGTCATATGACGACCTGGCAGCACCTCCAAATTTCTACACACATCATGTGTACACGAGATCCCCCGAGATCCTATCCAGCGAAGCAGCGGAAGAAGATTGATCCGGACTGAGAGTCTAGTAGCACGGATGCGTGTTTATGGTGGATAAACCTCTAACGGTGTATGCTCATTCCAATATTACAGAACCACACATGAGAGAGAGAGAGGAAGAGAGGCAAAGGCCTCAAGGGATTGTGTGTTCCTCCTCCTACAAGCTCCCTCCTTATATATGGGGAGGGGGTGCGCCCTAGGAAGGGGTCTACAGCCAAGGGAGGTAGGAGATGGTGGACACACGTGGGCCCCACCCCACACACCAAACCCTAGGCGCCCCTTCCCCCTTTGCCTTATTGCTAGTGGGCGACTAACCCACATGAGCACTTCCTCCAGAAAGGCCCATTTAGGTGTCCTACCCCTAAAATATTAAATAAAATACATTCTTCATATTAATTCCATTAATTAATATTAAATACATATTATTTCATTCCCTTCCCTCCAAAACACCTTTCGGATCACTCTGAACAACCTTCGGACCCACATGGAACATTTTCTTTTCTCTCTTCTCTTTTCTACTATGATCTAGAATTAAGCGCTAAGCGTCATCTACCCTTAAGTGAGCCACCCCACGGGTTGCGAATGCGTAGACATGATCGAAACATCTCTCCAATCAATGACCAACCTAGGATCTAGAAACCCATGATGGCCCCGAGGCATTCCATGAATTGACTTGATTGCTTGAACCTTAAACGTCGAGTCTCATTCCCTTTGGTACATGATACCTCGTTTGTCCAAGACTTGATGTTCTGTATCTCTATACCAACTTTGATCTTGTTACAGACAAACACATTTACTCGATCCCGTGATATTACAACATCATGACCTAGTCACATGTTTTCCCAATAAGACCGGGTTTGCTTTCCGTCACGCGGATGGGAAAATCCCGATCACAATGCATACGACTCAACCTACCCCATTAGAATACCTAGGAGACACCTTTATGATCACCCTGTTATGGTGTCATGGTTTATCAGTCAAGGAAGCCTATGGTCATAGTGATTAGATATGATCTCAAAGTCAAAGTATTGAGTTTTACGTTTCCCTAATTATCGCAATGTTGAACTTTGTTATTGGATATCATTGTAATACTAAGTTTAGGTGTGTGTTGATGACATCATTCACTTAATGACATGGCCCCATTGTCAATTGACATAAATGACCATGATCAAAAAACCTTGATCATTAGTTGACTAGTGAGATAGTTGACTAGACACTATTAGGGACTTGGTTTGTTTACATACCACACGCATGCTAATGTTTCCGCTTAATATAGTTATAGCATGGTATAAAACTTATTATGAACATTTGAGATATGATAACAAAACCATCTTTATTATTGTCCTCTAGGGCACATCTCCTATAATATCCCACTTGCACTAGAATCAATAATCTAGTTATTGCTTCGCGCATTTAACACCTATGGCATTCTGGTATTGTCCGCACACATTGCTTGTGGTACACCTAATATCCAGAACTGATACTTTCAGCTCTTTGTCTATCTGAATGTCTTTGCATCACTACACGTCACTCATTCTCCAATGAGATGGCATTGTATGAATTTAGTCTTCTAGTGAGACCTCGATTCCTTAGCCAAAGCTATGTTTACACTATTGTCGTACAATAGATCTTCATAGTATAGCCCACTTGGAGGTGCAACTAGTTTGATATCAAACTGTTTCACATAAAATCCCTCTTTGTGCTACTGCTAGAGTAGTCATACACTTAGCCGTCATTGTAATATCCGTTACAATGTTATAACTGTGGAACTAGTCTAAATCCATCATGGAACTTTCTTCCATTTCACTTTGCCACCTTCTTTCTTAACACATAGCCTAAATTCAGATAAACTTCATTTGTATATGTGATAAAAATTGTATGAATGTAACACTTTACATTGAACCATGTCATCATATCTACATGCATAGCATTTTTTATTCTTTGATTTTCCAAAGTACACAAGAATATTATGGCTATTGTCCAATGATCATCTTATGAATCACTCTGGTATATGCTCCTAACATTTAGGGAATATGACTTGTCTATATATGTACATATCATGGAATTCATGATAATTCATTCATGAGGTTTTACATACCAATTGTCAATATAATTGGTCTTGCTTCCATGTGGCAATAAATTTTCTTGTCCCATCTATAGTGAACTAATTCAATATTTCATCTATGTACTTTATCATAACTATATTAGCATTAAAATCTAACTTTAACAAAATTATTAATCCGAGTTAAAATAAAGATACGTCACTTCCAATAAACAAAATGTGTTCTACATAATGAATTGGAGGTATGTCTTAATGCTCCCACTTACTTTATTGTAAGTACAAGAATCTTCACCATTTATGAAGAAATTAAACTCTATAACAGATTCATCATGGTGAAGATTCCAACTCCTCGATGCCTACTTTAACCATTAAAGTTTGCATATATTTTAGCACCCTTTGAATTAAAACAAACATTTTCGTAGTTTCATGTACACATCCTAGGTAACCATTCTATTAGAAGAACATAATTTTGTTTATTCAACTACCATATCTCAATATGTAGTGGTTGCAACAATAATCCATATAGACTAAATATCACCACGAAAGATCAAAGATTGTTGCAATCAACTCTTTGATGTTTTTCGTAAAATTGTTTCCAACATGCGGACCATCTGGTAGATGTAAACATCCATGTTTGTTTCTTTATAGATCCAACTTACGCTTTGAAAAGCTTCACGCCTCCGTGAGGGTCTACTAATCATAACTTAATTTTCGTATATGGATACTATCACGAATTCTTATGGCCTCTAGCCATTTAACGGAGTAAGGATCATCATTTCTTCTTTACATGTAATCGGTATATCATTGTCCAACAATGAAATTTTGTCCTCAAATCTTGTTGTTTGATTATCACCCGATCCACATGGTTCAATAGGAACTTAGATTTTCTGAACTACAACCTTTGCAGAAATAGTAGCCATGAGCATTGTAGCTGCCTCCCAAAACACTTTTTGGTGTAGCCCTACTCTAATCATGTCACTTTGGTTCAAATAACATCATCGAAAATTATTATCCTTCTACTTAACTTATAACAAAGAATTATTTCTCAAAGAACTAATCGTTTTAGCGACAAAGACTTTTGTCTTTAGGGTTACAATGGAGGATCTTCATAAGGAGCACTTTTGTCTTTCGTAGGGGGATCTTTAGTGATATAGAGCGCTCAGCGGGGTAGTCGCTGCCCGAGCGACACTTCATAAGGAGCAGACTCACAACCCACTCCATCAAGCAAAACAACATCTCAATGGGAAGTCCCCGTGGCCCACTGCCCACGCGGTCTGCCTCGGTAGAAGAAGATGCTGCTGGGACGTTTATGTGTTAAAGCGGCCCTAACGCCATCAGTGACCTCCAACGCACGAAATTGCCTCTTTGGTGCAACAAAGCACAGGATGATGCAACACTGCAGAGAGAGCGCCGCTATGACCGCTTCCTTGGACTGGAGCGCTCGAACTACCATAGACTTAGTACATTTAAAGTAGAGGTGTGCGCCAGCTCTCCTTAGGAGGCGATGACTGCAAGTGCACGGATCATTTGTAGCTAGTTTCGAAATAAAGATATCAATCCCATAGAGAGCAAGAGTGTGAAATATAATAACTCTTGAAATAAATATTACAGTAGTAATGCTAAATAAAGTTCTAAGTGACAAGATAAAATACGTGTATTGTGTAAAAGGGTGTTTTTGGGTTTTTGGTATAAGAGCAATAATAAGTAAAGTAAAACAGCTGAATACAGAAAGTAAGTATCGTGTATCTAAGAGATATTGGAACTGTAATAGAGAAAAAGCGTTCTCAGGGAGTAGCGGATACACCTCTAGCATTATAAGGAACTATTGTAAAGATTATTATCATTAACATTCTCAACAATGTGTGTGTGGGAGGAACTCCGTATTTGGACAAATAGGCAGCAATCGCTGCTCACATCATCCTCATAACTACAGCAGTCAGCAATCGACATCTATCGAATTATTGTGCTATTTAGGGACGTAATCCGATAGGACGTATGCCATGGAATGGATAGTGTTCCGTGAGTTTCCTCGGTTTCCCAAGTTAATACGTAAGGAGTGACAATAGCTTTATAGTCACTATAAGTGCTAACACACCTCCGTCTACCAACAAGTACTTCCCTCCATCAAGACCCCATGAGAGGCAAATATTGAGAGGTCGACTTCTCACAATATCAAGATGAAGACAATCTAACACATGGTCACAACAATGAATATCATAATAAAATTTATCTTATTTCAATCTCATACTAGGGTTTCTCCATCTCCCCAAGAACTAACGATCTACTCAGACATGGAGGCAATCAACATCATGGCAATAACAATGGAATCTATCATAGATGAATAGTACTTGTATAAATCCACAACGAGTACGGAAATTACAACAATATCTAGACAAGATCTAGACAAGATGTAGATGGGATGGATGGAGATGGTTGTGATGCAATGGTGGATGATGAAGATCAATGCCTTAGCCTCCCGGATCTGTGCAGGGCGAAGATGGATCCCTGGTGAACGAGTTCCCCTTCCAGATGCCTTCCAGAGGTGAGGTTTCTGTGATTTCTGAGTGTTCTATATGTTGTCTCCCTGGTCCAGTTACACGGGGTGAAACTATTTGAGGAGGCGGTGGTGGCGCTAACTATACGGCCAAAAAATTTATTCCCGTCGTATAGTTGGTCGTTAAACCATCTGTCTCCATTGATTGCTTCGGGTTTTCTTGAACTATTATTAATATTTACCAAATAAGTGATTTACGTTGTTTTTTACTCCTTTTCTCTTTAGTACAACTGCTTCAAGAATTATGTCCATTGTATCCATCATCTGTCCTGATCATGGTGAAAAAAACATAAAATGTGCGCGGGAGCACCATAAAATACCAAGATCCTACATCTACAATGAAAAATAACACCATAAAACATGATGCAAATATGCACTCATCAATTTCCACAAGCTTAGACTCTTGCTCGTCCCGAGCAAGTTAGCTTAATGGATGTTATCAGCATATTCATGAAGCTGAGTCGATAAAATAATGAGGCGGTTGCAGCATGTGTTTATCATATATGATACATTGGAAGAAGTTCATGAATAGTACCTTACTTGAACCATCTGAATAGTATTAGCAGGCTTCCACACCGTAGTGATCAACAGTTCACGAAATATGAATCTCAACATAATGTAAAAGTATACGATTCAACCGAATGAGTTAGCGAGGTAGTCCCAAGTGTTTTAAGATTAACATATTCACTTGGGATTCAAAATCTCAAAAGTGTCTCTTTGTCATACTACAATATAATGGTGTATGCCTATTTGCTCTTTGCACATTCGCTATTTTTCTTCTTTATTTTCTTCCCGTTTGTTTATATGCTCACACTTTTGTTTAAGTGATATGGAAAGGAGCTAGCCATACATTCCAATTCATGTAGGAATTCAAAGTTTAACGATCTCAATTATCAAATTCCAATTGTATATGAAGCATTCTTATGACTTGAAGATTCTACCTAGACTTGTTCTCACTCTATTTTTGATAGCACTCTTATTTTCCTTTGTTCAAGGTTTTCCATTTCAACTCAATAGATTAGATACTTTTTATTTCTTTGTAAATCAAACCATGTACTTACAACACATTGACCAAATTATCGTTGTATGTTCCATTAATACCAATGGTGTGGAAGACTCCTATTGCTATCATCAAGTGCAAGTAAAATTATACTCAAGCCATTCATATATCAAATAAGACAAACACAAACTCAAAATTGCTCCATATATAATAATAAAGTCGGAATTTCATAAAAGGGATTGACTATTCCTAAAGGGAATTCTAATGATGCAAACTTTATTTCTAGTTTGAACTAATGCGAAAATAGTAATAAAAACTTATAAGATAGATTACAAGGTCTTAAAGATCTCCCCAAGCTTGGAATCAAGCCAGGCGGGATTATTTGATACCGTGATTATTGTAGATCACTGTGGCGCCATGGCATGTAACACCGTGGTGCGTAGCTTCTTGTTGGTATCCTCCAAAGCAGTGATGAGACTATATCACCTGCGCAAATCAAATTGCAGCGTGTCCACTTTACCCGCGAGCTTAGTCACCAATTGGAGGAGATCCTCCTTCTTCTCTATCTTCTTGAGATGGCGGCGCACTTTGACGCGATGAAGTAGTTCCTACTTCTGATATATCTCCAGTGCTCGCACGCGATCCTTGGTCTTGGGAACAACTTCCTCTTCATCATCCATGATTGATGGATCGGGGAAGTAGAAACCGTTCTTCCACTCTTCTTGAGGCTTCACCCTCATACGAGCACCAATAGTAGTCTTCAAGAGTGGCGCTGTCGCTCCATTGCTAGCACCTGCACCAATGTTAGGAATTTCCTTATGCTTATGTGGCATGGGGTCCATGGTGATGAACTTGACCGTCTCCACACGCCCTTTTCCATGTGGCTTGTGGCCTTCTATCTTCTTGGACTCTCTTCATCGTCACCCAGTTGATCTCGGGTGGATCATAGACATCACGGAAGATGTAGATGTCACTCCAATCTTTGTCGGAATCGTTGTTGTAGACGCTTGGCTCGACGTACTCCTTGTATCTCAGGCTAAACCTCTCCACTTCCTCGTCGTCATCCTCCATGGACGGGCTGCTAGAGCGGTCCATGGAAGGAGCGATGAGACCCAAGGGGGAAGGAGCGATGAGACCCAAGGGTTTTCCATGGCCTGGGCAAGATAGTGCATTGCTAGATTGGTTCCTGGAGATTATTATTAGAGTGAGAGACTATGGCAATATATAAGGGGGGTCAGAGGTCGGTAAAAATCGCGAGAAACACCAAATTGTCACCCAAGAAAAGAATCTTAGCGAAACAGGGAAAGAAATCATGGATTTGGAAGAGTCTTACCGCGTAATGACCAACTATACGGGCAACTCGCGAGAAAAACGAAATTGTCACCCAAGAAAAGAATCTTAATGGAGCAGGAAAAGAAATCACGGATTTGGAAGAGTCCTACCATGTAACGACCAACTATACGGGCGCGACCCGTATAGCTCTAGCCGTATAGTTGGTTCCGGAGATATTTCCAAATATCTCGAGTCCAGGTATTTTAAGTTACGATTCAGAACCTACAATAACTATTTTTTAGATTAACGAAAAGGCAAATGAAAAATGTATGGTAGTTTAACAACCAACTATACGGCCAGAATATTGGCTCCGTTTGTATATTTGCAACCGTATAAATACAGACACCAAAAATTAAAAGTGCCTGAGAATTTAACGACCAACTATACAGCCGGAATTATTTCATCCGGTCGTATAGTTGTGCCCGTATAGTTCCAGACATTGAAAACAATTTCGCAAACAAGATACATAGAGTTTAACGACCAACTATATGGCGGGAGCATCCTCTCTGGTCATATAGTTCCACCCGTATAGTTGGTAAAAACCCTCAAAAATTTCAGAAAAACACAAGGAATTCAAAGGCAGAAATTTTAGGAGTAAAATCTATGAAAATAAATCACTTATTGGAGTAAGAACACTTACCTTGATCTTACCGTTTACTTATTTGCGGATGACAAGCTCCTCCAACAACAAAGACATCTTCTCTTTTGGAGGAATTGACCTTAGTTTATTGAATAATTCTCGTAAACGAAAATCACTAGGACTAAAGTTCCTCTCAATGAGGTTGGTGTCTTGCTGGGCAAACATGGACACTGCATTCAACATCTTTATTTCCTGCCTCTACATAATCTGCAACTCAAATTCTTTAAGTAAAAGAATCCAACGGATCAGTCTTGGCTTATGGTCTTTCCTCTCAAGGAGTTCTTTTAAACCATCATGATCCGTATGAACTCTCACTTTTTCATCAACTATATAAGAACGAAATTTATCACAAGAGAAAAATACAGCGACAAGTTCCTTTTCTTCCTTATGATAATTCTTTTGAGCACCATTAAGAGTTCTACTAGCATGATGTATAATATTAAATCTGTGACCAATGTGTTATCCTAGAGTTACTCCTACAGCATCATCACTAGCTTCACATATTAAGTCAAAAGTCATATCCCAGATAGGAGGTTTAATACTAGGAGCTCGGGACAAAGATTTCTTGAGTTTATCAAAGGCTATAAGACATCTATCATCAAAATTAAATCTTACTCCCTTTTGCAGGAGGTTAGTCAAAGGTTTATATATTCTAGAGAAATTTCTAATGACCTTCTATGAAAACCCACATGACCAAGGAAACTTCTTATACCCTTAATATCTCTGGGTTGTGGCATTCTCTCTATGGCCTCAACCTTAGCTCTATCCACTTCAATTCCCTTACCTGATACCTTATGTCCAAGGACTATACCTTCTTTGACCATAAAATGGCACTTCTCCCAGTTAGAACAAGATTGGTTTCTTTGAAACGCTGCAAAACTCTTTTGAGATTATCCAAGCAACTAGTAAACGAAGTTCCATAGATAGAAAAGTCATCCATAAATACTTCCATTATCAGTTCTATAAAATCTGCAAAAATAGCAGTTATGCATCTTTGAAAAGTAGCTGGAGCAATACATAAACCAAAAGGCATACGTCGGTAAGCATGTAAACCATAAAGACTAATGAAAGTTGTTTTAAGTTGGTCATCCGGATGAACATCTATTTGAGAAAAACTAGAGTATCCGTCCAAGTAACAAAAATGAATGTGGTTTGCTAACCTTTCCAAAGTTTGATCTATGAACGGTAAAGGATAGTGATCTTTCCTAGTTTCTTTATTCAATTTCCAGAAGTCTATGCACATCCTATGCCCAATAATAGTTCTAGTAGGTATCAATTCATTGTTTTCATTAGGAACAATAGTAAAACTGCCTTTCTTAGGGACACAATGAATATGACTTGCCCATTCACTTTCTTTAACATGATAGATTATACATGCGTCCAGTAGGCGTACAATTTCTTTCCTTACCACTTTTTTCATTTGAGGCTTCAATCTTCTATTAAATTCCTCAACTGGTTTAGCACCTTCTTCCATGAATATTTGATGGACGGTTATCATGGGACTAATGCCCTTCAAATCATCCATTGAGTACCCAAAGGCCTTACGATGCTCCTTGAGTATTTTCATGAGTTCTTCTTCTTCTTCTCCTGAAAGTTTAGCACTAATAATAACAAGAAATTTATTTGTATCATCTAAAAACCTGTATTTAAGATTAGCTGGTAGAGTCTTCAACTCCGGGGTGGTAATTCATCGTCCCCTCTCTTTCCTGGATCTTCAAAAGCCACATCAGTTGGAGGCCCTATAATGCAAAGTGTATCGAGTTCATTTTCTAGTTCTTCTAGGAACTTCTCCTCCATAACTATTTCTTCATAATTTGAGTCTTCATTTATTTATTCTTCTTGATTACTAAAGAAAAGAGCTGCCATTTTGATACGTCCATAACGTATCTATAATTTTTGATGGTTTTATGCTAATAATATGCTTTTGACACTCCTTTTTGTATAAAGTTTATGATTTATTTGGACTAAACTACTAATAGTTGCAAAAGTGCACAATGTTCTTGTTTTACACTTTGATGTGTAGAAATTACCAAGAATACAAGTGAAAACCTTGTTGGAGTCAAATTGGGATTTTTCCATAAATGTATCTCAGATCTCTTTTTGAAGATGGTCACGTTTAGGGTCGAAGACGGCGTCAAACGGAAAAATCTTAAACTACAAAGTTGTTGGAAATTGCACGACAAACGTTCTGGACATAAAATTTAGCTGATTCTGATTCAAGACTCGCCTTTTAGGCCCGATTTACTGCAGCCCAAGATGGGGTGACGGGAATCCGAGAAGCTATATAAAGGGAGGAAACCTAATTCGCCCAGGGCATCTCCACCTATGAATTTGCAGCAACCAAAGCCACGTTTTTGCCAACCCCATGGATCCCATCTCCATGGGGGAGGGCTCCCAAGAAGCCATTAAGGAAGGGGCCAAGGGGCGGTGCTACCCCATGATACTAGCGGCGGGGAAGGAGTCCCCCACGCCGCCGCCGGCGTCGCTGCCGCCCTCTTCACCATCTTCACCGCCATCTCCATCACCTAATCCTCCTAGTATGCAATGGTTCATTCTCCCACACACCTCTATACCGTCCTATGTAAACATGGTGTTTGATGCTATAAGTTATAATCCTATGATCTATGTCATGTTTGCGTAGTTTCTTTGTTGTTAGATTGAATGGTTGAATGTCTTTGGTTCATTAGAGTTGTATGTTGATATGGTACAGTCCTTTGGTGTCCATTTTATTTGTGCGCGCATGGATTAAACATCATAGGGTTTGTAGTATGTGTAAGAGGAAGGGGAAGTTCTGCCGGAGTGATAGAAACCTGAGGACGCGAACCGGAACGTTGCACATATGGGAGTAAGAGGACCATTAAACTTAAGGCTATGGTTGGGGAAACCTTAATGCATTTATTAGTACTTACGGATGTTTTCTAACAATCCAATCATATAGTACATGTAATTCCATGTAGTGAAGCACATGTATATTTAGCCTCTCCCACATAGAAAACTGCATCGAAGACAATGCAACCGATCTATTCACTTTTTAAACTTGAACAAAGCCACCACAATTACCACCACTATTCCACACTCATGGTTCTATTAGTTTGGTGTATTTTATTGCTGCAGCAATGAGCTTTACTTTCTTGTTATTTATTATCATGCAAAGCTATCTCTAGTACTCGTATTGTTGCTCTAGTTTATTTCCTAGATAATGCAAACGTTTAGTGTGCGTAGAGTTGTATCAGTGGTTTATAGAACTTGAGAGAATATTTATCCTACCTTTAGCTCCTCGTTGGGTTCGACACTTTTACTTATCGAAAAGGCTACACACGATCCCCTATACTTGTGGTTTATCGAGACCTTTTCTGGCGCTGTTGCCAGGGAGCAATAGCGTGTGGGTGAATATTCTTGTGTGCACTTGTTTGATTTATTTCTAAGTAGGTTTTACTTTTAGTTTTAAGTTTTTCTCTATCTTAGTATGTATTGGGAATGCGAATTACAAAAAAAAATTAGTTGTACTTGTTAGCTAAAAACGTTTTCAAAAAGGAAAGTGATTGGAATGATGAGTAATGGTTAAGTGGGGGTCAATCTTGAACACTTGTGTTCATGCCTATGAAACCAAAACAAAATCTTTCCATGGAAGATTTTCAGTTAAAAACTTGTAGGAATGCATGAAGCCTTGAAAAAAAAGATATTTCTGGTATTGATCTTAATGCTTATTCATTCGAAAATACTTGAATCTTGATCCTATGCCTAACTTAAAGGCATTAAAGAAAAGTACTTATTGGGAGATAACCCAAAAGTTTTAATTGAGTCTTGGAACTTAGTGCTTCAGTAATAACCTCTCCTTATCCTTTTTATTTGCTTTTTGTGCCAAGAGTAACCTCTAATGAGAGAGAAGTAATACTTGGGAAAGTTGCTGTCCCGAAACAGATTTTTGTGCTTCGCTGTAAAAATTCGTGTAAAATCTCTGTATGTCAGTTTGAGCTGTAATTTTTTGTGCTTCTGTCCCAGGTTGTTATCCAACTTTAGTTAGTTCAACGCTTTTCGATTTGATAAATATAAGGTCTTCGAAAAAAATTGTTTCTATCTGCTGGTCTGTTTTGACAGATTTCTGCCACTATTTGCATTTGCTTCTTGTTGATTCCTTTTTGGGTTCTCTTTGGGGAATTGAGATTTTTCAGGGAAGTGCTACGGTAGCTTGTGTTTCAATGGAAGTTTTATTGGTGTTGAAACTGAACCCAAAGACTTTTTATCTTGAGTACACTAATGTTGCTAATGAAGATTATGTGAAGTTTTGTATGAAGGAAAAATTTCAGGTGTTAAGGAAAGAATGATGTAAATGAGATGAAGAATGGACTAAAGCTCAAGCTTGGGGATGCCAACCCGTGTCACCCCAAGAAATATCTAAGAAGTACAAGCGTCAAAGCTTGGGGATGCCTCTTCTTCATCAATAAAAATCTCAGGTTCTTCCAAACACTTCATTTGTATTGTTTCATGCACAATTGTGTTGTTCTTGGAGCGGCTTCGTTTTTGTTTTTGGTTTTCGTTTGCTTGGTTTGCTTAGTTTGCTTGAATAAATTGGTTGGACCCCCTCTTTCATACATTAGTTTTCAAATAAGTGTGGTTTGGATTGGAAAAGAGTAGGAAAAGTTCATGCTTAAGTGGTAAAAGGAGCTCGTTTTTTATGGTGGCCTATGCTTTGTCATATCATGCTTGATATTGTTTTGGATTTATGCTTAGTGGTTTTTGCTGTAGCATGACATGTTATAAACAATTGAGATTTCTTAATGTGCCTTGAAAGAATCATGCGTTGTTTTAGCATATTAAAGCATAGTATTGTGGTATTCTCTTTTGATGCTTTATTTCGATTGACTTGGCGCATACTCACACCATGTTATGACTATCCCAAGTCACCATAGACTTTATGATTCTTTAGTTTGTGACTTGTAATATCACTTTATGCTTTAATTAATGATGTTTTGTCGCTTTGCATGATTATGGCCATTATTGCTCTATTAGTTGGTCGCTCCCAGTCTTTTGTTAGCCTCCTTAACCAAGTATGAGTTCCACTCATGCATCCAACTCCAAATAAAACCAAGTTATCCCAAAGAGTCTACCATACCTACCTATTAGCATTTGCTATTCCAAGTATATTCATGCTTTTATCTACCTTCCGAATTAAATTTGTTATGAGAAAATTAGTGATTAAAGCTCTCACAAACTTGATGGCACACATTACTTTTCTTGCCCCTAATAAACTTGAACCATTGTGTCATCTATGTTGTATATGCTTGCACTTATATGTTGGGGATTAGCAGAACCATGCTGTCATGGGGAACGCTTTTAACATTGCACTTGTACATTGTACTTAGTTGATATCATGCTCTTTTGTCTATGGATGTCGTCGGTGTGAATTGAAAGGGGAGCTTGTAAGTCCATGGAGTTATGTATGTGTGTTAGAGAAACGCCTTGGCCGCCGGTCTAATCCATGCCTAATCATGGTGGAAACCTGCAGCGTAACCATAATGAGCAATATATGAAGCATTCTTCTTATAAAATAAGAGAAAGAGATTGAGAAAAAATAAAAAAAGATGAGAAAAGAGGAAAGAGAAAAAAACACCATTTTCCCATGGTAAATAAGAAGATTGCTGAGATGCTCGTTGTGTGCTTGCCTTGTCATTTTGATATGGGGATTCTTCCGTATCGTCGTGCAAGGAGTGCCCCGTTGGTGGTTCTCTATGATACACATGTACTTACTATGACAAGAACTTACCGGTAACTAAACTTGAGTACCATGAGCAGCGGCCCTCGTATTCAACGGACATGAGATTTCCAACTTATACTTTGTCAAGCTTATACTCCATAGTTTGTTCATTTTAACCTTAATCACTTCAAGATGCTTATGATAGGGCAATGAGAGCTGAAAGCTAATAAGTACCATAATTTTTGGAAGCTCTTTATGAGACTTGAATCCCTGCTTCCTTCTATGAAGGCATTTCTTCCACTTTTATATTGAGTCTCCACCTTCTATCTTTATGCACCAATTAAGAGAGCATAGTTGTCTCTCTTAGTTCTATATTCATTGTTCCAAGACTTGTTCATTGATGCATCACTTTGATATTGCTTGTTCCTACACTATTTGTATCTAGTCACCCTTATGAACTTTGAAGGTGTTCTATGCATTTATGTTTTACTACTCTATGAGGGACAAACTGAATACCATTCTCATTATGCTTTCTTTATGTGAAACAAACAAACGTCTTGCAAAGCATTGTTATTCATGAATCTTTTGTTTGTGCCTTTTCATGTTACTACATAGTTGCTATGTCTTATTGTTAGAACTCTATCTTTCATGATTCATGTTTAGAGTACCTTAATTCTAGCTATCAATACTTTTACAATAATGATGATCAAGATTGTGTTGTCTGCATGTCACCTCAAAAATTATATTGTTTTGATCGTTTACCTACTCGAGGACGAGTAGGAACTAAGCTTGGGGTTGTTGATACGTCCATAACGTATCTATATTTTTTGATGGTTTTATGTTAATAATATGCTTTTGACACTCCTTTTTATATAAAATTTATGATTTATTTGAAATAACCTACTAATAGTTGCAAAAGTGCACAATGTTCTTGTTTTACACTTTGATGTGTAGGAATTACCAAGAATACAAGTGAAAACCTTGTTGAAGTCAAATTGGGATTTTTCCAGAAATATGTCTCAGCACTCTTTTTGAAGATGGTCACGTTTTGGGTCGAAGACGGCTTCAAACGGAAAACTTTTCAACTACAAAGTTGTTGCAAATTGCGCGACAAACGTTCTGGACATAAAATTTTGCTGATTTCGAGTCCACACATGCCTTTTAGGACCGATTTAATGCAGCCCGAGATGGGGTGACGGGAATCCGAGAAGCTATATAAAGGGAGGAAACCTAATTCGCCCAGGGCATCTCCACCGACGAATTTGCAGCCACCAAAGCCACGTTTTTGCCTCCCCCATGGATCCCATCTCCATGGGAGAGGGCTCCCAAGAAGCCATGAAGCAAGGGTCTAAGGGGCGGTGCTCCCGCATGATACCGGCGGCGGGGAAGGAGTCCCCCACGCCGCCGCTGGCGCCGCCGCCGCCCTCTTCACCATCTTTACCGCCATATCCATCACCTAATCCTCCTAGTATGCAGAGGTTCATCCTCCCACACACCTCTGTACCGTCCTATGTCAACATGATGTTTGATGCTATAAGTTATAATCCTATGATGTATGTCATGTTTGTGTAGTTTCTTTGTTCTTAGATTGAATGGTTGAACGTCTTTGGTTCATTAGAGTTGTATGTTGATATGGTACAGTCCTTTGGTGTCCATTTTATTTGTGCGCGCATGGATTAAACATCATAGGGTTTCTAGTATGTGTAAGAGGAAGGGGGAAGATCTGCCGGAGTGACAGAAACCTGAGGACGGGAACCGAAATGTTGCACGTTGGGAGTAAGAGGACCATTAAACTTAAGGCTATGGTTGGGGAAACCTTAATGCATTTATTAGTACTTACGGATGTTTGCTAACAATCCAATCATCTAGTACATGTAATTCCAAGTAGTGAAGCGCATGTATATTTAGCCTCTCCCACATAGAAAACTGCATCGAAGACAATGCACACGATCTATTCGTTATTTAAACTTGGACAAAGCCACCACAATTACCACCACTATTCCACACTCATGGTTCTGTTAGTTTTGTGTATTTTATTGCTGCAGCAACTAGCTTACTTTCTTGTTATTTATTATCATGCAAAGCTATCTCTAGTACTCGTATTGTTGCTCTAGTTTATTTCCTAGATAATGCACACGTTTAGTGTGCGTAGAGTTGTATCAGTGGTTGATAGAACTTGAGAGAATATTTATCCTACCTTTAGCTCTTAGTTGGGTTTGACACTCTTACTTATCGAAAAGGCTACACATGATCCCCTATACTTGTGGGTTATCACATTTCCTCTATAGTTTTCTATTTCTCTGGAGAGAACTTCTTGTATTTGTGGAGGCATGTCTTTAAATTTGGAAAAGTGGAATTCCTTTTCTGCTCCCCGAAGCTTAAGAGACACTATCTACTTTTTAAAATCGGGCAAAGAGTGTCAGCTGGCATATCAATAACTACAAAATCGATAGGAAAGTTTTTGTTGCCAATTGTGACAGTTGCATCTTCAACTACTCCCATTGGAATTCTAAGATTTTTATTGGCTAACATAATTCTCTTATCAGTATTTTCAATTGCAGTCGGTTCTATTTCTTCTTTTATTCCTAAATAGAAACCATAAGATATAACATTAAATTCAGTGCCAAGATCACATAAACCATCATGCGAGGTTTCTTTAAATATGCAGGGAGGAATAGGCTTACCCACATATTTTACCTTTGTCTTACCTTCAACCAATATGGAAGTCTCTTCATCAAGTTCAACTCTGTTATAATGCGTGTACATAGCCATAATTGCTTCCTGGGTTACCTCTTCATCTTTGGTTTCTTCCAGATGTTCCAAGACTTCTGGAATACTTTCCTCTTCCTTCTTTTCCTGTGCTGCTTTGACCTGTTCATATTCAAAAATATGCTTCTGTGTAGTGTTAGAGAAAGGTATCTCATATGTTGGTTCTAGGGAGGTCGGTGTTGCTTTTAACTTCTGTTTTCTTCTCAGGTTCGGGTGGTGGATCATACTTTACCAAACCCTCTTTTGGAGCTTTGATATGTTCTAAAGATATTCAGATAATTCTTTAACATGGCCTTTTTATTATAGTCATGAATACAATCATGTTCTATTTCTACGCCTCCGTCACTTCCTAGACCAAAATTCCATGAAACTCTATGATCACGAATTCTATCAAGTAGACCCCAAGCTTTAGTTATAGGAAGATTCATAAAAGCTCCTTCGACAAAAGAGTCTAGTTCAATTTTATTAGGTTCAATTAAACCGCCATAAAAGATATGCAATAAATACCATTCGGGCAAATCATGATGAGGACATAAGCGAAGTAAATATTTAAATCTGATATAAGCTATTACTTGTCCTTCATTATAATGGTTCTTCGAATTCATTATAAGACGTCGGATTCCAAAAGATTTTGATAATGGATAATATTTTGCTAGAAATTCACAAGCTAGATTATCCCAAGTAGTAGTGGCTTCTAGGGGTAAAAATCTATACCATGTGACATGGGTATACCCTACAGGTACTCGAGCTTGGTATGTACGGCTTGAATGCGTAGAGGCCCACGGTGTCGCCAAGGCCCAAATGAGGAACTCGAGTAACCTGTGGACTCTCGATTGCTTGAAGAACAAGAAGGAACTAAAGATAGAAAGTTCAAAGGGGAAAACCCTAACTTGTAACCAACTCGACTTGCTACCCGAGACCTAGCCTATCTATATAAAGGCTAGGAGGGGGCGGCCAGGAGGACACAGCAACCCTAGTTTCCACAACCCTCGCCAGATTTCATCTGTGCACCATTGTAATCTTCGATTCCTTCGATAATTCCACGAGCATACAAGCAGGAGTAGGGACCTCTATGAGGCCTGAACCTGGGTAAATCTTCGAGTCCCATGTGTGCTTGTTTGCTAGCCGATAGATGTCTCCAGCGCTCCCTCCTTCTCCAAAACCCAAGTCCATAACAATGGGCATTGACGAGTTAAACCCTCGTCAATTGGCGCCGTTTGTGGGAATTGGGAGTGCTGATGTTGTGGCTTCTTCGGCCCCATCAACCGCGATCTACAACTCCGCAATAGAGGAGATTCACCAGCTCTTCGACGCGTTCGACTTCACCGTCCATGCGCCAGCCACTCGCCCTGCCTTCGAATCCGTGGGCGACGGAATCAGCCTGGCGATCGGGAGCTTCCGCTTCGAAGTTGCTCAGATGGGCATGCTTCGCATGCCTGACCAGCCGACTGTACCATCGATTTCTCCAGCATCATGGTTCCCTCCACCGATCGGCACCCTCAGTGAGCCCCATACCTCGACAACAATCGAGAATACGGTCAGCGACAGCAGTCGCGAATCCGATCTAGGCAATCTGGCAACTGAAGGTGGAGCCTACGGTTCCGAATTTGAAAGCTGTGGGAGCAGCAGCTTCCCCAACCACTTCATGTGCGCCGTCATCAACGCGGGCGACACCTCCGCCAATGGCGACAACACGGGAAACGGTGGCCATGAAGCTGACCCGCCAAACGGCGGCCCCACCAACGGCGCCCCCGTCAACAATGGAGGAGCAGTCGAACCTCCAACCATGATAAACGAGAAAACTGGTGAACGAGTCGTGATC
The DNA here is from genome assembly GCA_023614405.1 of Avena insularis. Classification (NCBI taxonomy): domain Eukaryota; kingdom Viridiplantae; phylum Streptophyta; class Magnoliopsida; order Poales; family Poaceae; genus Avena; species Avena insularis. Next base: position 281,663,267 of record CM042696.1, on the reverse strand, counting down.
AGGCCCAACGATCTCGAGTGGGCCCGTTGCCGCGAAGCCCTACGGGGCCATCCTCTACCTTTTGGTTCCCCACAAGAACTGCTGATGGGCTACCACTAGCTCCTGAAGGAGGAATACAAGTGCTAGCTACAAATCGCACAACTCGAGGCACGAAAAAAGGCGGCTGATGAGTCAAGCCTCCGATGAGTCGGGCTCTCCTCCCACGGAGGATCCTCCTCCAAGTGCAACGAGTATATCGCCAACAAGTGGATACGCGTGGCAATGTTCTCCCGAAAACGCCGCAGGCCACGGCAACAGCGGCCACCATGTACCTCCTCAACAACCAGCCGCCAGCTGGAGACCCTCGAGTTGCCATGCACCGATCTACGATCACAGGCTTGGGACTAATCGAGGCCGCCCTCGACAAGGAGCCAACACCGGAGCCGAAAAAAGGCAAAGTGCTACTCCTCGCCTTCATCCAGCAACGACAGTCATGACCTGTCTCGACGTTGCCGCTCACGGCGACACGACCACGAATATGATGCGCGCGATGACCTCACGCAGCGCAAGATCGACAAATCAAGGGCGCGACATGCTCGGTCGACTGACTCAGAAGACGAAGATGTAGAGCTCTGTGGTGCCAGATGCTTCAGCAGGGCCATCAGGCAAAAGCGAATGCCCAAGGGGTTTAAACTCCCATCGGAGAACCCAAAGCTTGACGGCCTACAGGACCTGAAGATCTGGTTGGAGGACCACATCTCATCTATCAGGCTTCATGGCGGAAGTCGAAGTACGACCATGTAGTGCTTACAGCTACAGCTGTAGGGCGCCGCCCGAGCCTGGCTCAACAACCTCCCACACGGATCCATTCGCAGTTGGGAAGAGCTGGTATACAGCTTCGTGTGCATCTTCAAGGGCACATACAAACGGCCCGCATCAATCGAAGAGCTGAGATGCTGCCAGCAAAGATCGGGCGAATCGCTACGCTCCTACATCTAGAGGTGGTCCATCATCAAGAACTCCGCAAAAAACATCTCGGAGGATCGCGCGATTGACGCATTCAATAGCTATGCTGCATAGAGCTCAGGGAGGAGCTGGGCCGCTCGAAGCCCAAAACCATCGACCACCTGATGGAAATCGCGAATCGCTGGGCAGATGGAGAGGATTCGGTGAAAAATCGCGTTCACTCAGACGACGAGGCAGAACTCGAGCGTAGATGCGACCGCCAAAGAAAACGCCGCATGCGCATCTACGATGACCGCGACGACGTCAACATGGTCGCAGCCGGCTACGCCGACAGACGCGATGATAACCGCAACAGCGGCTACCGCAGCGGTGGATATCGCGACTCCGGAAAGACCACGCAAGTGTGGCAGCGCCACAATCGTGATGAGGCACTGACAAGCTGTTCGGGCCATGCACTGTGCACTTCTACATCGACAAGCATGACGGAAAGAAGAAGTCCAGCCACCTCCTCAAGGACTGCCGCGAGTTCCTCAAACTACATGAGGGATTGGTTCGGATGAATCGCAACACTGTCAAAAGGGGAAACGGAGCCGCTCTAGGCGCCATGGCACATGGCGCTCCGCCACCACCACCTGGACTACCCCCAAATGCAGTTGCGCCAGACAAGCACCAGGGAGGCGAACCATACCCACGGGCCATGGGTACCATGATGATCCAAAAGGGACACCCCTCAAATAGGGTGCAGAAGGCCATCACTCGCCAAGTCAACTTGGCTACAAACTCGGCACCATCTACCACTGAGTACCTCAGCGGAAGCGAGTCCTGCATCACCTTCGACAAGCGCGACCACCCGCACCAAGTACCTCGTCCAGGCCATTGTCCCCTCGTCCTCGTCCAGGCCATCCTCAGACGTGTCGTGTTCGCTAGGTTCATGGCAGTGCGGCACTACGCCTACCTGCAGATGAAAATCACAATCAATGGAAGCTTTGAGAGGTCCGAAAGCTGCGATAGGGAATTCAACAAAATCTCCCAGTCCTTCGGCATGTAGGAGGAACTCGCAAGATTAAAGGAGTCGACAGACAACAGTCTGCCTCCCCTGAGCCAGCCAAGTTCACCCGACCTATCCTTCGACTCATCGGTGCACACGAAGAAAGTTCAAGTCCACCCATCGGATCCCGCCAAGATGGCTCTCATCGCCAACAACTTGAGTCCCGCATAGGAACTCGCGCTCGTCGAATTCCTCTGTGAGCACTCAGAAATCTTCGCCTGGTGTCCAGCGAACATGCGAGGAGTTCCTAGGGAATTCGCCGAGCACGCACTCAACATCAACCTAGACGCAAGGCCAGTCAAGCAAACAATTCGGTGACTATCTGAACCAAGAGCAAAGGCATTCGGAATGGAGATCAACAGACTCCTCGACGCCAAATTCATACGCGAGATCAAGGAAAGCACTTGGCTCGCCAACACGGTGCTAGTGCCAAAAAAGGACACAGATATCCTGCGGATGTGCATGGACTTCACCTCTTTGAATAAGCATTGTCCGAAGGACCACTTCCCGCTACCACGAATAAACCAGATCATCGACTCCACCGCAGGATGCGAGCGCCTCTGCTTCCTCGATGCCTACTCAGGCTATAATCAGATTCGAATGAAGGAGGAAGACCAAGAAAAAACAGCGTTTACAACGCCCTTTGGTGTGTTCTGCTACAACACAATGCCCTTCGGGCTAAAGAACGCAGGAGCCACCTACCAGCGGTGCATACAGGCTTGCCTCAAGAACCAACTCGGTCGCAACATTCAAGTCTACGTCGACGACATAGTAATCAAGACCAAAGAGGAAGCCTCACTAATCGACGATTTGGGCGAAACCTTCGCCAACCTCAACTGCTACCGGATCAAGCTCAATTCGGACAAGTGTGCCTTCGGCGTACCATCTAGGCAACTACTCGGGTATCTTATCTCCGCGAGAGGGATCGAGGCGAACCCGAAGAAAATAAAAGCCATACTGGCCATGGAGAAGCCAAAAAACATAAGGGGCATCCAGCAGCTGGTTGGGCGAATCGCGGCTCTCAGTCGATTTATCAGTCAGATGGGTGAAAAGGCACTGCCCTTCTACCAACTCCTCCGCAAAGCTGACAAGTTCGAGTGGACCAATGAGGCGCAGGAAGCATTCGAAGACCTCAAGCGCCTGCTATCCACCTCGCCAGTACTGGTGACCCCACGAGAAAGGGAACCCCTGTTGCTATACATCTCCGCCACCAACCAGGTGGTCAGCACAGTGCTCATAGTCGAACGAGCCGAAGAAAACAAGGTCCACGGGGTATAGCGCCCAGTATACTACCTCAGCGAGGTACTCACGCCAACAAAGCAGCGGTACCTGCACTACCAGAAACTGGCGTACGATGTCTTCATGATGGCTCAGTGACTGCGCCACTACTTCCAGGAACACCCAATCGTGGTAGTCAACGACGCCCCGCTTGGGCACATCCTCCACAATCCCGACACCACCGGACGAGTCGCACTTTGGGGAATCAAACTGTCTCAACGAGACATCACATATGAAAAACGCGACGCAATCAAGTCGCAAGTTCTCCCCGACTTCCTCATGCACTGGATGGAGAACTAGCTCCCCAAAAAACCAGATATGTCCTACCTCTGGACAATGCACTTCAATAGATCCAAGCGGAAGGACGGAGCTGGTGCAGGTGTCATACTGACATCACCCCAAGGGGACAAGCTGAAATATATCCTGCGAATGCAGTTCACCGCCTCCAACAATGAAGATGAATACGAGGCCCTGCTACACGGGATGAGGATGGCAAAAGCCTACGGCGCCAAAAGGCTCATAATATATGGCGACTCCAAGCTGGTCGTCAACGAGACAATGCACGAGTGCGACGCACTGAACGACAACATGATCGCCTACCGCGACCTCTACGACACACTCGAAGGGGAATTCGACGGCTGCGAGCTGCGGCACATAGGTCGCGAAAGCAATGAAGAGGCGGATGCACTCGCCAATATAGGCTCTACCTGCGCCCCCATACCACCTGGGGTATTTCTCGAGCGCATCTGCGAACGGTCCATCAAGCCAAAGGCCACAGAGAAGAAAACAAGCGCAGCAACGGACTCGGGGCCTACGCTGCCCAATGAGCCAATGGCACTCGATGACTTGGAGCTGGACATAGGACTCGAAGGACCAATGAGGGTCATGATGATCGAGCAGTCCTGGACTCAGCCGTACATCACGTACCTTCTCAGCAAGAGGCTATCGGACGATCCGACTGATGCACGGCACATCCCGTGGCGATCCAAGGCATTCGCTGTTATCAACGGCGAACTATACAAGCGCAACATCACAGGAGTACTCCAACCATGCGTCTCCACGGCCGATGGAAAAGTTGTCCTCCTCGACATCCATGAGGGGACCTGCGGACACCACGCCGGCAGTCGCGCCCTCGTTGCCACAGCTCTACGAGCTAGATTCTACTGGCCTACGACCATATGTGACACCAAGGACATCGTCCAGAAATGCAACGCGTGCCAGCGATTCGTGGACAAGCCGCACGCACCAGGCGTGGAGCTCCGGCTAATTCCATTGGCCTGGCCCTTCGTGCAATGGGGACTCGACATGGTCGGCAAGATCCCAAAGTCCTCACGAGGAGGCTACGTCTACCTCCTGGTCGCAGTCGACAAATTCACAAAGTGGATAGAGGCCATGCCAGTGACCAATCAATCAGGACATAGTGCAGTCAAGTTCTTCGAGTCCATCCTCTAACGCTTTGGAGTGCCACACATCATCATCACGGACAATGGGACGAACTTCACATCCAAGGAGTTCCAAGAATTCTGCGAGAATCTGGGAATCAACATCAGCTATGCCTCGGTGGCACATCCATAGACCAACGGTCAGGTCAAAAAGCTAACGGGCTCGTCTGCAGCGGCATCAAGAAGCGACTCCTCAGGCCACTCGAACAAGCCGCGGGTTGCTGGCTAGATGAACTACAATAAGTTCTTTGGAGCCTACGCACCACTCCAAACAGTGCTACAGGGTACACCCCGTTTTTCATGGTGCACGGAGCTGAAGCAATGTGTTACCCACCGAGGTATGAGACAAAGCACCACGCGTGGTTGCTTACAGCGAGGAGGAGTCAACTCTGGCACTCGAAGACTCCGTCAACCTCCTTGACGAGCAAGGGAAATCGCCGTGGAAAGGTCAACGATCTACCAGAAGAACTTGCGCAACTACCACAGCAGGAGGCTACGCCCCAGATCCTTCATCGAAGGCGACCTGGTCCTGCGACTGGAGCAGCAAGGGCATCTCAAGCTCGAGTCCCCCCTGGGAGGGACCTTACGTGATTAGAGAAGTAATCCCAGGTGGCGCCTATCGCCTTCAAGATTTAGAGACAGGAGTCGCATACTCCAACCCCTGGAACGTCGCGCAGCTGCGATGCTTCTACCCTTAGTTGCTTTTTACTTTTACATTGGAAATAAGGCTACTCAGCCAAGGCTACTTAGCCACACATTGTACTACGTACACCCGCGAATAAATAAAGCTAAGTGCCCCAAAACTCTGTGTCTTCCTCTATTTTTCGCAAATTATCCACTCAGGGGCTGCGCCATCCTATACACATCTGTTCTACGAACTAAAACGCGACATCCTGAGTAGCTGGCAAACCAATCGAAACCCCTCACAAACATCAACCCAGCTGCAACGCACCTGACGGGTTGACAAGGGACTGAGATAAATACATGGCCAGGCTACGGAAAAGGAGTCACATAGTGCAACGCACTCACAAAACATACATGCTAACAAGCTCTTTTATACATCATCAATTATACACAGCATACATACGAACTTTACAACATTGGTACAATTATGTGCAGGATACAAATTAAGCTACTATTGCAACAAGAGAACGTTGGTTTGCTCCTCGAAGAAGTCGACGATCTCCTCTGCTCGACGATCCACCGCCTGATAGTTGGGCACCATATTCCAAGCAGAGCCCACTGGTGGCGCAGGTGGTCTAGTCGTAATTGCCGCAACATCTACATCAGGCCTATGAAGTCGCACCAGCGATAGAGCAGCCTTGGTACCAGCCACCAACTGCTGTCTTACACACTTGCGTACCGCAATCAAGTCTTGGAATTTGGCAAGGAGGGCCAGCAGGCTCAATGGAGCAACACCCAGCGGGAACATCGTCCGATAAATGTTCTTCAAGCATGATTGCGACTTCTTCAGGAAGTGCAGCACTCGCGACGCACGATCCTGCAGGGTGATGACCCACAAGTATAGGGGGTGTATCGCAGTATTTTTGATAAGTAAGCGTGTCGAACCCAACGAGGAGCAGAAGGTGCTGGCTAGTGGTATGGATCAGGAATTCTCTGCAAATACTTAGCAAACGGATTTTTAGGGGTTTTTGATAAAGCACGTAAACAAAGTACGAGTAAATAAAAGGCAGTAGGAATAAATGCAGCAAGTGGCCCAATCCTTTATGCAGCAAAGGACAAGCCGGTTGTATTACTTAAGATGACCAAACGTTCTCGAGGACACATGGGAAGACTGTCAAGTGCTTTCGCTTCATATAGTTGATTAATCTTCTTTAGCTTGCTAAGTGTTGTGTGGGTGAACCTGTGCTAATGTACCGACCTTCCTAGGACAAATACATACTTGTGATTATACCCCTTGCAAACAGCCGTAAGTACAAGAAAGTAATTAAGGTAGAAACCTAACCACAGCTTTAAACTCTAAGACCCTTATGCCCCTTGTGCAATGGTTTCCTAACGGGGGTTTAGGTTTCTGTCACTCTGGCAACCCCTATGATTAGTAGCCAAATACACAATGCATTCCCCTAGGCCCATATAGGTGAAGTGTCATGTAGTCGACGTTCACATGACACCACTAGAAGAAGTACACCACAACTTAAATATTAAACTATTTAATCTTTCTCAACACAATTTCACTACTAACAACATGACTTCTCCCATGTCCTCAAGAACAAAACGAACTACTCACAAGACATCATATGGATCATGATCCGAGATGGAATAATGATGTATAACAATCTGAACATAAACAATAATTCAATGGTTCACTCAATAGCATCAACTACAAATAGTAATCAACATCGGGAAAGTTTCCCCTATGAACTATGCAAGATTCACCCCAATTGTTACAGCAATATGGAGATGGTGATGAGGGTGCTTATGGTGATGATTGTGGTGATGACGATGATGATGATGATCCCAATGAAGTCTAGCTTGATGGTGGTGTTGATGGCGACGATCTCCCCTCTCCGGGAAGGAATTCCCCCGGCAGAAATCTGTCTGCCGGAGAGATCTTTCTCTCTCGGTGTTTTCCGCCCCGCAGAGGCGGCGGAATCTTTCTGTGGTCGCTCCCCGAGTCTTAGGGTTTCGGGAGGATAATATACGCCAGAGGGGAGTGCCAGGGGTGGACCAGGGTGGCCACAGCACCTGGTGGCGCGGCCTAGGCTGGCCCACCCTAGGTGGTGGTGTGGGCCCCCTGTGGCCCATCTCCTGCCCCCCTTCTGGATTCCTTCGTCTTCTGGAAAAATAGGATTTTCCGTATATTTTCCCGAATTTTCTGATCTTCGCGAATTTTGCCTCCAAACAACACCTTTTCCATCAGAATCCTGACTGCAGCGGTCCATGCTCCAAAAGTCATCAACCATGCAAAAACAGATGAAATAACATAAGTATCACCTCTCAATACGAAATATATCAATGAATAACAGTGAATTATGACATAGAATAGTGATGCAAAATGGACGTATCAACTCCCCCCAAGCTTAGACTTCGCTTGTCCCCAAGCGAAACTGAGCTCAATAAACATGGCCTCAGGTTTATGGAGTGAAGAGTCGATAAAAAGAATACGGACAAGAAGCATCACATTCATCAATACATAGATCATAATAGAATACAACTCACTATTATATAACTCAACTTGCAATGAGTAAAGGAAACACAACAAAGATACATAAAGTGAATCATAATTGGTAATGGCAAACTTAGCTCTCGGTCGAAGAATAGTTGATAATTTGCTGAAGTTCACAAATAACTGGTTTTCAATGATAGCTTTCAAAGTAGTAAACAGCAAGATAAGAGCAATGTGCAAAACAAGGAACATAAGCAACATGAGTGAATAAATCATCATATGAATGAATGAAACACAACAACTCAAAATACTTGCTGAGATAGAGAGGAATAGGTTTACTGACTCAACTAAAAAGTAAAAGAAAGGCCCTTCACAAAGGGAAGCAGGGATTGCAAGTATCATAAAGAGCTCCCAAAAATTATGATACTTACTAGCTTTCAGCTCTCATTTCCCCTATCATAGGCATCTTTAGGTAATTAAGGTTAAAGTGACACAACAAAGAGGATATGCTTGACAAGTTATAAGTTGAAATCTCATGCCCCTTACTTAAGAGTACCGAACCTCATGCTACTCAACTTCAGTCACGAGTAAGCTCTTGTCATTGTGAATACACGTGTGTCATTGAGAACCGCCAACGGGGTACCCCTTGCACATGATACAGGAGCTATCCCATAATCAAAATGACAAGGCAAGCAGACAGTGAGCATCTCAGCAATCTTTTTATTTGATATTTGCATAGGTTTTTATTGAGGATGCTTCATAGAATGCTCACTATAGTTATGCTGCAAGTTTCCATCATGATTAGGCATGGCTTAGGCTAGCGGCACAGGCGTTTCTCTAGCACACATATAAACTCCATGCTCTTACAAGTTCCACTTTTATTTCACACCGCCGGGATACATAAGCAAAAGAACATGATATAAAATAGGTACAAAGTACCAATGCAGTGTTGAAAGCGTTCCCCATGATACATGGTTCTGCTAACTTGAACTCATAAAGCGCAAGCATATACACAACAAAGAAGGACCCAATGGTTCAAGTTTATTAAGTGCAAGAAAATAAAGTGTGCCATCTAGTTCGTGAGAGCTTTAATCACTAATTTTCACATAACAAGTTTTATTTGGAAGGTAGATTAAGAATCTACTTGGAATAGCAATAGTGCTAATAGGTAGGTATGGTGGACACAAATGGCAGAGGTTTTGGTTTAAGGAAGTGGATGGACGAGAAGAATTCCCTCTCAGTACAGGTTTTTGGCTAGCAAGGCTGGGTAGCAAGTACACGAGTTGAAGGAAACAAACAAACATACAAGTGATAAAGACAAACATGTAATCTTCCTTGGAAGCAAAAACGATCTTAACTAGAGAATACTAAACTTATGAGCAAATCAAGAAAGAAAGATGATGAAATTATTTTTCTTTAGAGCACTTTTATATTTTCATTCAACTCTCAAAAATAATGTTGCTACTGAGCGAGCCAGGTTTGCCAAAACCAACTAAATTAACTCAATGATCCCAGAGTGATACCAATACTAACAACAAGATCAATCATATAACCAGGAATTGCAAACTAATATAAACTATGCAAAAGAGTGAATGATAGAACTTCTCATTAATAATCCATAAGGGCAACTCACACCAAGGGATACATATCTAATGAGAGAGGGGACACTTCCATAATGCAAACCATCCTACATAATAACTTCTCTATTCATGATATGACTCTACTAAAAAGGTAAAAAGATAGAAGATAGTGATGTGATACCGCGGCACTCCCCCAAGCTTGGAACAAACCAAGGGGATGCCAAATCTGATGATGAATTACTTCTTTGGTGGTGGTGGTATCCTCTCGATGAGTTCTCTGATAAGTTTCCCCAGGTCCTCAATCTCGAAGGTGAGATTACGAATCAGCTGTGAGTTTTGCTCAATGCGGCTCATGATCAAGTCAGGTTGAGAATTCCAGCTCTTGCTATTCTTTCCCCACTCTTCCTCTTTGAAGTCTTCTTTTGCTGCATGGCTAGAATGAGGCAAATCCCAATTGGAGGGTAATTTCCCCTTGGGCATATTCTGGTATTGATGCTCATGGATAAGGGTATGGAAAGGGTTCTTAGTGTGCGGAGGAAGTGACCGTGGAGCCAAGCAGTGACGAGGAGCTTTCCCCCAGTCTGCATTCGTGCAGTCCTTCTAACCCTGGCAGGTTTCGTCACCACTCCAATGCTTGCAATGGTAGTGCCGGTGTGCGAATGTTGGCCTTTCTCCTCTTCATCTTCACTCTTGATCTCCTTCTCTTTCCCGGGGTCTTGGAGGTCTTCCTCCATAGGCTCCTTCCCTTTATCCTTGGCGGAAACCATTGTGCTTCTAAGCTTTCAAAGAGTATGTCCTGGCAGAAACAGATCGAAACGAAAACATGACCAAAACACGATATACAAACCTCGGAAGATCCAGGGGATTATATATTACGAAGTTTCATGACGAAAGGAAAGTACTGGAAGAAAACGAGTCGAAGGCAGAGTCCGGGGTGGACTCACCACCTGGTGGTGCGGCCAGGGGAGGGCCCGCGCCACAGGGTGGTGTGAGCCACCCTGGCTCCGTTTCCGTCCCTTTTTCGCTTCGTAGCTTCCCTTATTGACTGAAAACTGCAAAAATATAGTTGGATACTATTTTCACGGAACTTTTCTTACCAAAACTGTTACCTATTTGAAAGCGGACTCTGCAGGTCTCTGTATTTGGTATTTAGTGTATTCTTCGGGAGTCACCACTTGAATAACATCAATATCTTCATCTTCATACACTTATTGTGAGTCATGAAACCTTTCACTTCCTTACTACACCATTTTCTCCACTACCTGGAAATTTCTTTCACACAAAACTCCACACAGTTCTCATTAGCAACATTAGTATAAGTGAAAGTGATAAAACCTTTTGAGTCCAACTTCAACTGAAAACCATCAACACATAAGCTACTGTAGCAACTCCTTTTGAAAACCCAAAAAGAATTCGAAAAGGAAATCGATTAAAGAAGCAAATGCAAGAGTGGCAAAATCTGTCAAAACAGACTAGCAGGTAAAGATCAATTTTTTCGAAAATCTTCTGTTGCTCAAATCAAAAAGTGCAAAACTAACAAAAGTTAAATAACAACCTGGGGCAGAAGTAGAAAATAGTAAAGCTCAAACCCACATACAGAGATCTCTCACGAATTTTTACGGTGAAGCACAAAAATCTGTTTCGGGACAACAACTTCCCCAAATATTACTTCTCTCTCATTAGAGGTTGATCTTGACACAAAAACCAAACAAAACGGATAAGGAGCGGTTATTAACAAATTAATAACTTCCAAGACTCAAAGAAACACAAACAAACTGAAAGCAAAAACAAATTGGGTTGTCTCCCAAAAAGCTCTTTCTTTATAGCCATTAAGATGGGCATGATAATTTTGATGATGCTCACACAGGAATATGAATTGAAGTGAAAGGGAACATTAAGAAGCAAAAATACACACACTTAAGTCTAACCCACTTCCTATGCAAGGGAATTTTGTAAACAAACAAGTTGTTGAAACCAGAGGCTACTAGCATAGGAAGGCAAAAGAAGTGCAACATAAAAACTTTCAGCATAAAACGAGGAAACTTGATATTATTGAGATGCGTAAGAACACTGTTCCCTCTCTCATAGTAACTTTCAGTATCATGCATAAACTTAACAGTATAACTATCACAAGAACTGTCATAGAAATGATCACTTATTCTAACAGAAAACACAGGAATACTAGCTCTTATAATACTACTTTGTGAGACAATATTAGAGGTATCCTTACAAGGGATAGTGTATCCCTCTTCTTCATATTTAGTAACAAAGTCTTTCACATTTGCTATAATAGGTTCATCAACCATTTGTTTATTAAGTTCAACAGCTTTATTTGTACTTTCATTAACCATACTGGCTATCATAGAATGTTCCTTTATCTTAACTGGGAAAGGCATTTTCTCAATGTAAGGTTCAGGTAAAACATGATTAGCAGTATAAACTTCAGTATTTCCTGCAGGAACACTCTTTGCAATATCTTTATAAGGTTCATGATAATTATTCCACTTCTTTTTAGGCACTTCTATATAGGAAGCAAAAGCCTTAAAATAAGAAGCAATAGCTTGAGACTCTAGACCATAAGCATTTTTAATATTTTGAAAGTCATCAGTTCCCATAAAAGATTCAATGCATTCATAATCATAATTTATACCTGACTTTCTACCTTTGTCATTCTCCCAAGCTTCAGCATTATCTTGAATACGGTCCAGAAGATCCCTTTTAGCTTCTTCTTCCATGCAAGTGAATGATCCAGCACAAGAAGCATCCAATAAATCCTTGTCATGTGGAGGGAGCCTTGCATAAAAGTTGTTGATAATAATATTGTTGGGGAGCTCATGAATGGGACATTTGAGCATTAGTAACTTCAATCTCCCCCAAGATTGAGCTGTACTCTCTCATCAAGAGGCCAAAAGTTGTATATTTGATTTCGATGTTTATGAATCTCACTAGGAGGATAAAACTTTGAATAAAAGAGACATAATATTTCCTCCCATTCCAGAGCTTGACCATTCTTCAGCATCTTATACCATTCCTCAGCTCTTCCTTTCAGTGATAATGAGAATAACTTCTTCTTAACTTGATCTGTAGTAATACCTGCACACTTGAACAAACCGCATAATTCATGTATAAAGAGCAAATGATCACCGGGATGGACAGTTCCATCCCCAACATAGTAGTTATCCATAACACGATTAATAATTCTTGTAGGTATTTTAAAAGTGTCATTCTCAGCAGGTGGTAGTAGAATTAACAAATAAGAAACTCAGCGAATTATCCATAATGAAAATAAAGCAACTAGAAGAAGTAAACAATACTCACAGTAGAAGTTTCCTTTACCAGTTCCAATCTCCAATAGTGCTTCACTCCCCGGCAACGGAGCCAAAAAATAGTCTTGATGACCCACAAGTATAGGGGGTGTATCGCTGTATTTTCGATAAGTAAGAGTGTCGAACCCAACGAGGAGAAGAAGGTGCTGACTAGTGGTATGGACCAAGAATTCTCTACAAATACTTAGCAAACGGATTTTTAGGGTTTTTTGATAAAGAAAGTAAACAAAGTACGAGTAAATAAAAGATAGTAGGAATAAATGCAGCAAGTGGCCCAATCCTTTATGCAGCAAAGGGCAAGCCGATTGTATTACTTAAGATGACCAAACGTTCTCGAGGACACATGGGAAGACTGTCAAGTGCTTTCGCTTCATATAGTTGATTAATCTTCTTTAGCTTGCTAAGTGTTGTGTGGGTGAACCTGTGCTAATGTACCGACCTTCCTAGGACTAATATATACTTGTGATTATACCCCTTGCAAACATCCATAAGTACAAGAAAGTAATTAAGGTAGAAACCAAACCACAGCTTTAAACTCTAAGACCCTTTGATGGCTCAATGCACGGCGCGAGAAAAGTGCTAGTGCGTGGTTGATGTGGAGCTCGTTGGGAACCCCAAGAGGAAGGTATGATGAGCACATCAGCAAGTTTCCCTCAGTTATGAAACCAAGGTTTAATCAAACCAGTACGAGCAAGGAAACACCCCAAAGGTGTTACTAGCTGAGCTTTGGCAGGGCGCACTACCGGTGCTAGTAGCAACGTGGAGACCTGCACAACACAACCACGGAACTTTGTCCCCAACTTGAGATGAGGTTGTCAATCTCACCGTGTTTTGCGTAAAAAACAAAGGATTAAACGTATCGAATGGAAAGAAGTAATAGTTTGCAGAAGGTAAACACAAAGTAGTAAACAGTTTATAGATTGTATGTAAAGAAAAGGACCGGGATCCATAGTTCACTAGAGCTGGCTCTCCTTAGATAGATAACATGTTGGGTGAACAAATTATAGCGGGGCAATTGACAAACATCGAGAAAGCATATAAGCATATACTAATCATCTTGACTCCTCTCAGATTCGATTGGGCATTATAACATTATACATAGACCGCCATCCAACTACATCTATGACTAAGAATCCACCTTCATGTTATCATCCGAACCCCCTCCAGTATTAAGTTGCAAGCAAAAGATTATTGCTTTACGAACTGCGTGTAAAGTAAACAATACGATTGTTCTATGAACAAAGGATTGTTGTTTTCTCCCTAGTAGAAACAACACATGTAGTACCTTAGAGATTTACATCACTTCCCAGTTACGGAGGCATGAACCCACTATCGAGCATAAATACTAACTCTTGGAGTTGCTAGCATCTACTTGGCCAAGATAGCTACTAACAACGGAAAGCATGAAAGATCACAAATAACAAAGACATGATAGAATCAATAATCAATCTGAAATAGCATCCCAATATCCATCGGATCCCTGCAAACACAACATGCAGAATTACAAATAGATGATCTTGATCATGCACGGAGCTCACAAGATCTAGACATGAAAGAACAAAGGAGGAGAACCAACCATCTAGCTACTACATGGATCCGTAGTCCAAGGATGAACTACTCATGCATCACACCGGAGGCTTGCATGGTGATGAAGAAGGCCTCCAGGGTGAATTCCCCTCTCCGGTAGGGTGCCGGGAAGAGCTTTAGATCCCTCTCGATCTAGGGATGGAGATGACGGCGGCTACAGACTCTTTCGTGGATTTTTTGATTAGGCACTTAGGGTTTTCATCCCGAGGGCATCTTATAGGTGGAAGGGGAGGCTGAGGGGGTGCCAGGGGCCACCACACCACCCCCTGGCGCGGGCCCAGCCTGGCCGCGCGGCCAGGTGGTGTGGCCGGCCTCTGGCCCCTCTCCGTCTCGTATTCTGGCATATGATGACTTACGGAAAAATAGGCACTTTGGCTTTTGTCCCGTCCAATTCCGAGAATATTCATTTTCTGACTTTCCTGGAACCAAAAACAACAGAAAACAGGCAGCTGGCACTATGGCTCTTGTTAATAGGTTAGTCCAAGAAATCATATGAAAAGTACTCCAAAGTGTGGACAAAACACAAGAAAGTGGATAAAACTAAGCATGTAACATCAAAAATTATAGATACATTTGCAATGTATCAACATCCCCAAGCTTAACTCCTGCTCGTCCTCGAGTAGGTAAGTGATAAAAAGAAAGAATAATTTTTGAGGTGACATGCACCATCAAAGACTTGATCAAAGTATTTGTAAAACATTAAAAGTTGGGATCATAGTACTTCAATCATAACATGAAAGACAAAGTTCTAGCAATAAGACAAAGAAACTATGATGCAACATGAAAAGGTACAAACAAAAGATTCATGAATAACAATGCTTTGCAAGACGTTTGTTTGTTTCACATAAAGAAAACATAGCATAATAGTATTCAGATTGTCCCTCATAGAGTAGCAAATATAAATGCATAGGACACCTTCAAAGTTCATAAGAGTGACTAGATACAAATAGTTTAAAACAAGCAATAACAAGTTATGCATCAATCAACTAGTCTTGGGACAATGCACATAGAACTAAGTATGGCCACTATGCTCTCAAAGTAGGTGCACAAAGATAGAAGGTGGAGACTCAATATAATGGTGGAAGAAAGGCCTTTGTAAAAGGAAGTAGGGATTCAAGTCTCATAAAGAGCTTCCAAAAATTATGGTACTTATAGCTTTCAACTCTCATTGACCCTATCATAAGCATCTTTCAGGTGATTAAGGTTAAAGTGACACAACTAAGAGGATATGCTTGAAAAGTTATAAACCGAAATCTCATGCCCCTTACTTACGAAGACCGATCCTCATGCTACTCAACTTCAGTCACGAGTAAGCTCTTGTCATTTTAAGTACATGTGTATCATTAAGAACATGTGGGGTACCCCTTGCACATGATACGGGAGCTTTTCCATAATCAAAATGACAAGGCAAGCAGACAATGAGCATCTCAGCGATCTTTTTATTTGCTATTTGCATAGGTTTTTATTGAGGATGCTTCATAGAGTGCTCATTATGGTGATGTTGCAAGTTTCCACCATGATTAGGCATGGCTTAGGCTAGCGGCCCAGGCGTTTCTCTAACACACATAGAAACTCCATGATCTTACAAGTTCCACTTTTATTTCACACCGCCGGGATCCGTAAGCAAAAGAACATGATATCAACGGGGTACAAAGTACAAGTGCAATGTTGAAAGCGTTCCCCGTGAAACATGGTTCTGCTAATTTCACCTTATAAAGCGCAAGCATATATGCAACAAAGAAGGACCCAATGGTTCAAGTTTATTAGATGCAAAAAGTAAAGTGTGCCATGAAGTTCGTGAGATCTTTAATCACTAGTTTTCTCATAACAAGTTTAATTTGGAAGGTAAACAAAAGCATGAATATACTTGGAATAACATAAGCTAATAGGTAGGTATGGGGGACTCTTTAGAATAACTTGGTTTAGGGAGTTGGATGCATGAGTGGAACTCATACTTTGTTGTGGAGGCTAGCAAAAGACTGGGAGCGACAAACTAAGAGAGCAATGATGGCCATAATCATGCAGAGCGACAAAAAATCATTGATCAAAGCATAAAGTGATACTACAAGTTGAAAACTAAAGGATCATAAAGGCTATGGTGACTTGAGATAGTCACAACATAGTGTGAGCATGCGCAAAGTCAACCCAAATAAAGCATCAAAGGAGAATACCACTATACTATGCTTTAATATGCTAAAACAACACATGATTCATCCAAGGCACATTTAAGCAATCTCAATTGTTTATAGAAATTCATGCTACAGAAAAGAATACTAAGCATAAAGCCAAAACAATATCAAGCATGGCATGACAAAGCATAGGCCATAGTCAAAAACAAGCTCTTTTTACCACATAAGTATGAACTTTCCTACTCTTTTCCAAACCAAACCAAACTATTTGCAAACCAGTATATGAAAGAGGGGGTCCAACCAATTTATTCATAAAACTAAGCAAACCAAGCAAACGAAAAACCAAAATGAAAACAAAAAATAAGACGCTCCAAGAACAACACAACTGTGCATGAAACAATAAAAATGAAGCGTTTGGAAGAAACCTGGGATTTTTATTGATGAAGAAGGGGAATGCCTTGGGCATCCCCAAGCTTTGACGCTTATACTTCTTGGAGATTTCTTGGGGTGACACGTGTGGCATCCCCAAGCTTGAGCTTTAGTCCATCCTTCATCTCATTACTCATTCCTTCCATACACCTGAAAATTTTCCTTCATACAAAACTTCACACAATCTTTATTAGCAACATTAGTGCACTCAAGATAAAAGGTATTAAGGTTCAGTTCTAACACCAAATAAACTTCCATTAGAACACTAGCTACTGTAGTACTTCCCTCAAAAATCTCAATTCCCCAAAAGAACTAAAAAAGGAACCAACAAGAAGCAAATGCAGAAAATGGCAGAAATCTGTTAAAACAGACCAGCAGGTAAAGACGAATTTTTTCAAAGACCTTCTGTTGCTCAAATAAAAAAGTGTTGAGCTAATGAAAGTTAGATAACAACCTGGGGTAGAAGCACAAAAATTCACGCCTCAAAAAGATGTTCAGAGCTTTTACATGAAATTTTACGGTGAAGCACATAAATCTGTTTCGGGACAGCAACTTTCCCAATCATTACTTCTCTCTCATTAGAGGTTACTCTTGGCACAAAAATCAAATAAAAAGGATAAGGAGCGGTTATTAGTAAAGTAGTAACTTCCAATACTCATCTAAAATTTTTGGGTTTATCTCCCAATAAGTACTTTTCTTTAACGCCTTTAAGTTAAGCAGAAGAAGCAAGAAAGAATCAAGTGTTCTCAAATGAAGAAGCATTAAGACCAAATTT
Organism: Avena insularis; assembly: GCA_023614405.1. Lineage (NCBI taxonomy): Eukaryota > Viridiplantae > Streptophyta > Magnoliopsida > Poales > Poaceae > Avena > Avena insularis. The sequence continues at coordinate 281,645,601 of CM042696.1, read as the reverse complement.
TGTTTTCATAGGAGAAGCAAAAGAAATCTTTTCTCTCTTTTTAGGGAAGTGTTCTATACCTTTCTTGAGTGGGAGTTTATATTTAATGGTGCCTTCTTTCATATCAATGATGGCACCAACAGTTCTAAGAAAAGGTCTTCCCAAAGTAATTGGACAAGAAGCATTGCATTCGACATCCAAAACATAGAAATCAACGGGGACATAGACATTGTTGACCATAATAAGAACATCATTAATACTCCCGATGAGTTTATTTTTAGCATTATCATCAAGTGGGACATTCAAATAACAATCTTCAAGTGGAGGCAAATCAAGCATATCATAAATCCTTCTAGGCATAATAGAAACACTACTATCAAGATCACATAAATATTTGAAATCAAAGTCATTCACTTTCATATTAATGATGGGTTCCCAACCATCTTCTTATTTTATAGGAATAGAAGCTTTATGTTTCATCTTTTCTTCTTTAATCTGTATGAGAGCATCAGTAATGTGTTTTGTAAAGGCCATGTTCATAGCACTAGCATTAGGACTTTTAGCAAGCTTTTGTAGGAACTTAATAACTTCAGAGATATCGCAACCATCAAGATCAAAATCAAATTTATCATCTAAAGTAGTAGAACTATTACTAGCCTCAACACTAGTGGTGGTGATAGTAGAAAGACTAATGTTTCTAGCAATTTCATCTTCTCTTTCGGACTTAGCATGTAATTCAGCTAATAGTCTGACATTTTCACCAATTCTTACTTGTATGGCATTAGTAGCTGCAAAGGGATTATCAATAGTTTCAGGTTTAGCAGCCATTTTATTCAAAGAGGCTTGAGCTTCAGCCAAAGATGCTATATTTCTTTCAGCTTTAGAGAGTTTTTCCTCAATAGTTTTATTGAAAGCAGTTTGTTTACTAATAAAGTCTTTAAGCATAACTTCAAGTTCAGAGGGTGCACTCCTATTGTTGTTGTAAGAATTTTCATAAGCATTACCATTGTAGGGAGGATATGGCTTATAATTGTTGTTACCAAAATTGTTCCTATAAGCATTATTGCTAAAGTTGTTATTTCTTATGAAGTTCACATCAACTTGCTCTTCTTGAGCAACCAAAGAAGACAAAGGAACATTATTTGGATCAATATGGGCTTTCCCATGAACAAGCATAGACATAATAATATCAATCTTATCACTCAAGGAGGAGGTTTCCTCAATAGAATTTACCTTCCTACCTTGTGGAGCTCTCTTAGTATGCCATTCAGAATAATTAACCATCATATTGTCCAGAAGTTTCGTTGCAGCACCCAAAGTGATGGTCATAAAGGTACCTCCAGCAGCAGAATCTAATAGGTTCCTTGAAGAATAGTTCAATCCTGCATAAAAAGTTTGGATGATCATCCAGACAGTCAGTCCATGAGTGGGACAATTCTTTACCAAAGATTTCATTCTTTCCCAAGCTTGAGCAACATGCTCATTATCAAGTTGTTTAAACTTCATTATTTCACTTCTCATGGATATAATCTTAGCAGGAGGATAGTATTTTCCAATAAAAGCATCTTTGCACTTAGTCCAAGAATCAATACTATTCCTAGTTAAGGAATTCAACCATTCTTTAGCTTTTCCTCTCAAAGAGAAAGGAAACAATTTCAGCTTAATAATATCACCATCTATGTCCCTATGCTTTTGCATCTCACAAAGTTAAACAAAATTATTTAGATGGGAAGCAGCATCTTCATTACCAATACTAGAAAATTGTTCTCTCATAACAAGATTGAGCAAAGCAGGTTTTATCTCAAAGAAAGTATCTTCAGGCACAGGTGGAGCAATAGGTGTGCTCATAAAATCATTGATGTTGGTGCTAGTGAAGTCACACAACTTAGTGTTTTTAGGCATAGTCATTTTTTTTTGGGTTTTCAAATAAGAAAGCAAACTAGTAAAACTAATTTTTTTGTGTTTTAGATAAAGAAACAAGCAAACAAAACAAAAAAAACTAAGCAAAACAAAAATAACAAAGTAAAGAGATTGGTTATGAGGGACTCCCCTTGTGAAGATGTCCTTGACTCCCTGGCAACAGCGCCAGAAAAATGCTTGATGGCTCAATGCACGGCACCTAGAAAAGTGTTGGTGCGTGGTTGATGTAGAGCTCGTTGGGAACCCCAAGAGGAAGGTATGATGAGCACATCATCATGTTTCCCTGAGTTATGAAACCAAGGTTTAATCAAACCAGTAGGAGCAAGGAAACACCCCAAAGGTGTTACTAGCTGAGCTTTGGCAGGGCGCACTACCGGTGCTAGTAGCAACGTGGAGACCTGCACAACACAACCATAGAACTTTGTCCCCAACTTGCGATGAGGTTGTCAATCTCACCGTGTTTTGCAGAAAACAAAGGATTAAACGTATCGAATGGAAATTAGTAATAGTTTGTAGAAAGTAAACACAAAGTAGTAAACAGTTTATAGATTGTATGTAAAGAAAAGGACCGGGATCCATAGTTCAATAGAGGTGGATCTCCTTAGATAGATAACATGTTGGGTGAACAAAATACATCAGGGCAATTGACAAACATCAAGAAAGCATACAAGCATATACTAATCATCTTGACTCTTTTGAGATTCGATTGGGCATTACAACATTATACATAGACCGCCATCGAACTACATCTATGACTAATAATCCACCTTCAGGTTATCATCTGAACCCCCTCTAGTATTAAGTTGCAAGCAATAGATTATTGCTTTACGAACTACGTGTAAAGTAAACAATACGATTGTTCTATGAACAAAAGGATTGTTGTTTTCTCCCTAGTAGCAACAGCACATCTTGTACCTTAGATATTTCTGTCACTTCCCCAGATTACCAGAGGCATGAACCCGCTATCGAGCATAAATACTAACTCTTGGAGTTGCTAGCATCTACTTGGCCAAGATAGCTACTAACAACAGAAAGCATGCAAGATCACAAATAATAAAGACATGATAGAATCAATAATCAATCTGAAATAGCATCTCAATATCCAACGGATCCCCGCGAACACAACATGCAGAATTACAAATAGATGATCTTGATCATGAACGGAGCTCACAAGATCTAGACATGAAAGCACAAAGGAGGAGAACCAGCCATCTAGCTACTACATGGATCTGTAGTCCAAGGATGAACTACTCACGCATCACACTGGAGGCTCGCATGGTGATGAAGAAGGCCTCCAGGGTGAATTCTCCTCTCCGGCAGGGTGCTGAGAAGAGCTTCAGATCCCTCCCGATCTAGGGATGGAGATGACGGCGGCTACAAACTCTTTCGTGGATTTAGGGTTTTCGTCCCGAGGGCATCTTATAGGCGGAAGGGGAGGCCGAGGGGGTGCCAGGGGCCACCACACCACACCCTGGTGCAGGCCCAGCCTGCCGCGCGGCAAGGTGGTGTGGCCAGCCTCTGGCCCCTCTCCGTCTCGTATTCTGGCATCTGATGACTTTCGGAAAAATTAGCACTTTGGCTTTTGCCCGTCCAATTCCGAGAATATTCATTTTCTGACTTTCCTGGAACCAAAAACAGCAGAAAACAGGGAGCTGGCACTGTGGCTCTTGTTAATAGGTTAGTCCAAGAAATCATATGAAAAGTACTCCAAAGTGTGGCCAAAACACAAGAAAGTGGATAAAACTAAGCATGAAACATAAAAAATTATAGATACATTTGCAATGTATCACCCTTACGTCCCTTGTGCAATGGTTTCCTAACGGGGGTTTAGTAGCCAAATACACAAAGCATTCCCCTAGGCCCATATAGGTGAAGTGTCATGTAGTGGACGTTCACATGACACCACTAGAAGAATTACACCACAACTTAAATATCAAACTATTGAATCTTTCTCAACACAATTTCACTACTAACAACATGACTTCTCCCATGTCCTCAAGAACAAAACGAACTACTCACAAGACATCATATGCATCATGATCAGAGATGGAATAATGATGTATAACAATCTGAACATAAACAATAATTCAATGGTTCACTCAATAGTATCAACTACAAATAGTAATCAACACCAGGAAAGTTTCCCCTATGAACTATGCAAGATTCAACCCAATTGTTACACCAATATGGAGATGGTGATGAGGGTGCTGATGGTGATGATGGTGGTGATGATGATGATGATGATCCCGATGAAGTCCAGCTTGATGGTGGTGTTGATGGCGACGATCTCCCCTCTTCGGGAAGGAATTCCCCCGGCAAAAATCTGTCTGCCGGAGAGATCTTTCTCTCTCGGTGTTTTCCGCCCCGCACAGGAGGCGGAATCTTTCTGTGGTCGCTCCCCGAGTCTTAGGGTTTCGGGAGGATAATATAAGCGAGAGGGGAGTGCCAGGGGTGGACCAGGGTGGCCACACCACCTGGTGGCGTGGCCTAGGCTGACCCACGCCAGGGGGTGGTGTGGGCCCCCTGTAGCCCATCTCTAGCCCCCCTTCTGTCTTCCTTCGTCTTCTGGAAAAATAGGATTTTCTGTATATTTTCCCGGATTTTCTGATGTTCGCGAATTTTGCCTCCAAACAGCACCTTTTCCATCAGAATCCTGACTACAGCGGTCCATGCTCCAAAAGTCATCAACCATGCAAAAACAGATGAAATAACATAAGTATCACCTCTCAATATGAAATATACCAATGAATAACAGTGAATTATGACATAGAATAGTGATGCAAAATGGACGTATCACAGGGTTGCCAGTGCGATTGCACAATCATGATCCACCCAGAAGTACCCACTCGCCTGAAGTTGCTCCTAGGTCAGGTCATTCATGCGAATGGCAATTCGATCCTTCTCATCCTACGGATGGCGCGAGCTAACAACTATACAAGGCAAAAGCGGAAGCATGAGGACAACACACCATTGCGAGTGACTACAAGAAAAAGATAAGAGTAAGAAAGCTAACATTTAAATTGGTCGCCCAACTGCGTCACCTCCCCCAACAGATATTGTTCTCGGGCGGTGGCCTTCTCTGCCTTCGATTTCCATACATCTGCGTTACCGCGAAGCACGGGCAATTCACACTCCAACTGCTTCACGCGATCACAGAGTCACGAGAGCAGAGACAGCTCATCCACCCTTGAGCGCGGCGGTGCCAAAATGACATCAAGGGGTGGTGAATCCTGAGGTTCCCTTAGTGGTTCACTCAATGTGCCATATCACAAGCCAAGCAAGAAGCAATAAGAAGACTAAAGCGATGCACAAACAAAAGATTCGAGTGCATTCAAGATTAGCAAAAGTATCAGCAGATACACTCGCCAAAAGGCATGTTTTCGACAAGAGACATAAGCTATCTAAACTATTACAAGGGTACTGAGGAGCAACTGGTTTCTTCGACTTGGACTTTGGCTTTGGTGGCCTCATTGAGTCCGTGGCGATATCAGATGCCACTGACTTTCTGCTAGCCCCTGACGCCGCGGCCTTCACCGCTTTCTTGGATCACTGCAACTCCTCAGAGTACTTTGCAACGGTGTTGATCAGCTGCGGCCCATATTTGCCACAACCAGTCGCAAAAGAGCAAAGACTACATGCTGGTCGTCCGCACTGACAGGCATGGACCTTGAGACTGCTGCAGGATCAACTTCGACTCCATGGGCTTGCACCATCGTGAGTGACATTAACACACCAACCAAACGGAGCGAGTTCTTGAAGCCCGTAGGAACGCCTCCGGCAAGTGACTCCACCAGCTCATCAAGATTTTCAATCAACTCAGCCTTGGGTGTCATCTCCTCCCGAAGATGGCTGAGCATGCCTTTAGCCTTGGCGAGCGTACCCTGCACAGCAACGATGCGGTCTTCTACTACGGAGACAATACCCGCCAATGCGTCATCACGATGGAGTGCCTCTGCATCAAAGTTCGGACCGCTAGCATCTACACAAGAATCAAGCATTGGCACAACGTCAGCAGCAAATAGCAGAATCGAAGACAATCGAAAAAGAGGCAGTTGGTAAAATTGCAGACCAGCAAATACCTGAGAGAGCCTTGGCAATCGAAGAAAGATGTTCTTTGAACAACTTCTCCTTAGCTGCGATGGAGGCACGCAGATCCTCTTCGCTTTTGCGCCTCGTCACGCGCCGCGATTGCCTCATCGCGACTCTTCATAGCCGCGGCGAGCGTCTTTTCCATGGTGGCGGTGTCGTGAAGAAGGGCATTATGTTCAGCTGCAAAACAAAAAAAGGGGATAGACTATCAGTCGACTACATAACAACGATGCAGAAGAAGAAGAAGTAAAAGGCACTTACTTTCCACCACGCGATAGCGCGTATCCAGCATTGCATGCTGGCGACCCATCGCAAGCACCTGCTTTGCCAGGTGAGCAGCCTCCTTCACAAGGAGCTATTGAAAAATAAAAACAACAACGGATCAGCAAATGACATAGATAAAAATCGACTGCAATATCAGAAAACAGAGATACTACACTTACATGATCCTCCAATGACTCTGAAGTCGATAGATGAGCAGTCATCCGGGCAACCATCCGATGCTACCCATCGTGTGGAGATCTTGATGAGTTATGCCTGGAGTGGGCCGCCAATGGAGGAGAAGGAGCACGCTCAAATTCTTTCTTGGCCCTGGAGGTCGCGACTCCAGATTCCTTAAAAAATTGGGGAAGATGACGATGCCTGCTGACTGCAAGACCAAACCAACATCAAAAAAAGGCAGCTCCAAAGAAGAAACAAAAAGGAAGACTCGAATACTTACCAATCAAACTTAATAAAGTAAAAGGTTTGATTACCCGACTCTGACGATGATTCCTTCGGCAGCCGCATCCTCTTGCGAGAGGAGGGCACCATGGCACTCACACGAACGGCAGGGATTGGCGACTCCGCACCAACACCTGCACTTTCTGGAGTCGAAGGAGACGACGCATCCGAATCTTCGCTGCACGAACGCTGGCGAGTATCCGGACTACTCGACTCGGGGGCTTCCTCCTCCACATTAGATGGGACGGTTGATTCCGACTCGTCCTCTTCCAAAGCTTGACGAGTAATAACCCCCTCGGGAAGAGGGGGCATACAGGGCGATACCGCCCAATCATGCATACAGAAAACATTAACACAAAGTCAAGCAACGACAAAGAAGCAATCGACAAACAAAGCTACTACGTTGTACAACCGTACCTCATGAGGAGGGTTAGAAGCATCGACCGGAGGAACGACTGGATCACTGGGGAGCACATCCTTCACGGTGTACTTGGTGACCAGTCGAACCCTTTTATCTACCTCACTCGCGGACATGCCATCGGCAGACACGCGAGTGACATCGTCTGCGCCAGCCCACTGGAACATGGGTGTACTCTGGCCTGCAGGGGCTGGACGCGACGACACGGCCATGTACGAATGAGGGCGCAGTCTCCCTCCTCCTTGCCCATGCGACTATCAAGGTCGCAGACGTGTGCATATAGCACCTCTGTCTCCACGGACTCGCCGGGCATAATAACGTTTTTACAGGAGCGCCTCCTCCTGCACAGCGTCGCGGTGTCGAAGGGCGCGAGTCCGTAGTGGTCTCCGTCGGCCTTCTAGTCGCGGACGTAGAACCACTTGTCCCTCCACCCTTGGACGGACATCATCAGATTGATGTCGAAATAGGTGACGGAGGGGTTGACGTGGATACCGCAGACGCCTACATCGTAGACTACGGAGACAGACGCTGATTGGCGCTTCAACTTGAATAGGCGCTTGAAGAGGCCGAAGTGCGGCTCGATTCCGAGCCAGCACTCGCAAATATTAATGTAGCAAGCTACGTGGAGGATGGAATTGGGGGACAACTGATGGAGCTGGACCCTGTAAAAATAGAGAAGTCCCCTAAAGAAAGGATGCAGGGGCAACGAGAGGCTGCGAATGATGAACGCTAGGAACATCACTCGAAAACCGGCAGGAGGAGAGGAGATTACCTCGCTGCCAGGGACACGCGCGTCAGCGACTGCGGATGACAAAACTCCGTCTTGGCGAAGAAGACGAAGCTCTGAGGACTTGATCACAGATGGACGCCATGCGCCATTCATGACGCGAGTGCCCGTGGCTTTCTTTTTTCTGCCAGCGGCGGTGATGGTGCCCGCAGCGGCGGAGCTACCCTTTTTCTTCATCGCAGCAACAGCTGTAGAATCGGCCGCAGCACCTCCCTTTTTCTTCCCCATTCCACGGCTGCGATTTGACCGGAGGAATTAGCTGGGAAATATGCGGAGCTGGTCCAGTGCCACGAAGGAAAGGAGCGCAAAGAAGCAGAGGGACAACGGCAATGGCGATGGAGGCAAAGGATGAAAAGAAGTAGATGTGAAATTTACCGTTGGCGCATCGCTATTTAACCCCCTGGAAGATGCAATCCAACGGCTCAGAAAAACCCTATCAGACGCGTGGCGTTCATTGCGCTCGACACGTGGAGGACCTGAAGTGCGAACCGTCCCCCACTACTCCCATTACGTGCGGAAATCGAGGAGGCGCAGTTAAAATAAAGATTACGCACGACCGGTCAAATCAGAGTCAGGAAATGGGACCCACCGCTCGTCACGTCCAGTCAAACTCGCTCACTCGGGTAACTGAGGTCATGGAATCATCAGCACTGACGTCATCAAAAACTACACAGCAGAAGACTTTGACTAGTTTAGTCCTTTCTCGAGTCTTCGACTCCACCAAGCACTCGGGGGCTACTCCCATACGGAGCGCTAGTCGTGCACCCTAAGATTTTTTGTTCTTCTTTTTGCAGGAACATGGACAATCAAAGCAAACCCAACCACTCGAAACACGGTTCGGCTATGGACATGGGTTACTCCCATAGGGAGCGCCATTAGAAAATTCGACTAAAACAAGCAAACAAAAGACGACAGCAGTCACAAAAGTTCTTTAGTCCCTGCCAGAGTCTTCGACTCAACCAGGCATTCGGGGGCTACTCCCATAGGGAGCATTGGTCGCGCACCCTATGATTATTTGCACAAATTACTATGTGTTAATAACATCCGCACTCGAAGCTTATGGAGACACCGCCTCATGATTTTTCCCTACAAAGAGACTATGTCTCCTGGGTCACCCGAATCATCTCCGCGATGATAAAAATTCGGATGCCACGCTTACAGCATGAAGATAAGACCTGAATAAGGCCTGGCAACACATTCGCTGCGCACTACCAGAATTATAACCGTGCCTACAGGCACGATGAACATGCCTTGACGGACGCGTCGAGTGCTCACACCCATACACTGGAATTCGACTTCTGTAAGACCTCTGTGGCTTGAGTCGAATTACACCAGCATTTTTTCGGATTCGAGTCCGAGGACTCGAGTTCAAGTAGATGGCGTTGTTTTACCCTAAGGTAGTTAACTGATACCGATACATCGGTTCAATTAGGCACGCACATCAACAATCCCTATGACACAAACAGGGCAGTCGAAAAACATACTCAGTCATGCACTCAAAAGGCTTCATAAAGCCTCCAGTCAAATCTGCGATTCCACTAGACACTCGGGGGCTACTGACATGGGTATACCCTATAGGTACTCGAGCTTTGTATATACGGCATGAATGCATAGAGGCCCACGGTGTCTCCAAGGCCCAAATGTGGAACTCGAGTAACCTGTGGACTCTCGATTTCTTGAAGAACAAGAAGGAACTAAAGATAGAAAGTTCAAAGTGGAAAACCCTAACTTGTAACCGACTCGACTTGCTACCCGAGACCTAGCCTATCTATATAAAGGCTAGGAGGGGGCGGCGAGGAGGAGACACGCAACCCTAGTTTCCACAACCCTCACCAGATTTCATCTGCGCACCATTGTAATCTTTGATTCCTTCGATAATTCCACGAGCAGACAAGCAGGAGTAGGGACCTCTACGAGGCCTGAACTTTGGTAAATCTTCGAGTCCCCTGTGTGCTTGTTTGCTAGCCGATAGATGTCTCCAGCGCTCCCTCCTTCTCCAAAACCCAAGTCCATAACAATGGGCATTGATGAGTTAAACCCTCGTCACCATGAGAGAGTTGTACTAGTCAAAGTTTGACTAAAAAGTTTAATCCTTGCCTCATCAATAGTATATCCCGTCAATTAAAAAGTGCCACAAATATCTTTGAAACATGCAATATGCTCATATGGATCAGGATCTTCTTCATTTCCAGTAAATTGTTCTTGTGTAGAATACCAAGTAATAGAGGATTTATTTCAAACCCCCTTGTCTTCTCATTGGAGTTGTCTGTTTTATAAATACCATAGGGCTTCCCAAAATGATTGAGTGGGTTAGCACTAGTAATATGCTCAAACTCCATCATGTTGGTGGAAACCTGTAATTCAAAACAAAACTTAGCAAGACAAAAATAAATAAGCAAAAACTAAAAGACCTACAACGCTTAACTCCCCGGCAACAGCGCCAAAAAAATATTGATGACTGCAAGTGCACATATTGTTTTTAGCTAGTTTTGAAATAAAGATATCGATTCCACAGGAAGAAGGAGTCTGAAGTCTAATAACTCTTGAAATAAATATTACACTAGTAATGCTAAATAATGTTCTAAGTGACAAGATAAAATACGAGTATTGCGTAAAAGGGTGTTTTTGGTTTTTGGTATAAGAGCAATAATAAGTAAAGTAAAACAGATGAATACAGAAAGTAAGTATCGCGTATGTAAGAGAGATTAGAACTACAATTGGAAATAACCGTTCTTAGGGAGTAGCGGATACACCTCTAGCATTATAAGGAACTAAGGTAAATATTATTATCATGAACATTCTTAACTATGTATGTGTGGGAGGAACGCCGTATTTGGACAAATAGGCAGCAACAGCTGCTCACATCATCCTCATAACCACAACAGTCGGCAATCGACAACAATCGAATTACTGAGCTATTAAGGGACGTAATCCCGTAGGACGTATCCCATGGAATGGTTAGTGTTCCGTGAGTTTGCTCGGTTTCCCAAGTTGACAAGTAAGGAGTGCCAACAGCTTTATAGTCACTGTAAGTGCTAACACACCTCCGTCTACCAACAAGTAGTTCCCTCAATCAAGACCCCATGAGAGGAAAATATTGAAAGGTCGACTTCTCTCAACATCAAGATGAAGACAATCTAACACATGGTCACACTGATGAATATCATAATAAACTTTATCTTATTTCAATCTTATACTAGGGTTTCTCCATCTCCCAAAGAACTAATGATCTACTAAGACATGGAGGCAATCAACATCATGGCAATAACAATGGAATTTATCATAGATGAATATTACTTGTATAATTCCACAACGAGTATGGAAATTACAACAAGATCTAGACAAGATGTAGATGGGATGGATGGATATGGTGGTGATGCAGTGGTGGATGATAAAGATCAATGCCTTAGCCTCCCGGATCTATGCAGGGCGAAGATGGATCCCTGGTGGACGAGTTCCCTCTTCAGATGCCTTCTGGAGGTGAGGTTTCTGCGATTTCTGAGTGTTCTGTATGTCGTCTCCCTGATCGAGTTGCATGGGGTGAAACTATTTGAGGAGGTGATGGTGGTGCCAACTGTAACGCGGGAACTATACGGCCGGAAAATTTATTCGCGCCGTATAGTTGGTCGTTAAACCGTTTGTCTCCCTTGATTTCTTCGGGTTTTCTTCTGGTATTATTAATATTTCCCAAATAAGCGATTTACGTTGTTTTTGAATCCTTTTCTCCTCAGTACAATTGCTTCAAGAATTGTGTCCATTGTATCCATCATATGTCCTGATCCTGGCGAAAACAGACATAAAATGTTCGTGGGAGCGCCGTAAAATACCAAGATCCTACATCTACAATGCAAAATAACACTATAAAACATGATGCAAATATGCACTCATCAGGAGGGAGTGTGGAGTCCCTTACCACCAAATATTTGGGGAAAGAGGTTGGACGCCTCTATAAAAAGAGAACCATCCCTATCTTAGAGGGGTTCGATCCCCGTGATCACAAAACCCGAAGGTTACATCCACCATTGTTCCCTCATGAAGCGTCGCAAGCAATACAACAAACCAGGAGTAGGGACTTTACCTCCTCAAGTGTTGGGGGGATTACCCTAGGTAGGGTCAAGCTAAGGTATAAGGACAAGGTCCACCGAAGCATAAATCGGCCACAGCATGAGCTAGTTGAGGTATATGAGGGCCGGCCGAGTTATGGACGAGTTACCCTAGGCTAGACAGCACCGGCAAGACTCAACCGACATATATGGTATGTCGGCATGATGTCTGGTTTGTTTCATCTTTGCAGGTACTGTCTTGGCCGAGTTAACTGGACTGGGGCAGAGTCATGGGTTGGCGTGCATAAGAAGGAGTGAGCCAGCCCCAAGGTCAGCAACAAGGTACAGAGGAACATAGACAGACCAGAGGGTCACATACGTGACAATCTCTTACCCCAATGGTCAGGGAGCATGGACTCTGATCCATAGCCGCGTAGAGGCTGGTGTTGTGGTATTGCCGACGAGTACGCCATCTAGAGGTCCTCATAGAGCGTGTTTAGAGACGTGGGGTAAGGCAGAGAGTTGGTGGGTATGAGGTAACACATCTTACCCAGGTGCAATTCCTATAATGGTGGCAGAACTCTACTCCTGCAATAAATCACTATAATGGCAATATGCCGAGTTACAAAGATCGGTAAACTGTGCGAGGGTTTTGTGTATCGTTTATGACGTTGTGCCCTAAAGGCTCCCATAGGTCCAGCTTATAAAGGAACCATAACCTAGGGTTACAGAGAAAGGACCTTGCTGACAACGTAAAGAGTCCCACACTAATACTAACTAGTCTTCGTGTCTTGTACTCCAAGGCTCCGAGTATGTCAGTGACTCCTACGGAGCCTTCCTTCATACGGCATGGGCCGGCCTTCTGGATCCATCTAACTGGGCTGCCCATCAGGCCATAGGCCATGCTACCAACTGTGGGCGACCAGTGTTAGCCAGATTAGAAACATGCTATGGTGATACCCATTTAGCATATCCCAATAGTAGCCCCCAGAGAACTTTGAGATCTTACGTCGGCTTGGCTATTGGTCTTGAATGCTCCGTCTAGATAATGTCAACAATCCATCAGGGAATATCTCGAAGTTTTCCCAAAGAACCCTACAATCCTCTCTGTCTTTGTAATGTAGCTAGAGATTCTTTGAGTCTTCGCTTCTAGAGCCAGATACCTTTCGTCTTTGATGGAATCTTCAGATCTGACCTCTTCACTTCAACGGTCATAGGATGACGTAGGCTACAGCCTACGCTACCTCGAAACTCAGAGAAGGAAGTGAATCAATCATTAGCTATTTTTAAGCGCGCAATATCTAAAACATTAAAGCTGCAAAGACGGAGGACGTGGTGAAATTACCGCGCACGCTCATCTCCACGTCGGCAACACTTTGTCTGTTGGATCTTTCTACACAAATCTTGATGCTGGGTCTATATATATTAACTGCGGCTTAGGCTTTTACTTTTACCCGCATTCTTTCCTCCACCTTCGTCTTCCTCTAGCAGTGCGACCGTTCGAGCTTTCCGACGAAAAACCCTAACCAGAGCTTCCTACCCCCTCCACCGTCCTTCCTATGTGCAATGGCCTCCAGCAGCATTGCTCCCTCAACGACGGTGACTCCCGAGGATTCCATGTAGCCATCCAAGGGAGTGACTGTCCCACCGGAGGGGATCGTCGTCCCTACCTCTGCCGTGGTGGAGACCACCAGCGTTGACCAAAGACGGGTGGCGCCAGATGCTGCAGAAGAAGGTGATTCCCACAAGGGAGTGTGGAGGGGCTCTGACCTCTCCGTTGAAGATCTGCAAGAACTCATCGCCGAGGGATATCTCCATGTGAAGGAGGGGTTGTTCTTGCAGACGGCACCGGCCGGCGAGGTGACTCCTTTTTCTCGAGAGGAGAGAAGGTGTCCCTCAAAGATCAGCTGGTACGTGGCGTACGCCTACCAATCTCCGACTTCTTCCTAGACGTCCTTTGTTATTTACGGGTACTCCCGCACAATCTATCTCCCAACATGATCCTTCTACTTAGCAACTTCATAGCTTTGTGCGAAGGATACCTAGGAATCAAGCCTAGGTTAGATTTGTTTGTCTACTTTTTTACCGTCAAGAGAGAATCTGTAGAGTCCAAGGAGGAACTGTGGATCTGTGGAACAATTATCTTTAAGACCCGGCCTAGCCGGCGCTTCCCCGACATCGTGGGCCACGAGTCTTGTAAGAACTAGCAACGTACATATTTTTATGGCCCAGACATTCCTCTTCCTAACTATCTAGAGACGTATCCCAACTTTGTCGATGGAGCTGTTGCCGAAGCACCCACCTGGAGGTCCCAAGTCTCCCTCCCGTTCGACAAAGAATCCAACCGCGCCACAAGGCGTATCGAGTGGCTCATAGAAGGAGGTCTGACTGGCTTGTACCTAGCCATGTGATGGTTCACTAGGAGGATCCAACCCCTGCAGCATCGCGCCGAGCTGATGTGTATTTATTCCAAGGATAGAAAAGATCCCATGCGAATTTCGCCTGACAACTTCTACAACAACACTATCAAGCTCCGTCTTAAGGACATGGTCAAGATAAAGGATAGGAAGCATGGCTTCAAGATCATATATGACATGTTCGAATGCGGAAAGTGCCTAGACGTAGCTTATGTTTCCTTTGTTGCTCGTTATATATAATCTCAGGTTTTTTCGTCTTGAAGTCACCAATCTAACACTCCTTTGTCTTATAGATGGCGACCTTGGTGGCGGATCAAATATCCTCCCAGTTCTATGATCCCAAGCTGAAGGATATTTAGGTGGTGTCCGATGACGATGCCTCCAAGGATCATCCAGCTCCGGCAACATGAAAGCGGAATAGATCCACCTCTAACGCTGCTGCCGAGGGCAAGAAGAAGAAGAAATCGGAGAGTAGAGTGTCCTAGAAATCCACTGCCGCCTTAGAGGTGGAGAAGGAAAAGTCTACTAGCATCCCCTTAGCTAGGTCGCCTGCTATAGTGTAAGTTCATTCATTCTCCAACTTTAATATTTGTTGCACCTATTCAATTCATATACTTATGCTGAGTACATTTCAGGAAACAATCTGTTGTTGGCCTGAAGCGATCCTCCAAAGATGTTGGTGGGTCCAAAAATATTCGCGATATGTTGACCAATGATATAGTAGTCAAGTCTTCTCCCACCAGTGCTCCCCCTACTCCTGCCGCTAAGCCTGTTACATGTCCCATTGGGCCTTCATCCCCCATCATCCCTGAAACCTCTATCCTAGAGATTGACATTGATCTGATGACGGATGTCTCAAGCTCTATCGACATTGATATTATGCCTAGTGGCCAGGACACACAGGAGAGGACTTCTTCTAAAATGGCTGAAGCTCCAGCTAAGGATGCCATCGAGAAAGGAAAGCAAGTGATGGAGGGAGCATAGGAGGAAACGGCCAAAGCAACAGAAAAGGCAGGAGCCTCTGAGCCATCGACTGCCATCGTCACACAGCAGGCGGCTAGGGCATCATCCTTGCCTCCAGCTTTGACAACTCCTCTAGCTTTGACTCCTCCAACTTTATGCCTTGACAATCTCATCAAAAAGGCATTTGCTATTTATAAAAATGCCCTTCCATGACTCATACACTCACCTGGCCAACAATCTGAAGGTTATTTCCATTTTAAGTTTCTGAACTTTACTTCTTTTACTTTGTAATATATCCCATTGTAGCGCCCGAGCTTTTAGGCGGGAAACCATCGTCTTTTGGCCTGAGTGCTCTAGAGAACTAAGTGTATAACTTCTTAGTGTAGCCCCCGAGTTTCTAGTTTAGAATGAAAATTCTGGCGAGACAATCTAAAAGAGAACACTTGTTGACTAAAATTTGTTACTATAGCCCCCGAGTTTCTAGTTTAGAATGGAAATTCTGGCTAGACAATCTAAGAGAGAACACTTGTTGACTAAAATTTAATACCGTGGCCCAGAGCATTCAGTTGAAACTAGATAGTTCCGATTATATTCTCTAGAGAAGCTAAACATGTTGTCTTCTTACAGAATGAGAATATCCGAATAATTGCCACCAACGAGAGGTTTGCTAACTTGCGGAAGGAACTGGACCTTGAACAGGGTAAAACAACCTTCCTAAAGCAACAGATCAAAAATAGCCAGAGTATGTTTCTTTTTAACAGCTCTTTGCTTTTCTCATGACTCAATTTTCTTTAGCTTCTCGTAATGTTGTCCATTTTCTATTTTATAGAGGCCATTGCCAAAGCCAAGAGCATCATCGAGCAATCCAAGCATATCCAGGAGCTTGATGATGAAACTAAAATTTTGAAGAAGGACCTGGCTGAAGCTGTCAAGGGCCATGAGAAGGCGATGAAGGCAATGCAAGTGTCTACTAACGCCGAGATGCAGCGCCTGAAGGATGAGATGGAACACCTCAAAGGTCAAAACCAAACTACTAAAGATAAGAATGATCGGAACCTTGAGGCGTACAAGAAAGTCCAAGAGGAGCATGACACCTTGGCGGAGATCTGCAAGAAAGCAGAGGCGAGCATCTTTCATAACCTTCCTCCGACTTTGTCAATTTATGTAAGATGGATACTTTTATTATTGTACTCATGATCTTTTGTCTCTAACGAAAACACAACCCCCATTGGTTTATCCAACATGGGTGAAGGTGCTCCTGATCCAAAAGAATGCATGATTCTTGCTGGAAAATTCATCAACACTACCATCGCCCAAGCCAAGGAGATAACACAGCCCCTGGGCATCAACATCAAGGCGGCAGAATTAGCGGCCAAGTACTCGGAGATCCTGCACCGAGCCCCTGAGAAAGTGAAGGACTGGAAATCCTCTTGCGTCTGGGTTGGTGGAAGGATGACCTTGTCCTTGGTCAAGGCGCACTATGACAATGCCAAAATTTATCTGATAACCTCCGGCATGCCGAAGTTTGACGAGAAAGGAAAGGAGATTGATAACGATGCTATTTGGAACTCCCTCGCCGGCTACGACACCAAGGTTGCCAAGATGGTCAAGGCAGATGTCTACGTGCCTACCATAGAGATGGATGAGGATATGGCATCTTCTGAGTCTAGACCTGGCCCCTCCGAATTTGATGAACACTCTAGGCCTGGCTCTCTTGTTGATGATGCAGCCACAAAGTCCCCTACAGTAGGGCCATAAAATAATGTTTGTATTAAATTGTATCTCTGCAATGTGTATGCGGAAAAACTGTTGAATTTGTAAGGCGGAAAAAACTTGTACTCTAGTTTCCTGCTACTTATCTGTTTCCAGCATGTATATATTTTTTAAGCAAGTGCTGCCTTATCCATTATTCTGGTTCGTATGCTTGACCTTTTGTGAGACGGAAGACTCACAACACAGAACTATGCTCTCAGGCGATGATGCTTAATAGCACCATCAAGAACCTAAGAGCAAAATCACTGGCTTTGAGTGCCGAGCAGTCGCTACTCTGGAATCCACATAAAAACTTCAGAAAACGTGTAGACCAGAAAATTTAAGCTAACGCCTGTAGGCGGAATTTTAACAAGTGCAAATTAAAACTTCCACACAAAGGGTTTATATGATCCAAAAATGAAAACTAAAGGAGGTAAACGACTCAGGAAATATGAGTGAACTAAATGCTTTATTTCATCCATCATATAAAAAACTTATTACATAATATAAAATATGCTAAGTGTAAAAGGGACGTAGATGTGTTATGTTCCATGGCCGATCTATCTCCGAGTAATCATCATCGGAGTCACGTTTCTTGAGCTTGCGAATTTTTGTCCTATCTTTCAACTCGTGGATATCGACGAGGTAATAGGAACCATTGAGCAATGCTTTGGTTATGACGAATGGTCCTTCCCAAGGCAGGGATAGTTTCTATGATTGCTCCTGCTTGAGTCTAAGCACCAGATCCTCCTCTTCAAACGAGTGATGCCTAATGCAGCGGCTATTGTAAGCAAGTAGATTCTGCTGGTAGATGGTGGATCTCTGGCATGCCAGCACGTGCTCTTCATTGAGTAGGTCCACAGATAGGCGTCTAGATTCTTCAGTGTCATCCTCCTTATAGGTGGCGACTCTTGGTGCATCGTGGAAGATGTTGGATGGTAGGACTGCTTCTGCTCCATAAACCACAAAGAAAGGGGTCAAGTCGGTGGATCTATTGGGTGTTGTTCTTAAACTCCATAATACAGATGGTAATTCCTCCGCCCAGGCTCCAGCTTCTCTGTCTAGTGGTTCCTCTAAGCATGGCTTGATTCCGTGTATAATTAGTCCATTGGCCCTTTCTACTTGTCCATTTGACTGTGGATGTGCCACAGATTCTAGGTCAAGGCAGATATCTTTTTCATGATAGTACTCCTCAACTTCTCTAAGAGATAAGTTTCTGCCGTTGTCGGTTATGATGCTGCGTGGGAGACCAAATCTCACCACTAGATGCCGGACAAATTTCAGGGTTGTTGCCCCATCGAGCTTTCTAATGGGTTTAGCTTCAATCCATTTTGTAAACTTATCCACTGCTACTAGCAGGGGTGTAAATCCACAAGGTGCTATTTGCAAAGGTCCCACCATGTCCAGCCCCTAGACTACAAATGGCCAAGTTATTGGTATGGTTCGCAATTATTCTGCTAGGACATTTGGTTGTCTTGCATAAAACTCGCACGCTAGACATGTTTGCACCAACTTGTCGGCGTCCGCCTTGGTAGCTAACCTGTAGAATCCTTGTTGGAAGGCCTTGGCCACCAACGATCGGGGAGCGGCGTGATGCTCGCAATCTCCGAGATCTATTTCTCTAAGGATGTCAATACCTTGCTATTGGGAGACGCATCATAGGAAAACTCCTGTGGTACTTCTTGTGTATAGATGGCCGTCAATGATGACGTAGCCTTTTGCTCTTCGTACTATTTGCTGGCTTTCGATTTCATCGGCGGGCAAAAGTCCTTCTTGTAGATAGTCCATGAACAGTTTCGTCCAAGCCAGAGAGGTCACTAATCCTGAATTAACAAATGAGTCCACTCTATCTGGATTGTCGCGGTCCACTCCCTTCACGGATGGTGTCCATAAATGCTCCAGGAAAACGCTTGGCAGAATTGGTTGGCAAGCTGATCATTCTCCTGCCTTTTGACGTATTTGACTTCATAGCCATCGAAGCACTTGGCCATTTCGTCTACTTCATCTCGATATGCCACCATCATAGGGTTCCGTGCATTCTAGGTGCCAGCCACTTCCTGGGCCACCAAGTCAGAATCTCTGCAGCAAACTATGCACTTGATGCCAATACCCTTGGCTACCCAAAGTCCGTGAATGAGGGCCTCATACTCCGGCATGTTGTTGGTAGCGTTGAAGTGGATCTGTAGGACATATTGCAATTCTCCCCTATTGGTGATTGTTGGGGATATACTTTCCGGGTATCCTCACAGTTCCTCACTGACCAGGATGGCCCACTTCGGGTTAGAGCTTTGCTTCACGAGCGGCCCAGTCAGGGAGAAAAGACGGAGTCCAATCCGGTGACGGGAAGGCCCAGAAGACTTACCGACTTAGGCCCATAGTGTTACTTGTAGTCCAAGATGTACTCTGTAATCGACTCTTAGTCATAGTCGGATAGATCTCTCGTGTAAACCCTAGGCCGGATATCCATATAAGCCGTCCTAGGGAGAGCCTTTAGGGCACACCTTAGTAGTCTACAATCTCAACTCGCACAGGCGAAACCTTTGTAACCCATATTCCGGCTCTGCCGTATTACTGGATTGCTAGCAGGAGTAGGGTCCATCCAAGCCGGTGGATTTGAACCTGGGTAAACTTGTGTGCTCACCATCCCGGAACACCGTACGTCTCATACCCCTCTCTTCCGCACGCCTCGAGGACCCCCTCATGGCGTACTTGTCATTAATCCGACGACAGTTGGCGCCCACCGTGGGGCATGTGAGCTTCGGATCTGGGTTCCGAGCAGAATCTGCAAGAATCGGAATCGGCGAGACCATCGCCGTCGGTCGCATCCTCTACGCCAGCGACGTCCCTCTCATCGTTCTTGACGAGACCTGGATTCCGGCTAGGGAGGCCGTGATTGCCTACACAATCATGTATTTTGGCGAGATCGACGTTTTTATCGGTTTCGCCGAACCTGTCCCACCCACCCCAGCGGTGATGATAGAGGTAGAAGAATCTTCTGGATCCCCTCTATCTGCGGAGGCGGCAGAGTTCCGGATCTCAGAAAACCCTAATCCCACCCAGCCTGCACCAGTTGCGGAATTATTCGAGAAATCCGACCCTGAGGAAGACCTAGCGGTCAAAGTCGAACCTTGAGTGGATCTCCTTAGAGAGTCCGGATCCCAGATCGTCCCACCCGCGGAAGTCGAGATCCAGGAGGAGCATATCAACGACATGGATTCTGGCTCTGATGACACCAGGACAGACAGGCCTTTCCTAAGGTACACACTGTGATGTATGATAATGCAAAACTCAAGCGTAGATGCAATTCTCGAGACCATCAAAAGTTTCGATGAAGCTGATCGTGAGAGCCGCAGGTACCTCAGGAGGAACGCAACGCACTTTGTCAGATATGTTGGATCCGGATCCGGCCTTGCCAATGCTGGAGACAACACCGACTCTATACTAGAGGCAATTGGAACAAACACCGACGTACCCGCATCCTCTGATGAATCGATGACGTCGGCAGATTTCTGAAAGTTCTCCGTGGAATATGAAGAGGAGTATAACTTCAAAGCTGCAGAGGAAGGAGAAGCCATGGATGAAGGATCCAGGGAACACTCTCCCAAAGCGCAGGATGACATAGAAGTCGGAGACAATCCCGAAGTCCAGATGTCCGAAAGTACCGATCAGAGCTTGACTCTGGGAAATGGGCCCAAAGCCGTCTTTGCTACCGGCGCTTCCAAGAAGGCAAAGAAGAAGAACAAGAAGAACAAGACCCTGGCAAAAGACCCTCTGATAGAGGAGGTGATTGCCGAGGAATATGAGGAAGACTCGGATGGAGCACTTATCCTAGAAGAGCCGAAAAAGAGGAATCGGTGGATGGACACGTGATCACTGAAGGTGCGTGTAAACTCATCGATGCTGCATTAACCACACCTATCCCTATAGCTACAGAACTTACTGATGAAGAGCTGGACGAAAGGGCCCAAGCCCTAGAAGCGCGTTGTCAACAACTCCTAAATGAAGCTAAAAACATCGAGGGGGAAAAGAAACGCATGGCAACTAAGGATTACATGTCTCGGTTGCATCAGAAGACACAGAAACATTACACAGGTGATGGTAAATTTTCGGAAGTAAACAGGGTCCTCTTTGAAGGAGATCCAGGGATGCCTCGTCTCGACAGCAAAGGAGATCTGGTGTACCCAACACTGGTACAGAACACTGTCGCTGCTCGATATATCCTGTCAAACAACCCAGGCCTAGAAAAGGTTCGATTGGGCATCAAGCTACTCACCAAGGGTCTGGAGCAACAGATGGCTGCGAAATCCGGGAGTGCAAAACTGGTCTCCAAATCCGACAAATGTCACAACGACTCAGCCTGGAATGATATAAGGCCCTAGCGTGTTCCGGAACAGCATCACCGCTCTGACCGACGGGAAGACAACTACTCCAGAACCGGATCATCAGGACAGCATCGCAGACCTGCACGTGACTAGAGCAACGTCGCTCCAGCGGCCGAACAATAGGCCATTGCTGCACTGTATCCGAGGAATCCTCCCCGACATGAGTCGAACGATCAAAGGGGAGAAGATAAAGAGAAACGTCGGGAGGAGGATCGTCAAAAAATGCCAAATCCTAGACACGCAAGACGTCCTGTTGAGCCTCACCGTAGTGGGAACGACGGACGAAGGAACGACGGAAACCATGCGAGGACAAGATGGCACGGGGCTTGTCGTAGTGAAGACCCTCCTGGGAACCGAAATAATGACGCTCCGGACGGAGGCCGACGAACAGCCGGAAACAACCCAGCTGCCCCACCCTCTCCACCAAGTAGTCATCACAACGGCTCTCACGAAGGACAAGGATAACGACGTGATGGAGGAGGTGGTGGCAGAAGTCGAAGTCCGGCTCCAAGGCACCGCAGCCACAACCGACATTCGGGACGATCTCTATCCCCGAACGACGCAAGACACAGGATCAACTCCAACATAGAGGCGCGGCGCTACGAAAAAGATGATATCTACATGGGCCCAAAGTGCTTTGGACCACGTATCAGAGCTACAAAATTCCCGAAAGGATTTGCTATCTCAAGACATATCCAAGCCTACGGTGGCATTGCTCGGCTAGATACGTGGCTACAGGATTTCTTCCAAGCTTACTACATCGCCAAAGGCGGAAACAGCCTGGTCGCCATCCGATATCTCCCACTTATGTTGCAGAAGACGGCACGATCATGGCTTAATGAACTTCCGGATAACACCATCCACAACTGGTATGACATGCAAAGTGCGTTCTTTCGGAATTTCGAAGGCACATACCGGAGGCCCTATACGGTTGGAGACCTACAGCGTTGCACCCAGAAGGCCAGAGAAACTTGTCGGGATTACCTCGGATGATGGATCGACACCAAGAACTCCTGTGAAGGAGTAAATGATCAAATTGTGATTGAAGCTTTCATTGCAGGTCTCCCAATTGGTCTACTGCGCCATCGCTTGAAGTGTGACAAGGTCACTGATTTGGGAGAGGTGATAGAAATAGCGAGCAAGTATGCAGATGCTAACGATGATGCAGAGGGATTACTCGATGCCCTAGTTGTGCCATAGTCGGCAAAACAACCAAAGCAACAAGCTCAGAAGAGTAAAAATACCTCGGAAGAAAAACCCAACGCGGAAACGGCAGTGGTCACTGCTACTTTCGGGTCTGGAGGATGAGGAGGACGTGGCGGAGGCCGCGGGCGTGGCTGTGGAACTTCAAGAGTCCAAGGTAGGGGAGACCAACAACCAGGCAAAACCTACTCTTGGCCCGACATTGCCAATAACCCATGTGTGCATCACTTAGACGCCAATGGGGGCTCGTCCCACATCAACACCGAATGTCGTTTCAATTACGACATCAAAAGAGATGACACCGCAGGCTACAAAGCTAAGCGGAAGAAGGGAAAGAAGAATCCCGAAAAAGATAAAGAGACCAAGGAAGATTCCGACATGGAGGAAGCTGATGCTTCAAATCCCAAGCTAGAAGGGAAGAAAAATTTTCCGACCAAGAAAGACACTTATGTCACCTTCCTCGGATCTCAACTAGCAAAGGTCAAGAAAGTAGTTCTACATGAGCTCAATGCAACAGTTCCGGCTGTCCCTCAATTCTTGGACTGGTCGGAAGTGGCAATCACATTTGACCGCGCTGATCATCCGCCTAAGTTGCATAGGCGAGGAAAATACGCCTTAATCGTCAATCCACTTATTGACGGTTATGGTTTCTCCAGGACCCTCATGGATGGCGGCAGCAATATCAATATTCTCTATGTCGAAACACTACGCCGGATGAAGATCTCGGAGACCCAGCTGAACCATAGCTTTGTGATATTTCACAGAGTTGTCCCACGAAGACAAGCTAATTCCCTTGGGGGAGATCACTTTGGATGTTACCTTTGGAACTCCAAAGAATTATCAGACGGAGGCACTTTCCTTCGAAGTAGTCCCGTTCAAGAGCGGGTAACACGCTATATTTGGACGTCCGACTTACTGGGCTTTTATGGCTCGTCCGTGTTACATTTACAATATGATGAAAATTCTAGGTCCCAACAGCGTAATCACTATCAGGGGAGACCTGAAGAAAGCGTGAGAGTGTGAGGATGGAAATGCCGCCTTTGCGAAAGCCGTGTTGCACGCCCAGGAGTACCAGGAGATCAAGAAGAGCATAGACCCGTCCGAGATGCCTGCAACGAAGAAGGAGGTGACAAAGTCAAATCCGGAGTTTAAGGCATTAGAAGAGACGAAGAAGACGCCATTGAAGGATGATGACCCCTCCAAGGTGACCCAGATAGGCGTAGGCCTAGGTAGCACATAGGAAAGGGCGCTCGTCAAGTTCCTCCAAGCAAATCAAGATATCTTCGCATGGCAGCCATCTGACATGACAGAAGTACCTAGGGAACTTGCCGAGCACTCTTTAAATGTAAACCCGAACGCTAAAACCATCAAACAGTCCTTACAAAGTTTCGGCGATGAAAAGCGTAAGGCAATATCTATGGAACTAGCACGGCTCGAGTTAGCCAGATTCATAGAAGAGGTCATCCACACTAAGTGGTCGGCCAATCCTGTAATGGTCCCTAAAAAGGACACCACTGATTTAAGAATGTGTGTTGATTATGCTGCCTTGATCAAGGCTTGTCCAAAAGATCCATTCGCTCTGCCTAGAATTGATCAAGTTATCGATTCTACGGCAGGCTCGGAGCTCCTCTGTTTTCTCGACGCATATTCCGGTTATCACCAAATCCCGATGAAGGAATCTGACAAAGTCAAAACTTCATTCATAACCCCCTTCGGAACCTTCTGTTTTGTTACGATGCCCTTTGGACTGAAGAACGCAGGAGCTACGTACTAGCGCACGATGCATTGTTGCCTCCATGACCAACTCGGACGCAATGTACATGCATACGTGGATGATATTGCGGTGATGTCGAAAAAGAAGGAAACGTTGATTTCCGACTTGGAGGAAACATTCGCCAATCTATGAGAATACAACATTATGCTTAACCCGAAGAAATGTTTCTTTGGAATACCAGCCAGAAAATTGTTAGGTTTCATCGTGTCTCAAAGAGGCATAGAGGTGAACCGGGACAAAATCAAGGCTATACTCAATATTTCCAGGCCAACTTGCCTGAAGGATGTACAAAGACTAATTGGTTGCACTGCTGTAGTCAATCGGTTTGTAAGCCGGCTTGGTGAACGAGCCGCACCATTATACAAACTCCTGAAAAAGACCAAGGATTTTGTTTGGACTGACGAAGCTGAAGCTGCACTACAAGACCTGAAGAAAGTACTCTCATCTGCTCCTATCCTTGCTGCGCCGGAACCACAGGAACAGATGTTGCTCTATCTTTCTACGACAAACAAGGTCGTTGGTATCGTTATGGTGGTGGAGAGACCGGAGGAAAATCAGGAACACCAGGTGCAGCGTCCGACTTACTTTGTCAGCGAGGTCCTGTCAGAATCCAAACAGCGGTATCCGCACTATCAAAAGTTGGCTTATGGTGTTTTTCTAGCATCTCATAAGCTACGACATTATTTTCAGGAGCATCCAATTACCGTGGTAAGCACAGCTCCCATGAGAGATATAATCAACAACAGTGACGCCACAGGACACGTCGCCAAATGGGGCATAGAGCTTTCAGCTTTTGATATTGAGTATAAACCTCAGACAGCAATCAAATCCCAGATCCTTGCTGACTTTATCGCTGATTGTACAAAGACGAAGGAGAATATGACCCTCCCTAAGTCGGAATATTGGACCGTCTAATTTGATGGATCTAAGGCTCGAGGGGGCTCGGGGGCTGGCGTGGTGCTCAAATCACCCCAAGGAGATAAACTTCTATACGTGTTGCAGATCCACTTCACAGCAACAAATAATATTGCCGAGTGTGAAGCACTACTGCATGGAATCCGGATTGCTAAAGATATTGGCATCCGACGTTTGATGTGTTACGGAGATTCGGATCTTCTTGCTCAACAAGTGTCAGATATTTGTAATGCAAATAAACACATGGCAGCTTATAAAGTTGTTGTGGATGATTTGTCTAAATCGTTCGAAGCGTTTGAGGTTCAACACATCCCTCGAGCAGAAAATAGGAAGCAGATGCACTATCTCGGATAGGTTCTACGCGGAAAGAGGTCCCGGATGGCGCTTTTTTGGAGCACCTCAAAGTGCCCTCAATAAAGGGAGTAGATGAGGAATATCCGACCAAATCTGACTCACCTTTGATAGCAGTTCTAGCTATAATTCCCAGCTGGACCCAACCCTACCTTGATTATTTGGTAGATGGGAAATTACCCGAAGACGAGGTTCTGAGCCGACAGATTATTCGACGAGCGAAAGCCTACACGATAGTTAAAGGTGAGCTCTATAAGCGGAGTGTTTCTGGGGTTTTTCAATGCTGCGTGTCTCCGGAAGAAGGAGTGGAAATCCTAAGAGAAATCCACGAAGGAGAGTGTGGACACCACGCTGCAGCCAAATCTTTAGTGGTAAAAGATTTTAGACACGGATTTTTCTAGCTTACAGCTCAGGCAGATGTCGAACGATTAGTCAAGACGTGCAAAGGCTGCCAAAAGTACGCCAAACAAGCTCATGTTCCAGCTGATCAGCTGCGAACAATACCTATAACATGGCCTTTTGCGGTCTGGGGGCTTGATATGGTAGGACCATTTAAACGAGCTCCAAGTGGATTTACTCATCTCTTAGTGATGGTGGATAAATTCACCAAATGGATCGAAGCTAAACCTGTCAGTAGTTGTGATGGAGCAACAGCTAAAAGATTTGTCGAGGATGTTATAATCCGGTATGGTTATCCGCATAGCATTATCATGGACAACAGGAGTAACTTCTCTATGGGAGAATTGGCCGAATTCTGCAATGAGCAAAATATCCGGCTTGACGTTGCGTCAATCGCACATCCACAGGCTAACAGACAAGTCGAAAGAGCAAATGGTTTAATCCTACAAGGCCTAAAACTGAGACTCGAAGCACCACTACGACGTGCTGCGGGGGCTTGGGCAGAGGAATTACCGATCAACACTTCTCCTAGAGTGGCCGTGTATATTGAAGAGGATGCCGAGATTTCCCGACAAAATGATCTCGACTTAGTGGAAGAAGTTCGCGTCGTTGCTGAAATGAGATCAACAGCCTATTAGCTAAAGTTACGCAAGTATCATAGCCAGAGAGTCCGAAACAAATCTTTCAATAAAGGCGATTTGGTTCTCCGGCTTGTGCAACAAAGAAAGCACAAACTTTCCCCAGTATGGGAAGGGCCCTTTTTAGTTAGTCGAGTATTGCACAATGGTTCGTACTACTTAACTGACATGAGGCCAGTCAAAGAAAGACCTGCTACTAAGAAGAGAAAGAGAGCTAGAGGCAGTAGAAATCCGGACGAGTTAGATAGACCATGGAATATTGCTCAGCTACGTCCCTTTTATTCTAAGTGTATCCTTCTTTGTAATCATATATTTATACATGTTCTGTGAGAAATAAAAGTTCTGGTTGCCTCAAGTTTTTCTGAGAAGTTTTTACCATCTTATTTCCAAATGATCATGTCATAGTCGAAAATCCCAGAATGCTTGAAAATACTTTATGTTCATGTTCGTTCTGGTTTAGATTTCTGATTCTATAATTGCTACCCTCGGGTATAACTCTAAAATTTCTAGTCTTTACTTTGGTTATTTGTATGATTGCCAGATGCGGGTATTTTCCGAGTAGTGAATTGTTGGTACTGGAAGCCGGCTTTGTTTCCGAGTTTAAACTGGTTTAGCAATTGAGCTCCATTGCTCGGCAAAGTTTCTGGGCAGAAGGTTTAGCCGGCTCACGAAAGGGACGAGGCGGAAAGCCAGATAAACGATAAGTATAGGCAAAAAAAGTTCAAGTGCTTATGTAAACATTTCAGGCACACAAAAATTTAAAGCCAAAAGTGCTGAATAGATGAAAAGCTTAGCACTAGCAAAGTTATAGTACTGCATATTTACAAATCCATCATGTTTTTTCAGAATAATACAAATATTTCTGGCAATCTATGATGCAGGTGGAGAAGAAGGAGATGCCGGCTTGCTGGATACATCGCCTTGATATTGTTCCGAGATGTCCACATCCTAAATAGTGCGGTCATCGTCAGAAACTTCTGCTTCTTTTGGCGGTGGAGGCGGAGTGTCCACGCGGGTGAAGAAAGGAGTGTCGTAGCTGGTCAAATCAGCCACTTGACACCCATATCTGGCATAGGAGTCCATAATAGCCTTGATGTCCTGCTCCTGGCCTTCTTCATCCACTCTAGAATACCCTCTGGTCACTTGCCATATCTCCATGCTTCCATGGTGGGTCATGACCATGGTGAGAGCGTTATGCACTGCGGATCGCGCGTAGGACATATTCCAATCCTGGACAAGCTAAGGCATCTCCTTCGCCTTGTCCCGCACCTGAAAATCCGACATGCTATGCATGTCCAGAATCTTGAGTCATCAAGTGGAAGTCATGAAGCAGGTCACCGACTTGGGTAAGCCAGTGGATGCGGGGCTCGGCGGAGGTGGAGTCCGTCAAGTTCAGAGGACCTATATACAAAACGGTTAAGAAAATCCAACATTGAAAGAAGTCGAAGAAAATGGACAAGTCAGACAGATGGAACATACCGAAGATGACATTGTCAATCTTGGTCTTCTCTTCCCGAAGACTCCGGAGTTCAGCCCGGAGCGCCTCGAAAAGGTCCTTCTCTCTGCACAACTCATTATTGAGGTCCGAGATTTTCTGATCTTGAGTGGCAATCTTGCGATCGCGCTCGTCAGTAGCCATGGAGGAGGACTCGAGAACTTGAGTTATGCTCTTCTCATGATCTGCTTTGAGCTTATCCAGCTCTTGGTGAAGTTCCTTGTTCTCCACCACCAAAGTTTTGAGGTTCTTGGCCTCTTCAATCATGGCGCAGGACTGCTTTACCAGCGCTGTAAGTCAAAAAGAACAACAGTTCAAAAAAAATTCGACTACGAAAACATGAAAGACAAGGTTTGAGTCTCGGAATGTTTACCTTCGGCCTCATCCTTGGAGACCTTAAGTTCAGCATTTTTAAGTCGGAGAGCCTTGATCTCTCTCCGCTTGTCACGGACTTTTTCAACAAATCCTGGTTATAGGAACATACTTTCTGTAAGTCAGAATACCCAAAGTCAGAAGTCTACTAAAGACTCGGGCTAATATTTTTACTAATATCAGCACGAGCCTTGGGGGCTACACTAGTTCATTCTTTAGCATCCTAAGGAAGCATAAACCCGGATTATATATCCTACTTCATGCTTGGGGGCTGGAGGATATGATATGAAATGAGGGAAAAACAAGAGTTAGAATTCCGACTTACATATTGCTCGTGAGTAAGTTTATCCAAACTCGCGTTTACTTCAACAGCAACCTTCTCAGCGAGAGTCATAGGGACCACTAGTGCTGTTGGAAGCTCACCAATACTTATCCTCTTGTCGCGAAGGCGCACTTGCTCAAGAAGGTCAGAGAACTTGATATCATCTGCCTCTTGTGCTTCTTCTTCGTAGATAAATTTCTTTTCTCTCAGCATTGCCTGCCAGCCGCTGGATCTCTTCCGCAGATTTCCGGGACAAGCCAAACTTGGCAAGACCCGGATTGTTGAGAAGGTTTTCAGCGAAGATATCTGCCGAGGGATAATTACCCGAAGAGGGTTCACCCTTATCTATACCTGACTCACTCATGGTGATGTCAGTTTGTGATTCAAGGATCACAGGCTCCATTGAAGGAGCCGGATCTTCTACGGTAGCCGGAGAAGGAATGATCACCGGTGTTGCGGAAGGTTGGGGGGCAGGAGTCTGAGGAGCCACGACAGGAGAAGCCATGGAAAGCTTCATCTATCGCAGAGGTTTCGAATAAGTTCCCTTCCCCTTGCCCTTGATGAGATTGTTAGCTCTGAGAATGTAATAAAGTCGAAAACATTACATCTCGGAAGAAAATTCGAGTAAGGTACAAAGGCGGAAATTGTGTTGAAAGTTACCTCTTCATGATGGGCACCTCCTTTGTGGCGACGGCCACTGTCGGAGCCTTGTGTTTCTTAAGCGCAAGGTCCGGCAATGGGACCAGTTCCGCCTCCTGAGAAAATTCTTGAGGATATCCCTTGAGTGGAGCAAGTTCCGACTCGGGGAGGTCAGCAAGCTGAAAAGAGGAAAACATATCAGTATTGCGATATAAACATAAATATTGAAACACATAAAAAGTTTTATTGTTAGAAGTTTACCGGCACTACGAGGTCTTCCTCTGTATGCATATCTAGAGAAACCTTCGTGATCCTCCACTCGATCCGCTCCCTTATCAGCCATTTAATCTGGCTTATATAACCTTGCGAGGTATAGGCTCTGGGGCTGTTGCGGAGGGAATCTTTCTTGGACGACGTGATGGAGTGCATCAGTCGGTTTCCGTGGTACTGAAGGGGTTGGATCCGGCGTGAGACCCAACATTGGACCAAGTCGGATCCCTTCAGTCCTTTGTGTTTAATCAAATATTCGATCCGCCTCTTAGCGAGGATCAGATCATCATTGAGAGCCGGAGGGGCCTCGTCCCAAGATGGTTGGGCCGTGGTAGCTCCGTCGATGAAAGCTGGCAAAGCGGTGGCTTTGCCAGGAGCCGAAATATCCTTGTGATAAAAGAAGGTGGTTGGCCACTATTTGACCGAGTCACTAGCTAAGATCTTGGGATATGCGTGCTCGCGTCTAAGTGAAAAACTAATTGTACCGGTAATATACGGATTACCGGCTGTGATAGAATTTCTCCGGACATGGAAGTAGTACCGGAATAAGGTCAGACTCGGCCTAATGCCGAGAAATCCCTCGCACAAAGCCGCATATGCGCTCATCTCTATGAGAGAGTTGGGAGGAAGATGGTAGAGTTGAACACTATAATGGTTTATCACCTCGGAAAA
The DNA here is from genome assembly GCA_023614405.1 of Avena insularis. Classification (NCBI taxonomy): domain Eukaryota; kingdom Viridiplantae; phylum Streptophyta; class Magnoliopsida; order Poales; family Poaceae; genus Avena; species Avena insularis. Next base: position 281,615,078 of record CM042696.1, on the reverse strand, counting down.
TAATTCCGAGGGAGGAAATGACAAACCTCTGTCGAGGTGGGTGCCGAAGTGGACCCGCTCGCCGGCGTGCAGGTTGGGGACGGTCTCCCCGAAGCCGCTCCGCCAGTCGCCGGCGTGGAGGAGCCCTTCTGTCTCCATGCCATGGAGGTTCTCGTCATCGAGCACGCAGGGGATCCAGACCCCACGAAAGCTTTCCTTCTCCGCCGCCGCTGCCGCCAAAACGGAAGAGGATGAAGAAGCCATTTCTCCGGTTGCTAGTGACCTAGGATGGGCGGCGCTGGGAGTTCTTGGGGGAAAGCAGAGGAGCTCTGTGTGCACGGGGGAGATTTGGAGGAGAGGAAATGACAAGGGAACAGGTGAAGAAAGGAAGAGGAGAATCCTCACCCCTTATATCCACCTAACCGCGCCAAGATTCCTGCAAATGCTATAGTGTAACCGCCACGCGTCGTGGAAGGAACTGGGAAGGACCCACGCATTGATTACGTCGCCTCGATCTCCGCGTACGCATTAAAACGACACCTCGGTTCCGCGAACCGTGGACCCACCAATGGTCGTGCTGACAGGATGTCTGTCAGCTGACGTGACTTGACCATGACTTGTGTCAGATGGCGTTAGAAACCAAATTCTGGCTTAGTTTGAAATCAAGCTGGAAAATCCGAGTAACCTGTTGATAGGTACGACTTATTTTTAAGACCCCGATCGTATTTTTTGTTGTGAAGTTTCAGGAACCCTTCAAGATTCTGCAAGACGAAGATCAAGCTAGATGATGATAAATCCGACTTTGGATCTTGGAGACTTCCGGGGGCTGGTGTTGGGGATATACTTTCCGGGTATCCTCACAGTTCCTCACTGACCAGGGTGGCCTACTTTGGGTTAGAGCTTTGCTTCACGGGCAGCCCAGTCAGGGAGAAAAGATGGAGTCCAATCTAGCTACGGGAAGGCCCAGAAGACTTACCGACTTAGGCCCATAGTGTTACTTATAGTCCAAGATGTACTCTGTAACCGACTGTTAGTCATAGCCGTATAGATCTCTCCTGTAAACCCTAGGCCGGATATCTATATATGCCGTCCTAGGGACAGCCTTTAGGGCACACCTTAGTAGTCTACAATCTCAACTCGCACAGGCGAAACCTTTGTAACCCATATTCCGGCTCTGCCGTATTACTGGATTGCTAGCAGGAGTAGGGACCTCGCTTACGTAGTAAACTGGTCGCTAAACTCCGTATTCGTGTGTTGGCTCCTTGTATTCCACAACAATGACGATGCTAATAACCTGGTTGGTTGCCGCAATATAGACTAACATGGGCTCCCTTGATTCCGGTGCTGCAAGTATTGGCGCGGAGGAGAGTATTCTCTTCAACATCTGTAGTGTTGCATCTACTTCGTCCGTCCATACAAATTTTGTCCGCCTTCTTGAGAAACTTGTAGAGCGGCATAGCCTTCTCTCCAAGTCGGCTAATGAACCGGCTTATTGCTGCTACGCAGCCTGTGAGCCTCTGTATGTCCTTTAAGAATGTTGGGCATTTGATGTCAAGGATGGCCTTGATTTTCTCCGGGTTGACCTAGATTCCGTGATGCAAAACGATGAAGCCAAACATTTTGCCGGATGGCACCCCGAAGATGCACTTATTAGGGTTAAGCATCATGTTGTACTTCTAAAGATTTTCGAAGGTTTCCTGCAAATTGGTGATAAGGTCATTTGATTTCTTTGACATTACCGCGATGTCGTCCACATAGGAATGTACGTTTCAACCTATTTGGTCATGTAGGAAGCGCTACATCGTCCGTTGGTAAGTAGTACAGCAGTTTTCAGCACAAAGGGCATCGTAACGTAATAATATGTGCCATAAGGTGTGGTGAACGAAGTGGCCAGTTGGTTCGACATTCGCATCCGGATTTGGTGGTAACCTAAGTAAGTATCGAGAAAAGGCAGAAGTTCCAAGCCAGCCGTCGAATCAATGACTTGGTCAATACGAGGCAAAGCAAACGGATCCTTCGGAAACGCTTTGTTCAAGCCGGTGTAATCAACACACATTCTTAATTCTTTGGTTCTCTTTTTGGGGACAAGTACAGGATTTTCCACCCATTGGGTGTGAATAACTTCTCGGATAAATCCAGCCTTAAGTAACCTAGCTATCTCTTTGCCTATAGCCCTTCGTCTTTCATCACCAAAGTGGCGTAGAGGTTGTTTCACCGGTTTAGCATTAGGATCAATATTCAAGATGTGGTCGGCAAGTTCCCTAAGTACACATTTCATGTCAGCAGGTTGCCAGGCAAAGATGTCCCTATTCTCACGGAGGAACTCAACGAGCGCGCTTTCCTATTTGGGATCCAGGTCCGTGCCAATGGCGATGGTCTTGGAGGAATCTCCTTCAACAAGCTCCAAAATCTTGGTCTTGATGGCGGCCTTGAATGCGCGTTCAGCAGCAGTGATTTCCTTCTTCGAAGCTAGCATTTCCGAGGCATCGACCGGGCTCTGGAACTCCTTGAACTCCTCACCGTAGAGAACCGCTTCGGCAAAGGCGGCTTTGCTGAGCTCGCACTCCCGTGCCTTGGTGATGATGCCGTTTGGTCCAGGTATCTTGAGCTTGTTGTAGACACAACATGGCCTTGTGAGGAAGGAGTGGAATATGTCGCGTCCATAGATGACGTGGTACATGCTCTTGAAGGGCACCACTTCAAAGGTCATGCATTCTTGGCGGTAATTGCTGACATCGCCAAAAGCGACCGGAAGGGTGATGCAACCCAGGGAATTTTCTTACCAGCTAGGAACAACACCATACAACACGGTGTTGCTCTTCCTTAGCTGGCTCTCTATCAAGTTAATTTTGTGCAGTGTATCCAGGTACATAATGTTGATGCTGCTTCCACTATCCACGAGGCACTTGGTGAACTCTGTGCCGTTAATCAAAGGGTTGATGACCATGGCATACTGGTTCTCTGTTGGGATAAGATCTAGATGATCTTTCCTATCCCAAGTCATTGGTGTCTCCGACCACTTGATGAACTAGGGAACCGTCATTATCCTTAAAGAGGTTTTCTGGGCCCGGATGGTGGGAGTGCCAAGGAAAGTGTGGTAGACTGGGGCTTTCTTCTCGAAGGTTTTTTTCCCTTTGCCCTCACCCTTGTTGATGGACTTGGGCTCCACGTCTTCATCCATATCACTTGAATCCTTGGACTCCTACTCCTTCTTCTTCCCTTTGCCCTGTCTGCGAGGTCTGTTCTTTCGACTTTGCTTGTAGCCAGACTCAGGGTCTTCCTTGAGGTCATTGACAAACTTGCATTGGCGGTTGGTGTGGGTGGCTTTGCCGTTTGTGTCGAGGTTGACCAAACATGGCATATCATGGTACTCTTCATATGTTTGGGGAATGCGGGGTGCTGAGGGTGTAGAATCACGACCACGCTGTCCGCCTCTGCCTCTGCCAGCGAACATTGTGGCGACCATGTCGGTTGCTTGCTTCTCTTCGGGTAGAGTCTTCCACTTGTTGTTATTGCTTTTTATGGCCTAGGTAGGCATTTCTATTGCCGGCAACAATCCTCGCGTGTCATCATCAGTAGCGGCGAATTCGCTAGTCATGGAGATCATTGTGTTGAGGTTGAGCTCGTTGTTGTCTTGCTTGCGCTTCAACGTATGCCGGAGCAAAGTCCCCTTCTCTAGACCATCGATGAAGGCGGCTATAGCGGTTTGTTCGTGCACCCCCGCGCATGAATTTTTCATACCCATCTAGCGGGAAAGGTAAGCATGAGAGGATTCATCCTTTTCCTGTATGCACCGCTGTAGGTCTCCGACAATGTAGGGACGTTTGTATGTACCCACGAAGTTCTTGGTGAACGCTTCATGCATGTCCAACCAATTGCATAATTATTTTTCCGGCCAGTCATCAATCCATTGTCAAGCGATGCTGGTAAGCATAAGTGGGAGGTACTTGACGACGACATTAGGTTTTCCCCCTGCGATGTGAATTGCTTTGATGTAGTCCTGCAACCATATGGCTAGCCTGGTAGTGCCATCATAGGGCTTGATAGTCTTGTCAATCCGGAGACCCTTGGGGTAAGTTGTGGCGCGTATTACCGGTCCAAAACAACGTGGCCCAAGGTATGGGAGCTCCCGTGCTTCTTGGATCTTGTCCTGCCATGAACGTGCGTCATATGGCTCTAGTTGCTTCCCTTTTCCATCATGGGAGGAGAGTTGTGGTGCGCTTTATGGGATCCAAGGTGTCCTCCGCCATGGTGGCTGCTAGGTGGCGATAGTGGTGGTGGAGGCGGTGGGTTAGCCTTCTTGATGCTCCCTCTATGCGACACCTCCCGCCGGTCGTGATTACATGTCGGACGTGGTGCTTCCTTGTAGGATCTGCTCTTGTGTCCTTCAATGCCGCTGCGCTCTCCGGCATGCTCGCCCTGGTCGTGTATAACGATACCAACCTGGGGACGCCTAGGAGGTGGCATGCTTGTGTGGTGGTGTGGATGTGGTTCCTCGTGACGCCAGGATGGCGAGGGTGGTGGCGATCGACAAGGGCGAGCCTTTTCTCCATGGTTGGAAGATATGGGTATGACATGAGTCCTGTTGCGTGCATTCCTCCGTCTTCGCTCCGTGGAGACTATGTGGGATCCCTCGTCATGGGGAGATTTTGGCCTTCTGTGGCTGTTCAGGGTTGACTGGCAAAACTCTAGGTTGGAGTCAAGCCTCTGTGAGGTGGCCTTTTCCTGTTGCTTGCATGCCTTGGCGACGAGGTCATACATCTGAGCAACTACTTCTGGTGACCTGTCCTGCTCCAAGAGGGTCTTGGCGATAGCAATGTTGAGGGCGTGAGTTGGCATTACCTTCCTCCTCTCTGAATCAATGTATGGGGTGACTTTTGCCGGTTTTGATCCCTCATATCCCAACTTGCATCGAACACCGTAGTCTTTGATGACGTGAGATGGTGCTTTCTTTGCCTTGTACTTTAGTAGCAACTGCTTGTTCTCAGCCTCCATAGCTCTTGCCGCCTTGGTGGATCGATGTGGCCTCGCCATGTCTTTGTCTAGCTTAGCACCATGTTCCGCATTGCACTTGGCCTCCACTAGGATTTCTGCATGCTTCTCAATGATCTCCGTAACACTCCGGATATGGGCGACGGTAATGGGCTCAACGAGGAGTGCACCGTATATCACCTTGTCGGCGAGGGTAACGAATGGGTTGCTAGCTTCATACGTTAACGGTGGTGGTGGCGGTTGATTTGTTTGCTTGGCTATACTGGGCCCTGTGGTGAGTTCCTGCACCTGCTACGGGAAGATAACCGGAGGAGGCATGGCCTTGGACAGAGCAGGAGGCTCGGCGTCCATCTTTGCTGTTGCCGCTCTAGTATCCGTAGTTGTGGGCAGAGCTCTCTCATGTTCCGGTTCCTTTCCGTCTTCTTCCATTACGCCCCTAATGGCGACTAGCACCTGGTGGGGCGTGTTAGCTTTCTCGGTGCGCTCCTCCTTCTCGATCTCCTGCTCAATATCCCTCATAATAGTGTCATATTCCTCCGAGTTAGCGTCTGAGCCGCCGCCATCCATGTTGATGTCGGCGTATAGCGCGTCAAGGACGGAGTTGGAGTTGGCTTCGGTGTTGTTAACGGCGGATGTGGAGGGTGATGAAGGCGGGCCATTGTTGTTGCTTCCTTCGGCTTTGGGCCCAGGAATAGCCTTAGTGTTCTCCTCGGCATCTGCGTATTCATTAACGATCACGACCATCTTGCGAAGGGTGAGAGGCCCTGCGTCCTGCCGTCTTTGGAGGGTATGCCGAAGTAGTGTTCCGAGTGTGAGCCCTTCCATGAAGTAGTAGACGAGTTCGTCAGCGCGGTCACCTTCCAGGGTTTCTATAACCGTCATTCATCTGGCAAGGTATTCACGTGGGGATTCCCCTTCCTCTGAACGCATCTGGGTAGATCGAAGATGGTGACAATGCCGACAAAGTGTGACCTTCGCATCTATAACGCTCGGGGAAGCCAAGCAGATTTGAGGTCCTTCCAGTATTATATCCTGCACAAGGGTAGTTTGGGTGGGCCTTGAATCTTCCTGATCTGAGCCACCATACTCTAGGGAGAGGTATGGCCTAGATTCTTCCGCGAACGTATCTTGCCCGTAGATGGTCCGTGTGGGCCTTGATGAGTTTCCGACTTCCTGGGAGGTAGGACCCGAGTCAGTTTTGCCGATGAAGATGTGGATGTCTCTAACTGGGACGATGGAGCAGTGCGTAGGGTTTATCTTCGCTGGGACCTGGAATTTGTCGGGAGGGACGATCGGGACATTGCCGGAGAAGAGTATGTGCCCAATGGCCACCGTGTCATCGATTCCCGTGAAGAGCTCGGACCTCGCCCGGTGTAGAGCTCGAAGCGCCTCTTTCCCCATGGTGGGCGCCAACTGTCATGGTATTGCCGACGAGTACGCCATGGAGGGGTCCTCACAGAGTGTGTTTAGAGACGTGGGGTAAGGCGGAGAGTTGGCGGGTATGAGGTAACAAAGCTTATCCAGGTTTAAGTCCTACAATAGTGGCGGAACTCTACTCCTGGTATAAATCACTATAATGGCAATACGCCGAGTTATAGAGAATGGTTCGCTATGCACGGGTGTTGTGTATCATATCTAACGTTGTGCCCTAATGGCTCCCATAGGTCCAACTTATAAAGGCACCAGAACCTAGGGTTATAGGGAAAGGACCTTGCCGAATAAGGTAAAGAGTCCTACACTAATACTAACTAGTCTTCGTGTCTTGTACTCCTAGGCTCCGAGTATGTCGGTGAGTCCTACGTAGCCTTCCTTCATCTGGCATGGGCCTCCTTTCTAGATCCGTCTTACTAGGCCGCCCAACAGGCCATGGGCCATGCTACCAACTATGGGCCACTCGGGTTAGCCGGGTTAGAGACATGCTATTGTGATACCCATTTAGCATATCCCCAACAGCTAGCGATAGTGGAAAGGAGGGCGCCAAACTACTATTTTGGGACGAGCATCTTTATAGAATATCCAGGCCACGTATGCCCTAACTGTAACCTGGCCACCCCTATATAAGGTGAGCCAGGGCCTCCAAGGAGTGGGCCGGTCCATTTGCTGCAAGGGAAAACCCTAGAGAGAGAAGAGAGTAGAAGAACTTAACTCTCTTCCTCTCTTTGATAAAACTCAAGGAGCACTTGTACTAATCAAGAGATAGTAATATAAGATCTAGTGCAGGAGTAGAGGTTTTATCTCCTTAGGAGAGCCTCGAACCTGGGTATACCATGTGTGTTCTTGTGTTCATTGTGTGCGGATTCACCGCAATATCCCTCCCCGGATACCACTAGTGTCCATAGGCCCCATCTTTAGCCTACCCATGGCATCTGCCGTGACACCACCACGACAGTTGGCGCCCACTGTGGGGCCAGTAGCGGCACTAGCTGGTTTGTTCACCCGGACGGGAAACTACATCGCATCTGGGAGCGCATCGTCTCCAGGCTCATTCAGCGATTCGGCTCGCTGGACTTTGTCAGCGACAACATGCACAACATCAGCAACCGCCCACCCCTGCCTAACAGCCTCTTCGTCAACTTTGGTGCGCACAAGATCTACGTCATGGTCGATACTGTTAGAGATTTTTTCCACAAAGGAACTAGGGTCTAATGATTCCTTGGTTCGTGAGGGGGATGAACATGCAATTTCTAAGGAGATTAGTGACGGTGACAGCGGCGGAGCAAGCACACGACAGAGATATGATGCCAGGTTTTTTTACCCAGGTTCGGGACCCTCGTGAGGAGGTAAAGCCCCTAGTCCTGCTTTATTGTATTGCTTGCGTGCTTCGTGAGGGTACCTTGGAGGATGAAAGTCTAGGGTTTTAGGTAACATGGGATCGATCCCTTCTAAGGTAGGAGAAAGGATCCTTATATAGGGCGGCGTCGGGCCTCTTCCCTTGGTCTATGGACAGAAGGGTTACCAGAGTGTCGTTCCCCGAGGTCCTGGTGTACAAGGCCGCTCTTAGTTGGATCGAGTCTTGGATGCTAGGAACTTCTCCATCCGCTAGTAAAGTGATCTTCTTTTTCATTGTTCTGTCCTTGCTCAGTGTTGCCCGCTGGCTCTCTTGCACCAAACAGGTAGGCTGGCATGCCTGCCATGCAGAGGTCTTCGGTCCTCCTACTGCAAGACATGGTGGGTGGACCAGATCTTCCTATTCCGAGGCAAATAGTGAGTACACAGCGACCGCGCCCTGTGTCGCGATATGTCCCGCCCGCTGACTTCTTGGCGGTTTTACCGAAAGGCCCTAGAAACGCTTCGAGGCATACACGGGGATTGTGTAGACACTTTTGCTCGGGAGGGTGTCTTCTCATGAGGGGGACCCTCTCGAGGGCTAACCCGGCCGTGCCGGTCACAGGAGGTAATGAAGTCTCCCGAGAACACATCATCTTGAGGCGTTGGGGGCCTGGACAGGAACAGCGGCTACCATCGATGGCTCGACTAGGGCCTAGACAAGGACGGCGGCTGCTTTCAACGCGTCGAGGGGGACCGGAGAGGAGACGGGGGCCTCCTCACCGGCAGCCTCGGAGGCGATGATGGCCACCTTATCCTCCTTCGCCATCGCCGGCGTGGACAGGGTATTCTCGGGAGTTTGCGGATCCTGGTGGGAAAGTGGAGAGGGTTGCGTGGGGAGAGTGAGCGAGAGTGAGAGTGGGTGTGCAGAGAGGGGCTCTATAGTTAAGGTGGATGGAAGCAAGACACGTTTCGTTGCACCACCGTGCAACGTGCCGTGCAGTCTACTACACTGTGCACCGTGACACGTGAACGGTATGTCACGCTTTTTTTCGGTCCATGCATGGCAGTTCTGTATTGAGCCGCATGCAAAGGGCGCATACACAATTCCAATGTATGAAGTTTGACATGGCCCTAAAATTGGCGATAGTTAAAAGTGGAAATGCAGAGGGGAAGGTAGGTGGCTGTATGGCGAGATTTGTGGGGTTGTGCTAGATCGGGTAGAGGGATGTGTTGATGACTGCGAGTGACTCGATGAAGGCGGAGACGTTAGGTCTCGTCGAACTCAGCTCTTTGGCCTCCGGCTAGCGCATGCAAGTTTCTTACGGCGCGTCCCAGCTGGAAGTGAGACTGAGAGCCGCTGCATAAAAAATGGGATATGTCTTATTAAAATCAAGTGGCAATAAATTGCAGTTGTCCATCGACGACCGTGCACTCGATGACGCATGTGTTGTGGCATAGTAGTAGCAGTAGTAGGCTTTTCAGACTTGATTAAACATGACATGACCACTCAACGAATTTTTCCATGGACGACATCGTGTTCCTTCTTGTAGAAGTCTCCAGAGGAGGCGTCCGTGTTGTCTTCTGTTGTCTTTGTGAAGGGCACGGCGTGTGCAACGATCATCGTTGGATCGTCACAGAATCAGCGGTTGGTGCGCACGATCCGTGACAACCGTGACAACCAATCGGGGAGTAGCGATGAGTGGCGAGGTTTGGGCTTCTACGAAAGATAGAGAGAGGGGGGCAAAACGGAGTAGTATCAAAAAACCAAGGGCAAAACTGAGTAGTATAAAAAGGAAAGTGAGTGTCTTGTACAATGAAATATATCGTGGCATACATCAAATTATGCCAAGATAGATCCACTAGAGTTCATTGGATGTATGTTCTTCTCATAAACCACGTGGACCAACTAGAGTTCATTGCATGTGTGTTATTGTCATAAACCACATGGATCCACCGATGTCATTTCATGTGTGTTCTTTTCATAAACCACATGTTGATCCACCAATGCCATTGCATGTGTGTTCTTCTAAACAAACCACACCTGGATGCACCAATATCATTGCATGTCTTTTCTTTTCATGAACCACACCTAGTGTCATCGCATGTCTATTCTTCTCACAAACCACATAAGGAACCACCAGTGTCATTGCATGTCTGTTCTTCTCATGAACCACATCTAGAGTCATTCCATGTCTGTTCTTCTCACAAACCACATAAGGATACACCAGTGTAATTGCATGTATGTTCTTCTCATGAACCACATCTAGAGTCATTGCATGTCTTTTCTTCTTACAAACCACATAGGGATCCACCAGTGTCATTGGATGTGTGTTCTTTTCATGAACCACACCCAGTGTCATTGGATGTGTGTTCTTTTGATAAACCACACATGGATCCACTAGTGTCATTGCATGTGTGTTCTTTTCATGAACCACACCCAGTGTCATTGCACGTCTGTTCTTTTCATAAACCACACATAAGGATCCACCAGTGTCATTGCATGTCTGTTCTTTTCATGAACCACACCCAGTATCATTGCATGTCTGTTCCTCTAAACAAACCACACATGGATCCACCAGTGTCACTGCATGTTTGTTCTTCTCATGAACCACACATAGTGACATTGGATGTCTATTCTTTTCATAAACCACATAAGAATCCACCAGTGTCATTGCATGTCTGTTCTTTTCATGAAACACACCCAGTATCATTGGATGTGTGTTCTTCTCTCAAACCACACATGGATCCACCAGTGTCACTTCATGTGGTCATTGCATGTGTTCTTCTAAAAAACCACGCATGGATCCACCCAGTGTCATTGGATGTGTGTTCTTTTCATGAACCACACCCAGTGCCATTGCATGTCTGTTCTTCTCACAAACCACACATGGATCCACCCAGTGTGATTGCATGTCAGTTCTTCTCACAAACCACATAAGAATCCACCAGTGTCATTGCATGTCTATTCTTTTCACGAACCGCATAAGGATACACCAGTGTCATTGCATGTCTGTTCTTCTCATGAACCACAGCTAGAGTCATTGCATGTTTGTTCTTCTCACAAACCACATAAGGATACACCAGTGTAATTACATGTGTGTTCTTTTAACAAACCACAGCTAGAGTCATTGCATGTGTGTTCTTCTCACAAACCACATATGAATCCATCAGTGGCACTGGATGTGTGTTCTTTTCATGGACCACACCCAGTGTCATTGCATGTCTGTTCTTCTCACAAACCACACATGGATCCACTAGTGCCACTGGATGTGTGTTCTTTTCATGAACCACACTCAGTGTCATTGCATGTCTGTTCTTCTCATAAACCACATAGGGATCCACCAGTGTCATTGCATGTCTGTTCTTCTCATGAACCACATCTAGAGTCATCGCATGTGTGTTCTTCTCACAAACCACATAAGGATACACCAGTGTAATTCCATGTATGTTCTTCTCATGAACCACATCTAGAGTCATTGCATGTCTGCTCTACTTACAAACCACATAACGATCCACCAGTGTCTTTGGATGTGTGGTCTTTTCATGAACCACACCTAGTGTCATTGCATGTGTGTTCTTCTCGCAAACCACATAAGGATACACCAGTATCATTGCATGTGTGTTCTTTTCACAAACCACAACTAGAGTCATTGCATGTGTGTTCTTCTCACAAACCACATAATGATACACCAGTTTCATTGCATGGGTGTTGTTTTCACAAACCACATCTAGAGTCATTGGATGTCTGTTCTTCTCAGAAACCACATAAGGATACACCAGTATAATTGCATGTCTGGTCTTCTCATAAACCACATCCAGAGTCATTGCATGTGTGTTCTACTCACAAACCACATAAGGATACACCAGTGTAATTGCATGTCTGTTCTTATCATGAACCACATCTAGAGTCATTGCATGTCCGTTCTACTTGCAAACCACATAACGATCCACCAGTGTCTTTGGATGTGTGGTCTTTTCATGAACCACACACAATTTCATTGGATGTCTGTTCTTCTCACAAACCACATAAGGATACACCAGTGTAATTGCATGTCTGGTCTTCTCATAAAACACATCTAGAGTCATTCCATGTGTGTTCTTCTCACAAACCACATAAGGATACACCAGTGTAGTTGCATGTATGTTCTTCTCATGAACCACATCTAGAGTCATTGCATGTCTTTTCTTCTTACAAACCACATAGGGATCCACCAGTGTCATTGGATGTGTGTTCTTTTCATGAACCACACCCAGTGTAATTGGATGTGTGTTCTTCTGACAAATCACACATGGATCCACCAGTGTCATTGCATGTGTGTTCTTTTCATGAACCACACCCAGTGTCATTGCATGTATGTTCTTCTCAGAAACCACACATAAGGATCCACCAGTGTCATTGGATGTCTGTTCTTTTCATGAACCACACCCAGTATCATTCCATGTCTATTCCTCTAAACAAACCACACATGGATCCACCAGTGTCATTGCATGTTCGTTCTTCTCATGAACCACACACAGTGACATTGGATGTTTGTTCTTTTCATAAAGCACATAAGGATCCACCAGTGTCATTGCATGTCCGTTCTTTTCATGAACCACACCCAGTATCATTGGATGTGTGTTCTTCTCTCAAACCACACATGGATCCACCAGTGTCACTGCATGTGGTCATTGCATGTGTTCTTCTAAACAAACCACGCATGGATCCACCCAGTGTCATTGGATGTGTGTTCTTTTCATGAACCACACCCAGTGTCATTGCATGTCTGTTCTTCTCACAAACCACACATGGGTCCACCCAGTGTGATTGCATGTCAGTTCTTCTCACAAACAACATAAGGATCCACCAGTGTCATTGCATGTCTATTCTTTTCACGAGCCACATTAGGATACAACAGTGTAATTGCATGTCTATTCTTCTCATGAACCACAGCTAGAGTCATTGCATGTCTGTTCTTCTCACATACCACATAAGGATACACCAGTGTAATTACATGTGTGTTCTTTTCACAAACCACATCTAGAGTCATTGCATGTGTGTTCTTCTCACAAACCACATATGGATCCACCAGTGGCACTGGATGCGTGTTCTTTTCATGAAGCACACCCAGTGTCATTGCATGTCTGTTCTTCTCACAAACCACACATGGATCCACTAGTGTCACTGGATGTGTGTTCTTTTCATGAACCACACCCAGTGTCATTGCATGTGTGTTTTTCTCACAAACCACATAGGGATCCACCAGTGTAATTCCATGTCTGGTCTTCTCATAAACCACATCTAGAGTCATTGCATGTGTGTTATTCTCACAAACCACATAAGGATACACCAGTGTAATTGCATGTCTGTTCTTCTCATGACGCACATCTAGAGTCATTGCATGTCTGTTCTTCTTACAAACCACCTAGGTATCCACCAGTGTCATTGGATGTGTGTTCTTCTCATGAACCACACACAGTGTCATTGGATGTGTGTTCTTTTCATAAACCATACATGGATCCACCCAGTGTGATTGCATGTCAGTTCTTCTCAAGAACCACAGCTAGAGACATTGCGTGTGTGTTCTTCTCAGAAACCACATAAGGATACACCAGTGTCATTGCATGGGTGTTCTTTTCACAAACCACAACTAGAGTCATTGCATGTGTGTTCTTCTCACAAACCACATAAGGATACACTAGTGTCATTGCACGTGTGTTCTTTTCACAAATCATAGCTAGAGTCATTGCATGCATGTTCTTCTCACAAACCACACATGGATCCACCAGTGTCATTGCATGTGTGTTGTTTTTATGAACCACACATGGATCCACCCAGTGTGATTGCATGTCAGTTCTTCTCACAAACCACATAAGGATCCACCAGTGTCATTGCATGTCTATTCTTTTCATGAACCACACCCAGTATCATTGCATGTTTGTTCCTCTAAACAAACCACACATGGATCCACCAGTGTCATCGCATGTGATCATTGCATGTGTGTTCTTCTAAACAAACCACACATGGATACACCAGTGTCATTGCATGTCTGTTCTTCTCATGAACCACAGCTAGAGTCATTGCATGTCTATTCTTCTCACAAACCACATAAGGATACACCAGTGTCATTGCATGTGTGTTGTTTTCACAAACCACGGCTAGAGTCATTGCATGTGTGTTCTTCTCACAAACCACATAAGGCTACACCAGTGTCATTGCATTGGTGTTGTTTTCACAAACCATAGCTAGATTCATTGCATGTGTGTTCTTCTCACAAACCACATAAGGATACACCAGTATCGTTGCATGTGTGTTCTTTTCACAAACCACAACTAGAATCATTGCATGTGGGTTCTTCTCACAAACCACATAAGGATACACCAGTGTCATTGCATGTGTGTTCTTTTCACAAACCATAGCTAGAGTCATTGCATGTGTGTTCTTCTCACAAACCACACATGGATCCACCAGTGTCATTGCATGTGTGTTCTTTTCATGAACCACACATGGATCCACCCAGTGTGATTGCATGTCAGTTCTTCCCACAAACCACATAAGGATACACCAGTGTCACTAGATGTGTTTTCTTTTCCTGAACCACACCCAGTGTCATTGCATGTCTGTTCTTCTCACAAACCACATAGGGATCTAGCAGTGTCATTGCATGTCTGTTCTTCTCATGAAGCACACCTAGTGTCATCGCATGTGTGTTCTTCCCACAAACCACATAAGGATACACCAGTGTAATTGCATGTCAGTTCTTCTCATGAACCACAGCTAGAGTCATTGCATGTCTATTCTTCTCACAAACCACATAAGGATACACCAGTGTCATTGCATGTGTGCTGTTTTCACAAACCACAGCTAGAGTCATTGCATGTGTGTTCTTCTCACAAACCACATAAGGATCCACCAGTGTCATTCGATGTGTGTTCTTTTCATGAACCATAGCCAGTGTCATTGCATGTCTGTTCTTCTGACAAACCACATAAGGATACACAAGTGTCACTAGATGTGTATTCTTTTCATGAAGCACACACAGTGTCATTGCATGTCTGTTCTTCTCACAAACCACATAGCGATCCACCGGTGTCATTGCATGTCTGTTCTTCTCATGAACCACACCTAGTGTCATCGCATGTGTGTTCTTCCCACAAACCACATAAGGATACACCAGTGTAATTGCATGTCAGTTCTTCTTATGAACCACATCTAGAGTCATTGCGTGTCTGTTCTTCTTACAAACCACATAGGGATCCACTAGTGTCATTGGATGTGTGTTCTTCTCATGAACCACACACAGTGTAATTGGATGTGTGTTCTTTTCATAAACCACATAAGGATCCACCAGTGTCATTGGATGTCTGTTCTTCTCATGAACCAGATCCAGAGTCATTGCATGTATGTTCTTCTCACAAACCACATAAGGATCCACCCAGTGTGATTGCATGTCAGTTCTTCTCACAAACCACAGCTAGAGTCATTGCATGTGTGTTCTTCTCACAAACCACATAAGGATACACCAGTGTCATTGCATGTGTGTTCTTTTCACAAACCACACCTAAAGTCATTGCATGTGTGTTCTTCTCACAAACCACATAAGGATACACTAGTGTCGTTGCATGTGTGTTCTTTTCACAAACCACAGCTAGAGTCATTGCATGTGTGTTCTTCTCACAAACCACATAAGGATACACCAGTGTCATTGCATGGGTGTTCTTTTCACAAACCACAGCTAGAGTCATTGCATGTGTTTTCTTCTCACAAACCACATAAGGATACACCAGTATCATTGCATGTGTGTTCTTTTCACAAACCACAACTAGAGTCATTGCATGTCTGTTCTTCTCACAAACCACATAAGGATACACCAGTTTGATTGCATGTATGCTATTTTCATGACTACGCCTAGAGTCATTGCATGTGTGTTCTTCTCACAAACCACACATGGATCCACCAGTGTCATTGCATGTGTGTTCTTTTCATGAACCACACATGGATCCACCCAATGTGATTGCATGTTAGTTCTTCTCACAAACCACATAAGGATCCACCAGTGTCATTGCATGTCTATTCTTTTCATGAACCACACCTAGTATCATTGCATGTCTATTCCTCTAAACAAACCACACATGGATCCACCAGTATCATCGCATGTGGTCATTGCATGTGTGTTGTTCTAAACAAACCACACATGGATACACAAGTTTCATTGCATGTCTATTCTTCTTATGAACCACAACTAGAGTCATTGCATGTCTGTTCTTCTCACAAACCACATAAGGATACACCAGTGTCATTGCATGTGTGGTTTTTTTACAAACCACAACTATAGTCATTGGATGTTTGTTCTTCTTACAAACCACATAGGGATCCACTAGTGTCATTGGATGTATGTTCTTCTAATGAACCACACACAGTGTCATTGGATGTGTGTTCTTTTCATAAACCACATAAGGTTATACCAGTGTCATTGGATGTCTGTTCTTCTCATGAACTAGATCCAGAGACATTGCATGTATGTTCTTCTTACAAACCACATAAGGATCCACCCAGTGTGATTGCATGTCAGTTCTTCTCACAAACCACAGCTAGAGTCATTGCATGTGTGTTCTTCTCACAAACCACATAGGGATACACTAGTGTCATTACATGTGTGTTCTTTTCACAAACCACACCTAAAGTCATTGCATGTGTGTTCTTCTCACAAACCACATAAGGATACACCAGTGTCGATGCATGTGTGTTCGTTTCACAGACCACAGCTAGAGTCATTGCATGTGTTTTCCTCTCACAACCCACATAAGGATACACCAGTGTCATTGCATGGGTGTTGTTTTCACAAACCACAGCTAGAGTCAATGCATGTGTGTTCTTCTCCCAAACCACATAAGGGTAAACCAGTATCATTGCATGTGTGATCTTTTCACAAACCACAACTAGAGTCATTGCATGTGGGTTCTTCTCACAAACCACATAAGGATACACCAGTGTCATTGCATGTGTGCTCTTTTCACAAACCGCAGCTAGAGTCATTGCATGTGTGTTCTTCTCACAAACCACACATGGATCCACCAGTGTCATTGCATGTGTGTTCTTTTCATGAACCACACATGGATCCACTCAGTGTGATTGCATGTCAGTTCTTCTCACAAACCACATAAGGATACACAAGTGTCACTAGATGTGTGTTCTTTTCATGAAGCACACCCAGTGTCATTGCATATCTGTTCTTCTCACAAACCACATAGGGATCCACCAGTGTCATTGCATGTCTGTTCTTCTCATGAACCACACCTAGTGTCATCGCATGTGTGTTCTTCCCACAAACCACATAAGGATACACCTGTGTAATTGCATGTCAGTTCTTCTTATGAACCACATCTAGAGTCATTGCATGTCTGTTCTTCTTACAAACCACATAGAGACCCACTAGTGTCATTGGATGTGTGTTCTTCTAATGAACCACACACAGTGTCATTGGATGTGTGTTCTTTTCATAAACCACATAAGGATATACGAGTGTCATTGGATGTCTGTTCTTCTCATGAACCAGATCCAGAGTCATTGCATGTATGTTCTTCTCACAAACCACATAAGGATCCACCCAGTGTGATTGCATGTCAGTTCTTCTCACAAACCACAGCTAGAGTCATTGCATGTGTGTTCTTCTCACAAACCACATAAGGATACACCAATGTCATTGCATGTGTGTTCTTTTCACAAAACACACCTAAAGTCATTGGATGTGTGTTCTTCTCACAAACCACATAAGGATACACCAGTATCATTGCATGTGTGTTCTTTTCACAAACCACAGCTAGAGTCATTGCATGTGTGTTCTTCACACAAACCACATAAGGATACACCAGTTTCATTGCATGGGTGTTGTTTTCACAAACCACATCTAGAGTCATTGCATGTGTGTTCTTCTCACAAACCACATAAGGATACACCAGTATGATTGCATGTGTGTTCTTTTCACAAACCACAACTAGAGTCATTGCATGTGTGTTCTTCTCACAAACCACATAAGGATACACCAGTGTCATTGCATGTGTGTTCTTTTCACAAACCACAGCTAGAGTCATTGCATGTGTGTTCTTCTCACAAACCACACATGGATCCACCAGTATCATTGCATGTCTGTTCTTTTCATGAACCACACCCAGTATCATTGCATGTCTGTTCCTCTAAACAAACCACACATAGATCCACCAGTATCATCGCATGTGGTCATTGCATGTGTGTTGTTCTAAACAAACCACACATGGATACACAAGTGTCATTGCATGTCTATTCTTCTCATGAACCACAACTAGAGTCATTGCATGTCTATTCTTCTCACAAACCACATAAGGATACACTAGTGTCATTGCATGTGTGTTGTTTTTACAAACCACAGCTATAGTCATTGGATGTGTGTTTTTCTCACAAACCACATAAGGATCCACCAGTGTCATTGGATGTGTGTTCTTTTGATGAACCATAGCCAGTGTCATTGCATGTCTATTCTTCTGACAAACCACATAAGGATACACCAGTGTCACTAGATGTGTGTTCTTTTCATGAACCACAGCCAGTATAATTGCATATCCGTTGTTCTCACAAACCACATAAGCATAAACCAGTGTCACTGGATGTGTGTTCTTTTCATGAACCACACCTAGTGTCATTGCATGTTTGTTCTTCTCACAAACCACATAGGGATCCACCAGCGTCATTGCCTATCTGTTCTTCTCATGAACCACACCCAGTGTCATCGCATGTGTGTTCTTCTCACAAACCACATAAGGATACACCAGTGTCATTGCATGTGTGTTCTTCTCACAACCACATAAGGATACACCAGTGTCATTGCATGTGTGTTCTTTTCACAAACCACAGCTATACTCATTGCATGTGTGTTCTTCTCACAAACCACACATTGATACACCAGTGTCATTGCATGTGTGTTCTTTTCATGAACCACACATGGATCCACCCAGTGTGATTGCATGTTAGTTCTTCTCACAAACCACATAAGGATCCACCAGTGTCATTGCATGTCTGTTCTTTTCATGAACCATACCCAGTATCATTGCATGTATGTTCCTCTAAACAAACCACACATGGATCCACCAGTATCATCGCATGTGGTCATTGCATGTCTGTTCTTCTCATGAACCACAGCTAGAGTCATTGCATGTCTGTTCTTATCACAAACCACATAAGGATACACCAGTGTGATTGCATGTGTGTTGTTTTCACAAACCACAGCTAGAGTCATTGCATGTGTGTTCTTTTCACAAACCACATAAGGATCCACCAGTGTCATTGGACGTGGGTTCTTTTCATGAACCATAGCCAGTGTCATTGCATGTCTGTTCTTCTCACAAACCACATAAGGATACACTAGTGTCACCATATGTGTGTTCTTTTCATAAACCACACCCAGTGTTATTGCATTCTTGTTCTTCTCACAAACCACATAGGGATCCACCAGTGTCATTGCATGTCTGTTCTTCTCATGAACCACACCTAGTGTCATCGCATGTGTGTTCTTCTCACAAACCACATAAGGATACACAAGTGTAATTGCATGTCAGTTCTTCTCATGAACCACATCTAGAGTCATTGCATATCTGTTCTAATTACAAACCACATAGGGATCCACTAGTGTCATTGGATGTGTGTTCTTCTCATGAACCACACACGGTGTCATTGGATGTGTGTTCTTTTCATAAACAACATAAGGATATACCAGTGTCATTGGATGTCTGTTCTTCTCATGAACCAGATCCAGAGTCATTGCATGTTTGTTCTTCTCACAAACCATATAAGGATCCACCCAGTGTGATTGCATGTCAATTCTTCTCACAAACCACAGCTAGAGTCATTGCATGTGTGTTCTTCTCACAAACCACATAAGGATACACCAGTGTCATTGCATGTGTGTTCTTTTCACAAACCACACCTAAAGTCATTGCATGTGTGTTCTTCTCACAAACCACATAAGGATACACTAGTGTCGTTGCATGTGTGTTCTTTTCACAAACCACAGCTAGAGTCATTGCATGTGTGTTCTTCTCACAAACCACATAAGGATACACCAGTGTCATTGCATGGGTGTTGTTTTCACAAACCACAGCTAGAGTCATTGCATGTGTGTTCTTCTCACAAACCACATAAGGATACACCAGTATCATTGCATGTGTGTTCTTTTCACAAACCACAACTAGAGTCATTGCATGTGTGTTCTTCTCACAAACCACATAAGGATACACCAGTTTGATTGCATGTATGTTATTTTCACAGACCACAGCTAGAGTCATTGCATGTGTGTTCTTCTCACAAACCACACATGGATCCACCAGTGTCATTGCATGTGTGTTCTTTTCATGGACCACACATGGATCCACCCAATGTGATTGCATGTTAGTTCTTCTCAAAAACCACATAAGGATCCACCAGTGTCATTGCATGCCTATTCTTTTCATAAACCACAACCAGTATCATTGCATGTATGTTCCTCTAAACAAACTACACATGGATCCACCAGTATCATCGCATGTGGTCATTGCATGTGTGTTGTTCTAAACAAACCACACATGGATACACAAGTGTCATTGCATGTCTATTCTTCTTATGAACCACAACTAGAGTCATTGCATGTCTGTTCTTCTCACAAACCACATAAGGATATACCAGTGTCATTGCATGTGTGGTTTTTTTACAAACCACAACTATAGTCATTGGATGTCTGTTCTTCTTACAAACCACATAGGGATCCACTAGTGTCATTGGATGTATGTTCTTCTAATGAACCACACACAGTGGCATTGGATGTGTGTTCTTTTCATAAACCACATAAGGATATACCAGTGTCATTGGATGTCTGTTCTTCCCATGAACTAGATCCAGAGTCATTGCATGTATGTTCTTCTTACAAACCACATAAGGATCCACCCAGTGTGATTGCATGTCAGTTCTTCTCACAAACCAAGGTAGAGT
Organism: Avena insularis; assembly: GCA_023614405.1. Classification (NCBI taxonomy): domain Eukaryota; kingdom Viridiplantae; phylum Streptophyta; class Magnoliopsida; order Poales; family Poaceae; genus Avena; species Avena insularis. The sequence continues at coordinate 281,594,365 of CM042696.1, read as the reverse complement.
CATTGCATGTGTGTTCTTCTCACAAACCACATAATGATACACTAGTGTCATTGCATGTGTGTTCTTTTCACAAACCACACCTAAAGTCATTGCATGTGTGTCCTTCTCACAAACCACATAAGGATACACCAGTGTCGTTGCATGTGTGTTCTTTTCACAGACCACAGCTAGAGTCATTGCATGTGTTTTCCTCTCACAAACCACATAAGGATACACCAGTGTCATTGCATGGGTGTTGTTTTCACAAACCACAGCTAGAGTCAATGCATGTGTGTTCTTCTCACAAACCACATAAGGATACACCAGTATCATTGCATGTGTGATCTTTTCACAAACCACAACTAGAGTCATTGCATGTGGGTTCTTCTCACAAACCACATCAGGATACACCAGTGTCATTGCATGTGTGTTCTTTTCACAAACCGCAGCTAGAGTCATTGCATGTGTGTTCTTCTCACAAACCACACATGGATCCACTAGTGTCATTGCATGTGTGTTCTTTTCATGAACCACACATGGATCCACCCAGTGTGATTGCATGTCAGTTCTTCTCACAAACCACATAAGGATACACAAGTGTCACTAGATGTGTGTTCTTTCCATGACGCACACCCAGTGTCATTGCATATCTGTTCTTCTCACAAACCACATAGGGATCCACCAGTGTCATTGCATGTCTGTTCTTCTCATGAACCACACCTAGTGTCATCGCATGTGTGTTCTTCCCACAAACCACATAAGGATACACCAGTGTAATTGCATGTCAGTTCTTCTTATGAACCACATCTAGAGTCATTGCATGTCTGTTCTTCTTACAAACCACATAGGGATCCACTAGTGTCATTGGATGTGTGTTCTTCTAATGAACCACACACAGTGTCATTGGATGTGTGTTCTTTTCATAAACCACATAAGGATATACGAGTGTCATTGGATGTCTGTTCTTCTCATGAACCAGATCCAGAGTCATTGCATGTATGTTCTTCTCACAAACCACATACGGATCCACCCAGTGTGATTGCATGTCAGTTCTTCTCACAAACCACAACTAGAGTCATTGCATGTGTGTTCTTCTCACAAACCACATAAGGATACACCAGTGTCATTGCATGTGTGTTCTTTTCACAAAGCACACCTAAAGTCATTGCATGTGTGTTCTTCTCACAAACCACATAAGGATACACCAGTGTCGTTGCATGTGTGTTCTTTTCACAAACCAAAGCTAGAGTCATTGCATGTGTGTTCTTCTCACAAACCACATAAGGATACACCAGTTTCATTGCATGGGTGTTGTTTTAACAAACCACATCTATAGTCATTGCATGTGTGTTCTTCTCACAAACCACATAAGGATACACCAGTATCATTGCATGTGTGTTCTTTTCACAAACCATAACTAGAGTCATTGCATGTGTGTTCTTCTCACAAACCACATAAGGATACACCAGTGTCATTGCATGTGTGTTCTTTTCGCAAACCACAGCTAGAGTCATTGCATTTGTGTTCTTCTCACAAACCACACATGGATCCACTAGTGTCCTTGCATGTCTGTTCTTTTCATGAACCACACCCAGTATCATTGCATGTCTGTTCCTCTAAACAAACCACACATAGATCCACCAATATCATCGCATGTGGTCATTGCATGTGTGTTGTTCTAAACAAACCACACATGGATACACAAGTGTCATTGCATGTCTATTCTTCTCATGAACCACAACTAGAGTCATTGCATGTCTATTCTTCTCACAAACCACATAAGGATACACCAGTGTCATTGCATGTGTGTTGTTTTTACAAACCACAACTATAGTCATTGGATGTGTCTTTTTCTCACAAACCACATAAGGATCCACCAGTGTCATTGGATGTGTGTTCTTTTCATGAACCATAGCCAGTGTCATTGCATGTCTATTCTTCTAATAAACCACATAAGGATACACCAGTGTCACTAGATGTGTGTTCTTTTCTTGAACCACAGCCAGTATCATTGCATATCCGTTGTTCTCACAAACCTCATAAGCATAAATCAGTGTCACTCGATGTGTGTTCTTTTCATGAACCACACGTAGTGTCATTGGATGTTTGTTCTTCTCACAAACCACATAGGGATCCACCAGTGTCATTGCATGTCAGTTCTTCTCACAAACCACACCTAGTGTCATCGCATGTGTGTTCTTCTCACAAACCACATAAGGATACACCAGTGTCATTGCATGTGTGTTCGTTTCACAAACCACACCTAGAGTCATTCCATGTGTGTTCTTCTCACAAACCACATAAGGATACACCAGTGTCATTGCATGTGTGTTCTTTTCACAAACCACAGCTAGAGTCATTGCATGTGTGTTATTCTCACAAACCACATAAGGACACACCAGTGTCATTGCATGTGTGTTCTTTTCATGAACGACTCATGGATCCACCAACTGTGATTGCATGTCAGTTGTTCTCACAAACCACATAAGGATCCACTAGTATCATTGCACTGTTCTTTTCATGAACCACACCTAGTATCATTGCATGTCTGTTCCTCTAAACAAACCACACATGGATCCATCAGTGTCATTGCATGTGGTCATTGCATGTGTGTTCTTCTAAACAAACATCACATGGATAAACCAGTGTCATTGCATGTCTGTTCTTGTGATGAACCACATCTAGAGTCATTGCATGTCTGTTCTTCTCACAAAACACATAAGGATACACCAATGTCATTGCATGTGTGTTCTTTTCACAAACCACAGCTAGAGTCATTGCATGTGTGTTATTTTCATGAACCACACATGGATCCACCAAGTGTGATTGCATATCAGTTCTTCTCATAAAACCACATAAGGATCCACTAGTATCATTGCATATCTGTTTTTTCATGAACCACACCTAGTATCATTGCATGTCCGTTCCTCTAAACAAACCACAAATGGATCCTCCAGTGTCATTGCATGTGTGTTCTTCTAAACAAACCATACAAGGATAAACCAGTGTCATTGCATGTCTGTTCTTCTCATGAACCACGGCTAGAGTCATTACATGTCTGTTCTTCTCACAAAACACATAAGGATACACCAATGTCATTGCATGTGTGTTCTTTTCACAAACCACAGCTAGAGTCATTGCATGTTTGTTCTTGTCACAAACCACATAGGGATCCACCAGTGTCATTGCATGTCTGTTCTTCTCATGAACCACACCTAGTGTCATCGCATGTGTGTTCTTCCCACAAACCACATAAGGATACACCAGTGTAATTGCATGTCAGTTCTTCTTATGAACCACGTCTAGAGTCATTGCATGTGTGTTCTTCTTACAAACCACATAGGGATCCACTAGTGTCATTGGTTGTGTGTTCTTCTAATGAACCACACACAGTGTCATTGGATGTGTGTTCTTTTCATAAACCACATAAGGATATACGAGTGTCATTGGATGTCTGTTCTTCTCATGAACCAGATCTAGAGTCATTGCATGTATGTTCTTCTCACAAACCACATAAGGATCCACCCAGTGTGATTGCATGTCAGTTCTTCTCACAAACCACAGCTAGAGTCATTGCATGTGTGTTCTTCTCACAAACCACATAAGGATACACCAGTGTCATTGCATCTGTGTTCTTTTCACAAAACACACCTAAAGTCATTGCATGTGTGTTCTTCTCACAAACCACATAAGGATACACCAGTGTCGTTGCATGTGTGTTCTTTTCACAAACCACAACTAGAGTCATTGCATGTGTGTTCTTCTCACAAACCACATAAGGATACACCAGTTTCATTGCATGGGTGTTGTTTTCACAAACCACATCTAGAGTCATTGCATGTGTGTTCTTCTCACAAACCACATAAGGATACACCAGTATCATTGCATGTGTGTTCTTTTCACAAACCACAACTAGAGTTATTGCATGTGTGTTCTTCTCACAAACCACATAAGGATACACCAGTGTCATTGCATGTGTGTTCTTTTCTCAAACCACAGCTAGAGTCATTGCATGTGTGTTCTTCTCACAATCCACACATGGATCCACTAGTGTCATTGCATGTCTGTTCTTTTCATGAACCACACCCAGTATCATTGCATGTCTGTTCCTCTAAACAAACCACACATAGATCCACCAGTATCATCGCATGTGGTCATTGCATGTGTGTTGTTTTAAACAAACCACACATGGATACACAAGTGTCATTGCATGTCTATTCTTCTCATGAACCACAACTAGAGTCATTGCATGTCTATTCTTCTCACAAACCATATAAGGATACACCAGTGTCATTGCATGTGTGTTGTTTTTACAAACCACAGTTATAGTCATTGGATGTGTCTTTTTCTCACAAACCACATAAGGATCCACCAGTGTCATTGGATGTGTGTTCTTTTCATGAACCATAGCCAGTGTCATTGCATGTCTATTCTTCTAACAAACCGCATAAGGATACACCAGTGTCACTAGATGTGTGTTCTTTTCATGAACCACAACCAGTATCATTGCATATCCGTTGTTCTCACAAACCACATAAGCATAAACCAGTGTCACTCGATGTGTGTTCTTTTCATGAACCACACGTAGTGTCATTGCATGTTTGTTCTTCTCACAAACCACATAGGGATCCACCAGTGTCATTGCATGTCAGTTCTTCTCACAAACCACACCTAGTGTCATCGCATGTGTGTTCTTCTCACAAACCACATAAGGATACACCAGTGTCATTGCATGTGTGTTCGTTTCACAAACCACACCTAGAGTCATTCCATGTGTGTTCTTCTCACAAACCACATAAGGATACACCAGTGTCATTGCATGTGTGTTCTTTTCACAAACCACAGCTAGAGTCATTGCATGTGTGTTATTCTCACAAACCACATAAGGACACACCAGTGTCATTGCATGTGTGTTCTTTTCATGAACGACTCATGGATCCACCAACTGTGATTGCATGTCAGTTCTTCTCACAAACCACATAAGGATCCACTAGTATCATTGCACTGTTCTTTTCATGAACCACACCTAGTATCATTGCATGTCTGTTCCTCTAAACAAACCACACATGGATCCATCAGTGTCATTGCATGTGGTCATTGCATGTGTGTTCTTCTAAACAAACATCACATGGATAAACCAGTGTTATTGCATGTCTGTTCTTGTGATGAACCACAGCTAGAGTCATTGCATGTCTGTTCTTCTCACAAAACACATAAGGATACACCAATGTCATTGCATGTGTGTTCTTTTCATGAACCACAGCTAGAGTCATTGCATGTGTGTTCTTTTTATGAACCACACATGGATCCACCAAGTGTGATTGCATATCAGTTCTTCCATTAAAACCACATAAGGATCCACTAGTATCATTGCATATCTGTTCTTTTCATGAACCACACCTAGTATCATTGCATGTCCGTTCCTCTAAACAAACCACACGTGGATCCTCTAGTGTCATTGCATGTGGTCATTGCATGTGTGTTCTTCTAAACAAACCATACAAGGATAAACCAGTGTCATTGCATGTCTGTTCTTCTCATGAACCACGGCTAGAGTCATTGCATGTTTGTTCTTCTCAACAAACACATAAGGATACACCAACGTCATTTCATGTGTGTTCTTTTCACAAACCACAGCTAGAGTCATTGCATGTTTGTTCTTGTCACAAACCACATAAGGATCCACCAGTGTCATTGGATGTGTGTTCTTTTCATGAACCACAACCAGAGTCATTCATGTGTGTTCTTCTCACAAACCACATAAGGATCCACCTAGTGTGATTGCATGTCAGTTCTTCTCACAAATCACAGCTAGAGTCATTGCATGTGTGTTCTTCTCACAAACCACATAAGGATACACCAGTGTCGTTGCATGTGTGTTCTTTTCACAAACCATAGCTAGAGTCATTGCAGGTGTGTTCTTCTCACAAACCACATAAGGATACACCAGTATCATTGCATGTGTGTTCTTTTCACAAACCACAACTAGAGTCATTGCATGTGGGTTCTTCTCACAAACCACATAAGGATACACCAGTGTCATTGCATGTGTGTTCGTTTCACAAACCACAGCTAGAGTCATTGCATGTGTGTTCTTCTCACAAACCACACATGGAACCACCATTGTCATTGCATGTGTGGTCTTTTCATGAACCACACATGGATCCACCCAGTGTGATTGCATGTCAGTTCTTCTCACAAACCACATAAGGATACACCAGTGTCACTAGATGTGTGTTCTTTTCATGAAGCACACCCAGTGTCATTGCATGTCCGTTCTTCTCGCAAACCACATAGGGATCCACCGGTGTCATTGCATGTCTGTTCTTCTCATGAACCACACCTAGTGTCATCGCATCTGTGTTCTTCCCACAAACCACATAACGATACACCAGTATAATTGCATGTCAGTTCTTCTTATGAACCACATCTAGAGTCATTGCATGTCTGTTATTCTTACAAACCACATAGGGATCCACTAGTGTCATTGGATGTGTGTTCTTCTAATGAACCACACACAGTGTCATTGGATATGTGTTCTTTTCATAAACCACATAAGGATATACCCGTGTCATTGGATGTCTGTTCTTCTCATGAACCAGATCCAGAGTCATTGCATGTATGTTCTTCTCACAAACCACATAAGGATCCACCCAGTGTGATTGCATGTTAGTTCTTCTCACAAACCACAACTAGAGTCATTGCATGTGTGTTCTTCTCACAAACCACATAAGGATACACCAGTTTCATTGCATGTGTGTTCTTTTCACAAACCACATCTAGAGTCATTGCATGTGTGTTCTTCTCACAAACCACACAAGGATACACCAGTGTCGTTGCATGTGTATTCTTTTAACAAACCACAACTAGAGTCATTGCATGTGTGTTCTTCTCACAAACCACATAAGGATACACCAGTGTCATTGCAAGGGTGTTGTTTTCACAAACCACAGCTAGAGTCATTGCATGTGTGTTCTTCTCACAAACCACACATGGATCCACCAGTGTCATTGCATGTGTGTTCTTTTCATGAACCACACATGGATCCACCCAATGTGATTGCATGTTAGTTCTTCTCACAAACCACATAAGGATACACAAGTGTCACTAGATGTGTGTTCTTTTCATGAAGCACACCCAGTGTCATTGCATGTATGTTCTTCTCATGAACCACACCTAGTGTCATCGCATGTGTGTTCTTCCCATAAACCACATAAGGATACACCAGTGTAATTGCATGTCAGTTCTTCTTATGAACCACATCTAGAGTCATTGCATGTGTGTTCTTTTCATGAACCACACATGGATCAACCCAATGTGATTACAGGTTAGTTCTTCTCACAAACCACATAAGGATCCACCAGTGTCATTACATGTCTGTTCTTTTCATGAACCACACCCAGTATCATTGCATGTCTGTTCCTCTAAACAAACCACACATGGATCCACCAGTATCATCGCATGTGGTCATTGCATGTGTGTTGTTCTAAACAAACCACACATGGATACACAAGTGTCATTGCATGTCTATTCTTCTCATGAACCACAACTAGAGTCATTGCATGTCTGTTTTTCTCACAAACCACATAAGGATACACCAGTGCCATTGCATGTGTGTTGTTTTTACAAACCACAGCTATAGTCATTGGATGTCTGTTCTTCTTACAAACCACATAGGGATCCACTAGTGTCATTGGATGTGTGTTCTTCTGATGAACCACACATAGTGTCATTGGATGTGTGTTCTTTTCATAAACCACATAAGGATATACCAGTGTCATTGGATGTCTGTTCTTCTCATGAACCAGATCCAGAGTCATTGCATGTATGTTCTTCTCACAAACCACATAAGGATCCACCCAGTGTGATTGCATGTCAGTTCTTCTCACAAACCACAGCTAGAGTCATTGCATGTGTGTTCTTCTCACAAACCACATAAGGATACACTAGTGTCATTGCATGTGTTTTCTTTTCACAAACCACACCTGAAGTCATTGCATGTGTGTTCTTCTCACAAACCACATAAGGATACACAAGTGTCGTTGCATGTGTGTTCTTTTCACAAACCACAACTAGAGTCATTGCATGTGTGTTCTTCTCACAAACCACATAAGGATACACCAGTGTCATTGCATTGGTGTTGTTTTCACAAACCACAGCTAGAGTCATTGCATGTGTGTTCTTCTCACAAACCACATAAGGATACACCAGTATCATTGCATGTGTGTTCTTTTCACAAACCATAGCCAGTGTCATTGCATGTCTGTTCTTCTCACAAACCACATAAGGATACACTAGTGTCACCAGATGTGTGTTCTTTTCATGAACCACATCTAGTGTCATCGCATGTGTGTTCTTCTCACAAACCACATAAGGATACACCAGTGTAATTGCATGTCAGTTCTTCTCATGAACCACATCTAGAGTCATTGCATGTCTGTTCTAATTACAAACCACATAGGGATCCACAAGTGTCACTAGATGTGTGTTCTTTTCATGAAGCACACCCAGTGTCATTGGATGTGTGTTCTTTTCATAAACAACATAAGGATATACCAGTGTCATTGGATGTTTGTTCTTCTCATGAACCAGATCCAGAGTCATTGCATGTCTGTTCTTCTCACAAACCATATAAGGATCCACCCAGTGTGATTGCATGTTAGTTCTTCTCACAAACCACAGCTAGAGTCATTGCATGTATGTTCTTCTCACAAACCACATAAGGATACACCAGTGTCATTGCATGTGTGTTCTTTTCACAAACCACACCTAGAGTCATTCCATGTGTGTTCTTCTCACAAACCACATAAGGATACACCAGTGTCATTGCATGTGTGTTCTTTTCACAAACCACAGCTAGAGTCATTGCATGTGTGTTATTCTCACAAACCACATAAGGATACACCAGTGTCATTGCATGTGTGTTCTTTTCATGAACGACACATGGATCCACCAACTGTGATTGCATGTCAGTTCATCTCACAAACCACATAAGGATCCACTAGTATCATTGCATGTTTGTTCTTTTCATGAACCACACCTAGTATCATTGCATGTTTGTTCCTCTAAAAAAACCACACATGGATCCATCAGTGTCATTGCATGTGTGTTCTTCTAAATAAACATCACATGGATAAACCAGTGTCATTGCATGTCTGTTCTTGTGATGAACCACAGCTAGAGTCATTGCATGTCTGTTCTTCTCACAAAACACATAAGGATACACCAATGTCATTGCATGTGTGTTCTTTTCACAAACCACAACTAGAGTCATTGCATGTGTGTTCTTTTCATGAACCACACATGGATCCACCAAGTGTGATTGCATGTCAGTTCTTCTCACAAACCACATAAGGATCCACTAGTATCATTGCATATCTGTTCTTTTCATGAACCACACCTAGTATCATTGCATGTCCTTTCCTCTAAACAAACCACACATGGATCCTCCAGTGTCATTGCATGTGTGTTCTTCTAAACAAACCACACATGGATAAACCAGTGTCATTGCATGTCTGTTCTTCTCATGAACCAGATCCAGAGTCATTGCATGTATGTTCTTCTCACAAACCACATAAGGATCCACCCAGTGTGATTGCATGTCAGTTCTTCTCACAAACCACAGCTAGAGTCATTGCATGTGTGTTCTTCTCACAAACCACATAAGGATACACTAGTGTCATTGCATGTGTTTTCTTTTCACAAACCACACCTGAAGTCATTGCATGTGTGTTCTTCTCACAAACCACATAAGGATACACAAGTGTCGTTGCATGTGTGTTCTTTTCACAAACCACAACTAGAGTCATTGCATGTGTGTTCTTCTCACAAACCACATAAGGATACACCAGTGTCATTGCATTGGTGTTGTTTTCACAAACCACAGCTAGAGTCATTGCATGTGTTTTCTTCTCACAAACCACATAAGGATACACCAGTATCATTGCATGTGTGTTCTTTTCACAAACCATAGCCAGTGTCATTGCATGTCTGTTCTTCTCACAAACCACATAAGGATACACTAGTGTCACCAGATGTGTGTTCTTTTCATGAACCACACCTAGTGTCATCGCATGTGTGTTCTTCTCACAAACCACATAAGGATACACCAGTGTAATTGCATGTCAGTTCTTCTCATGAACCACATCTAGAGTCATTGCATGTCTGTTCTAATTACAAACCACATAGGGATCCACAAGTGTCACTAGATGTGTGTTCTTTTCATGAAGCACACCCAGTGTCATTGGATGTGTGTTCTTTTCATAAACAACATAAGGATATACCAGTGTCATTGGATGTTTGTTCTTCTCATGAACCAGATCCAGAGTCATTGCATGTCTGTTCTTCTCACAAACCATATAAGGATCCACCCAGTGTGATTGCATGTTAGTTCTTATCACAAACCACAGATAGAGTCATTGCATGTTTGTTCTTCTCACAAACCACATAGGGATCCACCAGTGTCATTGCATGTCAGTTCTTCTCACAAACCACACCTAGTGTCATCGCATGTGTGTTCTTCTCACAAACCACATAAGGATACACCAGTGTCATTGCATGTGTGTTCGTTTCACAAACCACACCTAGAGTCATTCCATGTGTGTTCTTCTCACAAACCACATAAGGATACACCAGTGTCATTGCATGTGTGTTCTTTTCACAAACCACAGCTAGAGTCATTGCATGTGTGTTATTCTCACAAAACACATAAGGACACACCAGTGTCATTGCATGTGTGTTGTTTTCATGAACGACTCATGGATCCACCAACTGTGATTGCATGTCAGTTCTTCTCACAAACCACATAAGGATCCACTAGTATCATTGCACTGTTCTTTTCATGAACCACACCTAGTATCATTGCATGTCTGTTCCTCTAAACAAACCACACATGGATCCATCAGTGTCATTGCATGTGGTCATTGCATGTGTGTTCTTCTAAACAAACATCACATGGATAAACCAGTGTCATTGCATGTCTGTACTTGTGATGAACCACAGCTAGAGTCATTGCATGTTTGTTCTTCTCACAAAACACATAAGGATACACCAATGTCATTGCATGTGTGTTCTTTTCACAAAACACAGCTAGAGTCATTGCATGTGTGTTCTTTTCATGAACCACACATGGATCCACCAAGTGTGATTGCATATCAGTTCTTCTCATAAAACCACATAAGGATCCACTAGTATCATTGCATATCTGTTCTTTTCATGAACCACACCTAGTATCATTGCATGTCCGTTCCTCTAAACAAACCACACGTGGATCCTCTAGTGTCATTGCATGTGGTCATTGCATGTGTGTTCTTCTAAACAAACCATACAAGGATAAACCAGTGTCATTGCATGTCTGTTCTTCTCATATACCACGGCTAGAGTCATTGCATGTTTGTTCTTCTCACAAAACACATAAGGATACACCAATGTCATTGCATGTGTGTTCTTTTCACAAACCACAGCTAGAGTCATTGCATGTTTGTTCTTGTCACAAACCACATAAAGATCCACCAGTGTCATTGGATGTGTGTTCCTTTCATGAACCACAACCAGTGTCATTGCATGTCTGTTCTTCTCATGAACCACATCTAGAGTCATTACATGTCTGTTCTTCTTACAAACCACATAGGGATCCACTAGTGTCATTGGATGTGTGTTCTTCTAATGAACTACACACAGTGTCATTGGATGTGTGTTCTTTTCATAAACCACATAAGGATATACCAGTGTCATTGGATGTCTGTTCTTCTCATGAACCAGATCCAGAGTCATTCATGTGTGTTCTTCTCACAAACCACATAAGGATCCACCTAGTGTGATTGCATGTCAGTTCTTCTCACAAATCACAGCTAGAGTCATTGCATGTGTGTTCTTCTCACAAACCACATAAGTATCCACCCAGTGTGATTGCATGTCACTTCTTCTCACAAACCACAACTAGAGTCATTGCATGTGTGTTCTTCTCACAAACCACATAAGGATACACCAGTGTCATTGCATGTGTGTTCTTTTCACAAACCACATCTAGAGTCATTGCATGTGTGTTCTTCTCACAAACCACACAAGGATACACCAGTGTCGTTGCATGTGTGTTCTTTTCACAAACCACAACTAGAGTCATTGCATGTGTGTTCTTCTCACAAACCACATAAGGATACACCAGTGTCATTGCATGGGTGTTGTTTTCACAAACCACAGCTAGAGTCATTGCATGTGTGTTCTTCTCACAAACCACACATGGATCCACCAGTGTCATTGCATGTGTGTTCTTTTCATGAACCACACATGGATCCACCCAATGTGATTGCATGTTAGTTCTTCTCACAAACCACATAAGGATACACAAGTGTCACTAGATGTGTGTTCTTTTCATGAAGCACACCCAGTGTCATTGCATGTATGTTCTTCTCATGAACCACACCTAGTGTCATCGCATGTGTGTTCTTCCCATAAACCACATAAGGATACACCAGTGTAATTGCATGTCAGTTCTTCTTATGAACCACATCTAGAGTCATTGCATGTGTGTTCTTTTCATGAACCACACATGGATCCACCCAATGTGATTGCAGGTTAGTTCTTCTCACAAACCACATAAGGATCCACCAGTGTCATTACATGTCTGTTCTTTTCATGAACCACACCCAGTATCATTGCATGTCTGTTCCTCTAAACAAACCACACATGGATCCACCAGTATCATCGCATGTGGTCATTGCATGTGTGTTGTTCTAAACAAACCACACATGGATACACAAGTGTCATTGCATGTCTATTCTTCTCATGAACCACAACTAGAGTCATTGCATGTCTGTTTTTCTCACAAACCACATAAGGATACACCAGTGCCATTGCATGTGTGTTCTTTTCACAAACCACAACTAGAGTCATTGCATGTGTGTTCTTCTCACAAACCACATAAGGATACACCAGTGTCATTGCATGGGTGTTGTTTTCACAAACCATAGCTAGAGTCATTGCATGTGTGTTCTTCTCACAAACCACATAAGGATACACCAGTATCATTGCATGTGTGTTCTTTCCACAAACCACAACTAGAGTCATTGCATGTGGGTTCTTCTCACAAACCACATAAGGATACACCTGTGTCATTGCATGTGTGTTCTTTTCACAAACCACAGCTAGAGTCATTGCATGTGTGTTCTTCTCACAAACCACACATGGATCCATCAGTGTCATTGCATGTGTGTTCTTTTCATGAACCACACACGGATCCACCCAATGTGATTGCATGTTAGTTCTTCTCACAAACCACATAAGGATCCACAAGTGTCATTGCATGTCTGTTCTTTTCATCAACCACACCCAGTATCATTGCATGTTTGTTCCTCTAAACAAACCACACATAGATCCACCAGTATCATCGCATGTGGTCATTGCATGTGTGTTGTTCTAAACAAACCACACATGGATACACAAGTTTCATTGCATGTCTATTCTTCTCATCAACCACAACTAGAGTCATTGCATGTCTTCTCTTCTCACAAACCACATAAGGATACACTAGTGTCATTGCATGTGTGTTGTTTTCACAAGCTACAGCTAGAGTCATTGCATGTGTGTTCTTCTCACAAACCACATAAGGATCCACCAGTGTCATTGGATGTGTGTTCTTTTCATGAACCATAGCCAGTGTCATTGCATGTCTGTTCTTCTCACAAACCACATAAGGATACACTAGTGTCACCAGATGTGTGTTCTTTTCATGAACCACACCTAGTGTCATCGCATGTGTGTTCTTCCCACAAACCACATAAGGATACACCAGTGTAATTGCATGTCAGTTCTTCTCATGAACCACATCTAGAGTCATTGCATGTCTGTTCTAATTACAAACCACATAGGGATCCACAAGTGTCATTGGATGTGTGTTCTTCTCATGAACCACACACAGTGTCATTGGATGTGTGTTCTTTTCATAAACAACATAAGGATATACCAGTGTCATTGGATGTTTGTTCTTCTCAAGAACCAGATCCAGAGTCATTGCATGTCTGTTCTTCTCACAAACCATATAAGGATCCACCCAGTGTGATTCCATGTTAGTTCTTCTCACAAACCACAGCTAGAGTCATTGCATGTATGTTCTTCTCACAAACCACATAAGGATACACCAGTGTCATTGCATGGGTGTTGTTTTCACAAACCACAGCTAGAGTCATTGCATGTGTGTTCTTCTCACAAACCACATAAGGATCCACCAGTGTCATTGCATGTCTGTTCTTTTCATGAACCACACCCAGTATCATTGCATGTATGTTCCTCTAAACAAACCACACATGGATCCACCAGTATCATCGCATGTGGTCATTGCATGTGTGTTGTTCTAAACAAACCACACATGGATACACAAGTGTCATTGCATGTCTATTCTTCCCATGAACCACAACTAGAGTCATTGCATGTCTGTTCTTCTCACAAACCACATAAGGATACACAAGTGTCACTAGATGTGTGTTCTTTTCATGAACCACAGCCAGTATCATTGCATATCCGTTCTTCTCACAAACCACATAAGCATACACCAGTGTCACTGGATGTGTGTTCTTTTCATGAACCACACCTAGTGTCATTGCATGTGTGTTCTTCTCACAAACCACATAAGGATACACCAGTATCATTGCATGTGTGTTCTTTTCACAAACCACAACTAGAGTCATTGCATGTGTGTTCTTCTCACAAACCACATAAGGATACACCAGTGTCATTGCATGTGTGTTCTTTTCACAAACCACAGCTAGAGTCATTGCATGTGTGTTCTTCTCACAAACCACACATGGATCCACCAGTGTCATTGCATGTGTGTTCTTTTCATGAACCACACATGGATCCACCCAATGTGATTGCATGTTAATTCTTCTTACAAACCACATAAGGATCCATCAGTGTCATTGCATGTCTGTTCTTTTCATGAACCACGCCCAGTATCATTGCATGTCTGTTCCTCTAAACAAACCACACATGGATCCACCAGTATCATCGCATGTGGTCATTGCATGTGTGTTATTCTAAACAAACCACACATGGATACACAAGTGTCATTGCATGTCTATTCTTCTCATGAACCACAACTAGAGTCATTGCATGTCTGTTCTTCTCACAAACCACATAAGGATACACCAGTGTCATTGCATGTGTGTTGTTTTTACAAACCACAGCTATAGTCATTGGATGTGTGTTCTTCTCACAAACCACATAAGGATACACCAGTGTCATTGCATGTGTGTTCTTTTCATGAACCACACATGGATCCACCAACTGTGATTGCATGTCAGTTCTTCTCACAAACTACATAAGGATCCACTAGTATCATTGCATGCCTGTTCTTTTCATGAACCACACCTAGTATCATTCCATGTCTGTTCCTCTAAACAAACTACACATGGATCCACCAGTGTCATTGCATGTGGTCATTACATGTGTGTTCTTCTAAACAAAGATCACATGGATAAACCAGTGTCATTGCATGTCTGTTCTTGTCATGAACCACAGCTAGAGTCATTGCATGTCTATTCTTCTCACAAAACACATAAGGATACACCAATGTCATTGCATGTGTGTTCTTTTCACAAACCACAGCTAGAGTCATTTCATGTGTGTTCTTTTCATGAACCACACATGGATCCACCAAGTGTGATTGCATGTCAGTTCTTCTCACAAACCACATAAGGATCCACTAGTATCATTGCATATCTGTTCTTTTCATGAACCACACCTAGTATCATTCCATGTCCGTTCCTCTAAACAAACCACACATGGATCCTCTAGTGTCATTGCATGTGTGTTCTTCTAAACAAACCACACATGGATAAACCAGTGTCATTGCATGTCTGTTCTTCTCATGAACCACAGCTAGAGTCATTGCATGTCTGTTCTTCTCACAAAAAACATAAGGATACACCAATGTCATTGTATGTGTGTTCTTTTCACAAACCACAGCTAGAGTCATTGCATGTGTTCTTCTCACAAACCACATAAGGATCCCCAGTGTCATTAGATGTGTGTTCTTTTCATGAACCACAACTAGTGTCAGTGCATGTCTGTTCTTCTCATGAACCACATCTAGATTCATTGCATGTCTGTTCTTCTTACAAACCAAATAGGGATCCACTAGTGTCATTGGATGCGTGTTCTTCTCATGAACCACACATAGTGTCATTGGATGTGTGTTCTTTTCATAAACCACATAAGGATACACAAGTGTCATTAGATGTCTGTTATTCTCATGAATCACATCCAGAGTCATTGCATGTGTGTTCTTCTCACAAACCACATAAGGATCCACCCATTGTGATTGCATCTTAGTTCTTCTCAAAAACCACAGCTAGAGTCATTGCATGTGTGTTCTTCTCACAAACCACATAAGGATACACCAGTGTCATTGTATGTGTGTTCTTTTCACAAACCACAGCTAGAGTCATTGCATGTGTGTTCTTTTCAGAAACCACATAAGGATCCACCAGTGTCATTGGATGTGTGTTCTTTTCATGAACCACACCTAGTGTTATTGCATGTCTATTCTTCTCACAAACCACATAAGGATACACCAGTGTCATTGCATGGGTGTACTTTTCACAAACCACAGCTAGAGTCATTGCATGTGTGTTCTTCTCACAAACCACATAAGGATACACCATTGTCATTGCATGCGTGCTCTTTTCACAAACCACAACTAGAGTCATTGCATGTGTGTTCTTCTCACAAACCACACATGGATCCACCAGTGTCATTGCATGTGTGTTCTTTTCATGAACCACACATGGATCCACCCAGTGTGATTGCATGCCAGTTCTTCTCACAAACCACATAAGGAACCACCAGTGTCATTGCATGTTTGTTCTTTTCGTGAACCACACCCATTATCATTGGATGTCTGTTCCTCTAAACAAACCACACATGGATCCACCAGTGTCATTGCATGTGGTCATTGCATGTGTGTTCTTCTAAACAAACCACACATGGATACACCAGTGTCATTGCATGTCTGTTCTTCTCATGAACCACAGCTAGAGTCATTGCATGTCTGTTCTTCTCACAAACCACATAAGGATACACCTGTGTCATTGCATGTGTGTTCTTTTCACAAACCACCGCTAGAGTCATTCCATGTGTGTTCTTCTGACAAAGCACATAAGGATCCACCTGTGTCATTGGATGTGTGTTCTTTTCATGAACCACATCCAGTATCATTGCATGTATGTTCTTCTCACAAACCACATAAGGATACACCAGTGTCACTGGATGTGTGTTCTTTTCATGAACCACAACCAGTGTCATTGCATATCTGTTCTTCTCACAAACCACATAGGGATACACTAGGGTCACTAGATGTGTGTTGGTTTCATGAACCACATAGGGATCCACCAGTGTCATTGCATGTCTGATCTTCCCATGAACCACACCTAGTGTCATCGCATGTGTGTTCTTCTCACAAACCACATAAGGATACAACAGTGTAATTGCATGTCTATTCTTCTCATGAACCACATCTAGAGTCATTGCATGTTTGTTCTTCTTACAAACCACATAGGAATCCACCAGTGTCATTGGATGTGTGTTCTTCTCATGAACCACAGACAGTGTCATTGGATGTGTGTTCTTTTCATAAACAACATCAGGATACACTAGTGTGATTGGATGTCTGTTCTTCTTACAAACCAAATAGGTATCCACCAGTGTCATTGGATGTTTGTTCTTTTCATGAACCACACACAGTGTCATTGGATGTGTGTTCTTTTCATAAACCACATAAGGATACACCAGTGTCATTTGATGTCTGTTCTTCTCACAAAACACAGCTAGAGTCATTGCATGTGTGTTCTTCTCACAAACCACATAAGGATACACCAGTGTCATTGCATGTGTGTTCTTTTCACAAACCACAACTAGAGTCATTGCATGTGCGTTATTCTCACAAACCACATAAGGATACACCAGTGTTATTGCATGTGTGTTTTTTCACAAACCATAGCTAGAGTCATTGCATGTTTGTTCTTCTCACAAACCACATAAGGATCCACCAGTGTCATTGGATGTGTGTTCTTTTCATGAACCACACCTAGTGTTATTGCATGTCTGTTCTTCTCACAAACCACATAAGGATACACCAGTGTCATTGCCTGGGTGTTCTTTTCACAAACCACAGCTAGAGTCATTGCATGTGTGTTCTTCTCACAAACCACATAAGGATACACCAGTGTCATTGCATGTCTTCTCTTTTCACAAACCACAACTAGAGTCATTGCATGTGTGTTCTTCTCACAAACCACATAAGGATCCCAGTGTCATTAGATGTGTGTTCTTTTCATGAACCACAACTAGTGTCAGTGCATGTCTGTTCTTCTCATGAACCACATCTAGATTCATTGCATGTCTGTTCTTCTTACAAACCAAATAGGGATCCACTAGTGTCATTGGATGCGTGTTCTTCTCATGAACCACACATAGTGTCATTGGATGTGTGTTCTTTTCATAAACCACATAAGGATACACAAGTGTCATTAGATGTCTGTTATTCTCATGAATCACATCCAGAGTCATTGCATGTGTGTTCTTCTCACAAACCACATAAGGATCCACCCATTGTGATTGCATCTTAGTTCTTCTCAAAAACCACAGCTAGAGTCATTGCATGTGTGTTCTTCTCACAAACCACATAAGGATACACCAGTGTCATTGTATGTGTGTTCTTTTCACAAACCACAGCTAGAGTCATTGCATGTGTGTTCTTTTCAGAAACCACATAAGGATCCACCAGTGTCATTGGATGTGTGTTCTTTTCATGAACCACACCTAGTGTTATTGCATGTCTATTCTTCTCACAAACCACATAAGGATACACCAGTGTCATTGCATGGGTGTTCTTTTCACAAACCACAGCTAGAGTCATTGCATGTGTGTTCTTCTCACAAACCACATAAGGATACACCATTGTCATTGCATGCGTGCTCTTTTCACAAACCACAACTAGAGTCATTGCATGTGTGTTCTTCTCACAAACCACACATGGATCCACCAGTGTCATTGCATGTGTGTTCTTTTCATGAACCACACATGGATCCACCCAGTGTGATTGCATGCCAGTTCTTCTCACAAACCACATAAGGAACCACCAGTGTCATTGCATGTTTGTTCTTTTCGTGAACCACACCCATTATCATTGGATGTCTGTTCCTCTAAACAAACCACACATGGATCCACCAGTGTCATTGCATGTGGTCATTGCATGTGTGTTCTTCTAAACAAACCACACATGGATACACCAGTGTCATTGCATGTCTGTTCTTCTCATGAACCACAGCTAGAGTCATTGCATGTCTGTTCTTCTCACAAACCACATAAGGATACACCTGTGTCATTGCATGTGTGTTCTTTTCACAAACCACCGCTAGAGTCATTCCATGTGTGTTCTTCTGACAAAGCACATAAGGATCCACCTGTGTCATTGGATGTGTGTTCTTTTCATGAACCACATCCAGTATCATTCCATGTATGTTCTTCTCACAAACCACATAAGGATACAACAGTGTCACTGGATGTGTGTTCTTTTCATGAACCACAACCAGTGTCATTGCATATCTGTTCTTCTCACAAACCACATAGGGATACACTAGGGTCACTAGATGTGTGTTGGTTTCATGAACCACATAGGGATCCACCAGTGTCATTGCATGTCTGATCTTCCCATGAACCACACCTAGTGTCATCGCATGTGTGTTCTTCTCACAAACCACATAAGGATACAACAGTGTAATTGCATGTCTATTCTTCTCATGAACCACATCTAGAGTCATTGCATGTTTGTTCTTCTTACAAACCACATAGGAATCCACCAGTGTCATTGGATGTGTGTTCTTCTCATGAACCACAGACAGTGTCATTGGATGTGTGTTCTTTTCATAAACAACATCAGGATACACTAGTGTGATTGGATGTCTGTTCTTCTTACAAACCAAATAGGTATCCACCAGTGTCATTGGATGTTTGTTCTTTTCATGAACCACACACAGTGTCATTGGATGTGTGTTCTTTTCATAAACCACATAAGGATACACCAGTGTCGTTGCATGTGTGTTCTTTTCACAAACCACAGCTAGAGTCATTGCATGTGTGTTCTTCTCACAAACCACATAAGGATACACCAGTGTCATTGCATGTGTGTTCTTTTCACAAACCACAACTAGAGTCATTGCATGTGCGTTATTCTCACAAACCACATAAGGATACACCAGTGTTATTGCATGTGTGTTTTTTCACAAACCATAGCTAGAGTCATTGCATGTTTGTTCTTCTCACAAACCACATAAGGATCCACCAGTGTCATTGGATGTGTGTTCTTTTCATGAACCACACCTAGTGTTATTGCATGTCTGTTCTTCTCACAAACCACATAAGGATACACCAGTGTCATTGCCTGGGTGTTCTTTTCACAAACCACAGCTAGAGTCATTGCATGTGTGTTCTTCTCACAAACCACATAAGGATACACCAGTGTCATTGCATGTCTTCTCTTTTCACAAACCACAACTAGAGTCATTGCATGTGTGTTCTTCTCACAAACTATATAAGGATACACCAGTGTCATTGCATGTGTGTTCTTTTCAGAAACCATAGCTAGAGTCATTGCATGTGTGCTCTTCTCACAAACCACACATGGATCCACCAGTGTCATTGCATGTGTGTTCTTTTCATGAACCACACTTGGATCCACCCAGTGTGATTGCATGTCAGTTCTTCTCACAAACCACATAAGGATCCACCAGTGTCATTGCATGTTTGTTCTTTTCATGAACCACACCCAGTATCATTGGATGCCTGTTCCTATAAACAAACCACACATGGATCCACCAGTGTCATTGCATGTGGTCATTGCATGTGTGTTCTTCTAAACAAACCACACATGGATACACCAGTGTCATTGCATATATGTTCTTCTCATGAATCACAGCTAGAGTCATTGCATGTCTATTCTTCTCACAAACCATATAAGGATACACCAGTGTCATTGCATGTGTGTTCTTTTCACAAACCACCGCTAGAGTCATTGCATGTGTGTTCTTCTGACAAACCACATAAGGATCCACCATTGTCATCGGATGTGTGTTCTTTTCATGAACCACACCTAGTGTTGTTGCATGTCTGTTCTTCTCACGAACCACATAAGGATACACCAGTGTCATTGCATGGGTGTTCTTTTCACAAACCACGGCTAGAGTCATGGCATGTGTGTTCTTCTCACAAACCACATGTAACTACCTCGGTGAATTACTCTCCTAGTTACAAGCCTGGATGAGCGGAAATGGTTAAAATAGTACGGTGGGGCCCAAATGCCACTCACAGGTAGACCTTCCGGCCGTCCTAACCATTTCCAAACATCGGGACAAGAACGAGCGGCGTAATCGGCAGGCGAAGGGATCAACTACATACACAAATGAGTATGTATGCAAGCCACCATACAATGGTTCTCAGAGTCATTCCATCTAAAAGAAATAGAAATATTGCAATGCCATACGGCAAGATCCAAATATCCTAGATAGATATAATAGTTTAGGATATTTCCTGATACATCAAACATCAGAGTATCAAGCGGAAGCGGAAAACAAGATCCGAGTACGGATAAGAAGCAAATCGGCATAAGATGCCCCATAAATAAACACATCCCGCCCACAGATCTCACGGATTCCCGTTCCCGGAATCTCTACACCGAATGATCGTTGCCCACATCGTCCGTCACCTCCACCCAGTATCCATCTTGCGAGCTTACCTGTTCATCTGAATCAAACAATTTATCGTGTGAGACCCTAGGGGTACTCAGCAAGTCTTTATGCCTCTAAAGGGGACACAACCTGGGGTGACGCAATTGCAGCAAAAGATAAATCCTAACAATTCTATAGAACTCGCTAACCATCCGCCTAACCAAAGATAGACGGATGTCCGTGAATTAATAACAACAGTTATAAAGGTAATATCAACAGATCCATCCTCCTCCTCGCTTACCGACGAGGAAGCGGACGAACAACCCCCCATCCGTTGGCAGTTTTATTAACCATTCCATGAGCGTTGCACTATTTACTAGTCAGGTACTTAGTCAAATTAAAAGCGGTACTTTAGTTATGCTTGTCTATGATCGAGAAACTGTGCTCCAAGTCGTCCATAACCGCGGACACGGCTTTCAGAAAGTTTTACCTAGGGTGCACAAATAACAACACACACTCGACCTCGGAAAACCAAATCAAAACCCAACGAGGCATCCGACAAAGCGATCACGAGATTCAGAAATATTTGAGGGCCACCCCATTAAGCTACCAAGAACTGGCGGCTACGAGGCGGACTCAAGGTTTGTGGGGACG
Organism: Avena insularis; assembly: GCA_023614405.1. NCBI lineage: Eukaryota > Viridiplantae > Streptophyta > Magnoliopsida > Poales > Poaceae > Avena > Avena insularis. Next base: position 281,572,016 of record CM042696.1, on the reverse strand, counting down.
GCCAGAACGACTGGGAACCCGAAGTGTGGACGGGCTTGTCGATACATGTAAAACGTGTCACGGCCCTAAACAGCACAAAAGACTGCACAATTTAAATAAAGCAAGAAAGCATGGCATAAGTACAGGATAGTAAATAAAACCTCAAACTAGTTTGTGGCCCCAAGAAATAAGAATGAATCAAGCTCGGCTCGGGGGTTCATAAGCCTCCGGATGTGGATAACGAATATTCAAGGAACAGGAATCAAGTACTCGGGGTCCTACGGGACACAAGTGAGCCTGAAAAACCAAATAGCGAATATGGCTCACCGATGCCACTTTCATTAGTTATCCCATTACTACTCAGGTTAAGTTGTTTAGGTACCTCGTTATCCATCAGACACTCACATACCCTACACATGCTGTTCTATGACTCGCATGGCTCAAACAACTCCTGTAGTAATGGCTCATGGGATGGAGGAACAAGCTTCGGTGGGGTTTAAAATAAAGGCTATGCAATACTTGGGATTCAATTTAATGCAATCACGACTCAATGATGCAAGAATAAGATAGAGGCAGTAGGTACTATATGTATGCAAGCATGTGGTAGTGCTTGCCTGGTAGCTCAGTTGAAGCGAGAGAAGGATCTGGGTAGTGCTCCTGGGTTTCTTGATATATCCCACCTTTCGTCTATTTGAAGAAGAACCAAACAAACAAGGGCCAACATAAATAAAGTGCACAAGCATATGAATAAAATGCGACAAGCAAACAATCATGCCATGATGAATGATGCACAATTTGCATGGCAATAATGTAGCATGGCATGGGTGAGGTGTGGAATACAAGAAATAAGCATTTTATGGAGTTTTAATCACATTTTATACTCAAATAAGTTGCTGTATACTTTATATTTATATGATGCATGCTGCAAAACAGAACATGGAATGCATAAACAGAAAGGTCTCGTCGAGCTAGTCATTTTAGACATATTTTTTGTTAAATTTGGAGTTATAAATCAAAAGTTATTAATTAATTAAGGAAAAAGGGCATTTTATTGTAATTTTAATCAACTTGAGATTTAAAGTGTTCAAAATATATTTTGGAGGGCATATTTGAATTCCTCATAATTTTCTGATTTGAAAACATATATTATTTGTATTATTTGGAATTATATTTCAAAAGTTATTTAAAAACAGAATTTAAAATTTGAATTTAAAAATCAAATTGAAAAGGTTTTAATTAAACAGCACGCAGAAAACATTTTGTACTCGCTCAGGCCTAGCCACGTATTACGCAGGTGGGACCGTTCTTGTTGAATGAACGCGCGAAAAACTTTTTACACCATGGCTGGCTTAGCCGCACTGGCTGACACCTGGCAGGCGTGGGGCCACTGTGCGTCACCCAATGAGGCGACACGTGGGCGGTCCGAGGGCTGTGCGGTGGGGTTTTCCGGAAACGAAGGGGCCCTTCTGCGAAAACAGCGGCCGACTGACAGGTGGGACGTGGGGGCTACGGGTTGAGGCGGGAAAAAGGCCAGGGGGTTTCCTGCAAAAACGACGACGCCGCCGGACCGTCTGCTGCGCGCCGATCTGCAGGGCACAGGGGATCGGACGGAGTTCTGGCAAAGATGGCGACTAGACGGCGGCGAAACTCGCCGAGCCGCAAAAAGGAAAAACGCAGAGGGGACATCGGGCTACAAGTTTTGTTTAGCAAGCTCGCACGGAGGCGGCCTACAGTGTGGGCACGACGAACAGAGAAGTGGAAAGGCTGCATTGCTTTGGCAGGGATGGCGGCGATACAAGGCGAGAGGGGAAGGGAGATGATGTCCAGGGGGTCGGTGGGCTCACCTACGACCCTCAGGTGCAGGGAGTATGATCGAAGGCGAGTAGATCGACGGGGAGGCAGAGGTCCTTGCGCGGCGTCCATGGCGGCTACGGCGGTGACGCGTCCACTCCGGCGACTCCCAGCGTCGCCCCAGCCTAGGCCGACGAAGAGGTAGCCCAGGGAGTCCCTGGCCCCTTACAGCGTGGCATGTGGGAAGGCCGATCTAGGGTTTTGGGGGGGTAGCATGATGGCCATGGCTTAGGGAGGTGGCAGGGAGAGGAGGAAGAAGGAAGGGAGAGGGGACCTGGCGCCTCCTGGTTGTGGGTCTGGGTGAGGTAAGACGAGGTGTGGGGTAGAAGAAGGAGATAGGAGCACATGGGGGGGGATGATGGCCACCTTTTTGGCTAAGCAAGGGGGGAGACCGAGGGAGAGAGAGGGGTCTCGGGCTAGGGTTCGAGGAGCAGGGGTGGGGTGCACTTGGGCCAGGGAGAGAGGGTGATCAGGTGGGGCTTACATGCAGGGAGAGAGGGAGAGAAAAGAGGGTCGGGTTAGCTAGGGTAGATTAGAGAGGGGGCTCGGGTTAGAGAGAGGAGAGATGAGGCTTAGGGTTTAGAGAGAGGTTAGGTGGAGTGGTTCCCTTTAGACAAGATCAAGCAAACCAACCAGGAACAAACATGAACTAGCCAAGAGAGGGTGAGATGAGAGAGAGATAAGGTAGGGTGCTTAGGGTTTAGAGATAGAAAAGAGAGAGGGGTAAAGGAAGATTAGGGTTAGAAGAACTAGGCTAGGAGAGAAAAGAGAGGAGGAAAAAATTAAGCCTCACATGATCATGCCTAAGAGCTTTATTTAAAAGAAAAGATATGGTTGAGACAAGAGGTGATGGAAATGGATGGAGATGGGTGTAGGGTTTTGGATGCTTGCATGCATCAAGCAAGATCAAGCATGAAGAGGGTATAGATATGGGGGATGATCCACTCAAAGATTCAAATAAAAACCAAAAGGCTAGAATGTGGTGGTTCTTGCATGGCCCATGCAAAATATTTGATTCCATGTTTATTCTTGTGAGAACAATAATATTAACATGACATTATTATTATGCATTCCCAAAATTGGAATAAAAGCCAAGCAAAAAGAATTAAAAGGATGCCCCATGTGGAGTAGATGGAGATGACCATATTTGAATAGAAAAGGGACTTGCTAATGTGTATGTGCCACTAGGTATTTAATAGTCCCAACAATATCCCAACATGAGCATTAATCCATGATAATCCATATGAAAGCTAGGAAAAAGGAGCACTACTCATATTGCATGCAAAGGTGGCTCCACATAGCAACAATGTGAAGACAACATGATGCTAATATGAGAGCATGTGGAAATAGAATTTGATCCATCCCAACCCACATGAGCTAGAGGTAAAACCCACTAAAGTGCAAAGCTCCTATTTAGTTGGATGGTGGAATTATAAGGTGGTGAAAGAAAGGTGGTGGAGTGGAATAAAAGATATGCCCCCAACTCAACTTGGGCATTTAAACAATATATCAAGAACCAAATACAATATCAAGAGGCAAATACAATTTACAATGCATATGAGAGAAGAACCAAAACAAAAGGGTTTTATATGATGCTCAAATGCAAGGTGGCATGATGACATGAGCATGATATAATGATGATGCAACAATTATATATAGGAAGTAGCATACATATAGACTAGGCTAGGAGCATTGCAATTGTTAGACAATTGGGATGCTACACCACATAAGGATACACCAATGTCATTGCATGTGTGCTCTTTTCACAAACCACAACTAGAGTCATTGCATGTGTGTTCTTCTCAAAAACCACATAAGGATACACCATTGTCATTGCATGTGTGTTCTTTTCATAAACCACAGCTAGAGTCATTGCATTTGTGTTCTTCTCACAAACCACACATGGATCCACCAGTGTCATTGCATGTGTGTTCTTTTCATGAACCACACATGGATCCACCTAGTGTGATTGCGTGTCAGTTCTTCTCACAAACCACATAAGGATCCACCAGTGTCATTGCATGTTTGTTCTTTTCATGAACCACACCCAGTATCATTGGATGTTTGTTCCTCTAAACAAACCATACATGGATTCACCAGTGTCATTGCATGTGTGTTCTTCTAAACAAACCACACATGGATACATCAGTGTCATTGCATGTCTGTTCTTCTCATGAACCATAGATAGAGTCATTGCATGACTGTTCTTCTCACAAACCACATAAGGATACACCAGTGTCATTGCATATGTGTTCTTTTCACAAACCACCGCTAGAGTCATTACATGTGTGTTCTTCTCACAAACCACATAAGGATCCACCAGTGTCATTGGATGCCTGTTCTTTTCATGAACCACATCCAGTATCATTGCATGTATGTTCTTCTCACAAACCACATAAGGATACACCAGTGTCACCGGATGTGTGTTCTTTTCATGAACCACACCCAGTGTCATTGCATATATGTTCTTCTCACAAACCACATAGAGATACACTAGTGTCACTGGATGTGTGTTGTTTTCATGAACCACATAGGGATCCACCAGTGTCATTGCATGTCTGTTCTTCCCATGAACCACACCTAGTGTCATCGCATGTTTGTTCTTCTCACAAACCACATAAGGATACACCAGTGTAATTGCATGTCTGTTCTTCTCATGAACCACATCTAGAGTCATTGCATGTTTGTTCTTCTTACAAACCACCTAGGGATCCACCAGTGTCACTGGATGTGTGTTCTTCTCATGAACCACACACAGTGTCATTGGATGTGTGTTCTTTTCATAAACCACATAAGGATCCACCAGTGTCATTGGATGTGTGTTCTTTTCATGAACCATGCCTAGTGTTATTGCATGTCTGTTCTTCTCGCAAACCACATAGGGATACACCAGTGTCCCTGGTTGTGTGTTGTTTTCATGAATCACATAAGGATCCACCAGTGTCATTGCATGTTTGTTCTTTTCATGAACCACACCCAGTATCATTGGATGTTTGTTCCTCTAAACAAATCACACATGGATCCACCAGTGTCATTGCATGTGTGTTCTTCTAAACAAACCACACATGGATACACCAGTGTCATTGTATGTCTGTTCTTCTCATGAACCATAGCTAGAGTCATTGCATGTCTGTTCTTCTCACAAACCACATAAGGATACACTAGTGTCATTGCATGTGTGTTCTTTTCACAAACCACCGCTAGAGTCATTGCATGTGTGTTCTTCTCACAAACCACATAAGGATCCACCAGTGTCATTGGATGCGTGTTCTTTTCATGAACCACATCCAGTATCATTGCATGTCTGTTCTTCTCAAAAACCACATAAGGATAGACCAGTGTAATTGCATGTCTATTCTTCTCATGAACCACATCTAGTGTCTTTGCATGTTTGTTCTTCTTACAAACCACATAGGGATCCATCAGTGTCATTGGATGTGTGTTCTTCTCATGAACCACACACGGTGTCATTGGATGTGTGTTCTTTTCATAAACCACATAAGGATACACCAGTGTCATTGGATGGCTGTTCTTCTCATGGACCACATCCAGAGTCATTGCATGTGTGTTCTTCTCACAAACCACATAAGGATCCACCCAGTGTGATTGCATGTCAGTTCGTCTCACAAAACACAGCTAGAGTCATTGCATGTGTGTTCTTCTCACAATCCACATAAGGATACACCAGTGTCATTGCATGTGTGTTCTTTTCACAAACCACAGCTAGAGTCATTGCATGTGTGTTCTTCTCACAAACCACACATGGATCCATCAGTGTCATTGCATGTGTGTTCTTTTCATGAACCACACATGGATCCACCCAGTGTGATTGCATGTTAGTTCTTCTCACAAACCACATAAGGATCCACCAGTGTCATTGCATGTTTGTTCTTTTCATGAACCACACCCAGTATCATTGGATGTTTGTTCCTCTAAACAAACCACACATGGATCCACCAGTGTCATCGCATGTGTGTTCTTCTCACAAACCACCTAATGATAGAACACTGTAATTGCATGTCTGTTCTTCTCATAAACCACATCTAGAGTCATTGCATGTCTTTTCTTCTTACAAACCACATAGGGATCCACCAGTGTCATTGGATGTGTGTTCTTTTCATGAACCACACCCAGTGTGATTACATGTTTGTTCTTCTCAGAAACCACAGAAGGATACACCAGTGTCATTGCATGTGTGTTCTTTTTACAAACCACAGCTAGAGTCATTGCATGTGTGTTCTTCTCACAAACCACATAAGGATACACTAGTGTCATTGCATGTGTTTTCTTTTCATGAACCACACATGGATCCACCCAGTGTGATTGCATCTGAGTTCTTCTCACAAACCACATAAGGATCCACCAGTGTCATTGCATGTGTGTTCTTTTCACAAACCACCGCTAGAGTCATTACATGTGTGTTCTTCTCACAAACCACATAAGGATCCACCAGTGTCATTGGATGCCTGTTCTTTTCATGAACCACATCCAGTATCATTGCATGTATGTTCTTCTCACAAACCACATAAGGATACACCAGTGTCACTGGATGTGTGTTCTTTTCATGAACCACACCCAGTGTCATTGCATATTTGTTCTTCTCACAAACCACATAGAGATACACTAGTGTCACTGGATGTGTGTTGTTTTCATGAACCACATAGGGATCCACCAGTGTCATTGCATGTCTGTTCTTCCCGTGAACCACACCTAGTGTCATCGCATGTTTGTTCTTCTCACAAACCACATAAGGATACACCAGTGTAATTGCATGTCTGTTCTTCTCATGAACCACATCTAGAGTCATTGCATGTATGTTCTTCTGACAAACCACATAGGGATCCACCAGTGTCATTGGATGTGTGTTCTTCTCATGAACCACACACAGTGTCATTGGATGTGTGTTCTTTTCATAAACCACATAAGGATCCACCAGTGTCATTGGATGTGTGTTCTTTTCATGAACCATGCCTAGTGTTATTGCATGTCTGGTCTTCTCGCAAACCACACAGGGATACACCAGTGTCCCTGGTTGTGTGTTGTTTTCATGAATCACATAAGGATCCACCAGTGTCATTGCATGTTTGTTCTTTTCATGAACCACACCCAGTATCATTGGATGTTTGTTCCTCTAAACAAACCACACATGGATCCACCAGTGTCATTGCATGTGTGTTCTTCTAAACAAACCACACATGGATACACCAGTGTCATTGTATGTCTGTTCTTCTCATGAACCATAGCTAGAGTCATTGCATGTCTGTTCTTCTCACAAACCACATAAGGATACACTAGTGTCATTGCATGTGTGTTCTTTTCACAAACCACCGCTAGAGTCATTGCATGTGTGTTCTTCTCACAAACCACATAAGGATCCACCAGTGTCATTGGATGCGTGTTCTTTTCATGAACCACATCCAGTATCATTGCATGTCTGTTCTTCTCAAAAACCACATAAGGATAGACCAGTGTAATTGCATGTCTATTCTTCTCATGAACCACATCTAGAGTCTTTGCATGTTTGTTCTTCTTACAAACCACATAGGGATCCATCAGTGTCATTGGATGTGTGTTCTTCTCATGAACATCACACGGTGTCATTGGATGTGTGTTCTTTTCATAAACCACATAAGGATACACCAGTGTCATTGGATGGCTGTTCTTCTCATGAACCACATCCAGAGTCATTGCATGTGTGTTCTTCTCACAAACCACATAAGGATCCACCCAGTGTGATTGCATGTCAGTTCGTCTCACAAAACACAGCTAGAGTCATTGCATGTGTGTTCTTCTCACAATCCACATAAGGATACACCAGTGTCATTGCATGTGTGTTCTTTTCACAAACCACAGCTAGAGTCATTGCATGTGTGTTCTTCTCACAAACCACACATGGATCCATCAGTGTCATTGCATGTGTGTTCTTTTCATGAACCACACATGGATCCACCCAGTGTGATTGCATGTTAGTTCTCACAAACCACATAAGGATCCACCAGTGTCATTGCATGTTTGTTCTTTTCATGAACCACACCCAGTATCATTGGATGTTTGTTCCTCTAAACAAACCACACATGGATCCACCAGTGTCATCGCATGTGTGTTCTTCTCACAAACCACCTAATGATACAACACTGTAATTCCATGTCTGTTCTTCTCATGAACCACATCTAGAGTCATTGCATGTCTTTTCTTCTTACAAACCACATAGGGATCCACCAGTGTCATTGGATGTGTGTTCTTTTCATGAACCACACCCAGTGTGATTACATGTTTGTTCTTCTCAGAAACCACATAAGGATACACCAGTGTCATTGCATGTGTGTTCTTTTTACAAACCACAGCTAGAGTCATTGCATGTGTGTTCTTCTCACAAACCACATAAGGATACACTAGTGTCATTGCATGTGTTTTCCTTTCATGAACCACACATGGATCCACCCAGTGTGATTGCATATGAGTTCTTCTCACAAACCACATAAGGATCCACCAGTGTCATTGCATGTGTGTTCTTTTCACAAACCACCGATAGAGTCATTACATGTGTGTTCTTCTCACAAACCACATAAGGATCCACCAGTGTCATTGGATGCCTGTTATTTTCATGAACCACATCCAGTATCATTGCATGTATGTTCTTCTCACAAACCACATAAGGATACACCAGTGTCACTGGATCTGTGTTCTTTTCATGAACCACACCCAGTGTCATTGCATATTTGTTCTTCTCACAAACCACATAGAGATACACTAGTGTCACTGGATGTGTGTTGTTTTCATGAACCACATAGGGATCCACCAGTGTCATTGCATGTCTGTTCTTCCCGTGAACCACACCTAGTGTCATCGCATGTTTGTTCTTCTCACAAACCACATAAGGATACACCAGTGTAATTGCATGTCTGTTCTTCTCATGAACCACATCTAGAGTCATTGCATGTTTGTTCTTCTTACAAACCACATAGGGATCCACCAGTGTCATTGGATGTGTGTTCTTCTCATGAACCACACACAGTGTCATTGGATGTGTGTTCTTTTCATAAACCACATAAGGATCCACCAGTGTCATTGGATGTGTGTTCTTTTCATGAACCACGCCTAGTGTTATTGCATGTCTGTTCTTCTCGCAAACCACATAGGGATACACCAGTGTCCCTGGTTGTGTGTTGTTTTCATGAATCACATAAGGATCCACCAGTGTCATTGCATGTTTGTTCTTTTCATGAACCACACCCAGTATCATTGGATGTTTGTTCCTCTAAACAAACCACACATGGATCCACCAGTGTCATTGCATGTGTGTTCTTCTAAACAAACCACACATGGATACACCAGTGTCATTGTATGTCTGTTCTTCTCATGAACCATAGCTAGAGTCATTGCATGTCTGTTCTTCTCACAAACCACATAAGGATACACTAGTGTCATTGCATGTGTGTTCTTTTCACAAACCACCGCTAGAGTCATTGCATGTGTGTTCTTCTCACAAACCACATAAGGATCCACCAGTGTCATTGGATGCGTGTTCTTTTCATGAACCACATCCAGTATCATTGCATGTCTGTTCTTCTCAAAAACCACATAAGGATAGACCAGTGTAATTGCATGTCTATTCTTCTCATGAACCACATCTAGAGTCTTTGCATGTTTGTTCTTCTTACAAACCACATAGGGATCCATCAGTGTCATTGGATGTGTGTTCTTCTCATGAACATCACACGGTGTCATTGGATGTGTGTTCTTTTCATAAACCACATAAGGATACACCAGTGTCATTGGATGGCTGTTCTTCTCATGAACCACATCCAGAGTCATTGCATGTGTGTTCTTCTCACAAACCACATAAGGATCCACCCAGTGTGATTGCATGTCAGTTCGTCTCACAAAACACAGCTAGAGTCATTGCATGTGTGTTCTTCTCACAATCCACATAAGGATACACCAGTGTCATTGCATGTGTGTTCTTTTCACAAACCACAGCTAGAGTCATTGCATGTGTGTTCTTCTCACAAACCACATGGATCCATCAGTGTCATTGCATGTGTGTTCTTTTCATGAACCACACATGGATCCACCCAGTGTGATTGCATGTTAGTTCTTCTCACAAACCACATAAGGATCCACGAGTGTCATTGCATGTTTGTTCTTTTCATGAACCACACCCAGTATCATTGGATGTTTGTTCCTCTAAACAAACCACACATGGATCCACCAGTGTCATCGCATGTGTGTTCTTCTCACAAACCACCTAATGATACAACACTGTAATTGCATGTCTGTTCTTCTCATGAACCACATCTAGAGTCATTGCATGTCTTTTCTTCTTACAAACCACATAGGGATCCACCAGTGTCATTGGATGTGTGTTCTTTTCATGAACCACACCCAGTGTGATTACATGTTTGTTCTTCTCAGAAACCACATAAGGATACACCAGTGTCATTGCATGTGTGTTCTTTTTACAAACCACAGCTAGAGTCATTGCATGTGTGTTCTTCTCACAAACCACATAAGGATACACTAGTGTCATTGCATGTGTTTTCTTTTCATGAACCACACATGGATCCACCCAGTGTGATTGCATCTGAGTTCTTCTCACAAACCACATAAGGATCCACCAGTGTCATTGCATGTGTGTTCTTTTCACAAACCACCGATAGAGTCATTACATGTGTGTTCTTCTCACAAACCACATAAGGATCCACCAGTGTCATTGGATGCCTGTTCTTTTCATGAACCACATCCAGTATCATTGCATGTATGTTCTTCTCACAAACCACATAAGGATACACCAGTGTCACTGGATGTGTGTTCTTTTCATGAACCACACCCAGTGTCATTGCATATTTGTTCTTCTCACAAACCACATAGAGATACACTAGTGTCACTGGATGTGTGTTGTTTTCATGAACCACATAGGGATCCACCAGTGTCATTGCATGTCTGTTCTTCCCGTGAACCACACCTAGTGTCATCGCATGTTTGTTCTTCTCACAAACCACATAAGGATACACCAGTGTAATTGCATGTCTGTTCTTCTCATGAACCACATCTAGAGTCATTGCATGTTTGTTCTTCTTACAAACCACATAGGGATCCACCAGTGTCATTGGATGTGTGTTCTTCTCATGAACCACACACAGTGTCATTGGATGTGTGTTCTTTTCATAAACCACATAAGGATCCACCAGTGTCATTGGATGTGTGTTCTTTTCATGAACCACGCCTAGTGTTATTGCATGTCTGTTCTTCTCGCAAACCACATAGGGATACACCAGTGTCCCTGGTTGTGTGTTGTTTTCATGAATCACATAAGGATCCACCAGTGTCATTGCATGTTTGTTCTTTTCATGAACCACACCCAGAATCATTAGATGTTTGTTCCTCTAAACAAACCACACATGGATCCACCAGTGTCATTGCATGTGTGTTCTTCTAAACAAACCACACATGGATACACCAGTGTCATTGTATGTCTGTTCTTCTCATGAACCATAGCTAGAGTCATTGCATGTCTGTTCTTCTCACAAACCACATAAGGATACACTAGTGTCATTGCATGTGTGTTCTTTTCACAAACCACCGCTAGAGTCATTGCATGTGTGTTCTTCTCACAAACCACATAAGGATCCACCAGTGTCATTAGATGCGTGTTCTTTTCATGAACCACATCCAGTATCATTGCATGTCTGTTCTTCTCAAAAACCACATAAGGATAGACCAATGTAATTGCATGTCTATTCTTCTCATGAACCACATCTAGAGTCTTTGCATGTTTGTTCTTCTTACAAACCACATAGGGATCCATCAGTGTCATTGGATGTGTGTTCTTCTCATGAACATCACACGGTGTCATTGGATGTGTGTTCTTTTCATAAACCACATAAGGATACACGGTGTCATTGGATGGTGTTCTTCTCATGAACCACATCCAGTGTCATTGCATGTGTGTTCTTCTCACAAACCACATAAGGATCCACCCAGTGTGATTGCATGTCAGTTCGTCTCACAAAACACAGCTAGAGTCATTGCATGTGTGTTCTTCTCACAATCCACATAAGGATACACCAGTGTCATTGCATGTGTGTTCTTTTCACAAACCACAGCTAGAGTCATTGCATGTGTGTTCTTCTCACAAACCACACATGGATCCATCAGTGTCATTGCATGTGTGTTCTTTTCATGAACCACACATGGATCCACCCAGTGTGATTGCATGTTAGTTCTTCTCACAAACCACATAAGGATCCACCAGTGTCATTGCATGTTTGTTCTTTTCATGAACCACACCCAGTATCATTGGATGTTTGTTCCTCTAAACAAACCACACATGGATCCACCAGTGTCATCGCATGTGTGTTCTTCTCACAAACCACCTAATGATACAACACTGTAATTGCATGTCATTCTTCTCATGAACCACATCTAGAGTCATTGCATGTCTTTTCTTCTTACAAACCACATAGGGATCCACCAGTGTCATTGGATGTGTGTTCTTTTCATGAACCACACCCAGTGTGATTACATGTTTGTTCTTCTCAGAAACCACATAAGGATACACCAGTGTCATTGCATGTGTGTTCTTTTTACAAACCACAACTAGAGTCATTGCATGTGTGTTCTTCTCACAAACCACATAAGGATACACTAGGGTCATTGCATGTGTTTTCTTTTCATGAACCACACATGGATCCACCCAGTGTGATTGCATCTGAGTTCTTCTCACAAACCACATAAGGATCCACCAGTGTCATTGCATGTGTGTTCTTTTCACAAACCACCGATAGAGTCATTACATGTGTGTTCTTCTCACAAACCACATAAGGATCCACCAGTGTCATTGGATGCCTGTTCTTTTCATGAACCACATCCAGTATCATTGCATGTATGTTCTTCTCACAAACCACATAAGGATACACCAGTGTCACTGGATGTGTGTTCTTTTCATGAACCACACCCAGTGTCATTGCATATTTGTTTTTCTCACAAACCACATAGAGATACACTAGTGTCCTTTGGATGTGTCTTGTTTTCATGAACCACATAGGGATCCACCGTGTCATTGCATATACATTCTTCCCGTGAACCACACCTAGTGTCATCGCATGTTTGTTCTTCTCACAAACCACATAAGGATACACCAGTGTAATTGCATGTCTGTTCTTCTCATGAACCACATCTAGAGTCATTGCATGTTTGTTCTTCTTACAAACCACATAGGGATCCACCAGTGTCATTGGATGTGTGTTCTTCTCATGAACCACACACAGTGTCATTGGATGTGTGTTCTTTTCATAAACCACATAAGGATCCACGGTGTCATTGGATGTGTGTTCTTTTCATGAACCACGCCTAGTGTTATTGCATGTACATTCTTCTACAAACCACATAGGGATACACAGTGTCCACACAGTTGTGTTGTTTTCATGAATCACATAAGGATCCACAGTGTCATTGCATGTTTGTTCTTTTCATGAACCACACCCGAATCATTGGATGTTTGTTCCTCTAAACAAACCACATGGATCCACAGTGTCATTGCATGTGTGTTCTTCTAAACAAACCACATGGATACACCAGTGTCATTGTATGTCTGTTCTTCTCATGAACCATAGCTAGAGTCATTGCATGTCTGTTCTTCTCACAAACCACATAAGGATACACTAGTGTCATCGCATGTGTGTTCTTTTCACAAACCACCGCTAGAGTCATTGCATGTGTGTTCTTCTCACAAACCACATAAGGATCCACCAGTGTCATTGGATGCGTGTTCTTTTCATGAACCACATCCAGTATCATTGCATGTCTGTTCTTCTCAAAAACCACATAAGGATAGACCAGTGTAATTGCATGTCTATTCTTCTCATGAACCACATCTAGAGTCTTTGCATGTTTGTTCTTCTTACAAACCACATAGGGATCCATCAGTGTCATTGGATGTGTGTTCTTCTCATGAACATCACACGGTGTCATTGGATGTGTGTTTTTTCATAAACCACATAAGGATACACCAGTGTCATTGGATGGCTGTTCTTCTCATGAACCACATCCAGAGTCATTGCATGTGTGTTCTTCTCACAAACCACATAAGGATCCACCCAGTGTGATTGCATGTCAGTTCGTCTCACAAAACACAGCTAGAGTCATTGCATGTGTGTTCTTCTCACAATCCACATAAGGATACACCAGTGTCATTGCATGTGTGTTCTTTTCACAAACCACAGCTAGAGTCATTGCATGTGTGTTCTTCTCACAAACCACACATGGATCCATCAGTGTCATTGCATGTGTGTTCTTTTCATGAACCACACATGGATCCACCCAGTGTGATTGCATGTTAGTTCTTCTCACAAACCACATAAGGATCCACCAGTGTCATTGCATGTTTGTTCTTTTCATGAACCACACCCAGTATCATTGGATGTTTGTTCCTCTAAACAAACCACACATGGATCCACCAGTGTCATCGCATGTGTGTTCTTCTCACAAACCACCTAATGATACAACACTGTAATTGCATGTCTGTTCTTCTCAACCACATCTAGAGTCATTGCATGTCTTTTCTTCTTACAAACCACATAGGGATCCACCAGTGTCATTGGATGTGTGTTCTTTTCATGAACCACACCCAGTGTGATTACATATTTGTTCTTCTCGAAACCACATAAGGATACACGGTGTCATTGCATGTGTGTTCTTTTACAAACCACGACTAGAGTCATTGCATGTGTGTTCTTCTCACAAACCACATAAGGATACACTAGTGTCATTGCATGTGTTTTTCTTTCATGAACCACATGGATCCACCCAGTGTGATTGCATCTGAGTTCTTCTCACAAACCACATAAGGATCCACCAGTGTCATTGCATGTGTGTTCTTTTCACAAACCACCGATAGAGTCATTACATGTGTGTTCTTCTCACAAACCACATAAGGATCCACCAGTGTCATTGGATGCCTGTTCTTTTCATGAACCACATCCAGTATCATTGCATGTATGTTCTTCTCACAAACCACATAAGGATACACCAGTGTCACTGGATGTGTGTTCTTTTCATGAACCACACCCAGTGTCATTGCATATTTGTTCTTCTCACAAACCACATAGAGATACACTAGTGTCCTTTGGATGTGTGTTGTTTTCATGAACCACATAGGGATCCACCAGTGTCATTGCATGTCTGTTCTTCACGTGAACCACACCAAGTGTCATCGCATGTTTGTTCTTCTCAAAAACCAAATAAGGATACAACCGGGTAATTGCATGTACATTCTTCTCATGAACCACATCTAGAGTCATTGCATGTTTGTCCTTCTTACAAACCACATAGGGATCCACCAGTGTCATTGGATGTGTGTTCTTCTCATGAACCACACACAGTGTCATTGGATGTGTGTTCTTTTCATAAACCACATAAGGATCCACCAGTGTCATTGGATGTGTGTTCTTTTCATGAACCACGCCTAGTGTTATTGCATGTCTGTTCTTCTCGCAAACCACATAGGGATACACCAGTGTCCCTGGTTGTGTGTTGTTTTCATGAATCACATAAGGATCCACCAGTGTCATTGCATGTTTGTTCTTTTCATGAACCACACCCAGTATCATTGGATGTTTGTTCCTCTAAACAAACCACACATGGATCCACCAGTGTCATTGCATGTGTGTTCTTCTAAACAAACCACACATGGATACACGGTGTCATTGTATGTCTGTTCTTCTCATGAACCATAGCTAGAGTCATTGCATGTCTGTTCTTCTCACAAACCACATAAGGATACACTAGTGTCATTGCATGTGTGTTCTTTTCACAAACCACTGCTAGAGTCATTACATGTGTGTTCTTCTCACAAACCACATAAGGATCCACCAGTGTCATTGGATGCGTGTTCTTTTCATAAACCACATCCAGTATCATTGCATGTCTTCTCAAAAACCACATAAGGATAGACCAGTGTAATTGCATGTCTATTCTTCTCATGAACCACATCTAGAGTCTTTGCATGTTTGTTCTTCTTACAAACCACATAGGGATCCATCAGTGTCATTGGATGTGTGTTCTTCTCATGAACCACACACGGTGTCATTGGATGTGTGTTCTTTTCATAAACCACATAAGGATACACCAGTGTCATTGGATGGCTGTTCTCATGAACCACATCCAGTCATTGCATGTGTGTTCTTCTCACAAACCACATAAGGATCCACCCAGTGTGATTGCATGTCAGTTCGTCTCACAAAACACAGCTAGAGTCATTGCATGTGTGTTCTTCTCACAATCCACATAAGGATACACCAGTGTCATTGCATGTGTGTTCTTTTCACAAACCACAGCTAGAGTCATTGCATGTGTGTTCTTCTCACAAACCACACATGGATCCATCAGTGTCATTGCATGTGTGTTCTTTTCATGAACCACACATGGATCCACCCAGTGTGATTGCATGTTAGTTCTTCTCACAAACCACATAAGGATCCACCAGTGTCATTGCATGTTTGTTCTTTTCATGAACCACACCCAGTATCATTGGATGTTTGTTCCTCTAAACAAACCACACATGGATCCACCAGTGTCATCGCATGTGTGTTCTTCTCACAAACCACCTAATGATACAACACTGTAATTGCATGTCTGTTCTTCTCATGAACCACATCTAGAGTCATTGCATGTCTTTTCTTCTTACAAACCACATAGGGATCCACCAGTGTCATTGGATGTGTGTTCTTTTCATGAACCACACCCAGTGTGATTACATGTTTGTTCTTCTCAGAAACCACATAAGGATACACCAGTGTCATTGCATGTGTGTTCTTTTTACAAACCACAGCTAGAGTCATTGCATGTGTGTTCTTCTCACAAACCACATAAGGATACACTAGTGTCATTGCATGTGTTTTCTTTTCATGAACCACACATGGATCCACCCAGTGTGATTGCATCTGAGTTCTTCTCACAAACCACATAAGGATCCACCAGTGTCATTGCATGTGTGTTCTTTTCACAAACCACCGATAGAGTCATTACATGTGTGTTCTTCTCACAAACCACATAAGGATCCACCAGTCTCATTGGATGCCTGTTCTTTTCATGAACCACATCCAGTATCATTGCATGTATGTTCTTCTCACAAGCCACATAAGGATACACCAGTGTCACTGGATGTGTGTTCTTTTCATGAACCACACCCAGTGTCATTGCATATATGTTCTTCTCACAAACCACATAGAGATACACTAGTGTCACTGGATGTGTGTTGTTTTCATGAACCACATAGGGATCCACCAGTGTCATTGCATGTCTGTTCTTCCCGTGAACCACACCTAGTGTCATCGCATGTTTGTTCTTCTCACAAACCACATAAGGATACACCAGTGTAATTGCATGTCTGTTCTTCTCATGAACCACATCTAGAGTCATTGCATGTTTGTTCTTCTTACAAACCACATAGGGATCCACCAGTGTCATTGGATGTGTGTTCTTCTCATGAACCACACATAGTGTCATTGGATGTGTGTTCTTTTCATAAACCACATAAGGATCCACCAGTGTCATTGGATGTGTGTTCTTTTCATGAACCACGCCTAGTGTTATTGCATGTCTGTTCTTCTCGCAAACCACATAGGGATACACCAGTGTCCCTGGTTGTGTGTTGTTTTCATGAATCACATAAGGATCCACCAGTGTCATTGCATGTTTGTTCTTTTCATGAACCACACCCAGTATCATTGGATGTTTGTTCCTCTAAACAAACCACACATGGATCCACCAGTGTCATTGCATGTGTCTTCTTCTAAACAAACCACACATGGATACACCAGTGTCATTGTATGTCTGTTCTTCTCATGAACCATAGCTAGAGTCATTGCATGTCTGTTCTTCTCACAAACCACATAAGGATACACTAGTGTCATTGCATGTGTGTTCTTTTCACAAACCACCGCTAGAGTCATTGCATGTGTGTTCTTCTCACAAACCACATAAGGATCCACCAGTGTCATTGGATGTGTGTTCTTTTCATGAACCACATCCAGTATCATTGCATGTCTGTTCTTCTCAAAAACCACATAAGGATAGACCAGTGTAATTGCATGTCTATTCTTCTCATGAACCACATCTAGAGTCTTTGCATGTTTGTTCTTCTTACAAACCACATAGGGATCCATCAGTATCATTGGATGTGTGTTCTTCTCATGAACCACACACGGTGTCATTGGATGTGTGTTCTTTTCATAAACCACATAAGGATACACCAGTGTCATTGGATGGATGTTCTTCTCATGAACCACATCCAGAGTCATTGCATGTGTGTTCTTCTCACAAACCACATAAGGATCCACCCAGTGTGATTGCATGTTAGTTCGTCTCACAAAACACAGCTAGAGTCATTGCATGTGTGTTCTTCTCACAATCCACATAAGGATACACCAGTGTCATTGCATGTGTGTTCTTTTCACAAACCACAGCTAGAGTCATTGCATGTGTGTTCTTCTCACAAACCACACATGGATCCATCAGTGTCATTGCATGTGTGTTCTTTTCATGAACCACACATGGATCCACCCAGTTTGATTGCATGTTAGTTCTTCTCACAAACCACATAAGGATCCACCAGTGTCATTGCATGTTTGTTCTTTTCATGAACCACACCCAGTATCATTGGATGTTTTTTCCTCTAAACAAACCACACATGGATCCACCAGTGTCATCGCATGTGTGTTCTTCTCAGAAACCACCTAATGATACAACAGTGTAATTGCATGTCTGTTCTTCTCATGAACCACATCTAGAGTCATTGCATGTCTTTTCTTCTTACAAACCACATAGGGATCCACCAGTGTCATTGGATGTGTGTTCTTTTCATGAACCACACCCAGTGTGATTACATGTTTGTTCTTCTCAGAAACCACATAAGGATACACTAGTGTCATTGCATGTGTGTTCTTTTTACAAACCACAGCTAGAGTCATTGCATGTGTGTTTTTCTCACAAACCACATAAGGATACACTAGTGTCATTGCATGTGTTTTCTTTTCATGAACCACACATGGATCCACCTAGTGTGATTGCATCTGAGTTCTTCTCACAAACCACATAAGGATCCACCAGTGTCATTGCATGTCTGTTCTTTTCACGAACCACACCAAGTATCATTACATGTCTGTTCCTCTAAACAACCACACATGGATCCACCAGTGTCACTGCATGTGGTCATTGCATGTGTGTTCTTATAACCAAACCACACATGGATACAGTAGTGTCATTGCATGTCTGTTCTTCTCATGAACCACAGCTAGAGTCATTGCATGTTTGTTCTTCTCACAAGACACATAAGGATACACCAGTGTCATTGCATGTGTGTTCTTTTCACAAACCATAGCTAGAGTCATTGCATGTGTGTTCTTCTCACAAACCACATAAGGATCCACCAGTGTCATTGCATGTGTGCTCTTTTCACAAACCACAACTAGGGTCATTGCATGTGTGTTCTTCTCACAAAGCACATAAGTATACACCAGTGTCATTGCATGTGTGTTCTTTTCACAAACCACATGTAGAGTCATTGCATGTGTGTTCTTCTCACAAACCACACATGGATCCACCAGTGTCATTGCATGTGTGTTCTTTTCATGAACCACACATGGATCCACCCAGTGTGATTGCATGTCAGTTCTTCTCACAAACCACATAAGGATCCACCAATGTCATTGCATGTTTGTTCTTTTCATGAACCACACCCAGTATCATTGGATGTCTGTTCCTCTAAACAAACCACACATGGATCCACTAGTGTCATTGCATGTGTGTTCTTCTAAGCAAACCACACATGGATACACCAGTGTCATTGCATGTCTGTTCTTCTCATGAACCACAGCTAGAGTCATTGCATGTCTGTTCTTCTCACAAACCACATAAGGATACACTAGTGTCATTGCATGTGTGTTCTTTTCACAAACCACGGCTAGAGTCATTGCATGTGTGTTCTTCTCACAAACCACATAAGGATCCACCCCAGTGTCATTGGATGTGTTTTTTTTCATGAACCACAGCCAGTGTCATTGCATGTCTGTTCTTCTCACAAACCACATAAGGATACACCAGTGTCACTAGATGTGTATTGTTTTCATGAACCACACCTAGTGACATTGCATGTCTGTTCTTCTCACAAACCACATAGGGATCCACCAGTGTCATTGCATGTCTGTTCTTCTCATGAACCACAGACAGTGTCATCGCATGTGTGTTCTTCTCACAAACCACATAAGGATACACCAGTGTAATTGCATGTCTATTCTTCTCATGAACCACATGTAGAGTCATTGCATGTCTGTTCTTCTTACAAACCACATAGGGATCCACTAGTGTCATTGGATGTGTGTTCTTCTCATGAACCACACACAGTGTCATTGGATGTGTGTTCTTTTCATAAACCACATAAGGATACACCAGTGTCATTGGATGTCTGTGCTTCTCATGAACCACATCGAGAGTCATTGCATGTGTGTTCTTCTCACAAACCACATAAGGATCCACCTAGTGTGATTGCATGTCAGTTCTTCTCACAAACCACAGCTAGAGTCATTGCATGTGTGTTCTTCTTACAAACCACATAAGGATAAACCAATGTCATTGCATGTGTGTTATTTTCACAAACCACGTCTAGAGGCATTGCATGTGTGTTCTTCTCACAAACCACATAAGGATACACTAGTGTCATTGCATGTGTGTTGTTTTCACAAACCTCATAAGGATACACCAGTGTCAGTGCGTGTGTGTTCTTCTCACAAACCACATAAGGATACACCAGTGTCATTGCATGTGTGTTCTTTTCACAAACCACAGCTAGAGTCATTGCATGTGTGTTCTTCTCACAAACCACATAAGGATACCACAGTGTCATTGCATGTGTGTTCTTTTCACAAACCACAGCCAGAGTCATTGCATTTGTGTTCTTCTCACAAACCACATAAGGATACACCAGTGTCATTGCATGTGTGTTCTTTTCATGAACCACACATGGATCCACCCAGTGTGATTGCATCTCAGTTCTTCTCACAAACCACATAAGGATCCACTAGTGTCATTGCATGTCTATTCTTTTCATGAACCACACCAAGTATCATTACATGTCTGTTCCTCTAAACAAACCACACATGGATCCACCAGTGTCATTGCATGTGGTCATTGCATGTGTGTTCTTATAAACAAACCACACATGGATACACTAGTGTCATTGCATGTCTGTTCTTCTCATGAACCACAACTAGAGTCATTCCATGTTTGTTCTTCTCACAAACCACATATGGATACACAAGTGTCATTGCATTTGTGTTCTTTTCACAAACCACAGCTAGAGTCATTACATGTGTGTTCTTCTCACATACCACATAAGGATCCACCAGTGTCATTGGACGTGTGTTCTTTTCATGAACCACATCTAGTGTCGTTGCATGTCTATTTTCTCACAAACCACATAAGGATACACCAGTGTCATTGCATGGGTGTTCTTTTCACAAACCACAGCTAGAGTCATTGCATGTGTGTTCTTCTCACAAACCACATAAGGATACACCAGTGTCATTGCATGTGTGTTCTTCTCACAAACCACATAAGGATACACCAGTGTCATTGCATGTGTGCTCTTTTCACAAACCACAACTAGAGTCATTGCATGTGTGTTCTTCTCACAAACCACATAAGGATACACCAGTGTCATTGCATGTGTGTTCTTTTCACAAACCACAGCTAGAGTCATTGCATGTCTGTTCTTCTCACAAACCACACAAGGATCCACTAGTGTCATTGCATGTGTGTTCTTTTCATGAACCACACATGGATCCACCCAGTGTCATTGCATGTCAGTTCTTCTCACAAACCACATAAGGATCCACCAGTGTCATTACATGTTTGTTCTTTTCATGAACCACACCTAGTATCATTGGATGTATGTTCCTCTAAACAAACCACACATGGATCCACCAGTGTCATTGCATGTGTGTTCTTCTAAGCAAACCACACATGGATACACCAGTGTCATTGCATGTCTGTTCTTCTCATGAACCATAGCTAGAGTCATTGCATGTCTGTTCTTCTCACAAACCACATAAGGATACACTAGTGTCATTGCATGTGTGTTCTTTTCACAAACCACAGCTAGAGTCATTGCATGTGTGTTCTTCTCACAAACCACATAAGGATCCACCAGTGTCATTGGATGTGTGTTCTTTTCATGAACCACATCCAGTATCATGGCATGTCTGTTCTTCTCACAAACCACATAAGGATACACCAGTGTCACTGGATGTGTGTTCTTTTCATGAACCACACCCAGTGTCATTGCATGTATGTTCTTCTCACAAACCACATAGGGCTCCACCAGTGTCATTGCATGTTTGTTCTTCTCATGAACCACACCAAGTGTCATCCCATGTGTGTTCTTCTCACAAACCACATAAGGATACAACAGTGTAATTGCATGTGTGTTCTTCTCATGAACCACGTCTAGAGTCATTGCATGTCTTTTCTTCTTACAAACCACATAGGGATCCACCAGTGTAATTGGATGTGTGTTCTTTTCATGAACCACACCCAGTGTGATTGCATGTTTGTTCTTCTCACAAACCACATAAGGATACACCAGTGCCATTGCATCTGTGTTCTTTTCACAAACTACAGCTAGGGTCATTGCATGTGTGTTCTTTTCACAAACTACAGCTAGGGTCATTGCATGTGTTTTCTTCTCACAAACCACATAAGGATCCACAAGTGTCATTGGATGTGTGTTTTTTCATGAACCACAGCCAGTGTCATTGCATGTCTGTTCTTCTCACAAACCACATAAGGATACACCAGTGTCACTGGATGTGTGTTGTTTTCATGAACCACACCTAGTGACATTGCATGTCTGTTCTTCTCACAAACCACATAGGGATCCACCAGTGTCATTGCATGTCTGTTATTCTCATGAAAAACACACAGTGTCATCGCAGGTGTGTTATTCTCACAAACCACATAAGGATACACCAGTGTAATTGCATGTCTATTCTTCTCATGAACCACATGTAGAGTCATTGCATGTCTGTTATTCTTACAAACCACAAAGGGATCCACCAGTGTCATTGGATGTGTGTTCTTCTCATGAACCACACAGTGTCATTGGATGTATGTTCTTTTCATAAACCACATAAGGATACACCAGTGTCATTGGATGTCTGTGCTTCTCATTAACCACATCGAGAGTCATTGCATGTGTGTTCTTCTCACAAACCACATAAGGATCCGCCTAGTGTGATTGCATGTCAGTTCTTCTCACAAACCACAGCTAGAGTCATTGCATGTGTGTTCTTCTTACAAACTACATAAGGATACACCAATGTCATTGCATGTGTGTTATATTCACAAACCACAGCTAGAGGCATTGCATGTGTGTTCTTCTCACAAACCACATAAGGATACACTAGTGTCATTGCATGTGTGTTGTTTTCACAAACCTCATAAGGATACACCAGTGTCATTGCGTGTGTGTTCTTCTCACAAACCACATAAGGATACACTAGTGTCATTGCATGTGTGTTCTTTTCACAAACCACAGCTAGAGTCATTGCATGTGTGTTCTTCTCACAAACCACATAAGGATACCACAGTGTCATTGCATGTGTGTTCTTTTCACAAACCACAGCTAGAGTCATTGCATTTGTGTTCTTCTCACAAACCACATAAGGATACACCAGTGTCATTGCATGTGTGTTCTTATCATGAACCACACATGGATCCACCCAGTGTGATTGCATCTCAGTTCTTCTCACAAACCACATAAGGATCCACTAGTGTCATTGCATGTCTATTCTTTTCATGAACTACACCAAGTATCATTACATGTCTGTTCCTCTAAACAAACCACACATGGATCCACCAGTGTCATTGCATGTGTGTTCTTATAAACAAACCACACATGGATACACTAGTGTCTTTGCATGTCTGTTCTTCTCATGAACCACAGCTAGAGTCATTCCATGTTTGTTCTTCTCACAAACCACATACGGATACACAAGTGTCATTGCATTTGTGTTCTTTTCACAAACCACAGCTAGAGTCATTACATGTGTGTTCTTCTCACAAACCACATAAGGATCCACCAGTGTCATTGGACGTGTGTTCTTTTCATGAACCACATCTAGTGTCGTTGCATGCCTGTTTTCTCACAAACCACATAAGGATACACCAGTGTCATTGCATGGGTGTTCTTTTCACAAACCACAGCTAGAGTCATTGCATGTGTGTTCTTATCACAAACCACATAAGGATACACCAGTGTCATTGCATGTGTGCTCTTTTCACAAACCACACCTAGAGTCATTGCATGTGTGTTCTTCTCACAAACCACATAAGGATACACCAGTGTCATTGCATGTGTGTTCTTTTCACAAACCACAGCTAGAGTCATTGCATGTCTGTTCTTCTCACAAACCACACAAGGATCCACTAGTGTCATTGCATGTGTGTTCTTTTCATGAACCACACATGGATCCACCCAGTGTCATTGCATGTCAGTTCTTCTCACAAACCACATAAGGATCCACCAGTGTCATTGCATGTTTGTTCTTTTCATGAACCACACCTAGTATCATTGGATGTATGTTCCTCTAAACAAACCACACATGGATCCACCAGTGTCATTGCATGTGTGTTCTTCTAAGCAAACCACACATGGATACACCAGTGTCATTGCATGTCTGTTCTTCTCATGAACCACAGCTAGAGTCATTGCATGTCTGTTCTTCTCACAAACCACATAAGGATACACTAGTGTCATTGCATGTGTGTTCTTTTCACAAACCACAGCTAGAGTCATTGCATGTGTGTTCTTCTCACAAACCACATAAGGATCCACCAGTGTCATTGGATGTGTGTTCTTTTCATGAACCACATCCAGATCATTGCATGTGTTCTTCTCACAAACCACATAAGGATACACCGTGTCCTTTGGATGTGTGTTCTTTTCATGAACCACACCCAGTGTCATTGCATGTATGTTCTTTTCACAAACCACATAGGGCTCCACCAGTGTCATTGCATGTTTGTTCTTCTCATGAACCACACCAAGTGTCATCCCATGTGTGTTCTTCTCACAAACCACATAAGGATACAAAAGTGTAATTGCATGTGTGTTCTTCTCATGAACCACATCTAGAGTCATTGCATGTCTTTTCTTCTTACAAACCACATAGGGATCCACTAGTGTCATTGGATGTGTGTTCTTTTCATGAACCACACCCAGTGTGATTGCATGTTTGTTCTTCTCACAAACCACATAAGGATACACCAGTGTCATTGCATCTGTGTTCTTTTCACAAACTACAGCTAGGGTCATTGCATGTGTGTTCTTTTCACAAACTACAGCTAGGATCATTGCATGTGTTTTCTTCTCACAAACCACATAAGGATCCACAAGTGTCATTGGATGTGTGTTTTTTCATGAACCACAGCCAGTGTCATTGCATGTCTGTTCTTCTCACAAACCACATAAGGATACACCAGTGTCACTGGATGTGTGTTGTTTTCATGAACCACACCTAGTGACATTGCATGTCTGTTCTTCTCACAAACCACATAGGGATCCACCAGTGTCATTGCATGTCTGTTATTCTCATGAAAAACACACAGTGTCATCGTAGGTGTGTTATTCTCACAAACCACATAACGATACACCAGTGTAATTGCATGTCTATTCTTCTCATGAACCACATGTAGAGTCATTGCATGTATGTTCTTCTTACAAACCACAAAGGGATCCACCAGTGTCATTGGATGTGTGTTCTTCTCATGAACCACACAGTGTCATTGGATGTATCTTCTTTTCATAAACCACATAAGGATACACCAGTGTCATTGGATGTCTGTGCTTCTCATTAACCACATCGAGAGTCATTGCATGTGTGTTCTTCTCACAAACCACATAAGGATCCACCTAGTGTGATTGCAGGTCAGTTCTTCTCACAAACCACAGCTAGAGTCATTGCATGTGTGTTCTTCTTACAAACTACATATGGATACACCAATGTCATTGCATGTGTGTTGTTTTCACAAACCACAGCTAGAGGCATTGCATGTGTGTTCTTCTCACAAACCACATAAGGATTTCTAGTGTCATTGCATGTGTGTTGTTTTCACAAACCTCATAAGGATACACCAGTGTCATTGCGTGTGTGTTCTTCTCACAAACCACATAAGGATACACTAGTGTCATTGCATGTGTGTTCTTTTCACAAACCACAGCTAGAGTCATTGCATGTGTGTTCTTCTCACAAACCACATAAGGATACCACAGTGTCATTGCATGTGTGCTCTTTTCACAAACCACAACTAGAGTCATTGCATGTGTGTTCTTCTCACAAACCACATAAGGATAGACCAGTGTCATTGCATGTGTGTTCTTTTCACAAACCATAGTTAGAGTCATTGCATGTCTGTTCTTCTCACAAACCACACAAGGATCCACTAGTGTCATTCCATGTGTGTTCTTTTCATGAACCACACATGGATCCACCCAGTGTCATTGCATGTCAGTTCTTCTCACAAACCACATAAGGATCCACCAGTGTCATTGCATGCTTGTTCTTTTCATGAACCACACCTAGTATCATTGGATGTATGTTCCTCTAAACAAACCACACATGGATCCACCAGTGTCATTGCATGTGTGTTCTTCTAAGCAAACCACACATGGATACACCAGTGTCATTGCATGTCTGTTCTTCTCATGAACCACAGCTAGAGTCATTGCATGTCTGTTCTTCTCACAAACCACATAAGGATACACTAGTGTCATTGCATGTGTGTTCTTTTCACAAACCACAGCTAGAGTCATTGCATGTGTGTTCTTGTCACAAACCACATAAGGATCCACCAGTGTCATTGGATGTGTGTTCTTTTCATGAACCACATCCAGTATCATTGCATGTCTGTTCTTCTCACAAACCACATAAGGATACACCAGTGTCACTGGATGTGTGTTCTTTTCATGAACCATACCCAGTGTCATTGCATGTATGTTCTTCTCACAA
This sequence comes from Avena insularis, assembly GCA_023614405.1. NCBI lineage: Eukaryota > Viridiplantae > Streptophyta > Magnoliopsida > Poales > Poaceae > Avena > Avena insularis. The sequence continues at coordinate 281,545,122 of CM042696.1, read as the reverse complement.
ACCACATAAGGCTCCACCAGTGTCATTGCATGTTTGTTCTTCTCATGAACCACACCAAGTGTCATCCCATGTGTGTTCTTCTCACAAACCACATAAGGATACAACAGTGTAATTGCATGTGTGTTCTTCTCATGAACCACATCTAGAGTCATTGCATGTCTTTTCTTCTTACAAACCACATAGGGATCCACCAGTGTCATTGGATGTGTGTTCTTTTCATGAACCACACCCAGTTTGATTGCATGTTTGTTCTTCTCACAAACCACACAAGGATACACCAGTGTCATTGCATCTGTGTTCTTTTCACAAACTACAGCTAGGGTCATTGCATGTGTGTTCTTTTCACAAACTACAGCTAGGGTCATTGCATGTGTTTTCTTCTCACAAACCACATAAGGATCCACAAGTGTCATTGGATGTGTGTTTTTTCATGAACCACAGCCAGTGTCATTGCATGTCTGTTCTTCTCACAAACCACATAAGGATACACCAGTGTCACTGGATGTGTGTTGTTTTCATGAACCACACCTAGTGACATTGCATGTCTGTTCTTCTCACAAACCACATAGGGATCCACCAGTGTCATTGCATGTCTGTTATTCTCATGAACAACACACAGTTTCATCACACGTGTGTTATTCTCACAAACCACATAAGGATACACCAGTGTAATTGCATGTCTATTCTTCTCATGAACCACATGTAGAGTCATTGCATGTCTGTTCTTCTTACAAACCACATAGGGATCCACCAGTGTCATTGGATGTGTGTTCTTCTCATGAACCACACAGTGTCATTGGATGTGTGTTCTTCTCATAAACCACATAAGGATACACCAGTGTCATTGGATGTCTGTGCTTCTCATTAACCACATCGAGAGTCATTGCATGTGTGTTCTTCTCACAAACCACATAAGGATCCACCTAGTGTGATTGCATGTCAGTTCTTCTCACAAACCACAGCTAGAGTCATTGCATGTGTGTTCTTCTTACAAACTACATAAGGATACACCAATGTCATTGCATGTGTGTTATTTTCACAAACCACAGCTAGAGGCATTGCATGTGTGTTCTTCTCACAAACCACATAAGGATACACTAGTGTCATTGCATGTGTGTTGTTTTCACAAACCTCATAAGGATACACCAGTGTCATTGCGTGTGTGTTCTTCTCACAAACCACATAAGGATACACCAGTGTCATTGCATGTGTGTTCTTTTCACAAACCACAGCTAGAGTCATTGCATGTGTGTTCTTCTCACAAACCACATAAGGATACCACAGTGTCATTGCATGTGTGTTCTTTTCACAAACCACAGCTAGAGTCATTGCATTTGTGTTCTTCTCACAAACCACATAAGGATACACCAGTGTCATTGCATGTGTGTTCTTTTCATGAACCACACATGGATCCACCCAGTGTGATTGCATCTCAGTTCTTCTCACAAACCACATAAGGATGCACTAGTGTCATTGCATGTCTGTTCTTTTCATGAACCACACCAAGTAACATTACATGTCTGTTCCTCTAAACAAACCACACATGGATCCACCAGTGTCATTGCATGTGGTCATTGCATGTGTGTTCTTATAAACAAACCACACATGGATACACTAGTGTCATTGCATGTCTCTTCTTCTCATGAACCACAGCTAGAGTCATTCCATGTTTGTTCTTCTCACAAACCACATACGGATACACAAGTGTCATTGCATTTGTGTTCTTTTCACAAACCACAGCTAGAGTCATTACATGTGTGTTCTTCTCACAACACACATAAGGATCCACCAGTGTCATTGGACGTGTGTTCTTTTCATGAACCACATCTAGTGTCGTTGCATGTCTGTTCTTCTCACAAACCACATAAGGATACACCAGTGTCATTGCATGGGTGTTCTTTTCACAAACCACAACTAGAGTCATTGCATGTGTGTTCTTCTCACAAACCACATAAGGATACACCAGTGTCATTGCATGTGTGCTCTTTTCACAAACCACAACTAGAGTCATTGCATGTGTGTTCTTCTCACAAACCACATAAGGATACACCAGTGTCATTGCATGTGTGTTCTTTTCACAAACCACAGCTAGAGTCATTGCATGTCTGTTCTTCTCGCAAACCACACAAGGATCCACTAGTGTCATTGCATGTGTGTTCTTTTCATGAACCACACATGGATCCACCTAGTGTCATTGCATGTCAGTTCTTCTCACAAACCATATAAGGATCCACCTGTGTCATTGCATGTTTGTTCTTTTCATGAACTACACCCAGTATCATTGGATGTCTGTTCCTCTAAACAAACCACACATGGATCCACCAGTGTCATTGCATGTGTGTTCTTCTAAGCAAACCATACATGGATACACCAGTGTCATTGCATGTCTGTTCTTCTCATGAACCACAGCTAGAGTCATTGCATGTCTGTTCTTCTCACAAACCACATAAGGATACACTAGTGTCATTGCATGTGTGTTCTTTTCACAAACCACAGCTAGAGTCATTGCATGTGTGTTCTTCTCACAAACCACATAAGGATCCATCAGTGTCATTGGATGTGTGTTCTTTTCATGAACCACAGCCAGTATCATTGCATGTCTGTTCTTCTCACAAACCACATAAGGATACACCAGTGTCACTGGATGTGTGTTCTTTTCATGAACCACACCCAGTGTCATTGCATGTATGTTCTTCTCACAAACCACATAGGGCTCCACCAGTGTCATTGCATGTTTGTTCTTCTCATGAACCACACCAAGTGTCATCCCATGTGTGTTCTTCTCACAAATCACATAAGGATACAACAGTGTAATTGCATGTGTTTTCTTCTCATGAACCACATCTAGAGTCATTGCATGTCTTTTCTTCTTACAAACCACATAGGGATCCACCAGTGTCATTGGATGTGTGTTCTTTTCATGAACCACACCCAGTGTGATTGCATGTTTGTTCTTCTCACAAACCACATAAGGATACACCAGTGTCATTGCATCTGTGTTCTTTTCACAAACTACAGCTAGGGTCATTGCATGTGTGTTCTTTTCACAAACTACAGCTAGGGTCATTGCATGTGTCTTCTTCTCACAAACCACATAAGGATCCACAAGTGTCATTGGATGTGTGTTTTTTCATGAACCACAGCCAGTGTCATTGCATGTCTGTTCTTCTCACAAACCACATAAGGATACACCAGTGTCACTGGATGTGTGTTGTTTTCATGAACCACACCTAGTGACATTGCATGTATGATCTTCTGACAAACCACATAGGGATCCACCAGTGTCATTGCATGTCTGTTATTCTCATGAACAACACACAGTTTCATCACACGTGTGTTATTCTCACAAACCACATAAGGATACACCAGTGTAATTGCATGTCTATTCTTCTCATGAACCACATGTAGAGTCATTGCATGTCTGTTCTTCTTACAAACCACATAGGGATCCACCAGTGTCATTGGATGTGTGTTCTTCTCATGAACCACACAGTGTCATTGGATGTGTGTTCTTCTCATAAACCACATAAGGATACACCAGTGTCATTGGATGTCTGTGCTTCTCATTAACCACATCGAGAGTCATTGCATGTGTGTTCTTCTCACAAACCACATAAGGATCCACCTAGTGTGATTGCATGTCAGTTCTTCTCACAAACCACAGCTAGAGTCATTGCATGTGTGTTCTTCTTACAAACTACATAAGGATACATCAATGTCATTGCATGTGTGTTATTTTCACAAACCACAGCTAGAGGCATTGCATGTGTGTTCTTCTCACAAACCACATAAGGATACACTAGTGTCATTGCATGTGTGTTGTTTTCACAAACCTCATAAGGATACACCAGTGTCATTGCGTGTGTGTTCTTCTCACAAACCACATAAGGATACACCAGTGTCATTGCATGTGTGTTCTTTTCACAAACCACAGCTAGAGTCATTGCATGTGTGTTCTTCTCACAAACCACATAAGGATACCACAGTGTCATTGCATGTGTGTTCTTTTCACAAACCACAGCTAGAGTCATTGCATTTGTGTTCTTCTCACAACCACATAAGGATACACCAGTGTAATTGCATGTGTGTTCTTTTCATGAACCACACATGGATCCACCCAGTGTGATTGCATCTCAGTTCTTCTCACAAACCACATAAGGATGCACTAGTGTCATTGCATGTCTATTCTTTTCATGAACCACACCAAGTAATATTACATGTCTGTTCCTCTAAACAAACCACACATGGATCCACCAGTGTCATTGCATGTGGTCATTGCATGTGTGTTCTTATAAACAAACCACACATGGATACACTAGTGTCATTGCATGTCTCTTCTTCTCATGAACCACAGCTAGAGTCATTCCATGTTTGTTCTTCTCACAAACCACATACGGATACACAAGTGTCATTGCATTTGTGTTCTTTTCACAAACCACAGCTAGAGTCATTACATGTGTGTTCTTCTCACAACACACATAAGGATCCACCAGTGTCATTGGACGTGTGTTCTTTTCATGAACCACATCTAGTGTCGTTGCATGTCTGTTCTTCTCACAAACCACATAAGGATACACCAGTGTCATTGCATGGGTGTTCTTTTCACAAACCACAGCTAGAGTCATTGCATGTGTGTTCTTCTCACAAACCACATAAGGATACACCAGTGTCAGTGCATGTGTGCTCTTTTCACAAACCACAACTAGAGTCATTGCATGTGTGTTCTTCTCACAAACCACATAAGGATACACCAGTGTCATTGCATGTGTGTTCTTTTCACAAACCACAGCTAGAGTCATTGCATGTCTGTTCTTCTCACAAACCACACAAGGATCCACTAGTGTCATTGCATGTGTGTTCTTTTCATGAACCACACATGGATCCACCTAGTGTCATTGCATGTCAGTTCTTCTCACAAACCATATAAGGATCCACCAGTGTCATTGAATGTTTGTTCTTTTCATGAGCTACACCCAGTATCATTGGATGTCTGTTCCTCTAAACAAACCACACATGGATCCACCAGTGTCATTGCATGTGTGTTCTTCTAAGCAAACCATACATGGATACACCAGTGTCATTGCATGTCTGTTCTTCTCATGAACCACAGCTAGAGTCATTGCATGTCTGTTCTTCTCACAAACCACATAAGGATACACTAGTGTCATTGCATGTGTGTTCTTTTCACAAACCACAGCTAGAGTCATTGCATGTGTGTTCTTCTCACAAACCACATAAGGATCCATCAGTGTCATTGGATGTGTGTTCTTTTCATGAACCACAGCCAGTATCATTGCATGTCTGTTCTTCTCACAAACCACATAAGGATACACCAGTGTCACTGGATGTGTGTTCTTTTCATGAACCACACCCAGTGTCATTGCATGTATGTTCTTCTCACAAACCACATAGGGCTCCACCAGTGTCATTGCATGTTTGTTCTTCTCATGAACCACACCAAGTGTCATCCCATGTGTGTTCTTCTCACAAATCACATAAGGATACAACAGTGTAATTGCATGTGTGTTCTTCTCATGAACCACATCTAGAGTCATTGCATGTCTTTTCTTCTTACAAACCACATAGGGATCCACCAGTGTCATTGGATGTGTGTTCTTTTCATGAACCACACCCAGTGTGATTGCATGTTTGTTCTTCTCACAAACCACATAAGGATACACCAGTGTCATTGCATGTGTGTTCTTTTCAAAAACTACAGCTAGGGTCATTGCATGTGTGTTCTTTTCACAAACTACAGCTAGGGTCATTGCATGTGTTTTCTTCTCACAAACCACATAAGGATCCACAAGTGTCATTGGATGTGTGTTTTTTCATGAACCACAGCCAGTGTCATTGCATGTCTGTTCTTCTCACAAACCACATAAGGATACACCAGTGTCACTGGATGTGTGTTGTTTTCATGAACCACACCTAGTGACATTGCATGTCTGTTCTTCTCACAAACCACATAGGGATCCACCAGTGTCATTGCATGTCTGTTATTCTCATGAACAACACACAGTGTCATCGCATATGTGTTATTCTGACAAACCACATAGGGATCCACTAGTGTGATTGGATGTGTGTTCTTCTCATGAACCACACACAGTGTCATTGGATGCGTGTTCTTTTCATAAACCACATAAGGATAGACCAGTGTCATTGGATGTCTGTTCTTCTCATGAACCACATCGAGAGTCATTGCATGTGTGTTCTTCTCACAAACCACATAAGGATCCACCTAGTGTGATTGCATCTCAGTTCTTCTCACAAACCACAACTAGAGTCATTGCATGTGTGTTCTTTTCACAAACCACATAACGATACACCAGTGTCATTGCATGTGTGTTCTTTTCACAAACCAAAGCTAGAGTCATTGCATGTGTGTTCTTCTCACAAACCAGACATGGATCCACCAGTGTCATTGCATGTGTGTTCTTTTCATGAACCACACATGGATCCACCCAGTGTGATTGCATGTCAGTTCTTCTCACAAACCACATAAGGATCCACCAGTGTCATTGCATGTTTGGTCTTTCCATGAACCACACCCAGTATCATTGGATGTCTGTTCCCCTAAACAAACCACACATGGATCCACCAGTGTCATTGCATGTGTGTTCTTCTAAACAAACCACACATGGATACACCAGTGTCATTGCATGTCTGTTCTTCTCATGAACCACAGCTAGAGTCATTGCATGTCTGTTCTTCTCACAAACCACATAAGGATACACTAGTGTCATTGCATGTGTGTTCTTTTCACAAACCACAGCTAGAGTCATTGCATGTGTGTTCTTCTCACAAACCACATAAGGATCCACCAGTGTCATTGGATGTGTGTTCTTTTCATGAACCACATCCAGTATCATTGCATGTCTGTTCTTCTCACAAACCACATAAGGATACACCAGTGTCAATGGATGTGTGTTCTTTTCATGAACCACACCCAATGTCATTGCATGTATGTTCTTCTCACAAACCACATAGGGATCCACCAGTGTCATTGCATGTCTGATCTTCTCATGAACCACACCAAGTGTCATCCCATATGTGTTCTTCTCACAAACCACATAAGGATACAACAGTGTAAGTGCATGTCTGTTCTTCTCATGAACCACATCTAGAGTCATTGCATGTCTTTTCTTCTTACAAACCACATAGGGATCCACCAGTGTCATTGGATGTGTGTTCTTTTCATGAACCACACCTAGTGTGATTGCATGTTTGTTCTTCTCACAAACCACATAAGGATACACCAGTGTCATTGCATGTGTGTTCTTTTCACAAACCACAGCTAGGGTCATTGCATGTGTTTTCTTCTCACAAACCACATAAGGATCCACAAGTGTCATTGGATGTGTGTGTTTTCATGAACCACAACCAGCGTCATTGCATGCCTGTTCTTCTCACAAACCACATAAGGATACACCAGTGTCACTGGATGAGTGTTGTTTTCATGAACCACACCTAGTGACATTGCATGTCTGTTCTTCTCACAAACCACATAGGGATCCACCAGTGTCATTGCATGTCTGTTCTTCTCATGAACCACACACAGTGTCATCGATGTGTGTTCTTCTCACAAACCACATAAGGATACACCAGTGTAATTGCATGTCTATTCTTCTCATGAACCACATCTAGAGTCATTGCATGTCTATTCTTCTTACAAACCACATACGGATCCACTAGTGTCATTGGATGTGTGTTCTTCTCATGAACCACACATAGTGTCATTGGATGTGTGTTCTTTTCATAAACCACATAAGGATACACCAGTGTCATTGGATGTCTGTTCTTCTCATGAACCACATCGAGAGTCATTGCATGTGTGTTCTTCTCACAAACCACATAAGGATCCACCTAGTGTGATTGCATGTCAGTTCTTCTCACAAACCACACCTAGAGTCATTGCATGTGTGTTCTTCTTACAAACCACATAAGGATACACCAATGTCATTGCATGTATGTTATTTTCACAAACCACAGCTAGAGGCATTGCATGTGTGTTCTTCTCACAAACCACGTAAGGATACACTAGTGTCATTGCATGTGTGTTCTTTTCACAAACCACAGCTAGAGTCATAGCATTTGTGTTCTTCTCACAAACCACATAAGGATACACCAGTGTCATTGTATGTGTGTTCTTTTCACGAACCACACATGGATCCATCCAGTGTGATTGCATGTCAGTTCTTGTCACAAACCACATAAGGATCCACCAGTGTCATTGAATGTCTATACTTTTCATGAACCACACCCAGTATCATTGCATGTATGTTCCTCTAAACAAACCACACATGGATCCACCAGTGTCATTGCATGTGGTCATTGCATGTGTGTTCTTCTAAACAAACCACACATGGATACACCAGTGTCATTGCATGTCTGTTCTTCTCATGAACCACAGCTAGAGTCATTGCATGTCTGTTCTTCTCACAAACCACATAAGGATACACCAGTGTCATTGCATGTGTGTTCTTTTCAAAAACCATAGCTAGAATCTTTGCATGTGTGTTCTTCTCACAAACCACATAAGGATCCACCAGTGTCATTGGATGTGTGTTCTTTTCATGAACCACAGCCAGTATCATTGCATGTCTGCTCTTCTCACAAACCATATAAGGATACACCAGTGTCACTAGATGTGTGTTCTTTTCATGACAAACTACACACTTCGATCAGGTGGCATGCTAGGAATTCACATACCATAGAAACATCTCGAATGTCTAACGGAGGTTGAACTTCAAGAGCATACAACTCCGCTTGAGAAATTTAAACAACTAAAGGAGACAGTCACTATAAGAAAAGTTTCCTTCTGCAACGAATTGGCCCGACGGTTGTTGTAGAAGGCGCGTCTTCTACGACGAAATTCTCGGCTCGACCGTTGCTGATGGAATTTTTTTTCCGGTTTCGTGGCCCTCTACTATGAAGGATCTCCTAAAAACATGGAGGAAGCTCGGCCAGCGTGTGGCAGAAGCAATATTTCCATTTCCTCGTGCGATGTTGACTCGCCGAAGTCTTCTGAGGCGTGTGGGTGCCGGACGTTAGTGTCTCTAGCAGACCATACTTTTCGGTCGCGCCTCCCTAATTTGAACTCGATAATGTTGCTCGAGGCGTCTATCGTTTAGTCAGGCTGCTAGGTCCCACATCTCAGCCTCTCATTAGAACGATCGTGTGTATGCTGGATTTTTTTCCTTCGCTCAGGCTACCATGTTCCAAAGATGATAGCGCTGGTCGATGCATCTACCGTCTAATCAATCTCCTAGGACCCACATGTCATCCTCTCATTAGAAGAAACGTGTGTATGATGGAATTTTTCCCTTCGCTGGCACTACCCCTTGCGAGTTGATAGCGTTGCTCGACGCATCTACCATTTAACCAACCTCTTGAGCCGCACATGTCATCCTCTCATTAGAAGAAACATGTGTATGATGGATTTTTTTATTGGCTTGCGCTACCCTATTCTGAACTTGATAGCGTTGTTTGATGCATCTACCGTTTAATCACGCTGCTCGGCCCTACATGTCATCCTCTCATTAGAAGAAACGTGTGTATGATGGATTTTTTACCCTCTATCGTGCCTTCGTGTTCCAAACTTGATAGCGGTGCTCGCTACATCAGCCATTTATTCAGGATGGTGGGTCCCTTATTTCAGCCTCACATTAGAAGAATTGTGGGCATGATGGAATTTTTTTCTTCTCTAGCGCTATCCTCTTCCGAACTAGATAGCGTTGCTCGACGAATCTGCCGTTTGCTCACGCTGCTGGGTCCCCCATTTCAGCCTCTCATTACAATAAATGTGTGCATGCTGAACTTTTTTCTCGCTCGCGCCTCCCTGTTTCGAACTGGCAACATTGCTCGATACAGCATCTGGATAAGGTCGTGCTGCTGGGTCCCACATATCAGCCTCTCTGTAAATGAAACATTGATTTCTCCATGCAACATATGTATAAGGTCTCTGCTGGGTCCATCATGTCAGCGTCTCTGCAAATGCAAAGTGTGTATGATGGACTCTGATGTTTTGACCTTGGAAAAGTTGCTGGGTCCCATATGTCATCCTTCTCTGTGTATGAAACGTGTGTATGGTGGAAAAAATGTAAAAGAACGACAGAGATTATACTATATATTATATATTTATTTTGAAAAAACTAGGAATCTAACTCAAGGCTTCAACAAATGGGAACCGCATGTGATTACACTATGCCAGAACCATCTATGCCACTACTGGAAAAGATTACATTTATAAATGTTGAAATCACTTAAAATGAAAAGGCAGCAACCCTGACGACTTGCCATAAAAAATGCTAAATGCTCTGTACAAATACAACATGGGTAGGAGAAGCTTGTCCTATACTTTATCAGAATGGCACGGAAATACTAAATTTAGAAGATTTTGGGCGATAAAAAAATAACTTGGGTCCAATCTTGTGAACCAATGGGCTTCTTATCATGGGCTCCTTACCAAAACTTCTTTAGTGTGGTTCAAGCTTAAAAAACCAAGTAATAATGTGTTGAGGGTTGGCGGCCCACATCCAACGTGAACCCGGAAGGATAAAATAGCGAGGTTTTGGGCCACAGTTGGGTATAATGTAGTACTATTTTTTAATGACCTCCTCACTAAAAATTCAATGTACTCAATATGTCGGGGGTCGGTAGTCCACCTAACCCGGCAGGCTAAATTTGCAAGGTTTTGGGCCATTGTTGGGTCGAATGTGCAATCTTTTCGCTAGGTACTTAGTGTAAATTCAATGTAGTTCATACCCCATCCTCAAAAAAATGTAGTTGGTACCCTAAAAAATATATACTCTGCTCACCACGAAAGGCTAATTAATGGTTTTTCTTTTGAAACAAGAATATGGGATGTTTTTTGTCTGAAGTGGGGTTGAAATATTCGTTTTCATAGGCTGAGTAGTAAAAATATATTGTACTGAAGGTCGATGGTCCACCTGACCTGGCTGTAACTACACAGAATCCAAAAGAATGAAGATGGAAATGGAGAAAATTGACAAATATTACGCCTTATTATACATAGCAAACATATCGAGGAACTTGGGCAGCGCAGGATTCGAACAAGGAAAGTACTGGAGGGAGTTTGACTGATTGATATAAAATCGTGTCATATCAAGTCTTACACCACGAAATCATCTTTTCAGCAAAGGATATATTTCGAGATGGTTTGGGTGGCTTTGAATTGCCCTAAGTGCCCAATCGATTTGATGTACTTAAAACCTTGTAATCATGCCATATAAACTGTTGGCGATAGACACACGGTGGCCTTGACTTGCCCAGCCGTAGATAGCTCGGGTAAGCACTAGCTTAAACTGATCACTCAAAGTTGTATGCTTCCATACGATGAAATTATTACATGCCGCAATTAGCACCAACATGTGGCATTGTCATCATGCAAAAAGGCTCTGAATTCTCACATTTAGTTCATAGTTTCGAACACAATAATACAACTAGTTTGTACACTAGCACAGACAGTACAATGTCAGCCCATCAGAGCTTCACTTGTTCATGTCACATCAGAGCTTGAGTTGTTCATTTCACATACAGAAGAATGAGCAATGATACATACTGCACTGAACAAGTAATTTCACGGTAGTGCCAAAAGTATGCCATGTATCAGAGACAATATGGGTTCTGAGTAAACAATTTTTCTTTTTTGGAAGGGTGTGCATTAACTCTCTTTTTTAGAATATCGGCATAAAAATTTGCGGCTATCATCCTAGGGCGTCTCGGCTTGCTTTGGCGTACCGAGCCGAGATCAATTACGGCCCAGTTAAGGCCTGTTTCATGGTCGTGTAAGAAGAAGTGACCTACTTTTCCCTGTTCGCTAAGAGGAAAAAAGGAATATTCCTCTCAAAACACAAAGATGCATGAGGTGCGATGATTCAAAAAAAATGCATGAGTCGCAAATATACAAGCCAGTAACAGTACTAAAAACTATAGTATAGAAATCATGCTACAAAATAAGCACGGCTACATGGATTATACCGTGGAAGGCAATACTAAGTACAAAATCACGGTAGGGCTCATATAAACTGCTTCAAGCTGCCCACTAAAACTAGTGTACTAACAGTCAACTATTGAACCACTATGCAAAAAAAGTTGACACAATGATACACCAGAAAGATCCATAGCTCAGTCTAGGGATGGCACAATGAGCATACTAAACCTAAACTAGGCCTAAACCAAATTGCCGCCTGTCGCACACAGTTCCAACCATCTTTGGAAAGGCTGATAACTGCCACAGGCTCACCTTCAGCTGGCTGCAGGTTACAACATTTAATCTGAGGGAATTGTATTCCGCGAAATCTCCTGTATGTTGTCTACACACAGTTTTTCCTCATGAATGGGAACAATGTGCCATCAGCAGCCCTGCATCCCCGTTTCTTCATCATCTTGTCAATGATTGGATAATTGAGACCGAGAAACAAAGAGTTGTGCCCCAGGCTATTAACCTGCCTCCAAACAATGACCCCTGGAGGTCCAGCAGAGCTAGGATCCTCTTAAAAATGTAGACACGAGAGGCAGGATATAAGCGTAGGTTAGTCCTATTTTGAGCATGAGTAATGATTTCACTCTCTTCGTGATGGGCAACCCCATGCCATACGTTGTAATTATGATCATCAAGCGTTCACCATCAGTCGATCGAGCTAGGAACCACATGTCTGGCCGATCATTCAGAATATGTGCTAGGATTACAAACGGAAGCTCTTTGTTTCTTGCAACATCCCAATTCGAGAAAAAAAGTGCATTACTGGCATACATATTCTAAGACCAGCATTCTTCATTGTCCATGCTAACAGTGCCAATAGGCAAATCTCGACAATAATATTACTCAATTAACAACATTACGAATTGCATTTCTTACTCTGCTATTCGGAATATTTGGATTTCTTGCTTATCTTAGTTTCCTAGCTGTTGTAAGTTTCAAAAGAGGAAGCACCACATTTTTTTGATATAGAGGCATGTCCACTTGAATCCTATAGGATTAGATGCCTACAGTATTTTGGATCAAGTGGTGTTTGATTGCACAGGAAAACCAAAGGAATTGTACAAATAGGTTGGAGTGGATGGAAATTTTCCTCCAAAATAGAGTGCAAAGGAATCCTTTGAAGGAATTCCTAAGGATTATACTCTTTCGAATCAAACAACATTTTATAGAAAAAAATCCTAAGGATCCAAATCCTACAAAAATCCTACACAATTCCTCTGAATACCAAGGCAAAATCCAAAAAGGAAAGATTGGTGTCCTACAAAAATCCTATGTGATTCCTACAATCCGAGGAGGGCCTGAAAGTACAAATAGATAAAGAAACCCGGCTTCACTGTGTTGCGCTCACAATTGAGATGCGGGTTAATAATACCTTGCATATTTTGACAATGGACGAACTTAGTAGTGTAGGGACACCGTCATACACAATATTTTTAGAAGACATATTACTGGTACTAATTCATTACTGGCAATGGTTCATTCATTTTTTAGGACATAAAGCGCATGCTCCTTCAGTCATACGAAAGGTAAAACATAAACAAGGTAGTTAAAGAACAACTTCACTGAATCACTCACAATGTATCATCATGGAACTAGAATTACCTTCCGATGTGGGATCCCAGCAGTAGGTGCAGCCTTGACTTGTGACCGCAAAAATGAGGGCACCATGTTCAATGGCATCATAGTAATGTCGTCTTCCAAGACCTGAATGCTCCAGACATCTCCAAACTTGGCTACCGCCTTCCAGGTAGGCGATTTCACCATCGAACAACGCGAGGAGCTTATAGTCTGTGTAACCCCCAGCTTCTGTGGGCACTCTGCAGATTACGATCTTCAACAACTCAAGAGATCCATCCCACGACTTATTGAACTTTTCTCCATACCTGCGGATTCGCCAAAAAAAACTTTTGAAATGTGAATGATTTCAGAAATGACTACATGTAACTCGAGGAACCCTGGCTGGCTAGTAGCATTACATGTTATATACTAGATGTGAGGCGGCCGCAATGTCACAAGTATCCGTCGATGGAAGGTCGATTACTCGATAGGTGTAGATGTTCGCTAGGCACCAGGTCCCGTGCTGGTCCACCTCGGCGAGACAGTCGCCGTTCATGCCAGCCCAGATTTTTTCGTGCATGAAAGGCAGGATGGCGGCGCGCCGAGGATGGCCGAGGGGCACCATGTCGTACACCGTGTCGTGCAGACGATGTACTATCGCATAGTCATAGTGCTCATCAAACCAATAAGCAGGCTAAGGCATCAGTAGGCAGGGTTCATTCCAATGGTGAATAGTCCATTTCGTACCTTCGTTGTTGGCGATACGATCGTACATCAGCTTGCAGCATGCGACTAGCCTGACGGTGCTGGAAATGTTGAGACGCTGAATGATGAGGTTGACATCGTTCGTGCTGAGTTGATCCCACTTGCATCGCCCGCTGAGCTTCGAATTGGTCATCACAGCCGGATGGATTTAGGCGGATGCCAAGTGTGGCTAGGGTTTTCTGCAGGAGGAGTGGAGCATTAGAAGAGAGAGCGTGGGGGAGATCATGGGCGGAGTGGGTACTGGGAAGAAGACGGAGAGGGAAAGAAGAAAAACGTGGGAGGATATTTTACTTGCTTGCTCTGTCTAGTCAATAGCAACATCGAGGACACCGCCGCCTAGACTTTACTGTATGTTAGACTAGCACGCCACGCAGCTAGTAATTTGACAATACTCGTACTTACTACGTATCAGAGGTGTAGTATTGTCTAGTCACATCAGTTTGACCAGAGGGTTTTCTTTTTACAGATTTCATTTCAACATAGTGTACTAGTATTTTTAATGGAAAATAGGAGGACGAACTACTACTAGTAGTAGTCGCCGTGACATGGACACATGTACTTTTATCTTGTTCCCCTACATGTAGAACTCATAGCACAGAACCGAAAATATATACACTGGATATAATGCACAGTACAGGCGTGTCCGTAGTATTTTTGGCATGTTTCATGTGTTCATATATGTTCTAGTACAAGGTATATGAAATTACACGTGTATAGCATGCAACAGCGCAGCAAAATGAGAGACGTGCACGACACCAGATTTCGCTCAAGTCAGACAACGTGCATGACTTTGTGTGGCTCTAATTCACTGACATATGGGCTCTAATTCACTGACATATGGGCTTTGTTAAGGTCGGCTCCACCTGCCAGTGAGAATCTGCATGCACCATGTGCTTGGAGCCACTAGGTACGTCCACGATGGAAATTATAGTTTGCAACTAGTTGCACCAGCAACAAGCTGTTGCATGTGGCACTTCTAAGTTTTCAGAAAATGTGAAATAAATCATAAACATAGATCATACTCCCTCCATTCCTTAATATGAGGTGTATATTTTTTGTGAAAAATTCCATAATATAAGGTCTATAGAGAATTTTGGGATTTGTTCATCTTATTTAGGAGGCAATTAATCTGATCAGGACAGAGAGGATACCCAGATTTCGTATATTCCCTCTATATCACGTCAATCACCTAGGGTATTCACATCCTAAAGTAACAAAATTTGCCCTCCCAGTCTGTGCGCTAATATTCGTGCAAGAAAACTATACACCTTATATTAAGGAATGGAAGGAGTATTTATATAGTTCATCTATAAATTTCCATCCCAAAAATATTACTAGTACATGGCCTGGCCACCACAAAATGAACAAATGAACACAATATATTGTACGCTTAGGTTTTTTATTTTTCATTGACACAGGTCACATAAGATCTTATTGTGGGACCGAATATTATAGATGCACAAGATGCAACATAGTCAATGTTCCGGATTTATTTCACATTTTTTGAGAACTCGAAAGTGCAACAAATAATAAAGGGGTGCGGGCGCAACGAGTTGCAGAATATTCAACCCACACTAACTAAAATTATGGCTTGCATACAGAAGGAGTTTGATCAAATCGCAGGCCTTGCACTACATTGCAGCGATATGAGTGTTAGAGTATAGCAAGTTAACGGCTGAGGCCATACAATACAAATAAGGCGAAGGAAATAATTCAAGATATGCAAATCCCTATTCCATATGATCTCTCTTGAACCGTTAATTATGCCAGTTCCAATCCTTCGCGTTGGCCAAGCTTGGGACGAGCCACAACGGAGTTTGCCGCCAATTCCAGCCAATGTTTTTTTAGGGAAATTCCAGCCAATGTTGGTTGAGAAACCAATAACAGCGTCTTGAGCATTCATACTGATGCGTCATATTTCAGGACAAATATTAAATCCACTGAGACTAACTGCTTGCGGTGAGGTGTATACACAGTTGCTCCTCGTTAGATCTCCAGGGCCAAATCCTTCCGCGCCAACTGGAATGGTAATTGGATAGTTCAATCCAAGGAATATAGAAAATGCTCCAAGGTCTAAAACCCTCCGCCATTGCCTCGGTGGAAGTAACCTACTAGTGTCAATCGAGAACACATGGCAGCAAAACCCAGTAGAATAGGTGTGAATATTGCGGCCGTGATGATAACCAACATTTTCAGCCACATGATAAGTAGTGTCATACCGCCTAGCACTAACGCCCACAATATTGATCAGAATAAGGCTACCACCATCAGGAGATCTTGCTAACCACCATAAATCAGGACTGTACTCACGATTACCATCGAATTCAAGTCGCCTCGGAAGACGCACAGGACCTTGCAAGGAAAGCACATTCAGAGGTCAGCTGAGCAAAATTTGAATGATGAAGCTTGAAAATTTAAGGATGGAAATTTTACCCCATGCCCGAGGATCCCATGCATAAACATTGCCAATCTGAGTTACAGCATAGACAACTCCATTGTGGATAATTGCATCGTGGTAGCTGAACATGCTGAATTGGTTCTTAAGAACCATCCACATACCATGAGAACCATCAAGGAAGGCAATTACTGTGTCGAAGATGGCTAGGACAAAGAAATCCTTATAGTTCCCAGCAGCTGTGGGAACTCGGCAAATGTCTATCTTCAGTAGATTAGTAGGCTGACCAGCCGCGATAAACTTAAGTACCTCGGGTGTGGCCTCAAAATCAAAGATCGCTGGTAGAGGAATCGGGCGACGAGTGAACACATTCACAAGCTCCCAGTTCTAGGAGAGGCCAATAGTGGCGATCCAATCTCCATGGGCGCCTGCCCACTTCTTACCCTCACAATCTGGCATCACAACATCGAAGGAGGACCTGTCCAGCGGGATCAGCTCGTACAAGGTCCACCCGAACTTTATTTCTAGCTTCTGCTTGCCCCTACCACAATAGTAGCATCCCCTGTAGAACTGCTTCATGCAATTTTCGTGGTAGAAGATATTGTACTCACGCGGTACCTCAGTTGAGTGAGAGTGAAGAAAACATGGGAGACCAAACGGACGAGATTTCGATAGGGATGCACTATGTGTTGCTGAGTAAAGATAACATTTGCAGTAGGCGACGAGGCTCACGGCGGTGATGACGTCGCATCTAGCACAGATTTCTTCAAGGGGGCATCGGAAAACACCCTAGAAGTGTAACTGTCATCGATCAATTGGGCCATCCCGAGGAAGAGCTCGAGCAGGTGGGGGCGATGGCATTTGGTTTTGATTGGGGGTTTTGGAGGAGAGAGCGAGCGGCAGCTGGCAGGGCGAGACAGAAATCAGTCTATCAAACTGGGCGCCGGAGCTGATACTAAAGCAGCATGGCGGCGTTGGTGCGTGCATGTATTGGTGTGTGAGTGGTAATGGCCATTGTCAGGATGCTAGAGGTGAGGTGAGGATGGAGATCGGGGAAAAGAGAGATACGGAATGAAATAAAACCAAGTGCGCCTTCTTTCTCTCTGCTAAATCTACTATGCCTATCGAACTGGTCTACGGAGATGCTCCGAAAGTGGCATGGCGGCATTGGCTTGTGCTAAAGGTGGGCAAGTGGGGATCAACAAGATGATGGAGAGGATTAGGATGGAGAGAAAAGGAAAATACTAGTAGAATAAATCGATTGCCGCCTACCGAGCGTGGTTTTTCTCGCTTCTCTGTGTTTCATGGTGCCTATCGAGTAAATAGGTCAGGCCTTTCTAGGAGTAGTACAGCATAAGCTAGCCTAGCACAGGATGGAGCTGTACTGTCCTCTCAAATAAATGGTCATGGCACAGAGATGGTTTGGAGTATACTCGGAGCTCCTCTTGACGAACATAATAATCCTTGGATCTTCTACATCCATCATCTTGTGCAGTCACATTTGGAACAAGTACTACAGTACTACTACTACTGTAACTAATAAACACATAAAGGTTCCACCGGTAATTAAGGAACCAAAACTAGAATACTACTACTCTCGAACTCTTTTGTAGTACAACAACAAAATGCTCACAAAATGGGCTACCAGTATGGCAGTACCATATGTACACCCACATGCTGCTACCTCAAATAAGCTTTTTTTTTTTGAACTTTACCTCAAATAAGCTTGCCTTCCACACCGCCAATTTCCTCTCCCCTGTCGGCCTCTACGCCCCTGTTACTGGACCCAAAATCAAACATCTATCAGTTCAATAAAGAAAAAAAGTCGACAATCTCTCAAAAAATCAACCATCCACCAAAAGAAAATCCATTGTCTAATGCTTCCCGTTCATTATGAATGGACGGTCGCAATTGATCGAGCACCGCGCAGGAGTAGTTGTCGTGTGAGCTACTGGTTGTAGCTCCGTGAAAGCACGCACATGGAAGCGTAGAAGAATTTATTCTATGTCAGTAACGGAAGAAGATCGACGATATACAGTACCAAATCAACAAGTCAGTGGCTTTATCCTTCTGACCAATGAGAGCCGACACGAGTGGTGAACAGCTTGAAGCGCAGCGGAATAGGTGCCTTTAAGGCATACAGTACGTACACCTCCGTTCTGATTTAGGATGGTCATATAGTGCTAAATAACTTAGACTACTCCAGTAACTTGCACATGTACCTTCATCATAGTGGGTAACAACATGTGTGTAGTGTCACGCAAAGGCCTAATTAATTAGGTTGTACTCCCTCTGTTTGGAAATATAAGATTAGCTTTGTGAATCGAATGTATCTAAACGTCTTTTAGTGTATGGGTTCGTAGAGGTTAAGAGTGAACCTATACTAAAATGCGTCTAGATACATTCATTTTACAAAGCTAAAGCACCTTATATTTCTAAACGGAGGGAGTAGAATCATATACTACTAGTCTTGGTATGTGTGATGTTATGGTAACTACCTAAGTTATTACTTCACTTTCTTTTTTCATTAATTAACTCTAAAAAGACATTTAATTCAAGACAAGTATCTATGCATACTTGTAGTTCAAGTTTGTCAAGATGCAAAATCTTAGGAAGAAGTTGAACCTCTTGTCAAAATCTTACGGAGTAATTGAATGTCCGATGGGTGCATCCAAAAGCTTTTTATTAAAACTTTCAAAGCAACCTACAATTTACTTATAGTTCAAATTAGACCTAATTTTCATGAATCTACATAGAGTCATTCAAGTGGCGGAGTTAGCTAGGAAGTTTGAAAACTCATAAAACATAGGAATCGTTAGTACAACATGTTGGTCCACTATATATACTAGTAAGTTGCACGTGAGACTCAGATAGTAGACGTATGACATATCATCACTATATACAATTATAATTGGTAAAGCACAAAAAAATATAAATTCGATCAACATATATAAAGTATGGGTGTATATTTGGTCCTTATACTTTGTATCATCATGTAGAAGTTAAAGATTATTAGTTACCTGACACATGAAATTTTTGATAACATGGTCTAGAGAAACAAGGGAGAAGATTCTAGTATGATGGAGAAGTGTGTTTTGAGGTTTGTGCATAGAATTCATTATGCTGAAGACTATCAATAGAATCTTCTAGATGCTAGAATGGAAAAGAAGATCCAATATCTAGAAATGCTAGGATTCGCGAGTCTTGATCCAATGGTCAAAATTCAAAGTTATTCATACACTATATAGTGGTTTGTAATGAAGAATATAAATAGAATCTTCAAGATGCTAGAATGGAAAAGAAGATCCAATGACTCGAAATGTTGGGATTCACGACTCTTGATCAAACGATCAATATTCAGTAAGTTGTTTGTACACTATATAGTGGTAAAGTTAACGATTATTAGCTACTAGTAAGTTGCACAGGACACTCAGATAGTAGACGTATGACATATCACCACTAGATAAAATTATAATTGGTAAAGCATAAAAATTTATAAATTTGATCAACATCTATAAAGTATGGGTGTATATTTGATCCTTGTACTTTGTATCATCATGTAGAAGTCAAAGAATATTAGCTACCTAACACATGAAATTTTTGATAACATGGTTTAGATAAACAAGGGAGAAGATTCTAGTATGGTGAAGAAGTGTGTTTTGAGGTTTGTGCATAGCATTCATTATGCCGAAGACTATCAATAGAATCTTCCAGATGCTAGAATGGAAAAGAAGATTCAACGGGTAGAAATGCTGGGATTCACGAGTCTTGATCCAACAGTCAACATTAAAAGTTATCCGTACACTATATAGTGGTTCATAATGAAGACTATCAATATAATTTTCAAGATGCTAGAATGGAAAAGAAGATCCAATGACTGGAAATGTTGGGATTCGCGAGTCTTGATCCAACGGTCAATATTCAAAGTTGTTTGTACACTATATAGTGGTAAGATCATGTATAAATCAACGATTATGAGCTACTAGTAAGTTGCATGTGAGACTCAGATAGTAGACATATGCCATATCATCACTATATACAATTGTAATTGGTAAAGCACAAAAAATCATAAATTTGATCAACACCTCTAAAGTATGGGTGTATATTTGGTCCTTGTACTCTGTATCATCATGTAGAAGTCTAAGATTATTAGGTACCTAACACATGAAATATTTGATCACATGCATGGTCTAGAGAAACAAGGGAGAAGCTTCTAGTATAACGGAGAAGTGTGCTTTGAGGTTTGTGCATAGCATTCATTTTGCCGAAGAGTATCAATAGAATCTTCTAGATGCTAGAATGGAAAAGAAGATCCAATGGCTAGAAATGAAGGGATTCGCGAGTCTTGATCCAGCGGTCAACATTCAAAGTTACTCGTATACTATATACTGGTAAGATAAGATAAGATACTAGTAAGTTGCACGTGTCCTGCATGTGAGGCTCATATAATAGATGTCTGTCATATCACCACTATATAAAATTATAATAGGTAAGTGGAAAAAATATAAATTTGATCAACATATATAAAGTACGGGTGTATATTTGGTTCTTCTACTTTGTATCATCATGTGTAGAAGTCAAAGATTATTAGCTACCTAACACTTGAAATTTTTGGTAACATGGTCTAGAGAAATGAGGGAGAAGATTCTAGTATAATGGAGAAGTGTGTTTTGAGAGGTTTATGCATAGTGCATTCATTGTGTTCAAGACTATCAATAGAATCTTCTAGATGCTAGAATGGAAAAGAAGATCCAATGGCTAGAAATGTTCAGATTCGCGAGTCTCGATCCAACGGTCAATATTCAAAGTTATTCGTACATTATATAGTGGTAAGATAAGATGTCTTATAACATGGCTTGTGGCATTCAGATCCATACTCTTCAGACTGTCTTTACAGAAAGGAACAATCTCGTCATCACTCGAAAAATTAAGAATGATATTTCCTGATATTTGGAAACTCATATCGACGACATTGTTTACTACAAGAAGAGGCACGAGTCTACCTCTGAAAAGACAATTAATTCAAGAGCAATCTATCGCATTTACTTGTAGCTCAAGTTTAATCTAATTTCGTTAAATTGTCAAGATGCAAAATCTTAGCAAGAATTTGAACTTGTTGTAAAAACTATCGGTGGTGGTTTGTGATATATTAAATCAGCCCCCACTGGTTACCTCCAAAAAATGTAAAACTTTCAATGCAACCTAAAATTTACTTGTAGTTAAAAATTGACCTAATTTCAATAAATCAACAGAAAATATATTTCAAGTGGGCAAAGTTAGCTATAGGAATAAGTTTGAAAACTCATAAAACACGGGAATCGTAAGTACAACATGAGGGTCCACTATATATGTCTGAAATCTTGGCTTATGGCGTTCGGGTCCATATCCTTCGGACTTTGTTTACGAAAAGGAACAATAATCTCATCATCACTCAGAAAATTGAGAATGTTCTTTCCTGTTAGTTGGAAACTCACGCCGGCGGTACTGATTACTATAAGAAGATACATCCATCTACCTCCAAAGAGACATTTAATTAAAGAAAAATCTATCGCGCTTACTTGTAGCTCAAGTTTGAGCTATTTTTTGTTAAATTGTTAAGATGAAAATTCTTAATTAGAAAGGAGTTAAATAACCTATTGTCAAAACTCTCGGTTGTTTTCTGATATATTAATTGAGCCCCTAATGGGTATGCCTCCAAAAGTTTTTTGTAATTATTTAGAAGCAACCTACAATAATTTAGTTGTTGTAGTTCAAGTTTGACCAAATTTCGATAAATATAGGCATGAAGTCATTCAAGTGGGGCAAAGTTAATTAGCTATATAGGGAGTTTGAAAACTCATAAAACATGGGAATCGTAAGTAAAACACGTTGGTCCACTTAATATTTCTAAAAGCTTGGCTTACGGCATTGAGATCCATATACTTCAGACTTTCTTTACATAAAAGAACCATCTCGTCATCACTCGGAAAACTGAGGTTTTTCTTTCCTCATATTTAGAAACTCACACCGACGACATTTTTTACTAGAAGAAGATGCACCTATCTACCTACAAAAATACATTTACTTCAAGAGAAATCTATCGCGCTTACTTGTAGCTCAAGTTTAATCTAATTTCTTTAAATCAACAAGAAGTCACTGAAGTGTGGAAAGTTTTCTAGGAATCTTGAAAAATCCTAGTACTAAAAACTTGGGCATTACATATAAGAAACCATTGGTCTAGTTTGTGTGATAATTGGGGTGGTTGCATTTTCTTTTAACTATGGTAGGTCTTGTAGGAGAGAGGTGCTTGAGAGTTAACACGATCGATGGAAGTACAACTTAGATCAAGGACCTCATAAAAAAATGAAAATTGCATCCAAGTTCATCCATTTCACACAATTACCCTAAAACTGAAAAATGAAGTGTGTGTGTTTTGTCGTTTGCGCATACTAGCGTTCGTCATGCTAAAGACTATCATTAGAATCTTTCTCGATGCTAGGGGAAAATAGAAGATCTAAAGGTTAGCAATGTTTGGATTTGCCAGTCTTGATCCAGCGGTCAATGTTCGAAGTTAAATAGTACCCTATACAATGGTGGTATGGTATTGTAAGAGATAAGACAAGATAAAGATAAGATAAGAAGTACCGCGAATGGCCGATCTAATGGTTGGTCTCGTAGGAGCGAGGTGCTTGAGAGTTAAGATGGCCAGTGGAAGTACAAGTTACATCAAGGACCTCATAAAAAATGAAAATTGCATCCAAGTCCATGCATGCATTTAGCACAAGGACCCTGGAACTGAGCAATGAAGTGTGTGTTTTGAGGTTTGCGCATACTAGCGTCCATTGTGCTAAAGACTATCGGTACAATCTTTCTAGATGCTAATAATGGAAAAGAAGATCCAATGGTTAGCAAAGTTTGGATTTCCTAGTGTTGATCGAATGGTCAATGTTCAAAGTTTGGATTTGCCAGTCTTGATCCAACGGTCAATGTTCAAAACTGGTTCAAAATTTCCTTCCCTCCTGATGTTGGGGAAGCAAGTGAAAATTTTGAAAACCGGAAAACTTTGAATTTTTGTGCCACCAAGGACCAAAGTGGTTTCCTTCCTATGTACTCCTCGTACCTACTCTACACCAACGCGCGGCTACCGAACACGCCAGAGAAACAGATCCACCGTACCAAGGCACACGTGCAGTAGCCAGCTGTGGACGAGGGAGAGAGATCGGTGGACCGGCTGGCGAGAAAGGGAGAGAGATGGAACATAGGAAAGGAGAGAGAAAACACACGATTTGTTTTGCGTACATAGGTCCTGAAATTTACTACTAGTAGAGTGTACACTGTAAGGCCGCAGGAGTACCTCGTGTCAGAAACCCATCATAATAACTTTGCTCTAACATGGAACTGCCTTCAACTTCTCTTCGCTGCTGCCCTCTTCCCCTGCCAACATTTTATTCTTTCAGTATGTACAGCGCGTGGATAGAGGTGACCATGTATCTAAGCAAAGAAATATACTACTCCCGCATTGTGTAAAAAAGCACACCTTAATAAGGCTCAGATAGTAAACGCATGACATCAAGGACCTCATAAAAAATTAAAATTCCATCCAAGTCCGTGCATTTGGCTCAAGGACCCTGAAACCGAGTAATAATAAAGTACTGTGTGTTTTGAGGTTTGCGCATACTAGTGTTCATCGTGCTAAAGACCATCAGAAGAATCTTTCTAGATGCTAAGAATAGAAAAGAATATCCAATGGTTAGCAATGTTTGGATTTGCCAGTCTTGATCCAACAGTCAATGTTCAATGTTAATCGGTTAGCAAAGTTTGACCTAATTTCATGAAACAGTGAGAAAAGTTTGACCTAATTTCATTAAATAGTTAGGATACAAAATCTAAGCAAGAAGATGAACCTGTCGTCAAAACTCTCGGTGGTTTGTGATATATATTAATTGACCCTTCCCCCCAATTGGTACCTCCAAGAGCTTTTTCGTAAAACTTTTAAAGCAACCTACAATTTACCTATTGTAGTCCAAATTTTACCTAATTTCAATAAATCGACATAAAATAATTCAAGTGGGTGAAGTTAGATAGGAAATTTGAGAACTAATAAAACATGGGAAATTGTAAGTGCATCGTGTTGGTCCACTATATATGTGTGAAAACTTGGATTGTGGCATTTAGATCCATAGTCTTTGGCCTTTCTTTAGGGGAAAGAACAATCTAGTCATCACTCGAAAAATTAAGAATATTCTTTTCTAAGATAGTTGAAAACTCACACTGGCGGCATTGTCTACCTACAAGAAGATGCACCTATATCTACCTCCAAAAAGACTTTTAAATCAAGAGGAATCTATTGCACTTACTTGTAGCTAAAGTTTGACCTAGTTTTGTTAAACTGGCAAGATGCAAAATCTTAGCAAGAAGTTGAATTTGTCGTCAAAAATCTCGTTGGATGGTTTCTCATATATTAATTGTGACCCCCCGATAGGTACCTTCAAAAGATTTTTCGTAAAACTTCCACAGTAACCAACAATTTACTTGTAGTAGTTCAAATTTGACCTAATTTTGATAAATCGACATAAGGTCATTTAAGTGGGCGAAGTTAAGTAGCGAGTTTGAGAATTCATAAAACAATGGAAATCATAAGTACAATATGTTGGTCCACTATATATATATATGTGTGAAAACTTAGCTTCTGGCATTTAGATCGATATTCTTCAAACTTCCTTTACGAGAGAGAATAATCTTGACATCACATAGAAAATTGAGAATGGTCTTTCCTGATAATTGAAAACTCACACCGACGACATTGTTTACTACAAGAATATGCACCCATCTACCTCCAAAAATACATGTAATTCAAGAGCAATCTATCGCACTTACATGTAGCTCAATTATGACTTAATTTTGTTAAATTGTCAAGATACAAAATCTTAGAAAGAAGTTGAACCTATCATGAAAGCTCATAGTGGTTTCTGATATATTAATTCACCCCTCCCCCGAAGGGTACCTCCAAAAGCTTTTTCATGAAACTTTCAAAGCAACCTACAATTTACTTGTAGTTCAAATTCGACCTAATATAATTCGATAATTTGGGATAAAGTCATTCAAGTTGGCAGAGTTAGATAGGAAGTTTAAAAGCACATAAAACATGGGTATCATCAGTACAACATGTCGGTCCACTATATATATGTCTGAAAACCTGGATTGTGGCATTCAGATCCATATTCTTCGGACTTTCTTGACGAAAAATAACAACATCGCTTTTCATCTCTTGGGAAATTGAATTGAATGTTCTTTCCTGATAGTTCGAAACTCACATGGACGACATTGTTTACTGTATATTGATTTTTTGAATGAGTACACTATTTAATACTGTATATAGTTGGTCAAACTTTGTAATGTTTGACTTTGACTAAACGTAATATGCCGAGTAATACTCCCTCTATTTAGAAATATAAGACGTTTTAGCTTTGTGAATCAAATGTATCTAGACGTCTTTTAGTGTATGGGTTCGTAGAGGTTCAGAGTGAACCTATACACTGAAAGGCATCTAGATACATTCATTTCACAAAGCTAAAACGTCTTATATTTCTGAAAGGAGGGAGTATTAAATAAATGGAGTATAGGATAATATTAGGAAAACAACATTTTTTAGAACCCTCACAAGCTTTTTCTTAGCATCACAGATCTAAATATTACATTGACACTGATGATTAACCAAACTGCAAATAGAGCAAACCCAAACACATACGGAGTAGTAGTAGTTCAACTTAACAACTTCTAGGGGACTCCGCGGTCTTCTTAGGTGACTTGGCAGCATCCTCCGCGGGCAACTTGGCTGCGTCCTCCATGGTACCATCGCCAAGCAGGGCCTCGTGGATGCTGGGCAGCACGCCGCTGTGCGCGATGGTAACACCGGCCAATAGTTTGCTGAGCTACTCGTCGTGCATGATGCCGAGCATCACGTGCCTCAGGATGATGCGAATCTTCTTGCCGTCCTTCGTGGCTAGCCCGTCGAGCTCCAGCACCTCTGCGGTGAGGTACTCGAGAACGGCCGCGAGGTAGATGGGGGCCCCGAAGCCTATGCGCTAGGAGTACCGACCCTCCTTGAGGTAGCGCCCGATCCGGCCGACAGAGAAATGCAGCCTGGCCTTGACGGACCTCGACACCTGCTTCTTCCTGCAGCTGCCTGGTGCGAGACTGCGACTTGGAGTGGCCAGAGCAGGATTCAGAAGCCGGCGACATGTCTTCTTTTTCTCCACGGCCTTTATCGCCGCCACCTGGGTCTTCGTCTTCCCACGGGGAGCTCCGGTCTTCGGAGCCATAGCTGCGAAGACTAAGAGGAAAAAAGGTTAATTGTGGAGGGTCGGTGATCCCTTGTATTGAAACTTTAACAGTGTCGTCTTTACTATTTTACAAGTATGAATTTTTAATAGGAGTACTACTAAAAGGCTGTATGCATGTTTCCTTATTTTGTTTCACTTTTTTGAAACATGGTTAGATGTGTCAGCATGAAAATTCATACAAAGAAGTTATATCTTTCAAAACAATAGTCAGTTTTCAGTATGACTACGTGGGTACAATAATTAGTACTATATGAATTTTTGACAAATTTACAAGCAATCTATCACACACTTGTAGTTCAAAATTTACCTACTTTGGTTTTATTGACAAAATGTCATTTAATTATTTGAAATTAGCTAGAAGGCCTGAAAATTCATGAAACTTGTTAACCATGAAACATACTCTGTTTTGTGTGAAATTTAGTGTGTTGTGGCATTCGGAGCCATACTCTTTGCCTTTTATTTAAAAAATAATTATATGTAGCACTTCTAAAATAATTTAACAAAATTCTATACATAAAAGTTGAAAAGTTCAATTAACAACAATAGTATGCCATGCCAAGATGCACCCCTTCTACCCGAAATGGACACGACCTTTAACATTATTTAACTTGAAACCCAAGTATGTTCACACATCGCTGGTCATATTGTGAAGAAGTGTTTTAAAACTTTGTCAAAATTCATGTTTATCATTTACAGAAGAGGACACCATATATACATAAGTGCTTAACATTTTTTATTGTTTTCTTTACTTTTCTTTAATTTATCCCAATAAACGGGACGAGTGATGCAGATATGACCTTGACATTGGTAACATGGCTTAAAATGTGAACAATGTTCATACATGGTTATGACCATATTGTGTAGCCAGTTTTTCGAAAGTTGTCCAAATCCATGTTTGTAGTTTTCGTCCAAACAAGCACAAATATAAGAGGACACCATTTAAGTTTCAACTATGTATCATTACAACCCCATATAGTACTAACATGCGGTAGAAATTATCTATATTTTGCTAGAATACAGTGAGTGCACTCTAAGACAAATTATCCAGACATACTTAACTACTAAAAACAAATCCTATCACTTGGAAATTGAGAAGCATTTTCCTAAAAGTTCAGAACTCTCATTGAAAACATTATTTACCAAAGCCAACATGCTTCTTAGAACGAGATATAGTACACTGCCCGCCTCTTCTCTGGACGCCATTTAATTTTTCACTCGGGCACGCTTCTTCGGTGGGGGCGGGAAGAGACCTCTTTGTCGTTGTCCTCGACCTACTCCCCGTCATCATCCTAGGCCTCCTCCCTGTCATCATCTTCGGCCTCCTCCTCAAGGTTGACCTCGGACTCCTCTTCCTCAGTCTCATCTTCCATCTTATCGGAGTCGCTCGGTGTTGGTGGTGGTGTCCCTTCAAAAAAGCGCTGCCAGTGGCTATCTTCTTCATCAGAGGAGTCAGATAGTGGCGGCATCCATGGCCCGTTGACTGAGTCTGGGCTTCTGGATGGAGTTTCGGGGCCTTTTCCATTTGTCAGGTCAATCAACGTGTTCTGGAGAGACTTGTCATACGACATTTTGGAAGGAAATGGAGAGAGATCGAGTTCTAAGAAACCGTGGGTTGGGTGTTTTGGGTGAAAGTATGGGTGCGTATTGTTGCAATTTATAATGTATATTTATAGTCGTGCTTGTGTTAATACCCTGAAAACTATCCCAAAATATCATAAATAGATTGTACCAGACTCATCCCGTCAACAAAAAAAGATTTATACCATACATGTTGGTTCTTGATTTTTCTTGGCCCGGAGAATTCAGGAGGCACCCCGCTTTATCCAAAAATGAAGCGAATCATGCAGATCGTGCCGAATTACTTAGTGTCTCTTACTTCCTCTGTTAAAAATTAAGTGTCTATAGTAGCACATACTTATCTAGCTACAATACTACTAGTATACATATACTCTTCACAAAGTTGTGGCACCGAACTTGATTGATGGTGATATGGTGTGGGCCTCATCTTTTTCTGCACCGCTGCATCTCAGACTAGAAGTATAATCATTAAGATAAAGCTTACACGGGAAGAAAGGAGAAATGGAGAGGATAGTGGATGGATGGTGAGAGGAGGGTGAAGGAGAGAGAAAATCTACTACGTAGTAGTATGTGTACTAGTACCGTGTGTCATGACCCATCGTTATATGTACTAACTTTTAGCCGAAGTTAGATAGGAACCATGATCAACTACAGTATTTGTGAAACCATTGGCTTATGGCATCCTGAACCATATAATTTGGACTTTCTTCACAAAAAACATCACCGTCCTCACTGGGAAAATTGAAATTCTTTTTTTCCTAATTGTTGGAAACTCCCACATGCAACAATGCTTACTACGCCAAGATGCACCCATCTACCAAACTATCGTGGGAAGTCTATCAAATTGTAAACTATGATGTAAATATGGCCTTGCTGACCTTGGCCATTCGGGTTGAAATAAACCTGATAGTGTCCATACACATGGTAGGACAATATTGTGAAGCTATTTCTCCAAAACTTATCTAATCCCATGATTACAGTTTTCATGGCACATGGTGCACAAGACATGATAGGACATCATGAGTAAAACTTTTTTTTTTCATTTATTCAATGTGATCAATGTTCAAAACGGGTTCAAAATTGCCTTCCCTCCCGATGTTTGGCCGCTCTTTTGAATAACCTTTCCTCCCTATGTTTGGGAAGCAAGTGAAAATTTTGAAAATCAGAAAACTTTGAATTTTTGTGCCGCCAAGGACCAAAGTGGTTTCCTTCCGATGTACTCCTCGTCCCTACTCCACACCAACACGCAGTTGCCGAACACGCAAGAGACACAGAGCTGCCGTACTAAGGAACACATGTGCAGCACCACACTATGTACGAGGGGAGAGATATCAACCGGACCGGTGCGCGAGGGGAAAGGGAAGGAAAGATGGAGCATAGGGAAGGATAGAGAAAACACACGACTTGTTTTGCGTGCATAGGTCCTGAAATTTACTACTAGTAGAGTGTACACTGTAAGGCCACAGGAGTACCTCGTGTCAGAAATCCATCATAATAACTTTGCTCTGACATGGAACCGCCTTCAACTTTTCTTCGTTGCTGCCCTCTTCCCCTGCCAATATTTTATTCTCTCAGCATGTACATCGCATGGACAGAGGTGACCATATGTCTAAGCAAAGAAATATACTACTCCCGTATTGTGTAAAAAAGCACACCTTAATAATGCAAAATCTTAATAAGAAAGGAGTTAAAAACCTATTGTCAAAACTCTCGATTGTTTTCTGATATATTAACTGAGCCCCCAATGGGTACACCTCCAAAAGTTTTTTGTAATTCTTTAGAAGCAACCTACAATAATTTAGTTGTTGTAGTTCAAGTTTGACCAAATTTCGATAAATATAGGCATGCAGTCATTCAAGTGGGGCAAAGTTAATTAGCTATATAGGGAGTTTGAAAACTCATAAAAATGGGAATCGTAAGTAAAACACGTTGGTCCACTTAATATGTCTAAAAGCTTGCTTATGGCATTGAGATCCATATTCTTCAGACTTTCTTTACATAAAAGAACCATCTCGTCATCACTCGGAAAACTGAGGATTTTCTTTCGTCATATTTAGAAACTCACATCGACGACATTGTTTACTAGAAGAAGATGCACCCATCTACCTACGAAAATACATTTAATTCAAGAGCAATCTATCACGCTTACTTGTAGCTCAAGTTTGATCTAATTTCGTTAAATCGACAAGAAGTCACTAAAGTGTGCAAAGTTTGCTAGGAAGCTTGAAAAATCCTAGTACTAAAAACTTGGACATTACGTATAAGAAACCATTGGTCTAGTTTGTGTGATAATTGGGGTGGTTACATTTTCTTTTAACTATGGTAGGTCTCATAAGAGAAAGGTGCTTGAGAGTTAACATGATCGATGGAAGTACAACTTACATCAAGGACCTCATAAAAAATGAAAATTGCATCCAAGTCCATCCATTTAACACAATGACCCTAAAACTAAATAATGAAGTGTGTGTGTTTTGTGGTTTGCGCATACTAGCGTTCATCGTGCTAAAGACTATCAATCAAATCTTTCTCAATGCTAAGGGAAAATAGAAGATCTAACGGTTAGCAATGTTTGGATTTGCCAGTCTTGATCCAGCGGTCAATGTTTGAAGTTAATTCGTGCACTATACAATGGTGGTATGGTATTGTAAGAGATAAGACAAGATAAAGATAAGATAAGAAGTACCGCGAATGGCCGATCTAATGGTTGGTCTCGTAGGAGCAAGGTTCTTGAGAGTTAAGACGGTCAGTGGAAGTACAAGTTACATCAAGGACATCATAAAAAATGAAAATTGCATCCAAGTACATGCATGCATTTAGCACAAGGACCCTGAAACTAAGCAATGAAGTGTGAGTTTTGAGGTTTGCGCATACTGGCGTCCATTGTGCTAAAGACTATCAATATAATCTTTCTAGATGCGAATAATGGAAAAGATGATCCAACGGTTAGCAAAGTCTTGATCCAACAGTCAATGTTCAAAGTTTGGATTTGCTAGTCTTGATCCAACGGTCAATGTTCAAAATGGTTTCAAAATTTCCTTCCCTCCTGATGTTTGGGAAGCAAGTGAAAATTTCAAAAACTGGAAAACTTTGAACTTTTGTGCCGCCAAGGACCAAAGTGGTTTCCTTCCTATGTACTCCTTGTCCCTACTCCACACCAACGCGTGGCTGCCGAACACGCCAGAGACACAGAGACGCCGTACCAAGGCACACATGCGCAGCGCCACGCTGTGGAAGAGGGGAGAGAGATCAGCCGGACCGGTGCGTGAGGGGAAAGGGGAGGAGAGATGGAGCATAGGGAAGGAGAGATAAAACACACGATTTGTTTGGCATGCATAGGTCCTGAAATTTACTACTAGTAGAGTGTACACTGTAAGGACACAGGAGTACCTCGTGTCAGAAACCCATCATAATTACTTTGCTCTAACATGGAATCGCCTTCAACTTCTCTTTGTTGCTGCCCTCTTCCCCTGCCAACGTTTTATTCTCTCAGCTTGTACAACACGTGGACAGAGGTGACCATATGTCTAATCAAAGAAATATACTAGTCCCGCATTGTGTAAAAATGCACACCTTAATGAGGTTCACTATATACAATTATAATTGGTAAAGCATAAAAAATTATAAATTTGATCAACATCTAAAAATAATGGGTGTATATTTGGTCCTTGTACTTTGTATCATCATGTGTAGAAGTCAAAGATTATTAGCTACCGAACACTTGAAATTTTTGGTAACATGGTCTAGAGAAACGAGGGAGAAGATTCTAGTATGATACAGAAGTGTGTTTTGAGAGTTTTATGCATAGTGCATTCATTGTGTTCAAGACTATCAATAGAATCTTCTAGATGCTAGAATGGAAAAGAAGACCCAACAGCTAAAAATACTGGGATTCGTGAGTCTTGATCCAACGGTCAACATTCAAAGTTATTCGTACACTATGTAGTGATAAGATAAGATAAGATAAGATAAGATCATGTAGAAGTCAACGATTATTAGATACGATGGAGAAGATTCTAGTATGATGGAGAAGTGTGTTTTGAGGTTTGTGCATCACATTCATTATGCTAAAGACTATCAATAGAATCTTTTAGATGCTAGAATGGAAAAGAAGATCCAACGGCTGGAAATGTCAGGATCCACGAGTCTTGATCCAACAGTTAATATTCAAAGTTATTCGTACACTATATAGTGGTAAGATAAGACAAGACAAGATATATCTATCTCTACTACTATAGTGGAGAAGTTTTTAATTGAATCCATAGCACCAATCCTGATCGTTGGGCTGTTGGATCCAATGGTTCAGAGAAGCTGGATTCGTGTTGAATAGTACCTAGAGCAAACTCCACCATGCATGTTCTAGAACCATCATGTCACCACCCCCAAAATTTCATAGCACAGTAGACTGTATTCTCTCTACTCACTACTATTGTGGAGCAGTTTTGAATTGGATCCATAGAACTAATCATGACCGTTGGGTTGTTAGATCCGATGGTTTAGAGCAACTAGATTCGTGTTGAATAGTACTCCCTCCGCCAAAATATAAGGCGCCTAAGGATTAGTCAAGAGTCAATATTTTAAGTTTGACCATGATTATACACAAAAATATAAAAATTTAGAATACTAAATTAATATCAACAGATTCACCATAAAGTATATTTTCTTAATATGTCCATTCAATATTGTAGATGTAGATATTGTTTTCTAAATATTTGGTCAAAGTTAGTAAGGTTTGACTTTTGACCAATCCTTAGGTGCCTTATATTTTGGGACGGAGCGAGGGAGTACAGACCTAGAGCAAACTCCACCATGTTCTATAACCATCATGTCACCACCCCCAAAATTCATAAATTAAGTCTATTAATAATAATTATCTACACATATTGAGAATACAACATACTGTGCTTTGAAATTTTGGGGTTGGTGACATGCTGGTTCTAGAACATGGTGGAGTTTGCTCTAGGTACTATTCAACACGAGTCCAGTTGCTATGAACCATTGGACCTAATAGCCCAATGGTCAATATTGGTGTTATATATGGATCCAATTCAAAACTGCTCCATTATAGTAGTAGATATAGATAAAAAGCACACCTTAATAAGGCCTACTATATGGCATTCGCTAAGGTTCACCTATACATAGTGGAAACTATAAAGTATCTTTAAGCCTAAGGTGCACCTCAAGCTTGTGTGTTAACCATAGAGAATAGAAAAATCATTTACCCTCTCTCCTTATTTCATGTGATCGTTTTGAAAAGGGGTTCAAATTTTTCAAGAGGCAAAATCTTAGTAGCTAGAAGTGGAATAGTCTCAACTGATATATTAATTGACCGCTTGATGGGTACCCCCAAGAGCTTTTTACATAAAACTTTCAAACCAAGATACAATTTATTGCTTGTAGTTCAAATTTGACCTTTTATTTCGATACATTGACATAAAGTCATTCAACAAGTGGACGGGGTCAGCTAGGAACCTTGAAAACTCATAAAACATGGGAATCGTAAGTAAAACAAATTGGTCCACGTAGCTAATATGTCTAGAAGCTTGGCTTATGGCATTGAGATCCATATTCTTCGGACTTTCTTTATGGAAAAGAATCATCTCGTCATCACTCAAAAAACTGAGAATTTTCTTTCCTGATTGTTGGAAACTCACACCGATGACATTATTTACTATAAGAAGATGCAGACATCTACCTCCAAAAAGACAATTAATTCAAGAGCAATCTATCACACTTACTTGTAGCTAAAGTTTGACTTAATTTTGTTAAATTGACAAGAAGTCACCAAAGTACGCAAAGTTAGCTAGGAATCCTAGTACTAAAAACTTGGGTATTACGTATAAGAAATCGTGGTCCAGTTTGTGTGATAATTGGGGCGGTTGCATTTTCTTTTAACCTTGGTAGGTCTCATAGGAGTGAGGTTCTTGAGATTTAACACGGTCGATGGAAGTACATACAAGTTACATTAAGGACCTCATAAAGAATGAAAATTGCATCCAAGTCCATGCATGCATTTAGCACAAGGACCCTGAAACTGAGCAATGCAGTACTGTGTTTTGAGGTTTGCGCATACTAGCATTCATCGTGCTAAAGACTATCAGTAGAATATTTCTAGATGTTAAGAATGGAAAAGAAGATCCAATGGTTAGCAATGTTCAAAGTTAATATCTACACTATATGTAGTGGTATGGTATTGTAAGAGATAAGAGACAATATAAATATAAGAAGTACTGCGAATAGCCGATCTAATGGTAGGTATCGTAAGAGCGAGGTGCTTGAGAGTTAACACGGTCGGTGGAAGTACAAGTTACATTAAGGACCTCATAAAAATGAAAATTATATCCAACAAGTCCGTGCATTTAGCACAAGGGCCCTTAAACCGAGTAATGAAGTACTATGTGTTTTGAGGTTTGTCCATACTAGTGTTCATCGTGCTAAAGACAATCAGTAGAATCTTTCTAGATGCTAAGAATGGAAAATAAGATCCAACTGTTAGCAATGTTTGGATTTGCCAGTCGTGATCCAACAGTCAATGTTCAAATAAGGTAATCCCTACACTATGTAGTGTTGGTATGCATGGTATTGTAAGAGATAAGAGACAAGATAAAGGTAAGATAAGAAGTACTGCGAATGGCCGATCTAATGGTAGGTCTCGTAGCAGCGAGGTGCTTTGAGAGTTAACACGGTGGGTAGAATTACAATTTACATCAAGGACCTCATAAAAAATGAAAATTGCCTGCAAGTCCATGCATTTAGCACAAGGATGACCCTAAAACTAAGCAATGAAGTATGTGTTTTGAGCTAGAGGTTTACGTATACTAGCGATCATTGTGCTAAAGACTATTAGTAGAATCTTTCTAGATGCTAAGAATGGAAAAGAAGATCCAACGGTTAGCAATGTTTGGATTTGCCAGTGTTGATACAATGGTCAATGTTCAAAGTTAATTTGTACACTATATGTAGTGCATGGTATGGTATGTTATTGTAAGAGATAAAACAAGATAAAGATAAGATAATAAGAAGTACTACGAATGGCCGATCTAATGGTTGGTCTAGTAGGTGCGATGTGCTTGAGAGTGAACACGGTCGGTGGAAGTACAAGTTACATATCAAGGACCTCGTAAAAATGAAAATTGCATCCAAGTCCATGCATTTAGCACAAGGACCCTAAAACTAAGCAATGAAGTGTGTGTTTTGAGGTTTGAGCATACTAGCGTTCATCGTTCTCATCAAGACTATTAGTAGAGTCTTTTTAGATGCTAGGAATGGAAAAGAAGATCCAACAGTTAGCAAAATGTTTGGATTTGCGAGTCTTGATCCAACTTGTCGTCAAAACTCTCGTTGGATGGTTTCTCATATATTAATTGTGACCCCCGATGGGTACCTCCAAAAGCTTTTTCGTAGAACTTTCATAGTAACCTTAAATTTACTTATACTAGTTCAAATCTGACCTATTTTCGATAAATCGACATAAAGTCATTCATGTGGGTGGAGTTAGGTAGGCAATTTTGAATTGGATCCATAGCACCAATCATGACTGTTAGGCTTTTAGATCCAATAGTTCAGAGTAGTTGGATTCGTGTTGAACAATATCTAGACCAAACTCCACCATTTTATAGATAGTTATTATTAATATACTTAATGTATGCCTTTTTCTCTAACAAGACTATTAGTTAATAACAACTTAATGTTCGTTAAATAACATTTCATACATCATATACGAGCGTGGCACGTGCTTGTGTGTGTGTGCGTGTGAAAACTTTGGCTTGTGGCATTTATTTAGATCAATCTTCTTCGGACTTCCTTTACAGGAGAGAATGATCATGACATCACTCAGAAAATTGACAATGTCCTTTCCTGGTAGTTGGAAACTCACAACGACGACCTTGTTTACTACAAGAAGATGCACCCATCTACCTCTGAAAAGACATTTAGTTCAAGAGCAGTCTATCATGCTTACTTGTAGCTCAAGTCTAAGTTAATTTCATTAAATTGATGCAAAATCTTAGCAAGAAATTGAACTATACCTATATATCATCAAAACTCTTGGTGGTTTCCCATATATTAATTGACACCTCCCCCTGATATATATGGGTACCTCCAAGAGAGATCTTTTGTCAAACTTTCAAAGCAACCTACAATTTACTTGTGGCAGTTCAATTTGTATCTAATAATTTCGATAAATCAGCATAAAATCAATCAAGTGGGCGAAGTTTGATAGGAAGTTTGAGAACTCATAAAACATGGGAAATCGTAAGTACAACATGTTGGTCCACAATATATGTCTGAAAACTTGCCTCGTGTGTCATTCAGATCCATATTCTTCAGACTTGCTTTACGGGAAAGAACAATCTCGTCATTGTGGGGCCCTTGGATTAATCCTCCGAGAATCCCTGTTATGCATACAACCACGATCCCATGATCAGTTAGTCGTGGCACATAACAGACAAGTATCAAAATAAACATCCAATACATAACGAATACATGTCATACCTTAGTTACCATTATGGCTACATCGATCAACATCAGCGGAACTTCATTAAGCGTAGAGCTCGAGCCATGCCTTAACCTACAGGCAACTGACTGGGAGAAAGTCCTAGCTCGCTTAGCCGTCAACTTCATCCTCTTCTTGATATCTGACCAGGTTAATAGCTAGGGACAATGCCAGTGAGTACTTTGAATGTACTCGCAAACCACCTTAAGATAACAATAATAACAAGAGGGTATGCATTAAGGCCGTGGTAGTGGGAGGGCTCCAAGAGAGGTTCTTTTCTCAATTAGTTTCTCTTGTAGATATAACATCTACATATCTTTGTTGAAAACTTTTGTAAACCATTTTGGAAACCTTTTGAAAAGTTTTGTAAACACTAGGATTGGGGTACCCATTTGTTCCCGTCTTCAGGTCGTCCCACGACCAAACTCCTTCTTCCTCATTCCGACCATCCCATGGTCAAGACCTTTCTCCTTTACGACCATCCCATGGTCAAAACATTTCCAAAGCCATTTCTTTTCTGAAATCCTTTTTGAAAACAAAACCAGCCCCGCTCTACAGAAGTTTGTCCAACCCGTCCATGACCACGGACACGACTATTCGAATAGATTTACACTCTAAAGAGGTTGTACACTTTCCCCACATCACCAGGGTACACTACCCTGATCTACACTGATCGTGGGTCGAGTAACCGATCAAGACACTCCGGATGCCCACTCCAATATAAGTGCCTACCCTATGAGTGTTGCTCTCCTCAAAACTGGGACGTCGGGTACCGAGGACCAACCGGAGCGCATTTTACACTTTACACAGTGGGCGCTTTCAATGAGGGGCTCATAGTAACGCCTGGCTGCCCGCAGACAGTTCGTTCCTTCTCCAGGTCGATGTCCCACATGGACTTTTAAGGGAGAAGGCCTAGCCTCCGGGGATAACGATCCCCTGTAGTAATTGTGACGCAGCTTATACCAGAATAAACAAACATCAAATCCATCCCTGTCCCATTCCAGAGTAATGTGGTTGCACGGGTTAAGTTGTTATAGCTAAACTACAAAGAATCGGGTGCATTTTTGTAAACCTTTTTCCTCCAGCTTTCCTTCAGCATTTTGTAAAACAAAACCTTTTTCTTTCTCAACAACTCTTGGGAGGTCCCACCTCACCAAGGTTTTATCATAAAACATTTGGTACAACTTTTCCGGGGTCTTC
The DNA here is from genome assembly GCA_023614405.1 of Avena insularis. Taxonomy (NCBI): domain Eukaryota; kingdom Viridiplantae; phylum Streptophyta; class Magnoliopsida; order Poales; family Poaceae; genus Avena; species Avena insularis. Next base: position 281,506,807 of record CM042696.1, on the reverse strand, counting down.
CCATCCTATAGCTTTGCTTTGGCTAAATCGGGGTCTCCAAAGGGGTATGGTGTGTTGCACCATCTACCATACAAGGGATAAGTAGGTATCATCGAGAGGGTTGTACTTAGTAGTACCATTGAGTAATGGTTTGGAGGAGCCAAACCACTACCAGATATACAACAGCATATAGTGAAACAATACAGTTTTCATAAAACAGTAAGTAAAACATGCATAAGTAAAACAGTAGGACGAGGCTTATGAGCAAGAAGGTGGCTTGCCTGATGATTAGAAATATGGCAATATGTCCCTGGACTTCTTCTTTAGATAATCAAAAATACCAATACTAATAAGATCTCTTCTTCTCGGCGTCAATACAAGCGCAACTATCGTCATCATCGAGTATACATGCAAACAAGCAAGACCACAATCAAAACAAGGCATACAAGGGGACATTCACATAGCAAGAAAGTGGACAATACAATTATAATATTCAGTAGGTTTTGAGTGGTTGGGTTTAGAACCATTGCAAAAATCCTATTTGAAGTGGTGGGATTTCCTTTATTTGGGAAATGGTCAAAACCACTAATGAAGGGGTTTGGGACCAAGGCATGGGTAAGTATGGTATCAATGTGCAACTAGAATACCATCAGGTAGGTTTTGACAAAACAAGACCAACAAAAGTGGTTTCAAGATTTTATCACTTTTCTTTAATTTCTTATGAATTTTCTAGTGAAATAAACTCCAGTTTTAGGAGATAATTCACCAGAATAGTTCTGGAGCTCCAAAAATTATTTCCTTGGATGGTTAGGTAGGGTTTTTTGTACTTATTCACTGAGAGTTGGAATTAGGTCAATACATTTCATATATTGGCCTAGAGAATTTCCTAAAGTCAGAGATGCCCTGTTTTTGTTATTTTTACTAATGTCAAAGCATGGTTAACCTTGACCTGAGGTAAAAGGTAACCAGTAGATATAGTAAAATCCTTTCAGAGAAACTTTGTTTCATCCCATTTCGATATGTGTAGATCAGTGAGGAATTTATTTTGTGTAAATGACACATTTTAGTAGATTTAATTCCAGCAAATAACTAAGATAGATCTTGGTAGGGGACTAGCTCTATATGGTAGAGAAAACCTCATAGGGCATGTAAAAAATTATATCTAGTCATATAGTGGTATTTTCCATTTTCATAAAGATTTAAAACTAACTGCTATGGAACAGATCTAGAAATGCAGGAAAAAGAAAAAAGGAGAAAGGACTTCGTGGGCCAGATCTGGAGGGAGTCGGGCCGCACCGAGGCAGGCCGGCCCATCTTTGCCAATGGGAGCATGCGCGCTAGCGATTTCAAATCGCGGCGAGGGGCCTGCCCGTCAGTGACTCGTCGAGGTGAAGGGGTACGGGACTTTGGTGGCCGTTCGATTAGATCGCCATTGACGGCAATCGGGCTTCGCCTAGCTCGCGACAGCGTCGACGGGATGAAACCCTAGAGCAGACAGAGGAGGGGCGGGGTGGCTCACCAGGGGCTCGAGGGAGGTCGGGGAGGCGACAGGGCGACGCGGTCGACAACGGCGACTCCAAGGATGGGCGGTGTGGCCCTGTTTTCTTCTGGAAAGGAGCCCGCATGAGGTTGGCCTGAGCGAATCTTCGAGAGCTCGCCGGTGCGGCGTCCATGGTGGATGCATGTCGAAACAAGGAACATCGTTAGTACCAGAAGGAGGAGGGGAGCTCAGGAGCATAACATGCAGAGGGGGGCAGAGGCAGTGGGAAGGAGCCCTTGCTCGATTTCGTGGGGAAGGCCGATAAAGCTTCCTCTTCTCTTATAGGTCGATGGAGAGCAGTAGGGGAGAAAGGGGGAGCTCAGGGAAGTAGTTGGAGTGGGGATGGATCTCGGGGGTGCTCACTGCCCCTTATAAACCAAGGGATATGGTCTACGGTGGACTTGGTCCACTAGATCAAAGGAGAGAGGAGCTGGCTAGGGGTTGGGCAATGAGGGAGGTGGAGAGAGGGGTGGTGGTGCCTCTGATTCGAGCACTGAGTGGAGGAAGGGGTGGTGTTTGCTGCTACACAATATATCCAAGATTTGGAAGATATTACATATCTCTCTTTCTCTCTTTCCAAGGTCAAAAGACAAGGGGAGGGCAGATGCTACAGTACCTGGCCGACCAAAGAGGAGTTCATGGTGCTGGATAGGAGTGCTAGAGAAGCATTGATAAGGATTTGTGTTGGTTTACTCAATGGTTTTGTTAGTTTGCCAAATTTGAACAAATAGATAGCTAGGAAGGAAGTCAAGAAATTTGACATATGCAATATGAGGCAAAGATGCTGATAGATGGGTATGGACAAGGTATAGCTCCATGAATTATTTTAGATTTATTGGATGATTTTTGTTCACTTTTTATCAATAATCCAAAAAGTGCTGAAAGGGCTTTCAGAAGCTTATTTGATATTTTTGAATTGGACAAGGTGAGTTTTTGATGTGAGATGGTCTTAGATATGACTACCCACTTAGGGGAATTTTCCCAAGATTTATGGAGGCTTAAAAGTATTTAAAACTATTATTATTCCATTTCTGCCATTTGAGAAAAAGGGCAAAAAGAAATAATAAAAGATCTCAAAAATATTTATTTCTGAGATGGGAATGTCGGGTATGATATAAGGATCTCAATTGAGCCAAAAGTTGTGGAAGTTTTTGGCAAAAACCAAACTTTCCATCGTGGACGAAGTTTTGGGGATTTTGTCTATTAAAGAGATTAATTAGATTTGGAGCCAAAATAATCATGGATAATATTTGATAAATCTTGATGATCACGGTAGATGATGTAGACAAGGTGTAACAAGAATTTTCAACCTTGGGATTGGACAATCCAAGTTGATTTTGGTGAAAACTAGAGATTAAAGGATCTTGGGTAAGATTGTTTTCATGCCACCAAAACCTTGTTGGATCTTGGAGCTCAGATCTCCCCTTGGTGAATGGGATAGATGGATGGATATACCAAGTGATGTTCATCAACATGGTATAGAGGTTTGAGCTTGATCCTGCTTGAGTTCACCAAGACAGGCTTTTGAACTTTGAATAAAATAAGCCTGCCAAAGCAGATTATCAACTAGCCTTCAAAACCTTGTGGGTTTAAGAAGCACAAATATCCACTTGGAACAAGTGAAGTAGATATTGATATAACTATATGAGTAGAACACAACCATGCAAAGATAGAAGGTTGGATGATGGTGTGAGCTTCTATCAAAGTAGGCAAGTTGACTAGATTTGCAGGAAAAGTTATTTTCTTGCCTGCAAAACCATCAAGAACAAGTGGGTTGGAGGGTGATATAACCAAGGGAAAGCGTGGGCCTTGGTATTCCTTAGGATGGTTAACAATATGGTGCAAATGAATTTTCAAAGGTGCACAGGGGTTGAGAAAAGGAGACATTCAAAAAGGTGATGTTGAAACAGATTCCAGACTTAGCCAAATTTGGCAGATTCAGGGTTTTTGACTAGGTATGAGAGGGGAGGTTTTTGTTGGATAGGAAGATACCCAAGCATCATCAAGGGGATGATGTTGAGGTGTAGATTGATTAGAAAGGATCCTTGCTTGATATTGGTCTTCATTGACTTGGAAGCTTCTTGCTTTGTATTCTTGCTTAGGGTGTGGTGATTTGGAAACCTCTTGATCCTAGTGATGAGCTCCTAGAGTAGCTCATACTATCTCCTAAGTAGACAATTCAAGCAGCAGATCAAGGCAATTCATCAGACAGCAGATCAAGGCAACTCAACTTATAAACTAAGCAAACCTACTACTAGGGTTACCATCAAGCCTAGCTCGAGGTAAGGATGGGTATTTTGAAAAGGTTGTGGTTTGGATAAGATGAGAGTCCTTGGTATCTCTACCAAGAGTAGAATTCTAAAGCTTTAAAAGGAGGTTTTGGGAAACCTAGAGATAAGAATGGTTGAAGGTTCTCTCTATAAAACATAAGGAGATTATAATAGGTTGCTCTCCATGGTTTAGGGAAATAGAAGCTACTAAAATAGTTGGTTTGCAAAGGCTTCTTGGCTCAGGTTTTGAAATGCCAGAACATTTGAGAATATGGAAAATTAAGCCAAGACAGTTTTGGGAAGTAGCTTTTGTCAACTGGCGTTGAGGTAAGGAGTATATTATGTAATACACATTCATATGCATCAGCATATCCAAACAATAAGCAAACACTTGAGCATTAAACAAGGAAAAGTTTTTGTTCCCCCTGATTTTTGCATTCTAGACAACTAATCAGTGTTGCTGAAATTGGGATGTTATAGTCATCACACTCGGAAAATTGAGAATGTTCTTTCTTGAGATAGTAGGAAACTCATAGTGATGGAATTGTTTACTACAACAAGATGCACCTATAGACCTCCGAAAATACATTTAATTCAAGAGCAATCTATATCGCGCTTACTTGTAGCTCAAGTTTGATCTAATTTTGTTAAATTGTCAAGATGCAAAATCTATCTTAGCAAGAAGTTAAACCTATTGTCAAAACTCTTGGTGTTTTGTGATATATTAATTGACCCCTCGATGGGTACCTCCAAAAGATTTTTCGAAAAACTTTCAAAGCAACCTATAATTTTCTTAGACACGAGGCTAGTAAATTTCTAAGCTATGTATAGTAAGGGTGTGTGCAGTGTCTAGAAGTAGCTATGAAAACTACTTTTGGGTCCAGCATTTAGAACTGAAGTGGGTCCACACAACCATGTTAAAAATAAAAACAGACTGTTATTCACTGAATAGTGGGCCCTGTCAATTGATATCTTAGACATAAGTCTAGTATTAGAATCATCTTGAAGAATCTTTTTTTAGCACTACCCACTCCACTATTAAGATATATGTTTAAGACTTGACATCGTGCTTGCTTTGATGTTTGGGGCCAATGGGCTCACTACCATGGGGCCCCATTGTTATTAGTGCTCTAGTTATATCCTATAGCAGCCAACAAATGTTAGCTCTGACTCCTCTAGCTCTTCCTTCTCAATGAAGCCTCGACGCTCGGGCTTGAAGGATGGTTACAAGGGCAGTAGGTGCATATGGTAACTTTGTCAAGCTCAAGACCTCCCACAGAATAGTCTAAAGACACAATCTTTCGAAGGTGCTCCTAGGGGTAGGACGTGCGTTCATGCGTTCATAGGGGTGAGTGTGTGTATGCATTTGTGAGCGTGTGCGTTTTGTAGTGGATTTTTGCAAAAATGAGAGAGATGGGCCTTCTGTTTGTATTAAGTTTTTCTCGGTTTTCCCAAAGTAATTGTAATGGTCACTAGTGTCTAGGGTCTATGGGCTCACAACCGGGGCCACATTATTAGTGGTTCAATTACATCCCATAGCAGCCAACGAATATGAGCTCCAACCCCCTATCACTTCCTTCGCCATGAAGCCTTGATGCTCGACTTTGAAGGATGGTTATGAGGGTAGTGAGAGGCGACGTTCCCGTCAATATATAGTGAGGTGCCTATGGTGACTTTGTCAAGCTCAAGCCCCGCGGGATCAGTCTCAAGATCTAGTCTTTCTGAAATACTCATAGGTGTAGGGTGTGCATACCTGCATTCATAGGGGTGAGTGTGTGTACTCATTTGTGAGCATCTCTGTTTTGTAATGGGTTTTCGCAAAAAGAGATGGGGCCTTTGGTTTATTTATTGAGTTTTGATCTGTTTTCCAAAAGTACTCCATGTAATGCAAGTCAAACTAGGTGAGTGATGTTTGGGGGCCCACGGGCTCTCTAGCATGGGCCTCAGTTATTAGTGGTCGAGTTAAATCCAATACAGAGTAGTAGTCAGCGAATGTGATGACTGGATCCCCGACCTCATCCTTCTCGACGAAGCCTTTGAGCAAGCCTTTGAAGGCGCACTCTTTTTTTGAGCAATCTCGGCGGATTCAGTCATGCCGGTCCAGTGAACGACGGGGGATCTTGATGTGCAAGGCGGCCGGGTTAGGGTAAGTACACCAGAGTTCATGGCCTCAGTTTATTTTCTCGAATTTAGCTTATGGGTTCTCTCCTTTTGGGGTTTTTCTCTATTCTGCCCATCTTGATCGATGATGTTTCCTGGGTTCAGATGCCGGCATGGATGGTAGACGCGGAGTGGTATGACATCGTTACCGCTATGGATCTCCGGCTCTGGTGCGACTGTGCCCCATCGCCGCATCGCGTTCGAGGGAACGAACTTCGGCCATAGGTTCTTGGGTTGCAACTACGAATGTGAGCGTTGCGCGTTCGTCCACTTGGTAGATATACCGTACTCACTTTCGCTGCAGTGCACGATGATGTCACTATGGTTATAGCTCGAGATCCGCGATGACCTCGAAGAGGAGGAGCAGGGGCGCCATCAGATGCATGCCGAGGAGATGGCTGCAGAGTTAACGAATGTCTCCAACTCACTACACTCAGTCGTAAATAGGATAGATGCTCTTAGATTTGGATAATTAGAGCTGGACATTAGGTTCTTAACCAAGTATGGTCTGGAATCTAGATATTTAGCATGCTCGTGATGCTTTTGGTAGCTGGCTGTAGATTCCACTAATAATTAAGTAATCCCCTTTTGTTTACTAGTACTCACCATTTCATAGTAGTGCCACATTAAATTACACTAGGTTAATTAATATGGGAGTAGTTGACAGTCTGAGCCCTTCTGGAGTTTGTGGTTACTACTAATTGATCTGGTTTATGTGTTACTGTTATCTCTATCTATATACGAGTATCTCTACATTTTTTGCACATTTGTGCACCTCCCCCGCCACGCACCTTCTTTATCGAGCAGCGTCCACCTTTCCATCGCATCAGTGTAATCTCCGGTGAGTCCAACCATACAGATAGTTGTTTAGGTGATTGCTATTTGAAATAGTAGATCTATATGCCACATTAGGAAGCTGGTATCACCATGGATGTAGCCATGGAATTAGTTATAAGGTCCACTGAAAATAGGTAAGTATATGCTGCCAAGAAGAGTCTTTTGAAGATGGGAAGCATGCCCCTGGATTTATTTCACAGAACGGTCCTCTTCTGAACAATGCAGAAGTAATTTGTTGCATATCGTTCATAAAAAGATTGTTGTTTGCTGGTGTCCTGCATTGTTGAGTTCTTTAAATTATATTGTTCATTAAAGGGAAACACGCCCAATCCTTGGCATCAGATTAATGCACGTATCCTCCTTTGCATTGCGAAGTTGATGTGTTCTTTCCTAAAATTTACTGGTTTTGCTGCATTTCATTTAGCATCATGCGCATGTCCCACCCGTGGAGGAGGCATTATCTAGTGACAAGTGTTTTTATATATCCAGCTGCTTTGCTGGAATTTCAGTAACCTATGCTTTGTCCCCGAAAACATTTTTTCGATAAAGAGTGCTTTATTACTTAAAAAGTCCCCTAAAATATACTAATCATTTTTGTTGCATCATGATTTGTAGAAACAAAGTCATTATGATCTGTTGCCACTTATTACTAAGGCCAGGACTGCTCATTGGCCAGCTAAGAAGGCAAACCCTGAAGTATGGCCCTTTTCATGTCGGTTCTCTTTCACATGTTTGGGAAATATGCCTCTATGGTTCTTTGCCATTTGCGGTACCACTTTGGAGCTTGCACGATGTGTGCAGCTGAATTTGGATTGTGAAACGATAATTTGGTTTATTTTTTTTTTGAAATGAGAATCTGGTTTAATTTTGGGTTTGTTATCTGCAGTTTCCACCTTACTCATATTGCTCATGGCGTAATGGTGCTAGTCACTACAAGGATTTGACAATTTCCCGTCTCCGAGAGAAATACAAATCTCATAGACACATGATTTTGTGCCTTTAAGAGAAAGTGAAACACCAGGACGAAGAGATTAGGCACCTGAAGGAAAAAGTGTCCACATCCACTAAGCAGATAGCTGATTTGACTACAGGATGGAATACATCAATTTCAGTTGCTCATGATGCTGCTGTTGATTTTCAAAAGTTCGTGGCTGACAACTTAGTTCCCGAGTTGCCTGATGTGGATGGCGACGAGCTGATTGGTCAGGTGTACGACCGGATCTTGGAACAGGTGGGAATGTGATTTAACAATCTTTTCAATTCGACTTTAGAAGAAGATGAGACCCTAGTAGAAATTCTAGATTCTCCACGTCCATATAGTCCTGATCCTGCAAAAGATGAGGAAATATGTAAACCATATTGACTGCTCTACTTTCATTTTTGAAGGGTTTGGGTCTCTTCTGAGGATGATTGTTTGTTAAGTCACGTACTATAACTATTTTTTTGCTTTGCTAGTGTGTGGTGTCCATGAATCTATATATTTGATGCACTAGTATGACATATATATTGGACCTGGCTTTATGTGACTATATTTGGCAACAACAGTCATCTTATTCGAACTTGCGGTGGTTTTTTATCTTTCAATTTTTTTCCTTCTGAGATCTGTTAATGATAATGTTAATGCCAGTTGCGAGTGATTTATTAGCATGTTTCTGGTAGTAAACCAAAACTTGTAGTTGTAGAATGTGGAATTTCATGTCGATGTTTGAACTCTAGATCTTGATGTCATAGAAAGGGCAGGCTTCCACCACCTGGAATATTTTACCCAGCAATTGATTGTATCACACGAATAACTGCACAAACTTGATGTATGTAGGTGGGAAACTGAGCAACGCAAGTGCACAAACTTGTATCAGTCGTGTGGTTTCTACTATTAGTTTGGAGTTCGAGGTAGCTCAGTCGTGTGCCCCTCGACCCCATTGTCATCTTCTCCGCCTGGCCGCCCTCCCTCGACTGGACCATCCCCGCCGCTCCACCATTGAACACCACTGCACCGCCGTTCGCTGGTATGTATGTCCCCAACCTCCAGCCATTATGGGCTTTCTGAAGGATAGAATGCATTTATTTTTGGGCATGTCGAGCTAAATAAGCTCGTGGTGTTTACAAGAAATGGAATTGGCGTTGGAGGATGGATTTGCTGCGTCGGCGGATGCTTGTAAACAGAGGTCGATGCTGAAGCAGCACCAGCGGATACATGTGAAGCGGATGCGGAGGCCGATGCTTGTACCACATCGGAGTATTGGGCAGTGTTGAGTGATGGTTGGAAAGCGGTGGAGGCGCAGTCAAAAGCCTAGTCGGCTACTGCTGGAACAAATTCGGCTATGTTAGCTGCCACTGCCAAAGCGACGGCTATGTGGGATGCTAGGAATGCGTCAGCTCGTGGTCGTGCTTCTTCAGTGTCAATGGCGGTGGCTCATTATTCTTCGGTGGCGCCTCCTCCATCTGCTCAGAACTCATCGACCCCATTGTAAGTTCTGCGTTGGATTTTGTCTCCTTGACTTCCTCCCTCTTTTGTGTATTCTGCTCCGGGGTTTTTCTGGACGCAGTGGATATTAGTTTAAACTACTAGTACTGGGAACATAAAAATCTATTTAATCACAAACTAGTTATCTGAATGGGATGAAACTTTCACAGGATTCAAACCTAGGCACCGATGATTTATTGATTTTTTTCAATTTTTTCGAATAGTTTCACTTTTTAGTTCAAAATCTGAGCTACTTGCATACGTTTGATCTAAGATGGAAGGTGGATCCTGGGGCAAGTCACCGTGAGACTTGGGTTCACCAAGTCACTAAAGATGCGTCCATTTTTTCTCCTCTTCTTTATGATAAAACCAGAAAATTTAGGTGGGGGCCTTTCTGTCTTCCCCGGTAACCTAAAAAAGTTCTTCATTCCCTTTGCCCAGTTCCGACATCCTGAAGCATTTTGTGGTGATTTTGTACTACTCTGGTTGATTCCTTGTGCTGTTTAGGTTAGTTTGTTGACAGACTCTGCTTTTTAGGTAGTTTTTCAGATAGGTGCAGTTTAGGAAATTTCAATGATAAATTTTCCTGTCAAATTGTATGATGCATTGTGGTGTTTACTAAATTCTTTTTTTAGGGTTGTGCATTGTGCATTGTGATGTTTACTTAATTATGATGATGCATTTGTGCTATTTGCATCATCCTACCAGCTTCGGTGGAAGAACATATGCAACAATTAATGACTTGCCAGGTGATGTATTTGGTCATATTCTTGTTAGGCTTCCTCCACACCCATCCTGCATACTAAGGGCATCATTCGCCCAAAAATCTTGGATGGACTTCATGGGAAGCAGTGATTTAAAAAGGCTAACCCTATCACACAACAGAGGAATGCCGTTACTTGGGTTTTTCACCAACAACTCCGAGAATGCTCGATTCTTAACATATCATAATCTTGACCAATCCATCTTCGAGAAGCTAAACAGGATGGTGGAAGTACATAAAGCCTACAAACCATATGTACTCGGATGTCGCAATAGTAGGGTGCTACTTCATTATCCGCAAGGGTCTAACATGATAAAGGCCTGGGATCCAATCAGTGGAAGTGAAACAGTGATACCAGAACCACCAATTTGGCTGAGACGTGAGTATGATAGGTGCACAATTCTCTATTCGACAAATCATGGGCAATTGTCTTCACACTGTTGCAGCAATTTCTGGGTTGTTTGGATAGTAACCAATGGTAACCAAGCACTAGTGCAGAGGTACTCATCAGAGTTAGGAAAATGGGAGGACTGGATTGAACCTGCTGAGATGCTGATTAAGATTAATCACATGCCGTCAACTCTCATAGTGGACATCTTGTACTGGCCAACAATGAACTCCAGATATATAATTGCATTCGATAACATGACAACAAAACTGTGTTATATTGAGTGCCCCCATGAGACACATGATATTTCCAGACGCAATTTTGTCATTGCTAAGGGGCATAATGGAGATGTTGCCCTTGCGGTTATAAGAGACTTCAGTCTAAACACGTGGTCCAGTGCAAGATCATCAATAGGAAAATGGGAAACTTGGGTGCCTCATATAAAGGTTGAGTTGGATACTCTCCTTGGCCTTGAGAAATAATGGTCATGTGGTGGGAAAGATGTAGTAAGGTTACTCTGCGCATCTGAGGATAGAGAAATGGTGGTTATATGGGAGAAGGAGGGAGTATTCGAATTAGATCTCAGCAGCATGAAATCTAAGAAGTTCAGATCTCGTAAACGTTGTTGTACTTTACATCCCTACATTATGACACCTGGTTAGTGAAGTCATTCATGCGCAACCCTTGCATTTTTGTACACCTATGATTTTCCTGATTATTTTGTTCATTTCCTTCAGCAACCGACGTGATTCAGAGTGCTAAATCAAAGAAATGAAAAGGAAGTCTTGTCAGCAACACAGCTGATTTAGACTGCAACATCAAGGAGATGAAAATAACACTCGGATGAACAAGCAAGGCTTGTTTGTGCAAGCATGTGTTTGCCCAGGTTGTGTTATTTGGAGCTGTAGTCTGATATTTGTTTATTTTGGTAGCTGAAGGAACTCTGGAGGCACCTTTGTTTGTGTTGCAATCACAGCGGCAAGGGCTAGAATATTAGAGTTGTCTGTTTGTTTTGGGGGCCTATGTGTGTCCGATAAAACATTGTTTTATATGATGAAATGGTGTTCTTTATATAGTAGTGTATGCGTGATGAAATCTTGATTTACTTGTGCTACATATACTTTAGCATGTCTTTCTGTTTTGATAGTATGTTGTAGTAGGAGTATTTGTTTCGTAGCAGGCTTTTTAGTTAGTGCTTCGAGTAGAAGAGTCTGTGTCAACACCTAAATAATTAGTGGTCCTTGGTTGCACACCATTTTCACATGCTTGAATCAGAGCTACTTCAGACATTTGTTTGTTGCTATATTAAACAAACATTCTTGTATCGGAGATCTGCATTTTCATACGAGTGGTAGAAAATCACTCTCCCTGACTTGGATCCCTGAAATAGAGGGAGAACGGCCTATTTTTTAAATTATTCTTTGGACAATCTCTAAATTCAAAATCACTGTCGACCGCCAAAACCTACCGCCTACCCCGTTTGAATCGGAGGCATCAGTTGATGTGAGTCTCGCCTTAAATTCCCGACCAGATGGCGTTCGAACTACACAGCCTTTTTTCTAGTAATAAAAACTTGGCCGGCAGCCAAATTCAAAATCGTAATCGAGCGGGAAAATAACCCACCGACCCCGAAGCATTTCGCACCCCCTCTGTTTCAAACATTTCAGGCAAAATCACCCACCGAGGTATTACCATTTTTATATTATTACATGGACCCTATCCAAATTTAAAATCTGACTCACGCAGAAAAATTTACCGCCTATGCTGTGTGAATGGAAGGTATCCAAGTTTTTGTGCAAATAAATGTTTATGGATGATCAGTTGATGTGACTCTCGGCCTTGAATTCCTGGACAGATAGCGTACAGTCTACTAACCTTTTTCTATTAGTAGATGGAGGCTAGCCAAATTCAAGATCTCAATCGAGCGGAAAAATCACCCACCTACCAAGCATTTCCCGCCCCACCGTTTCAAAAACTTTGAGCCAAAATATCCCACCGACCGGGGGAGTACCATTTTTCTATTATTATTATTAGATGGGAGCAAGCCAAATTCAAATTCTCAATCGAGTAGTAAAACCATACACCGACCTTGAAGCATTTCGCGCCCTACCGTTCAAAAACTTTAGACTTTAAAATTCCAAATCTACGCATTGTTCAGACGACAAATGGGCATGCTAAAGTCGGTAGCTCGGGGGCATGATCGTAATTATTTTTCTGCTCACCTCTATGGTCCCGATTCCCCTAGTTTTCCCGCCGGCCCTCCCAAAAATCCCAAGCTCCTCTGTTCCCTCCACGACCACCGCGCACACCGGCTTGAGCTGCGGTCTCATGCACCACCGCGCAGCCGCTTCACCGACGCTCACCCACCAGATCTAGGAGCTACGGTGTCGTTCACCATGCCGATGGCGTCATCGACCGCCCAAGCTCTGCTTCCTCGCTGCTGAAAGCTACCCAACCGTACCGGATCCGCTTCACCGGTGTCCACCGGGCGTGATCTAGTTCAAAGAGTTCCATGTCTACCACTCCAGACCAGCTGCATGGCCATCGCCGTTCACTGCACCAGATCTTCCTCAACAACGCTCTCTTCCACCGCTTTCAAGCCGACATCAACCACCCAAGATCTCTTCCCCGATGCAAACAGTCACCGCAACCGCAGCACCCTCGGTGACCTGGACGTCACTCGCACGGTACCTATGATGCTTAGATGCCTCTCCGACCAAGATTAACCAAATCTCTGACCCATTTTTGTTTTGTCAGCGGCATAGTAGGTTCAAGCCTGTCGTAGTGAACTGCATTTTTGTAATCGTGCTAGTATATACAAGTCATTAGCCATGCATGTTCTTCGTGCTAGTACATGTAAGGTCATTAGACATGTTGGTTTGCATTCGCCTCTCTACAAATTTCAAGTCATGCGCATGTCTGTTATTTTGTCATCCACATGTTCTTAGCTACTCCATACATTAGTAATTGCCTACTACCATGTAATTGTTACAAAATATGTAGTCAGTGGGAAATATTAGTGTGGATTCCCTGCTCTACAGTTGTTGAATCTATCTGGTTTGTCCTGACATCAGTTCCTACTATTATTTCCTCCTTGGCATCGTTCTGCTATCCTGTCGTAGCCGTTTAAACTCTTTGTACTAATTTGATTATAATTTTGTTGTTGCCATAATGCCATCTGGTTCTTCAAAATTTGCATCACTAACTATTTCCTTTTTCTTGCATAGAGATCAAAATGGAACAATGAACATGTTGGTTTGCATAGCCTATTCTACAGGTTCACAAGGGATGCCATTACTTCCTTATCTGGTGCTGGTTCGTCTTGAGCTACGGCATAACTGTACTCTACTATGTAGTTCACTCATGGTCTGCATTCCTGCTCTAGAATTTCTCTTATGATGTCATTATAATTTCTAGCTGGTTAATTTTTAGCTATGACATTAACTACATGCCATTGTGTAGCTCACCGCAAATTCTGAGTCACCCAACGACTCTATGCATTCCAGGAGATGCCACTGCTTCCATATATATTTGCTGAAATTCTAAGAAACACTTTGTTTGATTGCTCATTTCATTCTAGGCACACTTGTCTAATGCTTGTTTGTCGTGTTCTACAGGTTAACAAGTGATGCCATTATATCTCACATATGGTTCTGGGTCTGGTTCGTCCTAAGTCACGACATAACTATCCTCTACAATATATAGTTCATTCGTGGTTTGCATTCCTGCTCTACTGGTTCTCGTATGATGCGGTTATAATTTCTATCTGGTTCATTCTTCGCTATGATAGTAACTGTATGCCATTTTGTGGCTTAGCACAAACTTCGAGTCACCTAACATCTCTTGCATTTTAGGGTATAGAATAGCTTCCATATATATTTGTTCAAAATGACCTGGCTAGTTTATATTTGCTGAAATACTAATCCACACACACATTTTTTGATTGCTCGTTTCGCGGTAGTCACACTTGTTTAATGTGTGCTTACTTGTCATGTTTGTTTGACGTGTTGGTCAATAACTGAACCATTGACCAGTTATAAACTCCAGTTCATAGCTCCTGTCATATCAGTCAAATGAGTAGTTTGTCTTGTTTGATGTATTAACTTATTATTACTTAGTGTCAGACTGCAATTATTGCTAGCCCCACCAATAAGGGGGCTGCAAGATCATGTCTCCTCCAATGTAGTTGTCACGCTCAATGGAAGATGTAGGTGATCGTTTGAGAATGCAAATTGAGGACTCTGCTATCAACTTGATTGTCAACTGAAATGCCAATTTTTCTTTCCCCTCAGTTGATAATATGTAATAATTTTAAGAAGTTTGCAACTGATTTAATATCTAGATAACTCGCGTAGGCCATGTAGGCATTTAGTTGGTGTCGTCCACACATTGCGGTAGTCGTTACGGTAACTATGCCAGGCAGGTCGATTAGAGAACAGTACCATGCTGTATTCGGCAGATGACAAATAGTAAAAAATGCTAGATTATTATACAAGTTTTATGATATTGGCATGGCTTCAAAAATTATGAAACTGTAAAATGCCATAAACGTAACGGGCCAATGCGCATGTGGTAACAGGCGAATAAAGAATAACCCGTAAATGTAATAGCCTAACGTAACAGTAATGCAGAATAAACAAGCAGGCCATAAGCAAGCAGGCCGTAATAAAGAGCAGGACAAAACAGAAATAGGCCATTATAGTAATAGGCAAGAAACTGCAAAAATCACAGAACAGTAACAGGACAAAACAATAGCGGGCCAAAACAGTAGCGGGCCACAATAGTAAAAGGCTAGAACAGTGATGAGCCTGAACAGTATGGGCCGAGAAATTCTCGGACGAGGGTAGTAACTGGCCAACAAATTTATCAGGCTAGAACAGTAAAGGGCCTTTTGTGGGCCTAAATAGCTAAAGACCAGAATAGTAATAGGCCAGAACAGTAACTGACCATCTCAGAGAAGGGCCATCAGTAGGCTCGATGATGGGCTGCGATAATAGTGATGGGCTGACCGTAGGCCTTATGTTTATAGGAGCGACTTGGCATAAGCTGCTAATGGGACGCACAATGTTGGACCAACATGGGCCTTGTGTAGGTCGACACTGAATTAAGCTTAAAGTTCGCGGGTCGCTGCTAGCTGCATTTTTTGGCCCATTTCAAACAGTGCAGGACAAAACAGTAACAGACCATCTTCTTATTGGGCTCCCCTTATGGGCTGGCCCAGTTAATATTTAGCAGGCCTTGGCTGGGCATGGCTTCTGCCATGGTTTCTATGGCTATTAACGGCGGTAACCAGCCGCTAACGGCGACTGCCACCTGGCAGTTCACATGACGTCAATAGTCAGCGTGGCTGGCGAACAGATCTATGACGGAACAAGTTTTCATGGCTGAAGGGTGCGATCCGCCACGGTCGGAAAAAAAACCATGGTTAATTCATTTGTGACGGGGCTTTTACCACGAAGGTCATCCGTCGTGGAAGACTCTTTGGCCACGAAAAACGGGCCTTCAACCATGAAAATCGTCCGTTGTAAAACCCAACTTTTCTTGTATTGAGTGACCCTATGGTCCAGTAAGTGACAGTTATTCCACCAATACTTGTCAGAGTCACAGACTTGGTTGCATAGTCTATGACCGCTTGATATTGGGACAACCAGTCCATGCCCAAGATGACGACAATGTCAGTTGACTTGAGGGCAATCAGAGAAGTGGGGAACAACTGGGAGGCGACATTGATTAGGTTCCCATTACTAACCATGGTGGTACGCCAACTAGAAGCAAGAGAATGAACCAGCAAATGTTTAGGCAACCCCTCAAAATTTATCCCATGCATTTTAGTAAAAGCTTGTGACATGAATGAATGTGATGCTCTAGAATCAAAGAAAACTTTAGCTAGAATGTGATTGATACGAAGCATACCCATAACGATGCTTGGATCCTCCTGAGCCTCTTCAGCAGAGATATGGGTCAGATGACCACTTCCAGCAGCTTGAGGCTTGGTATTCTTCTTTGGTGGTGCTCCCTAAGCAGCACTCTTTTGTGGGCACTCCCTTGCGAAATGACCAGGCTAGCGGCAGTTCAAGAAGATAAGACTTGAGGTATTACAAGGAGCAGGATAGTTTGTCCCACTAGTATTGCTTGAAATAGCATTAGGGCAAGGAGCATATCCAGAAGACCTATGGGTGTAAGGAGCCCGTAGCACAATGCTGTATGGAACAAAGACATGGCGCTTCTTGTTGTCAGAGGAAGACGCACGAGAGTTCCCTTCTTCACGCTTCTAGGAAACGTCAATTTCCTTTCTTCCATTCTCCAGGGTAAGAGCCTGGTTGTGCTGTTCCTAGAAGGTTATAAACTTGAAAGGCAGCAACTCATAGCGAACTATAGGACTAAGTCCCTAACAGAATAGTTCTTTCTTATATGCGTCATTGGTCACATACCTGGGTGCATAACGAGCCAGGCGAGCGAACTCACGCCCATATGCTTCAATATCCATACGCCCCTGAGTCAGATCCAAAAACTCCCTCCTTTTGAGATACATGACGGGCTTAGGAATTTAGGAGGCACGAAATGCTGCAATGAACTCCTCCCAGGTGACAACATGTCCTTGAGCTTGCATACTCAGATACCCATCCCACCGAACACCTGCCTCACCTTCCAGCTGGTATGTGGCGAAGTTGACATGATCATTATGACGAACACGTAGAGCACTGAACTTTCGTTCAATTGTGCAAAGCCAATCATCAGCATCAAGGGGTTCCTTGGGGTGGGTGAAGATTGGAGGAAAAGAGCAGATGAAATCCCCAATTGTGACACGGTCGTCGGGGCGACGTTCAGTGTTCTGAGACACATGCTCAAGAAGGCATTCATTCCTCAGATGGTTGGTCTCAATGTTGTTAAGAACCTCGTCCATTGTGGGATCTGGCGGAAGTTCCTCTTTAGCATTGTTGTGGCCTCGACAGCCAACAGAACCACGAGTACCGGAACACATCCTGAGGATAAAATAGAACCCGTGAGATTGGATCACCAAGAGAAGTATATCAAAAGATGACATGAACCACATCGAACGGTCACGGTAGAAACAAACCTATGAGTTGAGGTCACATCATAACACCAAGTATGGCAGTAGAACAAGCATACAAAACGTATACGCTA
Organism: Avena insularis; assembly: GCA_023614405.1. Taxonomy (NCBI): domain Eukaryota; kingdom Viridiplantae; phylum Streptophyta; class Magnoliopsida; order Poales; family Poaceae; genus Avena; species Avena insularis. The sequence goes on along the minus strand of CM042696.1, from coordinate 281,489,260 downwards.
CCAACTTAAATACAAACCATAACAATGGATTGCAAACATGGTATGATACCAACAAACCATAGGATAAGAAAGAAGTGGAATTCCAAACACCCTTAGCAAGGTTAAGTATAATGCTTCAGATGCCTGGATGCTTCTTAGAAACTCTGAGCTTTACAACTGGATACGAATTACTAGAAGAAACAACCCAAACCCAATAGGTCCTAGTAAGTTGAAATGATAGATGAGAAGTGAAAACTTTTCCAACCAAACAAGATAAGATAACTCAGCAACAGAACAACCCTGGATACAGAGTAAAAAGAGTTCTATTTAGAGTTTTGGAAATAATTTTAGCTTTCAAATAGTTTTCACAAGTACTAGACTCAACATCGACCAGTAAGAAGGGTTTCCTATAGGAAGTCCTACTCTAAAACCAAAACCTATAACACCCCTGGGAATAGGGTTAAACAAACCTCGGATCAACATCCAAGATAAACTTAACTCTAACCTCGGAGACTCACAGTATATGATTCGGTAACATTATAGAACATAGGGATACAACATCATAATTTTAAACTCTTAACAGAGTACGATATTAGATTATTACAAACCAGGGGTCACAGACCCACCATCACACCAAACATTCAAAGCAAATAATGTTGGTCCACACAACAAACTTAACAAAGAGCCGAAGAGGCCATAAACATAGGCAATGTCCAATCCATAGTCCTCAGGCTACTACCTGGACCCCCAACTACTCGTCGATGTCAACATAGAAGCCACCTTCAGTTGCAACTAGATTATCTGTACAAAATAACAATGGCACAAGGTTGAGTACGAGAATGTACTCCGCAAGACTTATATAACCTAGTATCTACATGCTCTATCAAGAAAAGCTTTCTCATAAAGCCAACTTTATTTTAAACAAGAGAGAGTGGAGGCTCGTCTACGCAGAATACTTTTAAACCAGGGTAAGACAGCGACGACTCCATCTTGAACATCAGCTCTTGTTAACCAAGAATATCTGAACTCCTCATCTAGGATCACCCCCTCGAACACCTAAGGAAACATCCTTAAGAACATGTGGAACATGAAGTTTTATATTTAGTTATCGTTCTCTATGATCATCACATTCATTCCCAATTCATTCATAACCATGAACACGTCTTTTCGAAAATATTTAACCTACCCACACGTACCAACCGACTCTTAGTGCCAAATTATTGGCCCTCTTCCTTGGAGGGCCAGCAGAGGATGGTTGACCATGACCTTTACCTTGCTTTCGCCGAGACCATGAGTCATGCCCTAAGGAGGGTTTCGCCGTAACAGGTCAAATCCCGAAGCCGGTCCCTAGAGATGTGAGGTGAGGTTGGTTCAGGGGCTCTATCCACCCCAAGAAACCCCGGACATGCTAACCTACCTGTTATGATGCACCTCCTTCCCCTCCTCTTTTGAAAAAAAATTCAATGCATATGCCAAATGGAAAGCCCGAACTATGTGACTCATGGAATGTACTATGCAAGTTAATCATTCGAGAGGTTCTCGGCCTTGTGTGGTTGCATGCTCAGTCTTGGTTCAAGAGGCAAGAACTCGGGTCCTAGTGGTGGTGATCATGGGACTACAAAAACCACACCCAACATGGTCTCCCATACAAGCCTTAGCATATTTATCCGTCACATTCGATCATGTCTCCATCTCCTACCTTTCAATATTCTTTGGCATCACCGATACATCATCATCAGGATGGATCAGGCATTGTTAATAAGCATGGATAAGCTTGACAGTTGAAGAAGCTCTAGCAACGCTCACATGCCAGACCTAGGTATGCTAGGAGTAGTGGATTAGGTGTATAAGGCTACAATAGGGAAACTATGTAGCAGATAGGTAACTCTAGCTACTAACAAAAGACCACATTGGAATCGTCTGCAATATAGCGAGAAAGTAGATAATTTATAAAACATAGGTTCAGAATGAGAGGCTACACTTGCCTTGTCCTTCAGTATACAGATATGGATCTTCGGTGTCGTTGACTTCGGTCTCGTGCTCGGATCCTATTGCGAAGAAGCAATACCAGAAAGAAAGGAAACAATCAACATCTCGAACCATGCAATGCACACGCACATGAAAGATATTTCAGATTAAAGTTAGCTTGGCAACCCTAAGGTTAGCATCCATTTAAATGGGTTCAGAGTGCCGAGAGTTTGGCATTCCATCGTTCAAATATGCAATTAGGGGGATTCGATGTTCCTCTAAACTAGCTAGGGTTTAGGTTGATCAAAAATGCATGCTTATATTTTTAAATAGTAGATCTCATTTTTCTGAACATTTTGATATATTATTCATATTTTTGTGATTGAATATGAATTAGTTATGAATTTTATAAGATTATAACAATTTCTGCCTTATTTAAATCATTTCTGAAAATAATTAGGCGTTTATGACGTCAGCTAACACTAACCCTAAACCTTTTACACCGCAGTTGTGTCTAGCCGTAGTCACTAACGTCATAATAATTAGGCGTTTATGAAGGGCCCATACCACGTCATGGCCACGTCGTAGACACGTCGTGGACACGCTGGCGCCAGGTGGACACGGAGGCACCGCTGGTTAGTGGTCGTCAGCGGTGATCTGGCACACCCCAGCAAGCACGGTTGGGTGAGTTGGAGGGAGCTCGGTGATGCGAAGCACACAGAGGTGGCGCCACACATTTATGGTCACCGGAGAGCCATCTCCATTGAGCTACTGCAACGGCGGGCTCAGGTTCACGATGCGGTGGCGCTACAGCAAGCGAGTGGAAAAATGGAGGGTGCTGAGTGGTCGGGAAGCTCACTTGGAGCATGTCGAGCTTGGTGGCGGGGTGCGGCAAGGCGTGAGTTGACATTGAGTTGTGCCGTATGGCGACAGAGGGAGTTCTCAATTTGAGCGACTGCAGCCACCCCGACTTGCATTGGTCGGGCCAATCAACCGAGTCATCCACGACGTTCACTCCTGTGAGCTTGGAACGACGAGGGGATGTTGAGAATGGCGACGACCCAAAGCTCTCACGAGCTAGGATTCAGCAGAGGGGAGAAATTGGGAGGAAGGAGAGGATAGGATTCGATCTGGCGGCGAGGAGGGTTCTTATAGGAACCAGCAGCATCGGTAGCACGAATCTCCTCATGGTGGTCATCACGGCGACGCAGGGACGTCCTCGCCGGCGACACTGAGCTGCTTTGCTCGCTGTCGTCATTCTGCGACAAGGAAGAAAGGGGAAAGAGAATGAAGGGATACTGGGCCACGAGTTGGGCCAGATGGTCCACGGGAAAGAAAGGTGAGGCGAGCTGGCTTGCTAGGCCGCGACCCTCCTCTCTCTGCTCACATTTTTAAAAAAAGCCTTTTTCGATTTACTTTCTCTCCAAACCCTCCTTATTTTCACTCAATTCAAAATATTTTGAACAGATCTGATTGAGGCAAGTTTTTAGAAACCCTTTTGTAAACCTTTTGAGCATTTAGACAGTAGGGTCCACTTGTGGATCCATTTTACCAAATCTGAACCATTTTAATTGGGATAGAATTGAGAAGGAAAACAATTAAGATATTATGGTTTTTATCCCCTCTTGTCTCCAAAACATAACAAGAATGCAAAAGATTCATGCATGCTATGCTCTTAAGTAATAATTACATATGTTACAAGCTTGGGTTGTTACAACGTCCATCTTTCCCTTTGTGCATACGAACTCTTGCTCCAACTCTCTGCACAACTGCTCCAACAAATCTACGGTATATGACCCTCGACTCAATATGCACCGGTATAGGATCATCACGACTATCAACGGTCTAGACACCTTTATTAACACAAACTGGCAGTGTAGAATTTGCTGCATCATCCTTCCTTTCTTCGCTAGGAGGCTTGACTTCAACCGACTTGTCACTAACAGGCATCAACAAGTATAGCTGAAACAACTGGCTTGTCATCAACAAGTATAGCTGAAATATCATGAGTATTGATGCTCAATGTATCATTCTCCCCTTCTTAAAGCGTGACCGTCCTCGGTCATGATGTAGCCATGTGTGCCTTCTCCTTGCACACCACCAACACCACATCAGATGTGATCATATCATCCGCCAGTGGCTTTAGTGTCCTCTGTTTGCCATCATGCACAAAAGTATAAGTATTGGCTCGTCCTGCATGCATAGCATTGTGATCATACTGCCATGGACGAAAATATCATTTTGCGGCCTGAAAGTTGGGGCACCTAGCAACACGGTACCCAAGTTCCCTGAAATCAGCCGCGATGACTAAAGCTGGTGTGCCAAATACTCAGAGGGTCTTTTTCGGCACGAATTCAACTTTATGTTTCAATACAAAATATCAGGCTAACGGCCGTTAAGTTGGCCCCCCTATCAGTTCTCGCCGTTATGTCGCTCTCGTCGCTTAGGTGTCAATTAGGCTAGTAGCATTGGCGCCTCCATCCATTACATGTCTTCTTCTTCTTCCTCGGAGCGGCAATCTGTGGTGTGTCGCAGCCATGGTGTGGAGCTGGGACGTGGACGAACCTGCTTAGCCCAGCTCTCCTCCCTGTAGGCTTGCAGATTTGGCGCCTGCATCCATTACGCGTCTTCTTCTTCCCTAGAGCGGCAATCTGTGGTCGCGGCCATGGCGCAGAGTTGGGACGTGACAAACCTGCTCGGCCCCGCTCTCCTCCCCATCCCGAGCCGGGGCTCGCCCTCACCATGGACGCACCCATGGCACGGTGCAGGGACGAGAATTGGTTCCCGGTGAGATCTGTCACCGCGTCGACCATGCTCGGTTCTGTTTTCCTCCTCTAGAATCCGAGCTCGTCGTCGCCGTCGTTGCACCCGCACCAATTCTGCCACCTCTACCGAGGTCTCTGTGGTAACTCAAGTTCTACCATGTTGGACCTGTAAGCGAATTCAGAGCTGGGCGGCGGCAACCTGTTGTTGAACCTGTAAAGAATTTGTTGAAGACTGCGTGTCGCTCCAAGGTCTTCGGCTGATGCCTTCGGCTTCTGCCAACATCCACCGCCGATGTGAGATCATTTAGTTACTTCAATACAAAATTTCGACCAATTTAACTTGTTGATGTATTCCTTGACAATTATAATATAATCGAGCACTAGAAATATTTTGTAGTGTACATGAGCATGATCAGTAATATAATTGAACACTAGAAATTTTAAGGCATTCCATATAATGGAGTAGATTAATATAAAAGGTTAACCAGAGACACCACGGATATATTTTCTTACATGCCACACACAGGTAATAATTAACTAAAACAAAATAAAAGTAGGGGCGGCAGCAGGAGGCCGGGACACGGAGACGCCTAGCAAGGCAGGGGCATATCAGCAGGATGCAGGGACAACCTAGTCGAGGGGATACAGGCCAGTCCTGACGTACTCCCGGAGGAATTTGTCAAAGGTTGTGTGCCGCACCAAGGTAATCGGTCTATGTCTTCTTCCTCCGCCTTTGACAACGTCCAACGCGTGCTGGATCATGCTGTCGAGGTCCACATTGATTGCTCTGCCACATAATGGGCAAAACAATCTCCCCCTATGGTGGAAATGGATTAGGCCACACTGTAACCGCCTCAGCACGTAGCGGCTCTTCTTGTCCCTAGATACCTTGCTATCTTCCACTTTATAATCATCCTCCTGTTGATTTTTAAGAATATAACTTAGAACTCATACATATGATTGAATTGTATTACAACTCAAGAATTGACAACATGTATATGTAAGACTATATCCGTGGATATCAAAGATAAAGCATCTCAGCAATAGTTTAATCGGTTCATATAGCATTTCATCTCAACACAATGATAAATAATTGCATCGGAGTGTATGTAGAATAAAGTTTGTGGCCTCATAAGTTTATTCAGGGACGGCGTGAGTGAACCAAGTAACAATTGCACAACCTATATTGTTCTTATACATCTCCCCGGGTTCACTAACTCATCCCTGAAAAAAATCTGACACCAATGTGTCTGCCTCTCTTTTGGGACAAATTTGAATCATTGGCCAGAATAAGAAATTGAAATGTAATCGTACAAAAAAATATTCAGGGATATACATAGTCAGGTACAAAAACAATTCTAAATATTGTAATTATAAATAAAAAACCAAACAATTAATCTTCAGGTACATGTTAAAAATACTTATGATCAAAACCATTCATATTCATATGCATCATACCAATCATTAAAAGATCAGAAACAAATCAAGGATCATATATGTAGTTCCATATGAGAATAAATCAAGGGGCCACCTAATTTGTTTCAGAGATGGAGTTGGAGAACCAAAGTACCAACAACACAACCTATATTTTTTGTGTGCACTGCTGCCTCAGGTCACCAACACATCCCTAAAACACAACACCATCATATGTGTCTCCCCTTGAATTCTTTTGGGGCAAATTTCAATCATCAGCCTCGGTGACAAACTAAAATGTAATTCTTATACACTATGAATGAATGGAATAGATAATTCAAATATCATAGTTCTATGAATGTAGAATAAAGATTGCGGCCTCATAACTTTCTACAGGGATGGTGTAAGTGAACCAAGTAACAATTGCACAGCTTATATTGATCTTGTACATGGCCCCAGGTTCGCTAACTCATCCCTGAAAAAATCTGACACCAATGTGTCTTCCTCTCTTTGGGGAAAATTTGAATCATTGGCCAAAATAAGAAATTGAAAGGTAATCGTACAAAACAATATTCAGGGATATACATAGTCAGGTAGAAAATCAAGCCAAAATATTGTAATTATAAATAAAAAACCAAACAATTAATCTTCAGGTACATGTTAAAAATACTTATGATCAAAACCATTCATATACATATGCATCATACCAATCATTAAAAGATCAGAAACAAATCAAGGATCATATATGTAGTTCCATATGAGAATAAATCAAGGGCCTCATAATTTGTTTCAGAGATGGAGTTGGAGAACCAAAGTACCAATAGCACAACCTATATTATTTGTGTGTATTGCTGCCTCAGGTTCACCAACCCATCCCTAAAACATGACACCATCATACATGTCTCCCCTTGAACTCTTTTGGGGAAAATTTCAATCATCAGCATCGGTGACAAACTAAAATGTAATTCTGATACACTATGAATGCATGGAATAGATAATTCAAATATCATAGTTCTATGAATGTAGAATAAAGAATGCGGCCTCATAATTTTCTACAGGGATGGCATAAGTGAACCAAGTAACAATTGCACAACTTATATTGACCTTGTACATGGCCCTAGGTTCGCTAACTCATCCCTGAAAAAATATAACACCAATGTGTCTGCCTCTCTTTGGGGAAAATTTGAACCATTGGCCACAATAAGAAATTGAAATTTAATCGTACAAAACAATATTCAGGGATATACAAATGCATAATACAACGCATTCATAGATCAGAAACAATACAAAGATTATATATATATGTTCCATATGAGAAAAAAATTAGGGCCTCATTTTTTTAAGCGATGGTGTCGGAGAACCAAAATACCAATAGCACAACCTATATTGTTTATGTGCATTGTTGCCTCAGGTTCACTAACCATCCCTAAGAAAACGACACCATTAGATGCCCTTGCACTATTTTGGGGCAAAAATGAATCATTGTGCTCAGTAAGGAATAGAAATGTAATGTTATAGGCATGCTGTGTATCGAAATCAACACTCAACTAGCAAACTCAATTAAATGGCAGATGAGCAGATTGGGATTTTGTGACTAGATGGATTGGGGTTTTTGACTAGATGGCAGATGCATTAATCGACCGATCGAACCATATATATACTACCCTACTTCAAGAGCAAAAGAATTTGTACACGAATGAGCAAATCCTATGTATGAACAGTGAAATCTGTGGCTGCGACTAGAGAAGCTAGCAATGTAGTACCTCAGACTCCTCATCAGGGACTGATACATTGCAAATGTATCTATAATTTTTGATGTTCCATGCTTGGTTTTATCCACTTTCTTGTGTTTTGTCGACACTTTGGAGTACTTTTCATATGATTTCTTGGACTAACCTATTAACAAGAGCCACAGTGCCAGCTGCCTGTTTTCTGCTGTTTTAGGTTCTAGGAAAGTCAAAAAATGAATATTCTCAGAATTGGACGGGACAAAAGCCAAAGTGCCTATTTTTCCGGAAGTCATCAGATGCCAGAGTACGAGACAGAGAGGGGACAGGGGGCCACCACACCACCTGGCCGTGCGGCCCAGCCTGGCCCGCGCTAGGGGGTGGTGTGGCCGCCTCCGGCACCCCCTCGGCCTTCCCTTCCGACTATAATGTTCCCTCGGGACAAAAACCCTAAGTGCCCGATCAAAAAATCCACTAAAGAGTCTGTAGTCGCCGTCAACTCCATCCCTAGATCGGAAGGGATCTGAAGCTCTTCCTGGCACCCTGCCGGAGAGGGGAATTCACCCTGGAGGCCTTCTTCATCACCATGCAAGCCTCCGCTGTGATGCGTGAGTAGTTCATCCTTGGACTACGGATCCATGTAGTAGCTAGATGGTTGGTTCTCCTCCTTTGTGCTTTCATGTCTAGATCTTGTGAGCTCCGTTCATGATCAAGATCATCTATTTGTAATTCTGCGTGTTGTGTTTGTGGGGATCCAATGGATATTGAGATGCTATTTCAGATTGATTATTGATTTTATCATGTTTTTGTTATTTGTGATCTTGCATGCTTTCCGTTGTTAGTAGCTATCTTGGCCAAGTAGATGCTAGCAACTCCAAGAGTTAGTATTTATGCTCGATAGTGGGTTCATGCCTCTGGTAATCTAGGGAAGTGACAGAAATCTCTAAGGTACTAGATGTGTTGTTGCTACTAGGGAGAAAACAACAACCCTTTGTTCAGAGAACAATCGTATTGTTTACTTTACACGCAGTTCGTAAAGCAATAATCTGTTGCTTGCAACTTAATACTGGAGGGGGTTCGGATGATAACCTAAAGGTGGATTATTAGTCATAGATGTAGTTGGGATGGCGGTCTATGTATAATGTTGTAATTCCCAAACAAGTTTCAAAGGAGTCAAGATGATTAGTATATGCATGTATTGCTTTCTCGATGTTTGTCAATTGCCCCACTGTAATTTGTTCACCCAGCATGTTATCTATCAAGGAGAGCCACCTCTAGTGAACTATGGATGCCGATCCTTTTTGTTTACAAACAATCTATAAACTGTTTACTGCTTTGTGTTTAATTTATGCAAACTTTTACTTCTTTCCATTCGATACGTTTAATCCTTTGTTTTCAGCAAAACATGGTGAGATTGACAACCTCATCGCAAGTTGGGGACAAAGTTCTGTGGTTGTGTTGTGCAGGTCTCCATGTTGCTACTAGCACCGGTAGTGCGCCCTGCCAAGGCTCAACTAGTAACATCTTTGGGGTGTTTCCTTGCTCCTACTGGTTCGATTAAACCTTGGTTTCATAACTGAGGGAAACTTGTTGCTGTGCTCATCATACCTTCCTCTTGGGGTTCCCAACGAGCTCTACATCAACACCACACCAGCACTTTTCTGGCGCCGTACATTGAGCCATCAGGGACCTCCTCCTCGAACTCGTCATTCTCCACGATTGCGTCGAAGATTTCTTTTACGGTGATGGGGTCGTTGATGTAGAGCACTGGATTGCCTCCGCCTATCGCCTGCCCCCCATCTAGATCTCCCGCTGGCACCACGACGTTGTCAGCCAGCTGCTGCTCGGTGGCGATGGCTACTGGCTGGACGGATGAGCTCGCACCCTCGGCCAGCGCGGACGAGCAGCGTGCGTTCGTGAGAAGACGCCTCGCCTTTTGGCGGCATCGAGCCATCTCTTGTTGTGCCTTCAATCGGCTTCACCTCCAGCCTCGCCAGACGCTTCATGGCACACCTAGGGAAGGAGGTAGTGCAAACGAGGGAGATTCGACGCACGCGGTAAGTGCAGATTGGGGTCTTGGGAGTGGACAGACTGGGGGAAAATGACACGATCACATGGAAGAAGAAGGTCGAGCGGGTTTATAAACACCGGACCGTTCGTAGTCCTCGAGTGGATACGTGTGGTGGGTGGGGGGCGGGGTTCCCTTTTTTGGGTTCCCTTTTTTGAAACAGCCACGATCTCCACTTTAGAGCTGCATTCAAAACACGCTCATGGCAGACCTCGATTCCACTTCATGCAAGTGGCGCGGAACCAATTTATAGCAACATTAGATCTACTCGAGGGGGCCCTTGACTCATGGAAGTTACTTGCGGTAGGGCTCAGTTGGAAGTGAGATTGAGAGCACTGCGTAAAAATGGGATATGTCTTATTAAAATCAAGTGGCAATAAATTGCAGCATCCCGTCGACAACCATGCACTCGATGACCCCGTTGCCCTGTGCATGTGTTGTAGTAGCAGTATAAGCCTTTGCAGACTAGATTAAACGTGACATGACCACTCGACAACTTTTTCCATGGACGGCATCGCGTTCCTCCTTGTAGAGGGAGACGTCTGTGCTGTCTCACACTGAGGGAGACGCCCGTGCTATCTCGCGCTGTACTGTGAAGGGCACGACGTGTGCAACGATCATCGTTGGATCACACATGATCAATGGTTGGTGCGCATGATCCGCGTGACAACTGTGACAACCAATCAGGGAGTAGCAGACAGAGTGAGCATAGGTTTGGGCTTCTACGAAAGAGAGAGGGGGAACCAAGGGCAAAACTGAGTAGTATCAAAAACCCAAGGGCAAAACTAAGTAGTATCAAAAAACCAAGGGCAAAACTGAGTAGTATAAAAATTGAAAGTGAGTGTCTTGTACAATGAAATACATCATGGCATACATCAAATTATGCCAAGATAGATCCACTAGAGTTTATTGCATGTGTGTTCTTCTCATAAACCACATATGGATCACCCAGAGTCATTGCATGTCTGTTCTTCTCACAAACCACACATGGATCCACATGAACCACACCTAGTGTCATTGCATGTGTGTTCTTCCCACAAACCAAACATGGATCCACCAGTGTCACTGGATGTGTTTTCTTTCCATGAACCACACCAGAGTCATTGCATTCTGTTCTTTTCACAAACCACATAAGGATCCACCAGTACCACTGGATGTGTTTTGTTTTCATGAACCACACCTAGTGTCACTAGATGTGTGTTCTTTTCATGAACCAGAGCTAGAGTCATTGGATGTGTGTTCGTGTCATGAACCATAGCTAGAGTCATTGGATGTGTGTTCTTTTCATGAAAAATATATGGATGCCTGTTCTTTTCATGAACCACACCCAGTGTCATTGCATGTATGTTCCTCTCAAAAACCACACATGGATCCACCAGTGGCATTGCATGTGAGTTCTTCTCATGAACCATAGCTAGAGTCATTGCATGTGTGTTCTTTTCACAAACCACAGCTAGATTCATTGCATGTGTGTTCTTCTCACAAACCACATAAGGATACACCAGTGTCATTGCATGTGTGTTCTTCTCATGAACCACAGCTAGAGTCATTGCATGTCTTTTCTTCTCACAAACCACATAAGGATCCACCAGTGTCATTGGATGTGTGTTCTTTTCATTAACTACACCCAGTGTCATTGGATGTGTCTTCTTCTCACAAACCACACATGGATCCACTAGTGTCATTCCATGTGTGTTCTTTTCATGAACCACAGATAGATTCATTGCATGTGTGTTCTTTTCACAAACCACATATCACCAGTGTCATTGCATGTGTGTTCTTCTCATAAACCACATATGGATCCACCCAGTGTCATTGGATGTGTGTTCTTCTCACAAACCACACATGGATCCACCAGTGTCATTGCATGTGTGTTCTTTTCACAAACCACACATGGATCCACCCAGTGTGATTGCATGTCTGTTCTTTTCACAAACCACATATGGATCCACCAGTGTCATTGCATGTCTGTTCTTTTCATGAACCACACCCAGTGTCATTGCATGTTTGTTCCTCTCATAAACCACACATGGATCCACCGGTGTCATTGCATGTGTGTTCTTCTCTTGAAACACATCTAGAGTCATTGCATGTCTATTCTTCTCACAAACCACATAAAGATCCACCAGTGTCATTGGATATGTGTTCTTTTCATGAACAACACCCGGTGTCATTGCATGTGTGTTCTTCTCACAAACCACACATGGATCCACCAGTGTCATTGCGTGTGTGTTATTTTCATGAACCACACATGGATCCACCTAGTGTGATTGCATGTCTGTTCTTTTCACAAACCACATATGGATCCACCATTGTCATTGCATCTCTATTCTTTTCATGAACCACACCCAGTGTCATTGTATGTATGTTCCTCTCATAAACCACACATGGATCCACCAGTGTCATTGCATGTGTGTTCTTCTCATGAACCACACCCAGTGTCATTGCATGTTTGTTCTTATCACAAACCACATAAGGATCCACTAGTGTCATTGGATGTGTGTTCGTTTCATGAACCACTTTTATTCTCACAAACCACACATGGATCCACCAGTATCATTGCATGTCTATTCTTTTCATGAACCATAGCCAGTGTCATTGCATGTGTGTTCTTCTCACAAACCACACATGGATCCACCAGTGTCATTGCATGTCTGCTCTTTTCATTAACCACAGTTAGAGTCATTGCATGTGTGTTCTTTTTTCAAAAACCACATATCACCAGTGTCATTGCATGTGTGTTCTTCTCATAAACCACATATGGATCCACCCAGTGTGATTGCATGTGTGTTTTTCTCACAAACCACATAAGGATCCACCAGTGTCATTGGATGTGTTTTTTTTCATGAACCACACCTAGTGTCATTGGATGTGTGTTCTTGTCATGAACCATATCTAGAGTCATTGCATGTCTGTTCTTCTCACAAACCACATAAGGATCCGCCAGTGTCATTGAATGTGTGTTATTTTCAAGAACCACACCCAGTGCATTGCATGTGTGTTCTTCTCACAAACCACACATGGATCCACCAGTATCATTGCATGTCTGCTCTTTTCATTAACCACACATGGATCCACCCAGTGTGATTGCATGTCTGTTCTTTTCACAAACCACATATGGATCCACCATTGTCATTGCATGTCTGTTCTTTTCATGAACCACACCTAGTGTCATTGCATATCTGTTCGTCTCATAACCCACACATGGATCCACCGTTGTCATTGCATGTGTGTTCTTCTCATGAACCACATCTAGAGTCGTTGCATGTATGTTCTTCTCACAAACCACATAAGGATCCACTAGTGTCATTGGATGTGTGTTCTTTTCATGAACCATACCCAGTGTCATAGCATGTGTGTTCTTCTCACACACCACACATGGATCCACTAGTGTCATTGCATGTGTGTTCTTTTCAGGAACCACACCTAGTGTCATTGCATGTATGTTTCTCTCACAAAGCACACATGGATCCACCAGTGTCATTGCACGTGTGTTCTTCTCATGTACCACAGCCAGAGTCATTGCATGTCTATTCTTTTCATGAACCACACCTAGTGTCATTGCATGTCTATTCCTCTCATAAACCACACATGGATCCACCAGTGTCATTGCATGTGTGTTCTTCTCATGAACCACATCTAGAGTCATTGCATGTCTGATCTTCTCACAAACCACATAACTATCCACCAGTGTCATTGGATGTGTGTTCTTTTCATGAACCACACCCAGTGTCATTGCATGTGTGTTCTTCTCACAGACCACACATGGATCCACCAGTGTCAATGCATGTGTGTTCTTCTCATGAACCACATCTATAGTCATTGCATGTCTGTTCTTCTCACAAACCACATAAGGATCCACTAGTGTCGTTGGATGTGTGTTCTTTTCACGAACCACACCTAGTGTCATTGCATGTGTGTTATTCTCACAAACCACACATGGATCCACCAGTATCATTGCATGTCTGTTCTTTTCATGAACCACAGCCGGTGTCATTGCATGTGTGTTCTTCTCACAAACCACACATGGATCCACCAGTGTCATTGCATGTCTACTCTTATCATTAACCACAGTTAGAGTCATTGCATGTGTGTTCTTTTCTCAAACCACATATCAACAATGTCATTGCATGTGTGTTCTTCTCATAAACCACATATGGATCCACCCAGTGTGATTGCATGTGTGTTCTTCCCACAAACCGCATAAGGATCCACTAGTGTCATTGGATGTGTGTTGTTTTCATGAACCGCACCCAGTGTCCTTGGATGTGTGTTCTTCTCACAAACCACACATGGATCCACCAGTGTAATGGCATGTGTGTATTTTCACAAACCACACATGGATCCACCCAGTGTGATTGCATGTCTATTCTTTTCACAAACCACATATGGATCCACCAGTGTCATTGTATGTCTGTTCTTTTCATGAACCACACCCAGTGTCATTGCATGTCTGTTCCTCACATAAACCACACATGAATCCACCGGTGTCATTGCATGTGTGTTCTTCTCATGAACCACATCTAGAGTCATTGCATGTCTGTTCTTCTCACAAACCACATAAGGATCCACCAGTGTCATTGGATGTGTGTTCTTTTCATGAACCACACCCAGTGTAATTGCATGTGTGTTATTCTCACAAACCACACATGGACCACCGGTGTCATTGCATGTGTGTTCTTCTCATGAACCACATCTAGAGTCATTGCATGTCTGTTCTTCTCACAAACCACATAAGGATCCACCAGTGTCATTGGATGTGTGTTCTTTTCATGAACCACACCCAGTGTCATTGGATGTGTGTTTTTCTCACAAACCACACATGGATCCACCAGTGTCATTGCATGTCTGTTCTTTTCACAAACCACACATGGATCCACCCAGTGTGATTGCACGTCTGTTCATTTCACAAACCACATATGGATCCACCAGTGTCATTGGATGTGTGTTCTTTTCATGAACCACACATGGATCCACCTAGTGTGATTGCATGTCTGTTCGTTTCACAAACCACATATGGATCCACCTGTGTCATTGCATGTCTGTTCTTTTCATGAACCAGACCCAGTGTCATTGCATGTCTGTTCCTCTCATAAACCACACATGTATCCACCAGTGTCATTGCATGTGTGTTCTTCTCATGAACCGCACCCAGTGTCATTGCATGTCTATTCTTCTCACAAACCACATAAGGATCCACCAGTGTCATTAGATGTGTGTTCTTTTGATGAACCACACCCAGTGTCATTGCATGTGTGTTCTTATCACAAACCACACATGGATCCACCAGTATCATTGCATGTCTGTTCTTTTCATGAACCACAGCCAGTGTCATTGCATGTGTGTTCTTCTCACAAACCACACATCGATCCACCAGTGTCATTGCATGTCTGCTCTTTTCATTAACCATAGTTAGAGTCATTGCATGTGTGTTCTTTTCACAAACCACATATCACCAGTGTCATTGCATGTGTGTTCTTCTCATAAGCCACGTATGGATCCACCAAGTGTGATTGCATGTATGTTCTTCTCACAAACCACATAAGGATCCACAAGTGTCATTGGATGTGTGTTCTTTTCATGAAACACACCCAGTGTCATTGGATGTGTGTTCTTCTCATGAACCATAGCTAGAGTCATTGCATGTCTGTTCTTCTCACAAACCACATAAGGATCCACCAGTGTCATTGGATGTGTGTTCTTTTCATGAACCACAGCCAGTGTCATTGCATGTGTGTTCTTCTCACAAACCACACATGGATCCACCAGTATCATTGCATGTCTGCTCTTTTCATTAACCACACATGGATCCAGCCAGTGTGATTGCGTGTCTGTTCTTTTCACAAACCACATATGGATCCACCAGTGTCATTGCTTGTCTATTATTTTCATGAACCACACCCAGTGTCATTGCATGTATGTTCCTCTCATAAACCACACGTGGATCCACCGGTGTCATTGCATGTGTGTTCTTCTCATGAACCACATCTAGAGTCATTGCATGTCTGTTCTTCTCACACACCACATAACGATCCACCAGTGTCATTGGATGTGTGTTCTTTACATGAACCACACCCAGTGTCATTGCATGTGTGTTCTTCTCACAAACCACACATGGATCCACTAGTGTCAGTGAATGTGTGTTCTTTTCATGAACCACACCCAGTGTCATTGCATGTTTATTCCTCTCACAAACCACACATGGATCCACCAGTGTTATTGCATGTGTGTTCTTCTCATGAACCACATCTAGAGTCATTGCATGTGTGTTCTTTTCACAAACCACAGCTAGAGTCATTGCATGTGTGTTCTTCTCACAAACCACATAAGGATACAACAGTGTCATTGCATGTGTGTTCTTCTCATGAACCACAGCTAGAGTCATTGCATGTCTGTTCTTCTCACAAACCACATAAGGATCCACCAGTGTCATTGGATGTGTGTTATTTTCATGAACTACACCCAGTGTTATTGGATGTGTGTTCTTCTCATAAACCACATATGGATCACCCATAGTCATTGCATGTCTGTTCTTCTCATGAACCACACATGGATCCACCAGTGTCATTGCATGTCTGTTCTTTTCACAAACCACATATGGATCCACCAGTGTCATTGCATGTCTGTTCTTTTCATGAACCACACCCAGTGTCATTGCATGTCTGTTCTTTTCACAAACCACATATGGATCCACCAGTGTCATTGCATGTCTGTCCTTTTCATGAACCACACCCAGTGTCATTGCATGTCTGTTCCTCTCATAAACCACACATGGATCCACCAGTGTCATTGCATGTGTGTTCTTCTGATGAACAACATCTAGAGTCATTGCATCTCTGTTCTTCTCACAAACCACATAAGGATCCACTTGTGTCACTGGATGTGTGTTCTTTTCATGAACCATGCCAGTGTCATTGCATGTGTGTTCTTCTCACAAACCACACATGGATCCACCAGTATCATTGCATGTCTGTTCTTTTCATGAACCACAGCCAGTGTCATTGCATGTGTGTTCTTCTCACAAACCACACATGGATCTACCAGTGTCATTGCTTGTATGCTCTTTTCATTAACCACAGTTAGAGTCATTGCATGTGTGTTCTTTTCACAAACCACATATGGATCCACCAGTGTCATTGCATGTCTATTATTTTCATGAACCACACTCAGTGTCATTGCATGTCTGTTCTTCTCATAAACCACACATGGATCCACCAGTGTCATTGCATGTGTGTTCTTCTCATGAACCACACCTAGAGTCATTGCATGTATTTTCTTCTCACAAACCACATAAGGATCCACCAGTGTCATTGGATGTGTGTTCTTTTTATGAACCACACCCAGTGTCATTGCATGTCTGCTCTTCTCACAGACCACACATGGATTCACCAGTGTGATTGCATGTGTGTTCTTCTCATGAACCACATCTAGAGTCATTGCATGTTCGTTCTTTTCACAAACCACATAAGGATCCACCAGTGTCATTGGATGTGTGTTCTTTTCATGAACCACACCCAGTGTCATTGCATGTGTGTTCTTCTCACAAACCACACATGGATCCACCAGTGTCATTGTATGTGTGTTTTTTTCATGAACCACACATGGATCCACCCACTATGATTGCATGTCTGTTCTTTTCACAAACCACATATGGATCCACAAGTGTCATTGTATGTGTGTTCTTCTCATGAACCACACCTAGTGTCATTGCATGTCTGTTCTTCTCACAAACCACATAAGGATCCACCAGTGTCATTGGATGTGTGTTCTTTTCATAAACCACACCCAGTGTCATTGCATGTGTGTTCTTCTCACAAACCACACATCGATCCACCAGTATCATTGCATGTTTGTTCTTTTCATGAACCATAGCCAGTGCCATTGCATGTGTGTTCTTCTCAAAAACCACACATGGATCCACCAGTGTCATTGCATGTCTGCTCTTTTCATTAACCACAGTTAGAGTCATTGCATGTATGTTCTTTTCACAAACCGCATATCACCAGTGTCATTGCATGTGTGTTCTTCTCAAAAACCACATATGGATCCACCCAGTGTGATTGCATGTGTGTTCTTCTCACAAACCACATAAGGATCCACCAGTGTCATTGGATGTGTGTTCTTTTCATGAAACACACCAGTGTCATTGGATGTGTGTTCTTCTCATGAACCATAGCTAGAGTCATTGCATGTGTGTTCTTCTCACAAACCACACATGGATCCACCAGTGTCATTGTATGTCTACTCTTTTCATTAATCACAGTTAGAGTCATTGCATGTGTGTTCTTTTCACAAACCACATATCACCAGGGTTATTGAATGTGTGTTCTTCTCATAAACCACATATGGATCCACCAAGTGTGATTGCATGTGTGTTCTTCTCACAAACCATATAAGGATCCACCAGTGTCATTGGCTGTGTGTTCTTTTCATGAAACACACCCAGTGTCATTGCATGTGTGTTCTTCTCATGAACCATAGCTAGAGTCATTGCATGTCTGTTCTTCTCACAAACCACATAAGGATCCACCAGTGTCATTGGATGTGTGTTCTTTTCATGAACCACAACCAGTGTCATTGCATGTGTGTTCTTCTCACAAACCACACATGGATCCACCAGTATCATTGCATGCCTGCTCTTTTCATTAAACACACATGGATCCACCTAGTGTGATTGCATGTGTGTTCTTTTCACAAACCACATATGGATCCACCAGTGTCATTGCTTGTTTGTTCTTTTCATGAACCACACCCAGTGTCATTGCATGTATGTTCGTCTCATAAAGCAGACATGGATCCACTTGTGTCATTGCATGTGTATTCCTCTCATGAACCACATCTAGAGTCATTGCATGTCTATTCTTGTCACAAACCACATAAGGACCCACCAGTGTCATTGGATGTGTGTTCTTTACATGAACCACACCCAGTGTCATTGCATGGGTGTTCTTCTCACAAACCACACATGGATCCACTAGTGTTAGTGCATGTGTGTTCTTTTCATGAACCACACCCAGTGTCATTGCATGTCTGTTCCTCTCAGAAACCACACATGGATCCACCAGTGTCATTGCATGTGTGTTCTTCTCATGAACCACAGCTAGAGTCATTGCATGTGTGTTCTTTTCACAAACCACAACTAGAGTCATTGCATGTGTGTTCTTCTCACAAACCACATAAGGATACATCAGTGTCATTGCATGTGTGTTCTTCTCATGAACCACAGCTAGAGTCATTGCATGTCTGTTCTTCTCACAAACCACATAAGGATCCACCAGTGTAATTGGATGTGTGTTCTTTTCATGAACCACACCAAGTGTCATTGGATGTATGTTCTTTTCGCAAACCACAACTAGAGTCATTGCATCTGTGTTCTTCTCACAAACAACATAAGGATACATAAGTGTCATTGAATGTGTGTTCTTCTCATGAACCACAGCTAGAGTCATTGCATGTCTGTTCTTCTCACAAACCACATAAGGATCCACCAGTGTCATTGGATGTGTGTTCTTTTCATGAACCACACCCAGTGTCCATGGATGTGTGTTCTTCTCATGAACAACATATTGGATCACCCAGAGTCATTGCATGTCTATTCTTCTCATGAACCACACATGGATCCACCAGTGTCATTGCATGTCTGTTCTTTTCAGAAACCACATATGGATCCACCAGTGTCATTGCATGTATGTTCTTTTCATGAACCACACCTAGTGTCATTGCATATCTGTTCTTCTAATGAACCACATCTAGAGTCATTGCATGTATGTTCTTCTCACAAACCACATAAGGATCCACCAGTGTCACTGGATGTGTGTTCTTCTCATGAACCAGACCCAGTGTCATTGCATGTGTGTTCTTCTCACAAACCACACATGGATCCACCAGTATCATTGCATGTCTGTTCTTTTCATGAACCACAACCAGTGTCATTGCATGTGTGTTCTTCTCACAAACCACACATGGATCCACCAGTGTCATTGCATGTCTGCTCTTTTCATTAACCACAGTTAGAGTCATTGCATGTGTGTTATTTTCACAAACCACATATGAATCCACCAGTGTCATTGCATGTCTATTCTTTTCATGAACAACACCCAGTGTCATTGCATGTTTGTTCCTCGCATAAACCACACATGGATCCACCAGTGTCTTTGCATGTGTGTTCTTCTCATGAACCACATATAGAGTCATTGCATGTTTGTTCTTCTCACAAACCACATAAGGATACAAAAGTGTCATTGCATGTGTGTTCTTCTCATGAACCACAGCTAGAGTCATTGCATGTCTGTTCTTCTCACAAACCACATAAGGATCCACCAGTGTCATTGGATGTGTGTTCTTTACATGAACCACACCCAGTGTCATTGCATGTGTGTTCTTCTCACAAACCACACATGGATCCACCAATATCATTGCATGTCTGTTCTTTTCATGAACCACAACCATTGTCATTGCATGTCTGTTCTTCTCACAGACCACACATGGATTCACCAGTGTCATTGCATGTCTGCTCTTTTCATTAACCATAGTCAGAGTCATTGCATGTGTGTTCTTCTCACAAACCACACATGCATCCACCGGTGTCATTGCATGTGTGTTCTTCTCATAAACCACATCTAGATTCATTGCATGTCTGTTCTTCTCACAAACCACATAAGGATCCACCAGTGTCATTGGATGTGTGTTCTTTTCATTAACCACACCCAGTGTCATTGCATGTGTGTTCTTCTCACAAACCACACATGGATCCACCGACGTCATTGCATGTGTGTTCTTCTCATGAACCACATCTAGAGTCATTGATGTCTATTCTTCTCACAAACCACATAAGGATCCACCAGTTTCATTGGATGTGTGTTCTTCTCATGAACCACAACTAGAGTCTTTGCATGTCTGTTCTTCTCACAAACCACATAAGGATCCACCAGTGTCATTGCATGTCTGTTCTTTTCATGAACCACACCTAGTGTCATTGCATGTATATTCCTCTAAACAAACAACACATGGATCCACCGGTGTCATTGCATGTGGTCATTGCATGTGTGTTCTTATAAACAAACCACATATGGATCCACCAGTATCATTGCATGTCTGTTCTTTTCATGAACCACACCTAGTGTCATCGCATGTGTGTTCTTCTCACAAACCACATAAGGATACAATAGTGTCATTGCATGTGTGTTCTTCTCATGAACCACAGCTAGAGTCATTGCATGTCTATTCTTATCACAAACCACATAAGGATCCACAAGTGTCATTGGATGTGTGTTCTTTTCATGAACCACACCAGTGTCATTGGATGTGTGTTCTTCTCAGAAACCACACATGGATCCACCGGTGTCATTGCATATGTGTTATTTTCACAAACCACACATGGATCCACCCAGTGTGATTGCATGCTTGTTCTTTTCACAAACCACATATGGATCCATTAGTGTCATTGCATGTCTGTTTTTTTCATGAACCACACCCAATGGCATTGCATGTTTGTTCCTCTCATAAACCACACATGGATCCACCGATGTCATTGCATGTGTGTTCTTCTCATGAACCACATCTAGAGTCATTGCATGTCTGTTCTTCTCACAAACCACATAAGAATCCACAAGTGTCATTGGATGTGTGTTCTTTTCATGAACCACACCCAGTGTCATTGCATGTGTGTTCTTCTCACAAACCACACATGGATCCACCAGTGTCATTGGATGTGTGTTCTTTTCATGAACCACACCCAGTGTCATTGCATGTCTGTTCTTCTCACAGACCACACTTGGATTCACCAGTGTCATTGCATGTCTGCTCTTTTCATTAACCATAGTCAGAGTCATTGCATGTGTGTTCTTTTCACAAACCACACATGGATCCACCAGTGTCATTGCATGTGTGTTCTTCTCATAAACCACATATGGATCCTAACCTTAGGAGAGCCCTAACCTTAGCCCGCAATGGGTGGCCGTTTGACCGAGTCTTCTAGAAGGCATGCCCTAACATAGTTGTTCTGCTTGACGATTGTTACATACCGTTTGATCGGGGCGCTTGGACGATTGGGATGGTCTTCGTGAGAGCGATCCGCAAGTAGGTTGTTCTGCGGCATGATTAGCCATGCTTTCTCTGGACAAACTGGCAACACCGGGCTCTCCCCTGTTGCGAGTGTCACGACTCACGAGTTTAGTGGGCCATATCCAAGTGTCACGTCCCCGTTGCTTCTCTTCCTCCCCGTACTTCTCTTCCTCCCCCTCGAAGCCACTTTCCCCACTTCAGTCCCATCCTGCCGTATCCGCAAGCTGACGGCGCCTCCATTCTAATCCCCTCTCCGGCAGCCAGCCCCCCCTTCCGCCCCCCTCTCTCCATGGGTTCAAGGGGAGACGACAAGGAAACGTGTCGTGACGACAGGGACGGTGATTTCGATGTGAGTCGTCTCATCTCTATCTCTATCATCTGTGGCCAGTTATCTATTTTTTGAGCTAGATCTACTATGTTTACTCATGCGCTTATGATGTGTTAGGCCAACTAGAGGATGTATGACTCCGACTATCACGGTTTAGCGGATGAATACAGTCCTCTGCTATGTAGCGTTCGAAGGAAGAAACGTAGGCAGGAGGTTTCTACGGTGTCAAGGACATCGTGCAATGATGAAAGGCGGAAGTTGCGGTGTTGTCAAATGGGTAGATCTAGAGTGGCCCAAATCGATGCATTAAACACTGGACAAACTATGGGAAATGATTGTTGAGTTAAAAGAATCCGTATTCAGCTCACTTCTTGACAGTGTTGATATGAAGCTATGGGAGCCAGTTGACACGACCAAGCATAAGAGAGATCTCAGGTTGGTGCAAGACAAGGTTAGCAAAGTCAAGAAGGAGAGGGACACGGCGTTGGCCTTGAAGGCTAAAGAAGAGCAAGAACTGACTCAAGCAAGGAATGATCTTCACCAGGCCAAAGTCCTATAGTTCACAACTACGAGTATTGACAAGTGCATGAGTAAAAATGCAGAGAAACAATTGAAGTTGTGCAAGGAATATGGTAAAAGGAAGGACAAGACGATTCGATCCTTGCTCTCGCAGGAAGATGCGCATCAGGATAAGATTAGGAAGATCGAGGAGATGTGTGATAACTAGTTATATTTAGCTTGAGCTCCGTGCCTTTTTAAGTTGTAATAGTTGTACTTGGTGACCTAGTGGTCTGAACTAGTGGTCCCGGAGTCTTGGGAGCAAAAAAATTGGTCGCCCGTTAATCGGTCTTAACCCTGCATTACTTTCTTTTGTCTGATCATGGTGGTATTATGACATTGGTGGTTTGTTTAAACGTAATCTACGTGGATTGTGCCGCATGCAAATGGCACAACCACAATTTATAAAGTGGAAGCACGTACACCCGGTTACTGGAGATTCGGGAGCTTCGCCAGATGCAGGGGATGTAGGAGCAGAGAGGCGGTGAGATAGACGGGCTCAAGATTAGGCCAGAAAGTGGTACCGATTTCCTCCTCATCTGGGCATTATCGGTTGCCATTGCTTTTTATGTTGCCATGTCGTTGTGTGCATCAGCTGAAATAAGTTGCTGCTTCATGGAGTGTAGTAGCTTAAATAATTTATTTCTGTGCCACTTACATTCCGTCGTATTTGGAGACCTCCTGCCCCTCAGCAATCGTGGAACCTGTGTTGCGTGTTTTCAGATAGTAGTGGCACAATCACAATTTCGGATTCAACTAATGACTCGGGTGTTTCCAAACCCTAAGTCACGGTACATTTTACTCAGAGAATGTGGGTAGATTGTTTCGCCTAGCAAAGTTCCACACAGAGCTCCAGAATTTAACCGAATTACAT
This sequence comes from Avena insularis, assembly GCA_023614405.1. Classification (NCBI taxonomy): domain Eukaryota; kingdom Viridiplantae; phylum Streptophyta; class Magnoliopsida; order Poales; family Poaceae; genus Avena; species Avena insularis. The sequence continues at coordinate 281,465,517 of CM042696.1, read as the reverse complement.
ATATAGGTTCAAGTTTAACACATTACTATGCATCTTCATTGCCAGCAGCCTTCTTCCGCAGCCTGGGTACCAAGCCTTCACGCCCACTGGCTTCTTCATTTCCTCCCTTCTTAATCTTCCTTGGTGCCAATTTTCTTATCTTCACGTACTCTGCATCGCCAGGACAATAGGCACCAGAATCGTGTCCAGCATCATGTTTCCACTCATTTTTAATTTCTTCGGGCAGCAAAACGACTGACCCGGCAGTCATGTTTCTAACCTTGCGACGCTTCCTGTCAAAGAAACAAGACTATTGCATAACTGCCCAATATCTACAGAGTAAATAAAATAAAAATTACAATTCAGCACAAACATGCGAACCCCAAGAGACTTTTGCTTACCAGGAGCTAATTGGGTTCTAGCAACCACCATGTCCAAGAATAGAAGGGAGACTCCCAGTTGCAGTAGCTTCCACATCCAGTACATCACAATTCAGCTCAAACATGCAAGCCGAAGCATACCTTTTCATCAACCCAATTAGCTGGTTGTCACACGTTTGATGAACCATGATGCCACGCTCATCCATGAAGCTGAACTTTGTAGTCTGCTTCAGCCATAATTCATCATGATTACACAGAGCAGCAACCATACTAGATATAGTGTAGATTTGTGCATGCGGTTCTTCCATCGTGATACAATGGTGTCCATACCACTTTCCCTTAGATTCGTACCTAAAGAGGACTACCGTAACCAGGTAAGGGTGGTCCGCGGAGATCCCACTTGACAGAAAACTATGGACAAAATATGTTTGTCAGGTTTGGGCTAACAAACAATTTTAGGTTCAGTAGCCAGCTAGCAGTTATAATTAGTGCGAATAGAAAAAAGAAGGGTAGCTCACCCGCTTGTAGCCAGAACTTCTTCTTCCTTGGTAGTAGGATCTGCCATCCTCCGAGCTACTCGGCTTGTTGGCGGCGGAGGCGGGATAGAGCCTCGCAACGGCGGCTACGGCATGCGCCATTGGAGCTCAGGATCAGCGACTAGGCGCAGCAACTGGGCGCAGCAACTTTGCACTAGAAGTCAAATGTCCGAAGGGATCGTCTTGCTTGGAGGGTGGATTCTGACACCACCAGTGCTAGGGGAAAGGTGGGAATGGATTTGTGAAATTGGTCAACGCATCCAATCCACTTAGTTACTCGATTTGCCTAAGAGGTTGCCGCGTTGGCGCTCGCGTCACGGACAGATGACCGACATGAGGGTCCCGACCGTCTACTTCACGAGGCAGTTTCATGGAATGTTTGAATTTGACAAGGTTGAGATGAGTTTGCATCGAAATAGCCCCTCTCGGTAGTTGGTGGCCCAACATTTCAAAATGTCGCAATTTCAGGCAACTTAGGTACCACAGACGAACAGTCCCGCCATGGACGCCCAAGTAACAGCCCACACACCTCCAATGGCAAAACATCACACTCTACGTCATCAACATACTCACCAATTGTAAATGGCACACGCACCTTATGTGTAACCTTCAGCATACCACAGCTATTCAACCACTCGAGATGCTTCGGTTCAGGAATACACCATGTGGACAATCCCAATGATGCCAGCATTGCCTTTCTTATACCATTACTACAGCTGCCACCATCCACCATAAGATTGTATGCTTTTCCCTTGATCATGCACTAGGTTTGAAATAAACTCCAACGCTCGCCTCTATCCACTGGCATACAAGCATCACCATAAACTCTCTTGAGTTGCATATTTATCCAACTCAATGGTTCAACCTTTTACACTGGTTGAAGTGTGATCGTCCTTGGTCGTGACGTAGCCTTGTCCACCTTCTCCTTGCGCACCACCAACACCACATAAGATGTGCTCATATCATCTGCTAGAGGCTTCAGTGTCTTCTGTTTGCCATCATGCACAAAAGTATAAGTATTGGCTTGTCCTGCATGCATAGCATTGTGATCATACTACCATGGATGCCAAAGAACAGCGCACACACCTCCAATGGCAATACGTCACACTCTACCTCATCAACATACTCACCAACTATAAATGGCAGACGCACCTTATGTGTAACCTTCAGCATAGCGCAGCTATTCAACCACTCAAGATGCTTCGGTTCAAGAATACACCATGTGGACAATTCCAGTGATGCCATCATTGCCTTGCTTATGCCATTAGTACAACTGCCACCATCCACCATAAGATTGTATGCTTTTCCCTTGATCATGCACTAGGTTTGAAATAAACTCCAACGCTCGCCTCTATCCACTGGCATACAAGCATCACCATAAACTCTCTTGAGTTGCATATTTATCCCACTCAATGGTTCAACCTTTTTCACTACTTGAAGCGTGACCATCCTCGGTCGCGACATAGCCTTGTGCGCCTTCTCCTTGCACACCACCAACACCACTTCAGATGTGATCATGTCATCTGCAAGCGGCTTCAGTGTCCTTTGTTTTCCATCATGCACAAAAGTATAAGTACTGGCGCATCCTGCATGCATAGCATTGTGATCATACTGCCATGGATGCCCAAGTAATAATCCACACACCTCCAATGGCAACACATCACACAGTACCTCATCAACATACTCACCAACTATAAATGGCACAAGCACCTTATGTGTAACCTTTAGCATACCACAGCTATTCGACAACTCAAGATGCTTCGGTTCAGGAATACGCCATATGGACAATCCCATGATGCCACCATTGCCTTGCTTATGCCATTAGTACAACTACCATCATCCACCATAAGCTTGCACGCTTTTCCCTTGATCATCTACTGGGTTTGAAATACACTCAAACACTAGCCTCTATCCACTAGCATACAAGCATCACCATAAACTCTCTTGAGTTGCATATTTATCCCACTCAATGTTTCAACCTTTGGCTACGGCATAAAGGGACATGGTCCATCAATTCTCTATATGTTGTTGTAGCCAGTCTTTGAGTCTTTTTCAAAACTGTGCCTTGCAACATATGTAAGAACCCCTTCTTACTTTCGTCCATTCTAGACATCTTCAAAAACTTGTCAAGGTATGTACTTTGTGACAATCCTATTAAGAGTCTTGATCTATCTCTATATATCTTGATCCCTAATATGTACGTAGCTTCACCAAGATCTTTCATCAAAAACTTACTATTTAAGTAATCCTTTATGATTTTCAAAAGTTCTATATCATTTCCAATCAATAATATGTCATCCACATATAATATTAGAAATGCTATAGAGCTCCCACTCACTTTCTTGTAAATACAAGCTTCACTGACGGTTTGGACAAATCCAAAACCTTTGATTACTTCATCAAATCGGAGATTCCAACTTCAGGATGCTTGCTTCAGTCCATAAATGGATCGCCGAATTTGAATACCTTGTTAGCATCCCTAGGATCGAAAAAACCTTTAAATTTCATCATATACAACTCTTCATCAATGTTTACATTAAGGAACACTGCCTTGACATCCATCTACCAGATTTCATAATCAAAAAATGCAGCAATTGCTAACATAATCCTAATAGACTTTAGCATCGCTACCGGTGAGAAAGTCTCATCGTAGTCAATTCCTTGAATTTGTCAGAACCCCTTCGCAACAAGTCGTCCTTTATAGACAGTCACATTACCGTTAGTGTCCATTTTCCTTTTGAAAATCCATTTATTCTCAACGGCCTTTCGGTCATGAGGTAAGTACACCAAAGTACAAACTTGGTTTTCGTCCATGGGTTCCATCTCGGATTGCATGGCTTTAAGCCATTTATTGGAATCCGAGCTCATCATCGATTCATCATACGTCGCAGGTTCATCGCTTCCATCTACCATGAAATTTACGACTGGATTACTGTATGGTTCAGGAGTTGCATGTATCCGGCCCGACCTTCGAGGTTTGGTAGTAATCTATATCGGAGTTTCATGAGAAGGGGGAGGTACCTCATCATCATTTCCTTCTTCCATGGATGGAGTCATCACTGGACCAGATTCTAGCACTACGGTACTCTCTAGTTCAGGAAGAGAAGGTTCAGTAACCTCGTCGAGTTCTACCTTCCTACTACTCACACCATTCGAGAGAAACTCTTTCTCTAGAAAGGATCCATTCTTGGCCACAAAAATCTTGCATTCGTATTGGTAATAGAAGGTGTACCCAATTGTTTCTTTTGGGTATCCTATAAAGACGCATTTTCCGCTTTCGGTTCGAGCTTATCAGGCTGAAGTTTCTTCACATAAGCATCCCAGCCCGAAACTTTTGGAAATGATAGCTTAGGTTTGTTTCCAAACCATAATTCATACGGTGTCATTTTAACGGATTTTGATGGTGCCCTATTTAAAGTAAACATAGTTGTCTCTAATGCATGACTACAAAATGATAGTGGCAAATCGATAAGGACATCATAGATCATACCATATCTAATAAAGTTTGATTACGGCGTTCAGATACACCATTACGTTGTGGTATTCTGGCAGTAGTGAGTTGTGAAACTATTCCACATTGTATCATGTGCGTGCCAAACTCGTAACTAAGATATTCTCCTCCATGATCGGATAGTAGAAACTTGATATTTCTGTTACGATGATTTTCTACTTCACTCTGAAATTCTTTGATCTTTTCAAGTGTTTCAGACTTGTGTTTCATTAGGTAAATATACCCATATCTACTTAAGTCATCCATGGAAGTTATAAAATAATGATAACCGCCACATGCAGACACACTCATTGGACCACATACATCAGTATGTATTATTTCTAACAAGTCGGTCGCACGCTCCATTGTTCCGGAGAATGGAGTTCTAGTCATCTTTCCCATAAGGCATGGATCACATGTTTCAAATGAGTCAAAATAAAGTGATGCCAGCTATCCATCAAAATGGAGCTTCTTCATGCGTTTAACACCAATATGGCCTAAACGGCAATGCCACATGTATGCAGCAATATCATCATTCAACTTCATTCTTTTGGCATTCACATTATGGATATGTGCATTACTAATATCAAGATTCAAAACAAATAAACCATTCAACATAGGTGCATGACCATAAAAGATATTATTCATATGAAAGGACCAAGCATTGTTCTCGGATACAAATGAATAATCGTCTTGCATTAAACATGATGTGGACATGATGTTCATGCTCAACGCAGGCACATAATAACAAATAGTTAGGTTTATTGTCAATACCGATGGTAGATGAAGTGGCATCATCTCGACGGTGATCACATAAACCTTCGATACATTGCCAACGCGCATCGTCACTTCATCCTTCGTTAGTAGTCGACTATTCCTTAGCCCCTGTTTCGAGTTACAAATATTAGCAATTGAACTGGTATCAAATACCCGGGTACTACTTCGACTACTAGTTAGGTACACATCAATAACATGTATATCACATATACCTTTGTTCACTTTCCCGGCCTTCTTATCTGCCAAGTACTTGCAACGCTTCAAAGGATTTGAGCCCTTTGTAGTAATAGCACTCAGTATCGGGCTTAGGGCCTCCCTTGGTCTTCTTCTCAGGTGTAGCAACAAATTTTCTATCCTTCTTGAAGTTACTTTTAGGCTTGCCTTTATTTCCTCTTTTCTTGAAACTAGCGTTTTTATTGACCATCAACACTTGATGTTCCTTTTTGATGTCTACCTTGTCAATCTTAAGTATAGTTGTGAGTTTAGTGAGCGACTTGTCCGCCCCATTCATCTTGTAATTAATTACAAAGCCTTTTTTAACTTTGTGGGAGCGATTGCAGAACCCTCTTTGTCGTGAGATCAGATGGAATCTCACATTCCAGTGTCTCAATACGTTGAGCGTAGCCTTGGCATATTAATGACATGCTCATTCACATAGTTGTGATCCCCCATCTTAGTGCTAAAGAACTTATTAGAGATCTCATATCTCTCAGCATGGATTTGGTCCCCAAACATAGTTTTGAGTTCCTCCACCATGACATCAGTATCGATAAGTTCAAAGAGCTTTTGGAGTTCAGGCTCCATCGCCTGGAGGATCGCACACCGCATAAGAGTGTAGTCATAAAATCTTACGTCATGCGTGTTGTGCTCTTGTTGAGTCGTGCTAGCTGCAGGGGAATCATCTAACGGACCGTCCAACACATAGGACTTTTTCATGCCCGTGAGGATAATCCTCATGTTTCATGTGGGCCCCTCGGATTAATCCTCCGAGAATTCCTGTTATGCATACACCACGTTCCCAAGATCAGTCTATCGTGGCACATAACCGACAAGTATCAAAGTAAACATCCATTACTTAAGTGGACAAGTCATACCTCAAATGCCATTATGGCTACATTAGTCAACCTCAGCGGATCTTTATGGAAGTGTAGAGCTCGAGCCATTCCTTAACCTACAGGCAACTCACTGGGAGAACGTCCTAGCTCACATAGCTATCAATGTCAACTTCTTCTCGAAATCTTACCAAGTTAATATCGAGGGACAAAGGCAGTGAGTACTTAATGTACTCGCAAACCACCTTAAGAGAATAATATCAACAAGAGGATATGCAATATGGCTGTGGTAGAAGGAGGGATCCATAAGAGGTTATTTTCTAAAGTAGTTTCTCTTTTGGATATAGCATCTGCATATATTTGTTGAAATCTTTTGTAAAACTTTTGGAAACACTAGGATTCGGTTACCGATTATATTCTTCAGTCTGGTCATCTCATGACCAATCTCCTTTCCTTCCCTTCTGACCATCTCATTGGCAAAACATTTCCAAGGCCCTTGCTTTTCCGAAATCCTTTTGAAAACAAAACCAACATTTCTCTATAGTAGTTTGTCCAACCGTCCATGACCGCGGACTCGGCTATTCAAAAGAGATTTACACTCTACAGAGGTTGTACACTTTACCCATAAGATTTGATACATTCGCCGGGATAAACCCTAGATCATCATACGAAAGTATGCGGGTCTTGGATAATCAAACAAGACCTTCGGAATGCCCACTCCAGTATAAGAGCCTTCCCTATGAGAAATTCATAGTAAATGCATGGTAGCCCACAGACCGTTCGTTCCTTCTCCTTGATGATGATTTACATTATAGGGACCCTTATCGGAGAAGGCCGACTCTCTAGGGATCGAAATCTCCTGTAGTTGTTGTGAGACAACTTATACTAGGGTAGACAAACTTCCAACCCAGCCCCTTCACACATAGGAGTAATGTGGTTGCACGCAGTTGTTATAGCTAAAGCTGCAAAGAAGCGGGTGTGTTTTTGTAAACATTTTCCTCCTTTTTTCTTCATAAATCAAAACCATTTTTATTTGTTCAAAATTCTATTGCTAGGTCAAACCTCACTAAGGATTTACCATAAAAACATTTTGTAAAACTTTTTCGGGGTCTTCCCATCCTATAGATTTGCTTCGGCTAAAACGGGGTCTCCAACGGGGTATGGTGCTATACACCATCTACCATACTAGGGACAAGTAGGTGTCATGAAGGGGGTTGTACTTGGTAGTACAAAGTGTAATGTTTTGGAGGAGCCAAGCCACTACCAGATATAGATCATCATATAATAAACCAATGAAGTATTTCATAAACAGTAGGTAAAACATGCATAATTAAAATAGTAGGACAAGGCTTATGAGTAAGAAGGTGGCTTGCGTGTGATCAACAATCTAGCAATATGTCCCTGGGATTCTTCTTATAATACCATAATAAGCAAATAATAACCATCTTCTTCGAGTCCTCGACATAATCGGAACTATCATCGTCAGGGATCATACATGCAAGCAAACAAGGGCACAATCAACACAAGGCATACAGTCCCAATACAATGCAGAAAACAAACATACAACACATTATTCGCTTCAGTAGGTTTTGATAGATTGAGTTGGTTGCAATTGAAAATAATGAAAAATCCCTTGGGGAACTTCTTTTGTGATTTAAAAGTCAAATAACACTTAAAGAAGGGGTTTTGAACTAAGGCTTGGGTCTTTACGATGTCAATATACATAAATGATATCATCATATAGGTATTGGAATAACAAGGCCAACAAAAGTGGTTTCATGATTTTATCACTTTTCTTTAATTATATATGGATTTTATAGTGGAAATAACTCTAGTTTAGGTGAATAATTCACCAGAAAAGATCTGGAGATCAAATAAATTTGTCCCTAGAGGGTCTTGTGTATATCTATGTTTGTGATTTTTGAGAGTTGGAAACACCTCTAAATAATTATCACAATGCCTTTGGGAAAATCCCAAAGTCAATTCTACATGAAGTTCGTATTTTTAACAAGATTTATTATGCATGTCCAAATGGTATGAGACCAAGGGTAGTGGATAGATATCTAGGATACCTTCCTGTAGAAATTGGATTCAGTATTTTTGGAGTTGTAAACTCATGTTTATCAACAAAAATAACACTAGACAGAGATGTTAAATTCACCAAACTTTAACAGAGGCTCCATAAAGATTGATCTTCTAGATTTTGATAGGCTTTACCACATCCAAGAGAGATGGAATTAGGTCAAAACTCATTTTGTTTTGACCAAGAGAAATTTGTAAATGCATATATGAGAGATTTTTTTATTTTTACTATAGTTAAACCAAGGATCTACTTGGCATGATACTAAAGCTATTAGGTATGTACATTAAATATCTACCATAGGAAGTTGGATTTACCCAATTTGGATTTGGGAAACTCCTAGAGAAATTTATTTACTGGATAGGATATTTTTAGTAGGTTTATTGCCAGAAAATAATAAAAACCATTTTTGGTATCGGCTTGCTCTGCATGTTAGGGAAAACACTATAGAGAATGACAAAATTTATGCCTGGGAAAAACTGATATTTTACATTTTCATTTGGATTTAAATTACTAGGCCTATTGTACAGATCTAGATTTCTATTTAGAAAGAAAAACGGCAGTAGGGATACCGGGCCGGATCTGGACAGTGTTGGGCCACGCAACAAGAAATCGGCGCACCCAGGCAGCCGACTTGTGCGGGAGGCACCAAATTCAATTGCCAGGGCAGGGCCCTATTGCCAGCGGGAGAGGGATGGTGAAGCGGTACCCATCTGCATCGGACATTCGATTAAGAAGCGGCAGACGACTGTGGGTCGTCTTCCTCGTGAAGGTTAAGGAGGTATGGCAGAATCCCTAACTAAGGACGGGGCACGACGGGGCGGCTCACCTAGGCACCGAGAGGAGCTGGGGAGGATCCAGGGCAACACGGTGCACGACGACAGACTCAACTGTGGGCGAGAGCAGGGGCTTTGGCGCCGGTACAGTGCTTGCAGAGGAGCACCAATGATGAACGCGTCAGAGTTTAGCGGAGAGCGCTTCTGAAGCTGCTAAGAGGAAAAGGGAGGCAGGGTTAGCTGGAGGAGGCCAAGGAGATCTTAAAACAGGAACATGCAGAGGCAAAAGGGTAGGGGAGAGAGCACCCGATCTAGATCTTGCTCAAGGATGAAGTGCCTTTCATCGCTTCTTCTGGCTTGGACAGAGCAAGGCAGAGGGAGTGGAGCGCGGGGGTAATAAGAGGAGATGGTAGGAAACAAATGATGGGCGAAGGGAGCATTGGGGTGGCTTCTGTTTCGTGTAGAGAGGGGGAGAGGGACTGGTGTTGCGGCTGCCTTAAATTTTATCCTGAAGAGGTGGGGTGTAGGGTGCACCAAGTGCACAAATGGCAAGGGCTTGGTCCATGATTTTCCCATTAGTTGCCAGGGGCGGTAGAGAGGTAAGGTTGGGGCTCTGTTTCGTGCAGAGAGGGGGAGAGGGACTGGTGATGTGGCTGCCTTAAATTTTATCAAGGTTTGTATCTATGTGGCCATCTCTCTCTATTTCCAAACACTAGGGAGAAGGTGAATAGTGCCCTACTATAGTGGTGGTCGACTAGGGTGTGTCCTGGTGCTGAGGAGAAGCATTTATCAAGTTTTGAAGAATGATGGAGAGGGTTTAGTTCAAGTTTGGTAAATTCTTCCATTTTGACAATTTGCTTGATCAAGAGCAAGTTCTTCAAAAATGATCTCGGCAGAAGGGTTCAAAGGTACTTGTAGACAAATATGGTCAAGGTGCATCACGAAGAATTAATTGGGATCTATTGGATCATTTTAGATCACTTATTAAAATAGTGCTAAATTTGTTTTGTTGCATTCATTTGAGATTTTTGTATTGTGCAAGGTGAGTTTTTGGTTGGTGATGGTCCTAGATATGAACTCACACTTTGTATAATTTTCCCAAGATTTATTGAGGTATAAAAGTATTTAAAACATTTATTTATTATTTCTGCCATTCAAGGAAAAAGACAAAAAGAATTATTAAAACTCCTCAAAGATATTTATTTTGGAAGTGGGAAGAAATGGTATGATTTATAGGACTCAAATGTGCCTAAAGTCGGAAAGGTGATTCGGAGAAAATCCAACTTTCCTTTATGGAGGGGGTTTTGAGTGTTTTGTATAACAAGGGAATTAAATTGTTTTTGGGCCAAAATAATTATGGAAAACATAGGATGAATTTATATCTCCATGATAGATGATGTCTACCATATGTGTCCATCATTTTCAACCTTGGGTTTTCAAGATCAAACTTGATTTTTGGAAGAATACAATGAATAAAGGATCTAGGGTAATGTTAATTTTATACCTCCAAAAACCTTGTTGGATCTTGAACCTCAGAGCTCCCCTTGGGTCATGGGTTATATGTATAGATAGACCAAGTTATGTAGATCACGTTGGTACAAAGTATTGAGGTTGGTCATGATTGAGCTTTCCTAGGATGTATGCCAAACTTGGCTAAAAACAAGGGTGTCATAGCAGAATATTAATTAGCTTCACAAACCATGTGGGTTATAGAAGCACAGAGCTCCAGTTGGAACAACTAAAGTATGGATGGATAGACCTCCATGAGTAGAGCACACTCGTGCAAATATTTTGTCAAAATAAGTTAACATGGAGATGTGAGCTTCTGCCAAAATAGGCATGTTGATAAGATTTGTAGAAAATATTATTTTCTTGCTTTCAGAAGCATCAAGAACAAGTGGTTTAATGGATGGTATAGCCAAGGTAGAGTGTGGGCCCTAAGATGGTTCAAGTGCATTCCAAAAAATGCACAAAGGTTGAGAAATAGGGTGTCACAAAGAGGTGATATTGATAACAGTATTCTAGCCTTGGTTATTTTTGGCAGATTTGGGGTTTTTTACTAGAATACAAGAGTTAATGTTTTTGGTTCATTGCAAGGTTACAAATCATCATCAAGGGTATGATATTGAAGTGTATATTGAGAATAAAGGATCCATGCTTGATATTGGTCTTCATTGACTTGGAAGCTATGAGAAAGGATTAGCTCTGGATTGATTTGGTTCAGGGGATTAGATGGCCACTTTAGTCACTAGGGATTAGATCCAACTTGTAGACTTGGTTAAGGTTTGTATTTTTTGATTTAGCTTGATCCTAGAGGATGCTCTCCTAGAGTGTCTCACTCTAATTCCTAAGAAAACAAGTCAAACAGTTCATTAAGGCAATTCATCTTACTAGCAGAACAAACTACTTCTAGGGTTACCATCAAGCCTAGCTTGAGGTAAGGTTGGGTATTTTGGGGTGTTGGAGTTTTGAAGAAGGTAATATTACTTGGTACCTCTACCAAGAATAAAATTTAAAAGCTTTAGAGAATGTTTTTGAAAACATAGAGGTGAGAGTACTTGGAAGTTCTGTCTTGAAAACATAAGGAGATTATATCATATAGATCCCCATAAATTTGGTAATAGAAGCTAGGAAAATAATTGTTGTTGCAAAGGCATCTTGGCTCAGGTTTTTGAAATGCCAGAACATTTGAGAATATGGAAAATAAGCCAAGACTATTTTATGAAATAACTTTTTTCAACTGAGGGTTAGGTAAGGAGTATCTCATCTGCTACACATTTAGATGCATTAGTACAAACAAACAACATGCAATGCTAAATCACTAAACAAGAAAAGTTTTTGTTCCCCCTAATTTTTGCATTCTTGACAACTAATCAGGGTTGCTAAAAGTGGGATGTTACAGACCTTTCCCCCTTAAAATAATCTCGTCTCGAGATTCGGGAGTGTAAGGCTGGCGAATTTTGTGTCGGGTTAGTACTATGTATATCAAGCTTACTAACTTAATGGCTTTGTCTTTGGGGGTGGTTATTCTGTCAGTGAAGTTGAATCGACCGTCTTCCAGGATGCACGGAGAGTTGAGCAATCTTCAGTTCTGATTGCGATGTTTGATCCTTATTTCCTTTGTGACTCGATAACTCAATGTCCTAGGCCGGACGAACCACTCCTAAATGGTACTTCGTGAAGTATCCCTCTGAGGATGGAAACGGTAGCCTGATGCCTTTTCTATAAGGATTCACGACATTTATTTAGAGTCTTGTCGTATCCTATTGAACGTCTGAGGCTCAAGACTCCTGAGGGTGCTTCTAGCGAATGATTACTTATTTCTATGGGAAAGATGCAGTCTTTCCCCTTATAGAAATCTTTCTGGAGTCTCTTATGGTAGACAGTCTTCGGGATTTGAGTGGGAAAGACGTAGTGTTTCCACCTTAGAGCTTCACTAAAGTCCTTCGAGAGTGGTGCAGATCTTCCGTATTGAAGTACTGGCGTGGTGCTAAAGAACGTTGTATCTCCTCGGTTCTTGAGTTGAGGTGATAAGGGGTGTCCCGATCTTCTTAGTAAGCAAGGTGGATGGTGATGGATATCGGTGGAGATAATTTGTATGATGCTCATGAACCTCTCAATCGATCCCTGATGCCAATGCAATAGCTCTCAACCCTTGTAGATATTCGCAACTTCACACACACATGCGTGCGTAGCCGCTGACCACGGAGCAGTTTGCAATCTTCCAATTCCCAATGGAACAACAGATCACACGAAACATGCAATTGGCTAGATCCCAATGGATCAACTAATCACACTTGATTGATAGTAGCAAACACATCAGATCGATATGAATTGGTGTGGAAGGATTCAATGTTTTGCTTTGGCAACACAAGAACTAGGGATTATCTTAAACATGGTCTAAACCTAAACTATGGGGCGTCCTAGGGCTTATAAGGGCAGCCAGGAAGTCCTGAAACCGAAATAAAACATGTTTGACTCAAACTGATACAAGCCGACTCGGACTTGATTCGGTTGGCAGCCAGACATTCCGGGTGGAATGCACCGGACATTCCGGGTCGGTCGGACACTCCGGGTGGAGTGCGCCGGACAATCTGGTTGTGCCGCAAACTTCAGAGTTTCCGGTGGGCTTCCGGGTGACTTCCAATTTAGTGTATTGAATGGACGCCACCTTGAGGCTTCTCGGGTAGGCTGGACACTCCGGTGGGAACCGGCCGGACACTCCGGTCTTCACAGGAACTCTTGCCTCCCTCTTGATGATCTTCTATTGATCCTTCCTCCCGCTCCTCCCTCGCGCATCCTTGGGCGATCATCATGCGGGGCTCCTCTTACAACCATTCTCCTCCTCATGCTGCCCTTGCTTCCTTAATGAACTTGATCATACACAAGTGCATAGACTTAGGTAGTATAAAATTCTCATCAATTAAAACTCTAGATTCATTTAGGAGTGTTGTTCAAGTAGCTTGGCATGAGCTCTAGTAATAAGTCCAATCCTCATCTCATTGGACTTGTTCTTGGCAGCAACATCGACAACTTCATTAGGAGTTGGAGATAGAGAATGTGTAGTGATGCAACCCAACACACGACAATCACCATTGGTCCACATCATGCTACACTAGCCATTCCTACAAAGGTGAATGTCTCCCATCTCTTACCTTCCATTGGTTATCATGTGAATGGAATGCTACTTGAGACAAATGTGGATCGTATGACTAGGTCCATGACCATGATGCCAAGAGGAGGCGACAAGGATGAACCTGGAGCCAATATACCCAAGCAAGTAACCTGGAAAAGAATACGGAAGAAAGATTCTGTCACCAGGCCCGGCACCGCTGGAATCCACGTCGAAACTTCCGGCGCCAGGACCGGCTGACCGGAATCCATGCCGGAATTTATGGTCACCACCGAAGCAAACCGGTAAGCACCAAAACTCCATAGAGAAGTGCACTCCAGCGTCTGCCGAACCAAACCGGCCCCGGCCGTAAATACCTGTGCCACGGCCGGCATGGCTGGACTTACCACCGGAATGTCAGTCTGCACACTCTGAAGGGTTTGATGCCTAGAATATTCCCTTATACCTATCCCTTTGCCCATAGTACTGTAAATACCCCCTTGTGGCCCATATCTGGGCAGGGATGATGATGAATTGAGGCATGTACCTAACCCTAATTGGCTTGGTCAGTGTTATGTATATAATGGTCAAATATCCATGGTCGACCCAATAACAAGTGACATACCGTCATAGGAACCACATCAAAATCAATGGAATCCTTGTATGATCCTATCTCAAAATCAACACGCACCATGTGACTAACCTTCATCTCAACGTTGTCACTTTACCATTGAATATAATATGGATGAGGGTGTGGTAGATATTTCAACTTTATCTTGGCACATAACTCCTTTCTTGCTAAATTGCGGCAATTTCCACCATCAATGATTACCTTGCAAGCTTGTTTGGAACAAATTACATCGCTGAATTTGTGAACTAGAAGACATATTGAGTACTCGTGGAGTGCAAACAATAGTAGTGGTGGTGGATGAAAAAGCGTCAACACCATCACTCATGTAACCATTATAATGATCATCTGAAGCATTCGGATCAGCATCATCTCAGGGTCTCATACTCATCGTGTTCATTAATAAGCATCACCTTTTTATTTGGACAATCCCTCTTGAAGTGACCCTTGCCGCCACATGTATGAATACTCCATGTCCCTATTATGTGTTGTAGACATATTAGAGCCTGAACCACTCGCTACAGGAGTTGGTTTCTTTGTATTGCACACATTGGAAGTCGGTCTTATGGATGTAGACGAACAATCAACATTATTTTTACTAGATGTAGGTGCATATGAACTAGTCCAAGAGGAAAAACGTCCACATGTTGTAGAATGAGCTTTGAATAGAGCTTCTTCAGCAAAGTGTGTTTCAGCTTCACGTGCATGATGTAACAACTCATTCATATCATTATATTTATGGTGCCTAACTACACTCTTGATGTTATACTTAAGTCCATGAAGAAAACGTTGCATGGTCATCTCAATAGACTCACATACTCTTGCTCATTGTAGAAGCATATCCATCTACATGTAGTAAGCATCAACAGTCATGGATCCTTGCTTTATTTGTTGCAACTTGTCAAAGAGATAACGCAAATCTTAGGAGGGACAAAACGAGCTCGCATAACTTCCTTCATGGTATGCCAAGCAATGATAGGAGGATCACCATGTTATTGCCTTGCTCATACAATGACATCCCACCATCTCAATGCATATCCATCAAACTCTAAACTAACAAGCTTGGTCTTTTTATCTTCAGTATAGTCATGTAAGTGCCATAACTTCTCTATCTTCAGCTCCTAGGTGAGGTATTCTTCAAAATCAGGGCCTCCCTCAAATCTTGGTATGGAGAATTCAGGCTTACCCAATCCATCATCAGGTTATGCAGCTGGTAGAGGAAAACATTGAGGACCAATAGGGGAAAATCCATGTATGCATCCTCCATGAGCACCACCACAGCCTCCATAGCCATCACCATGATCACTGCCAACCCAGGGGCAGTGGCCATATTGCCATCATTAATGATGTCATTATCATCCTCAGCATATGGCTGTTGTTGCTCCACTAGCAGCCTCAAACCATTCACAGACTCTACTAAAGCACGAAGACTTGTTTGTATATCAGTGACCTGTGTTTGGACAATGTTGACTGTTTTCTCAGTTGTTTCCAACTATAGCTACGTAATTTGAGCATCACTCTCAATTTTGTCCGTTGTGCGAGTAAAGATCCCTTGTAGGTGATCTTGTAAAGCTTCATATTCTAGCCATGTAACTGTAGTACTTTCTTCTTTTTTATCATGCACATCAACATCATCAGAAGACATGATTAGTAGGTTAGTGCACAAAATAAAAAATCTTTTGGTGGCTCTCTCACAACTCACTCACAACTGCAAGAAAAGGAAATCTTACTGTTCCAAAGTGAATTAGTAAAAGCTTACCAACTTGGATAAATAACATGTGCATGGATGTGATGAATCGAATATCGAGGCTACAAGAACGATCACACGACAATGCAGTAGTATGTAGTGGAGCTGTTGTGACCTCGGATCGTTAAAGATCCTAACTCCCTATGATTAACATGCTAGTCCCTGAATCAATAGCTAGCACTTTACAGTCGATGAATACCATGTAAAACACAAGTCATTATTACACAAATAATCTAGAGTATATTTATTACAACTTGCATAGCTTATAGCTAGCACAAAAATAATAGCGGAAACTTAATAAAACATGAGTCCATCAACGCCTCAAGCTAGTTGCATGAAGAACTGCAATTCCTACACACCTTTCAATCTTCGGATTCTGCACATAAGACGTGCAACCAACAAGTTGGTCAATACTTTGAATGTATTGGCAAATTACACCAAGGAAAGAATAAGGCTAACTCTACATGCAAGGCTTGGAGTAGGCTTTGGGGTTCTTTTGCATTAAGCCAATTTTCTCTAAGTAAGAAGAAGAGAGGGGGAGTTTTACCCTACTGTGTAAACATTGTTTAAGTAGTATAGGGTTGAGTGGAACACGAGGATATTACTCAGCAAGTGTCCAATCAACCTAGCACTTGGATATTACGCACCAAGTCCCCAAAATCCCACCCATTGGCGATATTACTCACGCTCTGGGGTTTTATAAAACTTTACATTTGGAAAGAGAGAGAGGAAGATCTTTCAGAGGCTCCATCCTTTAGATGCTCAAGTGTTCTTTTCCGTGAACTCGGCTGATCGATCAGATTGCAATACTCTCGAGAGGTCGTGCACTTTCCCCACAATCCACGATCAAGTCCTTTTACAAACAAGACAATGGCGAGGCCTTCCCTTAGTAGCCCCTCTACCAGCTGGATCCAACCGTGCCAAGAACCTCTAAATGTTGGTACCCTGGTGAGGTTTCCCACTAAGTACTAAGCCAAGACATAGCCCATATGTATTGTGGTTGCACTGGACGCTTCTGAATTCTGAAACATGGCAGACTTCTTTGATTCATGGGAGGCCGTCCTCCACCAAATTCCACTAGTTGACCCGACAACCATTCGGCCTAGAAGAAAACTTAGTTTTATTTTGAGGCGGGTTTTGAGAAGAAAAGATTCGCTCGAGAGAGCTCTTATACTTGGATAATCTTTGAGTCTTTCGAACCCTCCAACGGTACTTGTTATATATAAATATAGCATAGCAAGCATAACTTAGCAAAACAGGATAACCTATTGGGATGGAAAATCCTAAGCATAGATCTACTCATGGCATACTACAAAACCGCACTTGCAAAAAGTAGTACTAAGAAAATCTACCAAAAACCTACACATGCATACTACAAGATTTGAAGATTAAAACATGCATAGTCAAAACTGGGATATTAAACATGAACAAGTGGTGTAACTTGCCTTAATCCGAGCAGCACTCTACACAACAGTACTCCTCAGCGCACTCTGAACAATCTAATGAAACACAAGCATAGGTCCAATCACAACTTGCATAAAACAATGCCACAAAAGTAATTATGCATGCATGCAACATGGTAATATGCAAGGATTGGTTCAAATTCGACCAAGAATATTATTCAGGGGTGTTATTGAGTTGGGGATGTCACTAGTATCGATTTCCCACAGATTTTAAGTATTTTGGATCATTACTTAATTAAATATGCTCATAAATAGATCTACACTTCAAACCTACCACGAAATAAATCTGAACACTCTAAACAATATATACCAATTTTACATAGTAGATCTCGTAGATACAAAGCCAACGCAACAAGAATCAACGAAAACGGAGTTACAATTATTTTCCTATAATTAAAATATACCAAACTAAACTTTAAATTCTACCACAAGCTCAGTAGAGTAAACTAGCAATATTATTGTATATCTGCATTCTACTCAATTTTATGAACTCAACGGTATATTATACGCAATTTGATTTACTATGAACTATACAACATTACTATGAACTATACAACTATGAACTATACAACATTGTATCGATTTCTGACTATTTAAAAACAAAACCACATGGGGTGGCTACGCAGACAACATGTGGCGTTCCACATAGTGCACTTCTATTGGTCGGTACCGATTCGAAGGCTAACTCTAATCTACGCCCTAGAATCAAGATCGAACGGACGGGAGCAATTCAGCGTTACCTGCGGTGGCGGAAGGTCAATGACGACGAGGTGGTCGGCGGCGTGGTCGGACTGGTGGTGCTCAAGGCGTCCCCAGCAAGCTCCCGGTTGCTCGAAGTAGATGCCGACGTGGACCTCCTCCTCGCGGTTCTGCTCACGGGATCGCCATCAATCTTCTCCTCTACTACTCGCTACAACACCCGGCTGGTCCCCGCGAGCTCCGGCAACTCGACGACAACGAATTCCCGACGCTCCGATGATCTGCTGAGGGGGAGAAGAGGGTTAGGTGGCGGAGAAGAACTAGAGGAAGCGGTTAGGTGCGGAGAGAGGGGCAGAGGAGGCTCGGAACCTCGGCTTCAAGCTCGGAGGCGGTGCAACTCCGGCGGACCTCGAAAATCGACAACCCGGTGGCGCTTCGGCGAAAAAGGTTAGGGTTTGGGGGCAGCTTGATGTGGGGGATTATATGGGGGGAAAATGTGGAGCGGAGGTCACTAAATCCCCTCCAACTCGGACGCGTTTTGTTCAGTATGCGGCGGCGGTGGTTTGAGTTCGTTCCGAACTCGTTAGAGGAGACGACGCGGGCGGTCCCACCTGTCGGAGGCTGCGGGGCGCGGGCGGGCTGCGTGGGTGGACGGGTCTGGGCTGGCCCACTGCGCTGCGCGCTGCTCGCTGGCCAGGCGCGGCGGTAGATAGGGCACGGGCTGGCTCGGCTGGCCCGCTTAGATTAGTTTTTTTTTGTTTTTTGTATTGAACCTTTTTGTTTTCTATTTTACTATTTGTTTAATAACTTTTGCATAATGAGTCTAAATTTAATGAAATTGGTCTCTAAAATTTTGTAAAAACAAGGATATTAATATGTGACTATAAACTAACACTTTTGCAAGGATTTAGAAGGTTAGGTTTAGTATAACCCCTTCTTGTCTTTATATGACTATAGGGTTTAGGGAAAAGTATTTGATGCAACTTTTATTGTGTAATGCCATGATGCATGCTTCTAGTAACATCTGAAATTGTAAAATTTGGGATGTTACAAACCTACCCCCCTTAAGAAGAATTTCGTCCCCGAGATTCAGGTTGGTTAGCAAATCAGTGTGGGTGTTCTTTCTTCAGGTCTTCTTCACGTTCCCACGTGGCCTCTTCCTTGGAATGGTGATTCCATTGAACTTTGCAAAACCTGATAGTCTTGGTACGAGTAATCCTCTTGGTTGTTTTCAGAATCTTGGTGGGTTTTTCCTCATAGGTGAGATCGTTTTCCAGTTGAACCTCATCCAGGGGAACTGTATCCCTTAGCGGTGTTTCAGCCATTTCCGGGTGACACTTCTTTAGTTGTGACACATGGAAAACATCATGAACAGTTAATACTTTAGGCAATTCCAACTGATAGGCAACCTCCCCTCTACGAGCCAAAATCTTATAGGGCCCTATGAATCGAGGTGCCAACTTACCCTTAATTCCAAATCTCTTAACTCCTCGTAGTGGTCAAACTCGGAGATATGCATGGTCTCCCACTTCATAAGTTACATCCCTATGCTTGGAATCAACATAACTCTTTTGTCTGGATTGGGCTACTTTTAACTTATCTTGAAACTACCTTACATTTTCTTCGGCATCCTTGATCAGCTCAGGTCCAAACAAACTACATTCTCCAACTCCATTCCATAGCAGCGGAGTTCTACACTTCCTGCCATATAGAACTTCAAATGGAGCCATCCTGATATTAGTTTGATAACTGTTATTGTACGAGAACTACGCATATGGCAAGTTGTCATCCCAACTAGACCCATAGTCTAGGGAACAAGCTCTCAACATGTCCTCCAGGATTTGGTTAACTCTTTATGTTTGACCATCTGTTTGCGGGTGAAAAGCAATACTAAACTCCAATCGTGTCCCTAGAGATTCATGTAGTTGTCGCCAAAACTTTGAGGTGAATTGGGTACCCCTGTCAGAGACAATCCTCTTGGGTACACCATGTAGACTCACAATCCTTGACATATAAATCTTGGCGAGTTTAGCACTCGTATAGGTGGTATTTACGGGAATAAAGTGGGCCACTTGGGTGAAGTGATCGACCACTACCCAGATAGAATCATACCCAGAACGAGTCTGGGGTAGTCCTGTGATAAAATCCATGCCTACCTTGTCCCACTTCCAGTCAGGCATAGGTAACGGTTGAAGCAACCCTGCTGGTTTCTAGTGTTCGGCCTTAACCCTGTTGCACACGTTACACAAAGAGATGTAATCGGCAATTTCTATTTTCAAGTTATTCCACCATAATCTATCCTTCAAATCCATGTACATCTTTGTATTACCGGGATGAATTGAGTAAGGCGAATCATGAGCCTCCTGAAGAATCAATTTCTTGATATCGGGGTCATCGGCAACGCACAAACGCTTCTCATACCAAAGTGTTCCTTATTCATCTATATGGAAACATTTTGCTTTACCCTTGCTTACATTAACTTTTATTTCTTCCAACTCGTTGTCCCCCTTCTGGGCCTCTTTGATTTGGTCCATAAACGTTGGCACTATTTCCATAGTCGCTAAGTATCCTTCCAGAACTATTTCTAACCTAAGATCCTTGAACTGTTCACACAAATCCTTTGGAAGTTCTCCCATGGTAAGTCCATTTACATAGACTTTCCGGCTTAAAGCATCAGCCACAACATTGGCCTTTCCAGGATGGTACTGTAGGTCCAGGTCATAGTCCTTGATGAGTTCAAGCCATTTCCTTTGCCTCATATTTAACTCCTTTTGAGTGAACATATATTTAAGACTCTTGTGATCCATGAACACATCACAATGCTTGCCCATGAGGTAATGTCTCCATACCTTGAGCGCATGCACAACTAATGCTAGTTCCAAATCATGGGTGGGGTAGTTATTCTCATGGTTCTTAAGTTGCCCAGAGGCGTATGACACTACTTTCCCATCTTTCATCAGCACACTACCAAGTCCTTGTCGAGAAGCGTCGCAATAGACTTGGAAATCCTTTTGGATATCAGGGAGGCACAAAACTGGTGCTATAATTACTAGGTGCTTCTTCAATTCTTGAAAACCTGCTTCACAAGCCTCGGTCCATTAGAACTTCTTTTCTTTCTTAAAAAATTTGGTCATGGGCTTTGCTATCTTGGAAAAGTTTTCAGTGAACCTTTGGTGATATCCTGCAAGGCCCAAGAAACTCCTAATATCACCCACATTCTTAGGTGACTCTCATACTGTCACGAAAGCTACCTTACTTGGGTCCACGACAACTCCGTTAGCTGACACAATATGTCCAAGGAAACCCACTTCTTTTAACCAGAACTCACATTTGCTAAACTTGGCATACAACTTGTGTTCCCTCAACTTTTCCATAATTAGGCGCAGATGCCTCTCATGTTCCTTCTCATCCTTGGAGTATATGAGTATGTCATCAATGAACACCACAATAAACTTATCCAAGTACTCCATGAACACCTTGTTCATCATAGTCATGAAATATGTTGGGGCATTGATTAGACCAAAAGACATCACGGTGTACTCATACAACCCATATCTTGTGGTGAAGGCAGTCTTGGGTACATCCTGTTCTCGGATCTTTAACTAGAAGTAACCTGATCGGAGATCAATGTTAGAGAACACACTAGCTCCCTTTAATTGATCGAACAGGTCATTGATATTGGGTAGAGGGTACTTGTTCTTGGTTGTCACTTCATTCAACGACCGGTAGTCCACGACTAGTCTCTTGGTTATATCCTTCTTCTCCATGAATAAGACAGGCGCTCCCCAAGATGACGCACTTGGTTGAATGAAGCCTTTCTCCAATTTCTCTCTAAGATGTTTCTTAAGTTCCTTCAACTCATCGACATCCATCTTGTACGGTCTTTTAGCTATCGGTCCCATCCCAGGCATCAAGTCAATGAGAAACTCAATCTCTCGTTAGGATGCATCCCTGGTAATTCTTCAAGGAAGACATCTAGATACTCCTTCACAACTGGCACATCCTCCATGCTAACCGCCTTAAGAGAGTTCACCATACTTACCTTGAGTGCAAAAGCTGACTTAAAGCAGATTCTTTTCTTATCCAGAGTTGTGAGTGCGATAGTCCTTTTGGCACAATCAATGACTCCCTCGTATTCGGTCATCCAATTCATGCCCAAAATTATCTCTAAGCCTTGTGACTCCAGAACAACTAGAATTGTGGGGAAGATGTGTGTCCCAATCCTTAGTTCTAACCCACGACATCCAGAGTTTGCCACTATTTCTCCTCTAAGAGATCTTACCCTTAGGGGAGTACTAATAGTCTCCGTCGGTATCCTGCCTCTATCCACAAATACCCTTGATATTAATGAATGTGATGCACCAGTATCAAAAAGAACTATAGGAATGGAATTAAGCTTGAATTTACCAATCACGGAGTCAGGGGCCTCACGAGCATCCTCCATAGAGACATGGTTCACCGTGGCTTTGACGGATTCGGCTTCTTCCCATTTCCATTACCATGGTTGTGTCCATTGTTGTTCCCATTGCCATTCCCATTCTTCATCTTCTCGGGGCAAGTAGTTGCATAATGCCCTATCTTGTTACACTTAAAGCATGTCACTTCACTTAGATCCTTCCCATTTCCAATTCCATTGCGGTGCTTATGGCCATTGTGGTGCTTATGGCCATTGTGGTTATGTCCCCCATGATGATGACCATTATGGTTGTGGCCATTGTGGTTGTGGGGTGGTGGTGACGAAGTGCGTTGTTTCTGATATGGTGCTGAATTATGCTTATGTGAGGTGGACTTTCTCTTGCGGTTCTCTATAATCCTTTGCTTTGCTTCAACCACAAATGCCGTATACAGAAGTTCCTGATAGTTATCAAATTTCAGAGCCACAAGCTGAATGGATATCTCATCATTAAGTCCCCTTAGGAACTCTTCCTGCCTCTTAGCATTAGTGGAAACATCATCAGGTGCATAGCGTGCCAGCTTGTTGAAAAGGTCCCCATACTCGGAGACAGAGCAGTGTAGTTGCTTCAAGTCACGAAACCCACGACTCTTCAGTGACATGACACCAGCAGCTACGTGATGAGTATGAAAATCCACCTCAAACTGGTTCCAGGGGATAGCATCAATATCAGGGTGGGTGACTTGGTAGTTATCCCATCATTCAGCAGCAGGTCCCTCAAGTTGGTGCGTGGCAAACCGCACCCTGTCAGCTCTAACAACTTGGATGGTGTCTAACTTCTTGTTGGTGGTGTGGAGCCAGTCATCTGCCACAATTGGCTCAGAACTACTTGAGAAAGTAGGAGGGTTCAACCTCAAGAACCGAGTCAAGCGATCCTGTTGGGGCGGCAGAGGTGGTGGAGGTGGTGGGTTGTTGTTGTTGTTGTTTTGCATGTTTTGGGTGAGGAGTTGGATCAGCTGATTCTGGGAGTTCAGGAGTTGTGCAATCTCTGGAGGCATATTATTGTTCACACATCTCGCCATCTATGGGGTTAGGGAAACAAGTTAAGAAATAGATAGAAAGACTAAGGAATAAACTCCTACCCTTATGTAAACACAAGAAAAACACACGAGAAACACAAAAGGAACACATAGCACAAAGTTTAACACAACTCATCCAAGTTTAACTAAACCAATATAGTTTTGGTACTTATTACAATCGCAAATAATGTTTAACTATAAAAATAAAGGTGGTCCAACTATCTACCCTACTCATCATCCAGTTCCTCGTCCTCAATAGTGAAGCCTTCCTTCTCCAGCATTGACTTGTATAGCTCCATGTCCTTTGTCGTGGCTTCGAGTTTCTCCTAAAGTTCCTTCACCTCATGCAGCTCCTGTGTAGAAGCTTTGAGCTTCTCTTGAAGTTCCTTCACCTCTTGCAGCTCATGTGTAGCAGCTTCGAGCTTCTCCTGAAGTTCCTTCTTCTCCTCTTGCAGCTCCTTGATCAAGTTTGGCTCCTTAGTCATAGGCGTGATCTTCTCCTCCAAGCTCCTCTTGGTGGCTCGCAGCTCCTTCAACATGAGAGAAAAGTTCGTGAACTCCATCTCGTTTCTTGCTAGTAATAGACTACATTCCCTAATTCTCTTGTTCTTATCCTGCACCCCCTTCTCTTGATTAGTGAACTTCTTGTTTTGGGCTATGATATTCCCTTCTAGGGACTTGATCTTCTCTTCTATCTCTTGGATCTTCTCGTCCTTCTCCTCGACTAGGGCGCATAACTCATCATTCCTCATGATCTCAAAGCATCTTCCCTCCTCAACATCGTTGATGTGGCACTCCAAGTCTTTGTATTGGATCCTTCGATGCTTGGATGTCGCCCTTTCCTCCGAGGTTAACTCGATTGGAACTCCTTTCTCATCAAGCCTTCCAAAGATATTGATGTAGTGGCCTTCAACCTCTTCATGGTGGCGTCCACATAGGCGTCCAATGAGCTCCTGCATGCTGGTGCTAAGTCCTTTCTCCCTGGAGTCGCTGACGATGTTGAGCACAATGGTCTCCGTCTTGGGTTTAGTCTCCCTTCTACCCGGTTGGATGACTTCGATCGCCCAGCATCCTTCCTTGTGCATCTTCGTCAACTCGCTCCCCTTGATCGACGGCATGGGCAGCTCCGACGTCTTGAGGATGTCCAGAAGGCATTCCCCAAAGTGTAGGTACTTGATGTCTTCGACAGTGTCGTAGTAGAAGCTCGTCATCTTTAAGTTAGGAGAATGAAGATTAGATACAAAGCGATAAGGAAAAGAATTTACTAGAAGAGCATAAATAACTTAGAAGAATATAGAAAGTTTTGGAGATATGCCCAAGAGGCAATAATAAAGTGGTTATTATTATATCTTTATGTTTATGATAAATGTTTACATCCCATGCTATAATTGTATTAACAAGAAACATTAATACTTGTGTGTTTTGTAAACATAAAAGAGTCCCTAGTAAGCCTCTTGTTAAACTAGCTTGTTGATTAATGGATTATCATGGTTTCCTGATCATGGACATTGGATGTCGTTAATAACAAGATCATATCATTAGGAGAATGATGTGATGGACACACACCCATAGTAAGCATAGCATAAGATCAAGTCATTAAGTTTGTTTTGATACAAGATTTTCAAATGCATAGTAACCTAATCCTTCGACCATGAGGTTATGTTAATCACCATCACCGGATGGATACTTTGATGACATCAAACACCGCTTCATAACTGGGTGGTTATAAAGGTGTCATTGGGTATTCTGAAAGTATGTGTTGAAGCGCATGGACCAAGATTGGGATTTGTCCATCCATATGACGGATAGATATGCTCGGCTCTCGGTGGAATGTCATCTAGTTAGCTTGCAAGCATGTGACTAGGTCACAAGGGATGACATATCATGGAACGAGTAAAGAGTACTTATCAGTAACGAGGTAGAACTAGGTATGGAGATACCGACGATCAAACCTTGGATAAGTAGAGTATCGCGTGACAAGGGGAATTGGTTTCATATGTTAAATGGTTCTATCGATCACAAAGTCATCGTTGAGTATGTGGGAGCTGTTATGGATCTCTAGATCCCGCTAATGGTTATTGATCGGAGATGTGTCTCCATCATGTCTACATGTTCACGAACCGTAGGGTGACACACTTAAGGTTCGAAGTTGTTTTAAGTAGATATGGAATGTGCGTTGGAGACCGAATGTTGTTCGGAGTCTCGGATTGGATCCGGGACATCACGAGGAGATCCGGAATTGTCCGGGGAATAAGATTCATATATTGGGGATCATTTTCTAAGTTAGGAAATGTTCTGGAATATTTGTATGGGGATTCTAGAAGGTTTCGGAATGTTCCGGAAGGTTCTAGAAGATTTCTTGGAGTTTACTTGAAAACCAAGAAAGGATCAAGGAATCCTTGTGGGGTAACACAAGGATTCGTGGGGGAGTAGGACTCTCCCCCCACCTCCTTGATCCGTCGACCAAGGGAGAGGGGAGTCCTACAAGGACTCCACCTCCCCATGGCGCCTCCCTCCTTTAAATAGAGGGGTGGAGGCACAAACCCCCAAGCCCCTTCTATTCTCTAGATCTCAAGTTGCCTCTCTCCTCCTCCTTTCCTTTGCTCTGGCTTAGGCAAAGCCCTGCAGAACTCTCTACTCCACCACCACCACCATGCCGTCGTGCTGCTGGGATTCCGTGGAGAGATCTACTACCTCCGCTCATTTGGAACAGAGAGGAAGGTCTGCCGACTCCGACGTGTGATCGATCATGGAAGCGCTGCCGGAACACGGCGCCGGAAGGATCGTCTACTCGATCTTGAGATCGGAAAGTGATCGACTACATCAACCACGAGATCCGATCTCGTAACGCTTTCGGGTCTACAAGGGTTAGTACAGATCTATCTCGTTGCACATGTCTAATAGATTAGATCTTGGCTTTTATCTAGATTAGATCTGGGTTTTGTTCGTTCTTGCGGTAGAAATTTTTTGTTTTCCATGCTACGAAACCACCAGTGGTATCAGAGTCGTGTCTATGCATAGATCTGTTGCCGAGTAGAACACAATGGTTTTGTGGGCGTTGGTGCTCGTGCCGTCTTTTGCTTTGTGTACTTTGCATCTTGCGGTATGGTGGTATGAAGCGGCTCGGGCTAACCTTACATGTCATCGCACATGAGACTTGCTCCACAGTTGACGTGCAACTCGTATTGCACAAGTGGCTTTGCGGGTGTCTGTCTCTCCCATCATAGTATAGATCCAATCTACACTTTGCACTTGATAGCACCTGTATCAACGTTGTGGTTCAGTTTCGTAGGTAAGATCCGTTCTTATTCGAAAGCCCCAAACCACGTAAAACATGCAAAGAAAATTAGAGGCGTCTAACTTGTTTTTGCAGAGGTTTTGTGATGTGATATGGCCATCATGTGATTGTGATTATATTTGATGTATGCAATGATCCTTGTTGTAATATGGCAACCGGCAGGAGCCTAATGGTTTCTTTAATTCTGTTAAGACCTGCGTGTCTATTCATCTTGTAATAGCTTTATTCCAAGTAGTTGTAATAGTTGCTAGTGATGATGGACAACCATGAAGCGGCGCCACTGACCTTGACACAATGCTGGTGATGATGGAGATCATGTCCGTGCTTTGGAGATGGAGATCAAAGGCATAAGAAGAAAGGGCCATATCATATCACACTAATTATGAATTGCCTGTGATGTTAATCCTTTATGCATCTTGTATTGCTTAGATCGCGATGGTAGCATTATAAGATGATCCCTCTCACTAAATATCAAGTAATAAAGTGTTCGTCCTTAGTAGGCACCGTTGCTAAGACTCGTCGTTTCGAAGCATCTTGTGATGATCGGGTGTGATAGATTCTACGTGTGCATACGACGGGTGCAAGCCAGATTTGCACATGCGGATATTAAGGTTAATCTTGACGAGCCTAGCATGTACAGACATGGTCTCGGAACACGGAATATCGAAAGGTAAAGCATGAGTCATATGGATGATATGATGAACATGTTGATTGTTCGCCTTTAAAGCTACATCATCTCACGTGATGATCGGACTTGGTGTAGTGGATTTGGTTCGTGTAATCACTAAAACAACTCGAGGGATGTTGTTTTGAGTGGGAGTTCTTTTTTAATTTGGATTAGTCAAACTCAATTTATCATAAACACAATCAAAGTGAATTTTCATAGTTTGTTGTAGTCATTGGCATCCGTTCACCACCTTACGCTTAGTTATAGTTGTGATAGTAGAACTATAGAAATTCTGGATATTTGCTTTACGAACTGGTATCGTATTGTTTTGAGTGTCAATCTAAAGTTTAAAAGTCATATTGCAAACTTTCAGTAAACTCCGTTTACTCTGTGAAGTTTAATAAACAGTATTAAATCAAGAGTAACAATTCCAGTGTTAGTATCTAATGTATCATGTTTGCCTCCATGATTCTTGATACTCAAAAGATTGTTTTTAATATCAAGTTTATCTAAGAGCTGAAAGCAATGTTTCAGAAACCATCATATGTGAAAGGTATTGCAATATCTAAAACAATGTGTTGGTTACAACATGATAGAGTATACGTCCTCATATTTGATGAGAATTTGTGAAGGTTGGAGACGCTGGTCGTCCTAATCCTCCAAAAGGTTTTGGAAAAGAAACATTATACTCGCAATTCACCTTTATAAGCTATAGCAGCTTGATCATGAAAGTTGTCATGATAAGGATGAATAGAAGATGTAAGTAAAATGTTTACTACACTAAAAGATTACTAAAGAATGGAATTTTGAAAGAATGCCAAACATTTGATGAAGGTGATCCACTTCAAAGTGCAAGTCCAAAGGTATTAGTATTTGACTATACACACTTTGTACTATGTGTCATGTGAATGACACCACTATTGATGTTGATAGATTCTTTTAAAAGAAAAGGAATTGTTGAAAGAGAATCTATAAAATATTTGGCAAAAAAGAAAAGATTGGAGATATCCAACTTAGGTATATAGAAGATACATGTTATGGCTGTATTCCTTGGTTGTTAAACAATGTGGTTCTGCGGTATTGGATACCGAATTGGTTGGTATGAAGTGTCATACAGGACAACACAATTCATGAACTGCAATGGCCTAAGTAACTAGCAAGAGAATATGTGATGATGTTCATCGAAAACAAACAAAGGGTTGTTGTGTTGCTCGTTAACATCAAAGCTTGCCTTCAAGATTTGTTTCAATAATTGTTATTTTGATCAGGTATTATGACGACAAAAGGTTGTTCAAATAATTACCGTATTCCATAATAGATGGATGATATACAAGTCTGGTTGGAGAAATAACAACCATAAAACTAATGCTAAAATGTCGCAAGACAAATGATTGAAAGATCATTTGCGAAGTGACATCACCGTTTAAATTATATTAGGGATACATGAAGAAACTCCATGTTGATGGATTTTTGGAGTCTTTGATTTTGATCAAATGACGCTTGTGATACTTTCCTAGAGATAATTAAAACTCCGCTCAGAGGCCAAAGAGGAACGACTAACTGATTGGAATTTCTACATATTGATGTATATAGTCCATTATGTGTAGTCGTGGTCGATGGATTTCAACTTCATATGCTTTCTCCAAAGATTTGAGTGAGTATATGAATATACTTACTCAATAAGGAAAAAGTATGAAACATTTGAAAATGTTCAAAGACTTTCAAGATGAAGTGGAAAATTATTGTAACAAGAACATAAAATAAAATAAAAGTTTATGATTGGATCATAAAGATGTTTGAGTTACAAGTTTAGCAAAACACCTAAGATTCGAGGAATCATTCCATGGATTTGCATTTCCCAAAACACCATAGGAGTATGGAGTGTTCAAGATATGTAATGAAACCTTGTTTGACATGGTAAGATCAAAGGTGTCATTTATAAAACTGCCATCATATTTTAAAGTTTAAAGCTTTAGTGACTACCGCTTTTACACTGAAAAGAGCTCCATCGTGATCCGTTGAAATGACACCATATAAGTCATGGTTTGGGATAAAACCCAGGTTGTCCTTTCTTAAATTTTTGGTATGCTAGGCATAAGTAAAATGTTTACAACCAAAGTCGGATGAGCATGTATTTGTAGGTTATTTGGAATAACCATTGGGTATTCCTCCATAACACCGAAGACAAAAGTGTTTTTCACTTAGAATGTCGAGTTTCTTGAGAAGGAATTTTTGGTGAACAGTCAAGTGGGAGGACAATACAACTTTGACAAGGTTGTTGAACCTTGGCTAATATGTGCTGAGTTGCGCAGCGTCGGTAAGTGTCCCGGAGGAAGCAACAATGCTCATGGCTCACGTGCCTCAAAGGTTGTGGTCACGGACATCTAAGTTCCTATTGAACCAAATAGGTCGGGTAAGTAATCAAATGCCAAGATTTGAGAGTTAAATCATTGTTGTTTGACAATGATGAACCGACTACATGCAAATAATCAATGATGGGCTCTGACTTTGTTAAGTGGCTTGAAGCCATAAAATCCGTGATAATTCCATACACGAGAAATCAAGCTTTGAATTTGAAAGACCCTCTGGAAAGGTGCAAGACCTTACAGTCGTATATGGATCTGTAAAGAAATAGACATGGATGTTTCACATCTATGAAATAGTTGACATGTCGGAAAGAGTTTACGACAATGTTCAAGGAATTGACTATGATAAGATTTGATCTTTCATAGCGATATTTAGTCTGGACGGATTAATGTAGCAACCACTACATATATTTTGGTATATGGTAGTTGAACAAACAAAACAAGTTCTTTTAATAGAATGGTTACCTAGGATGTGTCCATGACACGATCCAAAGGGTTTTGGTAATTCAAAGGATGCTAAAAGAGTATGCAAAACTTCAATGGTTGAAGTGAGCATCGCGGAGTTGGAATCTTCATCGTGATGAAACCGTTAAAAGGTTTAATTTCATCAGAGACGATGAAGATGTTTGCATTTTCCAAGAAATTAAGTGGGAGCGCTAAGACATATTTCTAATACATTATATGAAAGACATATTGTTGATTAGAAATGATGTATCTTTTATTGACACAGGTTAAGAATTTAATTTCGATGAAAGACTTAGGCATAACCCAAGAATTAGGCATCAATGTCTATATGGATAGATTGAGGCGCTAATATGGTTTTGCCAAATTTACATAGATAAGATGTTGAATGAGTTCAATATGGAAGGTTCTTGACGCACGGAAAGGACTGAATCAAGATTCAAGTGTATTGACACGAGATTCAAGTGTTTTGACACTTGGTGAAATCACAAGAATAATTTGATCAATCATTCTTTGAGATGTACACTTCCAGGTATGTCCTATGCTCTAAATGTTATGAGCATATACCAGAATGACTCATAAGATGATCATTGGACAATAGTAGGGATATTCCTATGATCTTTGGAAGAACTAAGAATATATTACTTGTATAGTGGTGACAAATAGTTCATTGTAAATTGTTACATTGATACTAGTTTTGTCACAAATTAAGTTTATCTCAATTTAAACTATGGGTGGCACAATGTAATGGAAAGGAAGTTCCATAACGGATTTGGTTGAGTACCAAAATGAAAACATTGTGATAGATACTACAACAAAAGGCTAAGTATATGACTACTATTATAGCAGCAAATGAGGGCATTTGCGTCAAGTAGTTTGTTATCAAACTAGGTGTGGTTCATAGCGGGATAATACTATGTAGATACATTGTATGACAATTGTATCAACATGATTTAATCCCAAGGAACTAAAGGTCTCACCAAAGGACCAAATTTATACAATGCCATCTCATTAGAGAATGAGTAATGCGTAGAGACGCAAGGACATGCAAATACACACGGACTGGAAGTGTCGATCCAAGAAGATTATGTTTACCACTAGCAATAGTGTCTATACAACACCAGAAAGCCATAGGTGTTGAGTGCACAAGTTTTTAACTAGATTATTGACTCTAGTGCAAGTGGGAGACTGTTGGAGATATGCCCAAGAGGCAATAATAAAGTGGTTATTATTATATCTTTATGTTTATGATAAATGTTTACATCCCATGCTATAATTGTATTAACAGGAAACATTAATACTTGTGTGTTTTGTAAACATAAAAGAGTCCCTAGTAAGCCTCTTGTTAAACTAGCTTGTTGATTAATGGATGATCATGGTTTCCTGATCATGGACATTGGATGTCGTTAATAACAATATCATATCATTAGGAGAATGATGTGATGGACACACACCCATAGTAAGCATAGCATAAGATCAAGTCATTAAGTTCGTTTTGCTACAAGCTTTTCAAATGCATAGTAACCTAATCCTTCGACCATGAGGTTATGTTAATCACCATCACCGGATGGATACTTTAATGACATCAAACACCGCTTCGTAACTGGGTGGTTATAAAGGTGTCATTGGGTATTCTGGGTTTTGTTCGTTCTTGCGGTAGAAATTTTTTGTTTTCCATGCTACGAACCCATCAGAAAGCAAAATCACACAATGGTAAAGGTGGTTTCCAATCCTAGGGGTCACGTCCTACATGCAACTTTGTGCTCTGATACCATTTGTTGTGACCTCGGATCGTTAAAGATCCTAAGTCCCTGTGATTAACATGCTAGTCCCTGGATCAATAGCTAGCACTTCACAGTCGATGAATACCATGTAAAACACAAGTCATTATTACACGAATAATTCAGAGTATATTTATTACAACTTGCATAGCTTATAGCTAGCACAAAAAGAACAACGGAAACTTAATAAAACTTGAGTCCATCAACGCCTTGGGCTAGTTGCGTGAAGAACTGCGATTCCTACGCACCTTTCAATCTTCGGATTCTGCGCATAAGATGTGCATCCAACAAGTTGGTCAATACTTTGAATGTATTGGCAAATTACACCAAGGAAAGAATAAGACTAACTCTACATGCAAGGCTTAGAGTAGGATTTGGGGTTCTTTTGCATTAAGCCAATTTTCTCTAAGTAATAAGAAGAGAGGGAGAGTTTTACCCTACTTTATAAGCATTGTTTAAGTAGTATAGGGTCGAGTGGAACACGAGGATATTACTCACCAAGTGTCCAATCAACCTAGCACT
The DNA here is from genome assembly GCA_023614405.1 of Avena insularis. Taxonomy (NCBI): domain Eukaryota; kingdom Viridiplantae; phylum Streptophyta; class Magnoliopsida; order Poales; family Poaceae; genus Avena; species Avena insularis. The sequence goes on along the minus strand of CM042696.1, from coordinate 281,432,730 downwards.
TGAATATTACGCACCAAGTCCCCAAAATCCCACCCATTGGCGATATTACTCACCAAATGGCGAGGCCTTCCCTTAGTAGCCCCTCTACCAGCTAGATCCAACCGTGCCAAAAACCTCCAAATGTTGGTACCCCGGTGAGGTTTCCCACTAAGTACTAAGCCAAGACAGAGCCCATATGTATTGTGGTTGCACTGGAAGCATCTGAATTCTGAAACATGGCAGACTTCTTTGATTCCTGGGCGGCCGTCCTCCACCAAATTCCACTCGTTGACCCGACAACCATTTGGCCCAGAAGAAAACTTAGTTTTATTTTGAAGGGGGTTTTGAGAAGAAAAGGTTCGCTCGAGAGAGCTCTTATACTTAGAAAATCTTTGAGTCTTTCGAACCCCCCAACCGTACTTGGTATATATAAATATAGCATAGCAAGCATAACTTAGCAAAACAGGATAACCTATTGAGATGGAAAATCCTAAGCATAGATCTACTCATGGCATACTACAAAACCGCACTTGCAAAAAATAGTACTAAGAAAATCTACACAAAACCTACACATGCATACTATAAGATTTGAAGAGTAAAACATGCATAGTCAAAAATGAGATATTAAACATCAACAAGTGGTGTAACTTGCCTTGATCCGAGCATCACTCTACACAACAGTACTCCTCACAGCACACCGAACAATCTAACGAAACACAAGCACAGATCCTATCACAACTTGCATAAAACAATGCCACAAAAGTAATTATGCATGCATGCAATATGGTAATATGCAAGGATTGGTTCAAATTCGACCAAGCATATTATTCAGGAGTGTTATTTGAGTTGAGGATGTCATTAGTATCAATTTCTCACAGATTTTTAGGTATTTTGGATCATTACTTAATTAAATATGCTCATAAATAGATCTACACTTCAAACCTACCACGAAACAGATCTGAACACTCTAAACAAGATATACCAATTTTACACAGTATATCTCGTATATACAAAGCTAACGCAACAAGAATCAACTAAAACAGAGTTACGATTATTTTCCTATAATTAAAATACGCCAAACTAAACTTTAAATTCTACCATAAGATCAGTACAGTAACTAGCAATATTATTGCAGATCTGTGTTCTACTCAATTTTATGAACCAACGGTATATTATACGCAATTTTTGGCCAAGTAATTGATTTACTACGAATTATACAAGATTAAATCGATTTCTGACTATTTAAAAATAAGACTAGATAGGGTGGCTACGAAGACGACATGTGGCAGCATCGGACCGGTCCAGCGGCGCTGACGCGGCGTGCCACGTGGCGCGCTTCTATTGCCCGGTACCGATTCGTGGGCTAACTCTAATCTACGCCCTAGAATCAAGATCAAACGGATGGGAGCGATTCGGTGTTATGTGCGGCGACGGAAGGTCAACAATGACGAGGTGGTCGGCGGCGTGGTCGGACTGGTGGTGCTCAAGGCGTCTCAATGAGCTCCTGCAAGATATTATCCTCGTTCACGCCCATCCTCTCGGGATTCCCGCTCACGGGATTGCCTCGTCAGTTCGCTCACGGGATTGCCGTCGATCTTCTCCTCCACTACTCGCTGCAACACCCGGCTGGTCCCCGCGAGCTCCGGCGACTCGATAGCGACGAATTCCAGACGCTCTGATGATCTGCTGATGGGGAAAAGATGGTTAGGTGGCGGAGAAGAACTAGAGGAAGCGATTAGGTGTGGAGAGAGGGGCAGAGGAGGCTTAGAACCTCCGCTTTGAGCTCGGAGGTGGTGCAACTCCGGCGGACCTCGAAAATCGACAACCCGGTGGCGCTTTGGCGAAAAAGGTTAGGGTTTGGGGGCAGCTCGATGCGGGGGATTATATGGGGGGAAAATGTGGAGCGGAGGTCACTAAATCCCCTCCGACTCGGCCGCGTTTTGTTCAGTACGCGGCGGCGGTGGTTTGAGTTCATTCCGAACTCGTTGGAGGAGACGACGCGGGCGGTCTCACATGTCGGCGGCTACGAGGCGAACTGGCTACACGGGTGGGCTGGGCTGCCCATCGCTACTGCTGGCTGGCAGGCCTTGGTAGATAGGGCGCAGGCTAGCTCGGCTGGCCCACTTAGATTAGTTTTTTTGTTTTTTTTGTATTAAACCTTTTTGTTTTCTGTTTTACTGTTTGTTTAATAACTTTTGCATAATGAGTCCAAATTTAATGAAATTGGTCTCTAAAATTTTGTAAAATGAAGGAGATTAATATGTGACTATAAAATAACACCTTTGTAAGGATTTAGAAGGTTAGGTTTAGTATAACCACTTCTTGTCTTTATATGACTATAGGGTTTAGGGAAAAGTATTTGATGCAACTTTTACTGTGTAATGCCATGATGCATATGATATGATGCATGCTTCTAGTAACATCTGAAATTATAAAATTTGGGATGTTATAAGAGCTGTAGGTATGGATACCTACTACACCAAAGAAAATCCTAGTGCTAATCGTGTGATAAACACCCAAGGAAATTCACACATGGAGATAAACGTGGCACATCAATTTATGAACAGGAATATTGCAATGCACAAGAGAGACGCTAGTAAAAGCTCACAGTAAAACAGGCACAAGATTGCTCAATCTACGAGTGCTATTTCTCCTTTTTTGCACTTTTGTATCACTTTTCTCTCTCTTTTACTTTTTATTCTATTTCTCTCTTCTACTTTTTTTGACTTTTCAACTATATGACACAGTGTAGTAATGAAGCACGCAAATTGTCGCACACAAGGCCGGAGACTCCGGTATTTTTGAGCCAGATAGTCCGGTGCAGCCGAATAGTCCGGGGTGACTTGGCAACATAGTCCAGGCTATTTTGGCCGAAACTTATGCACTTCAAAACCTTATGAGCAGCCTGTTTAGAGGAAAACAACTAGTCTCATGGGTATGTTCCTATGAACGGATGCTATAGAAAGGCTATAACTAAGTTGACATAATGGTACGCTATGTGGACTCGGATATATAAAAGTAAACTAAGCGGACAACAATGACGAACGACTCAAAAACAAAGAACAAACGAAAATAACGATGAAAACCTAGACACTACGCCTCGTACTAGAAGAGATTGAATCAAAGAGACGACAAAGACTAACAATTAGGACTCAAATCCGATGCAATCTAGGTTATGGCAAAACAACTAAATCAAAATCTTTTTGTATGCATTTTTTATATAGGATAAAAAACAACTAGACTATGGATGGATTTATACCAAGGAAACGCTGGAAATCTAATACCAAGATGATAAGGGATGGCCCGATGTTCTTAGTAAGCGAGGTGGATGGTGATGGATATCGGTGGAGATAATTTGTATGACGCTCACGAACCTCTCAATCGATCCCTGATGCTAATGCAACAGCTCTCAAACCTTGTAGATATTCGCAACTTCACACACTTGCGCACATAGCGGCTAACCATGAAGCGGTTTTCAACCTTCCAATTCCCAATGGAACAACAGATCACATGAAACTTGCAATTCGCTAGATCCTAATGGATCAACTAATCACACTTGATTGATAGTAGAAAACACACCAAATCGATATGAATTGGTGTGGAAGGATTCAATGTTTTGCCTTGGCAACACAAGAACTAAGGGCCACTAGGACATCCAGAAACCGAAATAAAACGGGTTCGACTCAAATTGATACAAGATGACTTGGACCTGATTTTGTCGCTGGCCGGACATTCCGGGTGGAACGCACCGGACATTTTAGGTCATCTGGAGACTCCGGGTGGAGTGCGCCAGACAATCCGGTTGTACTAGAAACTTGATGAAACTTTTCGAGAGTTTCCGGTGGGCTTCCGGGTGGCTTCCAATTTTATATACAAAATGGATGGAACCTTGAGGCTTCTCGGGTAGGCCGGACACTCCGGTGGTAACCGGACGGACACTCCGGTCTTCGCAGGGACTCTTGCCTCCCTCTTGGTGATATTCTCTTACGCGCTCCCCCCGCTCCTCCCTCGCGCGTCCTTGGGTGATCATCATGTTGGGCTCCTCTTGCAGCACTTCTCCTCCTCGCGCCACGCTTGCTTCCTCAATGACCCTAATCATACACAAGTGCATAGACTTAGGTAGTATAAAATTCTCATCAATTAAAACTCTAGATTCATTTAGGAGTGCATTCACCTGTTGTCCAAGTAGCTTGGCACAAGCTCTAGTACTAGGTCCAATCCTCATCTCATTGGACTTGTTCTTGGCAACAACATCGACAACTTCATTAGGAGTTGGAGATTGCGAATCTGTAGTGATGCAGCCCAACACACGGCAATCACCATTGGTCCACATCATGCTACACTAGCCATTCCTACAAAGGTGAATGTCTTCCATCTCTTACCTTCCGTTGGTTATCATGTGAATGGAATGCTACTTGAGACAAATGTGGATCGTATGACTAGGTCCATGACCATGATGCCAAGAGGAGGCGACAGGGATGAACCTGGAGACAATATACCCAAGCAATTAACCTGGAGAAGAAGATGGAAGAAGGATTCTGGCGCCATGCCCGGCACCGCTGGAATCCACGACGGAACTTCTGGCGCTAGGACCGGCCGACCGGAATCTCGAAATTTCTGGTCGCCGTCGAAGCAAACCGGCGAGCACCGAAACTCCATAAAGAAGTGCACTCCAGTGTCTGCTGAACCAAACTGGCCCCCGCCGTAAATACCGGCGCCACGACCGGCATGACCGTAATTACCGCCGGAATGTCAGTCTGCGCACTGTGAAGGGTTTGATGCCCAGAATATTCCCTTATACCTATCCCTTTGCCCATAGTACTGTAAATACCCCCTTGTGGTCTAGATCTGGGCAGGGATGATGATGAATTGATGCATGTACCTAACCCTAAATAGGAACCCCCTCTCAAAAGTAGATCTATGAGTTGTACAAGTCCTTGGAGTCGGTGCCCATCTCCAAGTCTTCAAGACCCTCCTCAAGTGTTTGGTCTCTCCCTATCAAGGATTCTAGTAGTTCTTGGTCTCTCCCCTTTGGGATTCTACTTGGTTGCTACTCTCTCCTTGATTTGGATTCCATCATCCGCTTGCCGATCTCTACTTTGGTGATTCTACCGCAAGATCTCTCGCCGAGGATTCTATTGGATTGGTTGTTCAAACCAACGGGATAAAATCGAATCGGGTGTGATTTGACGTGTGTTTGTATCTTTCTCTTGAATTAGAGTTGTGTTCATCATGTTCATCGCATGTTCCCTCACACCCCGCCATGAATCCGTGAAGATCAGGCCACTCCAAAGGTATATCCACAAGGAGACCCATATCAACTGGTATCAGCAGCTTTTAGTTGCCACGGATTTGACTTCGCCCTTTGATTTCCACCATAAATTAAAAAATACCAAAAATATTGCTCCAAATTGCTTTTGGATCGTTCTCTCGATTTGGTGAGTTTTTCGTGGTTTTGGTCCATAAATATATTGCTTTTGGTGTCGATCTACCTTCCTTAAAACTTCCCCCATCCCAATCCCAACAAAATTTCAAAAAAAAAATAGAGATTTGACTTTTGAATTTGTCACGAACTGATTTCGGCGAGCATTCTAGCAAACCGGTTTGTGCGCCAAAATTTCCAGCGAGATTCCCGGCGCGCCGGAATCCCCACCGGAAATTTTGGTGATAGAACCGGCGCCGCCGGATGCTCCGCCAAAAATTATAACAACCCCTAATAAGGATCAACATGATCCAAGGGGGTTTTAGGCCCAATCTTTCATGGAGATCAATAGATAAATAGAGGGAATCCGATCTAATAAAGATCAAATCGTAAACCCTAAAAAATACCAGTGTTGAACGGAGATTATTCTATTCCACGCACAGCAACATACCCTCGCGGATCAGGAAGCAAACTTACAAACGATATTGGTGTCCCTCGACATGTGACCTTTTTTTGTATTCTCAACTCGAAATAATTTTCAACGGAAAACACACATTGTGTCTATTTCTTATAGCTCCCATCTGCTTTACAATGACGTACATCATGGGTTTATATCCAACACTTTGACTTGGCTGTTAAGTAGCCAAACCCCCTATTCCATCTATAACTTCAGCTAAAATGAAATAAAAGATTACATAACGATGTGGAAATACAAAACAACCAAAAATATTAAACTAAAAACCTTCTGAATATTGTTTTTATCTCTTCGGGCCGACGTGATCTCTAGAAGAAACAAACCATCTTTGATCCAAACACCTTTGAGTATGCAAAGCAAATCCCAGAAAAGTAGGAAGTCCTCGTGCTAATTCTCAGTTTGAGTTGGACCGTATTATCTTCAAAAACTGAATCAGTTTCACACCACCTGGATCAAACGTGTAGCTGTTGGCCTGGACTTTTATACGTACATCTATCAACAATATCCAAAGTGACACATGTATGTCTATCTCCTCATGAATATTACTTCTCTGGTTAAGAGAACGCAAAGGCCTTGGAGTTGTAGTGTAGGCACTAGGATCAATAGGAACATTATCACGCTATATCTTCGACGACATCCGTAGATACATTATAGTATACCATGTCGGGTGTCGTATCATCCTCTCCTTCAAGAGAGACCGTCCGCTTTTTCGAGTCAGTCTCCAAAGAAATAATGATAGTTGTAGATTGAATGGGCGGCGAAAAAATAGTAGCAAACTCAGTCATGCTTTTTGCCACTTCTTGTTCTTTCTTTTTCTGCAACCTGTCATCTCTCCATGTTTTGAACATAGCCCTATCCATGAACAATAAATTATATTCCATCCAACCACATCTAACGACATATTTATAGTACCTATTTGTGTGATCGAGGCAGTGGAGTGCTCACTGCTCATTGTAGCAAATGACATAAGACCATGTATATTAGAATAATGTCACAACAAACTTCTTCAGAAAATTTGCCTCTACGAAATTGTACTTTGGTTTGGTGTGTGATGGTGAACTCTTCGGAACTCAAATAGAGATAAATGGTTGCGGATGTGGCGTTCTTGGCAACCCCAACTTGTCCACCATATCGATGCTAACAGCGTTGATCGAACTCTAATGATCGATTGTCAACGCACACACTTTATCCCGCACAATTGTTTTTGTGTGAAACAATTTATCATGGTAGCCTCGCTCTTGCCGCAATCCCGCTGACATGATGACATAAGCCTCCATCGTACCCTCCATCGTACCCGGCAGAGAACACAGTGGACGGCCAAACAAGAGAGAGCAGCACGTGAAAACCAACAGACGCAAAACTGAAGAGAGTACTCACGAGTATTGAAGGCCAATCTATACATCTACCAAACCAAGCAAAATTGGTTCCTAAAGCACGACAGACAGGACTCGGACGGATCCCTTGGCGGTCGTACAAGAACTCCTCGCCGATCAGCCAAGCTAGATCAATCGGCAAGATGGCACCAGATCTGAACCAAAACTTCCCAGAAAACTCATATCTCCAACAGCAAATCGCAAACTCCAGCATATCAGGTACGGAGACAGAATGGAAACCCAGCGCCTCCAATCAAAGATCAATAGAACCGGTGTGTTGGCTTGATCGCCTTCGGCAGCAAAAATTCCACCATAATAGAATGCCCCGATCTTCTACTCTTCAAATAAAAACCAGCAGATCGACCACAACTCTCAGCAACAAATCACCGTAAGAAACCCGACGAATCTAATATCAAGATGATAAGGATCAACGTGATCGAAAGAGGTTTTAGGCCGAATCTTTCACGGCGATCAATAGATAAACAGAGGGAATCCGATCTAATAAAGGTCAAATTGTAAACCCTAAATAAATACCAGCATTGAACGGAGATTATTCTATTCCACGCACAGCAACAGACTCTCGTGGATCAGCAAGCAAACTCACACACGATACTGGTGTCCCCAACATGGGACCTTTTCTATATTCTCAACTCAAAAATAATTTTCAATGGAAAACACACATTGTGTCTATTTCTTATAACTCCCATCTACTTTACAGTGATGTACACCATGGCTTTTATAGCTAACACTTTGACTTGGCTGTTAAGCAGCCACACCCCCTCTTCCATCTATATGTTTCAGCTAAAAGAAAATAAAAGATTACACAATGATATGAAAATACAAAACGATCAAAAATATTAAACTAGAAACCTCCTGAATATTGTTTTTATCTCTTCAGGCGGACGTCATCTCCACAAGAAACAAACCGTCTTTGATCCAAACACCTACGAGTATGCAAATAAAATCCAAGGAAAATAGGTAGTCTTGAGTTGCACCGTATTAGGGATATTATAACTGGCACAAAACGGAGCCCGCGATTTAGCCGTCCGATCGCACGTCACGACCATTTGATGCGTCCTTTACTCCCGACGTGGGCTGCTCCTGGGCTTGATATCCCCCGGGCCGCTACTCTGTGCGTCAAATAGGAGGTATTTCATTCGGTCACGGATGGAGGTCCTGATAGAGACACGTGTACACCGGAATAACGGCATCGACTCAGCTTGATGCCCACACTTCATCCCTTCCGCCCAGCGTCCTCCCCGGAACCTGCACCCATGCTCGGACTGTAAATTAAAAGAAAATGTTTCCAACATTCAAACTTCTTTACTTTCATGTGTTTCATCTTTATTTTTTAAATCTTATCATTAAATTGCTAAATGGACGGGTGCGGCAACGCGCGCCAATATGATCTAGTTGTCTTAAAAAACTGAATCAGTTTCCTGACATCTGGCCTCACCTGGATCAAACGTGTAGCTGCTGGCCTAGACTTTTGTACGTACATCTATCGACAAAATCCAAAGTGACACATGCACTCGTCATGAATATTACTTCTCTCGTTAAGAGAATGCAAAGACCTTGGAGTTAGAGTGTAGGCACTGGGATCAATAGGAATATTATCATGAATTTTCTCTTTAATATCTTCAACGACATTCGCAGATACACTACAGTATACCATGTCGGGTGCCGTATCAACCCTACTTTTTGACTATTTTTCCTCTCGTGTTGTTCGTGTTTCGCGTGTGTGTCGCCCAAACTAACATCATGCTTCCACACATCATAACATCCCGCACTCCTCGACACCGCGACGCCTGAACATCATCCCCAACACCGGTAGTAAGTTATCAACAATACCAAAGGTATAATTTGCTCCACCTTGTTAACCCTTCTTTGTTTGTGTGTATCTATCCTATGAGAGCAGCTCATCTTGTGTTTGCCTAAGTATTGTGTACTTGCCCTTGAAAAGTGAGAGTGTGTAAGCAAATACAAAAGTTAACATAGTAGTATAGAAGAGAGAAAAAGAAAAAGAATAAAAAAAAAAAATAGAAAGATACATAGTCTCCCAATAGAAAGAGAGTATCAAGCTTGTAAGAAAAGAGAGAGAGAAAGAGCGCGACCAAGGTAAGTGCACAAATCCGCTTCTTATTCTCTTTTGGCGAACGAGTTGTGGTCTCTCTTTGTGTTGGCACGACAACCGAGCTTGGTCTCTGTTAGGACATTTTGTGCTCATTTTTATAGTCGTGCTAACCACATTCGTCTACACGTGTGTGTTCCTTTGTGTTTTTGTAGATCGTAACTTTTTTACTTTTGATCCTTGGTTATTTACCACCTTTAACATTAACCTTTTTGTTTGGTTGTTCCTTTTGCTATCCACCTTCCTAACCTACCACCCTAGGCCTTTGTGTGTGTGTGTGTGTATCTTGTATATTCGTTTTTCTCTCGGCAAGAATAACTTTTTAAATTTTTGACTTGGTGAGGCAAGGTAGCACATACCATACCACCAATACCACCCTTCCATTCAATTGTGGTCTTACAACATGTCTAGGGGAAGCGGAGAGAGCGGAGATGGCAACTCGAACAACCAAGATGGTTTCACCACGCGCCACAACTTATGGGCGCAACGCCAACAATTCAATGCCCAATTTTAGAGGCTTGAGAACCAGCTTGATGAAACTTTTCGAGAGTACGACTATCGTGACCGGCAATGCCAAGTGGAGCACAATGCTCACTTCCAAGCTCTTCACCAAGCTAAGCCAACCTTGGCAACCGTCATGGACATCATTCAAGCTCGCAAAGTTCATCTCGTATGCGCTCCTCAAGTCGTCATGGCGATGTTCCGCACTCACACTCTCATCATGGAGAACCCCACCACCACAATGGGGAACACCAAGATCGGCATCGACAAGAACAAGCGGTTGACCCGCAAGCTCAACAACCGCACCCTGCAAGACATCACTGGCACCATGATTATCATGCTCATTCACAATAACAAGAAGGACATGGTCATCCGCCGCAACAAGCAATGGTGCAAGCGCAACCTCCATAAGAACAAGAGCGTCATGGTGAAGACCACCGCAATGATAGGCGCCAACACCCACACCATGACCATCGCCAACCACCACAAGTCAATCGAGCACCAAAATGGGATTCAAGTGATGACGATGAGGATGCATGTCGTGCTAGATGCAAAAACTTCTATGCTCAACCCCACCATCATCACCAATGACCAATGAATGCAAATGATCCCGAGCAAAGGCATAGAAGAGACTTTGAGCATCAAGCTCCTCCTCCACCGCCTCCTTGATACAATCGAGCTCCTCCTCCACGTGCTCCAAGTGAAGCAAGCATGCGACAAGAATGCCGCAACCACCACCGTGAGCATGAAGATGGCAAATTTGGCAAGGTCAAGTTTATTATGACCAAGTTCAAGGGAGAAGTACACGTTGATGCATACATTGATTGGGAGCTCAAAGTTGACAAAATCTCCCGAGTCCACAATTACTATGAAGAGAAGAAAAGTTGCAATGGCATCCCTTGAGTTTTAGGAATATGCAAATGTTTGGTGGGAAAACTACCAAAAACACCGTGAGAACCAAGATGAGCCCCCAATTAAAACTTGGATGGAGATGAAGTAAGTTATGTACAAGAGATTTGTCCCTAAGCATTATAGACAAGATCTCTTGGACAAGCTACAAAATTTGAGGCAAGGTGATGTCTACGCACTTCTATTCTTGTAGAGAACACGTAGCTACCGGTATAACCCTTAGCCTCGAGAGAGAACTACTCCCTCCTCATCATGGGAATCAGCAACGGTGATGGAGATGGTGGTGGAGATCGATGGAGATGGCTCCGGGGGCACTTCCCCGTCCCGGCAGGGTGCCGGAACAGAGACTTTCTATCCCCCGAATCTCCCCTTCGGTGGCGGTGGCGCTGTGGAACTTTTTGTGGATTTCTGATTGATGATTTAGGGTTTTGGTATTGGGAGGCTTCTTGTAGGCGAAGAGGCAAGGTCGGTGGAGTGCCAGGGGGCCCACACCACCTGGTGGCGCGGCCAGGGCTAGCCCGCGCCACCATATGGTGTGGCCAGGCCCTGGCCCTCCTCCGTCTTTGCTTCTGGCTCCGTGAGTCTTCCGGTAAAATAGGAACTTTGGCTTTTGTCCCGTCCAATTCCGAGAATATTGATTTTCTGACTTTCCTGGAACCAAAAACAGCAGAAAATGGGCAACTGGCACTATGGCTCTTGTTAATAGTTTAGTCCAAGAAATCATATGAAAAGTGCATCAAAAATTATAGAATACATGGAACATCAAAAATTATAGATACATTTGCAATGTATCACAAGGCACAAAGTCAATTGAAGAGTTCTACAAGGAAATGGAGAAAACTATGATGCGAGCCGATGTGAGAGCTTGAAGAGCAAAAAATTGCAAGGTTCCTCAATGGTTTGAGCCTCCCAATAAGGAAGATTGTTGACTTTCAACTATACAAGAACCTCACCGAGATCCTCCATCAATCTACCAAAGCCGAGCGTCACATGGAAAAGGATAATGCTTATGAGAAGTCCAAGTCATACTTTGCGTCCATCAATGCAAATGCCTCCAACAAGCCAACAAACCAAGCAATCAAAGACAAAGATAGCATCCTCCTCCAACACGACTTTGGATAGTCAAGTCACTTGCTTCAAGTGTGGAGTGAAGGGTCACAAGTCATATGAGTGCACTAATACTAGGGTGATGCTTACAGATGAGAATGCCGCAACCTACTCTGTGAGTGAAGAGGAATATGAAGCATTGACTCAACAAGCGATTGCAAGGTAAGCCGCAATGGAAATGGATGACACCCTCCTCTGCGAGCATGATCCAAGCCCTTCCCTAGTAATTTCTCAAGTCTTGAAAACAAACTGCATACCAAGAGAGGACCAACTATTCAATATCTTCCAAACTCGTGCCGAAATTGATGGCAAGTACATAAAGGTGATCATTGATGGAGGTAGTTGCCATAACCTCGCAAGTATGGAGCTTTGTGAGAAATTCAAGTTGCCTTGCATAGAGCACCCTCACCCCTATCACGTCAAATGGCTTGATGACAATGGAGAACTCAATATAACATCAAAGGTCAACGTCTCCTTCAAGATTGTCCCATATAAAGACACCTCGAGTGTGATGTCGTGCCAATGTCCGTGTGCCACATGCTACTTGGGAGACCGTGGAAATACGATAGAAGAGCCATACATCATGGTAACACTAACCAATACTGCTTCAAGTGGAACGACAAGACATTCGTGCTCCAACCCATGATGCCAAGCCAAGTTATCGCATCGAACATGACATTCGTGCACAAGATAAAGCAAGCTAAAGACCCTTGTCAGATGAGTGGTGAGAGAGTGAACTACCATCATGAGAGTGAGTGACACAAGCCCCAAATGAGTGGAAAAATCATGAGTGCCATGACACAAGCCACCAAATGTGAGAAGAGAGATTTGAGTGTGACCCAACAATCCTCATACAATTCTATCTCATTGTTGTCGGTTTTGCAAGGTACCCACGATAGACCACCACCTTCAAGGATCATGCTACAAGATCTCCAACCACAACATGATGGCAAGAAGTACCACAAGATCTTCAACATGTTTGAGAATGGCTTCGACACTAGTGATATGTCCGTGTCCAAGATCAAGGCCAATGGCACACCTCCTTCCTTGCATGATGAAAGAACATCGTCGAGGTCGACTCATTTTCAAGCGGGGGGAGATGATGCAGCCCAACACACGGCAATCACCATTGCTCCACATCGTGCTACACCAACCATTCCTACAAAGGTGAATTCCTTCCATCTCTTACCTTCCATTGGCTATCATGTGAATGGAATGCTACTTGATACAAATATGGATCATATGACTAGGTTCATGACCATGATGACAAGAGGAGGCGACAAGGATGAACCTAGAGCCAAGACACCCAAGGAAGAAGCCTGGAAAAAGGACGGAAGAAGGATTCTGGCGCTAGGACCGGCACTGCTGGAATCCATGCTGGAACTTTCGGCGCCAGGACTGGCCAACCGGAATCCACGCTGGAATTTCTGGTCACCGCCTAAGCAAACCCGTGAGCACCAAAATGCCATACATAATTGCAGTCTAGCACCCGCCGAACCAAACCGGCATCTGCCGGAAATACCGGCACAACGGCAGCGCGACTGGACTTACCACCGGAATGTCAGTCTGCACACTTTGAAGGGTTTCATGCCCAAACTATTCCCTTCTACCTACCCCTTCGCTCCTAGTACTATAAATACCCCCTTGTGGCTCAGATCTGGACAGGGATGATGATGAATTGAGGCATGTGCATAACCCTAGATGGGAACCCCCTCTCAATAGTAGATTTATGAGTTATACAAGGCCTTGGAGTCGGTGCCCTTCTCCAAGTCGTTTAGACCCTCCTCAAGTGTTTAGTCTCTCCCTATGAAGGATTCTAGTAGTGCTTCGTCTCTCCCCTTTGGGATTCTACTTGGTTGCTACTCTCTCCTTGATTTGGATTCTATCATCTGCTTGCCGATCTCTCCTTTGGTGATTCTACCGCAAGGTCTCTCGCTGAGGATTCTATTGGACTGGTTGTTCGAACCAACGGGAGCAAATTGAATCGGGTGTGATTTGCGTGTGTTTGTATCTTTACCTTGCATTAGAGTTGTGTTCATCATGTTCATCGCGTGTTCCTCACTCCCTGCCTCGAATCTGTGAAGATCGACCCACTCCAAGGGTAAATCCACAAGGAGACCCATGATACATTGCAAATGTATCTATAATTTTTGATGTTCCATGCTTGGTTTTATCCACTTTCTTGTGTTTTGCTCCAACTTTGGAGTACTTTTCATATGATTTCTTGGACTAACCTTTTAACAGAGCCATAGTGCCAGCTGCCTATTTTCTGCTGTTTTTGGTTCCAGGAAAGTCAGAAAATGAATATTCTCGGAATTGGACGGGACAAAAGCCAAAGTGCCTATTTCTCCGGAAGTCATCAAGTGCCAGAATTCAAGACGGAGAGGGGCCAGAGGGCGGCCACACCACCTGGCCACGCGGCCAGGCCTGGCCCGTGCCAGGGGTGGTGTGGCCAGCCCAGGCACCCCCTCGGCCTCCCCTTCCGACTATAAGATGCCCTCGGGACGAAAACCCTAAGTACCCGATAAAAAATCCACGAAAGAGTCTATAGCCACCGTCATCTCCATCCCTAGATCGGGAGGGATCTGAAGCTCTTCCCGGCACCCTGTCGGAGAGGGGATTTCACCCTGGAGGCCTTCTTCATCACCATGCAAGCCTCCGGTGTGATGCGTGAGTAGTTCATACTTGGACTACGGATCCATGTAGTAGCTAGATGGCTGGTTCTCCTCCTTTGTGCTTTCATGTCTAGATCTTGTGAGCTCCGTTCATGATCAAGATCATCTATTTGTAATTCTGCATCTTGTGTTTGCAGGGATCCGATGGATATTGAGATGCTATTTCAGATTGATTATTGATTCTATCATGTCTTTGTTATTTGTGATCTTGCATGCTTTCCGTTGTTAGTAGCTATCTTGGCCAAGTAGATGCTAGCAACTCCAAGAGTTAGTATTTATGCTCGATAGTGGGTTCATGCCTCCGTAACTGGGAAGTGACATAAATCTCTAAGGTACTAGATGTGTTGTTGCTACTAGGGAGAAAACAACAATCCTTTGTTCATAGAACAATCGTATTGTTTACTTTACACGCAGTTCGTAAAGCAATAATCTATTGCTTGCAACTTAATACTGGAGGGGGTTCGGATGATAAGCTGAAGGTGGATTATTAGTCATAGATGCAGTTGGATGGCGGTCTATGTATAATGTTGTAATGCCCAATCAAGTTCCAAGGGAGTAAAGATGATTAGTATATGCATGTATTGCTTTCTCGGTGTTTATCAATTTCCCCGCTGTAATTTGTTCACCCGGCATGTTATCTATCTAAGGAGAGCCACCTCTAGTGATCTATGGATCTCGGTCCTCTTTCTTTACATACAATCTATAAACTGTTTACTGCTTTGTGTTTACTTTCTGCAAACTTTTACTTCTTTCCATTCGATACGTTTAATCCTTTGTTTACCGTAAAACACGGTGAGATTGACAACCTCATCGCAAGTTGGGGACAAAGTTCTGTGGTTGTGTTGTGCAGGTCTCCACGTTGCTACTAGCACCGGTAGTGCGCCCTGCCAAAGCTCAGCTAGCAACACCTTTGGGGTGTTTCCTTGCTCCTACTGGTTCGATTAAACCTTGGTTTTATAACTGAGGCAAACTTGTTGTTGTGCTCATCATACCTTCCTCTTGGGGTTCCCAACGAGCTCTACATCAACACCGCCATCAAGCATTTTTCTGGGCGCCGTGCATTGAGCCATCAACCCATATCATGTAGGATGTCCACATCATGAGGTCCTCGAGTGTCGTTCTATTGCGTGAACCTCGTCGGGGTGGTTTTCTAATGAAGCCTTAAGGATTTAGCTCATGGAAATTTAGTGTTTAATGGCTCGTCTTGCTAGTCTTCATTCAGGTTAGAGGCATCCAGCTTAAGAGAAGTTGTCTTCACTTGAACCATTGACATTTCTTCTATTCGATGGTGGAGTAGACTCATTGTCTTCATGCATCCTTGTGTCCTTGATTTTGGGAGTATTCTGGCCTTCTATGAAGAGTCTTATCATCGGTTTGGTTAGAGGGGTCGAATAAAATAGTTAGTCTATTGGGAATATCGGAAGTTCTAATATACCAAAGGTAAGTGTAGTTAGATCTTCACTTATTGTCTTGGTTAGCCAGTCTTGGGGTTTCTTGTGGATGCTGCGGATCCTTCGGTGGTAGACTTCTGGCTTCACAGGACTCTTGCTATTGTCAGCAAGTGAATAATAGCATGTAGTGTTGGTGACGAGTCTTCAGATGGGAGTTTGACAAATTATGCCGTCCTGTTGGGAAGACGTCTTCAAATGGTTCTAACTTGATGATGTCGAGGTCATGGTTTCTTGGGATACTCTTCCTCTCATAATTCCTAGGTTCATATGGATCTTGTTAAAAACAAATAACAGGGGTGCCTGAGTTACTAGGGGGTATCGATCCTCGAAACACATTTTACTTGGGTCAATCAAGCATAGACACATACCTACAAGGTGAACAGAGCTATGGAGTCATGAAGTTCTTCCTCATCTAGGAAGCACAAGTAGCACACAACAAGCAACACATTATACACTTAGGCAAGAAAACACGGCCTACTATAGGGACCAAGAGTTAACTACTCGCGATATGGGGAAATCCTATCTTAGTACTGGTGATCCTAGATATCACTATTATCATGGTCTAGGTAACTATCTTGCATAGGAAGTCTTCACAGTATCATTGGACGCTTCACGATAGTGTAACACTTGATCTCTTCTAACTGTGAGGATTCTGCTAGTACGGTGATCTTTTAGTCTCCTTGTGCTTGTTGGTAGCTGCTTCTCTTCATCTCATCCTCATCGTCTTCATCGGGTTCTAGGTCCTAGTTATTTTAAATCCATAGGTTTAAATTTGGATGAGAGAAAGAGGAAACCAATTTTTGAAATCCTTTAATTTAGAGTAAGATGAGAATTTAGAACTTTTTGAAAATCATTGAGAACTAGTTTTCGAAAGCCGGTGTTTCCAAAATAATTTTCCTGTCTAACAACCATGGTAACTAAGGTTCTTCTATAGTTAGGATGGCTCTGATACCAAATCTGTGGGCCCCCAGATTAATCCTCCGAGAATCCCTACTATGCATACACCAAGATCAGTCTATCGTGTCTCATAACCGACAAGTATCAAAGTAAACATCCATTACTTAAGCGGATACAAGTCATACCTCAAATGCCATTAAGGCTATAGTAATCAACCTCAGCGGATCTTTATCGAAGCGTAGAGCCCGAGCCATGCCTTAACCTACAGGCAGCTGACTAGGAGAATGTCCTAGCTCACATAGTCGTCAATGTCACCTTCTTCTCGAAATCTTACCAAGTTAATAGCCAAGGACCATGCCAGTGAGTACTTTTAATGTACTCGCAAACCACTTTAAGAGAATAATAATAACAAGAGGATATGCAATATGGATATAGTAGAAGGAGAGCTCCATAAGAGGTTCTTTTCTAAAATAGTTTCGCTTGTAGATATAGCATCTACATATCTTTGTTTAAAACTTTTGTAAAACTTTTTGAGAACATTTTTGAAAACTTTTGGAAACACTAGGATTGGGTCACCAATAAGATTCTTCAATCCTGTCATCTCATGACCAAACTCCTTTCCTTCCTTTCCGACCATCTCATGGTCAAAACATTTCCAAGGCCTTTGCTTTTCCGAAATCCTGTTTCAAAACAAAACTAGCACCACTTTATAGTAGTTTTTCCGAAATTGGGTTCAGTATTTTTGGAGTTGTAAAACTCCTATTGTGATTTATCTACTGAAATAACCTTAGATAGAGATGTTTAATTAACCAAAATTTGATAAAGGCTCAATAAAGTTTGATCTCCTAGATTATTATAGGATTGAGTGTACCACATCATAGAGAGTTCTAACTAGGTCAAAACACAATAAATTCCTAAAGTCAGATATGAGCGCTTTTTTGTTATTTTTACTACAGGTAAATCAAGGCTCTACTTGGCATGAGACTAAATCCATTAGGTAGGTACATTAAATATCTACCATAGGAAGTTGGATTTAACCAATTTCGATTTGGTAAACTCCCAAAGAAATTCATTTACTGAATAGGATACTTTTTAGTATGTTCACTGCCAGAAAATAATAAAAACCAGTTTTGGTACGGGCTTGCTTTGCGTGTTAGGGAAAACACTACAGAGCATGCCAAAATTTATGCTTGGGAAAAAATGG
The DNA here is from genome assembly GCA_023614405.1 of Avena insularis. Lineage (NCBI taxonomy): Eukaryota > Viridiplantae > Streptophyta > Magnoliopsida > Poales > Poaceae > Avena > Avena insularis. The sequence goes on along the minus strand of CM042696.1, from coordinate 281,414,606 downwards.
GTATTTTACATTTTCATTTGGATTTAAATTAACAGGCCTAGTGTACAAATCTGGATTTCTATTTTGAAAGAAAAAGGGCAGTAGGGATACTGGGCCAGATCTAGACAGATTTGGGCCACGCGGCGAGCAATCGGCCCACCCGGGTAGGCGACTCGCGCTAGAGGCCCCAAATTCAATTATTAGGTTGGGGACCAGTTGCCAATGAGAGAGGGATGGCGAAGCGGTACCCGTCCGCATCGGCCACTCAATTAAGAAGTGGCGGAGGGCTGTGGGTCGTCTTCCTCATGAAGTCTGAGGAGGAAGGGGAGAAACCCTAACTGAGGACGGGGCATGACGGGCCAGCTCACCTAGGTACCAGGAGCAGCTAGGGAGGGTCCAGGGCGACGTGGCACATGAAGACGGAATCAGGAGTTTGCGGGGGGAGAGGGTTTGGCGCCGGTACATTGCTCGCATAGGAGCACCAACGACGCACGTTTAGGAGTTCGCCGGGGAGCACTTATGAGACTACTGAGAGGAAAAAGAGACGCATGGTTAGCTAGAGGAGGCCTAGGAGATTTCAAAACAAGAACATTCAGAGGCAAAAAGGGCGGGGAAGAGAGCACCCGAGCCAGATCTTTCCCGAGGCAAAAGTTCCTTTCATTGCTTCTTCGGCCTTGGACAGAGCAAGGGGAGGGAGTAGAGCGCGGGGGTGATAAGAGGAGATGGTAGGAAACAAATGATGGGCGAAGGGGTCATTGGGGTGGCCTCTAGCCTTTTATGTAGATCACCATGGTACAAAGTGTTGTGGTTGGTCATGATTGAGGTTTCCTAGGATGTATGCCAAAGTTGGCTAAAAATGAGGGTGTATAGCAGAATATTAATTAGCTTCACAAACCATGGGTTTTAAAAGCACAGAGCTCCCATTGGAGCAAGTCAATTATGTATGGATAGACCTTCATGAGTAGAGCACTCTCATGCAAAAAGTTGGTCAGAAGAAGTTAACATGGAGACGTGAGCTTCTTCCAAAATAGGCATGTTGGTAAGATTTACAGAAAAAAATATTATTTTCTTGCTTTCAAAACCATCAAGAACAAGTGGTTTAATCGATGGTCTAGCCAAGGGAAAGTGTGGGACTTGGAAGTCCTTAAGATGGTTTACAAGATGGTTCAAGTGCATTCTCAAAAATGCACAAGGGTTGAGAAAGAGGGAGCCTTAAAGAGGTCATTTTTAGCAGATTTGGGGTTTTTGACTAGAATACAAGAGTTAATGTTTTTGGTTTGTTGCATGGTTCCAAATCATCATAAATGGTATGATATTTTAGTGTAGATTGAGTTGAAAGGATCCATGCTTGATATTGGTCTTCATTTACTTGGAAGCTATGAGAAAGGATTAGCTCTAGGTTGATCTGGTTAAGGGGATTAGAGGGTCACTTTAGTGACTAGGGATCAGATCCAACTTGTAGACTTGGTTATGGTTTGTATTTTTGATTTAGCTTGATCCTAGAGGATGAGCTCCTAGAGTGGATCACTCTAATTCCTAAGCAAACAAGTCAAACATCATATCAAGGAAATTCATCTTACTAGCAAAACAAACTAGTGCTAGGGTTACCATCAAGCCTAGTTCGAGGTAAGGTTGAGTATTTTGAGAGATTGGAGTTTTCTAGAAGGTAAGATTACTTGGTACCTCTACCAAGAGTATATTTTAAAAGCTTTATAGAAGGTTTTAGAAAACATAGAGGTGAGCATAGTTGGAAGTTCTCTCTTGAAAAAATAAGGAGATTATATCATATAGATCTCCATAACTTTCGTAATAGTAGCTAGGAAAATAATTGTTGTTGCAAAGGAATCGTGGCTTAGGTTTTTGAAATGCCAGAACATTCAAGAATATGGAAAATAAGCCAAGACTATTTTATGAAATAGCTTTTGTCAAGTGAGGGTTTGGTAAGGAGTATCTCATCTGCTACACATTCACATGCACAAGTACAAACAAATAACAAGCAACACTACATGACTAAACAAGAAAAAGTTTTTGTTCCCCTTGATTTTTGCATTCTTGACAACTAATGAGGGTTGCTGAAAGTGGGATGTTACATTGCAGTGCCAGTTGGTGAAGTTATACCCATTGTCTTGCAGTTTTTCTTTCTCAAGGAATGCGTTAAAATTGAATGTAGGGGGTGCCATGATCTACAATGTATTTGCAAAGACTATTTAGACTAGGTTTAAAATAGATAGAGTTCAAGTAAAATTATAAAATTACTTATAAGATCTCCCACTCAAAATGACATCCCTCTAGTCATTTTAGTGATTACACGAACCAAATTCACTACGCCACGACCGATTATGACGAGTGGTGGCGTAGCTCCAATGGCGAGCATCGTATGGGCATCATATCATCCATATGACTCGTGCTTTACCTTTTGGTTCATGTTCCAAGGCCATGTTTGTACATGCTAGGCTCGTCAAGCAAGAACCTTAGTATTCGCGTGTGTAAAATTGTCTTGCACCCGTTGTGTGCGAACGTAGAATCTATCACACCTGATCATCATGTGGTGCTTCGAGACAACAAACTTTCTTATCGGTGCATAATAAGGAAGAACATATTATTATCTTGATATTAAGCCGGAGGGATCATCTTATAATGCTACCGAGGCAAACAAATACTACCAAGGCTATCAAATCAATGCAAAATAAGATGCATCAAAGGATAAACATTGCATGCATATATAATGTGATATGATATGGTCCTTCTGTTGGGCCACGCAGAGATAAACAAAACTTTTTTCCTTAACACGGTACATCCAAGATCCAGCTCAGGTTATAGGCCGCGAGATTATCGCTAGACACGCAGATGCGGAAGTTGATGTAGCACGTCGAAGCAGTGCCGAACGATCCACGGACAGCCCTCCAAATCCCACGAACTCCTTCGTCAGATCCCCACGAGCTTCCCCGTCTCCAGCGCCGCACGTGCAACGCCTCTACCAGTATCCACACATACAGGAAGGAGCTTCGGATAGAGGATTGCTAGATCCCGTCTAGCCCGAAATGGAAGTGGAGAAAGTGACCGCTAGGTCAGAGACTATCCCTTGTCACTCCACTTATATACACTCCTGGTTGGGCTCAACGCTTGAGGCCCATCTAGGCTGTACTCCAATCTCCATATGGATCTATTCCACATGGGCTCCTTAACCTTAAGTGTGTGACCTTGTAGGTTCACGTACACCTGGACATGACATGAGCTACTCCTCCAAGTATCCCGTCATGGCTTTGAGTCCAACTCTCCCATGAACAGTCGGTCTCAAGTCGATAGATGGTAGCGGCCTCTAGAACGATGTGCCAACTCCCAAGTGTCATAAAGTCAGAAGACGAACCTTCAATGTGAATTTCGTCAAAGTCCCTTTGCCTCACGATATATCTTTCAAGCTATAGGCAAGTAGTTGATGTCCCTTAAATAGCTTAACTCACTTCTCGTACCGTGATATGTGATTCACTGGACTAACTCTTAGTCCGACTCTTCAGTTAACACTTAACTGAGTAGCGCATGTCCATGCTTCCGAATCATATCACACTAGAGGGCCCAGAGAATATCTCTCCATTACAGAGGGGCATATCCCTTCTTGGTAATCCACGCCACGCAGCTTGCTTCACAACCAACTGGAACTCTACCTTTATAACTGCCCATTTATGGAACAGCGTTTGATAGAACCTAAGTTGGCGATCCACAACTCGGATCATGCAATCAGCTCAGGTCGAAGGATTCCATTGCTTGAGACTGCAAATGACAACATGCTCGTTGCATCTCAAGCGTAGGTCAGGCTACTCGCTAAACTCTTTAGCCGAATTAGTGTAAGTCGGAATAGCATCACCATGCCCATGACAAGTGGAACCGTGTCATCAGCCGACTTGCACATTGGTCTAAGTTGTGTGTCCAGCACAACCTCAACGACCAAGGACAATTTAATATGAACAATCATGAATACATAGTTCCACAACTGAATCACGCATTCAATGATATATATCTGATGTTCATACAAGGACAACTTTACTTTATGAATACTTTGGGAAACATCATCAACCATGATTCCCTCTAGGGCATATTCCCAACAGTGTCCCACTTGCACTAGAGTCAATCATCCGACATCACATGTCTAGGAATCTAATGCCCATGGCTCTTACGTGTGCCTCATGCTTAGGCTGTGGAAGTGGCTTTGTCAACAGATCTGCAACATTTGCATCTGTGTGTACCATGCATAACTTGATAGCACCATGTTCCACGAACTGGCGAATCAGGTGGTATCGCATGAGTATATGCTTGTTCTTCTAGTGTTGTCTGGGTTCCTTGGCTTGTGCAATAGCACCATTGTTGTCACAATACACGTTTAACGGATTAGACGAGCCCTGAACCACACCAAGATCAATCAAGAAGTTCCTGATCCAAATAGCTTCCTTTGCTGCCTCCGAGGCAGCAATATACTCAGCTTCTATTGTAGATGCAGACACGGTCTCTTGCTTGGAACTCTTCCAGCTCACAGCCCCTCCGTTCATAACGAACATGTACCCAGATTGCGAACGAGAATCATCAGACTCAGTAGGGTAACTCGCATCCGTGTAACCCCTTACACTGAGTTCAACCTCACCTCCATAAACTAGGAACACATCCTTAGTCCTTCTCAAGTACTTAAGAATGTTCTTAAATGCTGCCTAGTGGATTTCTCCAGGGTCAGCCTGGTATCTTCTCACAACACTTAGAGCATAGGAAACATCCGGCCTGGTACAAATCATGGCATACATGATGGACCCGACTGCCGAAGCATACGGAATCACACTCATCCTACTTCACTCATTAGTCGTCGAAGGACACTGAGTCTTGCTAAGTCTTATGCCATGGGACATCGGTAAGAACCCCTTCTTAGACGATTCCATGTTGAACTTCTTCAACACTTTGTCCAAATATGTACTTTGGCTCAATCTAAAGAGCTGCCTGGATCTATCTCTATAGATCCTGATTCCTAGTATATAAGTTGCCTCACCCAAGTCCTTCATTGAGAAACTCCTTTCCAATGATTCCTTGGTTTCTTGCAACATCTGGACATCATTTCCAATCAATAATATGTCATCCACATATAAGATCAGAAAGTTTACGTTGCTCCCACTAAACTTCTTGTATAAACAAGAATCATGATCACTCTTGATGAAGCCAAACGATTTGACTACCTCATCAAAGCGAATATTCCAACTCTGAGATGCTTGCTTCAATCCATAAATGGATTTCTGAAGTTTGCATACCATGTTAGCATTACCCGGATCGACAAAACCCTCTGGTTGTATCATATACATGTCCTCGGTTAATTTTCCATTAAGGAAAGCCGGTTTGACATCCATCTCCCATATCTCATAGTCGAAATAGGCTGCTATAGCTAACATGATCCGAACTGATTTAAGCATCACTACGGGTGAGAAAGTCTCATCGTAGTCAACTCCTTGAACTTTCCGGCACCCCTTCGCGACAAGCCATTCTTTATAGATAGAAACGTTTCCATCCATATCAGTTTTCTTCTTAAAGACCCATTTGCACTCGATGGGTCTTGCACCGTCTGGCAGATCAACCAAGTTCCAAACTTGATTATCATCCATGGACTTTAACTCGGATCTCATGGCTCCAAGCCATGACTCAGAATCAAACCCACCATCACTTCCGAATAAGTTGCCGGCTCATCACTGTCTAACAGTAATACATCACGAACACTTCGCAATATTGCCGATCTTCGCAGTGTAGGTGCAGCTGCCGGCTCAGCTACCACGACTGGCTCAGCCTCCAAGCCTTTACCAAATCGCTACTGACTGGTTCCTCTCGAACTTCTTCGAGACCAAGACTCCTCCAACGACTTCCCCAAGAAACTCTTTCTCAAGGAAGACACCATTCCGAGCGACAAACACTTTGCCCTCTTCTCGGTTGTAGAAGTAGTAACCCAAGGTTTCCCTTGGATACCCAACGAAAATGCACTTATTCGACTTGGATGTAAGCTTGTCTGATTGAAGTCGCTTCACAAATGCTTCACAACCCCAAATCTTAAGAAAAGACAAACTTGGCTTCTTGCATGTCCACATCTCATGTGGTGTCTTCTCTACCAATTTTGATGGTACTCTGTTTAGTGTGAACACCGTCGTTTCTAGACAATAACCCCAAAATGATAAATGTAGATTTGTCCGACTCATCTTTGATCGTACCATGTCCAACAAGGTTCGATTCCGCTGTTTCGACACACCGTTCCTTTGTGGTGTACCCGGCGGAGTGAGCTGAGGAACTATTCCACAACTCTTCAGATGGTCATCAAACTCATGGCTCATGTACTCGCCTCCTCGGTCCGACCGAAGAAACTTTATTTTCTTGCCGAGTTGATTTTGTACTTCATTCTGGAATTCTTTGAACTTTTCAAAGGCTTCCGACTTATGTTTCATCAAGTAGACATATCCATATCTACTCAAATCATTAGTGAAGGTAATGAAGTACTCATAACGACCCCTGGCTATCGCGCTCATTGGACCACATACATCACTATGTACTAGTCCCAACAAGTCATACGCCCTTTCACAACTCCTTGCAAAAGGTGTCTTGGTCATCTTGCCTACAAGGCAGGATTCGCATGTTTCGAATGACTCCAAGTCAAACGAAGTTAGGAGTCCATCATCATGGAGCTTCTTCATGCGTTTCCAACTTATATGACCAAGTCGACAGTGCCAAAAGTAAGTCATATTCAGATCATTTGGTTTCAACCTTTTCACATTTATGTTATAGACCGACCCGCCATCAAGATTCAAAATAAATAACCCGTTCTAAACGGGTGCAAAGCCGTGAAACATATCATTCAAATATAAAGAACAACCATTGTTCTTAATACTAGACTCATATCCTTGTCTCATCAAACATGAGGCAGAAACAATGTTTCGACTAAGCACTGGAACATAATAACAATTATTTAGTTCCATTAAGAATCCTGAAGGTAAATGAACTTGCATCGTGCCGACTTCCAGCGCAGCAACTCTTGCTTTGTTGCCGACCCGAATGTCAACCTCGCCTCTTGCTACGCCCCTAGTTCTTACCAGTCCCTACAACGAGTTGTAGATATGAATGACTGATCCGGTATCATATACCCAAGAACTACCGGGTGCATCCGCAAGATAAAGGTCTATAACATTGCAAACAAGTGTACCTGAGTTGGAAGTCACACCTCCACTCTTGGCTTTATCCGCCAAATACTTGTTGCAATTCCTCTTCCAGTGGCCATCGACTTTGCAATAGAAGCAAGCGGAACCGGCTGAAGGAGATGACTTAGTCCCTGACGAAACGCTTGGGATCTCATCCTGAGCATTACCTCCTGACTTAGCCTTCTTCTTCTTAGTCCAAGAAATCTTCTTAAACTTAGCCTTATTCTGTACCACCAACACTTGGCTAGTACCTTTCTTGAGATCAACCACTGCCTTCTTAAGCATCCTATGTAACTCAGTGACCTTCTTATCCATACCATGCATGTGGTAGTTTGATATGAACTGACCATACACACTAGGAAGAGAGTTCAGAATTATATCCGTAGCGAACTCTTTGCTAATGGGGTAGCCAAGCCTTTCCAGAGACTGCACGTAACCAACCATCTTGATCACATGCGGACTTAGTGGATCACCATCCCTAAGCTTACAACTCAGCAAAGCTTGAGAGACTTGATACCTCTCGGTCTTTGCCTGAGCCTGGAACATGCTTTTGATGCTTTCGATCATATCGTAGGCCTCAACATTCTCGAACTGCTGCTGCAAGTCCGTTTCTATGTGAGCAAGCATAAGACAGCTAATTTCTGTAGACTCAACATTCTACGATAGGAATTGGTTGCTGCGACACTCGCTTTCTCATCTGACACATCTGGAAGCGGGTTGTCTAGAACATGGTCCCTTTTTTCTTGTTTGAGAACAATTCTCAGATTATGATACTAGTTGGTGAAGTTTGTCCCATTAAGTTTATCTTTCTCTAAGATGGTCCTCAAAGCAAAACTGGACAACTAAGGGAGACTGCTACTAGGTGCCATTATCTACAATAGAAATATGCAAAACACTTAAGACAAGTATTCATAAAAGAGCAGGCGTATTAAACATTTTAATACTCATGCTCCCACTAGAACCAACATCCCCTCGACGGTTACTTAGTGATTCAGGATCCTAAATAAGCAAGCCGACTAGTGATCTTTAGCATCACAGCTAGCCGTCAAGTGATCTAGGTAGGCAACTCCTTGCCAATCGCATCTCATGCGACTCCTGTTGGTTGGGTGGCATCTCATGCCCCGGCTCTTGACCTCCCTCTCCCCAAGCCCCACAACCGGTGTGATAGAGCCGTCTAGCTTACCAAGTGCTTCCGCTGTAAGAGTCCGACTTGAACCCATCTAGTCGAAAAGAATTGTCAGCACCTCCATTTCATGAGCCCACTACCAAGAATGTCCAACTTGTGATGGTGCAGCACTGGCGGGGAGATCAACTAGACCTTCTTTGAGGGATTAAAGTTTAACCACTATCTCATAGAGGTAAAACTAGAGACATAACAATCACACAAAATAATCCAATTATAATGTGTAATGGTATGGCTCCCTTCATGGCGATCTCCATCTCCATGAACCTGTTCATCATGCCTTTGGATGCAGTGTCCTTCAAGTCCTCCAAACATGCTGCACTAGCACTAAGGAATATACAAGAAGATGGCATCTCATGCCGACACGCAGGTCATTTTACAATAATAGTGATAGCACTTTGGCTCCAGCCGGCTGACAAACTCGTGATACACAGATCACGTATGGATTACACACATCACATGCACATAAGCCATACCATTCACAATTTCCTGCAAAAACAAGTTATGCATAGATATGATATCTACCGGCGTTGTGAACCTCGCAATGACATCTAATGCGCTACGACAGGGCGAAGCTGGGTATCCAATCTGACCAATCGCATTGATCATCCGCACCTGATCTTCCATGCACCCCCGAGTGTGATTGATCCAATCAATCTTGCACAAAACTGATCTATCTCACGGATCGACCATCGAAACCCTAAGTGGATCCTATGCACCACCTCGTGCATATCACATACGCACAAATCTAGAGCCTAAAACCAGAAGCTTTCACTCTGATACCACTGTTGGGCCACGCAGAGATAAACATAACTTTTTCTCTAACGCGGTACACCCAAGATCCAGCTCAGGTTATAGGCCACAAGATTACCGCTAGACGGGTAGATGCAGAAGTTGATGTAGCATGTCGAAGCAGTGCCGAACGATCCACGGACAGCCCTCCGAATCCCACGAACTCCTTCGTCAGATCCCCACGAGCTTCCCCATCTCTAGTGCCGCATGTGCAACTCCTCTACCGGTATCCACACATACAAGAAGGAGCTTCGGACAGAGGATTGCTAGATCCTGTCTAGCCCGAAATGGAAGTGGAGAAAGTGATGGCTAGGTTAGGGACTATCCCTTGTCACTTCACTTATATACACTCCTAGTTGGGCTCAACGCTTGAGGCCCATCTAGGTTGTACTCCAATCTCCATATGGATCTAATCCACATGGGCTCCTTACCCTTAATTGTGTGACCCTGTAGGTTCACGTACACCTGGACACAAAATGAGCTACTCCTCCAAGTATCCCATCATGGCTTTGAGTCCAACTCTCCCATGAACACTCGGTCTCAAGTCGATAGATGGTAGCGGCCTCTAGCAATACGTGCTAACTCCCAAGTGTCGTAAAGTCAGAAGACGAGCCTTCAATGTGACTTTCGTCCAAGTCCCTTTGCCTCGTGATATATATCTGTTAAGCTATAGGCGAGTAGTTGCCATCCCTTAAATAGCTTAACTCTCTTCTCGTACCATGATATGTGATTCACTTGACTAACTCTTAGTCCGACTCCTCAGTTAACACTTAACTGAGTAGCGCATGGCCATGCTTCTGAATTATATCACACAAGAGGGCCCAGAGAATATCTCTCCATTACGGAGGGGCAAATCCCATCTTGGTAATCCACGTCACGCAACTTGCTTCACAACCAACCCGAACTCTACCTTTATAACTGCCCATTTACGAAACATCGTTTGATAGAACCTAAGTTGGCGATCCACAACTCGGATCATGCAATCACCTCAGGTCGAAGGATTCCATTGCTTGAGACTGCAAATGACAACATGCTCATTGCATCTCAACTGCGGGTCAGTCCGACTCGCTAAACTCTTTAGTCGAATCAGTATAAGTCGGAATAGCATCACCATGCCCATGACAAGTGGAACCGTGTCATCAGTCGACTTGCACATTGGTCTAAGTTGTGTGTCCAGCACAACCTCAACGACCAAGGACAATCTAATATGAACAATCATGAATACATAGTTCCACAACTGAATCACGCATTCAGTGATATATATCTGATGTTCATACAAGGACAACTTTACTTTATGAATACTTATGGAAACATCATTAACCATGATTGCCTCTAGGGCATATTCCCAACACCTTCGCGCATTTAGTCTCCATCTTGTGCGTCTTGGTAGGATCTAAATCATTCCTACAACGTGTTACCAAGGTCCATGGCACCACCACCATTGTTGTTCTCCACTAATCTTATTACATGGATTTCCATTTTCCAGCATTAAGGCCATAAAATAAAATAACCACCATATGGCTCATGCCGCTTGTTTTACAATAAAACACATTGCATACAACAATCTTTGTATCATAGACCATATCACATCACATGACCTGCAAAAATAAGTTAGATGCCTCTAATTTATTTTTTCATATTTTACATGGCTTTGGGCTTTCTAGGAGATAACCGCTCTACCTACGAAAATTCAGCCACAATGTTGATAATCAAGTTATTTGCAAATCGTTGTAAATTATATCAAGATTATGTTGGGAGAGACAGATACCCTCTGATCCACTTATGCAATACGAGTTGCATGTCAAGCATGGGACAGGTCTCATCTGCGAGGACATGTAAATTTAGTCCAGACCGCTTCATCCCAACATACCACCATGATCAAAATTTATGCAAGTATGAAACAACAAGACTATGAATGCCCACATCTATATGTGTTCTAACTGTACAAAGCATCTACTCATAAACATGGCTATGATACCATGGATGGGGTTATTTGCATAGAAAACAAAAATTTCCTAGGGTTGCAACCACCAAGATCATATCTAGGAGATACATGTAGATTTCAAGTGGACTCACCCTCGAAGACCGTTACGCGGGATAACATTCCCGCAAACAAACATGAGAATGTACACGACCATCCTCAAGGACACGCAGATGATCAACACCATAAGAGGCAGTGCCTCTGTAATTAGTCACACGTACGGTGTGCTGACGACTCTCGAACCCTCGCTCCAGCCGGGAAGCAGAAGTAGCGGATCCCCGGGAACTCCAACAGCGCTACGCCATGGTAGAAATGGTGGAGAGGAATATATCGAGCAGGGCTTCTCCTAAGCACCTTTTCTAGTGGCATTGGACAAGGCTAGCAAGAGGGAGAAGATTCCAACACAAGGGCATATGAGAGAATGGGCAAGTGAGTGTGAGAGAGGGGGAGGTCTCCACCTCCTTTTATAGGAGGGAGCAATCCCCTCACATGGATGGTGGCTAAGAGGGTGCCCTCTCCCTTCCTCTTATTCATGTGGGTGGACACTCCATTCACATAATTTCAATCTCCACTTTCTCCCATTTATTCTCCACTCAAAAACCAAAGGTATTTCCAATAAAGCAATTTAATTCTCTTCTTTTAGTGTAACTCAATTTAATGAACACTTCATTTCATGAGTACTTCATTTAATTAACACTTCATTTAATGAAAACATTAACATTTTGTTTCCTTCTTTTGTTTCGATACCCTGGAACCATTTCGGCATATTCGATAGAACAAATTCCTGTGATGTCCATTATCTTATCATGTGTTCCCTATCCGCTCAATTGCATCGACTAACCTTAAGTGTGTCTCCCTACGGGTTCGATAACTAAGTAGATATGATCGAGACTTCCTCCGATCTATAATCATTAGTGGGATCTGGAGATCCATAATGACTCCCACTAGTTCCATGAAAATCCAATGATCGTCTGAACCTTTTTCGCTCTAATCAAATTCCTTTCGTCTCGCAATATTTTACTTGTTTGAGATTCAATCACTCGGTATCATCCAATCATTGTTTAATCTCGTTCCCTACAAGTAATCTTTTTCTTGTTCTTGTGATATAACACTCTAGTGATCAGATCACTTGCTTGCAAGCTATGTCAATGTGATATCACCAAGAGGGCCCTGAGTATAGATCTCCATCATCTGGATGGACAAATCCCATTCTTGATCCATGAGCCTAAACTAACACATTCATGTACCCGGCGACACCTTTATAATCACCAGTTACGTAGTGATGTTTGATGTAATCAGAGTACCTTTATGGTGAAAGTGATTGACGCGATCGCATGGTCTAATGACATTGAGTTACTACGAATGTGATAGCAATATAAACTTGAGGACATGCTCGTATTGTTACATTTACTCCGGTTGGATGTTTATCATATCATTCGCCAATGATATGACTCTGTTATTAACAAAACCCAATGTTCATGATCAGGAAACCTGTGAGCATCTATTAATCAACAACTAGTATTAAGAGAGGCTTTACTAGGAAACTTTTCTATTTATAAATCTCACACGTATTAATGTTTCCTATTAACACAATTTTAGCATGAAAAATAAACATCTATTATAAACCTCGAATAGGATAATAACCACTTTATTATTGCCTCTTGGGCATATTCCTTTCATTGATATCTTACTCTTGATAGGTCATAAGGTTTTGCATGGCTCCCTGTGACCAGGCGAATATGATGTTTTCCTTCGCAGAAGCATTATGCGATTGCGGAGGATGAGTTAGGAGCATATCCCTGAACCAACATGTGAAATCATAGTTGTGAGCTTTGATTATTTCTCCCTTCATCCTCTGATGGCCCTATCGTGTCTTGATTTCCGACACCAAGGGTATGAGTCCCCCTTTGTTGTTTAGCCAGGGGTGCAACATCCAACGAGCTCGATCAGCGAGCTACACGAACACAATCATAGAGAGAGACACATGGTTTTTTACCCAGGTTCAGGTCCACAGTGAGCGGAACCCTACATCCTACAACTAGCTATTATCTGATTATCACAAGGGTACACTGGTTTCCTTCCCCAAGAAGGTTCACTAGTCTCCAAAACTCTCCTCCTCTAATTCTGACATGGGCCTCCTTTTAGGAAGTTAAGGGGACACCACAGGGGACAGTTCACACGTGTCGGTGTGAGCTCACCCACATGGTGAGCCACGGCCTACAACCTGGCCTAGCAATCTTGCCTTGGCACCGCATGTCACCTGATGCTTGCAGACTGATGTAGGGACGCGTCATGTCAGCCTAATTCCTATCTCCTAGTGATTTATCCGGGTCGGGATGATTCGTGGGAGTTCCTCCAGAACCTAGGAGGACATACCAGTAGATTCCTCCATGTGCCCTCCTTCTCGAGTCGTGGTTCTCTTGTTGTATCTGGGATACCCTAACTCCCATGAGTGCGATAGTAGCCCTCAGGCGCGCTCCAGCCAGGTTGCGTTTGGCTGGGGCCACGTTGTTATCCTGATTAGGCCCACGATCACCATCATAACTTCATCACGTGAGTCACTCCTTGCTTCCTGCAAGGTGTCACGTCGGCCTTGAGATGCGCAATCAGGGCCATCCGTCAATCACTGGCTGGTCTTGATAATAATTGGTAGAAGAGGGTGGGTGGATAGGTTTCCTAGGCTTGGGCCTATAAAGAAATGATATCTGCTGCTCCGCCACTCAACACATCCTCCTTTTACGATTCTCATTTCCCCTCTAGCCTTGTCACGTCATCATGGATCCGATGATGTGCCAAGGATTCAAGGGGTCTTTGACTAGAACTCGATCTGGAGCTCCGGGACGGTGCAAGCCCTCGAGAGCTTGCCTTCTCCCCCTAGCATAGGCTAGCTCAAACTTGAGGCCTTGAGGCTGCTTATGGCTGATGAACACCACGAGAACGGAGCCACCATGCTCTGCTGCCCTAGAATGGGTGTCCGCGAAGGGGAGATGCCCATCTATTGCTGCTTTCTCAAGATAGACATGTTCCCCCTTTTTTGATTTCTTGTTGGACGTGATGCCCTCCTATGCCCCTCACCTTGTGTAGATCCATCCCAACACTCTGCTAGCGTTGGTTGCATTCGTGCATCTGTGCGAACGATTCGTCGGGTGATTCCTTCGGTGGAATTGTTTTGCCATTCCTTTGCTCCTTGGGTCAACAAGAAACCAAGGATAGTAGGCGACGTCACTTTCCGCCCGCGGAACAATCTTTCCAAGAGATACCTCTCTGGGATGTTTGGATCCAAGTGGGAAGAATGGCGAGGCGACCACTGTGTAGTGTGCGTGGACTGCCATTTCCTATGGATGTACGGCCCTTAGGAGGTGGCGCAACCCCTTCCAGGATGGGGAGGCTGAGCTCTCAGGATGCGGACCTGAAGCCTGTTACATACATGATTCAGGCCCTCACAACCAAAGGTTTGACGATGCATGCCATTATTACTGATTATCACATGCGGTGCCTGGTGCCGCTATAGAGGAGGTCTCGCCTGACCTGGACCTACCGAGGTCCTGAAGACCTGATGCGGCTCCACCCTAGGAGGGATCAAGATGTGGCCCGGGAAGTGTATGCTAGCTTGATGAAGGAGCTTCTGTTCCTGACGGCCAGTGGGGACCACCCATAAGGGCTCCTCCCTCTCTTCTTCGACAAGCTCCAGGACAACATAATTAGGGGCCTCCCACCCTTCAATTCAAGGGCCTTGTGGGGGCTGAGGAGTCCTCTTCTGATGTCGGTGATGACATGAGGGCGAGCGAAGCACCCTCGGATGTTAGTGCAGGATTGTCTCCCGCGAGTGGCTCTTCTACGGGGGAATCCTCTCACAAAGATTTTCCCCCGCAAGCCGAGAGCGGGTCTGCTAGAAATGCCACCCTTGCCAATTTCTTCAGCACCATGACCCAATCTTGACTCCCGGAGGGGGAGGCACCACCCTTGAAGGTTGTCATGGCACCCTTGTCTCCCTGGGTCGACCTCAACTCCTCACTGGAGGAACAACCCAACTACCTGGTGGTGGGCCTAGGTCCCCTGAATATTCCTCGCAGGCATTTCCTTTCGGGGTTCGAGGCTCTAAGAGGGCCGACAGGTGAAGTATTTCTTCGCGTTGTTTCTTTGACAATGCACTTGACGTCTCTTGTTTAAAGGTTTGTCTTTTCTCTTCAGAGTCTCTTGCTCTAGATGGAGTCCCCGTGGGGAGGGCTAGCGATCCCCCAACGTCCCTGAAGAGTCCTAACGATGCGTGTCTTATCCCTGAATGGCGGTCGGCGACCTTGCTGATCGGCGAGGCTTGGTCAGTGGCACGTGGGGCGATGTCCGACTATCATGCTAAGAGCCTGGCCCTCCATGCCCGGCTGGACCATGTGGGTGATCAGGTGGCCCCGGGGTGCTCCCTCCCCGGGGTCCTGGAGAGCAGGGTGCCTTCGCCGGTCAGTGAAGTGCGTCGTCAGAAGAGGCTCCTAGGTGATGCAGGGTTCTCGAGGCAATCTTGCCCCAACAACCCTCGCCCTTCTAGAAAGAGGCTTTCTCTACCGGGTCTCTCCCAACCTAATGAGGTGGATTCAACATTTGAAGGTCCAGTTGGACTGGACCCGGGAGGAGGCCGAGGAGGCAATCCAGGCCCTTCGCGAGGAGCGAAAGGTTAGTGATGAAAACTCCACATCCCTCCTCCAGGTGACCTCCAAGATAAACGACCTTTTGGAGTCCCTTCGCCTGCCACTGGTCGAGCCCCCTAGCCAGGGGTCAATGCCATCCTGAATCACTTGTCATCTCTGTTGTCCCGTCTCGAAAGCTTCTAGGCATCAGTAGGCTCGATGATGCTGGAGGTAGGCAAGGAGGTGGCATGCGGCGTAGATCGGGATTTTTTGTCCCGGGTTCACCACCACATCCCCAACTTCGATGCTGAGGTAATCTTCAAGCCCCTAGCCTGGGTAGGAGCTTCCACACTTCCCATAAGGCCATGGGAGTAATAGTGTACAAGGTGGTTGCTTGTCTGCATCGTGAAACGGCTGTTTAAAGTTGCCCCTTCCCTTTGATTTTATGTTTATGAATAAAAGAGGGGAAGCGTTGTGCTTTGCAGTTCTGTAATTCTTACAATGCATAATTGTACCGTATAATAGCCAATAAAAACTTCTTTGGTGTACTCTCATGTTAGGAGCTAGCCTCACTCGGAGTACTTATTGCCCCACGTCTCTCTAGGGGATCTGTTAGCGTGACTACACTATCCATAGGAATAGGAGCCAGGCTCCCTAGTACCAACTATAGTGTGCAGCCCTACCTCGCAACCTATTCGCCTTTTGGTTGGAAACACCCTAGCACTGAGGACCCTGGTCCAGACCTAGGCAACACCCAAGGAGGCGCTCCCTTCTTAAGACGCCGTTCATACGGTTAGGCGCAGGCTGAAGAGTTCTAGCAGCCCAAAAGGAGCACGCCTAAGATGCGGTTTTTTCCTTTTTTGCAAAAGGGCTTATTCGCAGTTTTGCGACTGAACAACACTTATCTTTATGGTCGAGTCTATCGGTCATGCATGACTCCCGCGTGGAACTGACTTCTTTTCCAGAACTGGGATCCAGGGTGCCGTCCTGGATGATCCTCGAAGGGGTTCCTCGCCCGGAGTGGCATTTGGTCCCGGGGATGCTCATTTGACTTAACAGTTCAAGTACTCCACCCCCCACATCGCCTAGTAGCCTCCAACACGAGGCCCCTCCGACGATGAGGCGCAAGGACGGTTTTCCCCTTATGTTTCCTCAAAGGCGTACCCCTATGCGTCCCAAAGCCATGCGTTAGGCGCGATGCTTCCTTCATGAGAGCTCGACTAGGGCGTGCATCCCTTTTATCTTTTTGGTCTCCTCGGAGGGGTGTTCCGGGCATCCCCTCAGCCCACCTCTTGTCTCCATGCGTTCCTCTCCAGGGAGACCTCATGGCAAGGCCTCGGTCATGGTCCCCACGGTCCTCCCCTCCTTGAAAAGGACAATTCATGTTCCTCGATCCTGGCATAGAGATCCACCACATCGAACAGTCCTATCACCATACTTATGCCACAGACTCGTATTTCCCTCTGAAGGAGCGCGTAACGCATTCCCCACTAGAGGGCTCGGATAATGAGCACAGGAGGTGCCTCATGTATGTTGTCGAGGATGATCCTGAACCAACGTAGGTAATCTCGAAGGCGCTCTCCTGGCCGTTGTCCGAGTTCATTGAGGTCATTGAGTGCCCAGGTTTGGGTGCCATCTTGGCAGCCATATCCTATTCCGGGGGCATATGGCCATGCACAAGATGGGCTGCCCTGGCCTCTCTAGGCGATTGGGACCGATGGCACAGGCGGCGGTGGCTTTCCTCTGCTGGCCTCTCTAGGCGGTGCCAAGGTCAGCCATGATCCCATGGCTTCTCCTGAGCCCCCAGTCTAGTCTCCTTATTGCAAGGAGTTCATGGAGGCCCTGGCCATGGCTCCTTGATTGACATGATTACTGGCTGGTGACATCACCAACAAAGGCCGCTTGGGTTGCGCCCCCTACCTGGCACGCCAGATGTCATGTCTTGATTATCGACATCGGGGGTATGAGTCCACCTTTTGTTTGGCCTGGTGGGTGCAACGTCCGGCGAGATCGATTGGTGAACTAGACGAACACAATCATAGAGATAGACATAGGTTTTTTACCAAGGTTTAGGTCCGCAGTGAGCGGATCCCTACGTCATTCAACTAGCTACTATCTGATTATCACAAGGGTACACTAGGTTCCTTCCTCGGGAAGGTTCACTCGATGCCTATAAACTGATGTAGAGGCGCGTAATGTGAACCTGATTCTTGTCACCTGGTGATCTACCCATGTCGGGATCATTTTGGGGAGTGTCGTCGAGTCCTGGGAGGACGTCCCGGCAGAGTCCTCCGCGGGCCCTCCTTCTCGGGTCAGAGTCCGCTTGTTGTATCTAGGATACCCTAGCTCCAACGGATGCGACAGGCATGTCACTGTAGTTTTTCTCAATGAACCTTTTGTGCTTTCCTACCCAAGAAACGACCACTTCTATATGTTGTAGGCGACTAGGTTTGCTCTCTCAAAGTCAGCGCGTCAACCATCAAAGTCCACATGCGTTTCACGACGACCCTCTCGGTGACCCCATGCATTGAGCCTACCAAGGTGCATGTTTACGAGATGTCCAATAGAGTTCTCGATGTCTAGATAATTCATGTAGAAATAGATGCACTCTTTGGCCAGAAAGCCCTTCTCTATGCTTCCATCTAGATGGAACCTTTTGCGAATGTATCCTTTGATGTGTCCATTCATCCTTTTGAACGACATCATGCTATACAGGAACATCGAACCAAGTTGGATGATATCGTCCACAATATTGACCAGGAGATGCACCATAATGTTAAAGAATGCGGGTGGGAAGTAGATATCGAGCTTGCATAGTATCAGCACGATCAACTCTTATAGCATCCCGATCTGATTCACGCCAATCGACTATTGAGAGATGACGTCAAAAAATTTGTAGATCCCAAACAACGTTTCCCGGACGTGCTCATCCATAATCCGTCGTAGTGCAACTGGAAGTATCTTTGTCATCAACACGACATAGTCGTGAAACTTCATCCCACTAAACCTCTGCTTCACCTCATCTGTGTATCTTCTTATCTTGTCCACGTAGCCGTAAGGAAATTCGACTCCTAGGAGGCCCTTGAAAAACTGCTTGATCTCGTCTTGGCTTAGAATGAAGCATGAAGGGGGAAAATAATATTCATTTTTCTTGACCTTTTTACCCTTTCGATGAACTTCTGTCGCCTCCGACTAATCATTGTCATCCTAATCATCATCTAGAGTGCGTCGGCCATGAATATCCTTCATGATTCCCCTAAATATCAAGTCGTGCCTTGCTTTTGGCCCAAATTTGGTCCTATCTAGCATGTTGATTAGGGTGGTGACCAGACACTTGCACACGTTCTTCGTGATATGCATGATGTCAAGGCTATGAGGTGTGTAGAGGAACTTATAGTATGGAAACTCCTAGAAAACATACCTCGTTTTCCATACCTTCAGTTATAGATTATCTTGGCTCTTTCTCTTCTTTCTTGGCTTAGGGCACTCTTTCCAGTTTTTCAGCAAATCATTGATTTCTTCGCCACTCTTCTGATCTAGGATTCCTCGGATCTCGACTATCCCATCAAACAAATATCCATGTTTTCTTCGTGCATAATTCTTGCCAAGTCACCTTCGACGCCCCATGAACATGGTTTTCGAATAACCGGGATCTTTCTCTAGCTAGAGATATGTTGTGTTGTACATGCATCTAACACATGAAGAGAATCCTTGGATCACTTGCACCGAGTAATATACGCAACCAGGATAGTCTTGCATTGTAGTGAGCAATGCGGCTCTCACAGTGAAATAATCTTATGCAACTAAATTGTAAGTATTGGCTCCCCCTTCCCATAACGTGGCTAGCTCATGTTTCAACATGTCAAGATATAGATTGATGTCGATACCAGGTTTATTTGGACCTTGAATTAGCCTACTCATTTGTATGTACTTGTTCTTCATGCACAACCAGGGAGGGAGGTTGTACATCCATACAAACACGGGCACGTGCTATGCGTGTTGCTCTGGCCGCTAAACTGATTGAGTCCGTCGGTGCTCGCACCTAGCATGATGTTCCTTGAATCCCCCCGAATACTAGGAATGTGAGGTCCAATGCTTTCCACTGGCTAGCATTTGAAGGGTGTGTCAGCATCTCGTCCTTTTTGGATCATCATCTTCTAGATTCTTTCTTTCCGCATGCGAGCGCATGAGCTTTGATTCCTTAGGGTTTGTGAAATGCCGCTACAGACGAGGAGTGATAGCAAAGTACCATAACACTTTTTGGGGAGACCACCGAGTATGAGGGACTACTCACTGGCCTCAAGATTGTGAAGGACATGGGTGTCAAGTGCCTGGTCCTTCGTGGGGATTCACAACTCGTGGTTAATGAGATCAACAAATACTACAATTCCTGTGAATGGCCCCATACATGGAAGAAGTCAGAAAGATAGAGTAGCACTTCAATGGGATCCATATGGAGCATGTCCCTCGTGGCTCCAACACCATTTCCGATGAATTATCGAAGATCCCGTCATCACGGGGACACGTTCCCACGGAAATCCTTGTGAAACAGCTACTCAAGCCTTCATCAAGGTGCCCCATAAACTAGCTAGCGAAGAATGTTAGGGAGAACCCTCGGCTCTAGCCATGGTATGTGAAGAGATGGCCGCCAAACCGTGTACCCTCGGGGAAAAAACACCTATCAGAGATTCCCGGGTAAGCCCTCGGTTTTGGTTATTGACATTTTTGGGACCATGTGCCTAGGAGAAAAAATTACCCAATAGAGACCCCAAGGTGAGGCTTCGGTGCCGGCCATCGTATGCGAAGCGATGGTTGTGGATCCATGTGCCCTCGGGGAAGAAAGTACCATTAGAAGATCCTACGGTGAGCCCTCGGTGCTAACCATCATATGTGAAGCGATGGCTTCGGAGTCGTGTGCCCTTGGGAAATAAGACACCAATCTCGGCGAGGGGATCTTCCCCCACAAGCATGCAATCCAAGTGGCGGAGATGTGAGAGCCAGCCTTGGCCACAGACATACTGCAGTATCTCCAGGACCATGAGCTCCCAGCGACTGTGCTGATGCGGAGAAGGTGTACCAACAAGCCAAGATATACACCCTAACCGACAGAGACCTATACCAGAAACGCGAGTCGGGTGTTAAGCTCCGCTGCATATCTCAAGAAGAAGGAAGCCAACTCCTTGTAGAGGTTCACGAGGGAGAGTGCTCGAGTCACCTCACCTCACGGGCCTTGGCAGGGAAGGTGTTCCTTCAAGGGTTCTACTATCCAACAATGTTATCATACGCTGCATACCTGGTCAGAACCTACAACGCCTGCCAATTACACGCTAGAGACGTCCATCACGCTGCTCAAACTCCCTAGACCATCCCCCTATCATGGCCCTTAGTGGTATTGGGGATCGACATTGGTGGACCCTTCCCACTAGCAGTGGGAGGGGACCAATACCTATTCGTCTCCATCAACAAGTTCACCAAGTGGCCGGAGGTGGATCCCGTCTAGGATATCACCTCCCAAGACGCTATGAAGTGCATGCGGGGCATCGTGTGCCGCTTTGTCATGCCCAACCGGATCATCACTGACAATGGCTCCTAGTTCACCAGCAGTGCCTTCGTCTCCTACTACAACAACCTCGGCACCAAGATTTGCTATGCATCGGTGGATCAGCCTCGATGCAATGGGAAAGTGGAGGTCCTCTGGGGGATCAAGGTCAAGACTTTCAATCTACTCAAGGCTAGCAGGTGGAACTAGATTGAATACGGACCACTCCAAGTAGAGCCACCTGGGAAACCCCATTCTCCCTAGTCTATGGGGTGGAATTGGTGTTTCCCTCTAAACTTCAATACGGATCCCCATGGGTATGAGCTTACGGAGAGGTCGCCTAGGGGGACCAAAGAATCGATGATGTCAACTTTATCGAAGAGGTTTGAAACTTGGCTGATGTGCCTATAGATTGCTATCACCAGAGCCTGGGCCTCTACCATAGCCGTCTGGTATGACCTCGGAGAATAGAACAAGGCGACTTGATCCTTCGTCGGGCACATCTCGGGAAGGGCATCAGAAAATTGCAGCCAAAGTGGGAGGGCCCCTTCTGGGTAGTTCGAATCTCCAGGGCTGGAGCGGTCTGCCTAGACACCAAAGAGGGTACACCCATGGAAATATCAAGCACTTACACAAGTACCATCTCCGCAAGTTCTACCCCTAAGGAACTCCATAATAAGTTTGTGCTCTGCCGAGTTAGTTGTGTTGTGCATGGATCTTGGCAGGATCACCCGTTATTAATCGCTTGCTTCCTTGATGGATCACCATGGCAACAGGCATAGTCAGGCTTGCACGTAGTTGGTTTCCACTGGTATTCAAGCTAGCATTAGAGCAGAAATGCTTGGGGGCTTCCCCCGAGCACCTAACTCATTGTGCGTTGGTTGGGTCCCATAGCACAAGCAATGTATCTAGGATCGCCCTTGTTGATGAATAAAAATGAAGTCGTTTTTCATGCACTCATTTTTCGTTATCATTCACCCGGGGGCATTATGTTAATGGAGAGTTGTGTTAATTTGTCTTTTGCGTAGCTAAGGGTTAACCCCTTTAGATATCACCACCACAGTCATCCACTGCAATAGGAAAGGAAAGAAAGTGGAGCCTCTATATAGGTTCCCGGGCACAAGATAAGTACCTTGTACATTAACAACAAAAGTACAAAGCTTTGGCAAAAGAAGAGGTAGCTACTTTCTCCTACATTTTACATACCACTTGCTTTGATACGCAGACTCGTCTTCTACACCCGCCAAGGAGATTGAAATCCGGCGACGGGGGCTGAACCCTTCATCGGTTCAAAGTCTCATCTCATGGAAGTACTCAACACGATGATGGTTTCACTCAACACCTTGATAGAGAATTCCTCTATGCCATTGTAAGTGAAGAAGAGCACATCCCCTTCTAAAGGCATTGTGTCTCAACGAAGCGAGTCTAGACTCTCCCAACACACATGGTCCCACCTACTCGCTGACATGGGTATGACTTATCGGGTTCCCATAATTGGTATACATGGTACGTACTTAAACTACGGCCCACAAGATCCACAAGGAAATAGGAGTCCTGGAAGCATCCGAGGCTTAGGAACCGAGCGTGTTTATCAAGATAGAAGTCCCAACCGACATAGTCATATAGTTGTAATGAAAATTGTAACCGATCCATGTTTGACTCTGAGACCTAGTGTGGCATCCCGCTCAAACCACTACTAGAAAATCGCGTGATGTTTTTATTTTTCTATGCATCGTCATGACCGCATGCTCATGTCACCATGCCACATTGCATTTGAGCATCGTCATGTCATCATGCATTTGTTGCCTAAACTATTTTCCAAAAGCCTATCTGTGTTTTCTAAATACCCCCCTCTGTATTTCAAATTTAAAACCTCAGACCTCTGGAGTATTTTGTTTGTCTAAACTATTTATTAAATCTTATATTAAAAATAAAATAAACTTTTTTAAAATAACAGTTGCTTTGGGGGAGGCAGCCGGCTAGGCCAAAAGGCCCAACCAGCTACCTACAACCCGACCCAGCCCAAACCAAAACCACCTAGAAACCCTATACCCTAACCTACACTCAGCCGCCCCACCGCTTGCCGCCAACCCGACCCTACCACGCTATTTAACCCCAGCAAGAGCCCACCTGCAGTGCGACCTACCTACCCACGCAGACGCCCAGCAGCCACGTCTCCCCACCTGACCCTATTACGGTACACGACTCGGTCACGCACCGTGACCCTGCAATACTGCGACCCCCGGCCCCACCTCTCCATCCCTGCTCGCTCGCACGTCCCTGCCCCACACAGAAACCGACAGGCAACCACCCCACCTCGTCCTCCCTCTTCCCTCAATCGATCCGCCGCCGCCCCCTCGATCCTCCTCTCCTCCTCTTTGCAGGGAACCGCCACCCCGCATCCCGCCGCATCCTCTGCCTCACCCGTCGCTGTCGAGAAGCTCCTCTACTGCATCAAGCTCCGCCGTCGCCCGCACGGTAGCCGCCTCCGTCGATCCCTCGCCATCCGCCTGTCCGCCGCCACCATCGAGCCTCGTCACCGTCCTCTGTGCGACCCCGCACCGTCGGCAACCCTGCCTGCGGCGTCGACCGTTCCGCGCGACCCCGCCTCCCCAAGCTCCCTTCCCCCGTCGCCGCCTGCGCCCTCCTCTGCGCCACTCGAGCCCCGCCGGCCCTAGCGTCTTCCTGCCGACAGGATCCAGGCGAGCCCGCCCCAGGGCTCCTCTTCTTCGACATCGGCCCCCGCCTCGTCCGCCATCGCCCTTTCCTCTGGCCCGCATGGCGCCGGCCCCGTCCGCGCAGGTCCGCACGCCCTCTGCTCTGTGCGATGCCGCCTCAGCCGCATCTCGGTCGAGCTCCGCGGTCGCCTCTGCTTCCACTACTGCCCGCTGTTGACCTCGTCCACGAGCCTGCACCACGGCCTCAAACCCTGTCATCGCAGGCCAGTCGCGCCCATGCCCGACGTCGTTCATCTTCAACTCTAGCTCGCCATCATCCTCTTCCCGGGTGCCTGCAGCGTCGTCCCAATTGCAGCCTATACTCCGTGTGATGACCCAAACACTACAGATATGGTGGGTTGGTGACTAGGCGTCCGAATTTGGTTGTGGTGTGGAATTGATACATGCAAGTGCAGATGTCTTCTCCTGTTGTTCATGCCCGTGCCAAGTGCTACTGCCCGGGTGCTCCGCTAGTTCTCTGTTCTATCGTGGTCCGAGAAGTTCAGTGTTAATGCTGAAGACCGAGACCAAGGGTTGCGTCCCAAGTCTCCCCTTGACAAGGCCGCCAGCAAGATCTCCGTCATGGAACACCGAGGTCACAGAACTCGAAGACCGCGTTCTCGAATCCGAAGACCGAACCCGAAGACCACAGATGCGACAAGTACTCCTTCCCGGATGCGAGACCCGGATCCGAAGAGCACCAAGATCGCCAACGGAACGCCAAGTTCTTCATCCCAAACGCCAAGACCGACCCGATACGTGGACCCGACAAGATCTTCGCGACGACAAGATCGACACTGAACAGGGCAAATCCGATGCGCCCCCGACGCCAAACCAAGTTCTTCTTCCCGGAACACCAAGCTCTCCTTCTGTTGTCCGAGACCGATCCCGTCGAACCGTTCCCCCCGTCGAACCCTGAGACCCAGACACGAACCCCCGGAACCCAAGATCTTCCGAACCCAGATGTGTGCCCCTAAGCCCCTAATTTTTTATAATATGATATTATCAACTGTCGCATATTAAATTGTTCATACATGCATACATGTCTATGGTTGGGGGCATTATGCCGATTCACCTCATAATTAAATATGGAGTCTATATGCGGGATATCTTTGTCTTATTTCGGACTCCATTTCAATTTGTGTAGCGAACCGATATCATGTTTTGCCTTGTTAAGAAAACATTTAATTTGCGGGGCATCTAAACAACTTGAACCTTCTAATTAATTGTTGGGACGCGGTTCCGCTTATTCTTGTCTAATTGCATCGCATCTTTGCCATGCCAGACATCATACATGTATCATGCCCGATCTTCTGTCGTAGTATTAAATATTGCATCCGGTGTTTCTTCTAGTGTTTGCTTCTTCGCGGATTAGGCCGATGAGTTGATGCGAGTATGACAAGTTCTCTGGACCCAGGCGAGCATTCTTCCCCTTTCTACCTATTTTGCATTTATAGTATTTATATCCTCCTGTTGATCTATTGCTATATGTGTCATGATGCTTTAGTGTTCCGTACCAGATATATCCCTTGCAGCCTTTATATTGCCTTGGACACATCCTATTGCCTGTTGTTTGATAGATAGTCAGTCTTACGAGTCGTAGTCGCTTGCACATGTGCTGGTTCATGTCGTTGTTGTTCCACAGTTGTCGGAATGTTGCCATATGCTTTACGGTGGAGAGGATCATGACTTTAAATACAACTATTAAATTGCTAGATATAACTAATGCAGAGGCATCGGTGGGCAATAGATGTTATTTGGTTTTTCCACGCTCACTTGTGTCCCGTAGGACCCAGAGTACTTGATACCTGTTCCTTGACTATCGCACTATCCGCATATAGGACCATGAATCCCCTTAGCCAGAGCTCGATTCATTTCTTATTTCTTGGGGCCACAAACTAGTTTGGGGTTTTATTACTATATTGTACTTATGCCATGCTTTACCGCTCTATTTAAGATTGTGCATGGAGTACCTGTACTGTTTTGGATCGTGCCACGTTTTCGTGGTATCGACAAGCCCAGTCACACTTTCGGGTTCCCAGTCATTTACAGCCGTCGTCACAAACCCTGGGTCCGTTCCGGATCCGGCCAACTTCGTTGCGGGTAGCTTAGTGGGGTGGCCCCCTGAAAATATTTTATGAATCCTGTGATTGCTTTTTCGTGAAAGCCTCGTTGGGTTTTGAGTTGGTTTTTCCGAGGTTGATCGCGTGTGTGTTGCTATTTGTGCACCCCTGCAGGGTAAATCTTTCTGAAAGCCATGTCCGCGGTTATGGACGACTTGGAGAACAGTATCTCGATCATAGACAAGCATAACTAAAGTAGTGCTATAAATTTGACTTAATATGTGACTAGTAATCAGCTTCACTACAATGGAATGGATAATAAAAATGCCAACAACTGGTGGATCTGTGGTGATCTGTGTCATACTATACCTGCCTAGTAAGTATCGCAACTCTAATGGAATGAAATAAAAGTGCCAACAACTGCTGGGTTGGGATGTCACGTGCTAATTGTATCTGACTAGTAAGTACTGCAACTATAACTAAATGATTAACTAAAACTGCCACTACTTATGCTATCAGGATGACTCTTGCTATCTATATCTGATTAGTAAGTGCTGCAACTATAACGGAATGAGTAAAATTGCCAACTGTGTGAGTTCCTTGGTCCGACTTCCTCGTTTGGTCTCGAGGGGGAAAATACCAGGATGGGTATGTTTGATGTTCGTATCAGGTTGGAACCGAATAGGTCTTTCTTATCTCTCTCTAATAGCCGACAGTTAACCGAGTCTCTATAGGTTGTTTAGTGCATGCTGCGCTGCCGCTTCAGTCCACCATACCTATGTAGGCGAGGGCCGCTGAATTCTAGCCTCGCCGTGTACTGGCCTCAGTACTTACGCTCCTCTTTTTCCCTTCGCCCTTTGTCGGCACCCCTTTTGTTTAGCAGGTACAAGTTCGACATCGTTAGCAGGGTTACCCTTCTGGCTTGGCCTGGGCAGGGTTATGGATGCCATTGGTTATTCTTCAGGGCTCTTAGCCTCATTTGCATCTTGTCCGTACCCGGACGTTGTATTGGTTTCAAGGTGATTTGGATCTTGTAGTGTATATCTGTATTCTTGACTCATGGAGTCGTGTTGTATATATCTGTTCTGTGGGTTCCATTGTGGACTATTGTGTAATGATATTACTTCGTTTTCCACCCGCATGAAAGTGCCTGGTGGGCGTCCTTGAATCGTTTCTATGCGGGTTTGGCAGGAAGCACTAAAATCTTCATAGGGCCGATTCGAGGGTGTTACAGAGTGGTATCAGAGCTCAGCAGTTACGATACCCCACTGGTCCAGCCTGTAGGATAACCTAGCTAACGGCCGATGTAGAGTGTCAAAACTATTTTTGCAAATCGGTTGGATAGATCTGATGAGGTCTACTTTTACTCCTTACCCCTCTGCTATTCTCCTCTTACCTCTGCGTGTTTTAAATCTGCTCTCTTACCTTTCTTCAAGTCCAAGATTTCTCGTTGTTGGGTTCCGTCGTACCTTCAGGGTTTCGCTTCCTCTTTTGGCAACGGTGTTTCTACCTCCGGACTTCATGCTATCTGAGTGATCCTTTATCTGTGGTACCATTCTCTGTTCCTTGTTTGTGCCTTCCGGTGTTTTCCAACGCGACGACATCATCTATGCTAGATCTGATGCAGAGCCTACATCACTCCTTTGTTCCGATCCTCGATTGTCGAGATCTTCAGTATGATTCCGAGAATGGTTGCACGCTTTTCTACTGATTGTGCGGAGTAATAGTTTGGGTGCGTGATGGATTGGCCCCCATGCCGACTACTCACTCTATTTGCTCGTGTACATTGAAGTTGATGAGAATGCATCGGTTCTCTCTTTCTATCGAAGTTAGAGGTGGCTTTATTTGTGGATACCTTTACCTTCGTCCTTTGTTTCCCGGAGTGTACTCTCGACGATCACGGACAACGACCTCTTGTTACTGGTGTCGCGAGCATCTACACGAAGCGAGAATATTCAGATCGCCGACCTTCTTCCCGGTACCACGAGGCGGATCTCGAGGGCGAGATCCCTTGTTAGTGGTGTCGAATTGTGGCATCCCGCTAAAACCACTACTAGAAAATCGCGTGTTGTTTTTATTTATTTTTATGCATCATCATGACCGCATGCTCATGTCACCATGCCACATTGCATTTGAGCATCGTCATGTCATCATGCATTTGTTGCCTAAACTATTTTCCAAAAGCCTATATGTGTTTTCTAAATACCTCCCTCTATATTTCAAATTTAAAACCTCGGACCTCTTGAGTATTTTGTTTGTCTAAACTATTTATTAAATCTTATATTAAAAATAAAATAAACTTTTTTAAAATAACAGTTGCTTTGGGGAGGCAGCGGCTGAATAAAGGCCCAACCAGCTACCTACAACCCGACCCAGCCCAAACCAAAACCACCTAGAAACCCTAGACCCTAACCTACACTCAGCCGCCCCAGCCGCACAGCCGCCAACCCAACCCCTACCACGCTACCTAACCCCCGCGCGCAGCCCCACCCGCAGCGCGCGACCTACCTACCCCGACACGGACACGCCCCAGCGGCCACGTCTCCCCACCTGACCCTATTACGGTACACGACTCGGTCACGCACCGTGACCCTCCAATACTGCGACCCCCGGCCCCACCTCTCCATCCCTGCTTGCTCGCACGTCCCTGCCCCACACAAA
This sequence comes from Avena insularis, assembly GCA_023614405.1. Classification (NCBI taxonomy): domain Eukaryota; kingdom Viridiplantae; phylum Streptophyta; class Magnoliopsida; order Poales; family Poaceae; genus Avena; species Avena insularis. The sequence continues at coordinate 281,385,870 of CM042696.1, read as the reverse complement.
CACCGATAGGGAACCACCCCACCTAATCCTCCCTCTTCCCTCAATCGATCCGCCGCCGCCCCCTCGATCCTCCTCTCCTCCTCTTTGCAGGGAACCGCCACGCCACATCCCGCCGCATCCTCTTCCTCACCCGTCGCTGTCGAGAAGCTCCTCTACTGCATCAAGCTCCCATTGCCGCCTTACGCCGCCTCCATCGATCCCTCGCCATCCGCCTGTCCGCCGCCACCATCGAGCCTCGTCACCGTCCTCTGTGCGACCCCGCACCGTCGGCAACCCCCGCTGCGCCGTCGACCCGTTCCGCACGACCCCGCCTCCCGAAGCTCCCTTCCCCCGTCGCCGCCTGCGCCCTCCTCTGCGCCACTCGAGCCCCGCCGGCCCCAGCATCTTCCTGCCGACAGGATCCAGGCGAGCCCGCCCCAGGGCTCCTCTTCTTCGACACCGGCCCCCGCCTTGTCCGCCATCGCCCTTTCCTCTGGCCCGCATGGCGCCGGCCCCGTCCGCGCAGGTCCGCACGCCCTCTGCTCTGTGCGATGCCGCCTCAGCCGCATCTCGGTCGAGATCCGCGGCCGCCTCTGCTTCCACTGCTGCCCGCTGTTGACCTCGTCCACGAGCCTGCACCGTTGGACTCCCTGCACCACGGCCTCAAACCCCGTCATCGCAGGCCAGTCGCGCCCGTGCCTGACGTCGTTCGTCTTCAACTCTAGCTCGCCATCATCCTCTTCCCGGGTGCCTGCAGCGTCGTCCCAATTGCAGCCTATACTCCGTGTGATGACCCAAACACTACAGATATGGTGGGTTGGTGACTAGGCGTCCGAATTTGGTTGTGGTGTGGAATTGATACATGCAAGTGCAGATGTCTTCTCCTGTTGTTCATGCCCGTGCCAAGTGCTACTGCCCGGGTGCTCCGCTAGTTCTCTGTTTTGTCGTGGTCCGAGAAGTTCAGTGTTAATGCTGAAGACCGAGACCAAGGGTTGCGTCCCAAGTCTCCCCTTGACAAGGCCGCCAGCAAGATCTCCGTCATGGAACGCCGAGGTCACGGAACTCGAAGACCGCGTTCTCGAATCCGAAGACCGAACCCGAAGACCATAGATGCAACAAGTACTCCTTCCCGGATGCGAGACCCGGATCCGAAGACCGCCAAGTTCTTAATCCCGAATGCCAAGACCGACCCGATACGTGGACCCGACAAGATCTTCGAGACGACAAGATCGACACCGAACAGCGCGAATCCGATGCGCCCCCGATGCTAAACCAAGTCCTTCTTCCTGGAACACCAAGCTCTCCTTCCGTTGTCCGAGACCGATCCCGTCGAACCATTCCCCCTGTCGAACCCTGAGACCCAGACCCGAACCCCCGGAACCCAAGATCTTCCGAACCCAGATGTGTGCCCCTAAGCCCCTATTTTTTTATAATATGACATTATCAACTGTCGCATATTAAATTGTTCATACATGCATACCTGTCTTTGGTTGGGGGCATTATGCCGATTCACCTCATAATTAAATATGGAGTCTATATGCGGGATATCTTTGTCTTATTCCGGACTCCATTTAAATTTGGGTAGCGAACCGAAACCATGTTTTGCCTTGTTAAGACAACATTTAATTTGCGGGGCATCTAAACAACTTGAACCTTCTAATTAATTGTTGGGACGCGGTTCCGCTTAATATTGTCTAATTGAATCGCATCTTTGCCATGCCATACATCATACATGTATCATGCCCGATCTTCTGTCGTAGTATTAAATATTGCATCCGGTGTTTCTTCTAGTGTTTGCTTCTTCACGGATTAGGCTGATGAGTTGATGCGAGTATCGACAAGTTCTCCGGATATAAACCTTCAGCGGTGTTTCCCAGGCGAGCATTCTTCCCCTTTCTACCTATTTTGCATTTATAGTCTTTATTTCCTCTTGTTGATCTATTGCTATCTATGTCGTGATGCTTTATTGTTCCATACCAGATATATCCCTTGCAGCCTTTATATTGCCTTGGACACATCCTATTGGCTGTTGTTTGATAGATAGTCAGTCTTGCGAGTCGTAGTCGCTTGCTCATGTGCTGGTTCGCGTTGTTGTTGTTCCACAGTTGTTGGAATGTTGTCATATGCTTTACGGTGGAGAGGATCATGACTTTAAATAGAACTATTAAATTGCTAGATATAACTAATGCAGAGGCATCGGTGGGCAATAGATGTTATTTGGTTTTTCCACGCTCACTTGTGTCCCGTAGGACCCCGAGTACTTGATACATGTTCCTTGACTATCGCACTATCTGCATATAGGACCATGAATCCCCTTAGCTAGAGCTTGATTCATTTCTTATTTCTTGGAGCGACAAACTAGTTTGGGGTTTTATTACTATCCTGTACTTATGCCATGCTTTACCGCTTTATCTAAAATTGTGCGTGGAGCACCTGTACTATTTTGGATCGTGCCACGTTTTCGCGGTATCGACAAGCCTAGTCACACTTTCGGGTTCCCAGTCGTTTACAGCCGTCGTAACAAACCCTGGGTCCGTTCCGGAGTCGTCCAACTTCGTTGAGGGTAGCTTAGTGGGGTGGCCCCCAGAAATATTTTATGAATCCTGTGATTGCTTTGTCGTGAAAGCCTCGTTGGGTTTTGAGTTGGTTTTTCTGAGGTTGATCGTGTGTGTGTGTTGCTATTTGTGCACCCCTGCAGGGTAAAACTTTCTGAAAGCCGTGTCCACGGTTATGGACGACTTGGAGCACAGTATCTCGATCATAGACAAGCATAACTAAAGTAGTGCTATAAATTTGACTTAATATGTGACTAGTAATCAGCTTCACTACAATGGAATGGATAATAAAAATGCCAACAACTGCTGGATCTGTGGTGATCTGTGTCATACTATACCTGCCTAGTAAGTATCGCAACTCTAATGGAATGAAATAAAAGTGCCAACAACTGCTGGGTTGGGATGTCACATGCTAATTGTATCTGACTAGTAAGTACTACAACTATACCTGAATGGTTAACTAAAACTGCCACTAGTTATGCTTTCAGGATGACTCATGCTATCTATATCTGATTAGTAAGTGCTGCAACTATAACAGAATGAGTAAAATTGCCAACTGTGTGAGTTCCTTGGTCCGACTTCCTCGTTTGGTCTCGAGGGGGAATACTAGGATGGGTATGTTTGGTGTTCGTATCAGATTGGAACTGAATAGGTCTTTCTTATCTCTCTCTAATAGCCGACAGTTAATTGAGTCTCTATAGGTTGTTTAGTGCATGCTGCGCTGCCGCTTCAGTCCACCATACCTATGTAGGTGAGAGCCGCCGAATTCTAGCCTCGTCGTGTACTGGCCTCATTACTGACGCTCATCTTTTTCCCTTCGCCCTTTGTCGGCACCCCTTTTGTTTAGCAGGTACGAGTTCGACGTCGTTAGCAAGGTTACCCTTCCGGCTTGGCCTGGGCAGGGTTATGGACGCCATTGGTTATTCTTCAGGGCTCTTAGCCTCATTTGCATCATTTCCGTACTCGGACGTTGTATTGGTTTCAAGGTGATTTGGATCTTGTACTGTATATCTGTATTCTTGACTCATGGAGTCGTGTTGTATATATCTGTTCTATGGGTTCCACCGTGGACTATTGTGTAATGGTATTACTTCGTTTTCCACCCGCACGAAAGTGCCTGGTGGCGTCCTTGAATCATTTCTATGCGGGTTTGGCGGGAAGCGCTGAAATCTGCATAGGGCCGATTCGAGGGTGTTACACACAGCCCCTCATATATAGGATGGGAGGAGACGACAAGAGGGAAATGTAGCTTTGAGTAAGACACAACCCACCGTGAGTTCGATCGAATCTAGCGAATCAGCGACTTTGTAACCCTGTGTTTCATAATCAGGCAGGACTTCGACTCCCTTGTTTGTCTGATAGGCCGACAAAATCACCAACACAATCCTCTTCGTCAAAACCCAAGTCCATAATTATGAACATTGTCGAGGTTACCTCTAGACAATTGGCACCATCTGTGGGAACTTTGAGCGCTAGATTCAAGAATTCGGTAGCTTCACCTTCACCAAGCAGCGATCCAACGATTGAGGTCGGTGAGATCCACCATGATCCCACCGTTCTAATCCACTCCCGCCCACCCCTCTCCCGGCCTCCAACATCTTCTACCGGGAGACATATCTCGTGATTGGAGACCTCCACTTTCGCATCAGGGCAGCAGAAATCCTCTGCCTATCGAATCTGATCTACTCAGATCCGTCGGCTGCAATCATAAAACTTGCAGTAATGCCATCATCTTCTATCGGCTCCACTAGAAGGGCCACTTCACACCCGACAAATGTCGAAGACAATAGCAGTCACGCCATGAATCTAGGGGATTTGGCTGATCTCTATGACGGCCTCTCCTTCGGATATGACTGTGAAACACCGTCACCCACCATCATGGACCTGACAAATGGAGGATACGAGAAAACCGTGGACTCCAGGGTCAAAAGCAGACTTGTACCCATAATAGGACCAGCTAGATTTCACTCGTCTCTAGGATAGTGTCTCCTACAATTCCGACAACCACATTGACAACTCATACATGGAGCGCCACCAAGTGTGCGTGATCATAGGAGCCACGGGGACGGATGAAGGAACCTCAACAGAGCATGATGAACGTGGTAACCCTATCATCCAGCTCAATGATATTATTATGGAAAATGATACAACTACCCATATGAAGGTACTAGAAACACTAGAGGAAAATCTTTTCCAAGGAGCTATTTGGCTCTCACTAACTTCCTGGGAGAAAGCAAGAAACACCATCTTGGGTGTAGTACCGATGACGGAGGAAGCTTCATGCAAAGATCTAATGGCATACCACTACCTCCTCCCCAAGGAGAAGAGGGAACTAGTCAAGATGGAAAGGGACCTAGAGGAGTGGAAAAGGACAGATGGTGAATCAAGCATACGATAGGGGTATCTTAGATCAACCCGCAACTCCGGGAGCATGGTAGGACGATCAAAACTAGGAAGGGGAGGTTCTCGGTTGCATAACATATCCTAAGGCGAAAGACGCGACATCACTCAAGACCTGGACCTGTCATTCATGTTCGTAGATTCAGTGGGCCATATCAAGGCTAAAATGGTGCAGTCCGCCCTTTTCGTGGCTCATACCTACCTGCTCACAACTCAACCAGTAGCCAACGATCCGTGGGCAGCCATCCATTGCTCTACCCTCATGGGCCTCAGCATGGTTGGAGCAACAATTGCAAAAAGGGACTAGGAGATTGTCCCACAATCCAACAGATCACAACACTACCGTAGCAGCCGTCGGCAGGTGGCAGATCGATATCGTTGCACCATCCACGCTTCACGCACTCATCACACAGTCACGATGCCAAGGACGACATTACACAACACAAAATTGACAAATCTCTAGAGAGAAGTAGAAGGTACTTATACGACGAAAGTGAATATGACCTCGAGTCATGTGGCGCAAGTTGCTTTACCCATCGGGTTTGCAAAATGCTCATACCCAAGGACTTTAAGCTTCCTCCTCATCATCAAAAGTATGATGGCCTCCAAGAGCCAGAGGCATGGCTGACCGATTTTTTTGCAAACCGTGAAACTCCTAGGTGGATCAAAGTCCACCACTATGCAAAGCCTACAATTGCACTTAACTGGTGCATCATAGTCCTGGCCCCAGCAGTTACCCAAAGAATCCATCAGCAGTTGGGGCGACCTGGAGGAAAAACTCAACAAAAACTTCAATTCCACATTCATGCAACCCGCATCCATTGAGTAGATGTGGGAATGCAAAAAGAAATTAGGACAACCAATACGCGCATTCATACAACAGTGGAATATCATCAAAAATTTAGCTAAGAGTATTTCTGACGAGAAGGAAATCGACGCCTTCAATGATGGCCTACAATGTGGGGTCCCCCGGATTTTTTGTCCGAGAAATCCCTGTTATGCAAATATCCATGTTACCATGACCAGTGAGCCGTGGAACATAGCCGACAAGTATCATTACCATATCCAAAACTTAACAAGAACAAGACTTACATTGATGCCATTAAGGCTACATAATGTTCGACAGCGGATCTTCATGAAACGTGTAGCCCATTCATGCCTAAGCCTACAGGAAACTGACTGGGAAGATGGCCTAGCTTGCATAGACGTCAACGACTCCAATACCCTTTGTGCTTCGAAAACTCTGGCCAAGTAACTAGCTAGGGATAATTCTAGTGAGTACTTTGAAAGTACTCGCAAAACCACTAAGATAAGATAAACAAGATAATGCAGTTGGGCTATGGCGAGATAGCTCTAGCTATGGTTGTTTTTGAAAATCCTAATTTCTCTTGTAGATATGGCATCTCTATATCCTTGTTGGAAAAGAGTTTTGAAAACATGTATCCATTTTAAAGTCTATATATCTCCATATCCTCATTAAAAAGCTTTTTGAAAATAGTTTTATAGGCAAACCCTTTTTAGACATCTTCGACCAACCATGGCCAAAACAAAACCTCATCCTCATGTTCTCTCGTGACCAAGTCACGTTATTTTTATCTTTCTGAAAACCATCACTTGGGTACTCCTAGGAATCACCTTTCCAACCATCCTTGATCGTGGACATGGCTATTCGAATAGATTTATACTCTATAGAGTTTGTGCACTTTACCCAAAAGAATAAATACGTCCGTCGGGATTCAACCACGTCCCGTTACACATGGTACATAGGGGTTCGGATAATCAAACATAACCTTTCATTTGTCGACCCTAGCAAAGGCACCATTCCATTTTGGGTTTGACCTCCCCGGAAACACGTATGTGGCTCTTTGCGCCATAAACCTCCCTTCTGTATAGGCCTATATCCAAACCCTTGGTTTGGGATATACCATAATCTTTTGTGATTCCACTTCCTTCCTTACTCCTAAGTCATACCGTCCGTGGGAGACCCAATTATTTCACCGGCCCTTGTCAGAGACATCCGATAACCCCAGATTCATAAACCGTTACATGGGGAAAGCCTAGAGTTTGAGGGATTTGCCCCTATAGCACGTGTAGGGGTTGACCATGCTAAAGCAAACAAACTACAAGCTACGCCCAAGCTCCTGGGTAATGTGGTTGCACGGATAAGCTATTTGGTAAAGGCGTAGAACATCCCTTCTCATACTCAAGTACATCCTTCTCATTCTTCCTCCTAAATTTTCCTTATTCGAAACCTCCACTTGGAAATGATGCCTCTTTCCAAGGGTTTTACCAAAACACTTTCCAAACCAGTTCTCTGGTAATCTCCAAAACAGTTTTTGTTCATCAAAACCGTGCTTTTCCAACAAGGTAGGATGCTAACCATCATACTATCGATCTAAGGGGTATGGTAGGTTGTTCACAACAGGAAGTGTCCTTCTGGACACCAAGTAATAACTTGGAGGAGCCAAGTTATTAGCGCAGTAATAGTAAAACCATACATGTAGGTCAAAATGTAGTTTATAAGGGAGATACAAAACAGGTAAAAAAGGAGTAGGACATGTATCAGAATTCAGGAAGGGTGGCTTGTCTATGGTCTGCAATATGTCCCTGGACTTCTTATTAAAATACAAATAATAATAATAATAATATGATCCCTTCTTCTCGATGTCAACACAACTGCAGCTAGCATCATCATAAAGCATACATGCATAAAAACAATACCACACCCAATACAAGGCAGATGATCACCAATGCAATACAACATACTAATATACAATACACCACTAACTTCAGTAGGTTTAGTTAAGTTGATTTTAAAGCAAGTGGAATTACCTTATTTAGATTTGTGGAATTTCTTTTATGACTTATTAGTCCAAAGCTACTTTTTTGCGGGTTTTCCAACCAAGGCTTGGTTCTATAAGATACCAATGTATAAAAATGATATCTTCAGATAGGTTTTATTATTTTATCACTTTTATTTATTTAATTATTGGGTTTCTAGTGAAATAAACCCAAGTTTTAGGGAATAAATAACCAGAAATGATCTATAGGTCTACATATTATTTACTTGGATGGTTAATAATAGGTTTGAGAACTGGTTCACTGGGAGTTGTATTCACTTCAAAACAATTAACATAATGCCCTTGGGAAAATGCCAAAGTTAGTTCTGTAGTTATTTTGTATTTTTTCACCAGAGTAGAACTACAGTGTATTTTGATATTAATCCAAGTGCACGTGGTAGGTATTTCAAATACCTTTCTATAGAAATTGGATTCACCCTTTTTGGAGTTACAGAACTCCTGGAATGAATTTCCTAGTGAAACAACTATAAGCATAAGGATTTAATTTCCCGAAATTCATTAGAGACCAAATAATATTTGGGCTCCTAGGATTTGATAGGTCTGGTTGTGCAATTATTCTAGGAGTTGTAATTAGGACAAGATAAGTCATATCTTGACCTAGGGAATTTTCTAAAGCAGAAACAAGGTGGGTTTTTTATTTTTGCTGCAGACAAACATAGGTCTTTTCGGGGTGGGGTGAGGGTGACATGCAAGGTACTGTTAATACCTTGATGTACAAAATGGTCTCACTCCATTTGGAGGGATGGATCTCCAGGAACTAAATTATAATTGAAAACAGTAGTTTATAGTAGATTATTTCTCAGTAAAAGACAAGATTTAATTTGAGGCAGAGGCTTGTCCTTCATGTTAGATAACTTACTTAGGCCTATGCCAAAATTTTGTTCTGAGAGTTTTCTTGCATTTTCAATTTTATTTAGGAATAAAACATAGTAGTGTAATTAATAGATCTATAAAATTTTAAAATAAAAGGGTAAAAAAGGGGGGGCGAGCCAAGTATGGCCAGGACAAGCCTTACTAGGCTGTCTCGGCCAAGTCGGATGCGGTCGCGCGCGGTACCGACGAGGTTTGAATGGCCTGGGTGGGGCCCTTCAGTCAGTGAGAGGGGCGAGGTGAAAGGGTATTAGGAGATCTGGGCTGCCCGATTAAGTGGTAATTGATGCCGCCCAGTCATCTTCCTCACCGCGACACTACAGGCGGAGGAGAAACCCTAGCAAGCTTTAGGAGGCATAGGTGCTCACCTGCGAGGCTTCCCCGGTGATGGTGAGGCGGTGAGGCGAAGTGGTGCTCTCAGGGGAGTCCAACGATGGTTGGCGAAGGCACTTTTGGCTTCGGGATAGTTCCGGCGCATGCAACTGAAAAAGCATGCTCGGAACCTCCATGGCGGCGGTAGCTGCGGTGGTCCTGGAGGAAGAGAAGAGAAGGGCTAGAAGGGGCTTGAAGAGGCGACCAATTCAAAACAAGAACGAGAGGGAAATATGTAGCATAGCCTCAGCATGGTCGAGTTCCTCTTTGCAACCTAAGGGCCAGGACAATCTTGGGAGTTGGGGAATGGATCCATTGATCAAGATAGTGTGTGGAGGATGGTAAGACAAATCCCAAGGATAATGATATAGGTGGCACTAGGCCTTAGATCTAGAGTTAAGGGTTTTTAAGTAGCTTTTACTAAGATGATCCTGATGATAAAGGGAGTGGTTATCTACCTGCTAGATTTTCATGATTTCATCTCAAGGGAGTAGGTGTTGCCTTGTCTTGGTAGTTTGTTCCTAAAGGATGTTCCTAGGGTAGCTCACACTACTTTCTATTCTAGCAAGTCAAATAGCAGATCCAGGCAATTCATCTTACAAACATCTTAAGTATACTACTAAGGGTACCATCAAGCTTAGCTTGAGGTAAAGATGGGTATTTTGAAAAGGTTGGGTTTTGAAGTAGGTGAGAGTCCTTAGTACTTCTACCAAGATTGGAACTCAAAACTTTTTATAAAAGGTTTTGGGAAAACTAGAGGGAAGATTATTTGGAAGTTTTATCTAAAAGATATAAGGAGATGATAGCATATAGATTTCCATAATTTTTTTAATAGAGATACTAAAGTACTTGTTGTAGAAAAGACATCTTTGATTTTGTTTTTGAAATGCCAGAACATTTGAGAGCATGTAAAATAAGCCAGGACCTATCTTTTTTAAACCGAGGGTGAGGTAAGGAGTATATCATCTACTACATATTAGATGCACAAGCATAAACAAGCAAACAAACACTGCATCATTAAATAATAAAATGTTTTTGTTTCCCTTGATTTTTGCCTTCTGGACAACTAAGCAAGGTTGCTGAAATTGGGATGTTACATACGCTTAAAAGAATTCATAGAGGAGATGGGTCAAGTGAAATCGAAAACAATATCCCAGCTGATGGACATGGTAAATCAGTGGGCCGATGGCGAGGATGCAGTAATAAATGGGGCCCATCACCCGAAGAATACCGCGACAGGCGAAACACTGACAATAGGAGGCGGTGCAACTATGATGGTTAGCGGGCCAAGCCATGTTGCGGATGGTTACGTCAATGAGGACAACAACAGGAGTGATAATTGCAGTGGAGGGTATAGAGGCAACTAAGACTAAGCTAGACCAAGTAGGACAGTGCAACAATACCGGCCGAGGCCACCCAGAGACGCTCCAATGCATGTCGTACAGATGTTGGACGGACCATGCCACATGCATTACTATGTCGACTCGGAAGGGAGAAGACGATCAAACCACCTCATGAAGGATTATCACACCTTTTTTTGGGGCTTCAGCGGGCGTATAGCAGCAAGATGGCCAAGGCAAAAAACCAACATTACAACACCGCACCTGGGGCACCGGAACTCAACGCACCACCACCACCAGCTATTCCCCCGGTAGCTGTGGTGGTCCAGTAGCAACTCGAGGAAAACAGAGAGCAGAACAATGAGAACCAAGGTCCAGGGGAGTAGTGCACATGATCCAGAAGGGGCGTCCATCCAACATAACATAAAAACTGATCACCGACAAGTTAATATGTTGGTAAGAATACCACCACCAAGACCCGAGTACCTCCACTGGTCTGAATAGGAGATTACCTTTAGCAGAGATGATTCCCCCCCCTTCGAGTCCCCCGACAGGGTCATTTGGTACTAATAGTTTAATCCCAAATCGGCGGGTTCGACATGAGCAAAGTCTTCATGGATGCCAGAAGTAGCATTAACCTCATCTACGCCAAGATGCTACGTGTAATGAACTGTTCTCTAACTAATCTAGCTCCAGTGGATACCTCCTTCCACAGCATCGTCTTGGGAAAAGTCAAAGTTCCTTTAGGTAAGATCTACCTTGATGTTGTCTTCTGGACCCGAGAAAATTTTAGGCGTGAAAAATTTGAATTCGAGATTCTAGAGTGGCCATCATAGTACCACGTAATCCTGGGGCGGCTAGCATTTTCACGATTCATGCTGGTGCCACACTACGTGTACCCCATTATGAAGATGAAGACACCCAATGAAATCATAACTATCAGGGGAAGCTTCGCCCACTCGGACAACTACAATCGTGAGTTCCTTCGGCATGGAGGTGGAGTTTGCACAACTCATGATAACCAACGAGCATGATGTTATGCCAGAAGCAGCAAGATGCATACCCGACCAATCCTTCGACTTAACAAAGTACACAAAGGAAGTCAAGGTGCACCTCGACAGACCCGAAGAAAATAGCCTATGTGGCCTCTAACCTCAGTCCCACATAGGAAAGTGCACTTGTTGAGTTCCTCCATGAGCGCGGGGACATTTTCGCATGGGCCCCAACTAACATGCTAGGAATCCCCAGGGAACTCGCCGAGCATGCACTCACCATCTATCCTGTTGGAATACCAGTAAAACAATCACTTCAACACTTCGCGGAGCCAATACGTAAGGCCATTGGAAAAGAAATCCATTGCCTAATCAATGTAAAATTCATCAAGGAAATCACAAAAGCAACATGTTTCGCTAACCTAGTGTGCCTACTAAATAAAAATACAGTAGAGCTACACATGCGCACCAACTTTACCACACTGAATAAGAACTGTCTAAAGGATCACTTCCCACTCCCATGAATCAATCAAATCATCGATGCAACCGCCGGATGCGAACGTCTTTCCTTATTGGATGCATAATCAGGGTACCACCAGATCCGGATGAAAGTAGAAGACCAAGACAAAACAGCATTTATCACAACTTATGGTGTATTTCGCTACACTACAGTGCCCATTGGGCTGAAAAACATGGGTGCAACCTACAATTGGATGATGCAAAATCGCCTCGGAAAGCAAACCAGAAAAAACCTCCAAGTCAAAATCGATGATGTCATAATCATAACAAGTAAAGAGTCTACCTTTATTGATGATCTGCAAGAAACATTAAATAATCTTGACAAGTACTGCATTAAGCTCAATCCGACGAAATTCTCCTTTGGAGTCCCTACTTGGCAGCTCCTCGGATACCTTGGTGTTAGCGAAGGGAATTGAAGAAAACCCTGAAAAGATACAGGCAATCCTAACAATGAAGAAGTTGACAAATGTACGAGGTGTCTAGCATCTGGCTAGGTGTGTGGCGGCACTAAGTTGATTCATCGCTTGGCTGGGCGAAAAAGCACTACCATTTTACGCACTACTGAAGAAATTGGACACCTTCAAGTGGACTGATGAAGCCTAATGAGCCTTTGATAACCTCAATAAGACACTCTCGACATCGCCTATCTTGGTGTCACCCAAGGAAAAGGAACCACTATTATTGTACATCGCTGCCAACAATTAGATGGTTAGCACAATACTAGTTGTCGAACGACCCGAAGAGGTAAAATCCCACGGTGTCGAGCGGTCGGTCTACCACCTCAGCATGGTGTTATCTCCGTCCAAGCAAAGTTACCCGCACTATCAAGATCTTGCATATGGTGTCTTCATGATGATGCGAAAAAATTTCCACTACTTCTCCAAGCATTCGATAGTGGTGTTCAGCGAGGCTCCCCTCTCCAACATTCTCAACAACCCCGAAGCTACAGGACGTGTATCTCTTTGGGGAACGAGCTATCCCCTCGAGACATCACGTATGAGAAGCGAAAAACAATAAAGTATTAGGTCCTACATGACTTCATCACAAAGTGGATGGAACTCCAAAGTGCAGGTCCACCGGATCTATCAAGCACGTGTACCACGTAATTCAACAGATCCAGAAGAACCAAAGGAGCTGGTGCTGGTGTCATACTGATATTATCCCAAGGAGATAAAATGTGCTACATACTTCGGAAGAGCTTCACGAATGCATCGAACAACGAAGCTGGTATGAGGCCATGTTGCACGGTATGCGTATGGAAAAATCCTATGGTGCAACTCACCTCAAAATATCCGGAGATTCAAAACCTCGTCGCACAACAAGTAAAGAACAAGTGTGATGCTATTAGCAATAACATGATCGCATAACTGATGGATATGATAATACATCACTTCTTAGCAATATAAATTGTGTCATTTGCCTATCATATCATGCTCCATCTAATTATTGTTATGCCTAATATGCATGATTACTTGTTTTTATTAAATTCAATATTAGCATTGCACATTTAGTAGTTTAGGTAGAATTTTATCCCTCTCCCTTGTCTTTGACATGTGTGTAGGTGTTGATGATGATTATGGATAAAACAAAGGCAAAAGAAACAAAGAGAGCATAGTATGGAGGAGCTGCAAGAACTAGACATAGCCATTTGAGGTGTTGGAAAAGTGAAATTTTCCAACTTCTGCAAATTAATGTCCAATACCACAGGGTTGTATCCCTCAATGATACGAACTCAACGATCCCAAGAACACCCAAAACGGAGTTTGTATGAAGAAATAGCGATCAAAATACTAAAAAGTACAAACGGTTCAACAAGCAACTATAGGACCGGAGCAATAATTCCGGCCGTATAGTTGCGCTCCTGTAGTTGTAAAAAGGGTCGGAAACTATGGGATTTCTCCCTAGAGAAGCTCCAGAACCTTCCCTAAGTCATATGAAGGTATTGGGGGAACCCTAGGGCACCCCCAAGGCCTATATAAAGGAGGGAGGACCCAAGGAGGAAGCCACCATACACCATATACAAGATCTAGATCCCATCTACCACCTCCACGGCAGTGTCCTTCCGCCTCCATATCCTCTACAGCTCCACCAATATCTATATCTACATCAACACCATCAAGCCATTCAAGCAAGAAGAGGAGGAGAAGGAGGACGCCGCCATCACCACGCCGACGCCACCATCACCCCTCCGTCATGACCATCTCCATCGCTGCTACTCCTTCATCCTTCCCCATCATGATCTACGTGATGGGATGTAACATGGCTTGAACCCCCTTTTATTAATGCTATGATGATTTGAGTAATTGAAGTGTGGTGTGTTCTTGTTAATTAATATGTTTGTGCTTTCTATTGACATTGTTCTATTCATGATATTATTCTAGTGATTGGAGACATCCAATCCATTGTTGAGGAAATTACTAGCGATTCACGGAGTGTCACAAAACTTATCATTAGTCTCTACTCGTTCATGGGCCTCACAAGTCCGTGGGTAGAACTAATAGGCTATTTGCTATAAGTTATTTGCGGAGGCAATAGCTGTAACAACCCAATTTTAGCAACCCTAGTTAGTTGTACAGAATGCAAAAATCAAGGGGAACAAAAACTTTTCTTGTTCATTGGTGCGGTGTTAGCTTGTTGTTTGTTTGTACTTGTGCATGTGAGTGTATACCATATGATACTCCTTACCTGAGTACCTGCTGACAAAAGCTATTTCACAAAACTATCTTGGCTTATTTCTCCATATTCTCAAATGTTCTGGCATTTCAAAACCTGAGCCAAGATGCCTTGCCAACCAAACTATTTTAGTAACTTCTATTGACAAAACTATGGAGAGGTATATAATATAATCTCCTTATGTTCTCAAGGCAGAACCCTCAACTATTCTTATCTCTAGAATTATCAAAACCTTTTCATGAAGCAATTGAATTCCAATCTTGGTAGAAATACCAAGGACTCTCATCTTATTCCAAATCCAACCTCTTCAAAATGCCCCAACCTTACCTCAAGCTAGGCTTGATGGTAACCCCAGTAGTGGATTTGCTTAGTTTATAATTTGAGTTACCTTGATCTGCTGTCTGATGAGTTACCTTGATCTGCTGTCTGACTTAATTACTTAGAAGTAGTATGAGATATCCTAGGAGCTCATCCTCTAGGATCAAGAAACCTTAAAATCCCCAAATCCTAAGCAAGACTACAAGGTGGATCTGATCTCTAGCCACTAGGTGATCATCTAAAACCCCTAACCAGATCAATTTTGCAGTGATCCATTCTAGAAGCTTCCAAGTCAATGAATACCAATATCAAGCATGGATCCCTTCTACTCCCTCTACACTTAAACATCATCCACTAGATGATGCTTTGGTACCTTGCAACCCCTCAAAAACATCCCCTCTCATACTCTAATCAAATCCTCAAAACTGCCAAATTTGACAAAGTCTGGAAATTGTTTCAATATCACCTGTTTGAATGCCTCCCTCTCTCAAACCATGTGCCTTTTTGGAAATGGATCTGAACCATCTTGTTAACCATCCTAAGGACTACCAAGGCCCACTCTTGCCCTTGGTTAGATCGTCCTCCAACCCACTTGTTCTTGATGACTTTGCAGGCAAGAAATTTTTCCTGCAAATCTAGTCATCATGCCTACTTTGACAGAAGCTCACGCCATCATCCAACCTTCTATGGACCAAATTTTTGCATGGTGGTGTTCTACTCATATAGGTATATCAACATATACCTCACTTGATCCAAGTGGATCTTTGTGTTTATTAGACCCACATGGTTTATAAGGTATCATGACTCATCTGGTATGGCAGCCTTATTTTCAACAAAGTTTGCCGTCACTTCCAGACCACCTCTAATGTAACCAATCTAAACTCCTTCTGCCATGATCATCTATATGACTTGGTCTAAATATCCATCTATCCCTTGCATCAAGGTGAGATCTAAGCTCCAAGATCTACCAAGGTTTTGGTGGTATAAAAATAACACCACCCTAGATCCACAACTCCTTGTTTGCCATCTAATTCAAGTTGTATTTCCATTTCCCAAGGTTGAAATTGCTTGCTAAACCTTTTATACATCATCTACCTTGTTCACCAAGATTTATCAAATATTATCCATAATTATTTTGGCCCTAAACCTATTAAATCTCCTTAATCAACAAAAACCTCAAAACACCTTCTACAAAGGAAAGTTTGGTTTTTGCCAAAACACTTCCCCAACTTTTGGCTCATTTGAGGTCCATTTATCATACCCTATCATCCCATTTCAAAAAGTAAATATTTTTGAAAATCTTTATTATTTCTTTTTGCCCTTTTTTCAAATGGCAGAAATAGAATAATAATTGTTTTAAATACTTTTAAACCCCAATAAATCTTGGGAAAAATCACCATAGTGTAAATTCCTACTTATGACCATCTCACATCAAAATCCGACGTTGTTCAATGTAAATTTATCAAATGAGCTCCAATTCTTCACTTCTGCAAATAATTCAAGGATATGTACCTTGACCATATCCATCTACCGGTACCATCTCCCCCACTTTCTCCAATATAAATTAGAGAACTCCTTCACAAGCATTCTTGTGATCAAATGAAGCAAAACAATCAAAACTTGAACTAAACAAACATCAAATCATCACCCAAGCTCACCAACACTCCTCCACAGCAACATCACTACCTCATGGTTGTGTACCCCTGTAGCAACTTCCTACCCTTGCCTCCTTAGCTCTTGCTCAAGTGAGAGAGAGAGATGGCCCACCTTGACAAAATACCTTGCAATTAAATACAGCAGCATCTACCACCCTCCTCTCCACCTAGGTCTCGACCCAAATCCCCACCACTCCCCTCTCCACCTCCCTTGACAGCCAATGGCATGCCCCTGGACTTGTCCTTGACCTCCTTGGACATGGTCCACCATACACCATTCCCCTTCGGTTTATAAGCCACAGACCACCCCAGCCCTTCTCCCCTGGCTCATTTCACTCCCCTCCCCTCCACTTACCTCCCAGAGCTCCTCCCCCTTTCCCCTTCTCTATACTGCCCGGAAGAAGGAGAAGAAGAAGCCTCAGACCTCTCTCAAAAACCTAGCAAGGCTCCCTCCCCGCAGCTCCTCTCCTCCTGCATGTCACTCTCTTGACACCTCCTTGCTCTCCCGCGTCTAACCTTGCTCTTTTTGTCGACATGCAGCAACCCCTGAAGGCTCTCCGGCGAGCCCCGACGAGCTCCGTTTAGGCACCGTTGCGTGAGCTGCTTCCCGGAGACAAACGCCACCGTGCCGCCCAACCCCGAGCTCCCCGCTGTCGACGGCGTCGCCCAGTCGCCCCCACACCTTCCCCCGAGCCCCCAGGTGAGCTCCCCGTCCCGCGCGACCCTCTGCTAGGGTTTGAGCCCCGCCGCCGCGTCGAGAGCTGGGAGACGATGCTGCACTGTTGATCTCCCCTCAAATCCGACGGTCCCGGTGCGCGCTTACCCCTTCGCCGCCTATAGGCGCTGACGGTCGGGCCCCGCCTGGCAGCTTCAAACGCACCTCCCACGCGAGCTAGCGCCGGGTGGGCCGAATACCCTCACCGCGGCCCATCTCTGCTCGGATCCAGCCCAGCCACACCGGTCCTCTTTTCCTTTATTTAAATCCTCCAGATCTGAAATATAGCGATTTGGTTTAATTCAAAATAAATTTGTAAACTAACAAAAAGTGGCCAACTATAAATTTATAAATGTTCCTTAGGATTTTCCTAACCATTCAGAATAAAGCACCTACTCAAATTATTTTTCATTATTTCCTGGTATTTAAGATACCAAGAAGTACCAAAAACACTCCCTGATTATTTCTGGGAGTTTAGTAAACCCAAATGGATTAAACCAAGTTTACTCTAGTACGTATTTCATGCACCTCTCAGGTGACCCTGACCCCATACCAAGTGGAACCTTGGAGTTACTGTAGCATAAATAACAAAATTAGCTCCTCTCTGACTTTAGAAAATTCCCTAGACCAAACCATGGGTTCAATTGACCCAATTCAAATTCTCCTGGATCAGCTACATCCATATCTACCCAACCCCAGGACATCACTAAATTTTGAGCTTCTGTAGATTTGTAGTGAACTAAACACTTCTGCATGTGACTTTATAACTAGATAAATCACTACAGTAGCTCTACAACTCCAAAATTAGTATTTCCAATTTGTTACTGGAAGGTATTTTTAATACCTATCCTTTGCCCTTTTCTGCTTATCAAAAGCTTCTGTAGAATTAATCTGGTGAAAAAGACAAAACAGCTCTAGAACTGCCTTTGGGAATTTCCTGAGGGCATTCTGGTAACTATTCTAGAGCGATTCCAACTCTCCGTTACTCAATACATAAAACCCTACAAAATCATCAAAGGAAATAATTTTTGGACATTCATAACATTTCTGGTGAATTATTTCCTAAAACTAGAGCCCTTATCACTAGAAAGTTCATAAGAAATTAAAGAAAAGTGATGAAATAGTGAAACCACTTTTGTTGGCCTTATTTTGTCAATACCTACCTGATGGTATCATATTTGCATATTGATACCATACTTACCCAGGCCTTGGTCCCAAACCCCTTCATTAGTGGTTTTGACCATTTCCCGAATAAAGGAAATCCCACCACTTCAAATAGGGTTTTTGCAATGGTTCTAAACCCAACCACTCAAAACCTACTGAATATTATACTTGTATTGTCCACTTTCTTGCTGTGTGAATGTCCACTTGTATGCCTTGTTTTGATTGTGGTCTTGCTTGTTTGCATGTATACTCGATGACGGCGCTAGTTGCGCTTGTATTGACGCCGAGAAGAAGAGATCTTATTATTATTGGTATTGGTATTCTTGGTTATCCAAAGAAGAAGTCCAGTGACATATTGCCATATTGCTGATCATCAGGCATGCCACCTTCTTGCTCATAAGCCTCGTCCTATTGTTTTACTTATGCATGTTTTACATACTATTTTATGAAAACTGCATTGTTTCAATATATGATGTTGTATATCTGGTAGTGGTTTGGCTCCTCCAAACCGTTACTCAATGGTACTACTAAGTACAACCCTCTTGATGATACCTACTTGTCCCTAGTATGGTAGATGGTGTAATACACCGTACCCCTTTGGAGACCCCGATTTAGCCGAAGCAAAGCTATAGGATGGGAAGACCCCTGAAAAGTTTTACCAAATGTTTTATGATAAAACCTTAGTGAGGTGGGACCTCCCAAGAGTTGTTGAGAAATAAAAAGGTTTTGTTTTGCCAAATGCTGAAGAAAAGCTAGAGGAAAAAGGTTTACGAAAATGCACCCGGTTCTTTGCAGTTTAGCTATAACAACTTAACCCGTGCAACCACATTACTCTGGAATGGGACAGGGCTGGATTCGATGTTTGTCTATTCTGATGTAAGCTACCTCGCAACTACTACAGGGGATCATGATCCCCGGAGGCTGGGCCTTGTCCCTTAAAGGTCCATATGGGACATCAACCTGGAGAAGGAACAAACTGTCTGCGGGCAGCCAGGCGTTACTATGAGCCCCTCATTGAAAGCGCACACTCTGTGTAGTGTAAAATGCGCTCTGGCTGGTCCTCGGTACCCGACGTCCCGGTTTTGAGGGGAGTAACACTCATAGGGTAGGAACTTATATTGGAGTGCGCATCCGGAGAGTCTTGATCGGTTACTCGACCCACGATCGGTGTAGATCAGGGTAGTGTACCCGGATGGTGTGGGTAAAGTGTACAACCTCTGCAGAGTGTAAATCTATTCGAATAGGCATGTCCGCGGTTATGGACGGGTTGGACAAACTTCTATAGAGCGGTGCTAGTTTTGATTTCAAAAAGGATTTCGGAAAAGAAATGGCTTTGGAAAATGTTTTGACCATGGGATGGTCGTAAAGGAGAAAGGTTTTGACCGTGGGATGGTCAGAAAGGAAAGAAAGGAGTTTGGTCGTGGGACGACCAAGAGAAAGGAACAAATGGGTGACCCGGTCCTAATGTTCAAAATGGTTTCCAAAATGTTTTACAAAAGTTTTCCAACAAAGATATGTAGATGCTATATCTACAAGGGAAACTAATTGAGAAAAGAACCTCTCTTGGAGCCCTCCTGCTACCACAGCCATAATGCATATCCTCTTATTATTACTGTTATCTTAAGGTGGTTTGCGAGTACATTCAAAGTACTCACTAGCATTGTCCCTGGCTATTAACTTGGTCAGATATCGAGAAGAAGATGAAGTGGACGACTATGCGAGATAGGGCGTTCTCCTAGTCAGTTGCCTGTAGGTTAAGTCATGGCTCGGGCTCTACGCTTAATGAAGTTCCGCTGTTGTTGACCGATGTAGCCATAATGGCAACTAAGGTATGACATGTATTCGTTATGTATTGCATGTTTACTTTGATACTTGTCCGTTATGTGCCGCGACTAACTGATCATGGGATCGTGGTTGTATGCATAACATGGATTCTCGCAGGATTAATCCGGGGGCCCCCACAGACTTGGTATCAGAGCCATCCTGACTGTAGGAGACCTTAGTTAGCATGTGTAAGGAAACGGGTAGGCTACACTAGCGTAAAATCAAAATTTTCTACCGCGTCAACCAGGAATACTATTGTCATAGATCACGGGATTACCACTAGACGCGCAGTTCCAGAACTCGATGAAGCGCGTCGGGGAAGTGTAGATGTTCTACGTCGCCTCCTTGTCCTCATCCCACGAGAAGCTCCCATTTGCGCGGCTCGTCCAAGTGCTACAGTTGTAGCACCTCCGAGGTATCCACATGTCCGGAGTGGAAGTCGTCCCACGCCAGACTGCTAGGTCTGCACGTGTAACACAGGCGGAAGAGGAGTGGCGGCTGGGTGGAATGCTTAACCCTATTCAGCTCGCCTCACTCTCTCTTATATAGGCATCCCTGGTGGGCTTCTACATTAGCAGCCCATTAGCAGCCTAAGCCTGGTCTAATTCGGATCCAATCCTCATTAGGTTTCCAGCCCCTAAAGTGTGTGACCCTATAGGTTCATACACGTATAGTCATGACACGAGTACACTTACTCCGTCAATAGTTGGTAGCGGCCTCTAGCAAGACGTGCCAACTCCTAAACGCATATAAAGATCATTCGGATGAACCATCACAAGGTTGAGTACATGTCTTTCCCTTTGCCTCATGATATTTGGTCTAGCTCCAAGCTAACCTCTCTTTCTTGATACTGTGATTCGGAATCCCTTTACTAGGTTAACTCTTAACCATATGTAGCACGTCCATGCATTTCTGGATCCGATCACTTGAGGGGCCCAGAGATATCTCTCTCAAGTAGAGAGGGGAAAATCCCATCTTGATTGACCGATGCCTTGCAGCATGTATCAGGACAAACCCGAAAGCTACCTTTATAACTACCCAGCTACGGAGTAGTGTTTGATAGCCCCAAAGTAGGTCGATCCACATATCAAGTACATGTGACAATCTTAGGTCTAAGGACAAAACGTACACGATGTGTAGAGAGAGCTGCAAGTGTTATTGCTAGTCTCAAGTTGGGTCAGTCCAACCCCATGTTCATAACATGTGTCCACATCATTGGTTTGACATATCCATGTCTATGACTTGTGAAACATAGTCATCAACCAATCGATGTGCTAGTCTAATATTCACGTGTGTCCTCACATGAACTCCGACTAGGGACAATTATTAGATAACCATACAAGTAAAGAGTTTCACAAACAATTCACATAATTGCCAATCAATACAAGTTGCCTGGTATATGGATATTCAAGGAACATTATAATAACTCATGGATACACATGAAATACAATCATCTCTATGATTGCCACCAGGGCATATTTCCTTCAGTCTCCCACTTGCACTAGAGACAATCTAGATAGTATCTAATACCTATTGCTCTTGTGTGCGCTTCATGCACAGGCTGTGGGAGTTGCTTAGTCAAGGGATCAGCAACATTTTAGTCCGTATGTATTTTGCATAACATGACACTACCATCATCAATTAACTCACGAATCAGATGGTAACGCATGCGAATATGTTTGTTCTTCTGGTGCTGTCTAGGTTCCTTGGCTTGTTCAATAGCACCATTGTTGTCAGAATAAATGTCCAAGGGATTGGACGAGCCCTGAACCACACCAAGAGCGATCAGGAAATTCCTAATCCAAACAGCTTCCCTTGCAGCCTCTGAGGCAGCAATATATTCAGCTTCTGTTGAAGAGGAGGCCACTGTGTCTTGCTTGGAACTTTTCTAGCTCACAACACCACCATTCATGACAAACACATAACCTGATTGCGATTTCGAGTCGTCTGAGTCGTTAAGGTAACTCGCATCTGTGTAACCCTTTACACTGAGTTCAACCTCACCTCCATAAACTAGGAACATATCCTTAGTCCTTCTCAAGTACTTAAGGATATTCTTTACCGCTGTCTAGTGACTATCACCTGGATCAGCCTGGTATCTGCTCGTAACACTTAGAGCATAGGAAACATCTGGGCGAGTACATGTCATCGCATACATGATGGATCCAATAGCCGAAGCATATGGAACCCTACTCATGCGCTCTCGCTCATCAGTGGTCAAAGGACACTGAGTCTTGCTAAGTTTAATGCCGTGAGACATGGGAAAGAACCCCTTCTTAGCCTCTTCCATGCTGAACCGTTTCAACACTTTGTCTATGTACGTACTCTGGCTTAATCCAATTAGCCTCCTTGATCTATCTCTATAGATCTTGATACCCAGAATATATGCCGCTTCTCCTAAGTCCTTCATAGAAAAACTATTTTTAAGTGAGGTCTTAACAGACTTGAGCATAGGAATGTCATTTCCAATCAGTAATATGTCATCTACATATAAGATTAGAAATACAAGAGATTTCCCATTTTCTTTCTTATACACATAAGGTTCTTGTTCGTTTTTGATGAAGCCAAACTCCTTTACAACTTCATCAAATCGAATGTTCCAACTCCGAGATGCTTGCTTCAACCCATAAATAGACTTTTGAAGTTTGCATACCTTTCCAGCATTGTTTGGATTGACAAAACCTTCGGGCTGCATCATATACACGTCCTCAATAAGGATTCCATTTAAGAAAGCCATCTTGACGTCCATCTGCCATATCTCATAATCGAAATATGCAGCAATGGCTAGAATGATCCGTATAGATTTAAGCATCGCTCTGGTAGAAAGTCTCATAGTCAACTCCTTGAACTTGTCGAAAACCTTTTGCAACAAGTCGAGCTTTATGGATGTGAACATTTCCATCCATATCAATCTTCTTCTTATAGATCCACTTGCACTCGATGGCTTTAAAACCATCAGGCAGGTCAACCAAGTTCCAAACTTGATTGTCTCCCATGGACTCTATCTCGGATCTCATGGCAATCAGCCATTTCTCAGAGTCTGGGTCCACCATTGCTTCTGCATAGGTCACAGGCTCATCATTGTCTAACAATAATAACTCTCGCGCTTCGTGGAGCCTCGCTGACCTTCGTGGTTGTGGTGCTTCTAATGCCACAGGTTCCTCAACTTGTTCTGCTACAATAGCATCACTCGTAGAAGCATCCCCGACTGGCTCATCTTGAACTTCTTCAAGTCGCACCGACCTTCCACTCGTTCCCTTTGTGAGAATCTCTTTCTCTAGGAAAACACCGCTACGAGCGACAAACACTTTTCCCTCTTCTCGGTTGTAGAAGTAATACCCTAAGGTTTCTCTTGGGTATCCCACAAAAATGCACTTATTCGATTTGGGTGTTAGCTTGTCCGACTGAAGTCGCTTGACAAATGCATCACAACCCCATATCTTTAGAAAAGACAAACTGGGATTCTTTCTAGTCCACATCTCATATGGTGTCTTAACTACGGATTTAGACGGTACCCTGTTTAGTGCGAAAGCTGCTGTTTCTAGCGCGTAACCCCAAAATGATAATGGTAAATCCGACTGGCACATCATCGATCGAACCATGTCCAACAAAGTTCGATTACGCCGTTTAGAGACCCTGTTTCTTTGAGGCGTTCCGGGCGGCATGAGTTGTGGAACAATTCCGCAACTCTAAAGATGATTGCCAAACTCGTGACTCAAATATTCACCTCCGTGATCAGATCGCAAAACCTTTATTTTCTTGCCATGGTTATTCTCTACCTCATTCTGAAACTCTTTGAACTTTTCAAAAGTTTGAGACTTATGCTTCATCAAGTAGACATAGCCATATCTACTGAAATCATCAGTGAAAGTAATGAAGTAGTGATATCCTCCTCTAGCTGTCGTGCTCATTGGTCCACATACATCAGTATGTATGAGTTCCAACAAGTCTATCGCTCTCTCAGGAAACCCCGTAAAAGGCGTCTTGGTCATGTTTCCAAGTAAACAAGCTTGAAATGTCTCGTATGATTCAAAATCAAACGAAGTTAGAAGACCATCACCATGGAGCTTCTTCATGCGCTTTTCACTTATATGCCCCAAACGACAATGCCATAAATAGGTAGGACTCAAATCATTTGGCCGAAGCCTTTTAGCACTAACATTGTAAACACATGCATTATCAAGATTTAAAATAAATAACCCATTCACAATGGGAGCATCAGCCACAAACATAGCATTCATAGAGATTACACAACCATTATTTGTACTCGCGAATGAATAACCATCCCTCATCAAACATGAAGGTGATAAAATGTTTCGACCCATACTAGGAATGTAATAACAATTATTCAATTCCATGATAAATCCTAACGGAAGGTTTAGTTGCATGACGCCGATGAACAATGCAGCAACCCTTGCTTTATTTCCGACGCGAAAATCCACTTCGTCTTTCTGCACTTCTCTAGTCCTTATTAGCCCCTGCATCGAATTGCAAATATGAGCAACCGATCCGGTATCAAATACCCAAGAGTTAACATAAGAATCTGTGAGAAAAATTTCCACAACATTTATAGCAAGCATACTTGAGTGGGAAGTACTCTTACTTCCACCCTTCTTCAAAGAAGCCTGGTACTTGCTGCATTTTCTCTTCCAATGGCCATATTCATGACAAAAGAAACACTCAGTGTCTCTTGCAGATCCAGCCTTTTGCTTGGGTGCAGGGTTTGGCTTAGGGATCGTATCCTTAGCCTTGCCCTTCTTCTTCTGCCAAGAAGTGCCCTTTTTCTTGAAGCTAGGCTTGTTCTGCACAGCCATCACATGGCTATGCCCTGCACACTTCTTAATGTCACATTCTGTTGTTTTCAGCATCCCACATAATTCATTAAGGCCCCTCTCCACCCCATGCATATGGTAGTTCGAAATGAAATGCTTATATCTAGATGGAAGAGATGCCAAAATGAACTTAGTGGCCAACTCTTGGCCTAATGGAAAACCAAGCTTTTCCAAAGTCTGACTGTAACCAACCATTTTGATCACATGGGGGCCTACAGCTGCTCCCTCTGCCATCTTGCATTCCAAGCACTTAGCGACATTGTACCTCTCAGTCCTAGCCTGAGTCTGGAACATGTCCTTAAGCGCAACGATCATACCGTACACTTCCTGATCCTCAAACTGCTTTTGAAGATCAGGTTCCATGCATGCAAGCATAAGACAACTAACCTCAAGAGATTCATCACATGCTTTCTTGTAGGCATTCTTAAGGGCAGCTGTTGCATTATCAGCAGGTTCATCCGGGATTGGGGTATCCAGAACAGTTTCCTTTTTCTCAGCCGTGAGAACAATTCTCAGGTTACGGACCCAGTCCGAATAGTTTGTCCTTTTCAAGAATTGAACGCAAAGCAAAAGGTGATGAATTGTTCGGTGCCATTGATCTACAACAAAAAATGCAAAATACTAAGCCATGTAACCATGAAAGAGTAAAACATATTAAACAATTTAATAGCATATACTCCCACTTAAATCAACATCCCTCTATTGATACTAAGTGATTCAAGATCCACAATTAACAAGTCGACTAGTGAGCTTTGGCATCACTACTAGAAGACAAGGTAAATCGGTAAGCAACCTTTGCTAATCATATCACATATGACTCTTGTTGTTGGGTGACATCTCTACGTCAAAACTAGGCGCCCAACCTTTATGCCCCAAGGTCCTTAACCGTTAAGATGACCTTGTTAAGCTCACCAACCCTTATGCGTGTAGGTATCCGATACAAACCCATCCAGCCAAGGAAAACCGCGGCACCCTAATTTCATAGACCCACCAACGATTGTACATGGCATAGGATGGTGCAAGGTTTGGTTGGGAGGGCATGGTTTAACTTAAACTTTGTGAGGGATCGTTCTACTTCTATCATCTAAGCATGCATAGTAGTAAAACGTATAAGAATAGCATTCACATAGATGTGATACAGTATGGCACCTTTTTCTCATGGTGATCTCCATCGCCATAGAACCTGTCCACCATGATGATCTCCATCTTCATGCTCTATGCGAGCCATCCTCCAAGTGATGAGTTCTCCAAGAACTAATACAAGCTACTACTCCTAACAGCTAGTAATCAAAATTACATGGTATTGGGATCATCACAAGTTGGCATGCAGGCCATTACAATAATTGACAACACATATGGCTCCAGCCGTGTTGCCCTACTCACGACACGCAGGTCATGAAAAATACATACATGCATCACATACATTCTTGGGCCATACTGATCACATAAATCCTGCAAAAACAAGTTGTGCATAGAATCGCATTCTACCGGATCATGTGAAATCGTAGCACCTATGAACCTTAACGTGATACCAAAAGGGGGCTACGATTAAGGGGGGTCTAGGGGGTCTCCCCCTGCGGGGTTCGAAGGGGCAGCGCCCTCGCAGTATCTATACATTTTTCTTTAAGGATTTTGATCGGCAAATCAAATTTACCATAAACCGACCATAGTTCCGATTCGACCAAACTCCTTTGATCACGGTACGTCGATTCAGATCTAATTCCCGATTCGATCAATCATATTGATCTTCGCGTGATTCAAAAGGATTTATGTGTCACTGTCTACCCCAATGGCGGAAACCAACCGGTAGGGGTAAGTCGTTCGACGACCTTAGAATCACGATCACGGAAAGTAAGATCACAGATCAATCCAGAACCACCGCCATACAGACGATCACATCATCCATATCAATCTACATATCACCATATGCAAACTTCCCGAACCTATGACTGAATAGCATTGGCTCTGATACCACTGTAGGGAAATGGGTAGGCTACACTAGCGTAAAATCAAAATTTTGTACCGCGTCAACCAGGAATACTATTGTCATAGATCACGGGATTACCACTAGACGCGTAGTTGCGGAACTCGATGAAGCATGTCGGGGCAGTGTAGATGTTCTACGTCTCCTCCTCGTCCTCATCCCACGAGCAGCTCCCCTTTGCGCGGCTTGTCCAAGTGCTACAGCTGCAGCACCTCCGAGGTATACACACGTTCGGAGTGGAAGCCGTCACACGCCAGACTGCTAGGTCTACACGTGCAACACAGGCGGAAGAGGAGTGGTGGCTGGGTGGAATGCTCAACCCTATTCAGCTCTCCTCACTCTCTCTTATATAGGCATCCCTGGTGGGCTTCTACATTATCAGCCCATTAGCAGCCTAAGCCTGGTCTAATTCGGATCCAATCCTCATTAGGCTTCCAGCCCCTAAAGTGTGTGACCCTATAGGTTCATACACGTATAGTCATGACACGAGTACACTTACTCCGTCAATAGTTGGTAGCGGCCTCTAGCAAGACGTGCCAACTCCTAAACGCATATAAAGATCATTCGGACGAACCATCATAAGGTTGAGTACATGTCTTTCCCTTTGCCTCACGATATTTGGTCTAGCTCCAAGCTGACCTCTCTTTCTCGATACTGTGATTCAGAATCCCTTTACTAGGTTAACTCTTAACCATATGTAGCACGGCCATGCATTTCTGGATCCGATCACTCGAGGGTCCCAGAGATATCTCTCTCAAGTAGAGAGGGGAAAATCCCATCTTGATTGACCGATGCCTTGCAGCATGTATCAGGACAAACCCGAAAGCTACCTTTATAACTACCCAGCTATGGAGTAGTGTTTGATAGCCCCAAAATAGGTTGATCCACATCTCAAGTACATGTGACAATCTCAGGTCTAAGGACAAAACATACACGATGTGTAGAGAGAGCTGCAAGTATTATTGCTAGTCTCAAGTTGGGTCAATCCAACCCCATGTTCATAACATGTGTCCATATCATTGGTTTGACATCTCCATGTCTATGACTTGCGAAACATAGTCATCAACCAATCAATGTGCTAGTCTAATATTCACGTGTGTCCTCACATGAACTCCGACTAGGGACAATTATTAGATAACCATACAAGTAAAGAGTTTCACAAACAATTCACATAATTGCCAATCAATACAAGTTGCCTGGTATATGGATATTCAAGGAACATTATAATAGCTCATGGATAAACATGAAATACAATCATCTCTATGATTGCCTCTAGGGCATATTTCCTTCAGCATGGACGTTAGACAGGAAACGACAAACCTATTTTCTAAAAGAGAAGGGAGAAGAGATGACTATTTGCAAAAGTGCTTATGTCTTTTCCCCTCCATCTTGAAAACTACTTGCATTAATATGATTTTATAATCTTAAAATCCTGCACACTTGTCACTAACCCAACCCCATCTCAAAAATTACTGTAGATGGCCTCTTTCCGCTTGGAACGCATCATCATTGGAGACAGCTTCTGGCCTTTTGAAGAGCAGCGTCACGACCTATTAAAGAGAGTCAACAGGCCCTCGCCAACGATTGAAGGAACCGAACTCCCTCGCAGTAACACCAAGGTGATGAAATGGGTCATCAAGGCAGTAATTCCCTTCCCCGAAGATGACACCGTGCCCACAATCTTCACCTTCCTCGACAGCAACTGGGTAGATGGCGTGGTGCGAGCCATACAAGATATCATGGCGCGCCTCTGCAAGATCCACGAAGATGAGTTGAAGGGTACCCCCTACCACCTGTTTGGAAACGGCGACCAAGATGGACTTCCTACCGAGTCCTTCCTCACCTGCTGCATCGGGAATCAGTTAGAGAACATGGAATACCTACTCCAACGCTCCCAGGAAGATCTTGACAAGGCCAGGCGAGAGAGTCTGCTTCTAAAGATGGATATCAACCTACTCCATAACCACAAAAGAAGTCTTAGAGCCACCAACGCCCGCTTGGAGAAGAAGCTGACAATTGAAGTACCCCCAACCCCTGAAGACGAAAATCCCGGGACTGAAGATGAACTCCCCTTCATCAATGAGTACCACCCTATCATACAGTCACCCGCGCCGGACGAGCCACCATCCGACCCTGCACCTTGGGAAGGCACCACTCTCACCTTCACTGAAGCCGACCTGAATATCCCACATACCCCAGAGGATCTGCAGTAGCTGGAAACCCCCCTGGAGTCTGCAACGAACCACGGATGCACCCTCCGAGTAATCTCCCGCTCTGCTGTACTTGCCACCCTAGAGTCATGTATCGTCCCTGAACGTGTTTTGTAATGCTTAAGTACTATTAGCACCTTCGGGTGCAGACTGGCTTGTTATGTAATAACTTCCTTGGATTGCAATGCTTGCTTTGATGATTTCCCTCTTGCGTGTTCTACCCAAGACGTTGCATCAGACCCAACCCGGGAAGAAAACGCCCCAACTGAACACATCTCCTGATGGTCTAATGTTCCCCCGAACGATGGATGACTGTGGGTACCCCGTTGAATACACCTCGTGAGACCTAGAACCTCGGTTAGATCTACTTGATTAGACCAAAATCGCTATCCAATAGTTCTATACCCCAATAATCCCTCTGAGTTGAACCCCGAAAGCTAACCGTTTAATATAGCCTACCCCCATCACCGGAACGCGTATTACCAACAAGAACTCCCTCAAGATGGCCATGAGGACCGGAAGCTCGAAGAGAGCATGTAGCTGTTGCGGAGAAGAAGGATATCAAGCCAGCCAGTGTTCCAGCAACTGCCCAAACTGTGGGACACCCTATTTGCCCGAAGACTGCCCAACTCTGCTTCTCACTTGTTCCCTCTGTGGATGCCAAGACCATGTCCCTACCGACTGCCCAGTATACCTCCTCGTTGGCAAGGCCCGTAAACTTCTCGGTATCAGCATAGGAAGGTCGGCAATTCAGTTACCCCGAAAGAAAGGTACCTGTTTCTCGTGTGATCAACCCGGTCACTTTAGCCGAGAATGCCCCCAGCGTACACCCGTCAAGGCCTCTGCAAAGGCGAAGCCCGAAGGCACCAAGGTCCTTACCTCTAGAAAAGACGGCCATCCAACCTCTCGCAACCCTGCAACTCAAGACGGAGGAATCAACTCACATCTCCAAGCGACTACACCTCATTGGGAGTAGAGTCGAGAGAAGCCCTTAACTTTACCCTGGAAATCCCTGAACGTCAACAAGTGCAACTTGAAATAAACTAGTCCCTGTCCCCCCCCTTTTTTTTGAATGACACCTCTAATGCTACCCTCCCTTATGTCGTTGTACGCTACCTTAAGAACTATCTTTTGCCACCCTTATCTGTTTGTATTAGGGATGTTCCCGGCTTGAAGCTCTCCGAGCTACCCTAGTTTCATCCTAAGAGGGAAAGACTGCGTCCTTCCCACAAAAATAGGGTAACCCTTAGCTAAACCAAACTCAGGAGTCCCGACCCTAAAATCTTTAATTAGGATACGCTACGACCCTAAGGAAGAGTTGTGAATCCTTAGAGAGAGGTACACAAAGCCGTAGATTCTATCCTCAAACGAGTACCCCGTGAAGTTCAGCATCGAGATAGTCTGCCTAGTCTAAGCCCCTCGAGATATAGGGTCCGCAAGGAAAAGAAGGTTATCCCTCACAATCAGGACTACACTCTGCTCAACTCTCCGTCCATCCCGAAAGACTGAAGCTCAACTTCATCAATGTAGTAACCACTCCCAAGGACGGGTACCATAAGATAGCACGCTTGACACCAGTAGCGCTAACCTTGACTCAAAATCCCCCAATCCTACTCTCCTGAATCTCGGGACGAGATTCTTTTAAGGGGAAAAGGTCTGTAACATCCCAATTTCAGCAACCCTGATTAGTTGTACAGAATGCAAAAATCAGGGGGAACAAAAAGTTTTCTTGTTCATCAGTGCAGTGTTTGCTTGTTGTTTGTTTGTACTTGTGCATGTGAGTGTATACCATATGATACTCCTTACCTCACCACCTGCTGACAAAAGCTATTTCACAAAACTATCTTGGCTTATTTCTCCATATTCTCAAATGTTCTGGCATTTCCAAACTTGAGCCAAGATGCCTTGCCAACCAAACTATTTTAGTAACTTATTTTGACAAAACTATGGAGAGGTATATAATATAATCTCCTTATGTTCTCAAGGCAGAACCCTCAACTATTCTTATCTCTCGAATTATCAAAACCTTTTCATGAAGCAATTGAATTCCAATCTTGGTAGAAATACCAAGGCTCTCATCTTATTCCAAATCCAACCTCTTAAAAATGCCCCAACCTTACCTCAATATAGGCTTGATGGTAACCCCAGTAGTGGATTTGCTTAGTTTATAAGATGAGTTACCTTGATCTGCTGTCTGATGAGTTACCTTGATCTGCTGTCTGATGAGTTACCTTGATCTGTTGTCTGACTTAATTACTTAGAAGTAGTATGAGCTATCCTAGGAGCTCATTCTATAGGATCAAGAAACCTTAAAATCCCCAAATCCTAAGCAAGACTACAAGGTGGATCTGATCTCTAGTCACTAGGTGATCATCTAAAACCCCTAACCAGATCAATTTTGCAGTGATCCATTTTAGAAGCTTACAAGTCAATGAATACCAATATCAAGCATGGATCCCTTCTACTCCCTCTACACTTCAACATCATCCACTAGATGATGCTTTGGTACCTTGCAACCCCTCAAAAACATCCCCTCTCATACTCTAATCAAATCCTCAAAACTGCCAAATTTGACCAAGTCTGGAAATTGTTTCAATATCGCCTGTTTGAATGCCTCCCTCTCTCAAACCATGTGCCTTTCTGGAAATGCACCTGAACCATCTTGTTAACCATCCTAAGGACTACCAAGGACCACTCTTGACCTTGGTTAGATCATCCTCCAACCCACCTTTTCTTGATGATTTTGCAGGCAAGAAAATAACTTTTCCTGCAAATCTAGTCATCATGCCTACTTTGACAGAAGCTCACGCCATCATCCAACCTTCTATGGACCAAATTTTTGCATGGTGGTGTTCTACTCATATAGATCTATCAACATCTACCTCACTTGATCCAAGTGGATCTTTGTGTTTATTAAACCCACATGGTTTATAAGGCATCATGACTCATCTGGCATGGCAGCCTTATTTTCAACAAAGTTTGCCATCACTTCCAGACCACCTCTAATGTAACCAATCCAAACTCCTTCTGCCATGATCATATATAATACTTGGTCTAAATATCCATCTATACCTTGCATCAAGGTGAGCTCTGAGCTCCAAGATCTACCATAGTCTTTGTGGTATAAAAATAACATCACCCTAAATCCACAACTCCTTGTTTGCCATCTAATTCAAGTTGGATTTCCATTTACCAAGGTTGAATTTGCTTGATAAACCTTGTCTACATCATCTACCTTGATCACCAAGATTTATCAAATATTATCCATAATTATTTTGGCCTAAAACCTATTAAATCCCCTTAATCAACAAAAACCTTCAAACTCCTTCTACAAAGGAAAGTTTGGTTTTTTCCAAAACACTTCCCCAAATTTTGGCTCATTTGAGGTCCATATATCATACCCTATCATCCCATTTCAAAAATAAATATTTTTGAAAAGCTTTATTATTTCTTTTTGCCCTTTTTCTCAAATGGCAGAAATGGAATAATAATTGTTTTAAATACTTTTAAACCCCAATAAATCTTGGTAAAAATCACCATAGTGTAAATTCCTATTTATGACCATCTCACATCAAAATCCAACGTTGTTAAATGTAAATTTATCAAATGAGCTCCAATTCTTCACTTCTGCAGTTTTTGAATAAATGAATTTAAGCGGACCAAACTTCATCATTTAAGTCCCAAATAATTCAAGGATATGTACCTTTACCATATCCATCTACCAGTACCATCTCCCCCACTTTCTCCAATATAAATTAGAGAACTCCTTCACAAGCATTCTTGTGATCAAATGAAGCAAAACAATCAAAACTTGAACTAAACAAACATCAAATCATCACATAAGCTCACCAACACTCCTCCACAGCAACATCACTACCTCCTGGGTCTATACCCCTGTAGAAACTTCCCTACCCTTGCCTCCTTAGCTCTTGCTCAAGTGAGAGAGAGAGATGGCCCACCTTGACAAAATACCTTGCAATTAAATACAGCAGCAACTACCACCCTCCTCTCCACCTAGGGCTCGACCCAAAGCCCCACCACTCCCCTCTCCACCGCCCCTGACAGCCAATGGCATGCCCCTAGACTTGTCCTTACCCTCCTTGGTCATGGTACACCCTACACCATTCCCCTTCGGTTTATAAGCCACAGACCACCCCAGCCCTCGTCCCTTGGCTCATTTCACTCCCCTCCCCTCCACTTACCTCCCCAGAGCTCCTCCCTCTTTCCCCCTGCTCTGTACTGCCCGGAAGAAGGAGAATAAGAAGCCTCAGCCCTCTCTCAAAAACCTAGCAAGGCTCCTTCCCCGCAGCTCCTCTCCTCCTGCATGTCACTCTCTCGACACCTCCTTGCTCTCGCGCGTCTAACCCTGCTCTTTTTGTCGACATGCAGCAACCCCTGAAGGCTCTCCGGTGAGCCCCGACGAGCTCCGTTCAGGCACCATCGCGCGAGCTGCTTCCCGGAGACAAACGCCACCATGCCGCCCAACCCCGAGCTCCCCGCCATCGACCGCGTCACCCAGTCGCCCCCACACCTTCCCCCGAGCCCTCAGGTGAGCTCCCCGTCCTGCCCGACCCTCTGCTAGGGTTTGAGCCCTACCGCCGCGTCGAGAGCTAGGAGACGATGCTGCACCGTTGATCTCTCCTCTAATCCGACGGTGCGCGCCCTTACCCCTTCGCCGCCTATAGCCACTGACGGCCAGGCCCCGCCTGGCAGCTTCAAACGCACCTCCCACGCGAGCCAGTGGTGGGTGGGCCGAATCCCCTCCCCGTGGCCCATCTCCGCTCGGATCCAGCCCAGCCGCCCCGGTCCTCTTTTCCTTTATTTAAATCCTCCAGATCTAAAATATAGGGATTTGGTTTAATTCAAAATAAATTTGTAAACTAACAAAAAGTGGCCAACTATAAATTTATAAATGTTCCTTAGGATTTTCCTAACCATTCAGAATAAAGCACCTACTCAAATTATTTTTCATTATTTCCTGGTATTTAAGGTACCAAGAAGTACCAAAAACACTCCCTGATTATTTCTGGGAGTTTAGTAAACCCAAATGGATTAAACCAAGTTTACTCTAGTACGTATTTCATGCACCTCTCAGGTGACCCTGACCCCATACCAAGTGGAACCTTGGAGTTACTGTAGCATAAATAACAAAATTAGCTCCTCTCTGACTTTAGAAAATTCCCTAGACCAAACCATGGGTTCAATTGACCCAATTCAAACTCTCCTGGATCAGCTACATCCATATCTACCCAACCCCAGGACATCACTAAATTTTGAGCTTCTGTAGATTTGTAGTGAACTAAACACTTCTGCATGTGACTTTATAACTAGATAAATCACTACAGTAGCTCTACAACTCCAAAATTAGTATTTCCAATTGTTACTGGAAGGTATTTTCAATACCTATCCTTTGCCCTTTTCCGCTTATCAAAAGCTTCTGTAGAATTAATCTGGTGAAAAAGACAAAACAGCTCTAGAACTGCCTTTGGGAATTTCCTGAGGGCATTCTGGTAACTATTCTAGAGCGATTCCAACTCTCAGTTACTCAATACATAAAACCCTACAAAATCATCAAAGGAAATAATTTTTGGACATTCATAACATTTCTGGTGAATTATTTCCTAAAACTAGAGCCCTTATCACTAGAAAGTTCATAAGAAATTAAAGAAAAGTGATGAAATAGTGAAACCACTTTTGTTGGCCTTATTTTGTCAATACCTACCTGATGGTATCATATTTGCATATTGATACCATACTTACCTAGGCCTTGGTCCCAAACCCCTTCATTAGTGGTTTTGACCATTTCCCGAATAAAGGAAATCCCACCACTTCAAATAGGGTTTTTGCAATGGTTCTAAACCCAACCACTCAAAACCTACTGAATATTATACTTGTATTGTCCACTTTCTTGCTGTGTGAATGTCCACTTGTATGCCTTGTTTTGATTGTGGTCTTGCTTGTTTGCATGTATACTCGATGACGACGCTAGTTGCGCTTGTATTGACACCGAGAAGAAGAGATCTTATTATTATTGGTATTGGTATTCTTGGTTATCCAAATAAGAAGTCCAGTGACATATTGCCATATTGCTGATCATCAGGCATGCCACCTTCTTGCTCATAAGCCTCGTCCTATTGTTTTACTTATGCATGTTTTACATACTATTTTATGAAAACTGCATTGTTTCAATATATGATGTTGTATATCTGGTAGTGGTTTGGCTCCTCCAAACCGTTACTCAATGGTACTACTAAGTACAACCCTCTTGATGATACCTACTTGTCCCTAGTATGGTAGATGGTGTAATACACCGTACCCCTTTGGAGACCCCGATTTAGCCGAAGCAAAGCTATAGGATGGGAAGACCCCGGAAAAGTTTTACCAAATGTTTTATGATAAAACCTTAGTGAGGTGGGACCTCCCAAGAGTTGTTGAGAAATAAAAAGGTTTTGTTTTGCCAAATGCTGAAGAAAAGCTAGAGGAAAAAGGTTTACGAAAATGCACCCGGTTCTTTGCAGTTTAGCTATAACAACTTAACCCGTGCAACCACATTACTCTGGAATGGGACAGGGCTGGATTCGATGTTTGTCTATTCTGATGTAAGCTACCTCGCAACTACTACATGGGATCATGATCCCCAGAGGCTGGGCCTTGTCCCTTAAAGGTCCATATGGGACATCAACCTGGAGAAGGAACAAACTGTCTGCGGGCAGCCAGGCGTTACTATGAGCCCCTCATTGAAAGCGCCCACTCTGTGTAGTGTAAAATGCGCTCCGGTTGGTCCTCGGTACCCGACGTCCCGGTTTTGAGGAGAGTAACACTCATAGGGTAGGAACTTATATTGGAGTGCGCATCCGGAGAGTCTTGATCGGTTACTCGACCCACGATCGGTGTAGATCAGGGTAGTGTACCCGGATGGTGTGGGTAAAATGTACAACCTCTGCAGAGTGTAAATCTATTTGAATAGCCATGTCCGCGGTTATGGACGGGTTGGACAAACTTCTGTAGAGCGGTGCTGGTTTTGATTTCAAAAAGGATTTCGGAAAAGAAATGGCTTTGTAAAATGTTTTGACCATGGGATGGTCGTAAAGGAGAAAGGTTTTGACCATGGAATGGTCAGAAAGGAATGAAAGGAGTTTGGTCGTCGGACGACCGGGAGAAAGGAACAAATGGGTGACCCAGTCCTAATGTTCAAAATGGTTTCCAAAATGTTTTACAGAAGTTTTCCAACAAAAATATATAGATGCTATATCTACAAGAGAAACTAATTGAGAAAAGAATCTCTCTTGGAGCCCTCCTACTACCATAGCCATAATGCATATCCTCTTATTATTACTGTTATCTTAAGGTGGTTTGCGAGTACATTCAAAGTACTCACCGGCATTGTCCCTGGCTATTAACTTGGTCAGATATCAAGAAGAATATGAAGTGGACGACTATGCGAGCTAGGATTTTCTCCCAGTCAGTTGCCTGTAGGTTAAGGCATGGCTCGGGCTCTATGCTTAATGAAGTTCCGCTGTTGTTGACCGATGTAGCCATAATGGCAACTAAGGTATGACATGTATTCGTTATGTATTGGATGTTTACTTTGATACTTGTCCGTTATGTGCCGTGACTAACTGATCATGGGATCGTGGTTGTATGCATAATAGGGATTCTCGGAGGATTAATTTGGGGGCCCCACAATAGCAGCTTAGGATGCACCGCCCATTAATATTTAATTTCCTCAAGATCACTCATGATATAGATAGGTATAGTGTTGTGAATTGCTTGACCCCAAAGTGACATACGGGATATCTTGTGACTAGCACACTTGCTTAGGAGTACGGTTGTCCATAGAACTTAATGCCTTTGCTCTGGTTTACCTTGATTGGTATTGTTACCTTAATACACTATTCACTTACGGATGACCCATGTCCGAAGAGGGTGTGGACAATTGAGTTGTCTAGTTGCCACTTACCAACGGTGAGAGACAACGGTATATGAGGGACCGCCACAATTATAGTTAATAGCTATTCCATAAGCACTTATCATGCACACCAGTATACACAACATTACTTGAGGAATCATAGCATTAATATTTCATCTCATTGTATTCACCTCTTTTTAGTTTTAGTTTTGTTCTAGTTTTCTTCTAGTCCTAGTAGTAGTTATTACAAAACATCTTAAATTCATTTATCCTATCGACTTATAGAATAGGCTATTTCCAAACCACGGTTTGGGTGTGAACGTGGTCGCATTGACAACGTGGCTCCGAAGATTGTTTTCGCTAAGCTCCCATTGGGACAAACTCTTTAAATGTTTGTTGCTGTAAGTAATGCAATAACCATGTTTTGGTGCAGGAACTCAGTCCATCAATAACGCGACACATACATCATCATGGAGGGATATTTTGGTGGGTGTTAGGTCTCCCATATCAGCAGAGCAAGCAACGAGGAAGCCTACAATCTTGCAAACAATGGGTCCCTCTACCTACCCATGCCACTTGAGGTTTTTTGGAGGAAAACAATGAATGCTCCATCAACATCAAGAAATCCACTGAAGCCACGGAACCAAACGCACGCAAGGGGGCAAAATTGCAGCTTGACTCGAGGGTTGTACCATCACCCAATCTTGATACACCTGCTCCAGAAGACGAGGAGGAACACCAAGATGTCATGATGATAGAAACCACTTGGATGCACCCGTACCTGGCGTACATAAATAACATAGAACTCCTAGAACATAATTAATGGACAACTCATCACCCGTCGGTCTAGGGCCTTCCGTGTAGTCAAGGGAGAACTCAGCAGAAGAATTATCTCGGGTGTACTCCAGCAATGTGTGACACCCAAGGGAGGAAATCCAATCCTCAAGGACATCCATGAAGGGATATGTGACCATCATGCTAGCAGCCGAGAAATAGTAGCTAAGGCCTTTCACGCATAATTCTACTAGCACCACGGTCCAGGACATGAAAGATATAGTGAGAACATGTAAAGCATGCTAGTGATTTGCTACAAAGCCAAACGCACCCGTGGCGTAACTGGCCCCCATACATATGGCTTGGTCGTTCGCCCATTCGGGACTTGACATGGTAGGAAAACTCAACAAGTCATCGCTTGGAGGACACGTATTTATGCTTGTCATAGTCGGAAAATTCACCAAGTGAATCGAAGCAATGCTTGTCACCAGCCAAGACTCTATTTCGGCTATGAGCTTCATTAATTCAATAGTTTTTCACTTAGGGGTGCCTCACAGCATCATCACCGATAATGGATCAAACTTCACTTGTGGAGAATTTAAGGAATATTACAAGGAGATTGGCTTACAAGTGAGCTACGTGTCGGTTGCCCACCCGAAAACTAACAGCCGGGTGGAAAAATCCAATCGATTTGTGACTAATGGCATCAAGAAATGGCTCATGACGCCAGTTGAATGAGCAAAGCGTGCTTAGGTAGATGAGTTACCCTCTGTCCTATGGGGCATATGCACCACCCCAAATATTGCTACACAAGAAACTCCTTTATTTCTGGTCCATGGAGTTGACGCCATACTTCCAGTAGAGATAACTCATGAGACTCCACCAGTCAGCGCATACTACAAAGAAACCACTACGATGGCACTCGAAGATGACTTCGACACACTCGACGAAGCTCGAGACATCGCACACACAAGAGCAAAAATGTATCAGCAGAACCTACAAAACTACCACAGCCATCGACTGAGTCTGAGGTCTTTCATCTTAGGTGACCTTGTCCTTCTCCTCAAGCAAGATGGCCATCACAAAATCGAGTCACCATGGGAGGGACCCTACATCATCACAGAAGTAATCCCTTGCGGAGGATATTGTCTCCAAGATAAGAAGACTGGAGTCAAGTACTCAAACACATGGAACATTGCATTGCTGCGACAATTCTACGCTTAGGATATTTACTTCCTGCAATTTACTTTCAATAAGGCCAATGGCCAGGCTACTAAGCCGAAAGAACTACCTTTACTTCCAATAAGGCCAACGGCCAGGCGTCAATGCCAAAACATGTACCTCCATACTCTATTCACAAAGCTAAGGTCTCTCAACCGAGTCTCAATTTCATACTTTATTTTTTGTCACACCCGATACACGGGTGTTCACTCAAGCAACTTATTACATAATCATACTCCAATACTCCGGGGCTTCGGTAATCAACGAAAATTCAAAAAGTCTTCGGCTTCGCCATTAAAAACGTCCAAAAAACGCTCTAACCTGAGTAGCTGATTCGACCCAACGGGTATCAAGCTAACGAAAAGGTATCTTGTAGGGCGCATCCGCAATAGCCGCCGACATAAACATATAAAATTACAATAGCAACATATACATTTTGGCCGATATACACACAGGCTTTACATAGTTTACATGTCCTTTCTCATAGGGTCACTATCCTAACTATATGGGAAAATTTAGAAAAAACTATTGATCTGTGTCAAGGTACCAGCGGATTATTCAGATGATGGGCTTACGAGTGTCTGCATAATTAGGAGCTATAGCTACCATACCCGCATTGGGTGGTGTACGTGTACTCAAGCAAGGGCAACCTTGGCACCTGCAATAAGTTGCAGCTTGATAAAATGGTGGATTGCTTCACCTTGTTGAAACATTTGCATACGTGCGGACAGTCCTTGCAGTTGCGGGTCTCTAGGGAACATTGCATTATACACCATCGCTAAGGCAGAGCGGCAACACACGACGACCTCATCCACCTCCGATATTTGATCCTGAAGCAGTGCCAATGTATACCCCCATCTCAGGGGCTTTGCGATAAAAACTTACATAACATACTTTTGCTCAGCCTCGAAATCTCATCAAGAAGATATACATCGTGCTCGATATCCTTTTTTTACTGGGAAAGGGATGCGTCCACTTGGGACTTTATAACCCAATGTTCACTTTCTACGTGCATGATACGGTGGATCTTGTCGGCATACAGCGGAGGATCGATGTATCGGGTAACAGTAGTCACATTGGTGGGTGCATATGTTTGTGTCTATGACAATTGTTGACCAAATGTAGTGGGAGAACTCAAAAGGATAGGAGCAGCCAAAGGAATGGATGTAGCCAAAGGACTGGCCGAGTCAGACACATTCTTAAGGGAGAAAATATAGGGCAATAATCAGCATGAAAGATTCATCGGACATACTCAATACTTAAAGTTAGTGGAAGGTTCAAGGATACAAAATATCAATGTTATTCAACTCCAAAGACCAAAAAATTATACTTGCAACAGAATTTATTACAGACATCTTGACATCAAAACTATAGCCAAGGACTAAGTGGCACCACTAGCAGTAGCAGCGCTAGCTGACGGGGTAGCAATTGAAGCTTTAGTAGAGAGAGCAGAAGCCGAGAAGCGGACAGCAAGAGTGACATCTTCTTCCTTGGATATTTCAAGAAGCTAACTAAAGAAATTATTTATTTTCTTAAAATAAGGCTCGCGGTCGACCTGTTTGCTTGTTTTGGAGACTGCGATCGAGGAGCTAACCTTATCCCAGTCAACCACCTCACCATGAGCCAAAGCGAAGACAATTGCACTCTCTATGTTGCTCTTTAGCCTAGATCAACCTATAGCTGGTGAGGAGGTTAGGATCAGTGTTGTAAACCTTGGTAAGGGCGTTGAGGTCCAGCGAGACATCTTTGTGGGGGAAGATCTCCGCGTGAAGACTCTTGAAGGCACAGCGAGAGCAGATCAGAAAGTTCCATCCGTGAACGATGTTCCCTTCCAAGACACTCAGAGCATCCAACAAAGGATCAACATGTTGATCCTCGGTAGTGCTAGCGAGAAATTGGTGATCTCTGCAAAAAGGAAGAAAGAACAAGTACATCACGATCCAAGAACCAGATAAAAAATGTCCAATTGCATTGCATAATAGGTAACTTACTTGTCAAGTAGGGACTCAGCTCTTCAAGACTTTTTCGGAGATTCTCGTCACATCCTACCACAACAGCAGTTTCGTCTTCATGCTTCTTTGCCTCATCCTTGGCCGTTGCCTGGGATTTTTCAAGCTCCCATTCAGCAACCTTAAGTTTGTCTTCAAGATCATCTACGCACTTCATGGTAGCTTCCTGAATAATCTCGTACTCATCAGCAGCAGCTGCATAGGAAGACAAAGTTATTCAAAGAAAAATCACTAGAATAGAATATGCAAAAACAGATACAAGGTGGAGAACAAAAAACTTTGGCGGAGGAAGCATCGTGTTGAATCCTGATGAAACAAGTAGCCATTTGGACTATCTCACACATTATTGGCTGAGGGAAATAAAAACAGACTCGAAAACTCGGGGGATGCACAATAAAGCAACACATTATGAAAAAAGGGGAGGGAAACTTACATTCTTCATGTCAAGTTTAGCTAGGTTCTCTGACAGAACTACACCTTTGTTAGCATTCTTTGTTTTCTTATGGGAAGGAGCTTCAGGGGTCACCACAAGATCTTTTGGGGTCATCTCACCCATCCTTTTATCCTTGTGGGCTAGCTCGTTTTGTCATTTTCGTGGGTGACCTAGTGGCAGCATCTGGCCCATCGGATGCGTTAGCAATAAGCAATTTAGGAGAAGTTTTTTCCTCCTCAGCGCCACTAAACCAAAGCATAAATAATTTTGGTTAAAACATAAAAAGGGAATCTTTGAAGAAAAAAGAAGAGGACGTATACTTACAAGCTGACATTTTTAGCAAACTGAAGAAGTGCCATTTTCCTAGGAAGAGTAGTCCTTAGTGGTTGAACCATTCGTGGCTTTGCAGCACTGGAATCATCATAATCGTCAATATTTTGGATGTCCACCTTGTTGCGTTTCCTTTTTACTTGGATGGCGACAACCCTGATGGAATCAGAGTTCGAGGAAGGGGCATCTTCAGTTGGAGTATGTGAGGAATGAGAAACAGAGTCTTGATCATGTACCTCGGTGTCTCCCACAACTTCATACTCTGTATTTTCCTCAGATTCAGCAGCAGGTTCTAGGAATTCACCATTTTTAGGAAGCGGAGGAAGTGAATCCAAATGACCTAGTTCGAAAAAAATAGGAAAGCAAAGTCGGTATAAGGAAAACACATACTAAACGACAAGGACCCGATAAATGGAAGACAATAAAAAGGGACTTAGACTAGGCACAAGATTATTCTTGCCACCAAAGGGCTTAACCCGACATTCGTATGGAACTGAGTCATTCTTGGTGATCTTGGTGAAAGATCTGACTCTCTTCTTGAGCTCAGCGCATGTTAGAATATCCTGGGAGACTCTCATCGGATCCTTTTTCCTAGTATATGCCCACATACCAAAAAGTGGGCCTGGACTGTCTGAACACGGATGTGATATGAGCTGGACACTCGAAAAAAAAATCCCAGACACATAACAGAGATCATGGATTTGGCCCACCATGGGTTGCCTCTCCATAAGAGTCACTAGAGTTGCGCCTTCTCCCCAAGACTTAAGCTTCCTCATGCTTTTCATCGGGTCATAGGGGTTATTCCATACCACTGGCCTTCGGATGACTCATCCTTGATGTAGAATCATTTCTTCCTCTAGTCTTGGTCAGAATCCGCAAACTTGAGGTCAAAATAGTTGACATCTGGGCGAACATAGATGATAGTTGCTGCATAAAAAATGCACATGAACTTTTTACTTTGTTGATATGAATTCCCACTTATTTGCAACATATATGATGTTATATCCATGTTTTACATTGATTTTTGAGGATTTACCAATGATCCCCTTTATTTTGGTTATAACTTGGTAGGACAGGAAAACCCTGCTTTGTGTATTTTTAGCTTTCAGGGACCTAAACAAAGTCAAATAGACCTGGGATTTATGGAGCGTCAATATTTCATCAAGAGAAGCACCTGGAGCACTTGGACCTCATGAGAAGGGTCGGGAGGCCCAAAAGAGCCTAGGTGGCACGCCTAGTTGCGGTGGGCACGCCACCTTCCCTCTTTCCCTCCTCGGCCATCAGATTCGCTTGATTCTTTTTCCCATGGACTCCGTCTGATCTAAAAAACTCTATATAATGGACCCCCAAGGCTTCCTCAAGGAGAGCGCCGTAGAAACACCGAAACACCAAAATAGAGCCAGACCCAGCAAGGATTGGAGGGGTAAATTCTACCGGAGCCACCCACCGGAGGGATCTCTACCTTCTCGGACATCACCACCATCATCACCGTGATGAAGAGGGAGTAGTTCACCTATGGACTATGGGTTTGTGGTAGTATCTTGATCTATTTCTCTCTTGTTCTTCATAGATCTATTACCATATCAGCTGCCCAACATGATTATGGTCATATATGTAATTCCTATGTGCTGGATCTTTACTCTATGATTTGATATATGATATTGGAACCTATTATGTGTAAGATGTATTGATAGATGCATATCATGGGGCTTGTTGGTTTGTGGCCCCAAAGATGTCAGGCGAGTGCATAGCGGGGCCCGAGTTGCCTGTAATTTCCGTGTTTCGCAAAGTTGGGCTGCCAACTACCGAAAGGGGACATTTCGAGGCAAAATCATCTCACCCCTACCAAATTCAAACATTCCGTCAGTAATCTGTCTGTGATGCGAGCACCAATGCGGCAACCACGTAGGAAAAACAAGGAAATAAGGGCCTTGGTGCATTGACCAAATTCACAAATCCACTCCCTCCTTTCGCATGAACCCTAGCACCGGCGGTGTAAAAATCCACCCTCCAACCATAACGGTCCCTTCGGACATTTGACTTCCGGCGAGGTTGATGCACCTACTCTCTAATCCCGAGCTCCAATGCCGCATGTTGTGCCTGCCGTTGCGAGGCGCTAGCCCGCCTCCGCCACCGATGAGCTGAGCAGCATGGAGGATGGCAGAGCCTAGTACTAAGGAAGAAGAAGTTCTAGCTACATGCGGGTGAGCTAATCTTCTCTTTGCTATTTGCACTAACTATAACTGCTATCTGACTATTGAACCTAGAATTGTTTGCTAGCCCAACACTAACAAACAATTTTTGTCCTATATTTTTTGTCAAGTGGGATCTCCACGGACCACCCTTACTGGTTATGGTAGCCCTCTTCAGCTACGACTCTAAATTAGCAAATGGGAAGGGCAAGTGGTATGGACACCAATTACCTCATGATGGAAGAAGCACCTGCGCAGATCTGCACTATCCCTGGTATGGTTGTTGCTCTGTGTAAACATGCTGAAATAGGGCCGAAGTAGACTACAAAGTTCAGCTTCATGGATTAACAAGGCTTCATGGTTCCTCTAACGTGTGATAGGCACCTAATAGGGTTGATGAAAAGGTCTGCTTCGGCTTGCATGTTACATTGAATTGTGATGTACTAGATGTGGAAGCTACTGCTACTGAGAGTCTCCCTGCTATTCTTAGTCACTCGAACCCTTGCTCCTGGTAAGAAAAAGTCTCTTGGGGTTTGTTGGGTTCGCAGCATAGAAAACAAAACAAAATTCTACGATACGAACAACTATGCACCAAGATCTATCTACCTAGATACAATCAACAGGTAGACATACATCCATAGAGAACATACCCTTGAAGAGTGACAAAGTATTGTTAACGAAATATGATTTCA
Source organism: Avena insularis (assembly GCA_023614405.1). Taxonomy (NCBI): domain Eukaryota; kingdom Viridiplantae; phylum Streptophyta; class Magnoliopsida; order Poales; family Poaceae; genus Avena; species Avena insularis. Next base: position 281,341,047 of record CM042696.1, on the reverse strand, counting down.
TGGATGATGTAGTTGTACACTTTCTGATCTCAAGATCTTGATGAAGTCTAGCAAGTCCATCAGGTCTAGCACCAGTAAGTCCAGCAGGTCCAGCACCAGCAAGTCCAGCACTGCAAAGCAGCAGTGCATCCATGATCACACACACGTCCAGTACCCCGACAACCTCCACGTCCTTGCTCCAGCAATGCATTCGAAGGAACAACTCCTTTCAGACAAAGCCACCGGGAACATGTATCTCGCTAATCTGATACTATTGGGAATAAACTAGAGGAGGGGAAAGATCCTTCACGAGGAGGTGTGAGAGTGGAGGAGGAGGAGGTTCTCCTTTTATAGGGTAGAGGGGGCTTCCCAAGGGGCATGACCGTCGGCCATGGTGGTGCCCCCACCTCTCCCTCCATAATGGTCAGTGGAGCTTCCACTAAGCCCACTCCCATTAATTCCATCTCCACTCAAAGTTGCATTAATTTTCCACCAAAATTAATGCATCTTCCATTTAATAAAACTATTTTATTTATTTTATTTAGAATTTTGTTAATTACTTTAATTAAAAAAATTCACATAAAACCCCCTGCAACATTTTGATATCTCATGCAGAACTAGTTTCAGCAATTTCATCCGAAACAATTCTGGTATCCATCAAAATGATTCCACCTCTTTCATAATCTATCACTGAAACATATTTCTCCAAATAGTGTTGGTGTCCCTTAAGTGTGTCACCCTATAGTTCGCGAATAATGCAGACATGATCGAGACCCGTCTCCGATCAATAATTAGCAGCGGGACCTGGAGATGCATACTAACTCCCACACATTCAACGATGCTTCTAGTGATCATGTGAACCTTTAACGTTGTTACTAAATTGCTTTGTCTCGCGAGATATAACATTCCCGATATTCGATCATCAGTATCCCCATACCTAGTTTGATCTTGTTACCGACATGCACTATTTTCTTGTTCGCGTGATATAACATTCTAGTGATCTTATCACTTGCTTGCAAGCTATGTTAATGTGATATCACCGAGAGGGCCCAGAGTATATCTCTCCGTCATTAGGATGGACAAATCCCACTCTTGATCCACGAGTCTCTACATAACACTTTCAGAGTATTTGAACCCACCTTTATTGTCACCTTGTTACGGTGTAACGTTTGATGTTAGCAAGTTAGTCTTCTGGTGTTAGTGATTAACATGATCTCATGTTCTAAGTACTAAAGTTACTTCATATGATGTCATAGAAATTTTAACACAATGACTTTAATCGTATTGCTATTCTTTGTATGAATGTTCTTGACAACATTCCACCAATGCTACGACCTCGTTATTAACAACATCCAATGTCCATGATAAGGAAACCTTGATCATCTTGTTAATCAACGAGCTAGTTGATATGAGGGGCATAACTAGGAATCCTTTATTTGTTTATTAAACACACATGTATTAACGTTTCCAATTAATACAATTATAGCATGTGAAATAAACATTTATCATAAACATGAAATAAGATAATAACTACTTTATTATTGCCTATCGGGCATATTCCCTTCAGGGATCGCATGTTTATGTCGAATTGTAATTTTTTTGTTACTCTGTAGATATTAGGTAGTTAGCCGTGTCCTGTTTCTTTGGTAGGAAGTGCCGCGGGGTTATAAACATGACTTTCGAGTCATTCAGTTTGCTGCCGGAAGAATATCAAAACAAGTGGAGTCATGATGTTGGACACGATTCTGGTGTTGATTGTCCCGGTGATGCAGAGTATGTTAAGGTAATAAAATGGGCACCCAGGAAGAGGAAGAAGGATGGTAATGAATATGCATAATAATGTGTTGAACTTGAACCTATTTATGTAATTCGGTTAAATTCTAGAGTTGTGTGCATGGAACTTGTCGAGCAAAACAATCTACCCCCATTCTCGGAATAAAATGTACCACGACTTGAGGTTTGGAAACGACCGAGTCACTTGTTGAATCCAAAATTGTGATTGTGCCACTACTATCAGAAAACTCGCAGCACCGGGACCACGATTGCTAAGGGGAGGGGGTCTCCAAATTTGATGGAATGTTAGTGGCATAGAAATAAATTATTTAAGATGCTACACTCCACAAATCAGCAACTTATTTCAGCTGCTAGACAACGACATGGCAACATAAACTGCAATGGCAACCGATAATGCCCAGATAATGAGGAAATTGGTACACTTTATGGCCTAATCTTGAGCCTGTCTATCTCACCACCTCCCTGCTGCTGCCTCCCCTACATCTGGCGAAGCTCCCAGATCTCTAGTAACAAGGTGTACATGCTTCCACTTTATAAATTGTGTATGTGCCATTTGCATGCGGCAGAATCCACGTAGATTATGTTTAAGCGAACCACCAAAGTCAGATCACCACCATCATCAGATAAAAGGAAGTAATGAATGGCTAAGACAGAATAACAGACAACCAATTTTTTTCTCCCAGGACATCGAGACCACTAGTTCAGACCGCTTGTTCAACAAGTACTATTCTCCTTTCCCCTCGCGTTTCCATCAATTTGACCACGAGATTCCTGAATATCGGGCAACCCACGGGGTTATCCCTCAACATCTGGTATCAGCAGCTTTTGGTTGCCACGGATTTCTCATCGATTTGGTCTTTTCCCCATAAATTCGAAAATTATACCAAAAATAGCCTCAATTCGTGTTTTGGATCGAGCTGAGATTTGCGTGAGTTTTGGTAGGTTTTAATCTGTGGATTACTTGCAAAACTTGTTGATCTACCTTCCCCTGCATTTCCATAGCCTAATTCCTTGATTTCCCCATCAATTTGAGGTTTTGGTTCGAGTTTTTCCGCCCAAAACTCGTCGTGGTCGAGTTATTGACATCATGGAATCAACCGGACCAGACTTTCCGTCCCAGGACCGGAGTTTCCGGTGTTAGTGACTCCAGACCAGAGTTTGTGGACCCCCTAGACCGGAATCTCCGCCCCCCTGTGATGCGGCCCGACCTACAGTCGTTACCACATCAAGGTCTCCAACTTATGCCAAGTTGTCATGGACTCCAAAGGTGAATTCGTTCCTCTATGCGAGTCTGCTAACTCGTGCAATAGCGAGCTCGTTGGGGAACTCTAAGAGGAAGGTATGACGAGCATAGCAGTAAGTTTCCCACAGTTATGAAACCAAAGTTATCGAACCAGTAGGAGCAAGGAAACACGTCCAAGGTGTTACTAGCTGGACTTTGACAGGGCGCACTACCGGTGCCAGCAGCAACGTGGAAACCTGCACAACACAACCATAGAACTTTGCCCCCAACTTACAGTGAGGTTGTCAATCTCACCGGTTTTGCTGAAAGTGGAAGAAAGTAATTGCTTGCAGAAAGTAAACAGAAAATAGTAAACAGTTGTAGATTGATGGTAAAAGAAAGGACCGGGGTCCATAGTTCACTAGTGGTGGCTCTCCTTAAGATAGATGACATGTTGGGTGAACAAATTACAGCGGGGCGATTGACAAACATCAAGAAAGCATACATGCATATACTAATCATCTTGACTCCTTTCAGATTTGATTGGGCATTACAACATTATACATAGACCGTAATCCAACTGTATCTATGACTAATAATCCACGTTTAGGTTATCATCCGAACCCCCTCCAGTATTAAGTTGCAAGCAACAGATAATTGCATTACGCATTGTGTGTAAAGTAAACAATACGATTGTTCTATGAACAAAGGATTGTTGTTTTCTCCCTAGTAGCAACAGCACATCTAGTACCTTAGAGATTTCATCACTTCCCAGTTACTAGAGGCATGAACCCACTATCGAGCATAAATACTAACTCTTGGAGTTGCTAGCATCTACTTGGCCAAGATAGCTACTAACAACGGAAAGCATGCAAGATCACAAATAACAAAGACATGATAGAATCAATAATCAATCTGAAATAGCATCTCAATATCCATCGGATCCCCGCAAACACAACTTGTAGGATTATGAATAGATGATCTTGATCATGAACGGAGCTCACAAGATCTAAACATGATAGCACAAAGGAGAAGAACCAGCCATCTAGCTACTACATGGACCCGTAGTCCAAGGATGAACTACTCACGCATCACACCGGAGGCTTGCATGATGATGAATAAGGCCTCCAGGGTGAATTCTCCCCTCCGGCAGGGTGCCAGGAAGAGCTTTAGATCCCTCCCGATCTAGGGATGGAGATGACGGTGGCTACAGACTCTTTCGTGGAATTTTGATCGGGTACTTAGGGTTTCTGTATCAGAGGCATCTTATAGGCGAAAGGGGAGGCCGAGGCGGTGCCCTAGGCGGCCACACCACCCCCTAGCACGGGTCAGGCCTGGCCGTGCGGCCAGGTGGTGTGATGGCCCTCTGTCCCCTCTCTGTCTTGTATTCTGGCTCCATGTCTCCCTCGGTGAAAAACTGACTTTGGCTTTTGTCCCGTCCAATTCCGAGAATATTCATTTTCTGACTTTCCTGGAACCAAAAACAGCAGAAAATAGGCAACTGGCACTGTGGCATCTTGTTAATAGGTTAGTCCAAGAAAGTCTATAGAAAGTACTCTAAAGTGTGGACAAAACATAAGAAAGTAGATAAAACCAAGCATGGAACATCAAAAATGATGGATACGTTAGCAACGTATCAACATCCCCAAGCTTAACTCATGCTCGTCCTCGAGTAGGTAAGTGAAAAAAGAAGGAATAATTTTTTAGGTGACATGCACCATCATAAAGTTGATCAAAGTATTTGTAAAACATTGATAGCTGGGATCATAGTACTTCAACATAGCATGAAAGGTAAAGTTCTAGCAATAAGACATAGCAACTATGTTGCAACATGAAAAGGCACAAACAAAGGATTCATGAGTAACAATGCTTTGCAAGACGTTTGTTTGTTTCACGTAAAGAAAACATAGCATAGTGGCATTCAGCTTGTCCCTCGTAGAATAGCAAACAGAGATGCATAGGACACCTTCAAAGTTCATAAGAGTGACTAGATACAAATAGTTTAAGAACAAGCAATATCAAAGTTATGCATCAATCAACAAGTCTTGGACAATGCACATAGAACTAAGAATGGCCACTATGCTCTCAAAATAGGTGCATAAAGATAGAAGGTGGAGACTAAACATAAAAGTAAAAGAAAGGCCCTTCATAGAGGGAAGCAGGGATTCAAGTTTCATAAAGAGCTTCCAAAAATTATGGTACTTATTAGCTTTCAGCTCTCATTGCCCCTATCATAAGCATCTTGAAATGATTAAGGTTTAAGTGAACAAACTATGGAGTATATGCTTGACAAAGTATAAGTTGGAAATCTCATGTCCCTTGAATACGAGGGCCGCTCCTCATGCTACTCAAGTTTAGTTACCGATAAGTTCTTGTCATAGTAAGTACATGTGTATCATAGAGAACCACCAACGGGGTACCCCTTGCCCGATGATACGAAAGATTCCCCATATCAAAATGGCAAGGCAAGCAGACAACGAGCATCTCAGCAATCTTCTTATTTACCATGGGAAAATGGTGCTTTTTTCTCTCTTTCCTCTTTTCTCATATATTTTTTTTCTTTTTCTCTTTTTTTCTCAATATCTGACTCTGTTTTTATAAGAAGAATGCTTCATAGACAGCTCATTATGGTTACGCTGCAGGTTTCCACCATGATAGCATGGATTAGACCGGCAGCCCAGGCATTTCTATAACACACATGCATAACTCCATGGACTTACAAACTCCCCTTTCATTTCACACCGATGACATCCATAGACAAAAGAGCATGATATCAACTAGGTACAAAGTACAAGTGCAATGTTGAAAGCGTTCCCCATGACAGCATGGTTCTGCTAATCCCCAACATATAAGTGCAAGAATATACAACATAGACGACACAATGGTTCAAGTTTATTAAGGGCAAGAAAAGTAAAGTGTGCCATCAAGTTCATGAGAGCTTTAATCACTAGTTTTCTCATAACTAGTTTAATTCGGAAGGTAGATAAAAACATGAATATACTTGGAATGGCAAATGCTAATAGGTAGGTATGGTTGACTCTTTGGAATAACTTGGTTTTATTTGGAGTTGGATGCATGAGTGGAACTCATACTTGGTTATGGAGGCTAGCAAAAGACTGGGAGCGACCAACTAAGAGAGCAATATATGCCATAATCATACAGAGCGACAAAACATCATTAATCAAAGAATAAAGTGATACTACAATTCGAAAACTAAAGGATCATAAAGGCTATGGTGACTTGGGATAGTCATAACATGGTGTGAGCATGCGCCAAGTCAACCCAAATAAAGAATCAAAGGAGAATACCATAATATTATGCTTTAATATGCTAAAACAACGCATGATTCTTCCAAGGCACATTAAGAAATCTCTATTGTTTATAACATGTCATGCTACAGCAAAGATCACTAAGCATAAAGCCAAAACAATATCAAGCATGGCATGACAAAGCATGGGCCACAGTCAAAAACAATCTCTCTTTACCACTTAAGCATGAACTTTTCTACTCTTTTTCCAATCCAAACCAAACTATTTGAAAACCAATGAATGAAAGAGGGGGTCCAACCAATTTATTCAAGAAAACTAAGAAAACAAAGCAAACCAAAACCAAAAACAAAAAATGAAGACGCTCCAAGAACAACACAACTGTGCATGAAACAATAAAAATGAAGTGTTTGGAAGAAACCTGAGATTTTTATTGATGAAGAAGGGGATGCCTTGGGCATCCCCAAGCTTCGACGCTTGTACCTCTTGGATTATTCTTGGGGTGACACGAGGTGTCATCCCCAAGCTTGATCTTTAGCCCATCCTTCATATCATTACATCATTCTCTCCATACACCTGAAATTTTTCCTTCATACAAAACTTCACACAATCTTTATTAGCAACATTAGTGCACTCAAGATAATAAGTCTCTAGGTTCAGTTTCAATACCAATAAAACTTACATTAAAACACAAGATACTGTAGCACTTCCCTCAAAAAGCTCAATTCCCCAAAAGAACTCAAAAAGGAACCAACAAGAAGCAGATGCAAATAATGGCAGAAATCTGTCAAAACAGACCAGCATATAAAAACCAATTTTTTCGAAGACCTTCTGTTGCTCAAATCAAAAAGTGTTGAACTAACGAAAGTTAGATAACAACTTGGGGCAGAAGAACAAAAATTCACGACTCAAAACGACATACAGAGATTTTGCACGAATTTTTACGGTGAAGCACAGAAATCTGTTTCGGGACAGCAACTTTCCAAATCATTACTTCTCTCTCATTAGAGGTTATTCTTGGCACAAAAAGCAAAATAAAAAGGATAAAGAGCGGTTATTACAGAGGTAATAACTTCCAAGACTCATCTAAAACTTTTGGATTATCTCCCAATAAGTACTTTTCTTTAATGCCTTTAAGTTAGGCATAAGAAGCAAGAAAAATAATCAAGTGTTCTCAAATGAAGAAGCATTAAGAGCAAATTTTGTTTTCATAGGAGTGAAGGGAATATGCCCGAGAGGCAATAATAAAGTGGTTATTATCTTATTCCATGTTTATGATAAATGTTTATTTTACATGCTAGAATTGTATTGATCAGAAACATCAATACATGTGTGTTTAATAAACAAAAAGGGTTCCTAGTTATGCCTCTCTTATAGACTAGCTTGTTGATTAACAAGATGATCAAGGTTTCCTGATCATGGACATTGGATGTTGTTAATAACAAGGTCACACCATTGGTGGAATGATGTGATGAACATTCATCCGAAGTATAGCATTACGATCAAAGTCATTATGTTTATATTGCTATAATAGCATACGAAGTAATCTTTATCCTTAGACCATGAGATCATGTTAATTGCTAACACCGGAAGAGTATCTTGATAACATCAAACGTCACACCGTAACAGGGTGACTATAAAGGTGGGTTCAGTGCTACAAAGGTGTTATGTTGAGGCTCATGGATCAAGAGTGGGATTTTTCCATCCCGATGACGGATAGATATACTCTGGGCCCTCTCGGTGATATCACATTAAAATAGCTTGCAAGCAAGTGATGTGATCACTAGAATGTTATATCACGGGAACGAGAAAAGAGTGCATGTCGGTAACGAGATCAAACTAGGTATGGAGATACCGATGATCGAATCTCGGACATGTAATATATCGCGGGACAAAGGGATTTAGTTACTAGCGTTAAAGGTTCTCACGATCACAGAAGTCATCGTTGAATGTGTAGGAGTCAGTATGGATCTCCACGTCCCGCTGCTGATTATTGATCGGAGAGGGGTCTCGATCATGTCTGCATTATTCGCGAACCATAGGGTGACACACTTAAGGGATACCGACACCATTTGGAGCAAATATGTTTCAGATAAAGATTTAAGAAAGTGCTGGAATTATTTCAATAGACACCGAAACTGTTTCGGGTGAAATTGCTGAAATTGGTTCTGCATGTAATATTAAAATGTTGCAGGGGGTTTTATGTGAATGTTTATTAATTAAAGTAATTAACAAAATTCTGAATAAAAATAATAAAAGAGTTTTATTAAATGAGAGAGCATTAAATTTGGAGAAATTTAATGCATTTAAAGTGGAGACTTTAAAAGAGAATGTGAAGGGGCAAATTTATGTGGAGGAGTTACCACCACATGAATGGAGGAGGTGAAAGGTCACCTCCATGCGCCGGCCATGAAGGAGGGGCACCCCCCTCCTGCTATAAAAGGCCACCCCCTCGTCACTTCTCACACACACCTCCTTGTGAAGGATCTCTCTCCCCCTCTAGTATTATTCCCCCATGGTCTCGGATTAGCGAGATACATGTTCCCGATGGCTTTATCTGGAAAGGAGTTGCTGCTTCCGCTGCTTTGCTGGAGCGAGGGACGGAGGTTGTCGGGGTACCGGACGTGTGTGCGATCACGGATGCACCGCTGCTTTGCGGTGCTGGACTTGGTGGTGCTGGAGCTGGATCTGATGGACGTGCTGGAGCCGGACCTGCTGGACTTCATCACGATCTTGAGATCGGAAAGTGTACGACTACATCAACCACGAGTTACTACTCATTAACAAAGCTCATTGTCTTCGAGGGTAAGTTCTCCATGGATGTATGTCCACCCGTTGCTCTGTATCTAATAGATAGATCTTGGCGTGTAGTTCACACCGTAGGAAAATTTTTGTTTTCTATGTTGCGGACCCAACAGTGGTATCAGAGCCTGATCTATGCGTAGGTGCTTAGCACGGGTAGTACACATATGTTTATATGTGGGCGATGATGATCATGTTATTGCTTCTTTCATGTATTTTGGATATTAGTGGCATAGTGGGATGAAGCGGCCCGGACCAACCTTACATGTCATCGCATGAGACCGGTTCCACGAATCGACATGCAACTTGTTTTGCATAAGTGGTCAAGTGGTGTCATCTCTCCTACTATAGTCAATATCTGATTTACAACGAGTTGCTAATAACTTAGTTATCCTCGTTGTGGTTCATGTTCGTAGGTAAGAACGGTTCTATCTCTGAAAGCCCTAAGCCACGTAAAACTTGCAATTGATAAATTAGAGGCGTCTAGTTTAGATTGTTGCTGGGCTAGTTTCATGATATGGTAATGTTGTAAGTTGATGTATGGTAGATACCCTTACAACACACCTAACGTGTAAGTTCCATAGACCTTGGCCTTACACACAAAGGAATGATAGAGATCATACCATGATGCATATGATAGAGATCAAATGCATGGACCATATCATCTCACTTTACACATTAGATGTTAGCATCTTATACTGCTAGTTTGGCGCTTTCTGTAGCATTGTAAGATGATCCCTCATTTAAATATCAAGATAAAATGTGTTCTTCCTTAAGTATGCACCGTTCTATGGATCGTGTTTCGAGACATCTCGTGATGATCGGGTGTTCTCAACTCTACGCTTTCATGCAACGGGTGTAAGACAGTTTTACACACGCGAATACTAAGGTTCTTACTTGGCGAGCCTAGCATGTACAGACATGGCCTTGGAACACGGACCGAAAGGTTAAGCATGAGTCATATAGTTGATGTGATGACCATATTGATGCTCGCCTTTGAAGCTACACCGACTCACATGATGATCGGACTTGGTGTAGTGGATTTGGTTCATGTAATCACCAAAAAGGCACGAGGGATGTTGTTTTTGAGTGGGAGTTCATTTCTAATTTGGATTAGTCGAACTCAATTTGTCATAAACTAAATCAAAGTGAATTTGCATAATTTGTTGTAGTCATTCGCATTCGTTTTCTACCTGATGCTTAGTTTTTATTTGACATAATAGAACTACAGAATTCTGGATATTTACTTTACGAACTGGTATCGTATTGTTTTGAATGTCAATTTAAAGTTTATAAGTCCTATTGCAAACTTTCAGCAAACTCTATTTACTCCATGAAGTTTAATAAGTAGTATTAAATCAAGAGTAAGAATTCCAATGTTAGTATCTAAAGTATCATGTTTGCCTCCATGATTATTGATATTCAAAAAGTTGTTTTAATATCAAGATTATATTGGAGCTGAACATTCTTTCAGAAACCATCATGTGTGAAAGATATTGTGATATCTGAAACAATGTTTTTGGTTGCATTATGATAGAGTATAATTTAGCAAAATACATGTTCTCATATTGTATGAGAATTTGTGAAGGATGGAGATTCTAGGCATCCGAATCTACCAAAAAGGTTTTGGGAACTGATATTATACTCGTGATTCTTCCTTATAAGCTATAGTAGCTTGATCATGAAAGTTGTCATGATAAGGATGAATAGAAGCTGTAAGTAAAATGTTTACTACACTAATAGATTACTAAAGAATGGATTTTTGAAAGAACACCAAACATTTGATGATGGTGATCCACTTCAAAGTGCAAGTCCAAAGGTATTAGTATTTGACTATATACGCTTTGTACCATGTGTCATGTTGATGACACCACTATTGATGTTGATAGATTCTTTTAAAAGAAAAGGAATTGCTGAAAGAGAATCTATAAAATATTTGGCAGAAAATAAAAGGTTGGAGATGTCCAACTTAGGTATATAGAAGATATACATGTTATGGCTATATTCCTTGCTTGTTAAACAATGTGGTTCTTAGGTATTGGATACCGGTATTGGATACCGAATTGGTTGGTATGAAGTGTCATACAGGACAACGCAATTCATGAACTACAATGGCCTAAGTAACCACCAAGAGAATGAGTGACGATGTTCATCGAAAACAAATAAAGTGTTATTGTGTTTTTCGTTGTCATCAAACCAAGCCTTCAAGATTTGTTTAAATAATTGTTATTTTGTTCCGGTATTATCAGAACAATGGTTGTTCAAATAATTACCGTATTCCATAAAGGATGGATGAACTTTTACAAGTCTAGTTGGAGAAATCACATCCATAAACACTATTGCTAAAATGTCGCAAGACAAATGATTGAAAGATCACTTATGAAGTGACATCGCTGTTTGAATTATATTTGAAAGAAAACATGAAGAAACTCCATGTTGATGGAATTTTGGAGTCTTTGATTTTGATCAATTGACGCATGTGAGACTTTTCTTGAGATAATTGAAACTCTGTCGATAGGCCAAAGAGGAACGGATGACTAGCTTCTTGGAAATTGTGCATGGTGATGTGCATAGTCCATTATGTGTAGCCATATGCGATGGATCTTTTTGCTTCATATGCTTTCTCCGAAAATTTGAGTGAATATATCTGTATATTTACTTAATAAGGAAGAAGTATGAAACATTTGAAAATTGTTCAAAGACTTTCAAGATGAAGTGAAAAATCATTGTAACAAGAAAATAAAGAGTTTATGATTCGATCATAAAGGAAGATATTTGAGTTACATGTTTAGCAAAAACACCTAAGATTTGAGGAATTGTTCCATGATTTGTGTTTTCCCGATAAACCATAGGAGTATGGCATATTCGAGAGATGAAATCAAACCATGTTTGACATGGTAAGATCAAAGGTGTCATTTATAAAACTGCCATTATGTTTTAAAGATTGAAGCTTTAGAGACTACCACTTTTACACTGAAAAGAGCACCATTGTGATCCATTGAAATGACACCATATGGGTTATGGTTTGGGATAAAACCCGAATTGTCTTTTCTTAAATTTTGGTATGCTATGCATAAGTAAAATGTTTACAACCAAAGTCGTATAAGCACGTCTTTGAAGGTTATCCCAAAGAATTTGTTGGGAATTTCTCCATAACACCGAGGACAAAAGAGTTTATTACTTGGAACATCAAGTTTCTTGAGAAGGAATTTTTCATGAAAAGTTAAGTGGGAGGACAATAGAACTTTGATAAGGTTGTTGAACCTTAGTTATATGTGCTAAGTAGCGTAGCGCCGGAAAGTGTCCCGGTGGCGGCCACAATGCTCAAGGCTCTCGTGATTACAAAAGGTGTGATCTCGGAGTTTAGAGTTCCTATAGAACCGTGTGGGTCGGTAAGAATCAAATAGTAAGATTTGATAAGCAAGTCGTTATTGTTTTGACAATGATGAACCGACTACATGCAAAGAAGCGATGATGGGCCCTGACTCCATAAAATGACTAGAAGTCATAGAATCCATGATAGTATCCATACACGAGAAAACAAGTTTCTGAACTTGGAAGACCCTCCGGAAAGGCGTGAAGCCTATCGGTCGTGTTTGGATCTATAAAGAAATAAGACATGGATGTTTAACATCTATGAAATAGTCGACATGTCGGAAAGAAGTTTACGACAATGTTCAAGGAGTTGACTATGACAAGATTTGATCTTTCATAGCGATATATAGTCTTGACGGATTAATGTAGCAACCACTACATATAATTTGGTATATGATAGTTGAATAAACAAAACAAGGTTCTTCTAATAGAACGGTAACCTAGGACATGTACATGACATGGTCCGAAGGGTTTTGTTAATTCAAAGGGTGCTAAAAGGGCATGTAAACTTCAATAGTTGAAGTAAGCATAGCGGAGTTGGAATCTTCACCATGATGAAACTGTTAAAGAGTTGAAATTCATCGGAGATGATGAAGATGCTTGCATTTGCAAGAAATTAAGTGGGAGCGCTGAGACATATTTCTAATACATTATGTAGAGGACATATTGTTGATTGGAAATGATGTATCTTCAATTGACACAAGTTAAGGATTTCATTAAAATAAGATGTCAATGAAAGACTTGGGCAAACCCAGAATATTAGGCATCAATATCCATATGGATATATTAATGCTCTAATATGGTTGTGCCAGACATACATATATAAGATATTGAAAGGGTTCAATATGAGATATTGAAAGGGTTCAATATGGAAACAACAAGAAAGGTTCTTGCTGCATGGAAAGGATTGTATCAAGATTCAAGTGTTTCAACACTTGGTGAGTAAAATCACATGAAGATTTTGATCGATTATACCATGATATGTATATATCCAGAATGTCCTATGCTCTAAATGTTATGAGCATATACCAGAATGATTCATAAGATGATCATTGGACAATAGTAAAGATATTCTTATGAGCTTTTGAAGAACTAAGAATATATAATGTATAAGTGACAAATAGTTAAAGGTAGTTCATTGTAAAGTGTTACATTGATACTAGTTTTGTCACAAGATACAAATTAAATTTATCTCAATTTATACTATGGGTGGCACAATATAATGGAAAGGATGTTCCATGATGGATTTGGCTGAGTTCCAAAGTTGAGACATTGTGACGGATACTACAACAAAAAAGGCTAAGTATATGACTGCTATAGTAGCAGCATAGGAGGGCATTTGTGTTAAGTAGTTTGTTATAAAACTAGGTGTGGTTCAAAGTGGGCTAATACTATGAAGATATATTGTGTGACAATAATATCAACATATTTTGAACCGAACGAACTAAAGGTCTCACCAAAGGACCAAATCTATACAATGCCATCTCATTTGAGAATGAGTGATGCGTAGAGACGCAAAGACATGCAAATACACACGGACCTGAAACTGCCAGATCCAGAGATTATGTTAACCACTAGCAATAGTGTATATGCAACACCAGAAAGCCATAGGTGTTCAATACGCAAAGTTTTTCAAACTAGATTATTGACTCTAGTGCAAGTGGGAGACTGAAGGGAATATGCCCGAGAGGCAATAATAAAGTGGTTATTATCTTATTCCATGTTTATGATAAATGTTTATTTTACATGCTAGAATTGTATTGATCGGAAACATCAATACATGTGTGTTTAATAAACAAAAAGGGTTCCTAGTTATGCCTCTCTTATAGACTAGCTTGTTGATTAACAAGATGATCAAGGTTTCCTGATCATGGACATTGGATGTTGTTAATAACAAAGTCACACCATTGGTGGCATGATGTGATGAACATTCATCTGAAGTATAGCATTACGATCAAGTCATTATGTTTATATTGCTATAATATCATACGAAGTAATCTTTATCCTTAGACCATGAGATCATGTTAATTGCTAACACCGGAAGAGTATCTTGATAACATCAAACGTCACACCGTAACAGGGTGACTATAAAGGTGGGTTCAGTGCTATGAAGGTGTTATGTTGAGGCTCATGGATCAAGAGTAGGATTTGTCCATCCCGATGACGGATAGATATACTCTAGGCCCTCTCGGTGATATCACATTGAAATAGCTTGCAAGCAAGTGATGTGATCACTAGAATATTATATCATGGGAACGAGAAAAGAGTGCATGTCGGTAACGAGATCAAACTAGGTATGGAGATACCGATGATCGAACCTCGGACATGTAATATATCGTGGGACAAAGGGATTTAGTTACTAGCGTTAAAGGTTCTCACGATCACAGAAGTCATCGTTGAATGTGTAGGAGTCAGTATGGATCTCCAGGTCCCGCTGCTGATTATTAGTCGGAGAGGGGTCTCGATCATGTCTGCATTATTCGCGAACCGTAGGGTGACACACTTAAGGGATACCGACACCATTTGGAGCAAATATGTTTCAGATAAAGATTTAAGAAAGCGCTGGAATTATTTCAATAGACACCGAAACTGTTTTGGGTGAAATTGCTGAAATTGGTTCTGCATGTAATATTAAAATGTTGCAGGGGGTTTTATGTGAATGTTTGTTAATTAAAGTAATTAACAAAATTCTGAATAAAAATAATAAAAGAGTTTTATTAAATGAGAGAGCATTAAATTTGGAGAAATTTAATGCATTTAAAGTGGAGACTTTAAAAGAGAATGTGAAGGGGCAAATTTATGTGGAGGGAGTTACCACCACATGAATGGAGGAGGTGAAGAGTCACCTTCTCCATGCGCCGGCCATGAAGGAGGGGCACCCCCCCTCCTCCTATAAAAGGCCACTCCCTCCTCACTTGTCACACACACCTCCTTGTGAAGGATCTCTCTCCCCCTCTAGTATTATTCCCCCATGGTCTCGGATTAGCGAGATACATGTTCCTGGTGGCTTTATCTGGAAAGGAGTTGCTGCTTCCGCTGCTTTGCTGGAGCGAGGGACGGAGGTTGTCGGGGTACCGGACGTGTGTACGATCATGGATGCACTGCTGCTTTGCGGTGCTGGACTTGGTGGTGCTAGAGCTGGATCTGATGGACGTGCTGGAGTCGGACCTGCTGGACTTCATCACGATCTTGAGATCGGCAAGTGTACGACTACATCAACCACGAGTTCCTACTGGTTAACAAAGCTCGTTGTCTTCGAGGGTAAGTTCTCCATGGATGTATGTCCACCCGTTGCTCTGTATCTAATAGATAGATCTTGGCGTGTAGTACACACCGTAGGAAAATTTTTGTTTTCTATGATGCGGACCCAACAAGGAGTGGCAAAAGAAATCTTCTCTCTCTTCTTAGGGAAGTGTTCTATACCTTTCTTGAGTAGTAGTTGATATTTAATGGTGCCTTCTTTCATATCAATAATGGCACCAATAGTTCTAAGAAAAGGCCTTCCCAAAGTAATAGGACAAGAAGCATTGCATTCAACATACAAAACATAGAAATCAACGGGGACATAGGCATTGTTAACCATAATAAGAACATCATTAATACTCCCCATGAGTTTCTTTTTAACATTATCATTAAGTGGGACATTCAAATAACAATCTTTCAATGGTGGCAAATCAAGCATATCATAAATCCTTCTAGGCATAATAGAAACACTACTATCAAGATCACATAAAGCTTTGAAATCAAAATCATTCACTTTCATATTAATGATGGTTTTCCAACCATCTTCTTATTTCATAGGAATAGAAGCTTTATGTTTCATCTTTTCTTCTTTAATTTTTATGATAGCATCGGTAATGTGTTTTGTAAAGGCCATATTCGTAGCACTAGCATTAGGACTTTTAGCAAGATTTTGTAGGAACTTAATAACTTCAGAGATGTTGCAACCATCAAGATAAAAATCTTAATTATCATCTAAAGTAGTAGAGCTATTACTAGCTTCAACTCTAGTGGTAGTGATAGAAGAAACACTAATGTTTCAAGCAATTTCATCTTCTCTTTCCCACTTAGCATGCAATTCAGCTAATAGTCTATCATTTCATCAATTCTAACTTGTATGGCATTAGTAGCAGCAAAGGGATTATCAATAGTTTCAGGTTTAGCAGCCATTTTATTCAATGAAGATTGAGCTTCAGCCAATGATGCTATCTTTCTTTCAGCATTAGAGAGTCTTTCCTCAATAGTTTTATTGAAAGCAGTTTGTTTACTAATAAAATCTTTAAGCATAACTTCAAGTTTAGAGGGAGCACTCCTATTAATGTTGTAGGAATTTCCATAAGTATTACCATTGTTGGGAGGATATGGCCTATAGTTATTATTACCAAAATTATTCCTGTAGGCATTGTTGCTAAAGTTGTTATTTCTTATAAAGTTCACATCAACTTGCTCTTCTTGAGAAACCAAAGAGGCTAAGGGAACATGATTTGGATCAATATGAGCCTTCCCATTAACAAGCATGGACATAATAACATCAATTTTATCACTCAAGGAGGAGGTTTCTTCAACAGAATTTACCTTCTTACCTTGTGGAGCTCTCTCAGTATGCCATTCAGAATAGTTAACCATCATATTATCCAGATGCTTTGTTGCAGCACCCAAAGTAATGGTCATAAAGGTACCTCCAGCAGCAGAATCCAATAGATTTCTTGAAGAATAGTTCAATCCTGCATAAAAGGTTTGCATAATCAACCAAGCAGTCAGTCCATGAGTGGGACAATTCTTTACCAAAGATTTCATTCTTTCCCAAGCTTGAGCAACATGTTCATTATCAAATTGTTTAAACTTCATTATTTCACATCTCATAGATATAATCTTAGCAGGAGGATAGTATTTTCCAATGAAAGCATCTTTGCATTTAGTCCAAGAATCAATACTATTCCTAGTTAGGGATTGCAATCATTCTTTAGCTTTTCCTCTCAAAGAGAAAGGAAACAATTTCAACTTAATAATATCTCCATCTATATCCCTATGCTTTTGCATCTCACAAAGTTCAACAAAGTTATTTAGATGGGCAGCACAACCATAGAACTTTGCCCCCAACTTATAGTGAGGTTGTCAATCTCACCGGTTGCTGAAAACAAAGGATTAAACGTATTGTGTGGAAGAAAGTAATTGCTTGCATAAAGTAAATAGAAACAGTAAACAGTTGTAGATTGATGGTAAAAGAAAGGACCGGGGTCCATAGTTCACTAGTGGTGGCTCTCCTTAAGATAGATGACATGTTGGGTGAACAAATTACAGTGGGGCAATTGACAAACATCGAGAAAACATACATGCATATACTAATAATCTTGACTCCTTTGAGATTTGATTGGGCATTACAACATTATACATAGACCGTAATCCAACTGCATCTATGACTAATAATCCACCTTCAGGTTATCATCCGAACCCCCTCCAGTATTAAGTTGCAAGCAACAGATAACTGCATTACGCGTTGTGTGTAAAGTAAACAATACGATTGTTCTATGAACAAAGGATTGTTGTTTTCTACCTAGTAGCAATAGCACATCTAGTACCTTAGAGATTTCTGTCACTTCCCCAGATTACTAGAGGCATGAATACTAACTCTTGGAGTTGATAGCGTCTACTTGGCCAAGATAGCTACTAACAACGAAAAGCATGCAAAATCACAAATAACAAAGACATGATAGAATCAATAATCAATCTAAAATAGCATCTCAATATCCATCAGATCCCCGCAAACACAACATGTAGGATTACAAATAGATGATCTTGGTCATGAACGGAGCTCACAAGATCTAAACATGATAGCACAAAGGAGAAGAACCAGCCATCTAGCTACTACATGGACCCGTAGTCCAAGGATTAACTACTCACACATCACACCGGAGGCTTGGATGATGATGAAGAAGGCCTCCAGGATGAATTCTCCCCTCCGGCAGGGTGTCAGGAAGAGCTTTAGATCCCTCCCAATCTAGGGATAGAGATGACGGTGGCTACAGACTCTTTCGTGGAATTTTGATCAGGTACTTAGGGTTTCTATATCAGAGGCGTCTTATAGGCGAATGGGGAGTCCAAGAGGGTGCCCTAGGCGGCCACACCACCCCCTGGCGCGGGCCAGGCCTGGACGCGTGGCCAGGTGGTGTGGCGGCCCTCTGGCCCCTCTCTGTCTCGTATTCTGGCTCCGTGTCCCCCTCGGTGAAAAACTGACTTTGGCTTTATTCCCGTCCAATTCCGAGAATATTCATTTTCTGACTTTCCTAGAACCAAAAACAGCAGAAAACAGGCAACTGGAACTATGGCATCTTGTTAATAGGTTAGTCCAAGAAAGTGTATAGAATGTACTCCAAAGTGTGGACAAAACATAAGAAATTAGATAAAACCAACGTATCAGAGTCCACTTCCTACCCTTTTGAATGGTATGCTACTTCATACTCCGTCCCATTATCATGATAGGTTCACACCGATAAGTACGGAGTCAACGGAGGAAGCCCGGAGCACCAAGTCTGACAAAAAGGGTGGCTTCGAAGAGAAGACAGAAGAAGAAGCATTTGAAGCACCGGAGTCTCTGGCCATGAAGCCCGGAGTCTCCAGCCTCCAACACCAGAGTGTCCGGCCAAGACTCCGGACTTGCCCCAAGAGCATTCAGTACACCCCTCCGGAGACAATCCCGGAGAGCAGCGACCACACCAGAGTCTCCGGCCATCTACCCAGGAGTCTCCGGCTCTCAGCACCGGTGTCTCTGCCCCTAGGACTCCAGCCGCCTACCTAGAGCTCTCTATCCACCACCCTAGAGTCTACCCTAGAGAACGACATCGACCCCGGAGTCTCTGGCCACCCCCATTGTCTCCGGTCCTAGCACCCTAGAGTCTCTGGTGTAAGTGGATGGGCCTACATGCCAATAGCTGGGCCCTTGGCCCATATACCCCTCAGTCCATTCCAAACCCTATAATTATTCCCTAAAATACCCCTTGTTATGTTGCTGGCCTATATATAGTGCCCCCACCCCCTCATTTAACCCTAGGCATAGATGATAGACTAAATACACCCCTTTGTGGAATCTCTAGGTTTGCCTCATCCCCTTACCAAAGGGGACCAACAATAATCACCACATCGTTGGAGTTTGCATTGCGCCTCCCTCGTTGTACAAGGCCTATGTTTGCGAGTACATGAATGTAGTTGTCAAGTCTCTCTCCAAGATGTTCTTCCCTCTCTGCTTGCGATCGAGGGAGAATGTTGACCGATCTTTCCTTGCGAGGATTCTATCGGACCGGTGGCCATCAGCGAGACCAATGGCCTTGTACCTTGCAATTTTTGCGTGTATTCATCGTGTTCTTCATAAGCTGTAAGTTTGCTTCCTCTACCTTCTCCCTTTCCCCTCGCTTTCCCATCGATTTGACCACGAGATCCGTGAAGATCAGGCCACCCATGAGGTTACCCCTCAACATCTGGTAACAAGAGCTTTTGGTTGCAGCGGATTTCTCACCTATTTGGTCTTTTGCCCATAAATTTGAAAATTCCACCAAAAATAGCCCCAATTCGTGTTTTGGATCGATCTGTGGTTCGAGGGTGTTTTGGTAGGTTTTGATCCATCGATTACTTGGTAAACTTGTAGATCTACCTTCACCTTAGTTTCCATAGCTTAATTCCTTGATTTTCCCCATCAATTTGAAGTTTTGGTTCGAGTTTTTCCGATAAAACGCGTCCTGTTTGAGTTCTGGAAGCCCTTCAGACGCTGACCCTGGAGTCTCTGGCCTCGGACCCCGAGTCTCCACCCCACCCCCGTAATCTTCGGCCCTATACCCCGAAGTCTCCGGCCCCCTGCGGATAGCAAATTCATTTCCCGGTTTTGAGCATAACTTTTGCATTCGAACTTGGATTTTGGTGTTATTTAGCTTGTTTAGAAGAGGAGAAGGAGATATACATCATCATCCACATGGTTCATGCTATCTAATCTATACAAATTCCATGAGCAAGGTGGAATCCACCAATAAATGGTGAAGATCGGCGAAGAAAGGAATAAAAAATTTGTGACTTCTCCCCACTTGCTTTCGTTTGTGATCTACACTATCTTTGCGATCAACAAACACCTACTGACTCTAGTTCCTTCGATGATTGCTTAGGCTACAAACGTTGGATATCTTGTAGAATTCCAAACAAAAGTTGTGAGCACGCTATCTCATATTGCTATCTTGTATAGTTGTTGGCACAAGTAAGTGAGGCAGCCCGTCCCTTGGACGCTCCTACATCTACACCACTAAGTCCCCCAAGTGTACCAATGACTCGTGCACGAGCCAAGCTCCTTCAAGCTAAAGTGAATTCGCTCCTTGTCTCATGTGATTTCGATACATCCTTGGATGGCTTGCTACTTCATGCTAGTACTTTATGCATCATCAGGTATGAACTCCATGAAGAAATGCCAAGAGAAGGAGCCAAGCCATCACAACACGAAGGTCCAGACCAAACCGGCGCTAGACCCGACGGACTGGAATTCCCGCCGGAATTTCCGGTGCACACTCCGGCAGACCGGACCAGCAATTGGAAATCCCGGGGCCCGCCGAAACCAACCGGAGCCGATCGAACAGCGTCTTTGTGAGCCATTCCGGTTTCGACCGGAACTTCCGGCGGCGACCGGAAATTCTGGCGTTGATTTCAGTGACGCCAGACTTATCGCTGGAATCGCCCCTCGAAAGTCAACATGGGTTTGATGCCCGAGAATGTTCCTATTTCGTCCAGTTTTTACCCTTTTTGTACCCAAACTACCCCTGATTTAGTGGCTGGCCTATATATAGCCCCCACACCCCCGTGTATTACTTAGACTTGGATAATTGGAATTAGAAGACACCCTTGTGGATCTCCCTAATTCCTAGTCTCATGCTCCTTTAAGAAGGAGCGCCAATTATCCCCCAACCTTGTTGGAGTTTGCATTGTGACTCCCTCATTGTACAAGGCCTAGGAAGCGGAGTCCCTTTGCCTAGACGTCAAGATCTCACCGAGACTCCCTACTCGCCATGTCGGTTCGAGAGAGAGACCTCCGCCTGACGCTGATCCTAGGGATTGCGTCGGACCGGTCACCGCCAGCAAGAGCTATAGGTGTGTATTGTGTCTTCGTGTGTGGGTGTGTATTCATTGTGTTCTTCGAGCGTGAGTTTGCGGATTTCATCCTCTCCCTCATCCCCCTCCTCGATTTCAAGGGATTCGTGAAAGATCGGACCATCCTAGAGGTTATCCCTCAACATATTGGTATCAAGAGCTTCTTTGCTCACGAATCCCCCCACAATTTTTTCTTCTATCCACCAAAAATTCGAAAATCCCTAAAAAGAGCCCCAAATTTTCCTTCAGATCGATCTCTAGATTTGCTGCATTTTTAGTGGTTTTGTTCCATAGATCTGTTGCTTTGGGTACCAATCTACCTTTCTAGAACCTTTCCCCAACCCAATTTGGACAAAATTCCAAAAATTTTGACAGATTTGACTCTGGGAGTTCGTCATGAACAAATTTCGGCTCCAGGCCCAGCGGACCGACCGCGCCGCCGAAAATTATGGCAAAAATTCCGGCGAAACGGAAATTTCTGCGAAAATTTTGGCGCATGATCTGGCGCCGCCGGTTTGGCCACCAAAAATCCTGATTTCCCCAATTTTGTCCGTTTTTCCTCTTGTGTTGTCCGTGCCTCGTGTGCGTGTCACCCCAACTAACTTCAAGCTCCACAAGTCATCACATACCGCGCACCTCAACACCGTGACACCGAACATCGTTCCCTACATCGGTAGCAAGTCATCAATACCAAAGGTATAACTTGCTCCACCTTGTTAACCCTCCTTTCCTTGTGTGTATCTATCCTATGAGAGAAACTCATCGTGTGTTTGCCTAAGAATTGTGCACGTGTCCTTGGAAAGTGAGAGTCTATAAGAAAATTCAAGAGTTAACATAGTAGCATAAAAAGGGAGAAAAAGAATAAAAGAAGCAAAAGAAAAATAGAAAGATACAAAGCCTCCCAATACAAAGAGAGTCTCAAGCTTGTAAGCAAAGAGAGAGATAGAGCGCGACCAAGGCAACTGCAGAAATCCGTTGCTTATTTCTCTTTTGGCGAATGAGTTGTGGTCTCTCCTTGCGTTGGCACGACACTGAGCATAGTCTTTGTTAGGACATTTTGTGCTCATTTTCATAGTCGTGCTAACCACATCCATCTCCACATGTGTGTATCCTTGTGTTTTTGTAGATCGTTTACTTTTTGCTTCGGTCTTTGGTTCTCTACCACCTTTAACAATAACCTTTTCTTTTGATCATTTCGTTTGGTTTTCCACCACCCTAACCTTCCACCAAAATCTTTTGAGAGTTAGTTCTTTCTTTAGTGTGAGGTTACTTTGCGATTTCACTTTGCACGCTTATAGCTCTCACTTGTGGTTTCTAGTTCGGTGCAATCCCCAAGGTGAGTTAAAAGGATAACACCACCATATTATACTTCCATATACAACCCTTGTGTGTTTTGCATGATGGATAGGCACGGTGAGTCGAGCCAACCACCTCCCCAAGAAGAAGAGCATGGACCGTACATGACGCGCGCAAGCCACTATGTCATCTAACAAGAGTACCGTGAACGTTGCCAAGTGCTTGAAACGCGACAAGATGAACAATTTGGTGAGACACAAGCCGAGTTCAAGAACATCGACAACCTCTTCGATGTCCTTGCAAGACAATGCATGCAATACAACACAACTTTGGCCATCAAAATGAAGTGCTCCAACGCTCCGTCGCCGAAACAAACGACAAGCTTCGACTCCTCATCGATGGAATGGCAAGACCGTGCTCTCGCGCATCAAGCTCTTCAAGCTCATCATGTCACCGTTATCCTCTTCATCAAGAGAATCATCCATGCGCTCCAAGATGCAATGATGCTCCCTTGGTTGAAGATGGAAGCTCTTCACACTATGTACCTTCCCCATGGCACATCGCAATGACAAGTTATGATGGTGATTTCTCCTCAAGGCCCCAAGTAAGGCGAGAAAGATACCGTCATCATGTAAGGGCACTAGTGATCCAACAAGCGCAACCACAAGAAGAACCTCAAGAACAACCTCAAGTCCAACACCACCGCCTGCGACACATACTTGACACAACAAGTGATGACTCCAACTTGGAGGAACAAACTCGTCACCAACATGAGGCTTTCCAAGATCCTCCTCCTCGTCATCACCATCATGAACGTCCGCACCGACACCATGGTCATCATGAGGCGCCTCCTCCACCACATTAAAAGATGTAGCGTCAAGTGATACGAGTTGAGCGACACCCACCAAGTCACGAGGCTCAAGACCATGATCTTCGCCATGAGTCCCAAGTGCCTAACCCGCAACAACACCCAAGGAACGAGCCTCCTCTTCGTCCATAACAACCTCAAGAGGCTCCACCTCATCATGATCATCACGAGGCCCAAGTGCCTCCTCCTCGTAAACAACCGCACCAAGAGAAAGAGCAAGTTCCGCCACCTCCAAATGCGGCTCCTCAACCGCAAGCACATCAACAAGCTAAACAAGCTTGTTGAAATGATTGCATGGAAGATGAAGACCGTCATTGACATGGCAACCACCGCCACCGAGATCACAATGAGGAAGAAACATTTGGAAAGCTCAAGTTCACGATGCCCAAGTTCACCAGATAAAATGACCCCAAAGAATACCTCTCATGGGCACACAAAGTCGACAAGATCTTCCGTATGCACAATTATAGCAACGAGAAGATGGTCGCCCTGGCTTCACTTGAGTTTGACAAGTATGCCAACATTTGGTGGGAACAAGTTAAAATTTCTCGTGACACAAGAGGAGATCCCCCAATCACACTTGGCATGACATGAAGGCTCATATGAGATCCCGCTTTGTTACTTTGCACTACACGCACGACCTCTTCAACAACCTTCAATCGCTTCATCAAGGGACAAAGATCGTGGAAGAGTACTTAAAGGAAATGGAGCTTAACATGATTCGTGCAAACATTGAAGAGCGCAAGGAGCAAACTATTGCATGTTACATTATTGGCTTAAAGCATCCAATCAAGCGCATCATTGAGTTCCAAACATACAATAACATGGTTGAGCTTTTGCACATCGCCATCAAAGCCGAACATAAAGTGCAAGAGGACATCAAGTACAACAAGCCAAAGATGTACTTCACCTACAAGAAAGCCTCAACCGCTACGCCAACAACCATCAATGGTAGCTCCTCAAGTACCTCCAAGCCTTCCTTCAAGCCAAAACTTCCTCGAGGAAAACTGCCCACGAGTGGCAAGTATACAAAGGATGCAATGCCATTCAACGGTGAATTCTACAAGTGTGGAGGAAAAGGACACAAGTCGGTCGAGTGTGCAAACAAGAAAGTATTGTTTATCCATGACAATGGCGACGAAGAGTACTTGAGTGAAGATGAATTTGATGCCCGAGCAAAGGAAGCAATGGCAAGGCAACATGTGGAAGATGACCAAGAGCTACTCATGTGTGAACATGACACAAGTCCATCGCTTGTTGTCATAAGGATCTTGACCTCCCAAGCACAAGAGCATGAAGATCAACAATCCAACCTCTTCCAAACCTATGTCGGCATCAATGGTAAATCTATCAAGGTGATCATCGATGGAGGGAGTTGCCACAACCTTGCTAGCACCGAGTTATGTGAGAAGCTCAACCTCACCCTCCATCCACACAAGCACCCCTACCACGTGCAATGGCTAAGTGACCAAGGGTCCGTGAAGGTCAAGCACACCGTCTCGGTAACCTTCTCTATTGGCCCATACAAAGACACGGTGGAGTGTGATGTAGTCCCAATGACGATTTGCCACATGTTGCTTGGTCGACCATGGAAATTCGACAAAGGTGCTCTACATGATGGTCGCACAAATGTTTACACCTTCAAGTGGCTTAACAATACATGTGTTTTGCAACCGATGTCTCCTAGCCAAATAATTGTGGACAATGCATAGGCTTTAGTGAGGGCACAAACCACAACACCTTCTTGTGAGAAGAGAGGTGAGCGAGAGAACCACCTCATAGAGAGTGAGAGCCACAAGCCTAACTTGAGTGGAAAAACTAAGAGTGTTCTCCTTGCCACCAAAAGTGACATGAGAGATGTGCGGAACAACCCATCCATCTTTACCTATGTCCTCATTTGCAAGGGACTAGCGCAAGAAACTAATGACTTAACCAATGTTCCTCCATCTTTGATGATTGTTTTGCAGGAATTCATGGATGTGTTTCCCGAAGATCTTCCTCATTGACTACCTCATGTTCACGGAATCAAGCATCGCATTGACCTCATCCCCGACGCTCCTCTTCCAAAATGTGTCACCTACCGTACGAACCTGGAGGAGACGAAGGAGATAGAATGTCAAATCAACCAACTCGTCTCCAAAGGTTTGATCCAAGTGAACACTAGTCCGAATGTGGTACCCGTGATCCTTGTTCCAAAAATAGATGATATGTTGCAGTTATGCATGGACTGATGTCCAATCAATGTTATCATCGTGCGTTATCGACATCCCATACCACGTCTCGATGACATGCTTGACGAGTTATGTGGAGACACTATTTTCTCAAAAATTGATCTTCATAGTGGTTACCATCAAATATGCATGACGGAAGGTGCTGAGTGGAAAACCACCTTCAAGACCAAACTTGGTCCCTATGAATGGTTGGCCATGCCCTTTGGCTTATCTAATGCCCCATCCACCTTCATGTGCCTTATCAATCATATTTTTCGTTCTCTCATTGGCAAGAGTGTTGTTGTCAATTTCGATGATATACTTGTTATAGCAAGTCACTTGAGGACCATGTTACACATGTCAAGGAAGTCTTGCAAATCCTTCGACATGAAAAGCTATATGCTAATGTTCCCAAGTGCAGTTTTGCTAAAGACAAGTTAATTTTTCTTGGATTTGTTGTTTCTTCAAATGGCATTGAAGTTGATATTTCTAAAGTAAAGGACATACGAGTTTGGCCCATCCCAACCAATGTGAGTGAACTCTGAAGTTTTCATGGGTTCGCTGGTTTCTATCGTTGCTTTCTGAGGGACTTTTAGACCATCGCTTGTCCTCTCAACGAATTGACCAAAAAGAATGTCACCTTCGTGTGGGGTAAAGCACAACAAAAAGCTTTTGATGAACTTAAAAAGATGCTCACCGAAGCACCTCTTCTTGCGTTACCGGATTTCACTAAAACTTTTGAGATAGAGTGTGATGCTAGTGGTATTGGCATTGGAGGAGTCCTAATGCAAAATGGGTGTCCTATTGCCTACCATAGCGAGAAACTTGATGGTTCTCGCCTTAACTATTTGATTTACGACAAAGAGCTTTTTGCCTTAGTTTGTGTCCTTCAAGTTTGGCAACACTACCTTTGGCCGAAGGAATTTATCATACATTCCGACCATGAGTCGTTGAATTATCTCAAAGGCCAAGCCAATTTGAGTACGAGAAACACTAAGTGGGCCGAGTTTATGGAATCTTTTCCTTACATTGTCAAGTATAAGAAGGTCAAAGATAATGTTGTTGCAGACGCTTTGTCTCGCAAGCACACAAGCCTTCTTACTTGACTCAAACTAAATGTCTTGGGTCTTGAGGAAATAAAAACTTTGTATGCTTCCGACCTGTTCTTTGAACCAATTTTCGCAAAGTTCTCCATTAACAAAGGAGTTGATGATTTCTATTTGCATAAGGTCTTTCTATTTAAACAAAACAAGCTTTGCATTCCAAAGTCGTGTCTCCAATTTTTGCTTCTCCAAGAATCACATGGTGGAGGCCTCCTGGGTCACTTTGGCCGTGACAAGACATTGGCCATGCTCCTCTCACTACTTTTGGCCCAAGATGAAGCGCAATGTGGAAGGCTAAGTCCAACGATGCACTACATGTGTCCAAGCTAAGTCGCAAGGTAACCCTTGTGGTATTTATATGCCATTGCCTATTCCTCATGCACCTTGGTCCAACATTAGCATGGATTTTGTGTTAGGATTGCCTAGGTCTAAGCATTGTCATGATTCCATGTTTGTCGTTGTGGATAGATTTTCCAAAATGGCACACTTCATACCATGTCATAAGACCGACTATGCTTCACATATTGCCAATTTGTTTTTCATGGAAATCGTCCGTCTTCACGGTGTGCCAAGAACAATCGTCTTCGACCATAACGTCAAATTCATGAGCTACTTGTGGAAGACCCTCATGGCCAAGATCAGCGTCAAGCTACTCTTCTCATCCGCATCGCACCCGCAAATCGATCGCTAAACCGATGTCATCAACCAAAGCCTCGGGACTCTCCTTTGTGTGTTGATTAAGAAAAACCTCTACAACCAAGATGAGAATCCTTTCATGATCGTCTATGGTTTTGAGCCCCTCACCGTGCTGGACATCCTAAAACTCCCTCTCCACGAGCGCACCAACATGGACATTGACAAACGCGCCCAAGCTATGAAGAAGCTTCACGAAGAAACAAGAGCTAGTATCGAGCAACAAGTCCTTCGCCAAGCATCATGGCTCAACAAGGACAAGAAAGAAATGGTCTTCAAAGAAGGTGGTCTTGTATGGATACACTTGGGAAAGGAATGCTTCCCCAAGGATCATGACTCCAAGCTCAAACCAAGAGGAGATGGCCCCTTCAAGGTCTCAAGATAATCAACAACAACGCATACGTCATCGACATACCGACTTTGAAGTATCTCGTGATCAAGACATTCAATGTCAAGGACCTTTCACCCTACCATGGAGATGTTCAAGATGATAGCCATGAAGAGTCAAGGAAGACTCTTTCCCAAGGGGGAGCTGCTTCAGCCCGTCCTACGTACACTCCTACATCTACACCACCAAGTCCCCCAAGTGGACCAGTGACTCGTGCACGAGCCAAGCTCCTTCGAGCTAAGGTGAATTTGCTCCTTGTCTCATGTGATTTCGATACATCCTTGGATGGCTTGCTACTTCATGCCAATACTTTATGCATCATTAGGTATGAACCTCATGAAGAAATGCCAAGAGAAGGAGCCAAGCCATCGCAAGACGAAGGTCCAGACCAAACCGGCGCCAGACCCAGCGGACCGAAATTTCCGTAAGAACTTCCGGCGCACGCTCCGGCGGACCGGACCAGCGACCAGAAATCCAGGTGCCCGTCGAAACCAACCAGCGCCAACCGAACAGCATCTTTCTGAGCCGTTCCAGTTTTGACCAGAACTTCCGGTGGCGACCAGAAATTTTGGCGCTGATTCCAGCGCCACCAGACTTATCGCTAGGATCGCCCCTCGAAAGTAAACATGGGTTCGATGCCCGAGAATATTCCTATTTTGTCTAGTTTTCACCCTTTTTGTACCCAAACTACCCCTGATTTAGTGGCTGGCCTATATATAGCCCCCACACCCCCTTGTATTGCTTAGACTTGAATAATTGGAATTAGAAGACACCCTTGTGGATCTCCCTAATTCCTAGTCTCATGCTCCTTGAAGAAGGAGCACCAATTATCCCCCAACCTCGTTGTAGTTTGTATCGTGCCTCCCTCGTTGTACAAGGCCTAGGCATCGGAGTCCCTTTGCCTAAAATTCAAGATCTCACCGAGACTCCCTACTCACCATGCCAGTTCGAGAGAGCGACCTCCGCCCGATGTTGATCCTAGGGATTGGCCGGATCAGTCACCGTCAGCGTGAGCTATAGGTGTGTATTGTGTCTTCGTGTGTGTGTGTGTTCATTGTGTTCTTTGAGCATGAGTTCGCAGATTTCATCCTCTCCCTCATCCCCCTCCTCGATTTCAAGGGTTCGTGAAAGATCGGGCCATCCTAGAGGTTAGCCCTCAACAGTAAGAGGCAAGGGAAAAAGAAAAGAAAAGGAAAGAAAAAATATAGAAAAATAAGAAAAAGAAACAAACAAACAAGTGCCTCATAGAATAGGAAGCGAAAGCTCTATTAACATCAAATAGTTGATACTTATTGTGCATATCTTGTAGACCACCAATTTATTGCAATCAAACTAGTGTCTCTCCTTGCACTTGTGCGACACGAGCTTATAGTCTTTGCTAGGTAATCATTTGGTTCTTATCTTACTTTCTCCATCGCACAAGTCCCATTTATCCCACCTTGTGTGTTTCCTTGTACATAATGCATATCTTGTGGATTGACTTGTTTTGCTTTGTGATCATCATGGTTCTTTACTTGCCATTACAATATTTTATTTCAGATTGTTTCTTGACATGCCACCTTCCATACCCATCCACCATAAGCTTCATGTGTGTGTTTGTGTTTAGTGGTTAGTTGGTTTTGGTGTTCCACATGAACTTCACTTTACTTGGTTTTGATTACTTTCAAGTGTGGCCACTTGCACGATACTATCTTCCAAGGTAAAGTAAGGTTTAACGTTGCATCCCTAACACCCCTACCACTTCCAAATACACCACTTGGTCTTGTGAATCATGTCTAGGGACTCCATAACCGAGGATGATATCTATGAAGAATCCATGATGAGCCACCATGACTACAACTCCACAAGCATAGAGGACATGATGGATCACTATGCTGCAATGGCTCTGCATGCTTTGAGGACCCGGAGAACTACACCTATGACGGCTCCACATGTATGGAAGACATGGAGCATGACATCAACTATGGCTTCTCGAGCATGGAGGAATTGGAGCTCTACATCGACAATGGCTCCTCATGCATGGAGCACTACACCGACAATGGCTCCAGATTCTTGGGTGCTATGGAGTACTACATCAACAACGACTCCCCAAGCATGGCCGACTTCAAGTGCTACAATGACGACGCCTCACCAAGCATGGAGGACATGGCAAACTTCACCAACTTTGATGGCTCTTCTATGAGCCATGAAGAATACATCCACCACTTGGAGATGGAGGACTACTACACCAAGAAAAAGGAGGTGCATCGTCAAGAAACCATGACCTTCAAGGGCAAGCATGCCACACCAAAGGGCAGCACCTACTTCGATGATCCACCTACAAGGCATCAAGCCCGACTACCTACATGGAATCATGCGCCACCATCTCCAAGGCGACGAGCTCCATCACCTCCAAGCCGTCAAGCGCCACCAACTCCAAGGCGCCAAGCACCAACATCTCCAAGGCGTGAAGCACATCTACGTCCAAGGCAAAAAGTGCCACCTACTTCAAGAAGAGTGGCGCTCCAACATCATCTTCCAAAAGAGGTGTCACATAACAAGAATCTTCATTGACATAAATACTCTCATGATCATCACCAACATCAAGAGGATACAATACGTCTCCTGATGACTGCAAGTGCACAGAGCAATTATAGCTAGTTTTGAAGTAAAGATATTGAACCCACAGAGAGCTATTGGTTATGTTCTTTATGCCCCTCGTTACTATTTACCAAAGAACACTTGTAAGTTGTCTTTGATCCCAAGTAAAGGGTGTTTGAATTGTTTATGGTTGTTTGTAGAAAAGTAATTAAAACATGTAAAAGAAAACAAGTAACAAGACTGTATGAAAGCATGGTTGAATTCAATAGGGCTAAAACATTCTCGGGGATGTAGGATACACCACTAGCATAGTACTATTATTATATGTAATCAATATAACATACTTATTGTGTCATGATATGTATGGAGAGAATCCCATAATAAGATGTTCACGATAAGGCTCGTAGGAAGCCACTTTGTTGAGCCAACTGTGAGGCCACCTCTAAATAACCACTGCAATGTTCGAGAGTAATCACCCATATAGGCCACCGCAATTAAGGGTTTCCCCATGGATATCGTAATTAGCTTAGGGAGTGCCTCTTAATCGCCCTTTGACCGTGTGGGTTACGAGCCGGCGCCAATCTATGATGGGGAACTCCGAGGACGCTTCCACAACATGTCCAAAGGATTTCTTCCTCCCTATAGTCCTGAAGGCAAATGATATGTGGTCGACTTCACATATCATCTAAAGAGAGAAATCAAACACAAGTCATAATTATATCATAGACAAGCAAGTCATATGGACACAAGAATAGATCATCTTTATTACAAGTTCATAGTGGTGCTAGGGTTTATCCATCGGCGAAGAACAAAGGAACTACTCACTCATGGAAGCAATCAACAACATCATCATAATAAAATGGATGGATTAAAGTACGGGGGTAGATCTAATGCAAACCACAATTGGATCTGGAATTACAAAGAGATGTAATAGATGAAAGATGGAGTAATGGTGGTGATGAAGATGCAGTGGTTGATGGTGAAGGGGATGATGCAATGTCATCCAATGATCCACGAATCATCTAGGATTTTGCCCCAGCCAAGTTCCTCCTTCAGATCCCTCTCGGATGTGGTGTTTCGTGGTTTCTGGTGGCTGTGAATGTGGGATCTCTCTCACGTCTTCGCCAGGAGAAACTATTTGACAAGGCGGTCTCGATGGCTCCTAGTACAGGCGGACGGTAAGAGCGGGCTCTGCCTGTACCAGTGGTCATTATCGATGCTGATGCCTCCTCCTTGTTTGTTATTCTTCCGGGTGCGAAGGTAAATTCATAAAATGACTTTTATCACTTAGAAATATCATATAATTACACAATATGACAGCTCTAATTTATATGTTCATATATGACTCCATGATTTGGGATCCTGTTGAAACAAGAACGAAATATCACGCGTAGGAGCGGTGAAATACAAAATTCCCTACTCGGTTTATGAAAAAACAAGAGGTAAATATGCTTCAATTTTGGACGCATCAACTCCCCTAAGCTAGGCTCTTGCTCATCCCTGAGTAAGATGGTGGCTTATGGACAAGATCATCATGTTCATGAGACACGAGACGTTACAATAAATGAGGCAAAAATTGAAACAGGAGTACAACATCGGATGTAGAGATACGTCGGGGTATTACCATACCCTTACACATTACATAACTTAGAGGCTTCCACACCTTTTTATAGTATTAATGAAATTATAAGAAGCTACTAGTGATTCAACATATCATATAATCACTGAGTTTAAAGATTTGCAGCTCTAAGTTTAATAGTGAAGATTCATGAACATTTTCTCTTTTCTTCTTTCTCTCTCTTTTTTATATGCTTGATTATTTTGATAGATGCTTTCTTTTCCTTTCTTGATACTTGCATATATATATTTTTCCTTGCTCCCTTTTTCTTTTCTTATTTTCAGCAAGCTATTTGATCATGCTCATTACTTCAATGGCTTTTGAAAACTCTTAATCATAATATGCTACCAGAATTCTTCTTCTCATAACTTAATCAATACTTCTATAGGTGTGGAAGTCCCTAAAATTATGACAGTTGTACAAGTATCATAACTCTCAACCTAGTTAAATCATCTAATATAATAATCATGAATCAAACACAGTTTGAATTATCATGAAGTCTCATAACTCAACGGATATAATTCTTCTATGGAACAAAGGGAAATCGAAGTTTATGCAACTAATGCAAATTCAGAAATTTAAACTTAACCATGCGTGTGGAAAAATAAACATGCTAAAACTGTAAGATAGATTACAATGTTCTCTCAGATCTCCCGAAGCATGGAGTTAAGCCGGGTGGATCAAATAAACCCTTGCGGTTATTTGATACCGTGGCGTGCTTCATGGTGAAGAGGTCCTTTTGGAGAGTGCCGCTCGGAGCTTCTTGTTTATCCTTTCCAAGGAAAATATGCATTGGAGACACTTCTGTAGATCCGAATGCAAGAGGAACATCCCATCAGCGACTTTGCTCATCATCTCATCGAGTTCCTTCTTGCCTTCGATATCCAAGAGGCGCTTGCGCATGATCTCCCTATGGACGAGTTCTTCTTTCTAGTAGTTCTCTATCTTGTTGAGGTCGTGTTCATTGTCCGGGAGGTGCATACCAATTGGTATGTCTAGAAGGTTGAACCCCCAGTCCTCTTGCGATTTCACGTTCATGCACGCGTTCATGGTGATCTTCTTTGTTGTTGATGTATGGGCCATAGTCTCCTTATAGGTTCCTGCAGTGGAGTTGTTAGACTTCTTACGCTTTGGTGACGAGTAGTTGACGGAAATGAGCTTGAGCGACTCCGTGCACCCCTTCCCATGGGGTTTCTTGGCTTCTTCGTCATCTTCGGGCTTCACCATCGCCAAGTAGTCCGGTTGCTTCCATCCCCTCTTTGACTGCTCCATGAAGATCTAGAACAACACGTCTTCAGAATCATCATCCCCGCTTGTCCTTCGGGCTTAGGCGTTGACCTTCACGATCATCGGCTTCAATGGAGGAGGTCTAGAAACTACCCACGAATGAGCCATGAGGTTTAGAGGCTTGCCTTTGCTTTGAATCGAGTAGCGCATAAAGTAGCTTAGATCTGTTGATATAAGAGGGAGGTGGATCTCTAAAGAGACCTATAAAGAGTTAGAGGCAAGGTAAAATTCTTGCTGGGAGAAAAAGGGCCACCCAAGAAAAGAATTCTAACAAATAAGGACACAAATAAATGCAAAAGAAGGAAATTCAGGTCGTAATGACCAACTCGGTACGGGCGGCGCCCGTACGGTTTTGCCCGTACCGGGTCATTTTCCAAAAGCGGCACGGTACAAAGTCAGTAAAAGGTCAACTGACTAAGTGGTACGGGCAGGTTCCGCCCATACTACCCGTCTGTACCAACTTCGTAACTTCTCAAAATATTTTTTTAACACAAAAATGTAAACGAGAAATAGAAAGAGGAAGTCACCGAACCAATAATGACCGGTGATGCAGAAGGCGCCGTCTGCAGCTTGTACCGCTCGTGGAGAACATTAACGAGGCATCAGCAGGCTTAACGACCATCAGTACGGGTGGATCCAACCGTATCGTCCACCCATACCGGTCTCATAAGACCGGCAATGGACTCAGAAAAACGAAAGGAATTTAAATATGCAAAAAAGAAATAGCATAAAATCATCTAGAACAAAGGTGTATTGAAAATTGCATAAGTCATGTTCATCGAGGGAATACGGTCTCATTTGAATTTCTTTTCTTCCTCTCTTCGAATAAAACAGGTCGCAGAAAATTGCCAAAACCATTGTAAGGGGAAATAGGGAACTTCCTTTTTGGTTGTGGGGTTCCCACTAGTATACACACGGATGATACCTCTTTAGGATGAAGAACTCCTTGAGTATCTGTGAATGCTTTCTCCAGCTCTTCTTTCCTTTGTAAGATCTGTAAATCAAATTCTTGCAGAAGTAGAGTCCAACGGATTATTCTTGGCTTAACATCAGTCCTTTCCAGGATTTCTTTCAAGCTAACACGATCAGTATGTACTCTAACTTTGGCGTCCATGATGTATGATCCAAATTTATCACAAGAAAAAACTACAGCGAAGAATTCTTTTTCAGTCATAGGATAGTTATTTGGGGCCCTGTTTAAGGTGTGACTAGCATGATGAATGATATTGAGATCATCACCATCATACTGACAAAGAATTTCCCCTACAGCTTCATGGCTATCTTCACAAAATAGCTCAAAGGGTTTCTTCCAATTAGGTGGTTTAATAACTGGTGCTTCAAGAAGGGCTTGTTTTAATATGTTGAAAGAAGCAAGACATTTTTCATCAAAATTAAAACAAACATACTTTTGAAGAAGGTTAGTTAATGTTCTAGCAATTTTTGAAAAATTCTTAATGAATCTTTTATAAAACCCTACATGACCCAAAAAGCTTCTTAGACCTTTTAAATCTCGAGGAGGGGGTAATCTTTCTATTGCTTCAGTCTTTGCCTTATCGACTTCTATACCCTTACCCTAGACTTTGTGGCCGAGTACTATGCATTCTTGGACCATGAAATGACATTTCTCCTAGTTCAAGACTAAATTAGTCTCTTCGCATCTCTGCAAAACTTTATGCATATTATGGAGACAATGATTAAAGGAGGTTCCATAAACATCCATGAACACCTCCATAGTACTTTCAACATAATCGGCAAAAATAGCGGTCATACATCTTTGAAAAGTGGCAGGAGCATTGCAAAGACCAAAAGGCATACGATGATAAGCATAGAGACCATAAGGACAAATCAAAGTAGTTTTAAGTTGATCATCAGGGTGTACAGCAATTTGAGAAAAACCGGAATAACCTTCTAGGTAGCAAAAATGAGAATGCATGGCAAGCCTTTCTAAATTTGTTCTATAAACGGTAAAGGGTAATGATCCTTCCTAGTTTCCTTATTAAGTTTTCTATAGTCAATGCACATCCTGTGGCCAACAACAGTTCTAGTTGGTACCGTTTTGTTATGTTCATTTTCTACAACCGTGAACCCACCTTTCTTTGGAACACAATGAACGGGACTTACCCATTCACTCTCCTCCACATGAAAGACGACGCATGCATCCAACAAACGTATTATTTCTTTTCTTACCTCCTCTTTCATGTGAGGTTTAAGACGTCGCTGAAAGTATGCACCGGCTGGTCTCCCTCTTCCATGAATATTATATGGGTGGTTGTCAAAGGACCAATCCCTTTCAAGTCACTCATCGAATACCCAAGAGCATTTCGATGCATGCGGAGAACCTTCCTTAAATTTTCCTCCTCTTTATCTGTGACGTTAGCACTTACAATAATAGGGAAATTATTTGTATCATCGAGAAACCTGTATTTCAGTTCCTTTGGCAGAGCTTTAAGGGTTGGAGGAGGAAGGGCCTCATCTCCTTTCCTTATAGGTTCTTCATATTTTTGATTAATCTCGATGTCCACCTCCGGTGTGGAATCGAGATAGTTATCTATTTCAATTTTTCTATGTCTTTAAGAATGTTATTATTATTGACTAAAGTTCTTGCTAGATCATCATCTAGAGTCTCGATAAGAGGCTAAGTTTATGATATTACCTTCTTCCTCATGTCCGTACTCATCATCATCTAATTCTTCAATAGCTGGTTTATGGTCAAATTTGGAGAAATGAAAATCCATCTTCTCTTCACCAAACTTGAGAGACACAGTTTGCTTCCTGCAGTCTATGTTCACACCTACGGTATTTAGAGAAGTTCTTCCAAAGATGTTGGGACAATAAACGTTAGTGGGCATATCAATAAGCTCAAAATCAATAGGATATTTTGTGGGGTCCAATACATATTGGTACGTCCCTAATTATTCCCATAGGGACTCTTAGAGTTTTATCTGCAAGCATTATAGTCATATTTGTATCTTCCATTTCAGCTGGGGCTAATTCGCTTTGAATTTTTAAATAAAAGTTAAAAGTAATAACATTAACAGCTGTACTGATATCATAAAGACCATAATAGGAAGTTCCACCGAAAGTGCATGGAAGGATAGGCTTACCCACTTCTTTACCTTTTACCTTTCCTTCAACAAATTGCAAGGCTTCAGAATCTAGCTCAATCATGTTGCAATGTGCAAACATGGTCAGAATATCTTCTTTTATTGATGCCTCTTCCTCTTGTTCACTTCCTTCCTCGGTTTTCCTTATTAGTGTTTCCTCTTCCAGCTCCTTGAGAAATAATTCTTCCTCTTTGCTTTGATCCTCAAGTTGCTGAGCCATCATGTGTTTTCTTACCGTCCTTGGAAAAGGAAGGGGTTCAACATACGAAGACACCTCCCTCATTGTCTAGATAGGGGCCATAATTATTGGATCTTCTTCAACAATTGGCTCAGGTGGAGGAGTATAATGAAGCCAGTCCTTCTTTGGAGCTTCAATATGTTCTATAAAAGACTGAAGGATTTGCAAGACAATATCATCATCAAGTTGTAGTTCATTAGAAGTTTCTTTTACCTTACCAGAGTATTTATAAGCATTGAGACAATCATATTCAATTTCTATACCTCCTTCGCCACCTAAATCAAATCCCCATGTTTCTCTATTACGGGGAATTCGTTCTAAAAGTTCCCAAGATTTTATTATAGTTAACTCCACGAAAGAACCTCCTGAATTCATGTCAAGTTCGTGTTTAATTTCTTGGTTAAGTCCTCTATAAAAATATGCAGTACATACCATTCTGGTAAATCATGATGGGGACCTTTTGTAGGCTCTTAACAAACCTTCACCTGGGCAGTTCTTGAAGTTTGTAATTGCCCTTCTTACCTTAGTAGTCTTTACCTTGGGAAAGAATCAAGACACAAATTCTATTTTAAGCTTTTCCCAGGTATCAATTTTCTCTGAAGGGCAAATTCTATACCAAGCTAAAGCAGTGTTGGTTAGAGATTGGCTAAACAGTTTAAGTTTTAATTCATCATCAGAATAGCCTCTCAATTTCAGAGTACAACATATCTTGGTAAAGTGAATTAAATGATTATAAGGATCCTCATCGGGATCATCTCCTGCAAAAGTTTTTTCTTTAATAATAGCGATAAAACGAGGGTTAACCTCGTACTATGGTTCGCTCCCACTCGGGAATTCTTTAACTAATCCTCTATTGAATCTCCCGAGGTATTTAGTAGCATCGATCTGATTAATCAGTCTGAGTGCAGCCATGGTGTTTACCTGAAACTAGTAAACAACTTTAGTAGAACAATGAGTAAAGTAAGTAACTAAGAACAAAGACCAAAAGCACTTAGCTCCCCGGCAACGGCGCTAGAAAATAGCTTGATGACTGCAAGTGCACAGACCAATTGTAGCTAGTTTCGAAGTAAAGATATCGAACCCATAGAGAGCTATTGGTTAAGGTCTTTATGCCCCGCGTTACTATTTACCAAAGAATACTTGTAAGTTGACTTTGATCTCAAGTAAAGGGTGTTGGAATTGTTTATGGTTGTTTGCAGAAAATTAATTAAAACAAGTAAAAGAAAACAAGTAACAAGACTGTATGAAAGCATGGTTGAATTCAATAGGGCTAAAACGTTCTCGGGGTTGTAGGATACACCGCTAGCTTAGTACTATAATTATATGTAATCAAGATAACATACTTCTTGTGTCATGATATGTGTGGAGAGAGCCCCATATTAAGATGTTCACAACAAGGCTCGTAGGAAGCCACTTTGTTGAGCCAAGTGTGAGGTCACCTTTAAATAACAACTGCAATGCCTGAGAGCAATCACCCATAAAGGCCACCGCAATTAATGGTTTCCCCATGGATATCGTAATTAGCTTAGGGAGTCCCTCTTAATCCCCCTTTGACCATGTGGGTTACGAGTCGGCGCCAATCTTTCACGGGGCACTCCGGGTACGCTTCCACAACACGTCCAAATGGTTTCTTCCTCCCTTTAGTCCCGAGGGCAAATGATATGTGGTCGAATGCACATGTCATCTAAAGAGAGAAATCAAACGCAAGTCATAATTATATCATAGACAAGCAAGTCATACGGACACAAGAATAGATCATCTTTATTATAAGTTCATAGTGGTGCTAGGGTTTCTCCATCTCCCCTAGAACAAAGGAACTACTCACTCATGGAAGCAATCAACAACATCATCATAATCAAATGGATGGATTAAAGTACAGGGGTAGATCTAATGAAACCGCAATTGGATCTAGAATTACAAAGAGATCTAATAGATGAAAGATGGAGTAATGGTGGTGATGAATATGCAACAGTTGATGGTGAAGGGGATGATGCATTGTACTCCAATGATCCACGAAGCAGCTGGGATTTTGCCCTGGCCAAGTTCCTCCTTCATATCCCTCTCGGATGTGGTGTTTCGTGGTTTCTGGTGGCTGTGAATGTCGGATCTTTCTCTCGCCTTCGCCAGGAGAAAGAATTTGACAAGGCGGTCCTAATGGTGCCTATATGGGTGAACAGTATGGGCGGGCTCCACCCGTACCAGTGGTCGTTATCGGTGCTGATGCCTCCTCCTTGTTTGTTATTCTTCCGGGTGCGAAGTAAATTCATAAAATGACTTTTATCACTTAGAAATATCATATAATTACACAATATGGCAGCTCTAATTGATATGTTCATATATGACTCTATGATTTGGGATCCTGTTGAAACAAGAACGAAATAGCGCGTGTAGGCGCTGTGAAATACAAAAATCCATACTCTATTTATGCAAAAACAAGAGGTAAATATGCTT
The DNA here is from genome assembly GCA_023614405.1 of Avena insularis. Classification (NCBI taxonomy): domain Eukaryota; kingdom Viridiplantae; phylum Streptophyta; class Magnoliopsida; order Poales; family Poaceae; genus Avena; species Avena insularis. Next base: position 281,301,656 of record CM042696.1, on the reverse strand, counting down.
CAATTTTGGATGCATCATATCCAAAGGTATCTTAGCCATGAAGGCGGAGAATACATGTTGAGCACCATCCATAATGTTCAACCAATCTCAAGAAGGCACCACCATCACACGAAGAGTGCCAAGGAAAATGACCATCGTCACGAGCGTCATGTGGACGAACAACTACTTCACCAACATAAACCTTCGGCAAGGCACACCAATGACCTCCATCAACACCATCACCATAAGGCATCTTCCACTACTAGTGCCACCACCAAAATGGCACCAAGAGAAAGCCTTCTTTCACGCCATCAAGCTTCAACACCAAAACTTCATGTTCAAGATGAAGCATCCAACTACAAGAGCTTCATTGCAACTTCTTCTCCAAGCACTCCAAGAATGTCATTCAAGCAAGAGATGGACCTCTACTTCACCAAGTTGGACGAGGCCATCAAAAATATGAGCCCCCAAGTTATAGAATAAAACAAGTTGCTTTGCCAACAATTGGATGCAATGGCGAAGATGGCGTCAAGGACCAATACATCCGATATGAGTGCCACCACCATAATGGCACCCAAGGTACAAGGCGACGATAAGGTCTATAATGGTGAGCATGGGATTTTCCCTTCACCAAAGGAGGCGCACAGAGTTGAGCAAACCGAGCCTATCCCTATATGCTTGAGTGATGATGTGGTACCAATCCCATGTATGAGAGGCACTTAGCTAACTTGAGTGAGAACAAGAGTTAGATGAGTGACTCCACCATAAGTGAGATTGAGTGCTTCCATTTTGAGGGCATGAGTGATACACCGAGTGAGTTGAGACCGGTAGTTAATAGGTCATGTGAGATCTTTTTGATTTTTAATGACTTACCCTCTACCACTAGTGTGTTTTCTCATGATGTGCTAGGTTCCATGGATCAAGAAGCGCCAAGCTTGGATATGATGATGCCTTCGACCGAGAATATGTACATGGTGGCTGAAGATAATGCCATCCCCATACATAATGAAGAAGTCGCCCACATGGAGGCCAATACTACCACAACACCCACTTCATATGAGAGGTATCAATAAGGTAAAAATAGGGGTGTTGATGATGCCATGATCCCACTAGTGGACATGATTATTTGGGATAATTTGCATGTTATGGATGATATTTTTGACATTACATATGACTCATTGATATTTCCATGTGATACTTTTCCTTTCCATAATGTTGAGCATGTGAAATTATTTGATTGTGATGATGTTGCCATATACATGCCATGCTCTAAGTGTTACAATGATGATATAATTGCTTGCACTTTGTTGAACAATTGCTCTTTCCAATGTTTTGCTTGCAATGATGATCAAAATGGTACCCCTCGGACCATGCTTTATCATGGATGTTTTACAATTTCTCCCATTGCTTGCAATAATATGGATGATTGCTCTTTCACTTGTTTTGCTTGCAACAATAATACTCATATGGTTTATATTGAGATGGCCCCCATAGCTTTCTCAGATTTTTGGAGATTTTGTTAAATTCCATGATAAGGATGTTCCCCACTTGCATACTCACCATGCACATGAATTACACTTGCTTGACACTCATGGTGATGTGCACATGAAGAGATACGTCATGATGGATGATGTGTTTCTCTACCATGAGCACATGTTCATCCTTTTGTGTTTGATGTCTGTAGGTACCCGCACTACAATGTCAACCTTGGTTGAGCATGAGTTGACAAAAATAGCTCTACAGAGCATCCCCCAAGTAAGTTCAAGATCGAACCCAACTTTGATACCTTTTGCATGCTTTGCATCTTTCATGTTGAAAAATTGCTCTTTCCTATGGTTAGCTTGCAAGCATGTTGATGGTATTCTTTCACCTTGTGACGATCATGCTTCTTTGCTATTGGATATTGATGCTTTGTGTGTTGCAGCAAAAATGTTGAACAATTTCCCTTTCAAATGTTTTGTGTGCAACCATAATACCATTTTGAGCATGTATTGTCATGAGAGCTTCCAAGTACCTCATATAGTTGTTGCAACAAACATGAGGACCACTTGCTCTTTCATTTGGTTTGTTTGCAAACATGTTGATTTTGCTTCCGCTCGTGATACACATGTTGGGAATATGCCCAAGAGGCAAGCATGTATGATGTTATTTCCAATGTATTCATAAAGTTATTGTCCACGTATGAACTTTTGATATGTATCATTCAATATGTGATTCGATTGTGGAACTATATATTCATGTTGTTCATACTAATTGTCCTTGGTCATCGAGGTTGTGCTGGACACACAACTTAGATCAATGTGAAAGTCGGCAGATGACACGGCTCCACTTGTCATGGGCATGGAGATGCTATTCCGACTTACACGGATTCAGCTAAAGAGTTTAGCAAGTTGGACTGACCCACATTGAGATGCAACGTGTCATTTGCATGTCTCAATCAATGTAATCCTTAGAGCTGAGGTTATTGCACTGTCCGAGTTGAGGATCATCGACTTAAGTTCTATCAAACGATGTTTCATCACTGGACAGTTATAAAGGCGGAGTTCGGGTCGACTGAGAGTCAAGCTGCGTGATGTGAATAACCAAGATGGGATTTTTCCCCTCTGTCTGGAGAGATATTCTCTGGTCCCTCTCGGAAGATATGTTTCGGAAAGCATGGCCATGCATGACTCGATTAAGTGTTAACCGAGGCGATCGACTAAGAGTTACTCGGATTAATCACTTATCTCAGATCGAGAAAGAGAGTCGAAATAAAGTTGTTGCTTGTTCCCTGTGTTTATCAGGACGTTGCTTTTCTCTCTGGAACTTTTTCCCCCCATCTCAGTTATGTCAGACTTTATTTGGTTTGTAAGTCCATGGGACATTAAATTTGTTGGCTTTGTCGTTCTTTGCAATGTCATCTAAATTATGGATTGTGTTGTCCTAGAATATCAGGGGGTAAACGGAGAGGAAAAATGGTTAGCTCTGAAAAATAAAATTGATGAATCGGGCTGTGCTATAGTGTGTTTACAGGAAACTAAACGAGAGTCCTTTGATCACTCGTTTATTCGTAAATTTAGCCCAAGACGATTTGATAAATTTGACTTTGTACCTTCCATTGGAGCTTCGGGAGGGTTGTTGGTGTTATGGAATAGTTCTGTTTTTTCTGGGCAATTAGTACACAAAGAACGATTTGCTTTATCAATACAGTTCTCATCGGTACATCTTAATCATTCCTGGACACTTCCAAATATTTATGGTCCTTGCAAAGAACCTGAACGGCAACTTTTCCTGGACTGGTTTTCTAATCTTGATATCCCAATTAATAGCTTGTGGATTTTCTTGGGGGACTTCAATCTCATTCGGTCATCAGACAATAGAAACAAAGCTGGGGGAAATTTTGTGGATATGCAGTGTTTCAACTCTTTAATCAGTGGCCAGTCTTTAGTTGAGATACCTTTGAAGGGACGTAGGTATACATGGAGTAATATGCAAGAACAACCTTTATTAGAGCAATTGGACTGGTTTTTCTCAACAGCTGAATGGCTTTCCTTCTTTCCGAACACTATTGTCCAGCCTTTATCAAAACCAACTTCAGACCATGCTCCATGTATGCTTTCAATTGAGACCTCTATTCCAAAGAGTAAAGTTTTCATATTTGAAAGCTTTTGGCCCTTGCATCCTGGGTTTAAAGATATTGTCAAGTTGACTTGGGATAAGCCTGTTCGTGCCTCAAATAGTGCTGCGGTTATTTCAGCTAAACTAAAAAAGTTGAGGAGGAGTCTAAAGGTATGGAGTAAGTCTATTTCTAGACTGAAGTTAATGATCGAGAACTGTAATAAGGTTCTATTGGAACTTGATAATATTGAGGACAAGAGGTCTCTATTTGTACAGGAAAAGAATTCCAGGACCATTTTAAAAAGGCATATTGGCAGATTATTGGGGTACCAAAATATGTACTGGCAGAAGAGATGCACCTATAGATGGGCACAAGTTGGAGATGAGAATACCAAATACTTTCATGCTAGGGCCACTGAACGATATAGATGTAATTCTATTTCCTCGGTTATTTTGGAGGATGGCAGACAAGTGGATTGTCATTCAGAGAAGGCCGATGCCTTTCTTTCATCTTTTAAAGCTAGGATGGGAATTACTTGTAGTCCCGTTATGGCTTTTGATCTGAGTTATTTATTCAATAGAACTCCTGGTCCTGAGGCTCTCTCTGTCCCCTTCTCTACTCAGGAAATTGACAAGGTCATTTCCATGATTCCTGTTGATAAGGCGCCTAGGCCAAATGGGTTAATGGCCTGTTTCTTAAAGTTTGCTGGGACATTATAAAGGGAGATTTCTACAAGCTTTGCTCTGATTTTTGGGAAGGAAATATTAATCTTCAATGCCTTAATAATTTGTTTATCACTCTAGTCCCTAAAATCACATCACCTGAATCTGTCAATGATTATAGGCCCATTGCATTATTAAATTGTGTTCTAAAAATCTTGACAAAGATTCTTGCTAAAAGACTGCAGAAGTGGATTCTTAAGATTGTTCATAGAAACCAGTATGGGTTCATCAGAGGAAGAAATATTCAGGACTGTCTTGCCTAGTCCTTTGAGTATTTACATCAGTGCAAAGCTTCTGGTAGAGAGATTGTGGTTATCAACCTTGATTTTGCAAAAGCTTTTGATACAATTGAACATTCCTCAATCTTGCAAATTCTAAAGAGTATGGGATGTGATGATAAATGGTTGAAGTGGATTAGTTTGATTTTTGAGTCTGGTTCTTCTTCTATCCTTTTAAATGGTGTCCCTGGTACTGAATTTCAGTGTAGAAGAGGTGTGAGACAAGGGGACCCCTGTCAACACCCGGATTTTTAATCCCAGATGCCCGTTATGCCATACCTCGCAATCCCAAGATTACCATTTTTGCGAGACATAACGGATTGGATATCACAGTACATCATCCATTACAAACCATACATAAGGTTTTACACAAATAAGGATCTCATGATCCAGTCTTTAATACAACAAGCAGTGGAAATAAACGATAGCGTAGCGATGGGGTCCATCTTCAGGGGCACAGGCAATGCTGACGAAGGCAGATAGTCCTAGTTATCATAGTCGTCCTGCTGACCATCATCTTGATAATCTCCTTCATAGTCTGGCCATGATAATAGCCAGGGACAAAAGCCATGAGTACTCTTTAAGTACTCGCAAACTACTACTAACAAGGGTTATAGTTCTAAGTTAAAGTGCTGAATTTAAAGAATAACTATCAAGTTAAGTTTGAAACCTAAGCTGAGTTCTGAAGCAAGAAAAGATAAAGTAAAGTTCTAGAATCACTTAAGTTGGGAAGCTATTATCATTAACACAACCCTGTTGTGGTCAAGTCAAAGTTCATCATTCATTTCAAGTTATTTAGAAAACATCTGACAACGAAACAGTATGGCCATTCCAACTGTCCATAACCGCGGGCGCGGCTATTCAAATAGTTTGACACTCTGCAGAGGTGGTACACTTTCACCACAAGATTCGATACATCTGTCAGAGATAACCCTGAATCATCATACTTAGTATGCAGATAATCAAACATAACCTTCCCCTTACACACCCTAGTATAAGCACCTCTCCTATGAGCATGGCCTCCCAACCATGACCATCAGTCATCTTGGGCACTGCATAGGTGGACAACATTGAGAGGTAGCCTCAGCTCAAACCTCTCCCGTGAGGGAACTAATACTAATGCATATAAATTTCCAGCTAAGCCTTACCCAATTCAGGTAATGTGGTTGTACGGTAAATTTGGAATGGTATCGCATTCGAATCCAACCATCAGTTTTATAAAAGGGTTAAGGCTCATGCCTCATCATTTTCATCATAATAAACCAATTGTGTTTTGTCAACACTTGTCAAAACATCTCAATAGAATGACTCATCATTCCAAGGTTTTCATAACTCATTTTCACCAAGTGTTCCCATCTAAAGTGACACAAGTTTTTGAGTTATTCTAAAATACTAAGTTAAGAGTGTTCACTAAGGTGGAAAGATGGGATCAATCTCATGCCATAGCAGGACATCTAAAAGTTTCTAGGTAGGTCAAGTTTTATACTCTTTATGCTACCTTCAAAATTAATTAAAGAACTTTGTGTAAACTAAGGGAGGTAAAACTTTTCAATAAGACTTGGGGTACTAATAGTTAACGGGGTGTGATCAAATCATGCTTAAGGCATCTTTACTAAACCATCTAGTTTTATTCTAGCTTGCTAACAATAGCTTACTAAAGCTTGTTTTGCAAGGGTTAGCTTGCCACTAATAGCTTGCCTTGGTTGGTGTAGTGGTTGAAGTTTTCTTCTTCTTCTTCTTGGTAGAACTCCTCCTCCTCGAAGTCTTGGTCGGTACTATCGTCTAGAAATACATAGGGAGTGCACAATCACCAAACAATACTTAACTAGGCTAAGTAGTATTCTAAACCACACAATTGATGATCTATTATCATCCCAAGCATCACAAGTTTAATTCAATAGTTTCAACCTTTTTATTTTGGAAAAGAAATTTCTACTCATTGAAAAATTAACTAAAATTTAATATTCACCACCAAAACATGGGATCATGTGGACACATGTCCTCACCACATATTCTAACATGTGGGAATGAGATTTAAAGGTTGGATCAATATTACTTTGGTTTAAGTTTATTATTTAATGATTTAAAGTGACTAGAGATGCCTATATAGCATTATCTTGGTACTAGTCCAAAGTCACTGCATGTAAACCCTAATATTATTACATATTTGGATAGATATGAGGAAATGTGATTTTTTAGAGTTGGAAACAACTCAAAAGCTAACTTGGTTGATTTTATAAAAATGTTTCAAGTTGCAAAAACTTCTATCTTCTTATTTTTATTAGGAGAGATCTATAACTCTAAATGAATTAAATCCAACGGGCTTGGATAGATCATTTTAATACCTTTCAGACAAAATTAGTTTCATGCAATTTGGATTCGTAAAACTCACAGAATTGAATTTTGAAACACTGGACATAAATTATATTCTAACTAAAAGGAAAATTCCTAATTTGAATTTGAAACATGCGCGGGAACGAAATGGGCCAGCCCACTGCGCTCCGCGCAGCATCGCGGGCTGACTTAAGCGAGGGCCCCACCCGTCAGTGGAACAGGGGGGTACCGAAGGGGTATGGATGAAAGGTGGCCGTGCGATTAGAGGGTAGATCGACGGCTCACAGCTATCGTCCTCGTCGGAACAGGACACGACGGGAGCTAACCCTAGCGCGGTCGGTGAGGGTGCAAGGGGGCGCATCGCTGGGCCAGCTGGGTCGGTGAGGCGGCAACCGGGCTGGTAGGCGATGGCGGTTCTCCTGGCAAGCGGCGCTTCTGGGATGGCCTAGATCAACGGCGCCTTCTCCTCCCGAGGCGGCGGCCCGGCTGCAATTCCGCGCCTGGTGCTCGGCGGCTCCGGCTTGGGTGGGGAGAGAGTGAGAGGGGGATGAGAATGGTGTGAAGAGAGCTTCTTGGGAGGCCTCCTTATATAGGCGAGAAGGGTGCAGAGCGGCATGGGAAGAGCTCGACGGCGTGGCGGCAAGCCTGAGCTAAGGCATGGGCGAGGTAGGCGGACGGTGGCGGTCTCCTGGCGATCCTCTATGGCTTGATGGGTCGAGCAAGGGGCTGTCTCTAATGGTCGGAGCTTTCGACAAGAAATGCGGCTATGGGAAGCGCGGCATACGGGCGTGTCTGGCGAGGTGCTGGGCCTGCTGCGAGTGCCACCACGCAAGGCTCGGGATTGGCGAGGCCGGTGCTGCTCTGGCAGACGCGGCGCTCCGGGGTGATCGGCATGGCGGACAGAGGCGTGGGCGCGAGCAACTGGGGCTTGTCCTCCGCTCGATTTTGGTCAGGGGTTGGTCGAGGCGATGCGGTGGGATGGCGCATGTCTGCCAGCGGGCGAAGGAGAGCGCGGGGCGGCTTGAAGGTCATGGTCCATGGGCGCATGGCGTCGGGCGGCTTGGCACTGGAGCAGCTAGGGGAGAGGGAGAGAGCTAGGGCCGGGGTTTGAGCTGGGGGGACAAGGGGACCGAGTTAGGCCCAAATGGTGACAAGAAGCACTGCACACTATAGTGTTTTGAAAATGGTCTGATCTGTGTCTGCCACCTGTTTGATGAAATGGCCGCAAGAGACCAAAGTTTGAATTTTGACTTCAAAATTTTTGAGTGATCTCTACTAGTGCTAGGTAGTCTCTGGTTGCAAGGATTTTGAAAATGGTGCTCAAATAGATGGTTTTTGAAATAGGGGCGATCTATGCATATGCATTAGATTCAATTTTAAACTGTCATTTAAAATAGTTTACAGAATGTTTTTAGTAGATCAAAAGGTGGGCCTTGGTACCTCATTATGTGTACTAGCAAGGGGTGCAAAGATCAAGAATTGTTTCTGTTAAGAAATGAGTACTAGGAATAGCCAAAGTAGGCATGAGAGTTAAATTTGTCAAAATGACCATTCCTTCATTTTACTTCTTTTTTCTTTGATTTTCTTTAGGAAAAGTTTGGGAATGATGTAGATGATGTTTAAATCACCTAAGAAACATTTTACAAGCATTGGATCAATCAATCATGGCAATTCAAACAACTCCTATTTTAAATGTACACATATATGAATGCTTTCATTTTAAATTTGGAAAAGTTTTTGTTAACCCCATTTTTGGATGATTTGATCTTGATAAGCTTGGATTAAAGTTTTGGGATGTTACAACCCCTATCATACCTTCTCTTTGTGGCAGGAGCTGAGTTATTGCAGATCGTTATTAATGTTGCTTGTTCAAAGGTCTGACCTCTGCCCACCAAGATTTCCCTGTGGTCCAATATGCGGATGACACTCTGGTGATCTTGCCTGCTGTCCATTAACAACTACGGTGTCTAAAAGATATTCTGGATGCTTATGCTTCTTCTACTGGGCTCAAAATTAACTATCATAAGTCTCAGCTCAATCAATGTGGATCATTCTAGAGCTCTAGATCTTGCTAATGCATTTGGTTGTCAAGTGGGTGTGATGCCATTTACCTATCTTGGGTTACCTCTTGGAACCACAAGGCCTACTGTTGCTGAGCTTATGCCTCTTGTGGACAGAGTTGAGAGGAGGTTATCTAGCACTGCAATATGGCTCACATATGGAGGGAGGGTCACATTCATAAATTCGGCCCTATCCCCTCTACTCACTTATGCTTTATGTGTTCTCAAGGTTCCTCTTAAGATTATTGAGTTTGTTGATCGAGCTAGGAGACACTGTCTATGGAGAAAAAATGAGGATAGGGAAGAAAAGTCATATTCGCTTGCAGCATGGGACTTGGTATGTAGGCCAAAGAAAAAGGGTGGCTTAGGTATCCTAAATCTCAAAGTACAGAACCAGGGGCTCCTCTTGAAATTTCTCCATAAATTTTATCACAAGCATGATATTCCATGGGTGATGTTGATATGGTACAAGTATTATATGGACTCGGTCCCACATGAAGTTGCTCCTTGTGGATCATTTTGGTGGAGGGACGTTTGCAAACATTCTGATATTTTTAGAGGAATTTCTAAGTGCACAGTCAATATCGGGGATTCAGTGCTGTTGTGGAAGGATTTATGGGTTGGTAATGATATCTTACAGAACACCCTTCCCAGGTTGTTTTCTTACTTAGTTTCGGAAGATATTTCAGTTGCAGCTTACATTGATAATATTGATCTGGGACAATTCTCTATGTCAATGTCGGAGGAGGCTTCTGCCGAACTGATTGTTCTTGATGGGTTTATTAATGGATTGAGTCGAGATCTTGCATTGCCGGATGAATGGACATATGCTTGGGGTTTGAAGGAATTCAGTTCTCAACATTTTTATAAATATTTCTTTCGATCACTCTCACCCATCGCTGCACTTCCAAAAATTTGGAAGACAAAATGCATGATGAAACATAAGGTCTTTGCTTGGCTATGGGTTTTAGATAAACTAAATACTAGGGATGTGCTTCAAAGACGCCAATGCCCAATTGCAGATGTCAGCTGCGTGGTGTGTGAACAGCACAGGGAAACAAGTGAGCATCTTTTCTTCACTTGCCAATTTAGTATTGCATGTTGGGAGGTTTTGGGCATTTCCTGGGACATGAATTTGGATCTGAGTTCTAGAATCCATTATGCACAGAGCTTGTGGCATAAACCTTTATTCTTTGAGTGTGTTATCCTGGGTGCATGGAATATTTGGAAACAGCGCAACCGGAAGTACTTTGATGGTATTGAACCAGAAATCCTTAGTTGGCTGGTTCAGTTTTCAGCAGACATAAATTTACTAGGAGCTAGACTGAACCCTGATCTTAGAGATCAAATAAAGAATTTTGTAAGTGAGTTGAGAGTCTAAAAGTTTCTTATGTGAGAAGGGAAGGAAAATCCTTACCCTATGTAAATATGTTGTAACATTTTATTGTTTTAATTTAAGAGCAATAGGAGCCTCTCCTGCTGTAATTCCTCAAAAAAAAAGAGTCGAACTATTTAAGGGATGACAATTATTCGCCTATAGTTCAACAAGGTATATCATGAGGAAAAAGGGACTCGGATGAAAGTCATATTGGAAGGTATGTCGTCATGACTCTTTGGTGCTTGGTAGTCGGCACGTTCTGCTAGGAGCCGCTACCGACTGATCGGTCACGAGTGAGACTCGGATCGTGTCCGGGTCACCATGAGCCTATCGGGTCACACACTAAAGAGCGGGAACAAGTTTGGGTTAGACCCAAACAGGAAATATATTTGGGTTGGACCCAAATAGAGACATGGACTTAGTCAGTGAGTTGGACTCGTAGTGACTAATATAGGCCTTTTTAGTGAATAGGCCACAAGTGAGTGGAGCCCACTTTCACTCCCTATATAAGCTGGGGCGCATGTGCTTAGAGCACACAGTTAGGTCACTCCATGTGTTCGAAACCCTAGCCCCAATCCAGTCATGTCGCCGTCATACCGGACCTAGTAGTCCACCGTCGGTGCTCCTCCTCGTACATGTGGATACTAGCGGAGGTGTTGTACGTTCAGCACTTCGACGATCATGGATCGGAATGGATCGTGAGGACTGTACTACATCAAGCGACATGCTACATCGATTCCGCAACCACGCGTCTAGTGGTAATTCTCGTGGCCTACTACCTCAGCTAGATCTTGGGATCACCATGTAGGCTAAAAGTTTTGTTTATCTCTGCGCGACCCAACAGTGGTATCAGAGCGTTAGCTTCTGGTTATAGGATCGAGATTGTGCATATGTGATATGCGGTTGGCGTTAGATTGGATCTAATTGCAGTGTTGGTGGTCGATCTATGAGATAGATCGGTTTTATACAAAGTTGATTGGATCAACTGTACTCGGGGGAATGGATGATCTGTTTTCCGTGATATGACTACTAAGGTCGTGCAAGGACATCCCCCTACCGTTCGGCTTCCGCCATCGGGGTAGACTGTGACACGTAAATCCGGATGCGGTGATCGAAGATCAAAGAGTTTGGTCGAATCGGAGTCCAGAATGGATTTGGATAAAATTGTTTTATCCGATGAAGAAATCCATGTCCGGAATGCAGATGAGATCTACGTTTTCGGAAAAATCATCGGGCGCTGCCCCTTCGATCCCTGCCCGCTATCCGGCTAGCGGGGCCGCCAGCTTCGCCCTGTCGTAGCGCCTTAGATGTTGTTGCGAGTTTCACAACACCGGTAGATATCGTATCTATGCATAACTTGTTTTTGTAGGATGATGTTGTGAACGGTATGGCTTATGTGCATGTGATGTGTGTAATCCATACGTGATCTGCGTATCACGGTTTTTGTCAGCCGGCTGGAGCCTAGGTGCTATCATTTTATTGTATAATGACCTGCGTGTCAGATTCTCTATGTAATTTGCATTACTAGCTAGTGTAGCTGTTTGGAGAACCCGGATGGCATGCAAGTCGATGTACAAGTCGGCTACATGGTGTAAGACGGCACGTGACAAGAGTTGACACGAGTCAAATTACAAGCTTTGTGGAGATGGAGATCGCCATGAAGAGAGCCATACCATTTCACACTATAATTGCTTTATTTTGTGTTATGTTTATGTCTTTGTTTTACCTCTATTAGATAGTTGGTAGAAAGTAATCCCTCAAAGAAGGTCTAGTCGGTTTCCCCGCCAGTGCTGCACCATCACAAGTTGGGCATTTTTGGTAGTGGGCTCATAAAATTGAGGTGCTATGAATTCTTTCCGACTAGGTGGGTTCGAGTCAGACTCTTACAGCGGAAGCACTCGGTAATCTAGACGGGTCTATCACAACGGTTGTGGGACTCGGGGAAAAGTCGGATGGGAGCTGGGGCATGTGATGCCACCCGTCCAACAGGAGTCGTATGAGATGCGATTGACAAGGAGTTATCTACCTAGTTCACTTGACGGCTAGCGGTGATGCTAAAGCTCACTAGTCGGCTTGATTATTTAGGGTCCTGAATCACTTAGTAACCATCAGAGGGGTGTTGGTTCTAGTGGGAGCATAAGTATTAAAGTGTTTAATATGTTGCTCTATTATGGATACATGTCTTAAGTGTTTTGCATATTTTTCTGTTGTAGATCAATGGCACCTAGCAGTCTCCCTCAGATTTCCAGTTTTGCTTTGAGAACCATCTTAGAGAAATTGAACTAACTTCACCAACTGGTATCATAATCTGAGAATTGTTCTCAAGAAAGAAAAGAGGGACCATGTCCTAGACAACCCACTTCCAGATGAGCCGAATGATAATGCGACTGTCGCAGCCACCAATGCCTACCATCAGATTTTTGATGAATCCAGGGAGATTATCTGTCTTAGGCTTGCTCAGATGGAACCGGACTTGCAGCAGCAGTTCGAGAATGTTGAGGCCTACGATATGATCGAAAGCCTCAAAAGTATGTTCTAGGCTCAGGCAAAGACTAAGAGGTATCAAGTCTCTTAGGCTTTGTTGAGCTGCAAGCTTAAGGATGGCGATCCACTGAGTCCGCATGTGATCAAGATGGTTGGTTACGTGCAGTCTCTAGAAAGGCTTGGTTACCCCATTAGCGAAGAGTTCGCTACAGACATAATTCTGAACTCTCTTTCTAGTGCGTATGGTTAGTTCATATCGAACTACCACATGCATGGTATGGATAAGAAGCTCACTGAATTACATGGGATGCTCAAGCAGCCTAAGGCGGATCTCAAGAAAGGCGCTAGTCAAGTGTTGATGGTGCAGAATAAGGCTAAGTTCAAGAAGAGTTCTTGGACTAAGAAGAAGAAGGCTAAGTCGGGAGGTAAGGCTGAGGACCCGGTCTAAAGCGCTTCCTCAGGGACTAAGCCATCTCCTGCAGCCGGATCCACTTGCTTCTACTTCAAGGCAGAAGGCCACTAGAAGAGGAATTGCAGCAAGTATCTAGCTAACAAAGCCAAGAGTGGAGGTGTGACTTCTGGCTCAGGTATGCTTCTTTGCAATGTTATAGACATCTATCTCGTAGATGCACCTAATAGTTCTTGGGTATATGATACCGGATCAGTTATTCACATCTGCAACTCGTTGTAGGGACTGGTAAGAACTAGGAGCATGGCGACAGGCGAGGTTGACATTCGAGTAGGCAACAAAGCGAAAGTTGCTGCATTGGAAGTCGGCACGATGCAACTTCATTTACCTTCTGGATTCTTAATGGAGCAAAATAATTGTTATTATGTTCCAGTGCTTAGTCAAAACATTATTTCTGCCTCATATTTGATGAGACAAGGCTATGAGTCGAATATTAAGAAAATTGGTTGTTCTTCATATTTGAATGATATGTTTCACGGCTTTGCACCCGTCTAGAACGGGTTATTTATTTTGAATCTTGATGGTGAATCTGTCTATAATATAAATGTGAAAAGGTTAAAACCAAATGATCTGAATATGACTTACTTTTGGCATTATCGGATTGGTCATATAAGTTGGAAACGCATGAAAAAAGCTCCATGATGATGGACTCCTAACTTTGTTCGACTTGGAGTTGTCGAGACATGTGAATCCTGCCTACTCGGCAAGATGACCAAGACACCTTTTGCAAAGAGTTGTGAAAGGGCGGCCGACTTGTTGGGACTAGTACATAGTGATGTATGTGGCCCAATGAGCACGACAGCTAAAGGTGGTTATGAGTACTTCATTACCTTCACTGATGATTTGGGTAGGTATGGATATATCTACTTGATGAAACATAAGTCGGAAGCCTTTGAAAAGTTCAAGGAATTCCAGAATGAGGTACAGAATCAACTTGGCAAGAAAATAAAGTTTCTTCGGTCGGACCGAGGAGGAGAGTACATGAGCCATGAGTTTGATGACCATCTGAAGAGTTGTGGAATAGTTCCCTAGCTCACTCCACCAGGAACACCGCAGAGAAACGGTGTGTCGAAAAGTCAGAATCTCCCTTTACTATTTTGGGGTTATTGTCTAGAAACTGCAGTGTTCACACTAAACAGACTACCATCAAAGTCGGTAGAGAAGACACCGCATGAGATGTGGACTGGCAAGAAGCCGAGTTTGTCTTTCCTTAAGATTTGGGGTTGTGAAGCATTTGTCACACGACTTTAGTCGGACAAGCTTACGGACAAGTCGGATAAGTGTATTTTCGTGGGGTATCCGAGGGAAACCTTGGGCTACTATTTCTACAACCAAGAAGAGGGCAAAGTGTTTGTCTCCCGGAACGGTGTCTTCCTTGAGAAAGAGTTTCTCAGTCGGGGAGTCAGTGGGAGCATGGTGCACCTCGAAGAAATTCGAGAGTTCCCGGCCAGCAGCGAGTTGGCGAAAACCTTGGAGGTTGAGCCGGTCGTGGTACCTGAGCCAGCAACTGCATCGACACTGTGAAGATCGGCCAGATTGTGAAGTGTTCGTGATGTGTTACTATTGGATAGTGAAGAGCCGGCAACTTATTTGAAAGTGATGGTGGGTTCTGATTTTGAGTCATGGCTTGGAGCCATGAGATCCGAGTTAAAGTCTATGGATGAAAATCAAGTTTGGAACTTGGTTGATCTGCCAGACGATGCAAGACCCGTCGAGTGCAAATGGCTCTTTAAGAAGAAAACTGATATGGATGGAAATGTTTCTGTCTATAAAGCACGGCTTGTCGCGAAGGGGTTCTGACAATTTCAAGGAGTTGACTACGATGAGACCTTCTCTCCTGTGGCGATGCTTAAGTTAGTTCGGATCATGTTAGCTATAGCAGCCTATTTCGACTATAAGATATGGTAGATGGATGTCAAGACGGCTTTCCTTAATGGAAATTTAACCGAGGACGTGTATATGATACAGCCCGAGGGTTTTGTCAATCTGGCTAATGTTGACACGGTATGCAAGCTTCGGAAATCCATTTATGGGTTGAAGCAAGCATCTCATAGTTGGAATATTTGATTTGATGAAGTAGTCAAATCATTTGGCTTCATCAGGAGTGATCATGATTCTTGTTTATACAAGAAGTTTAGTGGGAGCAAAGTAAACTTTCTGATCTTATATGTGGATGACACATTACTGATTGGAAATGATATCTAGATGTTGCAAGAGACTAAGGAATCATTGGAAAAGAGTTTTTCGATGAAAGACTTAGGTGAGGCGACTTACATACTAGGAATCCGGATCTATAGAGATAGATCAAGGCGGCTCATTGGATTGAGTCAGAGTACATATTTGGACAAAGTGTTGAAGAAGTTCAACATGGAATCGTCTAAGAAGGAGTTCTTACCAATGTCCCATGGCATAAAACTTAGCAAGACTCAGTGTCCTTCGAAAACTGATGAGCGAAGTCGGATGAGTGCGATTCCGTATACTTCTGCAGTTGGATCCATCATGTACACTATGATTTGTACTAGGCCGGATGTTTCCTATGCTCTAAGTGTTGTAAGCAGGTACCAGGCTGACCCTGGAGAAATCCACTGGGCAGCAGCTAAAAATATCCTCAAGTACTTGAGAAGGACTTCACGGAGGTGAGGATGAACTCAGTGTAAGGGGTTACACGGATGCGAGTTATCTCACTAACTCGGATGATTCTCGTTCGCAATCTGGATATGTGTTTGTTATAAACGGAGGGGTTGTGAGCTGGAAGAGTTCCAAGCAAGAGACGATGTCTGTGTCTACGATAGAGGCTGAGTATATTGCTGCCTCGGAGGCGGCAAAAGAAGTCGTTTGGATGAGGAATTTCCTCATGGATCTTAGTGTGGTTCAGGGCTCGTCCAATCCGTTAGACATGTATTGTGACAACAATGGTGCTATCGCACAAGCCAAGGAACCTAGACAACACCAGAATAACAAACATATACTCATGCGGTACCACCTTATTCGCCAGTTCATGGATCAAGGTGATATCAAGTTATGCAAGGTACACATGATGGGGATATGCCAAAGGGGGTATGCCCAGCAGGACGTTCCGATTGGGCCAAAGGGCCTGTGAGTGGGCCTGAAGGACGGCGACTGGAGTGCGACTAAAGGAAAGGCCTGGCGACTAGAGACTGAAGGCCTAGAAGTGTACTTGAAGCCCAGTCGGATTAGGTCAAAAGCCTCTGAGTCCATATCTAGCTCGGTTGTAACTTGTAAACCCTAGCGAGGTGACTCCTATATAAACCTCCCTAGGGTATCCTTAGGACTTACGTTCCATCATACACCCCTTCAAGCGACTAGCTTCTTAGACGCCGAGCTTGCCACCCCTGTAACTCGCTCTCCATTAATCCAATCTAGCAGGAGTAGGTCTTTACCCTCCGGGGGCCGAACCTGGGTAAACCATGTGCATCCGCCCCCATCTCGCACCGCAGATGGCCGCCAGCTCTTCCTCACGTTACAATCAATCGCTGCCAGTAGCAGCGACTGCCATGGCCATTTCCATGACAGTGGCGCCCACCGTGGGGCATAGCAGGACTGGCCTGAGTTCTGCGGCGAGACCCTATTTGCCGATCGACCGGCCGCTCGCCACCGGCCGCATGATCGCCATCGGTGGGATCTTATATATCCTGCCCAGCAGCTACATCCCGGCGTCACGCCCGGTCACTCACGGCGCGGTGATGTCGGTCGGCTCCATCAACCTCTTTATCGGCTTCACCGGCGCGGTCGACCCAGTTGCAACGGTGATCGTCGGCGGATCGCCGTCGCATCGCGATCTGCTCTCGGAGGAGCACGTCCGCTCCATCAGGAGCCTCGTCACCGAGTATGACTCGGCCGCCAGCGACGTGGCCGAGACCAACGCCGCCACCAACGACGAGGCCCTAAACAACGACGCCGACTCCGCGACCCCTGCCCCGGTCGACGGATCTATCACCGCCGCATCACGAGAGGACTCCATCACGCGAGTATCCAACCCGGAGGATTTCGAGGACCCTTCCATCCTCGGGATCTTCGATACTGATTCTGGCTCGGAGTCGCCTGAAGACTTCCGCGCCAGATCCAATCGCTTAACGCGATCTACATGGCGGGCAGCATGGCCGCCTCGCCAGATCCGTTCTCCACGCTGATCCCGCCGACTTCTATGGCCACAGAGGTGGAGGAAGGCCGCCTGCGACTCGTGGAGGCACAACGGAACGAACTCGCCGACCGCGAGAAATACCGCCTCGAGCGGGAAACAGCGCGGGAGCTATCGCTCTATCACCAGCGCCGCATCAGGACCCGCCTAAACTCTAACGTCCAGGGCCGCGTCCTGAACTTCAATGATGAAAGCGACCCCGCACGCGGGGCCGAGCACAAATACTGTGAGAACACGCCGCCAGGCGGAAGCAACCCCGTGAGACCACCACCCGGTGCACCGGCGACCAGAGCCCCTCCACCACCCATTGGCCGCGTGCCCCCGCCGGACCAACCGCGGATCATCATCTCGCCTCAAACCCACGACGCCAACGGACTACCACTCTGCTCCACCCCGATGTACAATGTCGTCACGACCGACACCGTGGTCGCCAACCTCGACGTCCAAGGCGACGGCGCGCAGCAGATCCAGTACGCCAAGGCCCTACTCACCAGGGCCGTCGAGCAACAAGCTGCGGGAGTCGACCCGTGGGGGCGGATGTATTCCCGTTCCTCAGCAAGCAGAGCGGCATCAAGTGGTCACCCCCACCATCGGCAACACATTGACCTGCCCTCCACCGCAGCCCCTGGCGAACCAGCCATAGGCCGCCAACCCCGCGATGTCCACCAACGAGCCGCGACCGGCGAATCACACGGTCGCCGCCAACAGGCATCCCATTGATGCTCGAACGAACATCATCAAGAACCAGGTGTGGCGGGCGTGCCAGCCCAACGACTTGAGGCACACCCTCACCAACCGCGGCGACCCGCGCTCAATCGAGTCGGACCGCAATGCTTTGGGCCCATGATCCGTGGGGAAAAATACCCCGCCAACTTCAAGGCTCCCAAGGAGATCGAAAAGTACGATCCGACGTACGATCCCGCTGTCTGGCTGGACACATACCTCACGGCAATGGGAATCGCCGGCCACACCGACCTGCTCGCCGCTCGCTACCTCCCCCTGCTGATGGAGGCTGCGACTCGGCATTGGATCAACACCCTCCCCGCCGACAGCATCGATTCCTAGGAAGAAATGCGGGACGCCTTCATCAGACACTTCGAGGGCTCCTATACCCACTCCACCACCATAGAAGACCTGGAGCAATGCATCCAGGGACAACGTGAGTCGACTTGCCGCTGGATTCAAAGATGGCAAGAACTATGGATCAACGCCTCCGGCATCCACCCAGATACGGCGATACATTGCTTCAGGAACGTGTGCCGGTACGAATCCCTGGTCACTAAGATCAAGAGGGTCTACCGGACGCTCGACAACATCCCCAACCTCCTCGAGATCACCAAGCGCTATGCGGAGGAGGACCCCAACCAAGACTCTGATGACGAGTCGAGAGGAAGACGCCGAACCAACATCCACGATATCGGGCGCCTACGCAACATGCGCTATAGCAACACCCGCATAACCGGCAAGCGTCGCACGGACGAGCGAGTCGACTTCATCACCAACGCCGGCTACGGCCAGCGTGACCCCAAGAGCTACCGCCGCGACGGAGGAAATTACCGCGATAGCGGAAACTACCGCTCCAACAATACAGTGAGGCCGAAATTCGACCCCGCTGCCCTGCTCAATCAGCCCTGCATCTACCATAGCAGGCAGGGGAAAACCCGCCACCCACACCACCGCGGATTGCCACTCTCTCAAAGAGATTGAAAAGGCGAGGCGAGCAAGGGAGGACCCCAACAACAACCCACCCCGGGACAACGGGAACGCTGGCGGCTTCGGCAATGTCGTCGGCTCGCTACACACCTTCATCGGACTCGGCACCAAGCGCGAGAGGAAGGTGCTCGCCCGCACGGTCGCCGTTAATGCGGTGACATGGGTCGACATCCCACGCTTCCTCAACTGGTCCGAGCAGGGCATCACTTGGAGTCGCCAGGACCATGCCCCCAGAATCGAGTACCCAGGGCGAGTCGCCCTGGTAGTCAGGCCCAAAGTGTCCGATTACTGGCTACCCAAGACATTGATGGACGGCAGGAGCTCCATCAACATCATGTACCTGGACACGTTCAAGAGGCTACAGCTCCCGGAGTCGGCAATCTAGCCGACCCTGACAACCTTCCACGGTATCGTCCCCGGTCGGAAGGCATACCCGATCGGAAAAGTGACTCTACTCGTCACCTTCGGCACACCGGCGAACTACCGCACCGAGCGAATCGAGTTCGAGCTGGTGAACTTCCGCAGCCCCTACCACTGCGTGCTAGGACGCCAGACGTTTGCCAAATTCATGGCGACCCCCCACTATGCGTACAACATGATGAAGCTCCCAGGGCCAAGCGGCATCATCACCGTCCACGGCGACCCTGACATGGCCGTGGAATGCGAGGACAAAGGAGCCGAACTCGCCGACGCCGTCATCGCTGCGGAGACCGACCACGCGGAGGAGCTCACGAAATACGCGGGCAACATCAACAAGGACGACCCTACCATCCTGAAGAAACCAACCGCCGCGAACTCCACGTTCGAGGCGACCACGCACACCCGCACCGTCGAGCTCGTCCCAGGCAACTCCAGCTAGACAGTCACCATCGGGGCGCACATGAGCCCAGCATAGGAAAGCGCGCTCATCGGGTTCCTCCGTGAGAACCGCGACATCTTTGCATGGAAGCCATCTGACATGCCAGGTGTCCCGAGGGAACTCGCTGAGCACAAACTCAACGCCGACCCCAAAGTGAGACTAGTAAAGCAGTCGCTATGGACCTTCAATGAAGAGCGACATCGAGCAATCGCCGAAGAAGTACAGCGCCTGCTAGCTGCAGGCTTCATTCGGCCAATGAAATACTCCAAGTGGCTGGCAAACCCAGTCATGGTTCTAAAAAAGAACAACACATGGAGAATGTGTATCGACTACACCAACCTCAATAGCGCCTGCACGAAGGAGGAGTTCTTCCTACCACGCATCGATCAGATCATCGACTTGACCGCGGGATCGGAGTCGCTGTGCTTCCTCGACGCTTACTCTGGTTATAAGCAGATCAAGATGGCGGTCGAGGATGAGGAGAAGACGGCGTTCATCACGCCATTCGGCGCCTTCTGCTACACGGCCATGACGTTCGGCCTCAAGAACGCTGGCGCCACATACTAGAGATGCATGCAGGAGTGCCTAGCGAGCCAAATTGGCCGCAACATTCACGTCTACATCGATGACGTGGTGGTAAAATCCACCCGCCAGGACGACCTGCTCGACGACCTGGCCGAAACCTTCGCAAACCTGCGGAGGTACAACATCAAGCTGAACCCCGGAAAATGCACCTCCAGCATCCCCACCGGACAGCTCCTGGGATATGTAGTCTCCAAGCGAGGCATTGAATCCAACCCCACCAAGATCGACACCATCGCGTGACTCGGGAAACCCGAGTGCCTGCGCGACGTCCAGAAGTTGGCAGGGCGAGTCGCGGCCCTCAGTCGCTTCATCCCCCGACTAGGCGAGAAGGCAATGCCCCTCTACCGCCTGATGCACAAGAACCCCACGTTCCAATGGGACACGGAGGCCGACGATGCACTCAAAGTGCTCAAAGAAGTGCTACTCACGGCTCCACTCCTCACCGCTCCACTCGACAAAGAGCCAATGCTCGTCTACGTCGTGGCCTCCACTTGAGTCGTCACCGCCGTGATGGTCGTCGAACGACCAGAGGAGGGCAAGGAGCGCCTCATACAGCTCCCTGTCTACTACATCAGCGAAGTCCTGACAGATTCACGACAGCGCTACCCACAGTACCAGAAACTGGTGTATGCGGTATTCCGAGCTCAGCGACGACTCCCACACTATTTCCAGGAGCACCCGATCACGGTGGTCTCCTCCGCACCTCTGCAGGACATAATATGCAACCGCGAGGCGACCGGGCGAGTCGCAAAGTGGGCCGTCAAAATCGGCGTCCACAACATAAAAAACGAGCCCCGCAAAGCGATCAAGTCACAAGACCTAGCTGATTTCCTCGCAGATTGGGAAGAAGCACAGCAGTCGGAGAAGCTCCCATACCTCCACTACTGGTCGCTCCATTTTGACGGCTCCAAGAACGCCGACGACGTAGGGGCAGGGGTCATACTGACCTCTCCCAAAGGAGACAAGCTCCGCTACGTGCTCCACCTCAACTTCAAGCCCTGCACCAACAACATGGCAAAATACGAGGCCCTCCTTCACGGCATGAGAGACGCTAAGGAGATGAACGTCAACCGCTTACGATGCTATGGCGACTCCGACCTAGTCGTCGGCCAGGTCGCCGGGACATGAGACGCCGTCTCTCCAACAATGATCGCGTACTACCAAGCGGTAGACCAGCTGGGAGGGCACTTTGACGGCTATTCTGTCGAGTGGATTTATAGACGCAAGAATGAGGAGGCAAACGCCCTTTCCCGCATCGGGCCGGCCCGACAAGCGCCACCAGCAGGCGTCTTCCTCGACATCATCCACAAACCTTTGGTCAGCCCACCAAAGGAGATCGACGTCGGGATACCGCTGCAACCAGAGCCGGCCCTAGTCGCCATGGTTGTGGAGCCTAGCGACTGGACAGCACCATACATCGCCTTCCTGGAGCACAAGATCCTACCAAGCAACAAGACTGAGGCGCGAATGATCGTGCACCGCCGCAAATCCTTCGTCATCATCAACGGCGAGCTCCACAGACACAGCGTGACTGGCGTGTTCTAGCGCTGCGTATAGCCAGAAGAAGTCCGCAAGATCCTCCAGGACATTCACGCTGGCGACTGCGGCCATCACGCCGGCGCCAAATCACTAGTCGCCAAGGCCATGCGGCATGGTTTCTACTGGCTCACCACACACGCCGACGCCACCAACATCGTCCAGCGATGCGTCGGGTGCCAGAAGTACGCCCACCAGACGCACCTCCCTGGTTCGGCACTCAAGACCATCCCCATCACATGGCCATTCGCCGTATGGGGCATGGACATGGTAGGCCCGTTCAAGAAGGCCTCATCTAGCTTCACCCATCTCCTAGTCGCGGTCGATAAGTTCACCAAATGGGTCGAGGCCAAGCCAATCAAAAAGTGCGACGGCAAGACAGCCACCAAGTTCTTACGCGAGCTCATTTATCGATACTGCTACCCGCACAGCATCATAACGGACAACGGCACCAATTTCGCCAAGGGGGCCATGGCCCCATTCTGTGAAGAACATGGCATACGACTCGACCTCGCTTCAGTCGCCCACCCGAAGTCGAATGGCCAAGCAGAACGCGCCAACCAGAGCGTCCTCCACAGGCTCAAGCCGCGACTCCAGGTGCCCCTCGAGCGCACCCTAGGATGCTGGGTCGACGAGCTCCCCTCCGTAATATGGGGGATCCGCACGTCCGTCAATCACTCCACCGGGTTCACACCCTTCTTCATGGTGTATGGCGTCGAGGCCGTAATGCCAACTGACCTAGAACACAATTCACCTCGAGTCGCCAACTACATCGAGGCGACCAACGAGGTCGCCTGCCAAGACAGCATCGATCAACTCGACGAGGCACGCGACCTGGCTCGCTCCTGCACCGCCATCTACCAGCAAGGACTCCGCCGCTACCACAGCCGCCGAGTCCGGACTCGCACCTTCCAGGAAGGTGACCTGGTCCTACGACTGGCCCAAGACAAGAAAGGCATGCACAAACTCTCCCCCCCATGGGAGGGACCATTCGCCATAGGGAGAGTCCTCGGCAATGACACCTACTACCTCATCGACATACGGGGTGACGGCTAGCTCGAGGTCGGAAGGCCATGGAATGTAAACCTTCTCAGAAAGTTCTATACATAGAACCTCAAATTGTACTCAGCTGGCACATATAATGAAATTCATTCGGATCACACAAATTGTGTCTACTCGCCATATTCTTGTGCCACTCGCACTCGTACAAATCAGCAATATGCTACTCACGAAAGTCAATCTTTGGTCGAGCGACCGGCACGGCTAAGTAGTGCGGCACAAGGGCACCGGAAATACTCGGGCCTTGGTAAGTCCACGAAGACGCCAACCTAGAGCTTCCATTGGAGTCGCCTAGCTCGACTGGCCCACCGGGCCAAGACAACCGGTATGCGCTTCTCACAGCGACATGTCCCTCCCATCCTCGGGCAAAGCTACTCGAACGGTTAAGTACCACGCACGGGGACTCCGCAAAACGGAAACCCCCACATGGCTCGGGAACCCACCAAGTAAGAGAGCTGCCTTGGACTCGCCCAGCGACTAGCTCTCCGAGCCAGGGGAAGAGACGCGTTATAAACAACACATTAACAACCTGCAACAGGAATGTGCCCAATACGGTTGAGCACCACGCTCGGGGACTCGCCTACAAACAATCCCACTCGCGCTCGGGGACTCGCCCCTCAGAAGACGCGAGAGATAAAACAACACACAACCAAAACAAAACATAAAAGTGTACAATCGAGTTATACCCCATTAAAGGGCGGACGTGCTCGGGGACTCGCTCAATCAAAAATAAACACATCACAATCCTGGTCGCAATACGAGTCGACTGACTCCCCTTGGCATATATTACAAAATGTCGATCATATTACAGCAGTCGCCATTTGGCATACATTACAAACTGCCCAACTACATTGTCTATTCCATAGGTACTAACGAAGAAGCACCACCACCTCCCTTGACATGAACAAAAGGCTGCCACGGGTTCATCGGATAGGTCGTAAGCGACTTCGACAATGCCGACCGGAAGGGCTACTCCGACTTCATGTCGTGATGCTCCGGCTCAAGGTCGCCAGGCGCCAACACCGTCTCCTGGTATGGCAGAAGATCCCCCATCGCCAACACCCGATTGGCAAAAGGGGCGGCCTTCGCAGTCAGCTTCTGTACCTCCGACATCTCCACTGTGTCGGTCGCCGACGGGTAGCCGCTGGTCACGTCATCAAGGTCGAAATTGTCGGGGAAGTAGGTGAGACCCAGGCTCAATGTCGTGGTGGCCCCGCGCCTGAACGCCGAGCGTGCCATCCACTCCATGATGACAGGCGCCTCCTCCAGATAACGCCACACCTCCGTAAGCCCCCCAGGAATAACCTCGGTAGGGGACATGCCTTGAAGAACCACTTGGACGCATAACGCCGAAGCCGTGGCCGCGTTCACCACGGTAGTGATGCACTGCGAAGCGCTGAAGGTCTGAACCACCGGTTCGCTTTGCCCTATCACAGCTGCAAAATCAGACGTCAGTGAAACTATGGACTTCCCTAATCAGGGACTCTCCAAACGAGTCAGGCAAAGGCGGAGACTCACCGAGGAGTTTGCAGTAGTTCTCCGTGACATGCTTCTCCAAGGCAGAATGATTATTTTGCAGCCCCACGATGATCGAATCCGTGGCCTTGCATTCCTCCTCAGCCGCAGCGACAGCAGCCTTCGCTCGGTCCTCAGAAGAAACCGAAGCCGCTCTTGCCTCCTGCAAGTCATGGATCAGCAACGCAATTCGGCCATTCGTCGCGTCCAATTCGGCGACTGGAACATACCCTTAGCGGGCCTTGGAAATTGCAGCCGGGAGACCATCTGAACGAAAAATCATCCGCCCATCATACAACAACAGGTCATATATGAAAGAGAAAGGGAAAGAAAGGCAGGTACTTACCAATAGTTTCCTAGAGTCGACGGTTAGCCTCCTGCGCTTCGCGTAGATCCTGTTCCAAGCGCTCCCTTGCGACCTGCCGGTCGGTTGATTCCTTTTGCAAACCCTGCAGAGACAACAATGTTCAGTACTTACCAAAGAACAATATCAAGTTCCCATCCACTGAAATTCAGCGACCAAAAACTCGGGGACTGGAGAGTAGAAGCAATTTAGTGCCTAGCCGCTGAAATTCAGCAGCTAGACACTAGGGGATTGCACATACCTGAATGGCGGCGTCAAGCATTTTATGAAGCTCGCCGGCATCAGTCGACGGGACCGTGAAGGAGGTGCGCCCACGACGAGACCCAATGTCTCCATCGACGACCTCTGGGCTCTGCGGAGACTGGTTGTCTGCCACACCTAGGAACCCCCTCGCCATGAAGCGAGGGAACGTCGCTGACGCCCTAGCCGAGGCGCTAGTCGCCGAGTCGCGGCCCCGTCGCAGCTGGGTCACTCCCCTTGGCGCTAGTCATCTCGACGGAATCATCGGCACCGTCTCTTTGCCTCTTCACACCTTCCACGACCGTTGTGCCATCAGTAGACTTCCTCTTCTTGGGAAGGTCGCCTTCTCCTGTGGTAGCGGTCAGAGGAATCTTCGCCACCGAAGGACGACCGATCTTTTGTACTCCGGACCTGTCAAAACGTCAAGATCAACACAAAGACGACACAACATGGAACACAATTTGGAATGGAAAATGCAAGGCTTACTTGGTGACTAGGAGAACACGCAGCCCGGTGCTGATATAGGCAGGCTTATCCAATTCTGGACCCAGCTTGCGAGTGAGCCCCCTCTCAAAGACGTCTGAAGCCCACGAAACCGCGGGCTTCCTCGATGACGAAGCCTCGGTCGCCGGAATTTCCGGCGCTGAAGACGCGGCCACTCTCGACGGTTGTGGCGACTTCGTCGCCACTGCCTCGACCGCTTCCTGGCTTGGAACCACCGAAACCGTTGGCACGATCACCGCCAGGGGAACCTCAACCGCCGCCTCGGTGTCCTTGCCTTCCAACCCCTTCGTCGGGATCGCATCCTCTGGGGTCTTGTGCGAGATTTCGGGGGTGTCTTCATTATCAGAGTCGTCATCTGACTCAAACACCACCACCGACTTGGACGGCAACATTGGCTTCTTCGCTGGTGACTGGGGCTTGTGCGCGGGCTTCGACGGTGTGGCCGTACGCCGCGATGTGTGCTCCTGCGCGACCTCGTCGCCTCCTTCGTGTTCATCGAGGCTGCGACTTGCCTCGAACTCGCGTTGTTTCTGCATGCGAGTCTTCCGAGCCACAAGCGCTGGGGGAGGGACCTCCTCCACCTCATTGTCGCTGTCGGAGGAGTCTCCTCAGAGGCCTCCTTGAGCTCCCAGGGGACCTCTTCATCGAGCGAAGGAACCCAGCCCTCCAACACCTGAAACAGCTGAAAACCACCACGAGTAAATACCAAATGATGTGACTGCGAATCGAGATGCAGAAATGGCGACTGGGGAGAAAACTTACTGTGGGAGCTTCATTCTTCATGGGAGTGTATGGGGCGAGCCCAACCGACACGTTGGTGAATTTCCGCATCAGTGGTCTTCTTCAGGGCGGCCTTGTAGTCCTCGGCCACCCACGATTCTTTGTTGGTTCGGGAGGGGTCGTTCTTCCCGCTATACTCGTACATCCAATGTGGTCGAGCCGCTAGCGGAACCAGGCGCCGCCCGAGCCAGCAGTTGTAGAGGTTGATCAAAGTCAACCCCTGGTCCTTCAGCCTCTAGATCTGGTCCATCATCTCCACGACGGCCATCCTGTGGTCTTCAGGGAGCTTCTTCGGCGCCAACCGGCAAGGCTCGCTCCTCTCGGCGACGAACTCGGGAAGTGCCACCTCACCGGAGGGAGTGGATTCTTTCACATAGAACCAACTCTTCTTCCACTCGCTAGCGGCTTTCTTTGGTAGGAGGAGCTTGATGAAGTTAGCCTTCGGCATCAATTGGAACGTGACGTCGCCTGCAGCCAATATCAAGCCGCCGGACGCCTCGCGCCTGATGCGGCCGTGGAAGAGCTCCAACCATAGCGGAAAATACGGCATGCAGCCGAGGTAGCACTCGCAGAAGGCGACGAAGATCGCCAGCTGCTCGATGTTGTGCGGGCCAAGATCTGACGGCTAGATCGCGTAATACGCGCAGAAGCGCCGGAAGAAGAGCGAGGTGGGGAACCCTAAACCTCTCTCTAGATGGCTAGGGAAATAGATGAATTCGCCTGCTCGCGGTTTCAGCTCGGTCTCGGAGGAGGGGGGAACCCGCCAGTTCCCCTTGCGGTGGACTCCGGCATCCTCGAAGGACTTGAGCTGGGCTGTGGTGCACTTGGATTTTCCCCATGAGCCTTTGGGAGGCACCATCAGGAAGGATGTGGGATCGCACGGCGTGGAAGAATCGAATCGGAGGAAGGAAGGAAGATTGAAGGTAGGAAGAATGAATGTGGGAGAATGAAGAATGCAGGGAAGGATTTGCAGAGATGATTCGTCACTCCCCTTATATGGGAACGCTACCCGCCAAATTCAGGGTAGCCGTTACCTACGGTAATTACGCCGAAGTTACCGTTGGGATTTCCAATGGATAGTTTGACCAGAATTGACGGTCGAACTCCTCCATTCCACCCGCTACCCGCTAGTCTTCTCCATTCGCCGAAGCAGCGACTTGGTAGCAGTGACATTCGCCGGAGTGGCGAGTGGAAGCCTGGGGAAAATTTCCTCGGTTCTAATGGAGTCCATCGCCGACTCGACTGGGCGTCCAAATTGGGCTCGCCTACTTCAACCGACAAAGGGACACCTGCACCTGAATCAATGATGGCCTCGGGGACTACTAATGGGGATATGCCGAAGGGGGTATGCCCAGCAGGACGTTCTGATTGGGCCGAAGGGCCTGCGAGTGGGCCTGAAGGACGGCGACTGGAGTGCGACTGAAGGAAAGGCCTGGCGACTGGAGACTGAAGGCCCAGAAGCGTACTTGAAGCCCAGTCGGATTAGGTCAAAAGCCTCCGAGTCCATATCTGGCTCGGTTGTAACTTGTAAACCCTAGCGAGGTGACTCCTATATAAACCTCCCTAGGGTATCCTTAGGACTTACATTCCATCATACACCCCCTCAAGCGACTCACTACTTAGACGCCGAGCTCGCCACCCCTGTAACTCGCTCTCCATTAATCCAATCTAGCAAGAGTAGGTCTTTACCCTCCGGGGGCGAACCTGGGTAAACCATGTATATCCGCCCCCATCTTGCACCGCAGATGGCCGCCAACTCTTCCTCACGTTACAATCAATCGCTGCCAGTAGCAGCGACTGCCGTGGCCATTTCCATGACAACACACGGATGCAAACATTGCGGATCCATTGACAAAGCCACTTCCACAGCCGAAGCATGAGGCGCACCTGAGAGCTATGGGCATTAGATGTCTATACATGTTATGTCGGATGATTGGCTCTAGTGCAAGTGGGAGACTGTTGGGAATATGCCCTAGAGGCAAGCATGTGTGATGTTATTTCCAATGTATTCATAAAGTTATTGTCCATGTATGAACTACTGATATGTATCATTGAATATGTGATTCGATTGTGGAACTATATATTCATATTGTTCATACTAATTGTCCTTGGTCATTGAGGTTGTGCTGGACACACAACTTAGATCAATGTTAAAGTCGGCAGATGACTTAATTCCACTTGTCATGGGCATGGAGATGCTATTCCGACTTACACGGATTCGGCTAGAGAGTTTAGCGAGTCGGACTGACCCATATTGAGATGCAATGAACAAGTCGTCATTTGCATGTCTCAATCAATGTAATCCTTAAACCTGAGGTTATTGCACTATCCGAGTTGAGGATCACCGACTTACGTTCTGTCAAACGTTGTTCCGTCACTAGGCAGTTATAAAGGAGGAGTTCGGGTCTACTGAGAGTCAAGCTGCGTGATGTGAATAACCAAGATGGGATTTTGCCCCTCCGTCTAGAGAGATATTCTGTAGGCCCTCTCGGAAGATATGATTCAGAAAGCATGGCCATGCATGACTCGGTTAAGTGTTAACTGAGGTGATCGACTAAGAGTTAGTCGGATGAATCACTTATCTCGGATCGAGAAAGAGAGTCGAACTATTTAAGGGATGATGATTATTCGCCTATAGTTCAACAAGGTATATCGTGAGGCAAAAGGGACTCAGACGAAAGTCGCATTGGAAGGTATGTTGTCATGACTCTTTGGTACTTGGGAGTCGGCACGTTCTGCTAGGAGCCGCTACCGACTGATCGGTCACGAGTGAGACTCGGATCGTGTCCGGGTCACCATGAGCCTATCAGGTCACACACGTAAGAGCGGGAGCAAGTTTGGGTTAGACCCAAACAGGAAATCTATTTGGGTTGGACCCAAATAGAGACATGGACTTAGTTAGTGAGTTGGACTCGCAGTGACCAATATAGGCCTTTTTAGTGAATAGGCCACAAGTGAGTGGAGCCCACTTTCACTCCCTATATAAGCTTGGGCGCAGGTGCTTAGAGCACACGGTTAGGTCACTCCATGTGTTGGAAACCCTAGCCCCAGTCCAGTCCTTTCGCTGCCGTACCGGACCTAGCAGTCCACCGCCGGCCCTCCTACTCGTACGTGTGGATACTGGCGGAGGTGTTGTACGTTCAGCACTTCGACGATCGTGGATCAAAATGGATCGTGAGGACTACACTTCATCAAGCGACGTGCTACATCGATTCCGCAACCGTGCGTCTAGTGGTAATTCTTGTGGCCTACTACCTCACCTAGATCTTTGGATCACCGCATAGGGTAAAAGTTTTGTTTATCTCTGCGCGACCCAACAACACATACTTCCATGATCTTTGCTTTGGATGGTTTGTGTATGGCATCCAACATATTGAACAATTTCTCTTTCCAATGGTTGGTTTGCACACATAATGATGTTGTTTTGGATATTCTTCCTCATGTGTTTTTGCTGAATTATCCTATTCTTGCATCAAAGATGTTGATCAATATTTTAGTCAATTGCTTTAAGTGCCACATTAAGATGTTATATGGATTTTTTGAGTTCCCACATTTGCTTGATGTTTAAACGATTTCCATGCACTTATGCATCATGTTTGCTATACTTGAGTTGTTCTAATAGTGTTGTGAACAAGAATGGACATGCCACAAATGACATGCTCCTCTATCACAGACAAACATATTTTTTGGTCTTTGTGGTGTGAAGGTACAATTATATACACGTTGGCCACTATGGACAAAGAATTGACAAAACAAATTGAAGAGAGTTGCCTATGGCTGCCCTTCAACGAGCCATCTCTATATCCTAAGGTGACTTCCTTCTACTTGAGGACTCATGCTATAATCTTCATGAATTGGCTAT
Source organism: Avena insularis (assembly GCA_023614405.1). NCBI lineage: Eukaryota > Viridiplantae > Streptophyta > Magnoliopsida > Poales > Poaceae > Avena > Avena insularis. Next base: position 281,271,178 of record CM042696.1, on the reverse strand, counting down.
GCTTTGAGTGTTGCTTCACGTTTGTTATGAGCTTTGTAGGCTTTATGAAAAGTGAAGGAACATTGAAGTGTTCTCAATTAAATCTTCATGAGGGCGACTATATGGTGAACCCCATGATCAAGAAGGTCTCTCGACCGCTTCTACTTTGTGATGAGCATGAAGAGTCGAGGACAACTCTTTTTGAAGGGGGGAGTTGATGTAGCCCGACCTACGGTCTTTACCACATCAAGGTCTCCAACTTATACCAAGTCGCCATGGACTCCAAAGGTGAATATGTTCCTCTATGCGAGCCGACTTCCTACCCTCTCGAATGGTATACTACTTCATACTACGTCCCATTATCATGCTCGGTTCATAACGACAAGTGCGGAGGCAAGGGAGGAAGCCCGGCAAGACGGATGCTTGGAAGAGAAGATGGAAGAAGCAGCAGCTGAAGCACCGGAGTCTCCGGCCTGAAGACTAGAGTCTCCAGCCTGAAACACCGGAATCTTTGGCTGGCCTCCGGACCAGCCTCTGGACCGAGGCCTTGGACAGTCTGAACACCACTCCAGAGACAAACCATAGACAGATCAGAGTTTCCGTCCCATGACACCGGAATCTCCAGTGTCCACAACTCTGGGCATGTTAAGGCCTTTTGGGCCTTCGGCCCATGTACCCCTTATTCCGCCCCAAACCCTAGTTTTATGCCCAAACTACCCCTAAACTTATGGCTGGCCTATATATAGTGCCCCCACGCCCTCATGTATCCCTGAGGCATAGATGATAGAGTAAAGACACCCCCTCTGTGAAATCTCTAGTTTTTCCTCATCCCCTTACCAAAGGGGACCGACTATCATCACCACCTCGTTGGAGTTTGCATCGCACCTCCCTCATTGTACAAGGCCTACATTTGCGAGTGTGTGAGCATAGTTGTTCTTCCCTCTCCAAGGTGTTCTTCCCTCTCCGCTTAGGATCGAGGGAGAACGTTGACCGATCTTTCCTTGCGAGGATTTTATCAGACCGGTGGCCACCGGCAGAAGCAATCAGCCTTGTATCATGTGAGTTTTGCGTGTGTTCATCGTGTTCTTCGCGAGGTGTGTGTCTGCTTTCGCTACCTATCCCCTTTTCCCTCGCTTTCCCATCGATTTGACCACGTGATCTGTGAAGATTGGGCCACCCACGAGGTTAGCCCTCAACAAGCACTTACCCCACAAGAAATAGGTGATGTGATAAATCATGGGGACCTGGCTGGCATGCAAACTTTCCAAGAATTCATTCAAGATTTAGTGGCAAATAAGGGGTGTGATAAGTATTATGAAATCAAAAAAAATGCTCACTTGCTGGATCCCGTGGAAGAAAATCAAGGTGATGTGGAAATGAATGTTGAGTCTGAATATACTTTGGTTTCATCTGCTAAGAGTAGTGCCAATGTGGAAGTTAATTCTCGTGTGGATTATATACCTAATGTCATGATGGGTCTTATTGTTCCTTCCCAAGAACAAATGGTTATTCGGGTGGGATCTTCTCAGACAGAGTTGGTGTCAACTCAAGATGGAGAAGATAGAGTCAGGGGTCCACATATCAGGATGAGCTCAAGAATTACAGGTCGAGGAGGTGCCCAAGATATGAATGAAAGAGTAATGTCCCAATCTTATTCTAGAGACCTTTGAGGTACTAATATGTCCTCATCTAATTCTTTTATTGTTCTAGATAATGATGATATTGTTAGTAGAGCTTTGGAAATGGGTGTATATTGTTCTTCTCTATCTCTTGAATATGTTAACTTATTGAAAGATTTGGAGATTGCTAGACCTGAATTAGCTAATAATAAAAAAGATATACCCGAGGAAGTGCCAAAACAAAATGAAATCCACTAGTGTTCTCTCTTAGAGTGTCTAGTCGGAATTATCATTCTAAACTAGAAACTCGGGGGCTACACGGACAAGTTCTACACTTAGTTCTTTTGGAGAACTCATGCCAAATTTAGCAAGCTTTTTCCTAAGAGCTCGGGGGCTACAGTGGAATACAGTATAAAGTAAAAAATAAGTGAAGTTCAAAGACTTACAATGGCAATAACTTTGAGATTGTTGGCCAGATTGGCATATGCAGTATGGAAGACGCCGACATTGTTATACACGGCATCAGCCTGTGCAATAAGGTCATCCAAGCACAATGTCGGAGGAGTCACGGCCAGAGGAGTTGTTGAAGCTGGAGGCATGGATGATGCCCTAGCCGCCTGCTGTGTTGGCATAGCAGTTGATGGCTCAGAGGCTCCCGCCTTGTCTATTGCCACAACTACCTCCACCTCCTTTCCTTCCATTACTTGTTTCCCTTTCTCGGTGGCATCCTTAGTCGGAGCTTCAGCCACTTTGGAGGAGGTACTCTCCTATGTCGCCTAACCACTGGGAGTGACGTCCACCTCGACAGAGCCTAAGATATCAAAGATTGGATTGACATCTGTCTCCATGGCGGAGATCTTAGGGAGGATGGGGGACGAAGGCCCAGTAGGACCAGTAGAGGGCTTGGCGATAGGAGTGGGGGAGCAGTAGCGGGAGAAGGCATGGCGGCCACATCCCTGGTCAGCATATCACGAATGTGTTTTGACCCTCCAACATCTCTAGAGGATCGCTTCAAGCTAACATCGGCTTTTCTTCTAAAACGTACAAAGTATAAGTACAGGAGTTGAATAAGGTGCGAGCTAAAAATACAAGTCAGAGAATGAATACACTTACTTCGTGGCAGGAGTCTTAGTTAGCGGAATGCCAGTGGATTTCTTCTTCTCCGCCTATAAGGTGGAGGTGGATCGTTTGGAGACTCCACTCTCCGATATCTTCTTGGCCTTGGCAGAAACATTAGAGGTGGAGCTCTTCCGCTTTCGTGCTGCCAGAGCTGGCTGATCCTTGGGGGTGTCATCGTCGGACACCACCTGGATATCCTTCAGCTTGGGATCATAAACCTGGGAGGCCATCTGATCTTCCGCCAAGGTCGCCAGCTGGGGAAATAAAGGAGTGTTAGATTGCCAATGTTCGACACATCCGACGCCAACTCCAGACGCTGCGGAAGGAGGAGATGACCGCAGCAGAGTATATGCATAAGATGAAAGCTCTCTCTGACACAATGGCCGCAGCAAAATCTCCCATCAGCAACGACGATCTTGTCGATTACATCATCACCGGAGTCGGTTCCGCATTCAACTCCATCGTGGCGTCACTCACCGTCGGAAATAAGTCGGTCTCCTACACCGACTTCTACGCCACATCCTCTCCTTTGAGGCTCTATAGGCGCAGCAGGCTCAAGCTGAGGAGTAGTCATCTGATGACTGCAAGTGCACAGATCGTTTGTAGCTAGTTTCGAAATAAAGATATCGATCCCACAGGGAGTAGTAGGCGAAAGACTAAAATGCTTTTAACTATAACTAAATGAAGTACTTAAGAAATAACTTTAAGATGCAAGATAAGTAGAGTTGTTTTGGGGTTTTTGGTTGAACAAGGTAATTTAAAGTAAAGAAAAACTTAATGCCGAAAGTAAGAATCACGTGCGTAATGGAACTTGGAACCGCAATAGGAAAAAGGCGTTCTCAGGGAGTAGTGGATACACCGCTAATAATTTAGACTAAGTGATCGAGAGTATTATAATGAATATTCTCATAGTGTGTATGTATGTGGGAGGAGCTCCATATATGGACGATTTGCCAGCAACCGCTGAACACATGTCCTCATAACCACAGCAGACAGTAACCGACAACCATCACATTACCACGGTATTAAGGGATTTCTCCTGTGGCATGGACATGGCTTGATGAGTTCTCCTTGGTTCCCCAAGTTAGTACGTAAGGAATAACAACAGTTTTATAGTCACAGTAAGCGCTATCATCCCGCCGTCTACTAACAAGTAATCCCCTCCATCGAGTCCCCATAAGAGGCAAATATTAAGAAGGTGCACTTCTCCTTAATATCAAGATGAAGACAATTAACACGTATATATAATGATGTATAACATAATAATATCTATCTCATCTCAGTCATATGCTAGGGTTTCTCCATCTCCCCAAGAACTAGAGATCGACTCAGACATGGAGACAATCAACATCATGGCAATGGTAATAGAAACAATCATAGATGAATAGTACTTGTATAAATCCACAACGAGTATAGGAATTAAAATATCTAGACAAGATGTAGATGGGATGGATGAGGATGGTGGTGATGCAGCGGTGGTTGATGAAGATCGATGCCTTAGCCTCCCGGATCTGCGCAGGGTGAAGATGGATCCCTAGCGGATGAGTTCCCCTCCAGATGCCTTCCGGAGGTGAGGTTTTCGTGATTTCTGGGTGTTCTGGATCTCGTCTCTCTGAACCAATTGCATGGGATGAAACTATTTGACGAGGCGGAGGCGGCGCCAACTATACGGCCGGAACTATATAGGCAGAAAAGTTGCTCATGTCGTATAGTTGGTCGTTGGGCCCTCTGTCTCCTTTGTTCGCTTCTGGTTTTCTTCTAATATTATTAATATTTCCCAAATAAGCGATTTACGTTGTTTTTTACTCCTTTTATCCACAGTACAACCGCTTCAATAATTGCATCCATTGGATCCATCATCTGTCCTGATCCTGGCGAAAACAGACACAAAATATGCATGCGAGCGCCATAAAATACCAAGATCCTACATCTACAATGCAAAATAATAATTTAAATCATGATGCAAATATGCACTCATCAACTTCCCCAAGCTTAGACTCTTGCTCATCTGGAGCAAGTTTTTAGCTTAATGGGTGTGATGCTCATATTCCTGAAGCTGAGTCGATAAAATAAATGAGGCAATTGCAACATGTGTTTATCATGTACAATACAGGGGAATAAGTTCATGAATAGTACCTTACTCGAACCATCTGAATAGTATTGGAAGGCTTCCACACCTCAGTTATTAGCAGTTCATAAAATATGAATCTCAACATTATGTAAAAGTATCTGGTTCAACCGAATGAGTTAGCGAGGTAGTCCCAAGTGTTTTTAGGATCAACGTATTCACTTGGGATTCAAAATCTTAAAAGTGTCTCTTTGTCATACTATAATACAGTGGTATATGCCTATTTGCTCTTTGCACATTCGCTCTTTTTCTTCTTTCTTTTTCATTCCTTTTCCATATATGCTCACACTTTTGTTTTAAGTGCCGTGCAAAGGAGCTAGCCATATATTCCACCTTATGTAGGAATTCAAAGTTCAACGATCTCAATTATCAAATTCCAACTGTATACGAAGCATTCTTATGACTTGAGATTCTACCACGACTTGTTCTCACTCTATTTAGATAGCACATTCATTTTCCTTTGTTCAAGGTTTTCTTTTTCAACTTAATTGAATAGATATTTTTTCTTTGTGAATCAAACCATAGACTTACATCACATTGACCAAATTATCTTTATGTGTTCCATTAATACCAATGGTGTGAAAGACTCCTATTGCTATCATCTAGTGCAAGTAAAATCATACTCAAGCCATTCATATATCAATAAAGCAAACACAAACTCAATATTGCTCCATATATAATAATAAACTCGGAATTTCATAAAAGGGGTCGACTATTCCTGAAGGGAATTCTAATGATGCAAACTTTATTTCTAGTTTGAACTAATGCAAAAACTATAATATAAAACTTATAAGAAAGATTACAAGGTCTTTAAAGATCTCCCCAAGCTTGGAATCAAGCCAGTCGGGATTAAATAACTCCTTGTGGGTACCTATTCCTCCTCTTGGGTAGATAGAGCTTCGCCTTCTTCCTTTATGTTGCCTGCTTTAACTATGCTTTCAAAGCGAATGTTGAGCTTGGCCATGTCGTATTGGAGCTTCAACATTTTCCTTTTGAGGAATTTATTCTCATATATTAACTCAAAGACAGTTTTAATCAAGAAACCAACTCTACCATCGATTGCATCGACCTTCTTCTCAAGATCTTTCCTCGTCATCTAGTAGGAGTCAGTCCCTTCTCCAATTGTTTCAACGCATGCCTTAGAAGCCTTTTCTAACTCAAAGATCTTATCATGAATCTCATCTTACCACACCTTCTTAGGTTTAAGAGGTGATGGACCAAGAGGAGATTTATAGTAGGATCCTATGTTGTAACGATAAGGATTAGGGAGGTACTCATCCTTGCTCCTTCCCTGCTCGGCTTGTCTCATCATCTCCATCCTTTGTGGGAACAGGTCCTCCCAATTTGGGAGAGGCTTGATCTCCAGGCCGGATGATGACGACGATCCTTTAGGTTTTGCTTCCTCGATCCTGTTCACGGGTTTCTCATCTTTCTTCTTCCAGACCTGGTTGACGTGGAAGGGCTGCATGGCTTTGCTGTGCAGATGTTATTAGAGGGCTTGTATAGGGATGGCGAGGATTTTTCGAGGCTAGAGACTGTAGCTTTGCGAAAACTTAATGAAAAAGGTTAGATGCGATCAGCTTTAAAAGGAGGGGTCAAAAACCCTAGCCGCCTTGCGTAACGAGCAACTATACGGGCGCAGCCCATATAGCTCCCGCCGTATAGTTGTGAACCGACTATAGATTAGATCTATGACAGAACCTAACTATACGGCCAGAACTATACGGGCGGAACTTTTAATTCTGGCCATATAGTTGGTCGTTAAACTCTTTGTTTCTTCGATAAATGTTTTGGAGAAGGGTCAATAACTATACGGCCGTGACTATACAGGTGAAATTTTTAATTCCGGCCGTATAGTTGGTCGTTAAACTCTCAGTATTTCAAAAATTATTTTGTCAAAGGTGTAGACAACTATACGACCGCATCTATATATGCGGAATTTTTAATTCCGGCCATATAGTTGGTCATTAAACTCTCTATTTCCTGGACAAAAATTTTGGAGAAGGGTTGATAACTATATGACCGCGACTATACGGGCGGAATTTCTAGAAATTATTTCCTTGGCTATAGTCCTATGCATAAGGGATACAAGTGCTTGGATCGTTCAGCCACGCGTATTTACATATCCCGCGATGTCGTGTTCGATGAGTCTGTGTTTCCTTTTTCTACTCCCGGCGTTTTGATTGATGCTTCCACTTTAGAACAATCTATCACTTTTCCTGTTGATGAACTGGTAACAAGTGCGCCTATGTGAAATTATGACCTGTCCTAATTGCCTACTAACCTGCCTGCTTCAGGTACTGCTGCTTCTTTTCAGGAACATGTCACTGCTCCAATTGAGGTCGCTCAGGTGTATGGCACGCCATCCTAGGATGCTACATTGCACATGACCACGCCCATGCATGGCGCGTCGTCCGAGGCCACTCTGTTACGCACGCCCGTGCTCGTGCATGGCGTGCCTGCCCTGGCTCCTCCCGCCTCGGTCCATGGGTCGTCTGTTGTAATCCAGCCGTAGTCCCTCGTTTCGGAGCAGCCCATATTGCCCTCTACTGACAATTCGTTGGCCGTGATACCCTCGATTGTTCCGACTTCCGCTGTCCTAGCTTCAGTTCATATGATGGTGACTCGGCAGTGCGACCAGACGAGAAAAGAGAAGGTGTACAAGGATGGTACAGTGCGGTATGACCCGCGTCGGCGGGCGTTCTTTGCCGCTCATGTCTCTCATCGCGAGGCATTGCACGAACCAGAGTGGAGAGCTGCCATGGCCGAGGAATTCACTGCCCACAGACCAAGACTTGGACCTTAGTCCCTCGGCCCTTGGCGTTAACATTGTTGGTAGCAAATGGATTTTTAAAACCAAGCATCGTCCAGATGGTTCGATTGACAAGCACAAAGCTCGCTTGGTGGCCCAAGGTTTTACTCAGCAACATGGGATCGACTATGGAGATACGTTTAATCCGGTTGTGAAGCCTGCTACTGTCCGTCTCATGTTGTCCCTTGAGGTCTCTCGCGGTTGGAGTCTATGACAGGTGGATGTAAGTAATGCATTTCTACACGGTTACTTATCTGAGAATGTCTACATGCAGCAGCCACCAGGTTCTGAGGATGCTAGGTATCCCTCACATGTTTGCAAGCTTCAGCGGTCTATTTACGGTCTAAAGCAATCGCCGCGTGCCTGGTACGCCCGTCTGAGTCGGCTCTTTTATCAGCTTGGTTTCCTTCATCAAAGGCTGATATGTCCTTGTTCATCTTTGCTCGGGACAGTGTTCAGATTTTTATGTTGGTATATGTTGATGACATCGTCATTGCTGGCTCTACTCAGAAGGTGGTTGATCGCTTAGTGAATTCTCTGTCCACTACTTTTCCTATTAAGGACATGGGTAAGTTGGATTATTTCCTTAGATTGGAAGCGTCTTACAATTCAGGGGGCATGACATTGACTCAACGGAACTATGCACTTGATCGTCTTCATCGTGTCAATATGGATAATTGTAATCCTACTTCCATGCCTTTGGCCACGTCAGAGAGGTTGGCTCGTGACACTGGAGCACTACTTGGTACCGATGATGCTTTCCGGTATCGTAGTGTTGTTGGAGGATTACAGCACTTGACCCTCACGCGTCCAGATATTTCCTTTGCGGTGAACAAAGTATGTCAGTTTCTCTCTCAGCCTACTGAAATGCATTGGGAAGCTGTTAAGCGGATTCTGCAGTATGTCAAAGGCTCTCTTCACGATGGTTTGTAGATTCGCAAATCCCCTTCTTCGGGCATTAGCATATTCACTGATGCGGATTGGGCGGGGTGTGTGGACGATCGTCACTCCACTAGTGGTTTTGCTGTTTTTGTTGGAACGAATCTCATCTCTTGGAGTTCAAAGAAGCAGCCTACCGTATCGAGATCAAGTACCGAGGCTGAGTATAAGGCGTTAGCCAATGGAGCTACTGAAGCAATATGGGTAGAATTTCTACTAAAGGAACTTGGTGTTACTCAGAAGCGTGCATCCATTTTATGGTGCGATAATCTAGGGGCAACATACCTGACGGTGAATCCAGTCTTTCATGCTTGAACTAGGCACATTGAGATAGACTTCCACTTTGTGCGTGAGCGAGTAGCTGCAGGTGCACTGGATGTCAGATTCATCTCCACTAATGATCAGCTGGCTAATATATTTACTAAACCATCCACACGACAGATGCTAGATAGATTTAAATCCAATCTTAACCTTGTTTGTAGCGGTTCAGATTGAGAGGGTGTGTTAGAATTATAACTAGTCTAGCTTACGGATTTCGGTACCGTGTCGTTGTATGTCTGATCATATGTATATATATACGTGGAGCGTGGAGGTAGACACCCCGCAGAAAAACTCAAAACCTGGTTTTGAACTGGGTCGATGCTACAAGCTCTAGTGAGGCCATGGTTGAGTAGAATCTAGCTATAGCTAGGTGTGTGTGTGTATGCATGGGGTGTAGCATATGTATGTGTATAGGTGTAAGATTTCATGCATGTGCATGGTTGAGTCTAGGTGTATGTGTGTGTCCATATATGCACCATTAGAATATAGTGAGTGTGGAGTGTATGTGTGTGGCACTTACGGTTTAGGATAGCTAGATTATTGTGTGTGTGGGTGCGTTTCACACACATGTAGATGTAGGTTTAATGGTGTATGTATAAGACACATGCACACAAGTTAGTTAGGAATTATCAGTGTAGATAGATGTAGCTTTAGCAATACACCAAAATAAAAAGGAGTTGTTATTGTAGAACTGAAGATCAACATGCACAATGCTTAGATAGAGTTAAATCAAATAAACCACCATTCCAATAAAAGGGAGAATAGATCATGAGAAGATAGAAATATTGCATGGGCCATGCAAAGCAATTATTGCATCCCATGTTGATGTAATTGAGATGTGTAGGAATAATACCACATGGGCTTGAATTAAAATCCAAATAAAATGAGGGATTCCCATGTAGGTAATTGGAAGAGTTAGAACCAAGATGGTGATGTCAAAGTTAGTAGGTGAGAGGGAGAATAAGAGAGATGCCCTCAACATCAATTTGGGCATTTAACATATATCAAAACAACTACAAGATATCAAGAAGAAAATACAATTAATAAGGAAGATACAATATGAGGAGAAAACCCATATGAAGGGGGTTTTATATGAAGCTCAAATGCAATGTGGCATGGTAACATGAGCATGATATAATGATGATGCAATAAATGATATGTAGGAAGGAGCAATATATAGACTAGGCAAGTATCATTGCAATTGTTAGACAATTGGGATGCTACAACTCTCCCCCCACTAAACAAGAATCTCTCCCCGAGATTCCTAGGAAAAATAAAAAAGGCACAAGGAGAGGCGGGTGTTCGGAACGAAGGTGATCCTCGTGTTCCCAAGTTGATGAACAACGGAACGGGCGACCATTACACCTTGCAAAACTTGCTAGACTTGTTGTGAGTCTTGCGTTTTTCTTCGTAGAAACAAAAGACTTAAAGAACCTGGAGAATTGTTGTGAGGCGAGAAAGATAGGATGAACATAGCTCTGGTGCTCTCGAGAAACATGATAAAGGAATAGAAACACTTCTTGAAAGAATTAGAAAGGACGATGTATCATGGAGAAAGAAAATACAAACCGTTAGGATTAAAGATCAATAGATGCATGTGAATATGATTGTTTGCTTCGCTGGAAGAAAATATCAACTTTGGAGAAGTTATCAACCACTATAAAAAATAGCATTATTTCTTCCCTTAGATTTAAGAACTGAAGTTCAGAAAACAATATTGCCTTCAAACAATAGAGTTCCTTGATATCAATGGAAAGATTAGCATTGAGGACTTCTCGGATTAGATTCTTCTTGTGTTAGTAAGAACCAAAGGATCACGCAATTGAGGTTTGTGAATTGCTCTTTACGGAGCAGGAGGTGACCCACGTTTATGGTGAAAACCCGAGGAAGAAGTTGAATGTTGAAGATCTGGGATTATTGTAGAGATGCCCATTGCTTACCTTAACCATGAGGTTATTGCAATAGATTTTCGGTAGATGACATCGACCATAATTAGCTTTACCAAGAGAAAAGGATTGACAATTGAATTCAGAGATATATATCATCCATCTATCTTGTTTGACGATATCGAGCACTGGTAGAAAGAAGAGGACAGAGGAGATTTTGCATTATTTCCACTAGGTCGTTGAACATTTTGCTCTATCTTGAAATAGACGAGATCACCAACAAGAGATTATTGATTATGTTCTTGAGAGATCACTCTGGAAGCAAGGATGGAAGTAAAAGTATGAAGAGATAACTGCCACTTCTAACTTCTGTGGAATGAGTAAAAATTGCATTGATCCACCAACTCAATGTACAAGAGGGAATGATAAGAGTAGTTGGATGGGGATCAGTCCATCGGCGCACCCAAAGCATTACTCCGTACATGAATAGGAAATTCGTGCAACCCAACTCTCAGAAATATAGACTGAAGATCTTGACAATTAGAATTCCTGAAGCTTCATAGGAAAACAAGGAGGTGATGCAAACACTTCGTCGGATCCAAAGTAGATAAAGATGATGATGTTTTCATCGTGTCGAAAGTACCAAAAACACCATGAGATATGAAGGAAGATCACTAAAACAGATGATAGGTCCAACGGATAAATTAAGGATAGCACCCAAAACTTGAATAGAAGAATTCTAAAAGATCTGGAGAACTTCGTGGCATCTGGCGGATTATGGATAGAAGATCAAGAGAGAGGGTTTAAAAAGGTTTCTTAACGAGCGGAAGAACAACATAATTTCTCATCCTTCTTAAGAAGATCCGAGAGAGATATAGCAGTCTTGAGGAAAACTTCTGCAGAATGATGATGATAACTTGCCAAACAAGGAAAAGCTTCGGATTGGTTGAAATCTGATGATGGATAAGAATTAACAATTAATTTGATGATTCTAGAATTTGAAGCGATATCTTTAGCAGAAGGATGTGGTCGAGATAGGTGACTTTAGAAAGTCAGGATTTACACTTTGAGAACTTTGCACAGATGCGGTGTTCTCAAAGCTTGATAGGATGAAAGAAGATGTTCTTCATATTTTTCCATTGATATAGAATAGGCAAGCATATCATCACGATATACCACCATGAATTTAACGGGATGTTCCAAGAATACCAAGTTTATGGGGCGAGAGAAACGAAGGAGTGCTTGAGACATCCATTGGTAGAATAGATTATCTAGCTCTTCAGATAAGAAACGAGATACTGACTTGTTCACCTAGTTGATCGGATCACCAGTTGAAAATATAAGGAGCTCTTGGATAAAGAAGCAATGATAACTCATACATTAAGCAAAGCTATTGTAGATGAAAATATGAGATTCTCTTGTATCAAAAAGAACCTTGCAGAATGAAGTTCAAAAGGATATGAAACATGATAAACAGGTGATAGACCTCCGTATTGCCTTAATAAACCTCCGGATTACCAAAGATACTTGAATCTGATAAAGATATGATCACGGTGTAACTCAAAATCACAAGAGATAACCGCCATCGTTTGGAGGATTAAATTGATAGCATTGACCATAAGCCACTCATGATTAGTGTCATATAGCTCTACTGAGAACCAATTTACAATCACAAGCATCGGATCGACACATGTTATGTATTCAGCCCCAAAGAATTTGAAGATGGAGTGAAAACTCCAGATTGAAGCGCCAGTAGCAAAAGATCAGGTTACCATGGACATGCCGACAAAAGAAGGTGAATAGTGTATCAGACACGACTGAAAAGGAGTGTGGAAACACAGATGCATCAAAGAAAAAATTCTGCATTTTTCGGCATTAAAATACCAATAGATGCGAAAAACAACTTAATGGATAGAGATTAGCAACTCCACATTCCGTGAAAGCATGCAGGAAGGACAGACACCCATAACAAGATTGCATCGATTAACAAAGAGTAAAACAGATCACATATGTTTTCAAAGATTCGGATAGATCACGTTAGTTACAAATAAGCATGTCAGTATGGAATGTACCAACAATTGATAACCAAAAACAGATTACGATAACAAGGTTCGATGCAACAAATAGACAAAGAATTAACACACACATCTATGGTACTACGGAAACCACAAACACTTGAATCCTAGTTTGAATTTTTAGAAGAGGATAGATAAACGTTACACTTCCTTACCAGAAAATGGTGGGCGGGTGGGTAAGAATAAAAATAGAAGTAGTCCTACTCTCACGTTTAGTTTTTCCCTAGTATACATATCTACCATAATATTTTCTAGACTAACAACGATCATCTTGGCTGAGAACCTAAAGGGCGGAATAGCTCGGATGCCAATTGTAATACCTCGGACCCTACGCTCTAAGCACGAGCCTAGATGAACCCAAAAGTGGATAAGGGATTCTAGCGCTGAGTCCCAAGGCCACCCACGTGTAGACCCATCGAAGCGGAGCAGGGCACGGTACCGGCCGACCACCCTATCCACTTTCAAGAACATCGAGACAAGAGAGAGCAGCGTAGTCGATAGGTAACGTGACCAAAACATGCATAAATGAGTATGTATGTCAGCGACTTACAATAGACATCAGAGTCACACCATCTAAAACAATAGAAACAAAAAATATTCAACGCCATACAGTAAGATCCAAATATCCTAGATAGATATAATAGTTTAGGATACATCCTCATACATCACGCAACAGAGTATCAAGCAGAAGCCGAAAACATGATCCGAGTACAGATAAGAAGCAAATTGGCATAAGATGCCCTGAAAATAAGCACATCCCGCCCACAGATCTTATGGATATCCATCTTCGGAATCTCTACACCGGACAGTCGTTGCCACCATCATCCGTCTCCTCAACCTAGTAACCTTCCTGGGAGTATGCCTGTCCATCTGAACCAAATATTTATCGTGTGAGACATTAGGGGTACTCAGCAAGTCTTAATGCATCTAAAGGGAACAACCTGGGAGTAACACAATTGCAGCAAAAGATAATAGCTACCAAGTTCTATAGAGACACGGTACTCATCCATACAACTAGAGATGGACGAACACTCGTTAATTAATAACAACATTTATATAAGCAAAATAAATAAACATTGCTCGCCCTGCTTCTCGCTTACCGACGAGAATGCGGAAGAACATCCCATCCGTTGGCAATTTTATTAACCATTCCATGAGTGTTGCACTATTTACTAGTCATTTCTTAGTCAAATTAAAGGCGATATTTTAGTTATGTTTGTCTATGATCGAGAAATGGTGCTCCAAGTCGTCCATAACCACGGACACGGCTTTTCGAAAGATTTATCCTGCAGGGGTGCACAAATAGTAACACACAAACGATCAACCTCGGGAAGCACCAAATAAAACGCAACGAGGCCTCACGGCAATGCATTCACAGGATTCGTAAAATATTTCAGGGGTCCACCCCACTAAGCTACCCACAACGAAGTTGGCTGGCTCCAAGATGGACCTAGGGTTTGCGTCAATGGCTGTAAACGACCGGGGACCCGAAAGTGTGACTGGGCTTGTCGATACCGCGAAAATACACCGCATTCCAAAATAGTATAGGTGCTCCACCCACAATCGTAAATAAGGCAGTAAAGCATGTCATAAGTAATAAAGTTTGAATCAAGCTCAGGCAAAGGGGGATCCATAGAGTCTCCCGTATGTGGATAGTGCAAATAGTCAAGGAACAGGAATCAAGTACTCGGGGTCCTACGGGACACAAGTGAGCTTAAAGTACCAAATAACAGATAATGCTCACCGATGTCTCTTTTATTAGTTATCCCATTACTATTGAGATTAAGTTGTTTAGGTACCTCGTTATCCAAAGACTCACACAAACCCTACACATGCAATTCTACGACTCGCATGGCTCAAACAACTCCGGTAGTAATGGCTCATGGGATTGAGGTACAAGCTTCGGTGGGGCTTAAAAGTAAAGGCTATGCAGTACTTGAGATTCAATTTAATGCAATCGCGACTCAATAATGCAAGATTAAGATAGAAGCATAGGTATTATATGTATGCAAGCATGGAGAATTGCTTGCCTGGCAGTTCAGTTAAGGAATAAGAAGGATCCGGGTAATAATCCTGAGGCTCCTGGTATTCTCCTTACTCAGTGTCTATCCAGATAAAAACCAAACACACAAGGACCAAAATAAATACATTGCACAATCATATAAATCATATGCAACAAGCAAACAAGGCCTGCCATGATGCACAATTGCATGGTATAACATAGCATGACATGTGTGAGGTGTGGAAGCAAGAAATAAGCATTGTTATTAGTTGTTTATTCATATTTTGCTACCATAAACCTTGTTGTCCCTTTAACATTTATATGATGCCTGCTTCAATTTATATCATGAAATGCATAATCAAAACGAGCTCATCACGCTGATCGATTTAGACATATTATTTGTCAAATTTGGAATTACGGAATTAAAGTTATAAATTTATTAAGATAAAAACATTTATTGGTATTTAAATAATTTCGAAATTTTAAATTGCTCAAAAATTATTTTGGATGGCGTATTTGAATTCCTGACATTTTTCTTATCACAAAACATATATTATTTGTATTGTTTAAATTTACAACTTAAAAGTTATTTGCATGGATATTCATTTTATAGAAAAGATTTAAGTCAAAAAAAATTTATACTAAAGTTCGCCTAGCCTCAGAGACTGACTCGCGGGGTAGGGTTGCCAATTAGGCGCAGATGTGCTGGCTGGGCTGCGGGAGTGGCTGGCAGGTGTAGCAAAATAAAAGAAGGACGTGTCCAGCAACCGGGGGCTGGTTAGTCCAATCCAGCCCCGTCAGTATAAGGAAAGATTTTTCCGACCCTGTCACGGAAAGAATCCCGCGCGTCATGCCTTGTCCACCAGCCGTGCGCTACCTCTGTACATCAATCTTTTTTTCTAGAAAACCACGTGTTCATTCAAATAAAGCAACTAGATACAATACACACAACCCAACTCGGACAAACCAGAAACACACAAATGTACAACAGAATAATAAAGCAGAATTACAGAGTTTGGCCAGTTTATTAACGAAAAACTGGCCCAAAACCAACACAACCACCCTCGACGACCGTCATGGAACACGACCGACGCGAGGGCACACACAGCTAACCTGGCTACCGAACTAAACATAGAACACACCACCGAGAAGGGAAGAACATCGAGGCCGCCTGAAGCGCATCGTCACCACCCATCATCTCGCATCCTCGCGACTCCGACTTGCCGAAGACAACCAACGAGGCGCAAACCTCCCAGGGATAGCCCTGAAGTCCACATCGGTCTATGCCAAACAGTTGGTCACAGCGCCAACAATAGACAACTCCGACTAGGGCTAATGCTTCTTATGGATCCACAAGAGAAGCTCGCCATGAACGGTGAGACAAAACCACCATTGGACACAACCCACGCCCGTGAGATTGCGAAGCCACCTGCTCCACTCGACCTAGTCAAATAAGAAGCACAGGTTCACCAGCCTCGAACCACAAGCCCAACACTGGAACACCTGCACGTATGGCAGCATTGGTGCCCCTGTACAACCTCCCTTGTTCCCCGGTGTCGCCGGAGCAAATGCCACCGCCACTGCAGCAACCCCGCCAGGAAGCCCGAGGGCCCATAACCGTCTCCGACCGGAGTGGAAGCCACCATAGCAGGTGAGGATCTGGCACACGTCTTCCCTACACAAACAACTACTCTTCTTCCTCCTTCAGATCTCCATGATCCCGCAGTTCTTAATATTGACACCTGTAAAAATAGCTCACTATTCATCAGAATAAAAAGTGACAATCATCCGCCATCATGATCAATGTGTGAGAAAATTGTAGGACTCTGTAGCCAAAACCTAGTGAAGTCGTAACTTGATAATAACCTTCAACAACTTATCTAGATGTTAGAAACCAACACTATACAGATCAGCAACAATCTTGATTGTGTGCTAAGATCCATGTGTCCACAAACCTTTGTGATTTTGCAGCACCCTCATCCCAAAAATAGCAACATGCCCTAAACCTTCAACAACTTATTTACATGATAGAACCACCACAAATAAACCGCAGCCTTTGTAGGAATTTATGCAGAAAGGGAAAACCCCGAGAGGCAATTGGAGCACCAGCAACCAGAAAAAACAACTTGAACATGATAGAGACAAACACAATACATATTCAGCGAACAAACTTGAGGTGTGCACATTTTTAGAAAGGAAAAGCATCCTAGGTACAAAACTACTAAAAGTAAGATCCTGTAGGGTTTTAGACCACCCCGTACCTAAAGAAAGAAATATAGCATGAACCTATGACAAACTTATGACAAGCTATAACCAAACAAAACACAAATTAAGCAGCAACTTAGGTCCCTGCGGCAAATGCACCACCCGGTAACACAACACAGAAATGCAATTATGCTTGTTCCATCTACGACCCAATTTGCAAAGAAAAAAGAGAAACCCCCTTGCACACTCCAGTATGCAAATAGACAATCACTACGTCCAGATTAGTTGTATTCTAAGAAATGAGGTGTAAGCTAGATTCACGTGTTCATTGGTGCATGCATGGACACCAGTAAAAAGCAAGTGAATGACCACCAAATTCCACTTCAATGAAAAAAGTAATGAAACTTAACAATAACGCTACCCAGGTTCAAAGAAATTAAGTTTCACGGATAGTTGTTGTCGAGGACAAGGTATTATGGGTACTGAAATATGAGGAACTTAAATGGAAAGGTCACTTTCTGCGACCCTCTCTTACTGTGCAAAATACACTAAACCCTTGTCTATTAGCCACGGTTTAGGCTAGCACATAGAAACAAAAAGGCCATTGTTGGTTATTTTTTGTACAACTGTCGTCGTAGGATAAAATTATTTGTTTCTCATACTGACGCCCACACACTGGTAATGCTTTCCTTTCGATACATAAACATGAAAAACTGCACCCAATAAAGAAGTTAAGGGGTTTGTTTGATTCGCAAAAAGAAAGCATAAATTCCTACTTTTCGTATGCAACTAAAGCAACACTAGCAGCAATTCATCAAAGGGGAATTTCTATTTGCGGGAGGGTATTATGTTGTTATGTAATCAACTTAATTAAATGTTATATATATTTATGTTACTTTACCAATAGGCAAGTCAACTTAACATCATGGTACAAGCAACTTACTTATGTTCACAAAAATCAACTTAATTATGAAAGGAGGATCATAGCCTACCAACTTAATTGCAAGTTGCAAAAAATTATCTATGCTCATAAAATCAACTTAATTATGAAAGTTGGATCATAAAATGCAACTTAGACTACAAACCATGGTTGCGTGGAGAACTAGCTTAATAGGGGAGTTGTTTTTTGCAGGAGGGTAATTGGTTGTTGTGTCATCAACTTAATTAAATGGTACATGGTACTTTACCATGTAGGTGATTCAACTTAATATCATGGTGTAAGCAACTTACATGTTTTGACATTGGATCATTTTTGTCTAGCTTAAGGTAATCTGGCTAATCAACTTAGTTATATGCTGAAAGCAACTTAATTATGGTGATAAGACAACTTAAATTAGGAAGAAAGGGGCACGATATGAAAGCAAATCAATTCCCTCCTACAAAAAATTAGAATGAAACTAAGGCTGATCAGGATAATTAACTTAGTTCCATGCTGAAACTAACTTAGCTACAGTGACAAGACAACTTAAATGGGAAAAGGAGATGGTGAATCAAAGAAAAAAGTCCCCCCCGCAAAAAATCAGAATGCAATTTAGTCTAATATGGCTAATCAACTTAATTTAATATTGAAAAGCAACTTAATTATGGTGACAAGACAACTGGATTGGAAAAAGGGATAGTGAATCGAAGCAAAACAATCCCCCTACAAAAAATCAGAATGCAACTTAGGCTAATCTAGGTAATCAACATAGTTCTATGATGAAATCAACTTAACTACGGTGATAAGACAACTTAATAGGGAAAAAGGAATGCAATTTATTCTAATCTGGCTAATCAACTTAGTTTAATGTTGAAAAGCAACTTAATTATGGTGAGAAAACAACTGGATTGAAAAAAGGGACAGTGAATCTAAGAAAAACAATCCCCCACAAAAAATCAGAATGCAACTTAGGCTAATCTAGGTAATCAACATAGTTCTATGATGAAATCAACTTAACTGCGGTGATAAGATAACTTAATAGGGAAAAAGGAATGCAATTTATTCTAATCTAGCTAATCAACTTAGTTTAATGTTGAAAAGCAACTTAATTATGGTGATAAGACAACTGGATTGGAAAAAGGAACAGTAAATCTAAGCAAAACAATCCCCCACAAAAAATCAGAATGCAACTTAGGCTAATCTAGGTAATCAACATAGTTCTATGATGAAACAACTTAACTACGGTGACAGGACAACTTATATTAGGAAAAAAGGATGGCGAATCAAAGCAAACCAACTCTCCCTACAACCACTACGCAACTAATCTATCTAATATACTCAACTAAAATGATAGTACAAAAAGTAACTTAAGCATACCGCAAAATCAAACTAAAGAAAGAAGAAAAAAGAAGGTACAGAAGAAAACTAACTCTCCCTACAATCATTGTGCAACTTAGACTAATCTACCTATTCAACTTAATTAAATGCACCAAGCAACTTAGCTATGTTACCAAAAACTAGCTTCTTTATGTTGCAAAGAAAACTTATTCTAAGTAATGAACTCAATTAAATGATGTAAGCAAAATTAATCAAATGGCATAATAACTTAATTATGTCTTCAAAGCTCGTGCGAAGACAATCCCATGTCCTTTCAAATGCTTAGACCACTATACCGTGGACTTAATATCACCATGAAGCACTCGTAGGATAGAAGCCACTCCATCTACCGAGGTAACTAGTCGTCTTTGTCAACCACTATGTACCACATGCACGTCTTCCCCTTGAACATAACACTATATTTTACTGTCAGTGTAAATGTTTGTTTACTAACTCAAAAGTGTAAATGCAGAGCATCACAAAATCTTTGATTGATACTTTGGTATTGTATGAATCATCCGGTAGTACTACAATTTTTGAACTGAGTAAAGTACTACTAGTATGCAACTAATGATTGTCTATCAGATTAAATGAAACTGAGACGTAGAATCCAGTATGATGGCTTGAGTTGAAGCCACGGTGATTGGTTAAATAGGTAGCATATCCCATGTATAAAGAGATTAGTGCAGGATACGGCCGTATCGAAGGAAGCAAACGGATTTCTCAAAAAAAAGCAAGCAGGAGGAGGATGCTAAGTTATATGGGGAGCTATGGGACTTTAATTTCTAGCATCACACACCGATCCTTGGCACTATCACAAAAATCAGTCACTGTGGCCATCGTTGACTCGGCTAGACGCCGCTCGAGACCTACCCACATCAGACGCTACTTGCCGACAATCGCGCTCCGCCTCTCTGCCCACCTAGGGTTCTCCTGGCCGACAACGCCATGATTCGCCGCCACGGCTTGAATCCAGATGCCAAGGAATTCACAGTTTATCTTGGTTTCTCAGTGGCATGTTAGCACGCTATGTAGCAACATTAATTCCGAAAAAGAAGTTATGAAGCAACAAAAGAAACATAAGTGTTTCAGAGCTACCTGAAGTGAAGTGGCAAGCATACTTTCAAACTCTGCTGCTGCCGCTAGAGAACTCTTTTTTCCTGCACTTATTAGTCGCTAGAAGGGTAACCCAGTGATCCAGTCCTAAACAAAGGTATCACAAATAGAATATCAAACCCACACACCAACTTAACACTGGAAATTTGCTTGAGCGGGAACCAAAAAAGTCAGATTGTCCACATTAGAAATTCCACTAGTGGGAAATCAAACCCAAAAAGCTAAATTGATGATGGCTCCGCTGCTAGCTAGATTTCTACTTAAACAAACTGCAACCCCTAAACAAAAATTCCTCTATACGCATTCAGGAAGACAAACTATGGAGTGGATCTGGTACATGAGGGTTCAAGTGTGCTACCTGAAAAAGATCTAGGTAGAAGAGAGGATGCGGGAGCCCAATAAGTACATCACAACATCCTTCCAGATCCTAACACTAACCACCTCAGCTGGATTTAAGGCTTCCAAAGAGCACCCACCCACCATGGGTGACCTCGACCACGTCGGGCAGGTCCAGATCGAAGAAAATTAGAGGAGGCTCGCTGGACCGCTCCAGCAATGAGTCGAGCGTAGAAACTTACAGATCTTTGGCGGTTGCCGCCGTGACGAGGTACCGCTCCACCTCAGCCCAACCAGCCACCGTGGTCGTCGCTGCCGTGGCTAGACGCCGATCCACGCCGCCCACATCAGGCTCTCCTGACCGATGGCCGCTCCGCCTCGTCCACACAGAGCGCTGACGGCCGCCGCCGTCGCGTTTCACCGCCGCCGCTAAGGGCTGCAAGCCGATGAGGCACACCCATCTGAATGGGGGAGACCACGGGAACCTCACGCGAGAGAGAAAAGGGGATCAACACGGGCAGGGTGGTCCCCCAGGTGAAAGCTGTCAGGATGAAGATATGCGCACCGCGCGTGATTGAATCGATCTGACCGGATCCGACAGACACGAACCGATGGCTTGATCGAGCAAACTGGCCACCGTGCACTTTTTAGCACTTGGGTAAAAGAAAAAGGCCGCGCTGGTGTGGTTTGAGAACACGGGACCTCCAGATTCGGGAACGGCCCTGAATAGAACATCGCCCAAGCCACCGGGCAGGTGCGTGTCAGTGCCAGAGAATGGGTTCGCTTTTTCTTAAAATGGCCGAACTGTTAGCCTGCATTCCTGAAGAGAAGTACACCTGAATCTGACGAACGCGACAGGAAAACAGCGACGACCGGCAACCTTATGATGAAGTTTCCGGCCGCGTCTCTTCACTAAATCGTGTGGAGAGGCTCGTTGGATAGCTGGGACGTAGGGATACACGCTCAGCTCAAGATAAATGGCTGGGTGCACTAAGGGTGAGGCTAGGTGGAGGAGAAGTTGACGAGATCTCACGGTCGACTGATGATTACCAGGAACGTCGCGATCTGATGCCGACTTTCAAGGACGATTCCGAGCAGCTGGGTGTATCGTTTAGAACGTGTAAAAGTTTGTTTTAAAGAGGAAGACAATAGCTACGGAGTGGTGTTCGTGGTTCTAACAGAGGTGGACTGTGTCGACGACTAGATCAGAAAGGATAGGCGGTGCAACAGCAGTTCTGCCTGGCGTCTGCTGCGGTGCACGGAAGGCGTTCGATGAAATTCGGTGGGGACCTACGGCAGGATCGGACGAACGGGGATGTCTAGGAGGATGCGGTGCTCACCCTGTGTTCGTCGGTATAGTCAGAAGAGCTTGAGGGCGGGCAGATCGGCGACATATCGCACGGACAGAGAGGTCGGCTGGCACTGGTTCATGGCGGCGGCGAGCTCGATTCCGGCGAGGTCCTGGCCGGTATCCGTGTACAGGTCGAGGACGAGGAAGCAGATCAACGCTCCCCGACGCTTAGCTGCTCCTGGCACCACCCCTACACGCCGGTTTGATTAGGACCGAAGCTAGGGTTTTGAGGAGGACAACGAGATGGCCATGGCCAGGGAGGAAGTGTAAGGAGGAGGGCTTCCTCTAGATCTCGATCTGGAGAGCTGGTTAGATAAGGAAGGGGGCTCACGTGGTGGTGGCGGTGGTGGCTTTGCCAAAAAGGTGAAAAGGGAGGGAGAGAGGAACCGGTAGACTAGGTTTCTCTTCTCTCTCTTTGTTTGTCTTCAACGTGAGAGAGGGGAAGGAGACCAGAGAAGGGTCAGGTTTGGTCAATGGCACGGTTTGGTTTGGGTGTAGCTGGTTGGGTCGATGCTACAAGCTCTAGTAAGGCCACGGTTGAGTAGAAGCTAGCTATAGCTAGGTGTGTGTACGCATGGGGTGTACCATGTGTATGTGTATAGGTGTGAGATTCCATGCATGTGCATGATTGAGTCTAGGTGTATGTGTGTGTCCATATACGCATCATCGTTAGAATATAGTGAGTGTGGAGTGTATGTGTGTGGGTGTGTTTATGTAGGTTTAATGGTGTATGTATAAGACACATGCACACAAGTTAGCTAGGGATTACCAGTGTAGTTAGATGTAGCTTTAGAATACACCAAAATAAAAAGAAGTTGTTATTGTAGAATTGAAGATCAACATGCACAATGCTTAGATAGAGTTAAATCAAATAAACCACCATTCCAATAAAAGGGAGAATAGATCATGAGAAGATAGAAATATTGCATGGGCCATGCAAAGCAATTATTGCACCTCATGTTGACGTAATTGGGATGTGTAGGATAAATACCACATAGGCTTGAATTAAAATCCAAATAAAATGAGGGATTCCCATGTAGGTAATTGGAAGAGTTAGAACCAAGATGGTGATGTCAAAGTTAGTAGGTGAGAGGGAGAATAAGAGAGATGCCCTCAACTTCAATTTGGTCATTTAACATATATCAAAACAACTACAAGATATCAAGAAGTAAATACCATTAATAAGGAAGATACAATATGAGGAGAAAATGCATATGAAAGGGGTTTTACATGATGCTCAAATGCAATATGGCATGGTGACATGAGCACGATATAATGATGATACAATAAATGATATGTAGAAAGTAGCAATATATAGACTAGGCAAGTAGCATTGCAATTGTTAGACAATTGGGATGCTACATTGGGTTACAGGAAGTGGGGAGCGCTAGAGGCGTCGATCGGCTAGCAAACAAGCACATCAGAGGAACGCGGTTTACCCAGGTTCAAGCCTTCAGAAGGGATCCTAATCCTGCCTGTTTTCTCTTTGATTATCGAGGATTCGAAAGTTACAAGGGGTGTGCAGATGCAATCTGGCAGTGTGTAAACTAGGATTGTGGATATCCTTCTCGCTGCTCCCTCTTGTCCTTTATATAGGGAGGCCAGATCTCAGGATAGTGTCCGGGTAGTGTTCGATTTGGGGAATAGATTGTCCGCACCAATTCTTCTCTCGGGCAGACCGGACAGTCCGGGTGGACTCAGCCGGACACTCCGGTCGTCGTAGGCATTCTTGCGCCTTCCTTCTTGATGATCTCCTCCTTGCTCCGTGCGCCTGCCTCCCGCTCCTCCCTCGTGCATCCTTGGATGATCATCATGGCGGACTCCTCGCCTTCCTCCCTCTCCTTCCCGCTAGCGCTAGTCCGAAGGATATTAATTCTAGTCAAATAATAACACCATGATCTAGATAGTATAAAGTTCTTATAAATCAAAGTATCTTGTCCAACTAAGAATGAAGTCACCTGATAGTCATCATTGATTTGACTTAATATTTCCTTCCAATTCAAGCAGTCAGAATCATTGTAATCCCTGTATATATCCTCATCAACGGAGGCCTTATAGAATCGAATTCCAGTGTTTATTGTGTGCACTCTACGCGTCTGTCAAGGATTTTTCATCGCACTTGTAGGCATGGTATACTTCTGGTAGAGCGTAGAAGGTGCGTTGTCAGGCCATTGGATTGTATCCGCGGGTCTTACCTTCACTTTGTAAACGTGGCATCCGAAGTTTTTATCATCGTGGAGGTGTTTCGGGTGACCTAGGAGACATTGTCCTTTTTTCAGCAAATTTCATGTTTGATTGCACACGAGGTCGTCGAATGATTCGAATGCTTATAGTGCGGACGTGGTCAATGCTTTTTTTTGCCATGAATAGCTTATTTTGATTTTTCCAAGGGTGCGCGACCAGCGCTCCCTATGCGAGTAGCATCCGAGTGCCTATTTGAGTCGTAGAATCGAGTAGGGACTTTGAATTTTTGTGACTGTTGTCATTGGTCATAGCTTATCGATTGAGCTTCCAGCGCTCCTTGTGGTAGTAGCCTCCGAGTCTGTAGTCGAATTGTTGATTCGAAGGAGGGGTCAAGGCATTACTACCCTGGATTTTGTATTTTGAATGGCATGTTCAATGGATCCGGAATACCTACGGGTGCACGACCAGTACTCCTGTTAGGAGTAGCCCCGAGTATTTGATCAAGTCATGGACTTGAGCAAAAACTAGATTAGTCAAAGAAAAAATTACCGTTGCATATTTTTCCTTGAGTTGCTGTTAGTGCAATTTCTAATGATGTCATAGCTGATGATTGGATGAGCTCAGCCACCGGCATGAGCGGTGTTGATGGGACGTGACAGTAGTGGGCCCTACTGTCTAACCAGGATTTGACTAGTCACGCGTAACTTGGGGTTTTAACTGCATCTCCTCGATTTTCGCGCTAGGTGGGGATCGTGTCGCGGTGGTTCTTTGCACGCGCTGCCACACGTCATTACCGATGTGTGCCACGCGTTGAGGAAGAGAAATACCTTGATGGATCAATGCACGGCGCCCAGAAAAGTGCTGGTGCATGGTTGATGTAGAGATCATTGGGAATCCCAAGAGGAAGGTATGATGAGCACAGCAGCAAGTTTCCCTCGGTTATGAAACCAAGGTTTAATCGAATCAGTAGGAGCAAGGAAACACCCTAAAGGTGTTACTAGCTGAGCTTTGGCAGGGCGCACTACCAGTGCTAGTAGCAACGTGGAGACCTGCACAACACAACCACGGAACTTTGTCCCCAACTTGCGATGAGGTTGTCAATCTCACCGTGTTTTACTAAAAACAAAGGATTAAACGTATCGAATGGAAAGAAGTAAAAGTTTGCAGAAAGTAAACATAAAGGAGTAAAAGTTTATAGATTGTATGCAAAGAAAAGGACCAGGATCCATAGTTCACTAGAGGTGGCTCTCCTTAGATAGATAACATGCTCGATGAACAAATTACAGCGGGGCAATTGACAAACATCGAGAAAGCAATACATGCATATAGTAATCATCTTGACTTCTTTGAGACTTGATTGGGCATTACAACATTATACATAGACCGTCATCCAACTGCATCTATGACTAATAATCCACCTTCAGGTTATCATCCGAACCCCCTCCAGTATTAAGTTGCAAGCAACAGATTATTGCTTTAATGCGTGTAAAGTAAACAATACGATTGTTCTATGAACAAAGGATTGTTGTTTTCTCCTAGTAGCAACAAAGACATCTAGTACCTTAGAGATTTCTGTCACTTCCCCAGATTACCAGAGGCATGAACCCACTATCGAGCATAAATACTAACTCTTGGAGTTGCTAGCATCTACTTGGCCAAGATAGCTACTAACAACGGAAAGCATGCAAGATCACAAATAACAAAGACATGATAGAATCAATAATCAATCTGAAATAGCATCTCAATATCCATCAAATCCCTGCAAACACAACATGCAGAATTACAAATAGATGATCTTGATCATGAACGGAGCTCACAAGATCTAAACATGAAAGCACAAAGGAGGAGAACCAGCCATCTAGCTACTACATGGATCCGTAGTCCAAGGATGAACTACTCACGCATCACACCGGAGGCTTGCAGGGTGATGAAGAAGGCCTGGGTGAATTCCCTCTTGGCGGGGTGCCGGAAGAGCTTCAGATCCTCCCGATCTAGGGATGGAGATGACGGTGGCTACTGACTCTTTTCGTGGATTTTTGATCGAGACCTTAGGGTTTACGCCCAGGGCATCTTATAGTCGGAAGGGAGGCCGAGGGTGCCGGAGCGCCACACCACCTGGCGCGGGCCAGCCTGGCCGTGACGGTGGTGTGGTGGCCCCCGGGCCCCTCTCCGTCTCGGATTCTGGCACTTGATGACTTCCGGGAAAATAGGCACTTTGGCTTTTGTCCCATCCAATTCCGAGAATATTCATTTT
Source organism: Avena insularis (assembly GCA_023614405.1). NCBI lineage: Eukaryota > Viridiplantae > Streptophyta > Magnoliopsida > Poales > Poaceae > Avena > Avena insularis. The sequence goes on along the minus strand of CM042696.1, from coordinate 281,244,556 downwards.
CGACTTTCCGGAACCAAAACAGCAGAAAAAGCAGGCGGTAACTGTGGCTCTTGTTAATAGGTTAGTCCAAGAAATCATATGAAAAGTACTCCAAAGTGTGGACAAAACACAAGAAAGTGGATAAAACCAAGCATGGAACATCAAAAATTATAGATACATTTGCAATGTATCAACATCCCAAAGCTTAACTCCCGCGTCTCGAGTAGGTAAGTGATAAAAAGAAAGAATAATTTTTGAGGTGACATCACCATCAAAGACTTGATCAAAGTATTTGTAAAACATTCAAAGCTGGGATCATAGTACTTCAATCATAACATGAAAGACAAAGTTCTAGCAATAAGCAAAGAAACTATGATGCAACATGAAAAGGCACAAACAAAAGATTCATGAATAACAATGCTTTGCAAGACGTTTGTTTGTTTCACATAAAGAAAACATAGCATAATAGTATTCAGCTTGTCCCTCAATAGAGTAGCAAATATAAATGCATAGGACACCTTCAAAGTTCATAAGAGTGACTAGATACAATAATTTAAAACAAGCAATATCAAGTTATGCATCAATCAACTAGTCTTGGGACAATGCACATAGAACTAAGAATGGCCACTATGCTCTCAAAGTAGGTGCATAAAGATAGAAGGTGGAGACTCAATATAATGGTGGAAGAAAGGCCTTTGTAAAAGGAAGTAGGGATTCAAGTCTCATAAAGAGCTTCCAAAAATTATGGTACTTATAGCTTTCAGCTCTCATTGCCCTTATCATAAGCATCTTGAAGGTGATTAAGGTTAAAGTGACACAACTAAGAGGATATGCTTGACAAGTTATAAACCGAAATATCATGCCCCTTACTTATGAAGACCGATCCTCATGCTACTCAACTTCAGTCACGAGCAAGCTCTTGTCATTGTAAGTATATGTGTATCATTAAGAACCGCCAACAGGGTACCCCTTGCACATGATACGGGAGCTTTCCCATAATCAAAATGACAAGGCAAGCAGACAATGAGCATCTCAGCGATCTTTTTATTTGCTATTTGCATAGATTTTTATTGAGGATGCTTCATAGAGTGCTCATTATGGTGATGCTGCAAGTTTCCACCATGATTAGGCATGGCTTAGGCTAGCGACCAAAGTGCTTTCTAACACACATACAAACTCCATGATCTTACAAGTTCCACTTTTATTTCACACCGTCGGGATCCGTAAGCAAAAGAACATGATATCAACGGGGTACAAAGTACAAGTGCAATGTCGAAAGCGTTCCCCATAAAACATGGTTCTGCCAATTTCAACTTATAAAGCGCAAGCATATACGCAACAAAGAAGGATCCAATGGTTCAAGTTTATTAGAGGCAATAAAGTAAAGTGTGCCATCAAGTTCGTGAGAGCTTTAATCACTAGTTTTCTCATAACAAGTTTAATTTGGAAGGTAAACAAAAGCATGAATATACTTGGAATAGCATAAGCTAGTAGGTAGGTATGGTGGACTCTTTGGAATAACTTGGTTTAGGGAGTTGGATGCATGAGTGGAATGTTGGAGATATGCCCAAGAGGCAATAATAAAGTGGTTATTATTATATCTTTATGTTTATGATAAAAGTTTACATCCCATGCTATAATTGTATTAACCGGAAACATTAATACTTATGTGTTTTGTAAACATAAAAGAGTCCCTAGTAAGCCTCTTGTTAAACTAGCTTGTTGATTAAATGATGATCATGGTTTCCTGATCATGGGCATTGGATGTCGTTAATAACAAGATCATATCATCAGGAGAATGATGTGATGGACACACACCCATAGTAAGTGTAGCATAAGATCAAGTCATTAAGTTCGTATTGCTATAAGCTTTCAAATGCATAGTAACCTAATCCTTCGACCATGAGGTTATGTTAATCACCATCACCGGATGGGTACTTTGATGACATCAAACACCGCTTCGTAACTAGGTGGTTATAAAGGTGTCATTGGGTATTCTGAAAGTATGTGTTGAAGCGCATGGACCAAGATTGGGATTTGTCCATCCATATAACGGATAGATATGCTCTGGGCCCTCTCGGTGGAATGTCATCTAGTTAGCTTGCAAGCATGTGACTGGGTCACAAGGGATGCCATAACATGGAACGAGTAAAGAGTACTTATCAGTAACAAGGAAGAACTAGGTATGGAGATACCGACGATCAAACCTCGGATAAGTAGAATATCGTGTGACAAAGGGAATTGGTTTCGTATGTTAAGGGTTCTATCGATCACGAAGTCATCATTGAATATGTGGGAGCCATTATGGATCTCTAGATCCCGCTGATGGTTATTGATCGGAGAGGTGTCTTCATCATGTCTGCATATTCACGAACCGTAGGGTGACACACTTAAGGTTCAAAGTTGTTTTAAGTAGATATGGAATATGCGTTGGAGACCGAATGTTGTTCGGAGTCTCGGATTGGATCCGGGACATCATGAGGTGATCCGGAATTGTCCGGAGAATAAGATTCATATATTGGGGATCATTTTCTAAGTTAGGAAATGTTCCGGAGTGTTTGTATGGAGATTCTAGAAGGTTTCGGAATGTTCTGGAAGGTTCTAGAAGATTTCTTGGAGTTTGCTTGAAAACCAAGAAAGGATCAAGGAGTCTTTCTGGGGCAAGACACGGATTCGTAGGGGAGGAGGATTCCTCCCCCCATCCCAATCCACCGGCCAAGGAGGGAGGGGAGTCCTACTAGGACTCCCCCTCACATGGCGCCTCCCTCCTTTAAATAGAGGGGAGGGGGCGCCACCCCCTAGACCTCTCCCATAACAAACCCTAGCCGCCGCCTCTCTCCTCCTCCTTCGCTCTGCTTCGGCTTAGGCGAAGCCCTGCAGAAATCTCTACTCCACCACCACCACCACACCGTCGTGCTGCTGGGATTCCGTGGAGAAGATCTACTACCTCCACCGTCATTGAACGGGAGAGGAAGGTGCTCGACCAGACGCAGTGACCGATCATGGTGTCGGAACGCGGCGCCGGAACGTGGCGCCGGAAGGATCGTCCACACGATCTTGAGATCGGCAAGTGATCGACTACATCAACCCCGAGATCTAATCTCGTAACGCTTTTGGATCTACGAGGGTTAGTACAGATCTATCTCGTTGCACATGTCTAATAGATTAGATCTTGGCTTTTATCTAGATTAGTTCTGGGTTTTGTTCGTTCTTGCGATAGAAATTTTTTGTTTTCCATGCTACGAACCCATCAGTGGTATGAGAGCCGTGTCTATGCGTAGATCTGTTGCACGAGTAGAATACAATGGTTTTGTGGGTGTTGGTGCTCGTGCCGTCTTTTGCTTTGTGTACTTTGCATCTTGCGGTATGGTGGGATGAAGCGGCTCGGGCTAACCTTACATGTCATCGCACATGAGACTTGCTCCACGCTTGACGTGTAACTTGCTTTGCACAAGTGGCTTTATGGTGTCTGTCTCTCCCATCATAGTATAGATCCAATCTACACTTTGCACTTGATAGCACTTGTATCAACGTTGTGGTTCAGTTTCGTAGGTAAGATCCATTCTTATTCGAAAGCCCCAAGCCACGTAAAACATGCAAATAAGATTAGAGGCGTCTAACTCGTTTTTGAAGTGGTTTTGTGATGTGATATGGCCATCATGTGATTGTGATTATATTTGATGTATGCAATGATCCTTGTTGTAATATGGCAACCGGCATGAGCCTAATGGTTGTCTTTAATTCTGTTAAGACCTGCGTGTCTATTCATCTTGTAATAGCTTTATTCCAAGTAGTTGTAATAGTTGCTAGTGATGATGGACAACCATGAAGCGGCGCCACTGACCTTGACGCAATGCTGGTGATGATGGAGATTATGTCCGTGCTTTGGAGATGGAGATCAAAGGCATAAGAAGAAAGGGCCATAACATATCACACTAATTATGAATTGCCTGTGATGTTAATCCTTTATGCATATTGTATTGCTTAGATCGTGACGGTAGCATTATAAGATGATCCCTCTCACTAAATATCAAGTAAAAAAGTGTTCGTCCTTAGTAGGCACCGTTGCTAAGACTCGTCGTTTCGAAGCATCTCGTGATGATCGGGTGTGATAGATTCTACGTGTGCATACAACGGGTGCAAGACAAATTTGCACATGCGGAAACTAAGGTTAACCTTGACGAGCCTAGCATGTACAGACATGGTCTCGGAACACGGAATACCGAAAGGTAAAGCATGAGTCATATGGATGATATGATGAACATGTTGATTGTTCGCTTTTAAAGCTACATCATCTCACGTGATGATCGGACTTGGTGTAGTGGATTTGGTTCGTGTAATCACTAAAACAACTGGAGGGATGTTGTTTTGAGTGGGAGTTTATTTATAATTTGGATTAGTCGAACTCAATTTATCATAAACACAATCAAAGTGAATTTGCATAGTTTGTTATAGTCATTGGCATCCGTTCACCACCTTACGCTTAGTTATAGTTGAGATAGTGGAACTATAGAAATTCTGGATATTTTCTTTACGAACTGGTATCGTATTGTTTTGAGTGTCAATCTAAAGTTTAAAAGTCATATTGCAAACTTTCAGCAAACTCCGTTTACTCTGTGAAGTTTAATAAACAGTATTAAATCAAGAGTAACAATTCCAGTGTTAGTATCTAATGTATCATGTTTGCCTCCATGATTCTTGATACTCAAAAGATTGTTTTTAATATCAAGTTTATCTAAGAGCTGAAAGCAATGTTTCAGAAACCATCATATGTGAAAGGTATTGCGATATCTAAAACAATGTGTTGGTTACAACATGATAGAGTATATGTCCTCATATTTGATGAGAATTTATGAAAGTTGGAGACGCTAGTCGTCCTAATCCTCCAAAAAGGTTTTGGAAAAGAAACATTATACTCGCAATTCACCTTTATAAGCTATAGCGGCTTGATCATGAAAGTTGTCATGATAAGGATGAATAGAAGATGTAAGTAAAATGTTTACTACACTAAAAGATTACTACAGAATGGAATTTTGAAAGAATGCCAAACATTTGATGAAGGTGATCCACTTCAAAGTGCAAGTCCAAAGGTATTAGTATTTGACTATACACACTTTGTACTATGTGTCATGTGAATGACACCACTATTGATGTTGATAGATTCTTTTAAAAGAAAAGGAATTGTTGAAAGAGAATCTATAAAATATTTGGCAGAAAAGAAAAGATTGGAGATATCCAACTTAGGTATATAGAAGATACATGTTGTGGCTGTATTCCTTGGGTGTTAAACAATGTGGTTCTGCGGTATTGGATACCGAATTGATTGGTATGAGGTGTCATACAGGACAACACAATTCATGAACTACAATGGCCTAAGTAACTAGCAAGAGAATATGTGATGATGTTCATCGAAAACAAACAAAGGGTTGTTGTGTTGCTCGTTAACATCAAAGCTTGCCTTCAAGATTTGTTTCAATAATTGTTATTTTGATCAGGTATTATGACGACAAAAGGTTGTTCAAATAATTACCGTATTCCATAATAGATGGATGATATACAAGTTTGGTTGGAGAAATAACAACCATAAAACTAATGCTAAAATGTCGCAAGACAAATGATTGAAAGATCACTTGCAAAGTGACATCGCCGTTTAAATTATATTAGGGATACATGAAGAAACTCCATGTTGATGGATTTTTGGAGTCTTTGATTTTGATCAAATGACGCTTGTGATACTTTCCTGGAGTAAAACTCCGTTAGTAGGCCAAAAGAGGAACATGCGACTAACTGGTTGGAATTTGTACATATTGATGTATATAGTCCATTATGTGTAGTCGTGGGCGATGGATTTCAACTTCATATGCTTTCTCCGAAGATTTGAGTGAGTATATGTATATACTTACTCAATAAGGAAGAAGTATGAAACATTTGAAAATGTTCAAAGACTTTCAAGATGAAGTGGAAAATCATTATAACAAGAAAATAAAAAGTTTATGATTGGATCATAAAGAAATATGTTTGAGTTACAAGTTTAGCAAAACACCTAAGATTTGAGGAATCGTTCCATGGATTTGCATTTCCCAAAACACCATAGGAGTATGGAGTGTTCAAGATATGTAATGAAACCTTGTTTGACATGATAAGATCAAAGGTGTCATTTATAAAACTGCCATTATATTTTAAAGATTAAAGCTTTAGTGACTACCGCTTTTACACTGAAAAGAGCTCCATCGCGATCCTTTGAAATGACACCATATAAGTCATGGTTTGGGATAAAACCTAGGTTGTCCTTTCTTCAATTTTTTGGTATGCTAAGCATAAGTAAAATGTTTACAACCAAAGTCGGATGAGCATGTCTTTGTAGGTTATTTCGAATAACCATTGGGTATTCCTCCATAACACCGAAGACAAAATTGTCGCTTAGAATGTCGAGTTTCTTGAGAAGGAATTTTGGTGAAAAGTTAAGTGGGAGGACAATAGAACTTTGACAAGGTCATTGAACCTTGGCTAATATGTGCTGAGTTGCGCAACATCGATAAGTGTTCCGGAGGCAGCAACAATGCTCATGGCTCACGTGCCTCAAAGGTTGTGGTCACGGAGATCTAAGTTACTATTGAACCAAGTAGGTCGGGTAAGTAATCAAATGCCAAGATTTGAGAGTTAAATCATTGTTGTTTAACAATGATGAACCGACTACATGCAAAGAAGCAATGATGGGCCCTGACTTCGTTAAGTGGCTTGAAGCCATAAAATCCGTGATAATTCCATACACGAGAAATCAAGCTTTGAATTTGAAAGACCCTCTAGAAAGGTGCAAGACCTTACAGTCGTATATGGATCTATAAAGAAGTAGACATGGATGTTTCACATCTATGAAATAGTCAACATGTCGGAAAGAGTTTACGACAATGTTCAAGGAATTGACTATGATAAGATTTGATCTTTCATAGCGATATTTAGTCTGGACGGATTAATGTAGCAACCACTACATATATTTTGGTATATGGTAGTTGAACAAACAAAACAAGTTCTTCTAATAGAATGGTTACCTAGGATGTGTCCATGACACGATCCAAAGGGTTTTGTTAATTCAAAGGATGCTAAAAGAGTATGCAAAACTTCAATGGTTGAAGTGAGCATCATGAGTTGGAATCTTCACCGTGATGAAACCATTAAAAGGTTTAATTTCATCAGAGACGATGAAGATGTTTGCATTTTGCAAGAAATTAAGTGGGAGCGCTAAGACATATTTCTAATACATTATGTGAAAGACATATTGTTGATTAGAAATGATGTATATTTTATTGACACAGGTTAAGAATTTCATTTCGATGAAAGACTTAGGCATAACCCAAGAATTAGGCATCAATGTCTATATGGATAGATTGAGGCGCTAATATGGTTTTGCCAAATGTACATATATAAGATGTTGAATGAGTTCAATATGGAAACAACAAGAAAGGTTCTTGATGCACAGAAAGAACTGAATCAAGATTCAAGTGTGTTGACACGAGATTCAAGTGTTTTGACACTTGGTGAAATCATAAGAATATTTTGATCAATCATTCTTTGAGATGTACACATCCAGATATGTCCTATGCTCTAAATGTTATGAGCATATACCAGAATGACTCATAAGATGATCATTGGACAATAGTAGGGATATTCCTATGATCTTTGGAAGAACTAAGAATATATTATTTATATAGTGGTGACAAATAGTTCATTGTAAATTGTTACATTGATACTAGTTTTGTCACAAATTAAGTTTATCTCAATTTAAACTATGGGTGGCACAATGTAATGGAAAGGAAGTTCCATAACGGATTTGGTTGAGTACCAAAGTTAAAACATTGTGACATATACTACACCAAAAGGCCAAGTATATGACTGCTATTGTAGCAGCAAATGAGGGCATTTGCGTCAAGTAGTTTGTTATCAAACTAGGTGTGGTTCGTAGCGGGATAATACTATGAAGATACATTGTATGACAATTGTATCAACATGATTTAATCCCAAGGAACTAAAGGTCTCACCAAAAGGACCAAATTTATATAATGCCATCTCATTGGAGAATGAGTAATGCGTAGAAACGCAAGGACATGAAAATACACACAGACCTGGAAGTGTCAGATCCGAAGATTATGTTTACCACTAGCAATAGTGTCTATACAACACCAGAAAGCCATAGGTGTTGAATGCACAAATTTTTAACTAGATTATTAACTCTAGTGCAAGTGGGAGACTGTTGGAGATATGCCCAAGAGGCAATAATAAAGTGGTTATTATTATATCTTTATGTTTATGATAAATGTTTACATCCCATGCTATAATTGTATTAACCGGAAACATTAATACTTGTGTGTTTTGTAAACATAAAAGAGTCCCTAGTAAGCCTCTTGTTAAACTAGCTTGTTGATTAAATGATGATCATGGTTTCCTGATCATGGGCATTGGATGTCGTTAATAACAAGATCATATCATTAGGAGAATGATGTGATGGACACACACCCATAGTAAGCGTAGCATAAGATCAAGTCATTAAGTTCGTATTGCTATAAGCTTTCAAATGCATAGTAACCTAATCCTTCGACCATGAGGTTATGTTAATCACCATCACCGGATGGGTACTTTGATGACATCAAACACCGCTTCGTAACTAGGTGGTTATAAAGGTGTCATTGGGTATTCTGAAAGTATGTGTTGAAGCGCATGGAACAAGATTGGGATTTGTCCATCCATATAACGGATAGATATGCTCTGGGCCCTCTCGGTGGAATGTCATCTAGTTAGCTTGCAAGCATGTGACTGGGTCACAAGGGATGACATAACATGGAACGAGTAAAGAGTACTTATCAGTAACGAGGAAGAACTAGGTATGGAGATACCGACGATCAAACCTCGGATAAGTACAATATCGCGTGACAAAGGGAATTGGTTTCATATGTTAATGGTTCTATCGATCACGAAGTCATCGTTGAATATGTGGGAGCCATTATGGATCTCCAGATCCCGCTGATGGTTATTGATCGGAGAGGTGTCTTCATCATGTCTGCATATTCACGAACCGTAGGGTGACACACTTAAGGTTCGAAGTTGTTTTAAGTAGATATGGAATATGCGTTGGAGACCGAATGTTGTTCGGAGTCTCGGATTGGACCCGGGACATCATGAGGAGATCCGGAATTGTCCGGAGAATAAGATTCATATATTGGGGATCATTTTCTAAGTTAGGAAATGTTCCGGATTGTTTGTATGGAGATTCTAGAAGGTTTCGGAATGTTTTGGAAGGTTCTAGAAGATTTCTTGGAGTTTGCTTGAAAACCAAGAAAGGATCAAGGAGTCTTTGTGGGGCAAGACACGGATTCGTGGGGGAGGAGGATTCTCCCTCCCAATCGGGCCAAGGAGGAGGGAGTCCTACTAGGACTCCCTCCCATGGCGCCTCCTCCTTTAAATAGAGAGGGAGGCGCCACCCCCAGACCTCTCCATAACAAACCCTAGCCACCTCCTCTCTCCTCCTTCGCTCTGCCTCCGGCTTAGGCGAAGCCTGCAGAAATCTCTACTCCACCACCACCACACCGTCGTCTGCTGGGATTCCGTGGAGAAGATCTACTACCTGCTCCGTCATTGAACGGGAGAGGAAGGTCTGCCGACTCGACCAGACGTGTGACCGATCATGGAAGCGCCGTTAACGCTGGCCGGAAGGATCGTCCACACGATCTTGAGATCGGCAAGTGATCGACTACATCAACCCCGAGATGTAATCTCGTAACGCTTTCGGATCTACGAGGGTTAGTACAGATCTATCTCGTTGCACATGTCTAATAGATTAGATCTTGGCTTTTATCTAGATTAGATCTGGATTTTGTTCGTTCTTGCAGTAGAATTTTTTTGTTTTCCATGCTACGAACCCATCATGGAACTCATACTTGGTGGTGGAGGCTAGCAAAAGACTGGGAGCGACAAACTAAGAGAGCAATAATGGCCATAATCATGCAGAGCGACAAAACATCATTGATCAAAGCATAAAGTGATACTACAAGTTGAAAACTAAAGGATCATCAATGCTATGGTGACTTGAGATAGTCATAACATGGTGTGAGCATGTGCCAAGTCAACCCAAATAAAGCATCAAAGGAGAATACCACTATACTATGCTTTAATATGCTAAAACAACGCATGATTCATCCAAGGCACATTAATCAATCTCAATTGTTTATAACAAGTCATGCTACAGCAAAGAATACTAAGCATAAAGCCAAAACAATATCAAGCATGGCACGACAAAGCATAGGCCACAGTCAAAAACGAGCTCTTTTTACCACATAAGTATGAACTTTTCTACTCTTTTCCAAACCAAACCAAACTATTTGCAAACCAATGTATGAAAGAGGGGGTCCAACCAATTTATTCAGAAAACTAAGCAAACAAAAGCAAACAAAAACCAAAATGAAAACGAAAAAGGAGACGCTCCAAGAACAACACAACTGTGCATGAAACAATAAAAATAAAGCGTTTGGAAGAAACCTGGGATTTTTATTGATGAAGAAGGGGATGCCTTGGGCATCCCCAAGCTTTGACGCTTGTACTTCTTGGATATTTCTTAGGGTGACACGCGTGGCATCCCCAAGCTTGAGCTTTAGTCCATCCTTCATCTCATTACTCATTCCTTCCATACCTAAATTTTTCCTTAATACAAAACTTCACACAATCTCATTAGCAACATTAGTGCACTCAAGATAAATAAGTCTTAAGGTTCAGTTCTACACCAAATAAAGTTCCATTAGAACACTAGCTACTGTAGCACTTCCCTCAAAAATCTCAATTCCCCAAAAGAACTCAAGAAGGAACCAACAAAAGGCAAATGCAGAAAATGGCAGAAATCTGTCAAAACAGACCAGAAGGTACATACGAATTTTTTCGAAGGCCTTCTGTTGCTCAAATCAAAAAGTGTTGAACTAACAAAAGTTAGATAACAACCTGGGGCAGAAGCACAAAAATGCACGCCTCAAAAAGACGTTCAGATATTTTACACGAATTTTTACGGTGAAGCACAGAAATCTGTTTCGGGACAACAACTTTCCCAATCATTACTTCTCTCTCATTAGAGGTTAGTATTGGCACAAAAAAGCAAATAAAAAGGATAAGAAGCGGTTATTACAGAGGTAATAACTTCCAAGATTCATCTAAAACTTTTGGGTTATCTCCCAATAAGTACTTTTCTTTAACGCCTTTAAGTTAGGCATAAGAAGCAAAGAAAGAATCAAGTGTTCTCAAATGAAGAAGCATTAAGACCAAATTTTGTTTTCATAGGAGAAGCAAAAGAAATCTTTTCTCTCTTTTTAGGGAAGTGTTTTATACCTTTCTTGAGTGGGAGTTGGTATTTAATGGTGCCTTCTTTCATATCAATGATGGCACCAACAGTTCTAAGAAAAGGTCTTCCCAAAGTAATAGGACAAGAAGCATTGTATTCAACATCCAAAACATAGAAATCAACGGGGATATAGGAATTGTTAACCATAATAATAACATCATTAAGACTCCCCATGAGTTTCTTTTTAGCATTATCATCAAGTGGGACATTCAAATAACAATCTTCAAGTGGAGGCAAATCAAGCATATCATAAATCCTTCTAGGCATAATAGAAACACTACTATCAAGATCACATAAAGCTTTGAAATCAAAGTCATTCACTTTCATATTAATGATGGGTTCCCAACCATCATCTTGTCTTATAGGAATAGAAGCTTTATGTTTCATCTTTTCTTCTTTAATCTTTATGAGAGCATCAGTAATGTGTTTTGTAAAGGTCATGTTCATAGCACTAGCATTAGGACTTTTAGCAAGCTTTTGTAGGAACTTAATAACTTCAGAGATATTGCAACCATCAATATCAAAATCAAATTTATCATCTAGAGTAGTAGAACTATTACTAGCCTCAACACTAGTGGTGGTAATAGTAGAAACACTAATGTTTCTAGCAATTTCATCTTCTCTTTCCCACTTAGCATGTAATTCAGCTAATAGTCTAACATTTTCATCAATTCTTACTTGTATAGCATTAGTAGATGCAAAGGGATTATCATTAGTTGTTTAGCAGCCATTTTATTCAAAGTAGATTGAGCTTTAGCCAAAGATGCTATATTTCTTTCAGCATTAGAGAGTTTTTCCTCAATAGTTTTATTGAAAGCAGTTTGCTTACTAATAAACTCTTTAAGAATAACTTCAAGTTCAGAGGGAGCACTCTTATTATTGTTGTAAGAATTTCCATAAGCATTACCATTATTGGGAGGATATGGCTTATAATTGTTGTTACCAAAAGCATTGTTGCCAAAACTGTTATTTCTTATGAAGTTCACATCAACTTGCTCTTCTTGAGAAACCAAAGAGGCTAAAGGAACATTATTTGGATCAATATGGGCTTTCCCATTAACAAGCATAGACATAATAATATCAATCTTATCACTCAAGGAGGAGGTTTCCTCAATAGAATTTACCTTCTTACCTTGTGGAGCTCTTTCAGTATGCCATTCGGAATAGTTAACCATCATATTATCCAGAAGCTTAGTTGCAGCACCCAAAGTAATGGTCATAAAGGTACCTCCAGCAGCAGAGTCCAATAGGTTCCTTGAAGAATAGTTCAATCCTGCCTAAAAGGTTTGGATGATCATCCACGCAGTCAGTCCATGAGTGGGACAATCCTTTACCAAAGATTTCATTCTTTCCCAAGCTTGAGCAACATGTTCATTATCGGATTGTTTAAATTTCATTATTTCACTTCTCATAGATATAATCTTAGCAGGAGGATAGTATTTTCCAATAAAAGCATCTTTGCACTTAGTCCAAGAATCAATACTATTCCTAGTTAAGGAATTCAACCATTATTTAGCTTTTCCTCTCAAAGAGAAAGGAAACAATTTCAGTTTAGTAATATCACCATCTACATCCCTATGCTTTTGCATCTCACAAAGTTCAACAAAGTTATTTAGATGGGAAGCAACATCTTCATTACCATTACTAGAAAATTGTTCTCTCATAACAAGATTGAGCAAAGAAGGTTTTATCTCAAAGAAAGTATTTTCAGCCACAGATGGAGCAATAGGTGTGCTCATAAAATCATTGTTGTTGGTGCTAGTGAAGTCACACGGCTTAGTGTTTTCAAGAGTAGTCATTTTTTTGGGTTTTCAAATAAGAAAGCAAACTAGTAAAACTAATTTTTTGTGTTTTTGATAGAGAAACAAGCAAACAAAGCAAAAAGAAACTAAGCAAAACAAAAATAACAAAGTAAAGAGATTGGTTATGAGGGACTCCCCTTGTGAAGATGTCCTTGACTCCCCGGCAACGGTGCCAGAAAAATTCTTGATGGCTCAATGCACGACGCCTAGAAAAGTGTTGGTGCGTGGTTGATGTAGAGCTCGTTGGGAACCCCAAGAGGAAGGTATGATGATCACAACAGCAAGTTTCCCTCAGTTATGAAACCAAGGTTTAATCGAATCAGTAGGAGCAAGGAAACACCCCAAAGGTGTTACTATCGAAGCTTTGTAGACTACCGGTGCTAGTAGCAACGTGGAGACCTGCACAACACAACCACAGAACTTTGTCCCCAACTTGCGATGAGGTTGTCAATCTCACCGTGTTTTGCTGAAAACAAAACATTAAACATATCGAATGGAAAGAAGTAAAAGTTTGCAGAAAGTAAACAAAAAGCAGTAAAAGTTTATAGATTGTATGTAAAGAAAAGGACCGGGATCCATAGTTCACTAGAGGCGGCTCTCCTTAGATAGATAACATGCTGGGTGAACAAATTACAGTGGGGCAATTGACAAACATCGAGAAAGCAATACATGCATATACTAATCATCTTGACTCCTTTGAGTCTTGATTGGGCATTACAACATTATACATAGACCGCCATCCAACTGCATCTATGACTAATAATCCACCTTCAGGTTATCATCCGAACCCCCTCCAGTATTAAGTTGCAAGCAACAGATTATTTATTTAAGTACTGCGTGTAGAGTAAACAATATGATTGTTCTATGAACAAAGGATTGTTGTTTTCTCCCTAGTAGCAACAGCACATCTAGTACCTTAGAGATTTCTGTCACTTCCCCAGATTACCAGAGGCATGAACCCACTATCGAGCATAAATACTAACTCTTGGAGTTGCTAGCATCTACTTGGCCAAGATAGCTACTAACAACGGAAAGCATGCAAGATCACAAATAACAAAGACATGATAGAATCAATAATCAATCTAAAATAGCATCTCAATATCCATCGGATCCTCGCAAACACAACATGCAGAATTACAAATAGATGATCTTGATCATGAACGGAGCTCACAAGATCTAAACATGAAAGCACAAAGGAGGAGAACCAGCCATCTAGCTACTACATGGATCCGTAGTCCAAGGATGAACTACTCATGCATCACACTGGAGGCTTGCATGGTGATGAAGAAGGCCTGTGGTGAATTCCCTCCCAGAGGTGTCGGGAAGAGCTTCAGATCCCTCCCGATCTAGGGATGGAGATGACGACAGCTATAGACTCTTTCGTGGATTTTAGATCGGGCCCTTAGGGTTTACATCCCGAGGGCATCTTATAGTCGGAAGGGGAGGCCGAGGGGGTGCCGGGAGCGGCCACACCACCCCCTGGCGCGGGCCAGGCCTGGCCACGCGGCCAGGTGGTGTGGTGGCCCCCTGGCCCTCCGCCTCAGATTCTCGCACTTGATGACTTAGGAAAATAGGCACTTTGGCTTTTGTCCCGTCCAATTCCGAGAATATTCATTTTCTGACTTTCCTAGAACCAAAAACAGCAGAAAACAGGCAGCTGGCACTGTGGCTCTTGTTAATAGGTTAGTCCAAGAAATCATATGAAAAGTACTCCAAAGTGTGGACAAAACACAAGAAAGTGAATAAAACTAAGCATGGAACATCAAAAATTATAGATACATTTGCAATGTATCATACCTGACGTCAGATGACCTTTCACCATTGCTTAATTAGCAGATTGAGGCAATAATTTTTTGCACTTTGCATCTTTGTATTCCTCGCACTGCTGCCATTGTCGCTCTCCCCCTCTCTACTGCGCTGCACCACTCACTGCGCTAGACGTTCGTAGAGCCTTTCCCAGTTACTTTCTCCGGTCTCTTCATCGAAGAAGAATGGGGAAGAAGAAGTGCATCGCTATTGCGGGATCTAGCGCCATAGCCACCACGATGAAGAAGAAGGCCACTGCAGCCACTAGGTCTGGGACTGATACCATGGCCGCGAAGAAGAAGGGCTCTGGGACCCGCGTGACCAACGGGTCTAGGCGAGCTTTGTTGGCAACGGGCTTGTCGCACTGGTGCTCGGCAGCGTACCTCTTCCAGGAAGTTGACATCATCGATCCTTTCCGCACATTGGATGACGTCGTCGTAGGCACGGACCCGCTGGGATCCGTATCAGAGCTCTGTTGGCAGGATGGCCTCTGCCCGTAGATGAGGGAGAAGGGTGTCTTGTCAGTTGCCCAGTTGGGCATCGTCCGTAGGGCCCATAGGACCGTTGGGAGATCTTCAGTTCAGTTATGTCCGCTCGTCTTGAAACGGTTAAACATTCTGGTTCGAAGCCCACAAAGTACCTCCGCATTTGCATGCTCCACCTGTCTGTTGACCCTTGGATGGGCAACAGAGGCATATAAAATCTTAGTGCTTATCTCTTTGCAGTATGCCTTGAAGGACTTGCTGGTGAACTGCATGCCATTATCGGTAATGATGCTATGAGGCACCCCGAAACGACATACAATTCCTCGGATGAACTTTATGGCTTCTAGTGCGGTTACTACCCGTACCGACTCCACTTCCACCCACTTGGTGAACTTGTCAACAACCACCATCAAGTGTTCGTACCCTCCGACCGCCCTAGGAAACTTCCCAACGATGTCCATCCCCCAGATCGCGAATGTCCATGAGGCTAGGATCATTTGCAAAGCTTGTGCGGGCTGCCGGATGCTCTTGGCGTGAAACTAGCAGGCATCGCACGTGTGAACCAACTTCTTCGTGCCGTCCAGAGCCGTAGGACAGTAAAAGCCTTGTCGGAACGCCTTTCCAGCCGGTGCTTGGGAGGCGACGTGGTTTTCACAAGTTCCCTCATGGATGTCTTCCAGTAGTGCTTGCCCTGGTTCTCTTGAAATACAGCGGAGTTTGACCCTGTATTTCCTCTTGCGGTACAACTCATTATCAATGAGACAGTATATGGTGGCCTGTCGCACAATGCGATCGACCTTCTTGTCCTCCTCAGGTAAGTCTCATTTTTGAGATAGCGAAGGATCTCAGCCACCCAGGATGGAGAGGCATCTTCGACCACCGCCACCTATTGCTTTTCCGGAATCGGGTCCTTGTCGGGCATCAGGACCTGACCTTCCAGGGCTTCCCTTTCCCAGTGGTCCTTGCAGGGTTGATAGGAAGGGCTCCGTTCCTGGGTGAAAAGGACATAGAAGGCTTTGTCAACCTCTCAAGGAATACCCCGGGAGGAACTGGCCCTCCTTGTGCAGCGAGCTTGGAAAGCTCGTTCGCAACGAAGTTGCCCCCCCACAGAATGTGTGAAAGTGGTGCTCCAACCACCTCACTTCATCAACATAGGCCCACATTTGTGGGTAGTCGCATTCCTTGATGACTTGGTTAACCACCAATTACGAGTCACCTCGCACCACCAGCCGTTTTATGCCAAGGCCGACAACGGCTAGGAGCCCCGCGAGCAGGGCTTCATATTCCACCACATTGTTGGAGCTTTTCTCTTCATCCTTGAAGTCAAGGTGGACCGCATACTTGAGTTGATCCCCGGAAGTAGACACAATGTCAACTCCCTCTCTGGCCCCATGGTAGCCGAAGGAGCCGTCTAAGTACATGGTCCATCTTCCTTGGTCTTCATTTACCGGGAGGCTGGAGTATTCCTCCACTTCCTCGTAGGGCGTAGGAGTCCACTCGTTGATGAAATCAACAAGGTATTTGCTTTTGATAGCCTTGGTAAGGGAAAATCACAACTCGAACTCGGAGAGCTCAGTTGCCAACTCTGCAATTTGTCCCGTCACTTCCCGGTTACGCAACACACTCTCTAGTCCATAGTCACTGACAACAGTGATGCGGTGAGCCTGGAAGTAGTGTCGTAGCTTCTGGGAAGTGATTAGGACTCCGAGTAGCATCTTCTGGGCTGGGGGAAATCTTACTCGGGCATCACACAACACGGTGCTGACAAAGTAGACAGGGCGTTGTTCCAACCCCATAACCTTCAGGATCGGGCAAAGACTCTCCTTCCTCCTATGAGTAGGAAGTTAGGCTATCTGTGTTGTTGATGGGTTCATCCGTTTCGGGGACCTTCAGCCACTCCACCACCATAGCCGCAATAAACACTTGAGTGGTAGCAGCGATGTAGAGTAGTAGCAGTTCTCCAGGCTGCGGAGAGACAAGGATAGGGGGAGAGGATAGGTATTTCTTGAGATTAAGGAATGCCTGCTCTGCCTCCGAAGTCCACTCAAAGGCCCCCTTCTTCTTTAGGAGTTTAAAAAACAGGAGGGCGTGTTCGCCCAGACGGGAGATGAAACGCCCCAATGTCGTGATGCACCCATTAAGGCACTGCACATCTTTTATCTTCCGGTGAGGCTACATGTCCTCTGTGGCCTTGATTTTGTCTGGATTAGCCTCGATTCCCTGGTGTGAAACCATGAACCCAAGGAGCTTCTTGGAAGGGACGCCAAATACAAGGAAATAATTTTGTGGCCCGAAAGTTGAGACACCAAGGCAAAGCGGTACCCAAGTTGCTTGTAATCGGCCGCGTTGCCCACAGCTGGTGCGCCAAATACTCAGGGGGTCTTTTTCGGCACGAATTCAACTAAACTACAAAATATCAAGCTAACGCCCGTCAAGTCGGCCCCCCTGTCAGTTTTGCCATTATGTCCCTGCCGTCGTGGCTGCCATGTAGGCTTGCAACGTTGGCGCCTACATCCATTATGCGTCTTCTTCTTCCCCGCAGCGATCTGTGGTCGCGGCCATGGTGCGGAGCTGGGATGCCATTTTGTTCGGTGGTGAGATCCGGGACATGGACGAACATACTCGGCCCCACTCTCCTCCTCATCCCGAATCGGAGCTCGCCCTCACCATGGGCGCACCCATGGCACGACGCGGGATGAAAATTCATTCCCGGGTGAGATCTGTAACCATGCCGACCATGATCAGTCTTGTTGTCCTCCTCCTGAATCCGAGCTCGTTGTCGCTGTGGTCACACCCGCACCAGCCACGACGCCTTCCTCTCCGAACCCCAAGGCCACATCCACTATGTTCGGCACAACACCGACAAGGTGAAATTCCTTCCAATTTTCTTCTTGTGATTGTGGTAGAAGAACATGTACAAATATGTTGTTTACTAGATTTTCATTTGAAATTAGTAGCTCCATGATGAAGAAACAAAGAGAACCTAAATAGAATGATGATGAAGACCATGGTATGTACTTTGCATTGCATCAACAAGGGCTTGTTGATGAAGCACGTTACTGAGAGAGTGGAGTTCATCAGCCATTGCCAAAAATATCGGAACAAATCCATGAGCGATTCAATGCAAATACGTGCAGAGAAGCTAAATCCATGTCATGAATCATACATAGGTGAAACATTCTAGTGATGCTTAAAATGCGTACACCATGTATCATTCATAACAATAACACTATCGGTAGTGTTGCTACCTGTTTGTATGAACTATTAAGAAACAGTAAAACTGAACCACCTACGCCTTCTCACAACTATTTCAGTTTGCCAGCCGTCGGATGCTGTTTAGGAACGCACCAGATATTCTGAGTCGTCCCGCAGCGTTCACAGTAGACATATTTTGTCTGTCACTCTGTGTGGCCCACGTGAAAAGGGCTCCTACTCCTCACATCGACTTGGGCGCCTCGTGATTAATCGGGCTGAAGTATGCTATGTCAGCCCAGCAAGCTGTGTAACCAGGCCTGTGCTTTCTCTCCTTTCTCTCGTTTTTCCCGGTCAATGTTTCCCCTGCTGTTTCTGAAACCCCACAACACGCAACCTGAAACTGCTGGCGCCGCCCTAATCAAGATAATTAATAGTCGGTTGTTTCCCTTCAATAGTGATGGTAATTAACGTAGTTCCTGTAATGCCGAGCACACCTCTATATCAAGCAGAATTATTGTTGGGTTTCCGTGCTCATATCTGTATTGGAAATTTGGAGTGCTCAAAGGGTGTGCATGGATGCAACCATGGCTGCTTGACATGTTCGGTTTTGTATCCTCTTTACTTCTTGTTCAGCCATCCATTGTTCATTTTTGCTGTCCTTACTATGTTCGAATTGGTCTATTGTGTGAAGTGTGTATGGTATTTCTGTTTTTCTATGATTATCCCAGTGATCATGGCGGAGGTGACAATGGCTTATAGAGAAACTGCGACGGCGGGTGATCTAGAGGATGAGGCAGCAACATCAACGGCTCGAGGACATAGAGGAGGATAAGGAGGAGGAGGCAGATGCAGCCTCGCTGACGCAAGAGCACTGCAAGAGAAGGAAGCGGGGACGGCTGCTGGGCTAGCATCCTCAATAGCATCTGATTAACGTTCCAAATCGGCCACGTGAAAACCAATTCTTTCTCTTCACCTTACTGTATCTCTGAACCTTGGTGCTCTCTGTAGTTCGTGTTTTCGCGGTTCATCTTGTTGCTCACCCGAGTGTAGACGGGTCAGGCGAGGATCGGGGAACAAAGAGGACATGGTGTGTGCAGCTGATGGTAAACATTTCTTCTCTCTGCTTGGTGATTTGGTACATAGTTGTAAACGTTAGTTTTTTGGTAGGAGGTCTACAACAGACCGAGAACACCGACATATCATGGAGCATTTTAAGTATTCGCCTTTAGTTTCCAAACCAATAGTTGTCTCCAATCGAACACATGAGAAATGAGATGCTTTGTAGTACATGCTGAATTTATGTAACTTCTACAGTGCTCATATCCGAGTTTCTTTGAAATATTTGGCATGAATAAAGAACAATGAACTTCTTTTTTTGCAATGGTCAGGTACACGTTGCAGTATGTTCAAACTCTCCTTACTAAGAAATAAATATCAGCGCCTTCTTATTCCACCTAATTCATGGTGTTCTAGACACTTAGATTTGGCTATTCTAGACTGGCATTTATTCATCATCACTCAACGCTTGAATGGGTCGGTAAAAGGTATAGAGTTGTGGAGTATCACTGAATTAGAAAATTGTCTTATATGCTTGTGGAAATTTCAGCATTATTAGGATGTTGGATTTCCTATTCGCTTATAGAATTCGAAATTTTCACTTGAATTTTTATACTGTTATCTTCATTAGATTTTTCTTTAGTTGAGCCTATGATATATTATTCCATACCGACAAATATTTAAATGTTCAATAGTGCAAATAAACCCAGTTTGGTTTGGCTAGCAGCATGGTGTGTCACCCAAATTAGATGGTACCGCATCTACACATCCAATAGCTTTTTTCAGGTTTAATTGCTCACCCTTCGTTAGAATCACATCGATTTAGCTTTTATTCTTTTACTGATTGTGAGTTAATGCATTTTTCTAGAAATATAGAATATGACCAGCATGACACTCCATCTCAACCAACCAGTTGCAGGTAAACCTTTTAGTTGACTATTCTGCAATTTACAGAGATTGCTCTTTATTAGTAGAAAACAAAGCTTTCCTCCAGAGCCCTCCGAAGCATTAGTCCTGGATGCGTTAGGAACCGGGACTAATGCTCATATTAGTCGGGACTAATGCTCACATTAGTCCCGGTTTCAACAGCTAGGATGCCGACAACCTTTAGTCCCGGTTCAAACGGGTCCTTTAGTCCCGGTTGGTAATACGATCTGGGACTAAAGGG
This sequence comes from Avena insularis, assembly GCA_023614405.1. Classification (NCBI taxonomy): domain Eukaryota; kingdom Viridiplantae; phylum Streptophyta; class Magnoliopsida; order Poales; family Poaceae; genus Avena; species Avena insularis. The sequence continues at coordinate 281,223,691 of CM042696.1, read as the reverse complement.
GTATAGAAAGCGTGAGATCGTATCCCTTTTGATAGATGTTCTTAATCCCCTGGGATATCTCCTAAGGAAGGAAGAATGAGAATCATTGCAGTCCACTGGTTCTAGCCCTGTAGCTGTAGTAGTAAGCCTGTCAGGAAGGTTATATTAAGCAAACCTGTAAGTTAGTGATTCAAAGTATAGCATTTCCAGTGAACGCTGACTAAGAATCCGGTCCCGAAGGGGGATTAGAGACAAAGCCAATGAGGAGAGGCGGGTGCGAACATGGGCAACACCCTTTAGTCTCGGCTTGTGTCTCCAACCGGGACTAAAGATATACTGGTCTTGACAACAAGGTTTAAGAGTCATTCGCACGAGGTGGGAGAGATAGAATGGGGAAGTTAAGCGTGCTAGGTGTGAAGTAGTGCTAGGATGGGTGACCGACCAGGAAGTTTAACCATAAGTGTAATTTGACCTAAGATTAAGTATAGTTAGTGTTAAAAATGAGAGATGTGAGAGATTAACGAGTCAGATAATTCAAAAGTTCAAGAAAAAACTAAAAAAAAATGGAAAAAAATAATTAAAAAAATGTTTAGCCCCGGTTCATATTACGAACCGGGACTAAAGGTCCCGCATTCTCGACGCAACCTCGTGAGGGCCTTTAGTCCTGGTTTGTGACGGCAGAACCGGGACTAAAGGGGGGACCTTTAGTCCCCGCTTTCATAGTCTTGGTTGGGAAACCGGGACTAAAGACCCTTACAAACCGGGACTAAAGGCCCGTTTTCCACTAGCGCTTGGTCACACTTGTTTTTGTAAGAAGTTACAGGTTACAAGAGCTGTGTTTCTGGAACTTTCAAATAAACCTAAGTCTAATTTGGCATGCTATTGTAGATTCATATGAAATGTTCTGTACTACACCCAGGATAAGAAATCTACTAATAGGAATGCACAGACAAATTCAAGATCAGAAACAAACGAGCTTAAGCAAAGTTTAATAAGCTTGCTGATCTTATGCTGATGGTTTTATTGACATGTCAACATTAAAGTAAATTATATTTCTATTATTCATACAAATCCACAGATGGTGGATATATATATATATATCAGTTATGTGCATTATAAAATGACATTCTTCTTGTTATTTCTCATGTTTTGTTCCGACTCTCGATTATTTAAGAGATGAATGGTTATTGTCGGCTCCTGACATTTGTAGTTTTAGTGTTAAACTTCATTTTGACATTCAGATTTAGCCATTAAAATTGTTTGCATTAGTGTTGGATGATTTGAATCATCGTAAAAGAGACCTCACTACCTTTATACTTGTATTTTGCACAAAAATACAAGTTGCAAACCATATTAGAGGGCATAGTGTTATCTCATATTTTTATATTATAGAGGGACGGGCGTGGCCACGCGCGCCTTTATGGTCTAGTTCATTTTATATGATCATGGCACCTTACTTCCCTAGTTAGTAATCTTGAAAATGCAATTAACTTGAAGTGGTTGTTATCTTAAGCAAAATATCTAGTATGCATATTACCTTTGTCTATTCTATGCTACAATTTTGCTGTTATGGGCATGGAAAGAAAAGCTGGGCTATACTGAATATTGCGCAGTAGGCCTAATTTAGTCTTACACAAATAAGCATAACTGAGTCTTGACCAAAGGAGCATTTACTTCGTAGAACTAGGGAGAAAACTAAAGACAAATATAAAGATAAATGGTTCATCGGATCCGCCAGTTGACCACTAGGTCCCTAGAGCTGGTGGTATCGTCAGAACGAACCAGGATGCTGCGTTTGGCCATCTCTCATTCTCTATCAAATTATACGACCCCACTGATGAGCCAATCGTAGGCCCCCTCCCCCCGACGTGGATTCGACTCCAGGTTGGATCTGGAGTGTCAACATAATAGGCGCGTGAGTGTGCAGCAAACACATAGTCTGCTATCAACACTGGAAGTGCTCGCACCTCAACAACAACACCCGCATGTTCTTCCTGGACTCCGGCAGTAGCCTCAGCAAGTATTTTGTCAGCTTCACCAACAGTAGGATTAGCAAGTATTTTTTTAGCTTCACCAACAGTAGCATCACCAAGTATTTCATCAGCTTCACCAGGAGCAGCAACAACTAGTTCTTCGCTAGCTCCACCAGCATCAGTAGAATTAGGAGCCAGGGCTGCCTAAGATATTATAGGTTCAACAGCTTCGAGGGCTCCGACAAAGAAAGGGTAAGTGATCCCAAGAAACATAGATTGTCCTTTCATATTGTCGACTCTACTCCAGATTTGTTTTACTGGGTCTTTGGATGGACATGCGGACCTCAAGAAAACATGACACCGCAGCGAGGGGTATGAAGAAAGTTGTGTCCCCATATGTTCTATTGTATGACCAACGCTGTTTAGTGATCTCCTGATATGAATCCACATGAGTTCAACATCCTGTTTTGTGTCGCCTCCGAGAGGTGCCAGGAACCGGCGCCGTGATCCAAGATCAGCATCTGCTACTGCATCTTTGATCACCGGAGCTGGAATGATGCACGGGGTTGCGCGTGTCCCTGCGTGTTACTTACAATCAGTAAGCAGAATTTTGAATGGTATTTTACATGCTATATTAAACCATGACTCGCCCCAGGTGAACGGCTCCCAAATATGCACGTCGCCGATAGGTTCAGTGACTGCGTAAAGGCGTTGAGGTGTGTTGGAATAGAAGCTAGAGGTGAAGATGGTGTCGACATACTTTTCCAACTGCAGGAAGTCGTCGCGCAAGACTGTCTATTCCTTGTCATATGGGCATCTCATAAATGTGATTGCCTTGTCGAACACCGCTAAGAGGTCGTACTCGCAATGCTGCCACCCCTACCACGGTCTATGTGAGAGTTGTACCTTCAAGAGCACAAGTTCTGCCATGTTGAACCTGTAAGCAAACTCGGAGCTGGGCGGCAGCAACCCGTTGTTGAATACAGTAATGCCGACACCCTCCAATGATGGCAGTGTAAATCTCAACGATTTATAGGCATTTTTAAGAAACCAAGTAGTCCCGCCCTGGTTAAAAGGACTAGCCACTCGCCGTTGCCACCCACCCAATTCTAGTCATCTCCAATTTCCATCTCGTCTTCGTCCCTGATATTCACTACTACTGATTGCGACCACTTATCCAGCAACATTAGTTTTGCATGAATATTCTGCAAAGTTTGTTATCAGTTGGTAGAACCATCCTAGCATGGATTCCATTAGAAATACAATTTGACAACTGGACCTTCATATTAAAGTAATATTTACGACTATATCCTCAGCTCTTGCCTAAATTGTGCTTGTGTCACTACAAAAATACCCAAAATATTAAGTATGAGCAAGGATTCTTCCAAACAAACTCCTGACGGTGATCATAAACAACTAGGGACATAATAGTCTTAAATCGTCTAATTTGTTTATTTTTAGAAAACAAAATATCACATAGCAGACATTCCATTGCAAATCCAAATTGACAACTCATCTATCACCTAAATTAAGAATGTATCACTGTGAAAATACCAGAATATCAAGTACGAGCAGAGCTTCCGTTGTACATAATAGTTTTAAATGGTTTAATTTGATCAGACCGCGCATGCACATAACACGTTTGACGGAAGGAACATATGATTCAGATGAAAGTTCAGCACATATGAATCAACGATATGACTGAATCAATAAGCAAGATAGAGGAACTTACGTGGTCGTCACGGTCATTTGGCCACTCGCTGGTATCGGGATAAAGAAGGCCTGGAGTGCCTGTGGCATCCCGCTAAAACCACTACTAGAAAATCGCTGTGTTTTTGTGCATTGCATCATCATGACCGCATGCTCATGTCATCATGCCACATTGCATTTGAGCATCATCATCATCATGCATGGTTTTGTCTAAAACTAATTTCAAAAACCTAAATAAGCCCCGTCTTTATTCAAATATAAATCCTGGGCTTCTCCGGATTATTTTGTTTCGTCTACCAACGGATTTCAAAAGGCCCATTTTAAGCAAATAAAATATTTATATTATTTTAGGGGGCAGCCGAACCGGGCCGAACCGACCCAGCCGGCCACCCCCAGTAAACAAAACAGAACAAAAACCAAACCCCAGACCCCTACCTACCCCACACCTGCCCAACTCCCGCCCACACCGACCACCACCCCTCCACCTCACCCCATCCAATCACAGCTCGCCACCTCACCCTGGCCACTCACAGCTCGCCACCTCACCAACCCCCTCCCTAATCTCCCTCCACCTCACACAACACACGCACACACCGCCTCCACCCTCCACTCGCGTGTGCACCCCCTGGTCCACCACCTGCCCATTCCCCCACCCCACCTGGGCGCGTTCCCCAACTCTCCCGACCAACTGACCCCCCCTGCTCGGCCCCCTGTGCTACCCCGCGTTCCCCCTCTCTCTCTCCTCTCGCGGCCCCATAGCCCAGCGACCAACCTCCCGCTCCCCAATCCAGCTCCCCTCGATCCCGCCCGCCGCCGCCTCCCTCGGTTCATCCGAGCTGCTCGCCTCCGAGCTCCCTTTTGGCCGCGACCTCCCCGCCTCCTCGCTGCTACAGCGAGCCGAGCTACAACTCCCCTCCTCGCCATCGCGCGTGCGCGACCTCGCTGGCCGGACCCTGCCGCCAGGCACCGACGCCTCCACCGGCGAGCCGCCTTCCGCCGGGCCTCGCCGCCTTGCTCCGGGGCCCTCTCGTCCCGGCACCGCCTCTCCTCGGCCTGCGCTCTCCTCCCGGCTTCTCCTGTGCCTGAGCCTCGCCACAGCGCCGGCCATCCTCCTCCCATCTTGCGCGGTGTCCAACCGTCTCTGCCGCCTCTCTCTCCCGAGCCCGAGCGCGCCTCTCTCCTCCCGACGCAGGCCCTCGCAGCGACCCCTCCACGCGCAAGCGCCGCTGCCCCGAGCTTGTTTGCCCGTAGCCACCCGAGCATCCATCCAAGCTCCACCACCGCTGTGGCTCGTCAGCCTCGCGTCAGACGACCTCCGCACCTGCGCCCTCCCGGTGCTGCCCCTCTTTGTCCGCGGGCCCGCGGGCACCCTGTCGCCTCGAGCCGAGCCTACGAGCACTCATTGTGAGGTGCTAGTCCCTATTGACCTCGCTTTGTGCTTGTGATGTTGTAGGGAACCGGCTGTTTTGTCTCCCTGGCTTAGTGCCTCACGGGCATCTAGTACGTTTCCAATTGGTGACATTCTTGTCTCGGCCAATCTGTTGATGTGGTGATGTTGATGAGTTTTTGTCATCGAGGACCAAGCGACCCGAGTCTGACACCAAGATCTCCGCCACGAAACGACAAGGCCTTTGGGGTGGAACTGACAAGATCTACTGCCCGGACGCCATGACCTTCATGGATCCGATGCCCGAGAACCCGAAGGCCCCCAAGGATCCGAAGACCGATTCCATCGACCCCCTCGACGAACCCCAAGTTCGCTGAACCCCCTAATGTGTGACCCCTTTTCCGAGACCTCTATTTTTATAATAAATAACATACACTTGTTGCATATTAAATTGTTCATACTTGCATGCATATTGTGGGTGTTTGGAGCTAATTCGAAAATTCACCTAAATTAAATATGGAGACCATATGCGGGCTTTTCTAGTCTTATATTGCCTCCATTTAAATTTGTGTAGCGAACCGATGCCATGTTTTGCCTTGTTAATACAACAGTTAAATTGTGGGGGTTCTAAATAACTTGAACCGTGTAATTAATTATCGGGACCCTGGTTCCGCTTAATATTGCCTAATTGCACCGCATCTGTGCCATGCCATGCATCATATCATAAGCATGCCGGATCTTCTGTCGTAGTATTAAATATTGCATCTGGTGTTTCTTCTAGTGTTTGCTTCTTCGCGGATTAGGCCGATGAGTTGATGCGAGTATCGGCAAGTTCTTCGGATAATGTATCTTCGACAGTGTTTCCCAGGCGAGCATTCTCCCCTTTCTACCTATTTTGCATTTATAGTCTTTATTTCCTCCTATTGATCTATTGCTATCCGTGTCGCGATGCTTTAGTTTCCGTGCACCAGTTATATCCCGTGCAGCCTCTATATTGCCATGGACACCTCCTAATACCTGTTGTTTGGTAGATAGCTGGCCTTGCGAGTCGTAGTTGCTTGCTCATATGCGATCTTGTGTTGTCGAGTACCACAGTTGTTGGAATGTTGGCAGACGTTTATGGTGGAGATGATCATGTCTTTAATTACAACTATTAAATTGCTATGATAACTAATGAAAGTGGCACCGTGGGCAATTATATGTTATTTAGTTTTTCATGCCCACTTGTGTCCCGTAGGACCCGAGTACTTGATACCTGTTCCTTGACTATTCGCACTATCCACATCCGGGAGAGTCTATGAATCCCCCTTAGCCAGAGCTTGATTCATTTATTATTTCTTGGGACCACAAACTAGTTTGGGGTTTTATTTACTATGCTGTACTTATGCCATGTTTTACTGCTTTATTTACGATTGTGCGTGGAGCACCTGTACTGTTTTGGAATGCGGAGTGTTTTCGCGGTATCGACAAGCCCAATCACATTTTCGGGTCCCGATCGTTTCTGACCATTGACGCAAACCACAGGTCCATCTCGAGCCGCCAACCGTTCTGCGGGTAGCTTAGTGGGGTGGCCCCCTGAAATAATTTATGAATCGTGTGATTGCTTTGTCATGAAAGCCTCGTTGGGTTTTGAGTTGGTTTTTCCGAGGTTGATCGTGTGTGTGTTGCTATTTGTGCACCCCTGCAGGGTAAATCTTTCTGAAAGCCGTGTCCGCGGTTATGGACGACTTGGAGCACAGTATCTCGATCATAGACAAGCATAACTAAAGTAGTGCTATAAATTTGACTTAATATGTGACTAGTAATCAGCTTCACTACAATGGAATGGATAATAAAAGTGCCAACAACTGGTGGAACTAGGGTGTATCGTGTCATGTTATACCTGCATAGTAAGTATCGCAACTCCAATGGATTGAAATAAAAGTGCCAACAACTATTGGGTTTTGGGATTCCTCAGGGCAATTATATCTGACTAGTAAATGTTCCAACTACCACAGAATGGTAATTAAAACTGCCCACTACTTTTGCTTCAGGATGACTCATGATATCTATATCTGACTAGTAAGTGTTGCAACTATAATGGAATGAATAAAACTACCAACTGTGTGAGTTCCTTGGTTTGACTTCCTCGTTTGGTCTCAAGGGGGGGGGGGGAATACCAGGACGGGTATGATTGGTGTTAGTATCAGGTTGGATCCGAATAGGTCTCTCTTATCCCTCTCTAATAGCCGACAGATGAATCGAGTCTCTATAGGTTGTTTAGTGCATGCTTCGCTGCCGCTTCAGTCCACCATACCTATGTAGGCGAGAGCCGCCGAATTCTAGCCTCGCCGTGTACTGGCCTCAGTACTGACGTTCCTCTTTTTCCTTTGCCCTTGGTCGGCACCCCTTTTGTTTTAGCAGGTTTGAGATCGACGTCGTTAGCAAGGTTACCCTTCTGGCTTGGCCTGGGCAGGGTTATGGACGCCATTGGTTATTCTTCAGGGCTCTTAGCCCCATTTGCATCTTGTCCGTACTCGGACGCTGTAGTGATTTCAAGGTGATTTGGATCTTTGTACTGTATATCGGTATTCTTGACTCCTGGAGTCGTGTTGTATATATATCTGTTCTGTGGGTCCCATCAAGGACTATTGTGTAATGGTATTACTTTGTTTTCCACCCGCACGAAAGTGCCTGGTGGGAGTCCTTGAATCGTTTCTATGCGGGTTTGGCGGAAAAGGGCTAAAACTTGCTTAGGGCCGATTCGAGGGTGTTACAGTGCCAAACGGGAGTTTGTCCATTTCCCGGATCGGGACCCGGTAACCAGGGACACAACAAGCGGCGCGACTAGCGGAGATGATGTCCAACCCCATGGCGATCCTGTGCACGTTCGTAATGCTGAGGTTATGCCATCCCTAATCCCCAAAGTGGCGGTCACCATGGCCAACCCTGTCGTCATTGTTTGCCTTACGCTTCAGCCTGCTGCTACCCCAAGCTCTACCCATAGCGGCAAATGGAGTCTGGAATCCGACAGATTAATGGAGGCGGTGTGATCAGGAGGTGGATGGATCCAGGAGGGGATGGAATCAGGGAGGAGGGTAGTTGTTCAAGTAGGGAGTGAGCCAGTGAGGAACCGCCGTTGTTGGTTCTCATCCGCGTGGAAGACATGGAAGGGGGCGTAATTATTGAGGGTGCACACGAGAACCGTCTAGAGGAAGTGAACAAATTAATCGTAAGAGGAAAAAAGTAGGGTCCCACCTGTCAGTGAGTGAAGGTCGGCACGCGCAAACGTGGCTATGTTTGACTTGGATCATGCATGGCAGACCTTGATTCCACTGCATGCAAGTGCCGCAAAACCAATTTCAGGCAGCGCTAGTGTCGACGTGTAAATCTGTCGTTTTTCTCCACCTCCACCCTACTATGAACGGTCGTCCACCATTCTAGATATTATGAAGGGCGGTTGCAATTTTGCAGTAAGTAGTTTAACTTCTCCTCTCCTTTCCTCCTCCATGGCCTCATCGTCTTCCTCCTCCATGGCCTCATCCATTTCCTCCACCACAGAATCACCCTCTTCCTCTGTGTCCTTTCCCTCTCTTCCTATAGTCATCGACTGGCCGGATGTTCAAAATGACGACATGAAAGCGACTACATACTTCGACATAGAAGTCCATGGCGGGAAGAAGATCAATATCGTCTACACCACTGACCCTCAGACGGTGAAGTGCACTCTAACCAATTACGAGGATTGTATGCGGTTCGAAGAAAGAATGTTTGTTGTTCTTGACCTCGAGTACAACCGCGATCAGTGCAGGATTGCCATGGTGCAACTCGCCATGAAGAGGCATGTCCTCGTATACCAGCCTTTTTGCGAGAAGGGGGCTGATGGGAACAGGTACACGCTGATGTATTTTTGTCCCTGAACCGTCTGTTTGCAAAAGTTCTTGCTATATTATTTGTCTGAATTCATTTTCATGCAGGTGGGGCGAAAGGATTAGGTCGATCTTTCATGACTTTCTTGTGAACCACCAGATAACATTTACTAGTGTTGACATCAAAAATGACACTCGCCTTCTTGAAAGCCCGACTGTCGGAATTAGCATCCCAACGGAGTACAGAGTGGACATCCAGGATATTTACTGGATCTTAGGGGCAAAGGGCAGCAGGACTAGGATGGCTAATCTTGCCACCGAACTCATCAACCCGTGGTACGCTGACATGAAGGACAAATTACCAAAATGTGGGTGGAGGCGTTTAGGGCACGATTTCTGATTGGATAAGCCACTTTCTGAACCTAACCTGAAGTACGTTGCAATTAACGGGTATGTCAGCCACGAGCTGTACCGCCAGATTGTACCGCCAGAGTGTATAGAAATCTACAAGTCGGGGCAAGCGACCGAAGACATCCTGGGATCGGTCACCTTCTCCGCCAATCATTCCATCAGGCTGGGATGTCCCGTTTTAGTGCATGATTGTTGTGTTTGTATGGGGCTTGTTATGTTTATAAAAACATGTTATTTCAGAATTACTATGTATGATAGCTATGTGTGAGCAATTCCGAACTACTGTGTATTACCTTTTTGAACTATAATATGGGTTTGTTTATGATTGTATCCTTCGTTATAATAAAAATTATGTCCGTACCACTATAGCCAAGCACGATGTGTCGAGTTTGATAGCATCTTATATTATGAATGTGTCCTTAGATTGTGCCCTTTTATGTATAACAACATCCGATCTTGTGGATCCCACCACAATCTCAGGTAGCTATATTCAGAAGTAAACCCAAGAGCTGCACGGTAGTTCTGGATTCTGCTGCATGCAAAGGGCACAGACATAATTTGTAAGTATAAACGTTGAACATATAAAAAGGGGAAATGTAATTCATACAAGTTAACTACCTAATAGCACAGGGATCATATGAGCTCCCTTCTGACACACAAAATGCTTATAATATGCAGGCGAGATAAACTAGGGACAAAATGTGAAACTACTAGCAGTAAATAGCACACTCACTCATCTGTCAGATCCTATTGAGCATCTCATAGCAGACATACGCGTCCCTAACCGCGTACCGGATAGCATCGTAATCCAGGTACCTCCACTCCCATCGCTCGTGCAGGTGGTTTGGGAACTCAACCTTCATACTGGTGTACTCGTGGTCGATGATTCAGCAGCGATTCTAGCCATGCCGGCTTTCCTCATATCGTCATCTGAGTACCTCCACACACGCTGGAGATCGGCGTGATTGATGACATGAACAAGTAGATCCCTCTCTAGCTTTAGAGTGTCGTTCTTGGTGTCAACGCTGGCGAAGTAGATCTACATTTGGCCCTGCATACCCATTTTTGCCTTGCATACGTGGTATATGTAGCACCCCGGGTAAAACCACTACTAGAAAATCGCTTGTTTTTGTTTTGTGCATCATCATGGTATCATGCTTATGTCATCATGTCACATTGCATTTGAGCATCATATTAAACCTTGTATTTGTTTTTACTAAATTGCATTTGGTTTTTGATATATGTCAAATGCCCAAGTTGAGTTGAGGACATATCTCTTTATTTCCATTTCTATCTCTAACATGTTGACAATATCATCATCATCTCTCTCCTATATATGTGGGCTTTTTGGATCTACTTGCATTTTTATTCGTCGCCCATATATTCATCTCATGTTACCCACCTTAATATTTATTTGCATTTTGTTCTACCGTTCCTCTTTGTTCTCTTGATCCCCTTTTTCTTTTCCTGATCACTCCCTCCTCTTGGAGTTCCCTCTTTTCCAGGTATCTCCTTTTGTTTCATGGGGGTGTATACTTATACCCATATTTAAACCTCTCTTAATCCTTTCACCAAAACCCTTCCCCTTTGTCTATACCTTTCTTTTAATCCTTACAAAAACCCTAGCTTTCTATCCTAGTCTCTTTCTTCTTATCGGGAACCCAAAACCCCTTCTCTATCAAAATAAAAGTCTAATCAAACTATGTCCGGTCCTCCTCTCTAGTTATTCCTAGCTAACCATCTGTGGCACTGAATCACCTCCTCCTCACCTGTCTCTATCCTAACTGGAGCCTTTCTGCTCCTGTGCCGTCCGATCGGGCCACCCTCCCTCTCAGCGACCTGGTGTAGTGCACCTTCCCCTCTGGTCCGATTGCACCCAGGTACCGCACCAGCACACCCATGCGCGCCTCTCTCCTATCTTGTTTATCTTTTTTCTGTAGCCAGCACATTGCACGTGATCATTCCAGCAGGGCCTCACGCCGAACTCGTGCACGCGTTGGCCTCGACTTTTCCTGCTGGCATAACACAGAGGCAGAGGCTACAGCATCCCCAACCACCACCATCCAGATCAGCCAGATCGAGATCCATCCTCATCCTCTCTCCTCCATCTTCCTCTCCAGCAAGCCAACATCACCACGCCACCATGTCATCATTCCCTGCACCCTCCATTCTCATTGATCCGTCGTTGTTCAAGCTAAGGGACCATGACATGGAGTTCCTCCTGATGTTGCTGAACCTGCTCGACCATGCTCGACCACCTAGACACGAAGTACCCGCAGGAGCTCGACGTCGGTGCCATGAACACCGTCAGCCGCACGCCGGCCACCGTCTTCTTCATGCCCTTGCCACATGCTCGTCCTAGATCGGCTAAACCACGAGCACGAGGTGAATATCCATCTCTTCGACTGCACCTTCTCTCTTCCTATCTCAACCTGGACCACCTCATGTCCCTGCCGCACGCTCTCCTGGCCGCCACAGTTCACCGCCGCTCACCATCTTTGCCGACCTCGACGACCTCCACCATCATGGCCACTAGCCACGCCACGATGTCGCCTACTCCCTGTGTCACGCCTCCGTCAACATCAGCCACCGAAGCCGCCTCGCCGTCGATGTCCGCGTCACTTGCCGCAGACTGCTGTCAGCACTCGCGTGTTCTCCACTCTGTTCCTGCATGTCTCCAGCTTGCTCTAGTTCCTCTCCCACACATATATTCATGTCCATCTACTCACAGTACATCCAGCTTCCTGCAGCATCTAATTGTTCTCGATTTTGTGCTCCAAGCTGCTCGAAATCATCATCTGAAGTTTGGCGCATTCCACTGTCAACGCGCCGTCTCTGCTGTCAGTGTGTGCATAAGCCACAGTTTCAGTAGGCAATCTGCAACAAATTCTGGTCTAAAGGCTGTGTGCCCAATGTCATTCAACAATCGCACCTCAATGTGTTGTTTTCAGGTTCCAAACACGAGTAGAGGATCTCGGGATCAAGTCCCAGTTCACGGGTAATATTTTAATATTTTTGCCAAATCTCTCTGTCGCTTGAGTTCAGAATAAGACTCGTGTTTCTTCAGTTTTGTCGTAAACCATCCGTAGCCCAGGTTCACTTCAAAACTGGAGGATTCCCTCTAAAGTCGTCAACACTAATCTATTGTGTTGGCTCCAGCTCTTATCTGTTGTGAAGAGGGCTCAAGATCAAATCCCGTTTCTCCTGATATATTTTTTGGTTCCCTGAGTTTCCTTTCTGTCATGTTCCTTTTATTTTGCAATCTGTCTTTATTTTTACCTCCTAATCAATAGCTCTTCTGAAAGTAAGTTAGATATGAATCTTCATAAAAAAATGCACCGCAACTATATATGCCATCCATGCTTACTTTTGCATCATGTATCATGTCATCTAGTGTTAGTTTTGAATATCATATATTAAGTAACACGTGGATTAATTGGGAAATGTTTCTACTCTCTCCAATCCAAATTTTCAGATGTATCTAGACATGTTTTAGTGCCACATACATCCGAATCTAGACAAATCTACGAACATTAATTTGGATCAGAGGGAGTAAGAATTTTCCCCCTTTATTTAAAATGGTGTAGTTCACCCATGCCTTCTTTTGTATGCTAAATACCGTTTAATTTTGATGGCTACAAAAATAACTTGAACCTAATATTAACTGTCGGGACCCGGTTCCGCTTAATATTGCCTAGTTGCATCGCATATATGTCATGTCATAACATGCATCATGCCCGATCTTCTGCCATAATATTAAATAGTGTATCCGATGTTTCTTTTAGTGCTTTGCTTCTTCGTAGGTTAGGGCGTTGAGTTGAAGCGAGGCTCGACAAGTTCTTCGGATAATGTATCTTCAGCAGTGTTTCCTAGGCGAGCATTCTCTCCCGTTCTACCTATTTTGCATTTATAGTCTTTACTTCCTCCTATTGATCTATTGCTATCCGTATTGCGCTGCTTTAGTTTCTGTGCACCATTTATATCCCCTGCAGCCTATATTGGCTTGGACACCTCCTATTACCTGTTGTTTTATAGTCGGCCTTGTGACTCGTAGTTGCTTGCTCAAGTGCTGCTTCGCGTCGTCGATGTTCCACCGTTGTTGGGAGGTTGGCACATGCTTAATGGTGAAGATGATTATGGCTTTAATTACAACTTGATATTAAAATGCTGGGAATAGATATAACTAATGTAGAGGCATCGGTGGGAAATAGCTAATATTTGGTTCTTCCACGCTCACTTGTGTCCCGTAGGGCTCAAGTACTTGATACCTGTTCCTTGACTATTCGCACTATCCACATACGGGAGACCCTATGGATCCCCCTTTTCTGAGCTTGATTCACACTTTATTTTTTGGGGCCACAAACTAGTTTGGGGCTTTATTACTATCCTGTAATTATGCCATGCTTTACTGCTTTATTTACGATTGTGCGTGGAGCACCTGTACTGTTTTGGACCGCGGCACGATTTTGCGGTATCGACAAGGCCAATCACGCTTTCGGGTTCCCAGTCGTTTACAGCCGTTCTCGCAAACCCTGGGTCCATCTCAGAGCCGGACAACTTCATTGCGGGTAGCTTAGTGGGGTGGCCTCCTGAAATATTTTATGAATCCTGTGAATGCATTGTCGTGAGGCCTCGTTGCTTTTTATTTGGTTTTTCCCGAGGTTGATCGTGTGTGTGTGTTGCTATTTGTGCACCCCTGCAGGGTAAATCTTTCTGAAGGCCGTGTTCGCGGTTATGGACAACTTGGAGCATAATATCTTGATTATAGATAACTATAACTAAAGTAGTGCTATAAATTGGACTTTGACATGTCTAGTAATCGGTTCCTACAACGGAATGAGTAAGTAAAAATGTCAACAACTACTGGATTTGGGATGTCTTATGCTAATCGTATCTGAATAGTAAGTATTACAACTATAATGGAATGGTTAACTAAAACTGCCCACTGTGCTTATGATATCAGGATGGCTCATGCTATCTATATCTGACTAGTAAGTGCTGCAACTATAACAGAATGAATAAAACTGCCAACGGTGTGAGTTCCTCGGTTTGACTTCCTCGTTTGGTTTCAAGGGGGAAATACCAGGAATGGTATGATTGGTGTTAGTATCAGGTTGGTTCCGAATAGGTCTTTCTTATCCCTCTTTGATAGCCGACAGATGTATCGAGTCTCTATAGGTTGTTTAGTGCATGCTTCGCTGCCGCTTCAGTCCACCATACCTATGTAGGCGAGAGCTGCCGAATTCTAGACTCGCCATGTATTGGCCTCAGTACTGACCGCTCCCTTTTTCTTTTGCCCTTTGTCAGCCCCCTCTTTTGTTTTGGCAGGTTTGAGGTCAACATCGTTAGCAGGGTTACCCTTCCTGCTTGTCCTGTGCAGGGTTATGGACGCCATTGGTTATTCTTCAGGGCTCTTAGCTCAATTTGCTTCTTATCCGTACTCAGATGATGTATCGCTTTCAGGATGATTGGATCTTTGTACTGTATATCTGTATTCTTGACTCGTGGAGTCGTTGTTGTATATATATGTTCTATGGGTTCCATCATGGACTATTGTGTAATGGCATTACTTTGTTTTCCACCCACACGCAAGTGCCTGGTGGGCGTCCTTGCGTCGTTTCTATGCGGGATTGGCGGGAAGCGCTAAAATTTGCATAGGTCCGATTTGAGGGTGTTATAGTATAGGAGGCGGTGGTTGCTCATGGATAGCTGCAAAAGCACCGCTCTCTTCCTATCGCCCGTATACTCCAGGTCTAGGCAGACAATGTTGTACTTGTCCATCGCCTCCTGTAGCCACTACTCGTACATTGCGATGACCTTGGCCACCTTCGCTGACGCATTGGTGTGGATGACCGTCAACTTGGTGGTCCCATGAGAGGTGACGGTGTACTCGTCGGTAAAGTCGCTACCGTCGCCGAACACACCGTACTCTACGTCCATGGCAGTAGCTAATGTGGTGGCGGTGGCCTAGCGTCGGTAGCAGTGGCTAGGACTGGGCGTGGTGGTGGAGAGATCTGTTGCGGTGGTATGGCGTGGCGGTGGCTGCGGCGGCGTTGTTGGTTCTTGCGGTGGTTGCGTCGGTGACAGAAGGAGTTGGGAATTTTTGCACAGTGCTGTGCTGTGGGGACGGCAGGCGATGCGTAAAAGGGGGTGCGTGTCGTGTTGGGGGGATTCCCCCGGGTAGGGTAACGCCGGGGTATAAAGGCCGAGTTAGCCGAGGTACGACGCGGTCAAAGCAAGTGCTAGCCGGGTCACCTCAAGGCAGGCCGACCTACGGAGTAACCCGACCCGTGGAGCATCACCCTAGCCTTAGCCCGGCCGGCATAAAATATATGCCGACCACGTTTGTCTGTCTATTGTGCAGGTACCCTCATAGCCGGGTTAGCCACATGCTAGCCGGACTATCATATGGCTTCTGAGAGAAGGAAGGAATCTCCCGCTGGTCAAAAGGTGGCTTTGTTAGCTGTAGCGTGAGCAAAGCAAAGCAAAGAGGAGGACCAGCGGGTCAGGAGCGACCAAGATGACGCGGGCAATGTCGGCTGATGCAGCCCATGTCTGGTGACGCTTACAGGCAAGGATTACATTGTGAGTTACGTCCAAAGCCCGGACGAGCCGTTAAAGGGAATAAAGAAGCATCTAGCTTTAACCAAGGGGAATATTCGGAGAATATGCTGCCACGTGTGCCCTAACTTTGTAACCCAGGCTCCCCTATATAAGGAGCACCGGGGCCTCCATAGAGGGGGATCGATCATTTTTTCTGTCTAAGTTAGAGCTCTGGAGCTAGGTTGTGGGGAGTAAGAGACATAGTCTCCTTCTCACAAACATCTCGAGGAGCACTTGTATTCACCATTGATAGAGGAAATACAAGAACATATGTGCGTGAAATCACCACGTTTTCCCTCCCTGGATTCCCCTAGCACATATTGGCCCCATCTTTAGCCTATCCATGACATCTGTCGTGGCACCACCATGACAGTTGGCACCCACCGTGGGGCTAGCGGTGCTAGCAGGGGTGAAAATCTGGACGGGAAGCATCCCCAACATTGGCGAGCATGTCGTCTCCGGCCTGGTTCAGCGCTTTGGTGCGCTGGACTACGTCAGCGAGAACGCAGGGAGCTTCGGCAGGCGTCCCCGTCCGTGCAATGGCGTCTTCATCAAACTTGGTGCGCACAAGATCTACGTCGGCGTGGACGAGTCCTGCGTTCATCCGTGGCACATCATCGAGGGAGGCAAACCACCTCTCAGCGCAGCTTGTGGTGTGCGTATCACTCGCCCCACTAGAAGCGTTGAAGTCTTGATGACCGCGCCAGACGCAGGAGAAAGCAAGGGCCCGGCGCCAGAGCCGAAAGTCATGCCAAAACAAGCAAGGTCTAGGTTTCCACCACTAGAGAGGCCAGAGAATATACTCCAGCAAGCAGTAGATAGCCTAGCAACGCCAATAGCTCCTGTGGTAGACACGGCTCAGGCGCAAGCTGAGTTGGAGGAAACTAGGCAGAAAATGTTAGCCGGTGCAAAGAAACTAGCAGAGCTACAACAGTCCCTGAACATTACTTTGAGAGAATATGCGAAGGAAAACCGCATAGATGGGGTAAAAATCCGAGGTAGGAACCTGGTTACTGAGTTTGACAAGGAATACGAGCCTAGGCCAGGTCAAACAGCCACGATAGTAATAGGAGGGCTGGAGAGGTACAGTACCCCGGCAAAGAACCTCAAGGTAGCAAATGTGGTTGCGTCCAAGTTAGAGAGTCTAACTAGAGAGGCCCGGAAAAGGCAACAAGAGAGGGTGAACCACTTGCTGAGGGTCGCTTGCCAGCAAAATGAAGAAATAAACAAAGCAAACCCGACGCCACCAGGAGCATCGCACGTGGTTCATTCGGCTAGAAATAACCTGGCCAAATCCGGCGAAGCCGCGTCGTCTCCGAGTCACAATCCCAGGAGAGAGGGGGTGGTAAACTCCGGGAGAAGAGACAAGCAGATGGTCTCCTACGACCCGGTGAGAGCTGGAAAAGGGAAAGCAGTGCAAGTAGATGAAGATTGATACGTCCAAAATGTATCTACTTTCTCAAACACTTTTGCTATTGTTTCTCCTCTAAACTTGTGTGATTTGGATACAACTAACACGGACTGACGCTGTTTTCAGCAAAATTATCTTGGTGTCTAGTTTTTGTGCAGAAAATCAACTATCAAGAAAAATCCCAGAAAATATGCCAAAAATCCTATTTCACCAGAAGATTCACAGAGCCAGAAAAAGAGACGAAGGAGGGCCACGAGGGGCCCACACCACCTGGCTGCGCGGGCCAGGCCAGGCCACGCGGGCCAGGCCAGGCCGCACCTGGGGGTGGTGCGGCCGCCTCGGTCACCCCCTCGGCCTCCCTCTTCGCCTATAAGTTGCCTCTTGACCTAAAAACCAAGGGGGGTTCGACATTTTTCCAGAGAGAGTTCCGCTACACCGCCACCACCAGACTTCACAAATTAGAACCAGAAACTCCGTTCTAGCACCCTGCCGGGACGGGGAATTGGAGGAGATCATCGCCGTCATCATCACCATCGCTTCTCTATCAACCATGCATGATTCCCCCATCCATGAGTGAGTAATCCCCAGTTGTAGGCTATAGGGATGGTAGGGATTGGATGAGACCGTTCATGTAATGGCATCAAATTGTTAGGGCATGGTGCCTAGTATCTATTATTAGTGCTTTTTGACTTTGTTGTAACTTGTTATGCTTAATGCTTGTCACTAGGGCCCGAGTGCCATGATTTCAGATCTGAACATGTTATTGATTCATGATGATAGTATTGTTTGTGATCTTACCTGCAAGTTGTATACACATATTATTGTCTGGAACCAAAGGCCCCGAAGTGACAATAATCGGGATAGCCAAAGGGGATGGATTTGATGTGAGGATCACATGTGTTCATGGAGTGTTAATGCTTTGCTCCGGTGCTCTATTAAAAGGAGCACCTTAATTGCGAGTAGTTCCCTTGAGGCCCCGCTACAAACGGGCTGGCAGGACAAAAGATATTGTGCAAGTTCTCATTGCGAGCACATATGACTATATATGGAACACATGCCTATGATTATTTAGTACTTGGATGCTTTATCTTATTTATATGCAAATGCCCTACGTCTTGATTGCTATATGAATTGTCTTGTCCATGCAACACCCGTCCATCCATCCCTATGCCTACCGTGCTTTAATCCTACTGTTTACTACAATTATTACTACTATCTTTACTTTTACTACTGCTATTACTTTGCTATTGCTACTACAAAACTGTTGCTACTGATAAACTGCTGTGAGCAAGATTGTTCCAGGTGCAGCTGAATTAACAACTCAGTTGTTAAGGCTTATAAATATTCTTTGGCTCCCCTTGTGTCGAATCAATAAATTGGGTTTCACTTCCCTCGAAAATGCTACGATACACCCCCTATACTTGTGGGTCATCAAGACTATTTTCTGGCGCCGTTGCCGGGGAGCATAGCTCTATTTATCTAGTTCACCTAGGATCACTATTGTTCGCTGCCATCCATTCATCATGGGTAAGTATCGTGATGGAAAACTTCCTATATTTCCATCCACTACAAGGAGAGGAACAGTTCTGAACACCTTTGTTGCTCTTGATTCACCATCTGTTATGAGTAAGCTCCTTACACCACCACATACACATGCTACACATACTGCTAAATCTGAAACTTCTGATACTTATGATGCTTCTACTGTGCTTGATAAGAGTGGTTCATTAGGTCCTTTCCTAGATGCTACGATTGCTAGATCTATATCTAGAAATACCAAAACTCCTAATGAAGATACTACTACACCTGTCAGTTCACCTAAGTCTAGAGAGAGCTATGATATTGAAGACGGATATATGGAAATGACTGATGAATTTATTAAAGAATGCCAAAACACTCATGGTAGGAGTGCTATTAAGAGTCTTCTTGAGAAACATACAGTTAAACCCAAATTAGCCCCTAATGATAAGTTTGCTACATCTCCATAAAAATTAAAGATAAGGATTATGATTTCTCTCTTGATTTATCTTACATAACTATTGTTGAGGAAGAACCTTTTTGTGGGACTAAGAATGAAAGTGCGGTAGCACATATGACTGAGATTTCTACCATGAGTGGCTTATTTTCTGATGATATTAAGATGCACACCTACTTTGTTGCTAAAATTTTCCCTTTTTCACTGAAAGGAGAAGTTAAAACTTGGTTTAATAATTTACCTCCTAGATCTATTGATAGCCCTGATTGCTTGATTAGTACCTTCCTTCAGAAATATTTCCCTCCTAGTGATAGACATGCCATTTTGTAGGAACTTTTTGATTTTAAACAGGGAGAAAAAGAGATATTGCCTGAATCATGGCAAGGTTTTGCGCTTTGGTTCATGCACAAGCTGGATGTCCATTACCTAAAAATGAGCTTCTTGATATATATTATAATGGACTAACTGAATAATCTAGGACATACCTGGATAGTTGTGTTGATTGTGTTTTCAGGAATAGAACTCCCAAGGAAGCTGAGGAATTAATGTCTAAAATAAGCAAGAATTATGTAGACTGGACTTCAATTGAGCCAACTACACCTGAGTTAACTATGCCTAAGCCAACACCAACACCAAAGAAGAGGGGAGTTATTGAACTAAATGTTGAAGTGATGAAGGAAGCTAAGAAATGTCTTAAGGAGAAGGGTATTAAAGCTGAAAACGTGAAGAATTTACCTCCTATATAAGAACTATGTAAGCCAATCTCCCACTCATCCACTATTGAGGTACACTCTCTCCAACATGTTGATGAAGGTGATATTCCTTATTCTAAACCTCCTGATCAATGCTTAGAAGAATTTGATATTTTTATTATTAAGCAGGATACTTTTAATAAAAGAGTGTGGAATCATCTGATGGAAAACTCCAGAGCTATTATTGAATTAAATGATATTGTAGAAAGAACCTCTAATGATGTTAAAATGCTTGTTAAAATTTCGAAATGGTTCAAACTCAAATTGATCAACTTATTAAGGTACGAAAAGATTTGCTAGTTAATTCTTATAAATAAAAACATGCTTATGAAATTAGAACTAGAAGTGGTGCTGCCACCTAGGATCCTCTATATCCTGAGGGGCATCCTAAAAGAATTGAGCAATATTCTCAACAAATTGAAAATAGTGGTACTTCTCCTAAGAAAAGGAAAAAAGAAACATAAAACTATTGTAGAATCCTCTAAAACTGCTAAAGATCCTAATAGTATATCTGTCTCTAATGCTGAAACTGGAAGTGGTAGTGAACAAAATGATGCTCCTGATAAAGAAAAAGTTGAAGAAGAACCTCAAAGACACACTAAAAATGCTAAATACACTAAGGAAGATTTTGTTGCTAAGAAACATGGTAGTGAAAGTGAGCCTTGGGTCCAAAAACCTATGCCTTTCCTTGATAAGAAACACAAGTCAAAGGAAGACGAACACTATAATAAGTTTTGTGAGTGGATGAAACCTTTATTTTTGCAAATACCTTTGACTGATGCTATTAAATTACCTCCTTATTCAAAGTATATGAAGGATATTGTCTCTAATAAAAGGAAGATCCCCAATGAGGAAATTTCTACTTTGCTTGCTAATTATTCCTTTAATGGAAAGGTCCCAAAGAAGCTTGGAGACCCAGGGATTCCAACTATTCCATGTTCTATTAAAAATAGCTATGTTAGAACTGCTTTGTGTGATTTGGGAGCAGGAGTTAGTGTTATGCATTTTTCTCTCTACAAGAGACTTCAATTGGAAAAACTAATACCAACTGATATATCTTTGCAAATGGCTGATAAATCTACTACTATTCCTATTGGTATATGTGAGGATGTACCTGTTCAAGTGGCTCATAATTGCTTGATATTAACTGACTTTGTTGTGCTTGAAATGTCTGAAGATGATAATATGTCTATTATTCTTGGGAGACCTTTTCTTAATACTGCAGGAGCTGTTGTTAATTGTAATCAAGGAAAGGTGCCTTTTAATGTTAATGACAAGGAGGATACTGTCTATTTCCCCAAGAATATTGATAGGACTTATGGTTTAAATTCAATTGAACATGTTGAGGGCATCCAATTTGGAGAAATATATTGTCCCATACCACGAGAAAAATATGAAACTATTATGATTGGGACCATTGCTATCAAGGTTGAGGTAACATAATCATTAGTGGAATACAAAGTTTTGTTTCATATAAAATTGTTTTGGTAACAAGACCTGATCAACCTTGTTAACAAAGGGATTTTAATGAGCAAAACAATGTTTTCACCATGATTATCTTTGCTTACTTTTAGTTTATCCATTTTAGTTTTTGCTTTCACTTAGTTTACCTTTCTGTTGTTAGTTGCTTGCATATTAGAGTGTCTTAGAACTTCTGAAGTCTTAGTTTTGTTTTGTTTTTGCATCATTCCAAAGTCATCTTTCTGTCAGAAATTCATTCATCAATACTTGAAAATTGCTCAAAAATAAAGTGTCTCGAAAATTTTCAGAAAATTCATATTAATTTTTACGTGAAAAAGGGGCAGAGAAGTGCCCGGAGTGACCCGGGGGGGGGGGGGACCAGGCAGGCACACCACCTGGTGGTGCGGCCACCCCAGGGTGCGCCTAGCCATGGTGTGGGCCACCCCTGGCCCTCCACTCACTCTCTCACTTGCCACTTCCTTCTCTCTCCCGAGAAAACATCAGTTCATTGCTCAAAATCACGTTCTTGCTGTTCTTGTCCACGATTTTTTGATCTCCTTGCTCAACCCATCTTTGCTGCTGAATTTTGGAGCATTTGTTCTCCGATATGTGACTCCTCCGCTTGTCCAAGTAGATTTGTGATTAGTGGATTATATCTTGAGTATTTTGCTGCTGTAGGTGACATGTTTTGTGAGCTTGTAAGCTTGTTCAATGCTTAGAAAAATTGTTTTGATGCATGTTTAGGCTTCTTACAAGCCCCTATGAGTAGTTCCCTTCATTATGTATTCACTTTGCAATCACTTGTATAATGGATGTTTAAATTTTAGAATATCAAAGATGAACAACCACACTTTTGGAGAAATATTTGAGAGGGACACACCCAGGAGGGCAAGGCCTTCAAGATCAGCCTCTAAGTTTAGGCCGTCATATAATGAAGATCTTATTGCACCACGCTTTGGCAATGAAGGATATGAGGGAGATGCTCACCCATCAACCTTCCCTTGTTTTACCTTTTTGCAAGCTGCATGGATTTCTCAAGATTTCCACAATTTGATTACTAATGCAGGATTGGAGCATTTTGTGCGAGACGAACCTACCGAATATGTGAAACTAACTATGTCTGTGGTGCAGGATTTCCGGTTTAGTTACTCCTTGCCTAACCCCATGGTCCACTACAAAATTTACAATGTAGCTGTCGATCTCCCTTTTGATGACTTTTGTGCAGCTATTAAAGTACCACAATGGGGTTGATGTGGAAGGATTAGGGAGCGACCTACACCACTCATGGACCTGTACGCGGAAATTTGCCAAGGGAGCAGCTTCTCAAAGGAGAGTGGTAAAATTCGTAATATTCATCTCCCGTCTATTTGATACTTTGCCTACTTTATTGCCAAGTGTCTTCTTGCTAGGAAAACTACTAATAAATTATCCTCATATGATCTAGCCTTCATCTCAGCTGCCTTAAAACGAGATAGGACTTATAATTTGGGTGCCTCGATAGCTTTCTGTCTTGCTGCTAACCGCGAGAAAGGTGGAATTTGTGGAGGCCTCATCGCCTCTCGTTTACTAGCTCTGCATGGTGTAGTGCCTCATCATTTAGACCTACAGTTTCCCATAGAGAGGCTTGACCTTAATTCCATGATACAACATAAATTTGTTTCTTCTTGGGCTAATTTGAGTGATTTATCTTATGAATTACCCTTCCTCGAGGCTGGTTGGAGAAGGAGTAAGTCCAAGCGTGTTATTGTTTTGCCTGCGCCTGTTTTGTTTAACCTTGATACCAGGTAAGGATGGTCACTCACCGAGGAAGAGCTCGATGCATATATGGGGGAGCTCTCCCAACAAGAGCAGGATACTAGAAGGGAGATTACAGATGATTCGGTCCAGCCCTCGAATGAGGTGGAGTCTTCGTATCAGCAGCCTACCTATGATTGGGGAGCTTCTTCTTCTACACAAGGGCCTAACTACGATCATTCCTATGATGACCCGCCAGCTTGGAGTTCCTACCCGCGTTGGGGTTGATACCCACTTAGGCCAAAAGCCTAAGCTTGAGGGGAGGTACACCGACATCACACTCATCTACATATCATGTTTAGTCGGTACTTTGTATATCCATGTTTCGTTCTCTTTTTTAGTTTTCGTTCTTTCTTTACTTTTGCTTTCTAAAACACAAAAAGACCAAAAATATTTTCGTTGTTTCTCTTTGGTTGCTTCTTTGTCTTTTTAGCCTTGGTTTGCTTCTTCCTTTTTGCTTTGTTTGGACTATTCAAAAACCCAATTTTTTTTTGCTTTGCTTGTTCCTCCTTTTTGCTCTTGCCTTTAAAAATCAAAAACACCAAAAATATTTTCTGTTCTTCTTTGGTTTTGTGAAGTTCGTTGTAGGGTTCAGCAGTCCTCAGTGGAGTTGGGTTTCATGTTATTATTCAAGCCACACAAGTGAAGGGCAATAATGAAGATTAATGACAACTTGAGGTGTGGTAAGAGGCTGGTAACGAACTCCATTTGTTTTCATTTTTGTACATATACTCATCATTGTAGGCATACTTAGTCTATTCATGTAAGGTGTATGTTATTTATGGATGCTTAGTAGTTCTTTCTTTCCTATGATTAGCTCCAACTTGATAATGGTTTGTAGCATGTCATATGAATGTTTGCTTTCATTGTTCTATTCATAACTTGGTATGACACTATGGTATCCTCCTCTGAATGTTTCACTTGAATTTACTTGGCACATGCTCACGCATGCATATGACTGAAACAATAATCAATTAAGCCTCGATGAATTATTTTGCCTCAGGGGTCCTGAATCACTTTCATGCCATGATTAGTCATGTTTTGTTGCAAGCATGATTATAACAGTTATTGCTCTCTCGTTTGTCGCTCCCTTGCTATTGCTAGCCTTCACTTGCACTAAGTATGAGCTCTACTCGTGTTTCCAACTCCCCAAAACAAATATTGCCAAAAGTCCACCATACCTACCTATTAGCATCATTTGCTTTTTTGTGCATATTCGGTATGCCTTGTTTTCTTCCGAATAAAATGTTTGCTTGTTAGTAGAGAAAGTTAGTTAGTAAAGCTCTCACAAACTTGATGGCACACTTTATTTCTTGCACTTAATAAACCTAAACCATTGTGACTGTCCATGAAAGTTATATTCTTGCAAATTATAGGGTAGGGATTAGCAGAATCGTGCTATCACGGGGAACGCTTTCAACACCTGCAAATATATACCCCGTTGATATCATGCTCTTTTGTTTACAGATGTCGTCGGTGTGAAATAAAAGGGGAGCTTGTAAGTCCATGGAGTTATGTATGTGTGTTAGAGAAACGCCTGGGCTGCTGGTCTAATCCATTCCTAATCCTGGTGAAAACCTGCAGTGTAACCATAATGAGCAATCTATGAAGCATTCTTCTTATAAAAAAGAGATGAGAAAAGAGGAAAGAGAGAAAAAAGAGCACCATTTTCCCATGGTAAATAAGAAGATTGCTGAGATGCTCATTGTCTGCTTGCCTTGTCATTTTGATATGGGGATTCTTCCGTATCATCGGTCAAGGGGTACCCCGTTGGCAGTTCTCTATGAACGCATGTATTTACTATGACAAGAACTTACCGGTAACTAAAGTTGACTAGCATGAGGAGCGGCCCTCGTACTCAAGGGACATGAGATTTCCAGTTATGATGCATCATATAACTCGTATTGGACCTCACTTTCACTTTAACCATTTAAAGATGCTTATGATCAGGGCAATGAGAGATCAAAGCTAATGAGTACCATACTTTCAGCATTTGGAATCCTTTCAAACTTTTCAAAACCCTTTTCATTTCCTTGTTGAGGCACCACCTATTCTATGAGCACTTTCTTGAGAGCATAGTTGCCATTCTTAGTGTAATATGCTTGTCTCAAAATTTGGATTAATTGTGTCATGACTTTGATGCTTGTATCTCTGATATCTTTACTTCTAGTCTTCACTTGAACTTCAGAGGTGCCTTGGCATTTATGTTTTCTCTACAATCAAAGGCAAGCGAGATACCACTCTATCATACCTTTTTATGAGCATTGCAATGTTGCTTATGTTTATGTTTCATGCTGCTTACTATTTTTGAGTTCGAATCTCTTCATAGCTTGCAATGACTATTGAGTAAACTTATTTGCACACTCCTTATTATGAATTGACCAAGTACTTGATCATATGCTGAGAATATATACATCTTATGAAGCAAATGTGTTCGTGAAAGTTTCTTTTATCGCACTCAGTTTTCAACTGAATTGCTTGAGGACAAGAAATAAGCTAAGCTTGGGGGGAGTTGATACGTCCAAAACGTATCTACTTTCCCGAACAATTTTGCTATTGTTTCTCCTCTAAACTTGTGTGATTTGGATACAACTAACACGAACTGACGCTGTTTTCAGCAGAATTACCTTGGTATCTAGTTTTTGTGCAAAAAATCAACTATCAGGAAAAATTCCCGAAAATATGCCAAAAATCCTATTTCACCAGAAGATTCACGGAGCCAGAAGACGAGATGGAGGAGGGCCACGAGGAGCCCACACCACCTGGCCATGCGGGCCAGGCCAGGCCACCCTGGGGGTGGTGCGTCTGCCTCGGTCACACCCTCGACCTCCCTCTTCGCCTATAAGTTGCCTCTTGACCTAAAAACCAAGGGGGGTTCGACGTTTTTCCAGAGAGAGTTCCGCTACGCCGCCACCACTAGATTTCATGAATCAGAACCAGAAACTCTGTTCTGGCACCCTGCCGGGATGGGGAATTGGAGGAGATCATCATCGTCATCATCATCACCATCGCTTCTCCATCAACCATCCATGATTCTCCCATCCAAGAGTGAGTAATCCCCCGCTGTAGGCTATGGGGATGGTAGGGATCGGATGTGATCGTTCATGTAATGGCATCAGATTGTTAGGGCATGGTGCCTAGTATCTATTATTAGTGCTTTTTGACTTTGTTACAACTTGTTACGCTTAATGCTTGTCACTAGGGCCTGAGTGCCATGATTTCAGATCTGAACATGTTATTGATTCATGATGATAGTATTGTTTGTGATCTTACCTGCAAGTTGTATACACATATTATTGTCCGGAACCAAAGGCCCCGAAGTGACAATAATCGGGATAACCGGAGGGGGTGGCTTTGATGTGAGGATCACATGTGTTCACGGAGTGTTAATACTTTGCTCCTGTGCTCTATTAAAGGAGCACCTTAATTGCCAGTAGTTCCCTTGAGGCCCCGCTGCAAACGGGCTGGCAGGACAAAAGATGTTGTGCAAGTTCTCATTTCAAGCACGCATGACTATATATGGAACACATGCCTATGATTATTTAGTACTTGGATGCTTTATCTTATTTATCTGCAAATGCCCTATGTCTTGATTGCTATATGAATTGTCTTGTCCATGCAACACCCGTCCATCCATCCCTATGCCTACCGCGCTTTAATCCTACTATTTACTGCAATTGTTACTACTATCTTTACTTTTACTACTACTATTACTTTGCTATTGCTACTACAAAACTGTTGCTACTGATAAACTGCTATGAGTAAGATTGTTTCCAGGTGCAGCTAAATTGACAACTCAGTTGTTAAGGCTTATAAATATTCTTTGGCTCCCCTTGTGTTGAATCAATAAATTGGGTTTCACTTCCCTCGAAAATACTGCGATACACCCCTATACTTGTGGGTCATCAAAGATTGTTACAGCACCAACCAAGGTGAAGCTGGCCGAGGTAACCGCGATCAAGGAAATGCCAGTCAAAGAAATGCTGCCAACGGCAATGCCGGACAGCATGATCCGGTGGGAACAGGACAAAATGTACCTCGGCAGCAGCAGTAGCGCGCACCTCGGCAGGAGACAAGTGCAGGTCAAGCAGCACAACAGCAGAATGCTTGTCCGAATCAGGAAACATTCAATGATGGTTATTCAGCGATGATCAATGAAGGATACCCTAGGCCAGAGCACCATATAATTGGGTTGAGGCTGGGAAGCAGAAACTTGCAGCCAGATGATGCGAGGCTGAAACTGGACATGGTCGGAGCTAATAGAGGTACTAGGTCCTCCAGGTCCAGCATGCTTTGGACCCGAGATCATGAAGGAAGAGCCAGTGCCAAACTTTCAGTTGGCCAGAGGAACAAGGACCTACGATGGTAGTACCAGACCAGAGGATTGGCTAATTGATTATGCAACGACGGTCAAGATTGCAACTGGAAATTTGAAATGGGCAGTGAGGTATGTACCTCAAATGTTGGAAGGACCAGCGAGAGTTTGGCTAAATAACTTGCCACTGGGAAGTGTTAACTGCTGGCTGGACTTTGAGGAGTTATTCGTTAGCAACTTCTCAAGCACTTACAAGAGGCCCAACAGGCCACAGACATTGGCGTTATGCTGGCAAAGACCGAATGAGCTAGACCAAGATTTCTTGACTCGGTGGTGCAACGTGCGAAACTCATGCGAGGGGGTAATTGAATCACAAGCAATTGCGTGGTTTACCCAGGGCCACATATATGGAAGTATGTTGTGACAAGGACTGCAACGAGATATGCCAACCACTTTGGCTGAGATGATCCGGATCGCAGATTCGTACGCTTTGGGAGATCCGACTCAACCCCGACTAATTTCAAGTGAGGCAAACGAGGAATATTACAACCGAGATGGCTCCGGGTCATCAAGGAGAAATGATTTCCGAGGAAAGAGAAGGGACAAGCGTCCGGATTACAGATATAACTCGCAGCAAGTGGAGGAGGTGGACCGAGATCAACCCAATGCCGGTGCCAGCGCCAAAACTGGGGCAAAAGCATGGTAAAAATGAAGGGAAGAAGCCTTGGACCCCGGAGCAGAAAAAGCAATGGTAAGAGCGAAAAGAACGACCAAGGTACATGTTTCAGTCTATGCTGGATCAACCTTGCAAGTTTCATACGCCAAGTCCAAATAGTCCGGTGAATCATACGACCCCGTAGTGTTAATGGATGAGGAAATTAGAACAGGGCAGTTCGGGGAATGCTCAGGCACCTCGGAATGAATCTCCTCGAAATGAGGCACCAGGGAAGCCATTACTGACAGGGGGAAATGGACAGCAACTAATGTTGCCTCCACCTCCACCGAGGTATGAAAATCAGGAAAGGAGGGATGCTGTGCATCAAGTGAATAACAACCAACAGCAAGACCAAGGTTACCACGCAAATGAGGGACGAAATGAATACAAGGAGCATCATCAAAGCTACCGTGTGTTTACCACGAAAGAAACTGATCGGAAAAGCTTGCAGCGCCGGCATATGGAGGTAAATGCGGTAATGCCAACAGTCGTAAGATATATGCCTTGGTCAGACTAGGAGATTACGTGGAGTATTAAGGATCACCCGAAGATCATGCCTAGTCCAGGGACCTACACACTGGTCCTGGATCCGACGTTCATTGGGCCGAATCTCAATGTGAGATTT
Organism: Avena insularis; assembly: GCA_023614405.1. Lineage (NCBI taxonomy): Eukaryota > Viridiplantae > Streptophyta > Magnoliopsida > Poales > Poaceae > Avena > Avena insularis. The sequence goes on along the minus strand of CM042696.1, from coordinate 281,194,732 downwards.
TCCAAAATGCTGATTCACAACGGCAGTAGCATCAATATCATGTACAAGGATACCATGCACAAGTTGGGAATATCAGAGAACATGCTACAAGCAACAAGAACCACATTTCACGGCATTGTGCCATGTATCTCCTGTGAGCCAATTGGCAAGGTCCGGATTGATGTGCTGTTCGGTACGAGAGATAATTGCCGGACTGAAAATTTGGAGTTCGAAGTGGTAAATCTGGAGAGTGCATATCACGTGTTACTCGGCAGGCCCGCGCTGAACAAGTTCATGGCAAGTAGTCACATCATCTACTTAAAGATGAAACTGCCCTGACCTAGGGGAGTGATAACCGTGCCAGGGGACTTCAGGTGTTCGATCGAGTGCGCCTCAGCCGGATCTAACTTAGCCGAGTCACTCGTGATAGCTCAGGAAAAAAGGAGGATACAGAAAGTGGCGGCATTGGCTCAATCCGCGCAGCAACAATGCCGGCCCTGACCAACCCGCATGGAAGCGTGTCATTCCAAGCAACCAAGGATACAAAGAAAGTGCCTATCGATGATTAGTTCCTAGAATGCACCGTAACCATTGGTGCCAGGTTAAGCAGCGAATAGGAAAGCGAGGTCATCAACTTCCTCCGTGAGAATCGGGACATTTTTTGCTTGGTCCACACAGGATCTGCAAGGTGTGCCGAGGGAGTTGGCCGAGCACTCTTTGAACGTAAGACCCGGTGCTAAGCCGGTGAAGCAGCCTCTCCAGCGTTTCACCGAGGACAGAAGAAAAGTCATTGGGTATGAGATAGCTAGGCTCCTTGCAGCCGGGTTTATCATGGAAGTACTCTATCTGGATTGGCTCTCTAACCCGGTGCTTGTGGAAAAGAAGAAGGATGATCTGAATGTGGCTGTGGTATGGCGCATGTGCATTGATTACACGAACCTGAATAAGGCGTGTCCTAAAGATCCATTCCCACTCCTATAATAGATCAAGTCATAGACTCAACTGCCGGATGTGAGCTATTGTCATTCATTGATGCGTATTCTGGTTTCCACCAGATACCCCTAAACTCGGATGATCAAATAAAGAATGTGTTTATTACCCCATACGGGGCTTATTGCTATCGCCCTATGCTGTTTGGATTACGTAATGCTGGAGCAACGTACCAGTGATGCATGCAAAAATGTTTACATGACCAAATAGGTCGAAACGTGCAAGTTTATGTGGATGATGTGGTGATAAAAACTAAGGAAAGCAATACGCTCCTTGATGACATCTAGCACACATTCGTGAACTTGAGACAATTCCGAATGAAGCTTAACCCGGAGAAATGCACTTTTGGTGTGCCTGCGGGAAAGTTGCTCGGTTTTCTAGTGTCTAGCCGAGGTATTGAAGCTAACTCGACGAAAATCCGGGCCATAGAGAGAATGGAATTGCCAAAATGTCTTAACGATCTGCAGAAGTTCACTGGTTGCCTGGCATCGTTAAGCCGCTTTGTGTGTCGGATGGGAGAGAAGGCCTTGCCCCTCTACCAGTTAATGAAAAAGGTAGACAAATTCACATGGACGCCACAAGCGGATAGCACATTTCGAGAATTCAAAAAATGTTATCTATTGCACCAATCCTAGCAGCACCACTACCCAAGGATCCAATGTTGCTCTATGTAGCCGTAACCAACCGAGTCGTAAGTGCAGTAATCGTAGTTGAGCGCGAATAAGAAGGAAATTCGGTGCAAAGGCTAGTGTATTATCTGAGCGAGGTATTATCTACTTCAAAATAGAATTACCCATAATATCAAAAGATGGCGTATGGCGTGTATATGTCGGCCAAAAAAATCAAACACTACTTTGAGGAACACCCCATCAAGGTGATATGGGAGGCACCTATATCAGAGATTATGAGTAACAAAGATGCAAGTGGGCAGATAACAAAGTGGGAAATTGATCTAGCCCCGTATGCACCATAGTTTGACATAAGAGATGCGATCAAATCGCAAGCTGTGGCAGATTTCTTTATGGACTGGGCCGAGATGCAATACAAGCCACCACTGCCAGACTCCAATTATTGGCGAATGCACTTTGATGGATCGAAATTGAAAGAAGGGCTGGGCACCGGGGTAGTGCTTACCTTACCCAAAAAGGTTCAACTTAAATATGTCCTCCAAATCCACTTTAGCGCCTCAAATAATGTCGCGGAATATGAAGCATTGGTACATGGACTCAAAGTAGCAAAAGAAGTGGGGGTACGTTGGATACAATGCTTCAGAGATTCAGATTTGGTGGTGTAGCAAGTATCTGGCAACTAGGACGCCTTGGATGCAAATATGGCCCTTTGCAGATTTCATGTGCAAAAGATAAGCAGATTCTTCGAGGGATGTGAATTCCACCACATACCTCGGATTGAAAACGAGGCAGCCGACATACTGTCTAAGTTGGGATCATCCCGACAACCAATCCTGCCAAATGTTTCCTTGGAACACTTAAGAAAACCATCTATTACTCTATCGCCCGAATCCGAATCAATTTATATCCCGACATTTTCCGGGTCAGAAGCTACACCAATGGAAATAGATTGGGGAGGCACCTCAGTAAACCCAGGGACTGCTTCGGCAAACCCGGGGATTGCCTTAGCAAACCCGGGGACTAGTCAGCCAAACCTGGCGGAAGTTATGTCAGTGGATGCAATGAAAATTGATGAGGAACCTTTCTCAATCTGAGCTATACCCAATTGGGCCAAGCCAATATTTGACTTCCTGAAAGAGGGAATCTTGCCAGGTGATGAGGTACTCTCAAGGCAGATCCAAAGAAGCGCAAAGGCCTATACTATTATCAATGCCGAACTATACAAGAGAAGTGTAACCATAGTACTACAGCGATGCGTTGACCCGGAGGAAGGACTTGACATACTTCAGGATATCCACCAAGGAGAATGTCGTCACCATGAATCTTCAAGAGAATTAGTGGCAAAAGCTTTCAGGCATGGATTTTATTTTCCAAGTGCTTTGGAGCAAGCAGAAGATTTGGTGAGGAAATGCAATGGCTGTCAGAGATACGCCACGAAAACTCATCTGCCAATGCCGAAACTCAAAACTATCACCATTACTTGGCCATTTGCTGTATGGTGCCTAGACATGGTAGGGACATTTAAGACGGCTAAAGGAGGAATGACCCATATCCTAGTTATGTTCGACAAATTCACCAAATGGATCGAAGTGAAGCCAATCAGGAAATATGATGGGGCAACAACGGTGAAGTTTCTCAAGGATATAATCCTGAGATATGGCCACCCCCACAGTATCATAACTGATAATGGCACAAATTTCGCTGAAGGAGCTTTTGCAAGGTTCTGCCGAGAAAAGAAAATCCGGCTAGATCTAGCCTCAGTGGCCCACCCCGCATCGAACGGGCAAGTGGAAAGATCCAACAGACTGGTGTTGTCTAGGATAAAACCCTGGCTCATAGAGCCTCTACAAAGATCAGCTGGGTGCTGGATAGAAAAACTACCAGTAGTACTGTGGAGTTTAAGAACAACTCCGAATCGATCAACAGGCTATACGCCATTTTTTCTGGTATATGGTAGAAGGCGTATTACCGGCCGACATAGAGCATGATTAGCAGAGTCATCCAATACACGAAGCGCGAAGTCTTGACAAAATGATGTTGATCTGCTGGAAGAAGCGAGAGAACTGGCCTTGTCCAGATCCGCCATATATCAGCAAAATCTCCAATGCTACCATAGCCGGAAAGTAAACCCCCGAGTTTTCCGGGAAGGTGATCTAGTACTCCGGTTGGTGCAGCGCACTGCTGGCATGCATAAGTTATCCCCTCCATGGGAAGGAACTTTCATTGTAAGCAAAGCTTTGCATAATGATTCCTACTATCTTATTGATGCACAGCCACAAGAAAAGAACAAGGAAGACATGTCCGGAGAGGAATCTAAGCGATCGTGGAATGTAGCACTACTTCCTCCTTTTTACACCTGACAAAGAGGTGAATGTATCCGAGCTACTCATATGTCGGTATGAATGTTGGCAATGAGGATATTAATGAAACTTTGGCACCCCAAGCAGAAACTTGGGGACTGCCATAATAATTGTTCTTATTTCTTTCGTATCTTTGTATGTCGGCTGGGTTAAGTTGCTTATATCTTAGCCGGATTAGTAATGTGTGAGCACCAAAAACCCAACTCTTCGACTTTGCTGTTGTCCAACAAGAATTGGCTTCATGGCAAGCAAGAGAACAAGTTTGGAATGGCAAAGCACATGAAAAACGACTAAGGAAAAGAACTTAAGCGAGCCAAAATTTGTTATTTGGACCCTGTGTTTACTTTATTGATCTAACGCCAGATTATTTTGAGCTAATCTCAAAGTTTCAATTATTGTTAAGTCAATTTTTTGAACCTCGGACTCGTAAGTCAAAAAACCGAATCAAGGTAGACGCAAGCCGAGTCAAAAATTGGGAGAACAAGAAAACGAAACTCGGGGACTTCGCCCATGATAATACAACATTAAAAACTTAGTTGCAAACAACATAAATTGTAGCAAACCAAGGTACTTAAATACATTTTCACCCAGCATTCCGGGGATCTGAAGAATATGGTTAAGTGTTTTCAAGGAGCAGGGGTAGAAGCGGAATCATCGGCCGAAGGAGGAGGTACTTCCGAGTTTGTGGGTGGAGCGCTAGCCTCGGCCTCATCCTCGGGGTTGGACTCTGCATCCTCTGGATCTTCAGCCTCGTCGCCAAGTTCAGAGGCCTCACCCTCACTTCCCTCATCTTCTTCACCTTCAAAAACAACTTCATCATCGAACACGTCAAGATAGCTCGGCCCCTCATTCCAAGCATGGCAGAAGGAGTACTGGATAAGCTTGTTGGTGCAGGCTTTGCAACGCGCAACACACTCTGGATCTTCGCACCACTTAGATCCGGTGCGCATGCGGGTGAGCAGCCCCAAGTCTATTCCTTCATACCATGAAAGGACGAACTGCAATGCAATATCAGCCCCGGCTCGCGCAGCAGATTCTCGCCACAGGTGCACCTGAGTATCGCACTCCATCAATTTGGCTATGAAAGCCGCATTTCCTTTGGGAGTGGGCTCAGTGGGCCATAGGGAGTTGAACATCCGCATTGCCGCCGGCATTATGTCTGCGCCATAGTTCTTTACTAGCTCCATGTGAGTGAAGAGGCTCGCCAGTAGATCCTCCGTATCATATGGGATTGGCTCAGCATCAGGGCCTATGGGGATGCCACGTTGCTCGCGGGACTGGGCTACGGCAGCAGCAGCAAGAGTATCACCTTCTGGAAACTTGCCTGAGAACAGAACATAGGAAACAATGAGCAAGGACACTAAGTCCGAAGAAATGAAAGTTGAGCAAGGGCAAGGAACTCACAGGCAATCTGGAAGAGGAGTCGCTGAAGCTCGGCATGGACATTGGCGCTATGGGCCTGGAGTTGCTCATATTCGGAGGTCACCGACGTAAGTTTAACGTCGGCTTCCTACAATAAACTCTGGTCCTTGGAAATTTGTGTGGCTAGACGCTCTTTTCCTCGGCAAACTCCTGGTTAGCCTTCTCCAATTCGGACTTATGGAGTCCCTTAAGCCTCTGAATTTCGGCATTCAGCCGAGTAATTTCCGAGTCCTGGAGGCGCAACCGAGCTATCTCATCATCCTTCTTCTTTAGTTCAGCCTCATGCTTCCCTGCTTGTTCGAGAAAATGGGTCATCATATCAGGTATAGCTATGCTGTCTTCAAGAGCAACTGCAACAGTGGGTTAATCCAGCGGAGCCGAAATATAAATATCTACCGAATCAAGAAAAGAGCGCGCAACGATCATGTGAACGAGATAAGTTACCTTGGATTTTAGCTAGGTTTTTCTGCATGATGATATTCTCAGCTTCAACCTCGGCTACATGGTTCGGATAACAAGTTAATACGGATCACAGATAACTCGAAAGAACGAAAGTAAGAAAAATTACCCTTCTTCTGGTGCTCCTCCAAGAGTTTGCCATAGCGCGCGCGAACATCTTTGTAAGAGTCCAGCATGCGCTGGAACTCAGCAGTTCGGCGGTTGGTGGTAATCTGAAAAAAGCAAGACAATGTCAAGTTCACAAGCAAAGTGAAAATAATTCGAAGTCTACAAGATCCGGGCCAAGTGGAACTTAACCCGACCCTAGGTGTGTGGATATTCGAAGTCTACAAAATCCGGGCCAAGTGGAAGTTAACCCGGCTCTAGGTGTGTGGATATTCGAAGTCTACAAGATCCGGGCCAAGTGGAACTTAACCCGACTATAGATGTGCGGATATTCGAAGTCTACAAGATCCGGACAAGTGGAACTTAACCCGGCTCTAGGTGTGTGGATATTCGAAGTCTACAAGATCCGGGCCAAGTGGAACTTAACCTGGCTCTAGGTGTGTGGATATTCAAAGTCTACAAGATCCGGGCCAAGTGGAACTTAACCCGGCTCTAGGTGTGTGGATATTCGAAGTCTACAAGATCCAGGCCAAGTGGAACTTAACCTGACTCTAGGTGTGTGTGGATATTTGAAGTTTACAAGATCCGGGCCAAGTGGAACTTAACCCTGCTCTAACTTTATCACTATTTGAAATTGCTAAGGACGAAAACTAAATTCTCTAGGAGCATCCGACCGAGTAACAAGTTACTCCCTCGGAGGCTCGAGGAGTAGGGGATATATCTATAAGTGCCCATGCATGTAAAGTACCACAACAGAAGAAAAGGGTTACCTCCATCATCCAGCCAGCCAAAGAGATGGCCTTGGTGGCGGAGTTCATTTAGGCGCTGAACTCGGTTGGGCCAAACTTCTCCGGTAGATCATCCTTGGGGTCGATAAATTCAGCGTTGTTCCAGTTATGCACATACTCGAAGAGCAGTTGAATGTAACTTTCACCGCTCGGAGAGTGTCTTGCCACCAAGCCTTTGACGTGGGCTTCACGCCTTGAAGATTGAGCTACAGCAGGGCTGGTGTGTAGGACCAGCTGCCGACTACCCTCTGATCCGGCAGCAGGAGACCCGAAAGTGATGCCCTTGGCTGGTCCGACAACTTTTTTGAGCTTGCCGGATGATGGAGGACACGGTGGAAGATCCGAGGCTGCTGATCCGGTCGGAGCCTGGGAAGCTAGCGGGAAAATATCTGAAATGGACATCATTGATCTGGAGGCAGCTGACGGAGCCTTACTCTTTGGAGGCTTAGTAGAGTCTGTCGCTGGTGCTGCTGAGGGTGGTGCTGATGCTGGTGCTGCTATGATGCTCTCGCTGCTGCCGCTGGAGCTGCTGGTGCTAATGCTGCTGCTGTTGGTGCTGCTGGTACTGGTGCTGCTGCTCCTGGTGCTGTTGGTGCTGGTGATGCTGGTGCTACTCGTTCAGAAGAAACTTGAACTAGAGAAGAACTTGATTGGGGTGGTGCCGATGAAACTAGCACCTCAGAACTAGGCGCTGGTGCCGAAGAGGAGCTAGGATGATCTGGCATGGCTGTATCCTGAGCTCCCCCACTACCCCCCGCGCTGATGTTGCCCTCCTCATGACGAGAGGGGCTCTGATCAGGCGCAGCCGTGGATCCCTCTTGGATAGGGCTAAGCGGGCGAGCGTCATCGTCATGGGGGGGGGGGGGAGACGGACTGCTCCGGATCAGAGAGGCAATGCCGGAGCCGCTCTGGGGAATGACCCTAGGAGCTCTGGAAAATAAAAAAGCATCAAGTCAAGAAGACAAAAGTAAAATAGCTAAGAAGCAAAGGTAAAGACAGAAAGGAAAAAACCCAACAGCAAATGTAGAGAGACTTACTAATCCGAGGTTGGAGGCGCCCGAGGTTAGGGCACCCTCCGGACCGTGCTCTTTGCCGCTGGCTTGGTCGAGGCTTTCACCCCGGACTTCTTCTGCCTCTTCTTGGGCGGCGGCGCCTCTGAAGCTACAGCCGAGGTTGCCACGCGCTTTTGGGAGGGAGCAGGGACCGGACCACCCATGGCGAGGGGGGGGGGACCTCGTGGACCTGACCGTCCGGGTTAGCTGAAGATTCGAACATAACCAGATATGCGTAAGAGATGGGAACCGAGTCAAGTACCTCCAGAACCTCAACATCCGAGTCATCGTCATCCGGCCAATCCCTTAAAGAAGAGGCCTTACCAGAGGTGCGTTTGACGATGTCCAGAGTGGGCAGAAAGGTCTCCGGATCAGGCTCCACCTTGTCCTCCTCGGCGCGGCCCGACACCCACTTGCTCGCCAGCTCCTGGGCATCTTCCAGTGGTTGCTGGAGAAATCGCTGAGAATAAAACATCAGAGGTTAAGTTAAGAAAATTGTCCGGCATATCGAGAAGACTCGGAAAAGCTATAAGTAAGAAGTTTTTACCTTTGGAGGAGGATTTTCCCGGGTGTAGGGCGCAATCCCCCATTCCCAAGCCTCGGAGAATTCCTTCTCCATGTTGAAAATAGCCTTAACCCGGTGGTATACCGCCGAGTTATCAAACTCGAAGGAGGAAGTCCAGTGGGGGTCGAGGGAGCCGCTCAAGTAGCAGATCTTGTGGGCGCATTTCTGCAGGGTGGATACCTGGCTACGAATGAACATGATAATGATATCCTCCCCCAGAGCTTCTCCTTGAGTAGCTCCTTAACCCGCCGGTCAACCTGGTTTGCCAGAGCCATGGGACGCTTGGAAATTTTCTCCCACAGAGAGGTGTCCGGGGGTCCAAGCTTGGAGTGGAGGAGCCGGATCAAATCTTCATCCGTAGTGTTCTGGACATAGAAGAAAGTCCGGGCCCAGCCTTTGCAAGACTTGAGCCCGGTAACCCAGGGTAATGCAGAACCCTTGCGGGGAGAGATGGAGGCCCCACCGCATTGAGTCAGATGCTTTTCCGCCGGAGTAAGCTTCTTAGCCGGAACAACATTCTTCCGGAGACCGAAGAACTTAATCGACATCTCTTTAGATGGCTAGAGGCCGACATACCCCTCTATGCCGGAGGCAAAAGAGGAGAGAGAGGTGATGGCATTGGCATGAAGATGGTGTGGTTGCAATTGATATGTGGAGATGAAATTGAAAAACAAATCGGAAACAGGAATGCCGAAGCCACACTGAAAGTGGGAAAGGAAAACTACGTACTCCCCTGGATTGGGAGAGGGAGAAGTCTCGCCGGTGGCGAGGCAGCAGGCGACACCGGCGGGGATGTGGCGCGTGGCCTAAAGCCAATCCAGATCTTCCTCGCAAACGAATGCACCATCCCAGCAGCCGCGCTCGTGGCCCTCGTCTTCCTCCTCCTGTTGAGCGACCACGGCATCTTCTTACTCTATCATGGCAAACTCGAGGTCCTCGAGAACAAAATCGGAGTAGAAGTAACCGATGGCGGGGAGCCTGGAAGCACAGGGCCCATGGTGAAAACCTTGGCCGGAAGCAGCAGCGCGGGCGCGAGGAGCTGCTAAGCATGGTCGTGGCGGCGCAACAACAGCGAAGAAGCAACAGTGGAGGTGGAGTTGCAGTGAGAGAGAAAGGAGGCAGGGGAGCGTGCGGTATGTGGGGAACTTCCCCAAAGATTTCCCCCAGCCCCCTACTTAACCACGCGTGAGGGCGCGTAGTGGGATCCTTTGCGGTTTCCATGCCACACGCAACGGGCGTGTATGCGACCAGGTCAACCAATCCGAGCACGACCACAACAAGGTCCACAGGGAGCAGAAGATCCCATGACGTGACGTGGTGTTACAGTTAACGAGGCGCTGCAGTGAAGGGACACGCACAACAGTTATTCCTGACATTGCAACAGTAACTGGCTCATTAAATGCGCGTGTCCCTTAAAATGAGGCAAAATGATGATTACCCTCCACGTAGGACGTGGGGAAGCATACGAGAGAAGAAAAGGTAACCCAGATAAGCGAGAAAAAGACCCGGCCGATGAGGAATAACTCGGAATGAGCCAACAGATCACAAGAGAGAAAACTCCGGATTACGGGGTAACTCGGCCAAAGAGCAAGGATCCAGATATGGGAACCTGCTGTGGCCTTAACAACTAAAGTTTCTAAGACCGCACAAGCTTCGAGGACTAATATTGGGGGGATACCCCCGGGTAGGGTAATGCCGGGGTATAAAGTCCGAGTTAGCCGAGGTACGGCACTGTCAAAGCAAGTGCTGGCCAGGTCACCTCAAGGCAGGCCGATCTACAGAGTAACCCAGCCCGTGGAGCATCTCCCTAGCCTTAGCCCGTCCGGCATAAAATATATGCCGACCATGTTTGTCTGTCTATTGTGCAGGTACCCTCATAGCCGGGTTAGCCACGTGCTAGCCGGACTATCATATGGCTTCTGAGAGAAGGAAGGAATCTCCCGCTGGTCAAAAGGTGGCTTTGTTAGCTGTAGCGTGAGCAGAGCAAAGCAGAGAGGAGGACCAGTGGGTCAGGGGCGACCAAGATGACACGGGCAATGGCGGCTGACGTAGCCCGTGTCTGGTGACATTTAAAGGCAAGGATTACGTTGTGGGTTACGTCCAAAGCCCGGACGAGTCATTAAAGCGAATAAAGAAGCATCTAGCTTTAACCAAGGGGCATATTTGGAGAATATGCTGCCACATGTGCCCTAACTTTGTAACCCGGGCTCCCCTATATAAGGACCACCGAGGCCTCCATAGAGGGGGATCGATCATTTTCTTTGTCTAAGTTAGAACTCTGGAGCTAGGTTGTGGGGAGTAAGAGACATAGTCTCCTTCTCACAAACAGCTCGAGGAGCACTTGTATTTACCATTGATAGAGGAAATACAAGAACATCTATGCGTGGAATCACCACGTTTTCCCTCACTGGATTCCCCTAGCACATATTGGCCCCATCTTTAGCCTAACCATGGCATCTGCCATGCCACCACCACGACACGTCGTAAATTGCATTTGGCATTATTTCGGTCATACCCACTCGAAAGCACGTTTGACCAGGCGAGCACCATTGGATTCCAATCCTAGCGCTTAAATTGGGCGGCCGTGCCCGCTAGGCGATGCGACAGGTGAGCGACGTGGCGATGAGTTGGCAGGGACTGGTCACGGAGATCACCATCCCGTTGCCGCTCTGCAGTGGGTGCGTGGTGCTAACAAGTCGTAGCGTGACAGGACATAAGGAAATGGACAACTATTTGTGATCATTATGCCCAAGAAATTTAAGGGACATGTAAGCATAGACGAACCTAGTATCTCTACACCCCGGGCAGCCGTCCAGGCATGCCGATTGCGCAAAGCTTGCATTTTTTTTGTGATTTTGTCCAGAATTTGGCAACTTAAACTCGTTTGCCTAGGCTTCTAGAAGTTTCTAGGTCCGCCACTGGTGTAAGAATGCACGATCAAGCAACTTTGCAACACACGTGTCGGTAGCATCGCATCAGGTTTCAACACACCACATAGTTTCAGGGTCTAGAAACGGTAAGAGAATTAAACATTATTAGTGGTCGTGGCAGCACAGTCATAGGTTCGTCGGCTATAGGTTGTCGATTCCTAGGTAAGGGGAAATCAGGCTGGTTTTGACATACTCCCTTAGGAATTTTCCATAAGCAGCATGCTTAGCCTTGGTCACTGACTTGTGTTTACTAGCTGGACTTTTACCGATGCCCGCCGCATGCGAAATCAAGCTATCAATCCTCGGGTTGACTACTTTCTTATAGAAAGGGCACTCGAGCTCCCCAAGTCGAGTGCAGAAAGGGATTCTCCCGCTCTTGAGTTTCTTCATGACGTGGCGGCTCTTGTTGTCCCTATCCTCCTATCAGAGTCCACCTCACTAGAATCTACCTGTAATGTATAAATGCAAACATAAATGAGCAAAATAATGAATAGATATTCGAACAACCATTCCGAGTTACTTTGAAAACAATAACATATTTATATAGGTTCAGCAGTTCATTACAGCTGTCTCCCTAGCTTGTTCCTAAATTAAGATTGTTTGTGTTCTCGATAACTTATAATAAATAAATAATGTGTATTCATTCAGAATAGACTAAATCTCTGCATGCACTAGTTTGTATGGTGTATCTAATCCTTAGGACTATATTAAGTAGCACATGAATAGATTAAGTAGTTCTTCTATAGATTAAATGGTACATCTACAACCCGAGCAGAAAATATGAAACATGGAGAAATATATGTACCTCCGGGTACATGAGTGGAGCATGTTCGTCAAACTCCACGCCCTTGTCGGGGCCTCCGAAGTTGTCTACACCGGCAAGCACATAGTCCACATAGGGGTCGAACTGCACGGCCTCCTCACCTTGGGCTGCATGATGCTCCTCTAGATCTGCCACAGGAAGCACCACACCGCACGTAGTAGGAGCAACCACCCCGGCAGCGATGCCTGCAGACTCACTCCCACACACTGGTTTCATGGAGAAGGTTGATGGTTGTACGATGAGGATTGTGGGGTTTTGCTACTTCAGGGAGATGGAGGAGTGGATGAGTGCGAGTGGAGGACCCGATGAAGATGACTAGGTTTTTAATGCGGGGACATTTAGGTCTCCTCGAGGGGCCTGGTAGGCAGCTCTTCGGGCTCCGGCTAACGCATGGAAGGTTTGTGTGCTGGGGGCCTACTGGAAGTGAGATTGCCGGTGCTCTGCATAAAAATGGGATAGCTCGTGGATGACCCATTACCATGTAGTGGACTAGTAGCCTTTGCAGACTAGACTAAACATGACATAACCACTCATGGAATTATTTAATGTACGGCTCAGTGTTCCTTCTCGTAGAAGTGTCGCTGAGAGAGACGTGACCCTAAAAAACCCAATGGATAAAACAGGGGCCCCAGATGGCAAGCGGACTTACGTATGTTCTCACGATGTAGTGTGAAGGGCATGACAACATGCAGCGATCTGTGTTGGATCAAAGAGGATCAATGGTAGGTGCGAACGATCCGTGTGAGAACTGTGTCAAGCAATCAACGCGTAGCAGGCAAAGTGAGCACATGTTTGGGATTTTGAGAGAGTTTGCGACTACGAGAGAGGAAAAAACTGAGTAGAATCAAAATACCAAGGGCAAAACAGACTAAGGGATTCAAATAGAAAATAGAAGCTGTTTTAAAGATGGGAAATTCGTGCCTTTTCACAATGGAATACATACTAGCCTACGTCAAATTATCTACGACTGAAAAAACTATAAAGAACTATGATATTATATAGATATCATGTGAAGATATGAATCATGACGTATCACGGGGAAGCCATGTGGTTTAGGAAAAGAACACATCCAATGACTCTAGGTTATCAATGTGGTTTAGGAAAACAACAAATGCAATGACACTAGTGGATAAGTGTGTCAAACCATGGTGAAAGAGACCAAAACACATAGGAAAGCAGCTTCCACATTGCACGTTGCCCAGTGTGGCAGAAGTTGCATCACAGAATCCACTAGAGTATGTGTTCTCATGTGGATCCATATGGTTTAGGGAAAAACACATGCAATGAAACTAGTGGATCAATGTGGTTTAGTAAAAGAACACATGCAATGATACTAGTGGATCAGTGTGTCAAACCATGGTGACAAAGACAAAAAACACATAGGAAAGCAGCTTCCACGTTGCATGTTGCACAAGTGTGGCAAGCGTTGCATCAAAGAATCCACTAGAGTGTGTGTTGTCAGGTGAATCAGTGTGGTTTAGGAAAAGAACACATGAATGACTCTAGGTGATCAATGTGGCCTAGGAAAAGAACACGTGCAATGACACTAGTAGATCAGTGTGTCAAACCATGGTGACAGAGACCAAAAGCACATAGGAAAGCATCTTCCACATTGCATGTTGCACCAGTGTGGCAGAAGTTGCATCACAGAATCCACTAGAGTGTGTGTTGTTATCTGTATCTAGGAAAAGAACACATGGAATGACTCTAGTGGATCAGTGTGTCAAACCATGGTCACAGAGACCAAAACCACGTAGGAAAGCATCTTCCACATTGCATGTTGCACCAGTGTAGCAGAAGTTGCATCATAGAATCCACTGGACTGTGTGTTGTCGTGTGGATCCATGTGGTCTTGCAAAAGAACACATGCAATGACACTAGTAGATAAGTGTGTCAAACCATAGTCATAGAGACCAAAAACACATAGAAAAGAACCTTCCACATTGCATGTTGCACCAGTGTGGCAGAAGTTGCATCACAGAATCCACTTGAGTGTGTGTTGTCATGTGGATCAGTGTGGTTTTGGGAAAGAACACATGCAATGGAACTAGTGGATCAGTGTGGTTTATGAAAAGAACACATGAAATGACACTCATAGATCAGTGTGTCAAACCATGGTGATATAGACCAAAAACACATAGCAAAGCATCTTCCACATTGCATGTTGCACTAGTGCGGCAGAAGTTGCATCAAAGAATCCACTAAAGTGTGTGTTGTCATGTGGATTAGTGTGGTCTAGGAAAAGAACAAATGCAATGATACTAGTGGATCAATGTGTCAAACCATGGTGACAGAGACCAAAAACACATAGGAAAGCAGCTTCCACATTGCATGTTGCACCGGTGTGGCAGAAGTTGCATCACAGAATCCCCTAGAGTGTGTGTTGTCATGTGGATGCATGTGGTTTAGGGAAAAACACATGCAATGAAACTATTGGATCAATGTGGTTTAGTAAAATAACACATGCAATGATACTAGTGGATCAGTGTGGTTTAGTAAAATAACACATGCAATGATACTAGTGGATCAGTGTGTCAAACCATGGTGACAAAGACAAAAAAACATAGGAAAGCAACTTCCACGTTGCATGTTGCACAAAGTGTGGCAGACGTTGCTTCACAGAATCCACTGGAGTGTGTCGGTGTGGTTTAGGAAAAGAACACATGCAATGACTCTAGGTGATCAATGTGGTCTAGGAAAAGAACACATGCAATGACACTAGTAGATTAGTGTGTCAAACCATGGTGACAGAGACCAAAAGCACATAGGAAAGCATCTCCCACATTGCATGTTGCACCAGTGTGGCAGAAGTTGCATCACAGAATCCACTGAAGTGTGTTTTATCATGTGGATCTAGGAAAAGAACACATGGAATGACTCTAGTGGATCAGTGTGTCAAACCATGGTCATAGAGACCAAAAACACATAGGAAAGCATGTTCCACAATGCATGTTGCATCAGTGTGGAAGAAGTTGCATCATAGAATCCACTTGAGTGTATGTTGTCATGTGGATCCATGTGGTCTAGGAAAAGAACACATGCAATGACACTAGTAGATAAGTGTGTCAAACCATAGTCATAGAGACCATAAACACATAGGAAAGAACCTTCCACATTGCATGCTGCACCATTGTGGCAGAAGTTGCATCACAGAATCCACTTGAGTGTGTGTTGTCATGTGGATCAGTGTGGTTTTGGGAAAGAACACATGCAATGGAACTAGTGGATCTATGTGGTTTATGAAAAGAACACATGAAATGACACTCGTAGATCACTATGTCAAACCATGGTGATATAGACCAAAAACACATAACAAAGCATCTTCCACATTGCATGTTGCACTAGTGTGGCAGAAGTTGCGTCAAAGAATCCACTAAAGTGTGTGTTGTCATGTGGATCAGAGTGGTCTAGGAAAAGAACAAATGCAATGACACTAGTGGATCTGTGTGTCAAACCATGGTGATAGAGACCAAAACCACATAGGAAAGCAACTTCCACATTGCATGTTGCACCGGTGTGGCAGAAGTTGCATCACAGAATCCACTAGAGTGTGTGTTGTCATGTGGATCCATTTGGTTTAGGAAAAAACACATGCAATGAAACCAGTGGATCAATGTGGTTCAGTAAAAATGAACACATGCAATGATACTAGTGGATCAGTGTGTCAAACCATGGTGACAAACTAAAATATGGTGGTCCATCTACATGGTTCACTTGTGATCTTTCCATCCTTCTTGGTTGATTCTTCTTGAATGAGGTCTTTGTATCCTTGGAGAATTCTTGTGTCTTGGTCACAAATCTTCAAAAGTGTTCATGGTTTCTTCTAAGTTGTGTTTCCTTAGTCTTCAAGTGAAATGTTACTCAAGACTTGTAGTCTTTAGTGATATCCAAGTTGAAGTCCTTGGTGTACATGTTGAAGATGTTGAAGAAGTTGAAGTCATTAGAGTTGATGAAGTTGAAGAAGTCCTTTGCACATGGTGTAGTCTTTGGTCATGGGGTAGGCTTTTCCATCAAGTTTTGAAGTAGAAGAGAAGTAGAGTTGAAACCAAAAAAATGATTGAGGAAAGAGTTTACAAGATTTGTTTTGTAAATAAGTTTTGGAATAAGACAACTCCTATTGTCTAAGGATTTTTGTCCAATCCTAGGGTTACAAATCCTACAGGCAACACAATGCTCTGATACCATCTGTAAGGTCCCCAACCTTTAATAAGATTGAGTCCCCTGTGTTTACAATGCCAGTCCCTGGATCAATAGCTAGCATCCACAGTTTAGATGTAATATCAAGAAACAAAGGTCATAATACAACTTTATAACCAGGAATAACATAATTTTATTACATCAATACATAGCTCATTAGGCTATTACATTACATTGCAGCGGAATAACTATAAGCATTGGGTCCTTCATCTTCAAAGTGCCACAGGCAGATGTTGGTTGTAGACTTTGTAATCCTAATCAATCAATCTTCACTAAAATCAATCAAACCTGCAACATTACAAGTTACAGCCACAAGGGTCAATACATTGGAATTGTATTGGCAAGTGATACTTTAGTATAGTGGAGTCTAACATCTATATGCATTTGGCTAAGTGGAGTTGAGGCTTGCATTGCTCAAAATAGATTTTCCCTAACATTTTGAAAATACTAAGTTTTTGTTTGGCAAAAACTTTCCCAAGGCATCTACCAATCAAAGACTGAAGATCCACTCAGGGCATCTACCAATCAAAGACTGAAGTGCTTGGCAAAAACACCCAAGGTATCTACCAATCAAAGACGAAGATCCACTCAGGGCATCTACCAATCAAAGACTGAAGATCCTTTTAACCCTTGTTCACCCACAAGTTTTATTTAGAAATTGGAGTGATGAGATTCTTGAAGCTTCCATGTCTTGATGCTCAAATTGTCCTTTACCAGGGACATGGCTAAGTACTTAGGTTTTACACTGCAGAGGTGGTGCACTTTCCCCACAAGCCTTGGTTTCCCAAGACATGATCCTTCAGTAGCCTTTCCTTAGTCAAATGGACGCGCTCCAACCTATCAACCCATCTACCACCCACTGTCCAAGAGACTAAGTTCTAGCATCCTAAGATCATGGCAGAGCCCATAATGCCAAGTGGTTGCACTTGAAGCTTCTCAACATTTGACATCTCAAATCTCTTTGTTCCTGGGTGGCCATCCACAAGTGAGATACACAAGGTTCACCAGTACCCCTGGCCTTGTGTAACCACTCAACATAACCAATCCATCCATTCCACCCAGGTGATTCATTAACTTAGTTGTTTTGTTAAATAAAACACAAGTCCTCAGACTTAGAATATTTTTCCATAGTGTGACAATATAAACCACCCTTGTTTTCTAGTAGCTAGGCTAAGCATGATAGTAATAGGAATCTTGACTTAGGTAACTTTCACTAAGGTTTCACCTAATAGGTTTTCCCATAGCATAGTTTATACTTAGCAAAAATTCCATGCAAGTCCTATACTTAGAAAATAATACTAATGCATAGTGGAAATAATGGGACAAAAGATATGAAGCATCACTTGCCTTTTTGGTAGAGGGTATAGGTTCACTCCTTGTTCTTGCTAGTCTCACACTCTTCAAGTCACTACAAACAATCAAGCAAGGCACGAACTCAATCTACCAATCAAGCAAAACAACACACACAAAATAACAAAGTCAAACAAACAATTTTTCACACACAAAGTAATGGGATCTAAGTCATGCATAAGCATGCAAAGGTTGGTTCTATTGTAAGGATGGTCTTCACTAGGCTTCTAACTTTGTAAGTTCCAAATTGGTCATTTACCAAAATGGCAAAGTCATTTGCAAAGGTTGGTTCTATTAAATTCCTAAACTTTGTAAGATCCAAATTGGTCATTTACCAAAGTGGTAAAGTTGTTAGCAAAAGGCTTTACTATAAAACCATTTTCCAAAACAAAGTGTCATTCTATGTGGTGTAGAAATATTTCTACTAGGGTATTATCCTATAGGTTTCACCAAATGAGTTGCTATTGCAAAACTTGGTGTTTTGGGTCAGTAGGTTTGGTCCAAAATATTTTCTCAAAGTTTTCTTTATGAAAGCATTTTCATAAACAAAACAATGGTTTTTAATTAGCTAGAAATGGACTAAACCAATTAATCCATTCTAAACTTTTCAAAAATCATTTTCCAAACTATGGGTTGGTTCCTAGGGTCAATAAGGTCACAACAAACCAATTGGCAAAGGTTTTAATCTTAAAATCATTTTTAAATGATTTTTCTAATGTTAGCAAGCACACAAAAAAAATCTGCAAAATCAAACAAGCTAACAGATACTATTTGCTAAACTAAGGGTAGGGTTTGTTAGATCTTGTTCTCCTGAATCCAACAACATCAAATTTGTAAAATTTGGACGTGTGGATCAAAAGATACAAAGGTTTGAAGTTTGCAAAAGTTTCTGTTTTCAAATCT
This sequence comes from Avena insularis, assembly GCA_023614405.1. NCBI lineage: Eukaryota > Viridiplantae > Streptophyta > Magnoliopsida > Poales > Poaceae > Avena > Avena insularis. The sequence continues at coordinate 281,176,180 of CM042696.1, read as the reverse complement.
GTTTTTAAACAGATCTGGTGGACACGCGGCGTAATTCTATTCGTCGGTACCAATTCGCTGCGGATCACGCTCTGTAGCCGTTGGATCTAAATGAGATCGTGCGGCGCAGGACTCGTACCTCTTCGCGGTTAAGTGATCTATCGTAACCGTCAGATCTAGATCCTACGGTTCTAGCGTGCTCGACCATTTGCGAGCGGCGCTGCGGTGGCTACCGGCGGCGGAGTCGTCGGTCGATGACGGTGCCGGCGATACAGCAAGCGAGAGAGAAAGAGGGCATGCTCACCGAGTTCGCAAGATCGTGGGGAAGCTCGAGGTAGTGTCTTCCTATCGCGGGGCGTACTGGAGTGAGCTTGATTGCTCGCCGGAGTTGCTGCGGCGGCGGGGCTCTCGGGTTGTCGTTGTTGGCGTCGCTGTGGATCACGAGAAGACAAACGGAAAGCACTGTAAGACGCACAAGGGTACAGCGGTGATGCGAGCGTGAAGGAGGAGTGAAGGGGCGGTCTGGTCTTACCGGTGGGGCTTGTCGGAGAGGAAGCAGACGGCGGTGCTCACTGTCGACGACGGAGGCGAGGATAGGGGGCGCCCTAGGTCAAACAGAAGGTGTCGTTAGGTTCGTATGAGCTTGTAGATCATCATCGGGTCAACGAGGATGAGAGGGGAGGTCAGGTTTACCGGGGAGATGTCGCCAGATTGGAAGCGAGGCTGGCTGGCTCGGGGCTTGTTGGAGTCGGGGTTCTGGTGCTCCCGCGGGCGAACTAGGAGTACTAGGAGATGCGTGAGGTCGAGAGGAGTCCACTCGCGTGAAGTAGAGGCAGAGGGGTGGTCGGAGTTGGCCGGAATCGAGAGGGAGGCTCGTCGGAGCAAAGGGTGCTCAGGGAGAAATTGGGGGCAGTCTAAGGCGTGCAGTAGAGTGTCGAGAGGGAATTATAGGGGGAACATGGGCGTTTCCATCTGCGTGATCAACTCGAGTAACGACGGTCGCGTTAAGGCGAATTGAATCCGCGGTTTGAAGGCAGCAACGACAGCGAGGGGGAAGGCGTGGTCAGCGCGCGGGGAAGAAGAAGGAGGTGGCGGTGGGGTCCTCCGGTCAGTGGGGAAAAGAAAGGGAATGGGGTCCACTTGCCAGTCTCTTTGCGGGTTGTTTAGTTGGTGAAGAAAAACGGTTCGGGCGTGGGTGAGAGAGGTGGGGTCGTTTCGTCAGCGAGTGAGGGGAAGAGGAGTGGGTCCTGGTTGTCATTGACTCAGTGGGTCTGAAAGTTGGTGTCAAATGTTTTCCTTCGGGGAGGGAGAATCTTGGGCTGGAGCCTAGTGGGCTGAGCCTGTTGCACTATTTTTCTGTCTAAATCTTTTTCTTTTTCTAATTCTTTTTCTGTTTTGAATTTCAATCCATTAATCAAACAATTCAAACAACACTCAACTAATTCAAACAAACAACAAATTTTCATTTGAATTTGGTTCTGTTTGTTAACATAATCCAAATCTCAAAATGAAATAACATTTTTATTCATTTTAGGATCCATTTATTATTTAAATAAAGTGGATCTTTAGTTTCTAGGGTTTGATTTATTTAACAAAATTTCCATTTGAAATCCAATTATTTTCAAAACCAAACCAGAAGGTTTTAATTTGAAAAATAAAAGAATACTTGGAAACTTATTTAAATAAATAAATAAGTTTTGGTGTTTTAATTAAAATGGGAAAGCCTTTACTTAAATAAAATTGGATATTTAAATCCTTATTATTTTATTTAAATAATCCTTTACTCATTTTAATCAAAGCAAAACCTTTTAATAAAAGATTTCAAAGTAGTAATAAAATACTTGGTGTTCATTTAAAATGGGAAAAGCTTTTACTTAAATAAAATTGGATATTTAAATCCTTTATTTTATTTAAATAAACCTTTACTCACTTTATCAAAACAAAATATTTTATTTCAAAAGTTTGGCCAAAATTAATTTGGCTTATCTTTTCATTTGAAACCAAAGTCTTTTATTAAAAGATCTAAAACAGTGTTTCCAAAACAATTTATTTTCCTTTGATAAATGTTTATCCTTATAAATCCCTTTAGGATTATTTGTTCACCATTTGGTATGGGCTTTGGTAAGGGCTTTATTGGCTTTGGAAATTCAATTTCCTTATCTTATATTATTCACAAGATTTTGTCTATGGTTCCAAACTAAGTGAAACCAATCTCTAAGGTCTTTCTTGATCCTTTGTGATTATTTGTTGATCAAATTTGGTATGGATCAAATCCATGGATTTGGAGATAACTTGGGAAATGATTTCCTTCCATTAGGGTTTAGGGATTTGGATTTATGTTCCAAGTGTTCAAATTTCCAAATACATTCATCGAGGAATGCATTTCCCTTGATTTGGATTTTTGTTGAATTCAAACTTCTACCAAAGTTTGTTCAAGATGGGATTTCAAGTCTCCTTTTAGAAACAAAAGTTTCTTTTCACCCTGATTTTCAACAAAAACTTATTTTGTTTAATTTATTTTTCACATTACAAGATTTGGAAAATCTTGGGATGTGACAAATTTCACCTTAAAATAAATCTCATTCCCGAGATTTGGGGAGGCTAGGGTTACAAGCAGGTTCAAAACAACTAGGTACTACCACCCTTAAAAAATTTCCAACTAAACTAGATGTTGGCCTTCTTGGGATCCCGGGAAACTTCTGGGCAAACATCTGCATAGTGTCCTTTATTTCCACTTGAAGCATGTGACTTGGCTGATATCTTTCTTTTCCTTTGGTATCATTGCCTCTTGTTTGTTTCCTTGGTTCTTCTTCTTCTTGGGTTTCTCTAAAGCTAGGAGTGCTTCTAGTTCATGTTCTTCATAGGTTATCTCAAAGGTAGGAATGTCTACTGGTTTCTTTGACCTTCTATTTCTCCTTGGATAATTCATATGTCGCTTCTTTGGTCCTGCAAATTGGGTTGTATTGCATGGAGGTACAAGTGGAGATTTTCCTTTGTCTTCATCTTTCTTGGTAGAAATTGTTCCCTTATGGAGGTTTCCAAACATTTGATGTATTCTATCTTGCTTCATTTGTTGAACTATAGGATAGATGGGGCATTGAATAGGGACATGATTATTTCCTTCACATAGGAAGCAAGTAACTTGAGATGTGGGGCATTGGCCAACTGGATGTTCCTCTTCACAATTGGGGCATTGGTCTCCATGCTCCTTGGAAGTGTGGTCCTTGTCTCCACAAATATTGCAAGCTTGAGTTCCTTCTAAAATAACATCTTGGTCATCCTTGTTGTCATAAACTCCTTTGGAAGAGTTGTCTCCAATGTTGATCATTTGAGTAGCCATCCTTTGCAACAATTGGGATTGAGTTTCTAAAAACTTTTGCATGGTTGGGTCTAATCCATTGTTGTTGGCTAAAAGCTGAGTTGTCACTTGGCTCAACTGGGTTTGGTTTGCTAGTAGTTGTTCTCTCATGTTGACCTCTTGATTGTTGTTGTTGGTGTCATCAACCTTGATGCTGGAGTCTCTTGGAGAAGTCATCTGTTTGGGTTGAAGGGGGATTAGAATAGACAAAAGATTTCTAAGGGAATCAATCCTAATCACACACATCACAATTCACACAAGCAATGTGCAAGCAATCACAAACAAACACTCCACTCAAACAACAGTTTCAAGCACATACTTAGGCAACAAAATATTTTTGTTACACCACATAAGTTGGTGGGTTTGACTTAACTAAAATATGGTGGTCCATCTACATGGTTCACTTGTGATCTTTCCATCCTTCTTGGTTGATTCTTCTTGAATGAGGTCTTTGTATCCTTGGAGAATTCTTGTGTCTTGGTCACAAATCTTCAAAAGTGTTCATGGTTTCTTCTAAGTTGTGTTTCCTTAGTCTTCAAGTGAAATGTTACTCAAGACTTGTAGTCTTTAGTGATATCCAAGTTGAAGTCCTTGGTGTACATGTTGAAGATGTTGAAGAAGTTGAAGTCATTAGAGTTGATGAAGTTGAAGAAGTCCTTTGCACATGGTGTAGTCTTTGGTCATGGGGTAGGCTTTTCCATCAAGTTTTGAAGTAGAAGAGAAGTAGAGTTGAAACCAAAAAAATGATTGAGGAAAGAGTTTACAAGATTTGTTTTGTAAATAAGTTTTGGAATAAGACAACTCCTATTGTCTAAGGATTTTTGTCCAATCCTAGGGTTACAAATCCTACAGGCAACACAATGCTCTGATACCATCTGTAAGGTCCCCAACCTTTAATAAGATTGAGTCCCCTGTGTTTACAATGCCAGTCCCTGGATCAATAGCTAGCATCCACAGTTTAGATGTAATATCAAGAAACAAAGGTCATAATACAACTTTATAACCAGGAATAACATAATTTTATTACATCAATACATAGCTCATTAGGCTATTACATTACATTGCAGCGGAATAACTATAAGCATTGGGTCCTTCATCTTCAAAGTGCCACGGCAGTATGTTGTTGTAGACTTTGTAATCCTAATCAATCAATCTTCACTAAAATCAATCAAACCTGCAACATTACAAGTTACAGCCACAAGGGTCAATACATTGGAATTGTATTGGCAAGTGATACTTTGGTAGTATAGTGGAGTCTAACATCTATATGCATTTGGCTAAGTGGAGTTGAGGCTTGCATTGCTCAAAATAGATTTTTCCCTAACATTTTGAAAATACTAAGTTTTTGTTTGGCAAAAACTTTCCCAAGGCATCTACCAATCAAAGACTGAAGATCCACTCAGGGCATCTACCAATCAAAGACTGAAGTGCTTGGCAAAAACACCCAAGGTATCTACCAATCAAAGACTGAAGATCCACTCAGGGCATCTACCAATCAAAGACTGAAGATCCTTTTAACCCTTGTTCACCCACAAGTTTTATTTAGAAATTGGAGTGATGAGATTCTTGAAGCTTCCATGTCTTGATGCTCAAATTGTCCTTTACCAGGGACATGGCTAAGTACTTAGGTTTTACACTCTGCAGAGGTGGTGCACTTTCCCCACAAGCCTTGGTTTCCCAAGACATGATCCTTCAGTAGCCTTTCCTTAGTCAAATGGACGCGCTCCAACCTATCAACCCATCTACCACCCACTGTCCAAGAGACTAAGTTCTAGCATCCTAAGATCATGGCAGAGCCCATAATGCCAAGTGGTTGCACTTGAAGCTTCTCAACATTTGACATCTCAAATCTCTTTGTTCCTGGGTGGCCATCCACAAGTGAGATACACAAGGTTCACCAGTACCCCTGGCCTTGTGTAACCACTCAACATAACCAATCCATCCATTCCACCCAGGTGATTCATTAACTTAGTTGTTTTGTTAAATAAAACACAAGTCCTCAGACTTAGAATATTTTTCCATAGTGTGACAATATAAACCACCCTTGTTTTCTAGTAGCTAGGCTAAGCATGATAGTAATAGGAATCTTGACTTAGGTAACTTTCACTAAGGTTTCACCTAATAGGTTTTCCCATAGCATAGTTTATACTTAGCAAAAATTCCATGCAAGTCCTATACTTAGAAAATAATACTAATGCATAGTGGAAATAATGGGACAAAAGATATGAAGCATCACTTGCCTTTTTGGTAGAGGGTATAGGTTCACTCCTTGTTCTTGCTAGTCTCACACTCTTCAAGTCACTACAAACAATCAAGCAAGGCACAAACTCAATCTACCAATCAAGCAAAACAACACACACAAAATAACAAAGTCAAACAAACAATTTTTCACACACAAAGTAATGGGATCTAAGTCATGCATAAGCATGCAAAGGTTGGTTCTATTGTAAGGATGGTCTTCACTAGGCTTCTAACTTTGTAAGTTCCAAATTGGTCATTTACCAAAATGGCAAAGTCATTTGCAAAGAGGGTCTCTATTAGATTCCTAAACTTTGTAAGATCCAAATTGGTCATTTACCAAAGTGGTAAAGTTGTTAGCAAAAGGCTTTACTATAAAACCATTTTCCAAAACAAAGTGTCATTCTATGTGGTGTAGAAATATTTCTACTAGGGTATTATCCTATAGGTTTCACCAAATGAGTTGCTATTGCAAAACTTGGTGTTTTGGGTCAGTAGGTTTGGTCCAAAATATTTTCTCAAAGTTTTCTTTATGAAAGCATTTTCATAAACAAAACAATGGTTTTTAATTAGCTAGAAATGGACTAAACCAATTAATCCATTCTAAACTTTTCAAAAATCATTTTCCAAACTATGGGTTGGTTCCTAGGGTTAGTAAGGTCACAACAAACCAATTGGCAAAGGTTTTAATCTTAAAATCATTTTTAAATGATTTTTCTAATGTTAGCAAGCACACAAAAAAAATCTGCAAAATCAAACAAGCTAACAGATACTATTTGCTAAACTAAGGATAGGGTTGGTTAGATCTTGTTCTCCTGAATCCAATGACATCAAATTTGTAAAATTTGGACGTGTGGATCAAAAGATACAAAGGTTTGAAGTTTGCAAAAGTTTACATTTTCAAATCTGTTTTAAACAGATCTGGTGACACCTGGCGTAATTCTATTCGTCGGCACCGATTCGCTGCGGATCACGCTCTGTAGCCGTTGGATCTAAATGAGATCGTGCGGCGCAGGACTCGTACCTCTTTGCGGTTAAGTGATCTATCGTAACCGTCAGATCTAGATCCTATGGTTCTAGCGTGCTCGACCATTTGCGAGCGGCGCTGCGGTGGCTACCGGGCGTGGCGAGTCGTCGATGATGACGGTGCGATCTGAAGCGAGAGAAAGAGGCATGCTCACCGAGTTCGCAAGATCGTGGGGAAGCTCGGTAGTGTCTTCCTATCGCGGCGTCTTGGAGTGAGCTTGATTGCTCGGGAGTTGCTTGCGGCGGGGCTCTCGGGTTGTCGTCGTTGGCGTTTGTGGATCACGAGAAGACAAGCGGAAAGCACTGTAAGACGCAAAGGTACATCGGTGATCTGGCGTGAAGGAGGAGTGAAGGCGGTCTGGTCTTACCGGTGGGGCTCGTCGGAGAGGAAGCGACGGCGGTGCTCACTTGTCGGCAACGAGGCGAGGATAGGGCGCCCTAGGTCAAGCGGAAGGTGTCGTTAGGTTCGTATGAGCTTGTAGATCATCATCGGGTCAACGAGGATGAGAGGGAGGTCAGGTTTGGGGAGATGTCGCCGATTGGAGCGAGCAGCGGCGCTGCTCGGGCTTGTTGGAGTCGGGTTACGGTGCTCCAGCGAACTAGGAGTACTAGGAGATGCGTGAGGTCGAGAGGAGTCCACTCGCGTGAAGTAGAGGCGGAAGGGTGGTCGAGTTGGCGGAATCGAGAGGGAGGCTCGTCGAACAAAGGGTGCTCGGGGAGAAATTGGGGCGATCTAGGCGTGCCATGAGGTGTCGAGAGGGAATTATAGGGGAACATGGGCGTTTCCATCTGCGTGATCAACTCGAGTAACGACGCGTTAAGCGAATTGAATCCAGCGGTTTGAAGCGGCAAGGCAGCGAGGGAAGGCGTGGTCGTGAGGAAGAAGAAGGAGGTGGCGGTGGGGTCCTCCGTCGATGGGGAAAAAGAAAGGAATGGGGTCCACTTGCGGTCTCTTTGGGTTGTTTAGTTGGTGAAGAAAAACGGTTCGGGCATGGGTGAGAGAGGTGGGGTCGTTTCGTCAGCGAGTGAGGGGAAGAGGAGTGGGTCCTGGTTGTCATTGACTCAGTGGGTCTGAAAGTTGGTGTCAAATGTTTTCCTTCGGGGAGGGAGTACTGGGCTGGACTGGCCTAGTGGGCTGGGCCTGTTGCACTATTTTTTTCTGTCTAAATCTTTTTCTTTTTCTAATTCTTTTTCTGTTTTGAATTTCAATCCATTAATCAAACAATTCAAACAACACTCAACTAATTCAAACAAACAACAAATTTTCATTTGAATTTGGTTATGTTTGTTAACATAATCCAAATCTCAAAATGAAATAACATTTTATTCATTTTAGGATCCATTTATTATTTAAATAAAGTGGATCTTTAGTTATTAGGGTTTGATTTATTTAACAAAATTTCCATTTGAAATCCAATTATTTTCAAAACCAAACCAGAAGGTTTTAATTTGAAAAATAAAAGAATACTTGGAAACTTATTTAAATAAATAAATAAGTTTTGGTGTTTTAATTAAAATGGGAAAGCCTTTACTTAAATAAAATTGGATATTTAAATCCTTATTATTTTATTTAAATAATCCTTTACTCATTTTAATCAAAGCAAAACCTTTTAATAAAAGATTTCAAAGTAGTAATAAAATACTTGGTGTTCATTTAAAATGGGAAAAGCTTTTACTTAAATAAAATTGGATATTTAAATCCTTTATTTTATTTAAATAAACCTTTACTCACTTTATCAAAACAAAATATTTTATTTCAAAAGTTTGGCCAAAATTAATTTGGCTTATCTTTTCATTTGAAACCAAAGTCTTTTATTAAAAGATCTAAAACAGTGTTTCCAAAACAATTTATTTTCCTTTGATAAATGTTTATCCTTATAAATCCCTTTAGGATTATTTGTTCACCATTTGGTATGGGCTTTGGTAAGGGCTTTATTGGCTTTGGAAATTCAATTTCCTTATCTTATATTATTCACAAGATTTTGTCTATGGTTCCAAACTAAGTGAAACCAATCTCTAAGGTCTTTCTTGATCCTTTGTGATTATTTGTTGATCAAATTTGGTATGGATCAAATCCATGGATTTGGAGATAACTTGGGAAATGATTTCCTTCCATTAGGGTTTAGGGATTTGGATTTATGTTCCAAGTGTTCAAATTTCCAGATACATTCATTGAGGAATGCATTTCCCTTGATTTGGATTTTTGTTGAATTCAAACTTCTACCAAAGTTTGTTCAAGATGGGATTTCAAGTCTCCTTTTAGAAACAAAAGTTTCTTTTCACCCTGATTTTCAACAAAAACTTATTTTGTTTAATTTATTTTTCACATTACAAGATTTGGAAAATCTTGGGATGTGACACACTAGTAGATTAGTGTGTCAAACCATGGTGACAGAGACCAAAAGCACATAGTAAAGCATCTTCCACATTGCATGTTGCACCAGTGTGACAAAAGTTGCATCACAGAATCCACTAGAGTGTGTGTTGTCATGTGGATCTAGGAAAAGAACACATGGAATGACTCTAGTGGATCAATGAGTCCAACCATGGTCACAGAGACCAAAAACACATAGAAAGCATCTTCAAAACTGCATGTTGCACCAGTGTGGTAGAAGTTGCATCATAGAATGCACTGGAGTGTGTGTTGTCATGTGGATCCATGAGGTCTAGGAAAAGAACACATGCAATGATACTAGTAGATAAGTGTGTCAAACCATAGTCACAGATACCAAAAACACATAGGAAAGAACCTTCCACATTGCATGTTGCACCAGTGTGGTAGAAGTTGCATCACAGAATCCACTTGAGTGTGTGTTGTCATGTGGATCAATGTGGTTTTGGGAAAGAACACATGCAATGGAACTAGTGGATCAGTGTGGTTTATGAAAAGAACACATGGAATGACACTCGTAGATCAGTTTGTCAAACCATGGTGATATAGACCAAAAACACATAGCAAAGCATCTTCCACATTGCATGTTGCACTAGTGTGGCAAAAGTTGCATCAAAGAATCCACTAAAGTGTGTGTTGTCATGTGGATCAGAGTGGTCTAGGAAAAGAACAAATGCAATGACACTAGTGAATCAGTGTGTCAAACCATGGTGACAGAGACCAAAAACACATAGGAAAGCAGCTTCCACATTGCATCTTGTACCGGTGTGACAGAAGTTGCATCACAGAATCCACTGGAGTGTGTGTTATTATGTGGATCCATTTGGTTTAGGAAAAGAACACATGCAATGACTCTAGGTGATTAGAGAGGTTTAGGAAAAGAACACATGCAATGACACTAGTGGATCAATGTGTCAAACCTTGGTCACAGAGACCAAAAACACATAGGAAAGCAGCTTCCACATTGCATGTTGGACTAGTGTGGTAGAAGTTGCATCACAGAATCCATTGGAGTGTGCGTTGTCATGTGGAGAATTGTAGTCTAGGAAAAGAACACATGCAATGACACTAGTGGATCAGTGTGTCAAACCTTGGTCATCGAGACCAAAAACACATAGGAAAGCAGCTTCCACATTGCATGTTGCACTAGTGTGGAAGAAGTTGCATCACAGAATCCACTGGAGTGTGTGTTGTCATGGGGACCCATGTGGTCTAGGAAAAGAACACATGCAATGACACTACTGGATCAGTGTGTCAAACCATAGTCACATAGAACAAAAACACATAGGAAATCATCTTCCACATTGCATGTTGTACCAGTGTGGCAGAAGTTGCATCACAGAATCCACTTGAGTGTGTGTTGTCCTGTGGATCATATTGGTTTTGCGAAAGAACACATGCAATGGCACTAATGGATCAATGTGGTTTATGAAAAGAACACATGAAATGAAACTATTGGATCAGTGTGTGAAACCATGGTGACATGGACCAAAAACGCATAGGAAAGCAACTTCCACATTGCATGTTGCACCAGTGTGGGAGAAGTTGCATCACAAAATCCACTAGAGTGTGTGTTGTCATGTGCATCAGAGTGGTCTAGGAAAATAACAAATGCAATGACACTAGTGGATAAGTGTGTCAAACCATGGTGACAAAGACCGAAAACACATAGGAAAGGAGCTTCCACATTGCATGTTGCACCGGTGTGGTAGAAGTTGCATCACAAAATCCACTGGAGTGCGTGTTGTCATGTGGAGCCATGTGGTTTAGGAAAAGAACACATCCAATTCCTCTAGGTGATCAATGTGGTCTAGGAAAAGAACACATTGATACATTGCAAATGTATATATAATTTTTGATGTTCCATGCTTGGTTTTATCTACTTTCTTATGTTTTTTCCACATTTTGGAGTACTTTTCATATGATTTCTTGGACTAACCTATTAACAAGAGCCACAGTGCCAGCTGCTTGTTTTCTGCTGTTTTTGGTTCCAGGAAGTCAGAAAATGAATATTCTCGGAATTGGACGGGACAAAAGCCAAAGTTATTATTTTACCGGGGGACACCTGGAGCTAGAATACGAGACAGAGAGGGGCTGGGGTCCGGCCACACCACCTGGCCGTGCGGCCAGGCCTGGTCCGTGCCAGGGGGTGGTCTGGCCGCCCCAGGCACCCCCTCGGCCTCTCCTTCCGCTTATATATTACCTCTGATACAGAAACCCTAAGTACCCGATCAAAAATCCACGAAAGATCCTGTAGCCGCCATCATCTCCATCCCTAGATCGAGAGGGATCTGAAGCTCTTCCCGGCACCCTGCCAGAGAGGGGAATTCACCCTAGAGGCCTTCTTCATCATCATGCAAGCCTCCGATGTGATGCGTGAGTAGTCCATATCTGGACTACGGGTCCATGTAGTAGCTAGATGGCTGATTCTCCTACTTTGTGTTATCATGTTTAGATCTTGTGAGCTCTGTTCATGATCAAGATCATCTATTTGTAATTCTGCATGTTGTGTTTGCGGGGATCCGATGGATATTGAGATGCTATTTCAGATTGATTATTGATTCTATCATGTCTTTGTTATTTGTGATCTTGCATGCTTTCCATTGTTAGTAGCTATCTTGGCCAAGTAGATGCTAGCAACTCCAAGAGTTAGTATTTATGCTCGATAGTGGGTTCATACCTCTGGTAATCTGGGGAAGTGACGGAAATCTCTAAGGTACTAGATGTGCTGTTGCTACTAGGGAGAAAACAACAATCCTTTGTTCATAGAACAATCATATTGTTTACTTTACACGCAATTCGTAATGCAATAATTTGTTGCTTGCAACTTAATACTGGAGGGGGTTCGGATGATAACCTGAAGGTGGATTATTAGTCATAGATGAAGTTGGATGGCGGTCAATGTATAATGTTATAATGCCCAATTGAATCTCAAAGGAGTCAAGATGTTTAGTATATGCTTGTATGCTTTCTCGATGTTTGTCCATTGCCCCGCTGTAATTTGTTCACCCATCATGTTATCTATCTTAAGGAGAGCCACCTCTAGTGAACTATGGACCTCGGTCCTTTCTTTTACATTCAATCTACAATCAACTGTTTACTGCTTTGTGTTTAGTTTCTACAAACTATTACTTCCTTTCATTCGATACGTTTAATCCTTTGTTTTCAGCAAAACCGGTGAGATTGACAACCTCATCATAAGTTGGGGGCAAAGTTCTGTGGTTGTGTTGTGCAGGTCTCCACGTTGCTACTATAACCGGTAGTGCGCCCTGCCAAGGCTCAGCTAGCAACACCTTTGGGGTGTTTCCTTGCTCCTACTGGATTGATAACCTTGGTTTCATACTAAGGGAAAACTTGTTGCTGTGCTCATCATACCTTCCTTGTGGGGTTCCCCAACGAGCTCGATATATTTTGGGCCATCAAGCTCTTTTTCTGGCGCCGTTGCCAGGGAGTCAAGGATATCTTCACAAGGGGAGTCCCTCATAACCAATCTCTTTACTTTGTTATTTTTGTTTTGTTTTTTGCTTGTTTCTTTATCAAAAACACAAAAAATAGTCTTACTAGTTTGCTTTCTTTATTAAAAATACAAAAAAATGACTACTCTTGAAAACACTAAGTTGTGTGACTTCACTAGCACCAACAACAATGATTTTATGAGCGCACCTATTGCTCCACATGTTCCTGAAGCTACTTTCTTTGAGATTAAACCTGCTTTACTCAATCTTGTTATGAGAGAACAATTTTCTAGTATTGGTAATGAAGATGCTGCTGCCCATCTAAATAACTTTGTTGAACTTTGTGATATGCAAAAGCATAGGGATATAGATGGAGATATCATTAAGCTTAAACTGTTTCCTTTCTCCTTGAGAGGAAAAGCTAAAGAATGGTTAAATTCCCTAACTAGGAATAGTATTGATTCTTGGACTAAATGCAAAGATGCTTTCATTGGAAAATACTATCCTCCTGCTAAGATTATATCTATGAGAAGTGAAATAATGAAATTTAAACAATCCGATAATGAACATGTTGCTCAAGCTTGGGAAAGAATAAAATCTTTGGTAAAGGATTGTCCCACTCATGGACTGACTGCGTGGATGATCATCCAAACCTTTTAGGCAGGATTGAACTATTCTTCAAGGAACCTATTGGACTCTGCTGCTGGAGGTACCTTTATGACCATTACTTTGGGTGCTGCAACTAAGCTTCTGGATAATATGATGGTTAACTATTCCGAATGGCATACTGAAAGAGCTCCACAAGGTAAGAAGGTAAATTCTATTGAGGAAACCTCCTCCTTGAGTGATAAGATTGATGTTATTATGTCTATGCTTGTTAATGGGAAAGCCCATATTGATCCAAATAATGTTCCCTTAGCCTCTTTGGTTGCTCAGGAAGAGCAAGTTGATGTGAACTTTATAAGAAATAACAATTTTAGCAACAATGCCTACAGGAATAATTTTGGTAACAACAATTATAAGCCATATCCTCCCAACAATGGTAATGCTTATGGAAATTCTTACAACAATAATAGGAGTGCTCCCTCTGAACTTGAAGTTATGCTTAAAGACTTTATTAGTAAACAAACTGCTTTCAATAAAACTATTGAGGAAAAACACTCTAATGCTGAAAGAAATATAACATCACTTGCTGAAGCTCAAACTTCTTAGAATAAAATGGCTGCTAAACCTGAAACTAATGATAATCCCTTTGCAGCTACTAATGACATACAAGTAAGAATTGATGAAAATGTTAGACTATTAGCTGAATTACATGCTAAGTGGGAAAGAGAAGATGAAATTGCTAGAAACATTAGTGTTATTTGAATGTCCCACTTGATGATAATGCTAAAAAGAAACTCATGGGGAGTCTTAATGATGTTCTTATTATGGTTAACAATGCCTATGTCCCTATTGATTTCTATGTTTTGGATGTTGAATGTAATGCTTCTTGTCCTATTACTTTGGGAAGACCCTTTCTTAGAACTGTTGGTGCCATTATTGATATGAAAGAAGGCACCATTAAATATCAACTTCCACTCAAGAAAGGTATAGAACACTTCCCTAAGAAGAGTGAGAAGATTTATTTTGTCTCTCCTATGAAAACAAAATTTGCTCTTAATGCTTCTTCATTTGAGAACACTTGATTCTTTTTCTTGCTTCTTATGCCTAACTTAAAGGCGTTAAAGAAAAGTACTTATTGGGAGATAACCCAAAAGTTTTAGATGAGTCTTGGAAGTTATTACTACAGTAATAACCGCTCCTTATCCTTTTTATTTGCTTTTTGTGCCAAGAGTAACCTCTAATGAGAGAGAAGTAATGATTGGGAAAGTTGCTGTCCCGAAACAGATTTCTGTGCTTCACTGTAAAAATTCGTGTAAAATCTCTGAAAGTCCTTTTGAGGCGTGAATTTTTGTGCTTATGCCCCAGATTGTTATCTAACTTTTGTTAGTTCAACACTTTTTGATTTGAGCAACAGAAGGTCTTCGAAACAATTCGTCTTTACCTGCTGGTCTGTTTTGACAAATTTCTGCCATTTTCTGCATTTGCTTCTTGTTGGTTCCTTTTTGAGTTCTTTTGGGGATTTGATCTTTTTGAGGGAAGTACTACAGTAGCTAGTGTTTTAATGGAAGTTTTATTGGTGTTAGAACTGAACCTAAAGACTTATTATCTTGAGTGCACTAATGTTGCTAATAAAGATTGTGTGAAGTTTTGTATGAAGGAAAAATTTCAGGTGTATGGAAGGAATGAGTAATGAGATGAAGAATGGACTAAAGATCAAGCTTGGGGATGCCACGCGTGTCACCCCAAGAAATATCCAAGAAGTAAAAGCATCAAAGCTTGGGGATGCCCAAGGCATCCCCCTCTTCATCAATAAAAATCCCAGGTTTCTTCCAAACGCTTCATTTTTATTGTTTCATGCACAGTTGTGTTGTTCTTGGAGCGTCTTCTTTTTCGTTTTTGCTTTGGTTTTTTGTTTGCTTCGTTTGCTTAGTTTTCTGAATAAATTTGTTGGATCCCCTCTTTCATACATTGGTTTTCAAATAGTTTGGTTTGGTTTGGAAAAGAGTAGGAAAGTTCATGCTTAAGTGGTAAAGAGACCTTATTTTTGACTATGGCCTACGCTTTGTCATGCCATGCTTGATATTGTCTTGGCTTTATGCTTAATATTATTTGCTGTAGCATGAATTGTTATAAACAATTGATACTGCTTAATGTGCCTTGGATGAATCATGTGTTGTTTTAGCATATTAAAGCATAGTATTGTGGTATTCTCCTTTGATGCTTTATTTGGGTTGACTTGGCGCATGCTCAGACCATGTTATGACTATCTCAAGTCACCATAAGCCTTGATGATCCTTTAGTTTTCAACCTGTAGTATCACTTCATGCTTTGATCCATGATGTTTTGTCGCTCTGGATGATTATGGCCATTATTGCTCTCTTAGTTTGTCGCTCCCAGTCTTTTGCTAGCCTCCAGAACCAAGTATGAGTTCCACTCATGCATCCAACTCCCTAAACCAAGTTATTCCAAAGATTCCACCATACCTACCTAATAGCTTAAGCTATTCCAAGTATATTCATGTTTTTGTTTACCTTCCAAATTAAACTTGTTATGAGAAAACTAGTGATTAAAGCTCTCACGAACTTGATGGCACACTTTAATTTTCTTGCCCTTAATAAACTTGGACCATTGTGTCGTCTATGTTGTATATGCTTGCACTTATTTGTTGGGGATTAGCAGAACCATGCTGTCATGGGGAACGCCTTCAACGTTGCACTGATACTTTGTACCTAGTTGATATCATGCTCTTTTGTCTATGGATGTCGTCGATGTGAAATGAAAGGGGAGCTTGTAAGTCCATGGAGTTATGTATATGTGTTAGAAAGCGCCGCCAGCTGGTCTAATCCATGCTGACATGGTGGAAACCTGCAGCGTAACCATAATGAGCTGTCTATGAAGCATTCTTCTTATAAAAAAAGAGTCCTATATTGAGAAAAAAGAGAAAAGAGAGAGATTATGAAAAGAAAAAAGAGAGAAAAAAGCACCATATTGCCATGGTAAATAAGAAGATTGCTGAGATGCTCGTTGTCTGCTTGCCTTGTCATTTTGATATGGGGATTCTTTCGTATCATCGGGCAAGGGGTACCCATTGGTGGTTCTCTATGATACACATGTACTTATGATGACAAGAACTTATCGGTGACTAAACTTGAGTAGCATGAGGAGCGACCCTCGTATTCAAGGGACATGAGATTTCTAACATCTACTTCGTCAAGCATGTACACCATAGTTTGTTCACTTTAACCTTAATCACTTTAGGATGCTTATAATAGGGGCAATGGGAGCTGAAAGCTATAATTACCATAATATTTGGAAACTCTTTATGAAACTTGAATCTCTGCTTCCTTCTATGAAGGCCTTTCTTCCACTTTTATATTGAGTCTCCACCTTCTACCTTTATGCACCTACTTTGAGAGCATAGTGGCCATTCTTAGTTCTATGTGCATTGTCCCAAGACTAGTTGATTGATGCATACCTTGATATTGCTTGTTTTAAACTATTTGTATCTAGTCACTCTTATGAACTTTGAAGGTGTCCTATGCATTTATATTTGCTACTCTATGAGGGACAAGCTGAATACTATTATGTTATGTTTTCTTTATGTGAAACAAACAAACGTCTTGCAAAGCATTGTTATTCATGAATCTTTTGTTTGTGCCTTTTCATGTTGCAACATAGTTTCTTTGTCTTATTGCTAGAACTTTGTCTTTCATGTTATGATTGAAGTACTATGGTCCCAACTTTGAATGTTTTAAAAATACTTTGATCAAAGTTTATGATGGTGCATGTCACCTCAAAAATTATTCTTTCTTTTTATCACTTACCTACTCGAGGACGAGCAGGAGTTAAGCTTCGGGATGTTGATACATTGCAAATGTATCTATAATTTTTGATGTTCCATGCTTGGTTTTATCTACTTTCTTATGTTTTGTCCACACTTTGGAGTACTTTTCATATGATTTCTTGGACTAACCTATTAACAAGAGCCACAGTTCCAGCTGCCTGTTTTCTGCTGTTTTTGGTTCCAGGAAGTCAGAAAATGAATATTCTCGGAATTGGACGGGACAAAAGCCAAAGTTATTATTTTACCGGGGGACACCTGGAACCAGAATACGAGACAGAGAGGGGCTGGGGCCCGACCACACCACCTGGCCGCGCGGCCAGGCCTGGCCCGCGCCAGGGGGTGGTCTAGCCGCCCCAGGCAACCCCTCGGCCTCTCCTTCCGCCTATATATTGCCTCTGATACGGAAACCCTAAGTACCCGATCAAAAATCCATGAAAGAGCCTGTAGCCACCGTCATCTCCATCCCTAGATCGGGAGAGATCTGAAGCTCTTCCCGGCACCCTGCCGGAGAGGTGAATTCACCCTGGAGGCCTTCTTCATCATCATGCAAGCCTCCGGTGTGATGCGTGAGTAGTTCATCTCTGGACTACGTGTCCATGTGGTAGCTAGATGGCTGGTTCTCCTCCTTTGTGCTATCATGTTTAGATCTTGTGAGCTCCGTTCATGATCAATATCATCTATTTGTAATTCTGCATGTTGTGTTTGCGGGGATCCGATGGATATTGAGATGCTATTTCAGATTGATTATTGATTCTATCATGTCTTTGTTATTTGTGATCTTGCATGCTTTCCGTTGTTAGTAGCTATCTTGGCCAAGTAGATGCTAGCAACTCCAAGAGTTAGTATTTATGCTCGGTAGTGGGTTCATGCCCCTGGTAATCTAGGGAAGTGACAGAAATCTCTAAGGTACTAGATGTGCTGTTGCTACTAGGGACAAAACAACAATCCTTTGTTCATAGAACAATCATATTGTTTACTTTACACGCAATTTGTAATGCAATAATCTGTTGCTTGCAACTTCATACTGGAGGGGGTTCGGATGATAACCTGAAGGTGAATTATTAGTCATAGATGCAGTTGGATGGTGGTCTATGTATAATGTTGTAATGCCCAGTCGAATCTCAAAGGAGTCAAGATATTTAGTATATGCTTGTATGCTTTCTCGATGCTTGTCAATTCCCCGCTGTAATTTGTTCACCCAACATGTTATCTATCTTAAGGAGAGCCACCTCTAGTGAACTATGGACCCCGGTCCTTTCTTTTACATTCAATCTACAATCAACTGTTTACTGCTTTGTGTTTTCTTTCTGCAAACTATTACTTCCTTCCATTCGATCCGTTTAATCCTTTGTTTTCAGCAAAACCGGTGAGATTGACAACCTCATCGTAAGTTTGGGGCAAAGTTCTGTGGTTGTGTTGTGTAGGTCTCCATGTTGCTAGTAGCACCGGTAGTGCGCCCTGCCAAGGCTCAACTAGCAACACCTTTGGGGTGTTTCCTTGCTCCTACTGGATTGATAACCTTGGTTTCGTACTGAGGGAAAACTTGCTGTTGTGCTCATCATACCTTCCTCTTGGGTTCCCCAACGAGCTCGATATATTTTGGGCCATCACACATGCAATGACACTAGTGGACCTGTGTGTCAAACCATAGTCACAGAGACCAAAAACACATAGGAAAGCAGCTTCCACATTGCATGTTGCACTAGTGTGGTAGAAGTTGCATCACAGAATCCACTAGAGTATGTGTTGTCATGTGGATAAATGTGGTTTAGGAAATAACACATGCAATGGCACTAGGTGATCAGTGTGGTTTAGGAAAAGAACATATGCAATGACACTAGTGGATCAGTGTGTCAAACCATGGTCACATAGACCAAAAACAGATAGGAAAGCAGCTTCCACATTGCATGTTGCACTAGTGTGGTAGAAGTTGCATCATAGAATCCACTGGAGTGTGTGTTGTCATGTGGATCCATGTGGTCTAGGAAAAGAACACATGCAATGGAACTAGTTGATCAGTGTGTCAAACATTGGTCACAAAGACCAAAAACAGATAAGAACGTAGCTTCCACATTGCATGTTGCACCAGTGTGGCAGAAGTTGCATCACAGAATCCAATGGAGTTTGTGTTGTCATGTAGATCCATGTGGTCTAGGGAAATAACACATGCAATGCAACTAGTGGATCAATGTGGTTTATGAAAACAACACATGAAGTGACACTAGTGGAACAATGAGTCAAACCATAGTCAAAAAGACCAAAAACATATAGGAAAACAACTTCCACATTACATGTTGCACCAGGGTGGCAGAAGTTGCATCACAATGTCCACTGGATTGTGTGTTGTCATGTGGATCAACGTGGTTTAGGAAAAGAGCACATGCAATGGCACTAGGTGATCAGTGAGATCTAGGAAGAGAACACATGCAATGGCACTAGGTGATCAGTGTGTCAAACCTTGGTAACAGAGACCAAAAACACATAGGATAGCAGCTTCCGCATTGCATGTTGCACCAGTGTGGCAGAAGTTGCATCATAGAATCCACTGGAGTTTGGGTTGTCATGTGGATCCATGTGGTTTAGGGAAAAACACATGCGATGAAACTAGTGGATCAATGTGGTTTATGAAAAGAACACATGAAATGACACTGTAACATCCCAATTCTAGCGGCCCTGATTTAGTGTCCAAAAGGCAAAAATTAGGGGGAACAAAAACTTTTTATTGGTAAGTGTTGCAATGTTTGCTAATTGTTTCCTTGCGCTCATACAACTGATTGTGTATTAGATGATATATTCCTTACCTCTACCTCTGTTGACAAAAAAAAACTATTTTACAAAAGAAATGTCTTGGCTCATCTTTTATAATCTCAAATGTTCTGGCATCTCCAAACTTGAGCCAAGAAAACTTTGACACAAGAAAATATTTCACTAGTTTTTATTAACAAAACTATGGATACCTATATATAATCTCCTTATATTTTCAAGACAGAACCTTCAACTACTCTTAACTCTAGGTTTTCCAAAACCTTTCCTAAATTTTTTCATTCCAATCTTGGTAGAAATACCAATAGGTCATTATCTTACTTCAAATCACAACCTCTTCAAAACACCCATTCTTACCTCAATCTAGGCTTGATGGTAACCTCACTAGTATTTGATTACCTGGTAGGATGAGTTGCCTTGAGCTGCTATTTGATGGATTGCTTGATCTGATGCTTGACTTGTTTGCTTAGGAAATAAAATGAACTAATATAGGAGCTCATCCTTAGGATTAAACCAATAGTTGAGATCACCAATCTTAAATCAAGCATCCTAAGGTGGATCCGTCTCAAGTCACCCAAGTGACCCTCTAATCCACTTAACCAGATCCATTCTAAGCTAATCCTTTGTATTAGCATCCTACTCTTGAAAGACCATATACAAGCATGAATCCGCCCTATAAAAGCCATACTTCAATATCATCCAATTGATTATAAGAATTAACCCTTGCATCTTCTCCAACTCCTTCCCACGTCCAAATACACATATCTGCCAAATTTGACTAGTCTAGAATCCTTATCTAGACTCAATCTTTGAGACTCCACCTATCCTAACCTATGCGCATTCTTGAGAATGTACTTGAACCATATTGTAGTACATCATTAGTACAACCAAAGCCCACTCTTTCCCTTGGCTAAAATCTTCTTGGACTCACTCATCATTGATGGTTTTGTAGACAACATGGTAATCTTTTTTGCAAAACTTATCATCTTGCCTACTTTGGCAGAAGCACACATCCATATGTTACCTTCCCTTGACCAACTCTTTGCATGGTTATGATCTACTAACCATGGTATATCAATCCACTCTTAACTTGTTCTCAATGGAGCTTTGTGCTTCTTAAACCCACATGGTTTATGAGGCTTCATGACAAATCTGCTATGGCAGACTTATTTTCAACAAAGTTTGCCATCACTTCAAGACCACCTCAAATATAATCAAGCATAACTCTTATTGCCATGATCATCTATATAACTTGGTCTATACATCCAATTATTCCTTTTACCAAGATGAGACTTGAGCTTCCTAATCTAATGATGTTTAGGTGGCATAATAATATCTAAAACCCTAGATCCTCCAAATCTAGTTTCCTTCCATTATCAAGGTAGATTTGCAAAACCTAAGGTTGATTATGATATACACTTCATGTTGAAATCATCCACCTTGGATATAATCATTTACCAAGTAATTTCCATAATTAATTGGGCCCCCAAAGCTATTTAATTTCCCTCCTCTTCAAAATAATAAAAACCATCCATATAAAGGAAAGTTTGTTTTTCTCCGAAATACTTTGCCAAACCAAGGCATATTTGAGTCCTATACATCATACCCTATCTCCCCATCCCAAAAATAAATATTTTCGAGATGCGTTATTATTTCCTTTTGCCCTTTTTCTTAAATGGCAGAAACAAGGAATAATTAAGGGAAAATACCTTTCCTTCAAAATTAATTCTAAGAAAATTCTCCAATGAGTGATATGGTTTTTATGACTAGTTCACATCAAAAACCAACCATGTCCAAGAAAAAATATCATATAAGCTTCGAAATCCATTTCAACACTTTTTGAATAAATGGTTTTAAGTGGACTTTAAATCCTTTGAAAAATCCCAAATAAATCCTAGAGTAGTTTATAGACAATATCCATCTACCAGTACCCTTTACTCAACTTATCAAGACCAAATTTCTTGACTTGTTTCATAAACCCCTCTCTAGTCAAATCTTGATAAATTACAAACTATTGCCTCAAACCACATTAACATTCATTCCATTTGATCAACCAAATTTACCACATCACCCTACATAATCCTACCATGGTCGTGCTACACTATAGCATGGTGATGTAGCACCCATCTCCTCTTTGTCTCTTATGTTTGTAGTTAATAAAGAAAGAGAGGCAAAGCCTAGCAAACAAATTTTGATCTTTAGAACCACAACAGCTGCATCACACCTCCCCTCTCTTTCTCTAGTCATGCACCAGACCCCACCTCCCCTCCTACCAATGAGATAGCCCTAGCCCTCCCTCTCCTTTTTTCCTTCCTATGGATGAATTAAAGACAGAGGAGTAAATTCTTGCAGCCCACCGCGTCCACGCCCCCTCTACTATTTAGTGGCCCCACACCACCCTCACCACTACCCCCCTCGACGAATCACCATCCCCCATACCCTCCCTACCTCGATTGTGAGCTTAGTCCACCATGGATAACCACATCGTTGAATAAAAGGCCACAAGACACCCCAGTGCCCCTCTCTCGGCTCATTTGTTTTCTCCCTCTCCCCTTCACCTCCCTTGTACCCTACTACCTCTCTCCTGCTCTGCCCTGCTCGAGAGAAGAGAAGAAGGGCATGTCGGCCATGCCCAAGATCTGAAAGTGTATCTCCCTCCCTCCACTCTTTTCCTTCTTCATGTTATCCTTCCGAAGCCCTCTCGACCCTCTAGGTATAACCCCGCCTTCTTCCTTGCTCAAGAACAAGCACATCAACACTACCGGCGAGCTACCGAAGCTATCCTCGGGCATCACCGCGCGAGCTTCCTCCAGAAGCCAAAACTGGTGATGCCACCCCTTGTTGAGGTCGCCTACATGAGCCGCGTCACCTCGATGCCATCCCTGTGTCGTCTGGTGCTTCTTGGTGAGCCTCCCGCTACCCTCTGCCTCCTCTAGGGTTCCTCATGCGTCAGGTTCTGTTGGAGGAAGTTGACCACCCAGGGCCGGCAGATCTACATTTCCTGGACGACCTAGATCCCATCTTACCTTTTCGCCCTCCTTGGTCACCGACGGACGGGACCCATGCTCCAGGAGGTGGAACCACCACCCCTGCTCGCTGCGACGCTCGGCTAGGCCGACCGGCGCTGGAAACGAGCCACGTGTTGGGTCCGCATCATAGAAAACAAATTTTTTACTATGGTGTGAACTACACGCCAAGATCTATCTACTAGGTACAAAGCAACGGGTGGACATACATCCAACGAGAACTTACCCTTGTAGACAACGAGCTTTGTTAACGAGTAGGAACTCGTGGTTGATGTAGTCGTACACTTGCCGATCTCAAGATCGTGATGAAGTCTAGCAGGTCCGGCTCCAGCACGTCCATCAGATCTAGCTCCAGCACCACCAAGTCCAGCACCGCAAAGCAGCGGTGCATCCGTGATCGCACACACGTTCGGTACCCCGACAACCTCCGTCCCTCGCTCCAGCAAAGCAACGGAAACAGCAACTCCTTCCCAGATAAAGCCACCGGGAACATGTATCTCGCTAATCCGAGACCATGGGGAATAATACTAGAGGGGGAGAGAGATCCTTCACAAGGAGGTGTGTGTGAGAAGTGAGGAGGGGGTGGCCTTTTATACGAGGAGGGGGGGTGCCCCTCCTTCATGGCCGGTGCATGGAGGAGGTGTCTCTTCACCTCCTCCATTCATGTGGTGGTAACTCCCTCCACATAAATTTGCCCCTTCACATTCTCTTTTAAAGCCTCCACTTTAAATGCATTAAATTTCTCCAAATTTAATGCTCTCTCATTTAATAAAACTCTTTTATTATTTTTATTCAGAATTTTGTTAAGTACTTAAATTAACAAACATTCACATAAAACCCCTGCAACATTTCAATATTACATGCAGAACCAATTTCAGCAATTTCAACCGAAACAGTTTCGATGTCTATTGAAATAATTCCAGTGCTTTCTTAAATCTTTATCTGAAACATATTTGCTCCAAATGGTGTCGGTATCCCTTAAGTGTGTCACCCTACGGTTCGCGAATAATGCAGACATGATCGAGACCCCTCTCCGATCAATAATCAACAGCGGGACCTGGAGATCCATAGTGACTCCTACACATTCAACGATGACTTCTGTGATCGTGAGAACCTTTAACGCTAGTAACTAAATCCCTTTGTCCCGTGATATATTACATGTCTGAGATTCGATCATCAGTATCTCCATACCTAGTTTGATCTCGTTACCGACATGCACTCTTTTCTCGTTCCCGTGATATAACATTCTAGTGATCACATCACTTCCTTGCAAGCTATTTCAATGTGATATCACCGAGAGGGCCCAGAGTATATCTATCCATCATCGGGATGGACAAATCCCACTCTTGATCCATGAGCCTCAACATAACACCTTCGTAGCACTGAACCCACCTTTATAGTCACCCTGTTACGGTGTGACGTTTGATGTTATCAAGATACTCTTCCGGTGTTAGCAATTAACATGATCTCGTGGTCTAAGGATAAAGATTACTTCGTATGATATTATAGCAATATAAACATAATGACTTTGATCGTAATGCTATACTTCGGATGAATGTTCATCACATCATTCCACCAATGGTGTGACCTTGTTATTAACAACATCCAATGTCCATGATCAGGAAACCTTGTTCATCTTGTTAATCAGCAAGCTAGTCTATAAGAGAGGCATAACTAGGAACCCTTTTTGTTTTTTAAACACACATGTATTGATGTTTCCGATCAATACAATTCTAGCATGTAAAATAAACATTTATCATAAACATGGAATAAGATAATAACCACTTTATTATTGCCTCTCGGGCATATTCCCTTCAGTCTCCCACTTGCACTAGAGTCAATAATCTAGTTTGAAAAACTTTGCGTATTGAACACCTATGGCTTTCTGGTGTTGCATATATGCTATTGCTAGTGGTTAACATAATCTCTGGATCTGACAGTTTCAGGTTCGTGTGTATTTGCATGTCTTTGCATCTCTACGCATCACTCATTCTCAAATGAGATGGCATTGTATAAATTTGGTCCTCTGGTGAGACCTTTAGTTCGTTCGGATCAAAATATGTTGATATTATTGTCACACAATATATGTTCATAGTATTAGCCTACTTTGAACCACACCTAGTTTGATAACAAACTACTTAACACAAATGCGCTCCTATGCTGATACTATAGCAGTCATATACTTAGCCTCTTTGTTGTAGTATCCGTCACAATGTCTCAACTTTGGAACTCATCAAAATCCATCATGGAACATCCTTTCCATTATATTGTGCCACCCATAGTCTAAATTGAGATAAATTTAATTTGTATCTTGTGACAAAACTAGTATCAATGTAACACTTTACAATGAACTACCTTTAACTATTTGTCACTTATACATTATATATTCTTAGTTCTTCAAAAGCTCATAAGAATATCTTTACTATTGTCCAATGATCATCTTATGAATCATTCTGGTATATGCTCATAACATTTAGAACATAGGACATTCTGGATATATACATATCATGGTATAATCGATCAAAATCTTCATGTGATTTTACTCACCAAGTGTTGAAACACTTGAATCTTGATATAATCCTTTCCATGCAGCAAGAACCTTTCTTGTTGTTTCCATATTGAACCCTTTCAATATCTTATATTGAACCCTTTCAATATCTTATATATGTATGTCTGGCACAACCATATTAGCACCTTAATCTATCCATATAGATATTGATGCCTAATATTCTGGGTTTGCCCAAGTCTTTCATCGAAATCTTATTTTAATGAAATCCTTAACTTGTGTCAATTCAAGATACATCATTTCTAATCAACAATATGTCCTCTACATAATGTATTAGAAATATGTCTCAGCGCTCCCACTTAATTTCTTGCAAATGCAAGCATCTTCATCATCTCCGATGAATTTAAACTCTTTTAACAGTTTCATCATGGTGAAGATTCCAACTCCGCTATGCTTACTTCAACTATTGAAGTTTACATGCCCTTTTAGCACCCTTTGAATTAACAAAACCCTTCGGACCATGTCATGTACATGTCCTAGGTTACCGTTCTATTAGAAGAACCTTGTTTTGTTTATTCAACTACCATATACCAAATTATATGTAGTGGTTGCTACATTAATCCGTCAAGACTATATATCGCTATGAAAGATCAAATCTTGTCATAGTAAACTCCTTGAACATTGTCGTAAACTTCTTTCTGACATGTCGACTATTTCATAGATGTTAAACATCCATGTCTTATTTCTTTATAGATCCAAACACGACCGATAGGCTTCACGCCTTTTCGGAGGGTCTTCCAAGTTCAGAAACTTGTTTTCTCATGTATGGATACTATCACGGATTCTATGACTTCTAGTCATTTTATGGAGTCAGGGCCCATCATCGCTTCTTTGCATGTAGTCGGTTCATCATTGTCAAAACAATAACGACTTGCTTATCAAATCTTACTATTTGATTCTTACCGACCCACACGGTTCTATAGGAACTCTAATCTCCGAGATCACACCTTTTGTAATCACGAGAGCCATGAGCATTGTGGCCGCCACCGGGACACTTTCCGGCGCTGCGCTACTTAGCACATATAACTAAGGTTCAACAACCTTATCAAAGTTCTATTGTCCTCCCACTTAACTTTTCACGAAAAATTCCTTCTCAAGAAACTTGACGTTCCAAGTAACAAACTCTTTTTGTCCTTGGTGTTATGGAGAAATTCCCAACCAATTCTTTGGGATAACCTACAAAGACGTGCTTATCCGACTTTGGTTGTAAACATTTTACTTATGCATAGCATACCAAAATTTAAGAAAAGACAATTCGGGTTTTATCCCAAACCATAACCCATATGGTGTCATTTCAATGGATCACGATGGTGCTCTTTTCAGTGTAAAAGCGGTAGTCTCTAAAGCTTCAATCTTTAAAACATAATGGCAGTTTTATAAATGACACCTTTGATCTTACCATGTCAAACATGGTTTGATTTCATCTCTCGAATATGCCATACTCCTATGGTTTATCGGGAAAACACAAATCATGGAACAATTCCTCAAATCTTAGGTGTTTTGCTAAACCTGTAACTCAAATATCTTCCTTTATGATCAAATCATAAACTCTTTTATTTTCTTGTTACAATGATTTTCCACTTCATCTTGAAAGTCTTTGAACAACTTTCAAATGTTTCATACTTCTTCCTTATTAAGTAAATATACAGATATATTCACTCAATTTTTTTGAAGAAAGCATATGAAGCAAAAAGATCCATCGCATATGGCTACACATAATGGACTTATGCATATCAGCATGCACAATTTCCAATAAGCTAGTCATCCGTTCCTCTCTGGCCTATGAACAGAGTTTCAATTATCTCGAGGAAAGTCTCACATGCGTCAATTGATCAAAATCAAGGACTCCAAAATTCCATCAACATGGAGTTTCTTCATGTTTTCTTTCAAATATAATTCAAACAGCGATGTCACTTCATAAGTGATCTTTCAATCATTTGTCTTGCGACATTTTAGCAATAGTGTTTATGGATGTGATTTCTCCAACTAGACTTGTAAAAGTTCATCCATCCTTTATGGAATACGGTAATTATTTGAACAACCATTGTTCTCGTAATACCGGAACAAAATAACAATTATTAAAACAAATCTTGAAGGCTAGGTTTGATGACAACGAAAAACACAATAACACTTTATTTGTTTTCGATGAACATCATCACTCATTCTCTTGGTAGTTACTTAGGCCATTGTAGTTCATGAATTGCGTTGTCCTGTATGACACTTCATAGCAACCAATTAGGTATCCAATACCTAAGAACCACATTGTTTAACAAGCAAGGAATATAGCCATAACATGTATATCTTCTATATACCTAAGTTGGACATCTCCAACCTTTTATTTTCTGCCAAATATTTTATAGATTCTCTTCCAGCAATTCCTTTTCTTTTAAAAGAATCAATCAACATCAATAGTGGTTTCATCAACATGACACATGGTACAAAGCGTATATAGTCAAATACTAATACCTTTGGACTTGCACTTTGAAGTTGATCACCATCATCAAATGTTTGGTGTTCTTTCAAAAATCCATTCTTTAGTAATCTATTAGTGTAGTAAACATTTTACTTACATCTTCTATTCATCCTTATCATGACAACTTTCATGATCAAGCTACTATAGCCTATAAGGAAGAATCGCGAGTATAATATCAGTTCCCAAAACCTTTTTGGTAGATTCGGATGCCTAGCATCTCCATCCTTCACAAATTCTCATACAATATGAGAACATGTATTTTGCTAAATTATACTCTATCATAACGCAACCAAAAACATTGTTTCAGATATCACAATATCTTCCACACATGATGGTTTCTGAAACAATTTCCAGCTCCAATATATTCTTGATATTAAAACAACTTTTTGAATATCAATAATCATGGAGGCAAACATGATACTTTAGATACTAACATTGGAATTCTTACTCTTGATTTAATACTACTTATTAAACTTCATGGAGTAAATAGAGTTTGCTAAAAGTTTGCAATAGGACTTATAAACTTTAAAGTGACATTCAAAACAATACGATACCAATTCGTAAAGTAAATATCCAGAATTCTATAGTTCTATTATCTCAAATAAAAACTAAGCATAAGGTAGAAAATGAATGCCAATGACTACAACAAACTATGCAAATTCACTTCGATTTAGTTTATGACAAATTGAGTTCGACTAATCCAAATTAGAAATGAACTCCCACTCAAAAACGACATCCCTCGTGCCTTTTTGGTGATTACATGAACCAAATCCACTACACCAAGTCCGATCATCACATGAGTCGGTGTAGCTTCAAAGGCGAGCATCAATATGGTCATCACATCAACTATATGACTCATGCTTAACCTTTCGGTCCGTGTTCCAAGGCCATGTCTGTACATGCTAGGCTCGCCAAGTAAGAACCTTAGTATTCGCGTGTGTAAACCTGTCTTACACCTGTTGCATGAAAGCGTAGAGTTGAGAACACCCGATCATCACGTGATGTCTCGAAACACGATCCATAGAACGGTGCATACTTAATGAAGAACACATTTTTATCTTGATATCTAAATGAGGGATCATCTTAAAATGCTACTAAAACGCCAAACTAGCAATATAAGATGCAAACATCTAATGTGTAAAGTGAGATGATATGGTCCATGCATTTGATCTCTATCATATGCATCATGGTATGATCTCTATCATTCCCTTGTGTGTAAGGCCAAGGTCTATGGAACTTACACGTTAGGTGTGTTGTAAGAGTATACAACATTACCATATCATGACACTAGCCCAGCAACGATCTAAACTAGACGCCTCTAATTTATCAATTGCAAGTTTTACGTGGCTTAGGGCTTTCGGAGATAGAACTGTTCTTACCTACGAACATGAACCACAACGAGGATAACTAAGTTATTAGCAACTCGTTGTAAATCAGATATTGACTATAGTAGGAGAGACAGACACCCGCCAGCCACTTATGCAAAACAAGTTGCATGTCAGTCGTGGAACCGGTCTCATGTACGATGACATGTAAGGTTGGTCCGGGCCGCTTCATCCCACTATGCCACCAATATCCAGAATACATGAAAGAAGCAATAACATGATCATCATCGCCCACATATAAACATATGTGTACTACCCGTGCTAAGCACCTACACATAGATCAGGCTCTGATACCACTGCTGGGTCCGCAGCATAGAAAAGAAAAAATTTTCTACGGTGTGAACTACACGCCAAGATCTATCTACTAGGTACAAAGCAATGGGTGGACATAGATCCAACGAGAACTTACCCTCGTAGACAACGAGCTTTGTTAACGAGTAGGAACTCGTGGTTGATGTAGTCGTACACTTGCCGATCTCAAGATCGTGATCAAGTCCAGCAGGTCCGGCTTCAGCACGTCCATCAGATCAAGCTCCAGCACCACCAAGTCCAGCACCACAAAGCAGCGGTGCATCCGTGATCGCACACACGTCCGGTACCCCGACAACCTCCGTCCCTCGCTCTAGCAAAGCAGCGGAAGCAGCAACTCCTTCCCAGATAAAGCCACCGGGAACATGTATCTCGCTAATCTGAGACCATGGGGAATAATACTAGAGGGGGAGAGAGATCCTTCACAAGGAGGTGTGTGTGAGAAGTGAGGAGGTGGCCTTTATAGGAGGAGGGGTTCCCTCCTTCATGGCCGGCGCATGGAGGAGGTGTCTCTTCACCTCCTCCATTCATGTGGTGGTAACTCCCTCCACATAAATTTGCCCCTTCACATTCTCTTTTAAAGTCTCCACTTTAAATGCATTAAATTTCTCCAAATTTAATGCTCTCTCATTTAAAAAAACTCTTTTATTATTTTTATTCAGAATTTTGTTAATTACTTTAATTAACAAACATTCACATAAAACCCCCTGCAACATTTCAATATTACATGCAGAACCAATTTCAGCAATTTCACCCGAAACAGTTTTGGTGTCTATTGAAATAATTCCAGCGCTTTCTTAAATCTTTATCTGAAACATATTTGCTCCAAATGGTGTCGGTATCCCTTAAGTGTGTCACCCTACGGTTCGCGAATAATGCAAACATGATCGAGACCCCTCTCCGATCAATAATCAGTAGCGGACACGGAGATCCATCTCGACTCCTACACATTCAACGATGACTTCTGTGATCGTGAGAACCTTTAACGCTAGTAACTAAATCCATTTGTCCCGTGATATATTACATGTCCGAGATTCGATCATCGGTATCTCCATACCTAGTTTTATCTCGTTACCGACATGCACTCTTTTCTCGTTCCCGTGATATAACATTCTAGTGATCACATCACTTGCTTGCAAGCTATTTCAATGTGATATCACCGAGAGGGCCCAGAGTATATCTATCCGTCATCGGGATGGACAAATCCCACTCTTGATCCATGAGCCTCAACATAACACCTTCATAGCACTGAACCCACCTTTATAGTCACCCTGTTACGGTGTGACGTTTGATGTTATCAAGATACTCTTCCGGTGTTAGCAATTAACATGATCTCATGGTCTAAGGATAAAGATTACTTCGTATGATATTATAGCAACATAAACATAATGACTTTGATCATAATGCTATACTTCGGATGAATGTTCATCACATCATTCCACCAATGGTGTGACCTTGTTATTAACAACATCCAATGTCCATGATCAGGAAACCTTGATCATATTGTTAATCAACAAGCTAGTCTATAAGAGAGGCATAACTAGGAACCCTTTTTGTTTATTAAACACACATGTATTGATGTTTCCTATCAATACAATTCTAGCATGTAAAATAAACATTTATCATAAACATGGAATAAGATAATAACCACTTTATTATTGCCTCTCGGGCATATTCCCTTCACCATTTCCTCCTCAGATCTAGCCCAGCGAGGCTCTTTCCCTTTTTCCTTTAACTTTTGTTTCTATTTAACTCCATAACTAGTTGTTTGGTTTAAATCCAAAACAAAATGCAAAATCCCTTAAAAACCCCAGAACCAAATTTTCCTAAGACCCTGTGTGTTTTGTAAAGCATGCAGAACAAAAATTAACCAAAAGTGATGCCCAGAATAATTATAGTAAATCATTTACATAGATGTATCTTTCTTACTAATAAATTATTTCAGAAAGTTTTATAACTCCAAATGGAGTGAAACCTAAGGGTACTGAAAGGTAACTCAGGTACCTTGCATGTCACCCTGGCCCTATCCTATTTTTTCTTCCTAGTTTGCCAGCCACAAAAATAACAAAAACAGAGCCTTTTTTACTTTAAAAATTTCTCCAGGGCAAACCAAAAATTGTATTGAGCTAATTCCGACTCTGAGAACATAAAAATCCTAGTACCTTTCAAACCATAGCAGCCCAAGATTTATTTAGCCCTAGTTGATTTATTATGAATTAAACTATTCTTTGCATGGCTGATTCACTAATAAAATCACCACAGTAGTTTTGTACCTCCTAATTTAGTGATTCCAATTGATACATAAATGTTGAAATACCTAGCATACGTCTTTGGAATGACATCAAAAGATTCTGTAGATTTAATCTGGTGAAAAAGAGAAAACATCTACATAACTGATTTTGGGAATTAACTGAGGGCATTTTGGTAATTGTTTTGAACTGATTCCAACTCCCAGTGAATCAGTCCATCAAACCCTACATAACCATCAAAGAAAATAGTTTTTGGAACTAAAAAACTTCTCTTGTGAATTATTTCCTAAAACTAGAGCTTTTATCACTAGAAATTGCATAGTAAATCAAAGGAATTTGTTAAAATAGTGAAACCACTTTTATTGGTTTCATATGATCAGTACCTATCTGATGGTATCATAATTATACAATGATATCATACAAAACCTTGTAATTGATTTAAAACCTCTCAATTAAGTAGTTTTGGCCTCGAAATCATTAAAGAAAACCCACAAATGCATTTTAAGTACCTCCACTTGCTTTAAATCCAACTAATCAAAACCTACTGAATTGTAAACTTGTATTGTTCATTGCTTGCTGTACTGTATTGATGATTGTATGATTTGTGTTGATTGTGGTAATTGCTTTTTTGCATGTATGCTCGATGACAACGATAGTTGCGATTGTACTGTCGACGAGAAGAAGAGATCTTATTATTATTGGAATTGGTATTCTTGGTTATCTAAAGAAGAAGTCTAGGGACATCTCGCTGGTCACAGGCAAGCCACCCTTCCTGGATTCCGATACTTGCCCTACTCCTTTTATTACCTATTTTGTATCTCCTTTATAAATTGCATTACTATCAGCATGTCTTGTTTTATAAATACTGTGCTAATGACTTGGCTCCTCCAAGTTATGGTGTCCCTAATGACACCCACCCTTATGTATACCTACCATTTACCCCCCTTAGATCGAGGTTATGATGATTAGCATCCTACCCCGTTGGAAACCATGGATTTTTGATGAATAAAAGTTGTTTTGGGGTTTACCTTACTACCAATGTTTCGAAAATCCTTTGTAAAACCCCTGGGAAGAGGAATCGTTTACAAGAGGATGTTTTAACTAAAGAAATGGTGATGATGAGAAGTGAGCATAATGGACTAGAGAAAGAGAAGGGATGTTCTATGCCTTTACTAGAACAATTTATCCGTGCAACCACATTACCCCTGGATGTGGGGCTTAGGTCGTACATGCTAATTGGGAGAAATCCCTTCAACTCCGGGCGGGTTCACTAACAGGTCTATGGATCTGGAGCCTGTAGCTTGCTTTGGCAAGAGTGAGCTTAATTTGGTCTTCCACGGATGGTATGACTTAGGTAGTACGGAAGGAAGTGGAGTCACCAAATTAAGGTATTTCCCAAGCTATGGTTTGGGTATGCGCGTGTATGGAAGGCAGGACTATGGTGCGGGCCGCCACATACTTGTGTTGGGGAGAAAAAACCAAAAGGAAAAGCCGCCTTTGCTAGGGATTATAAATGAAAATTTAGGTTTGATTATCCGAACCCCCGTTTACCATGTGTAGCGGGCCATGGTTGTATCCTAGTGGATTTATTGATTCTTATGGGTAAAGTGCACAAACTCTTCAGAGTATAATCTATTCGAATAGCTGTGCCCACGGTCAAGGACGATTGGAAAGGTGGTTGCTAGGAGTACCTTGTGATGGTTTGAGAAAGATGAAAAGGATGTGACTTGGTCACGAGAGAATATGAGGATGGTGTTTAGTTTTGACCATGGATGGTCGAAGATGTTTAAAAAGGGTTTTCCTCTAAAAATGTTTTCAAAAAGGTTTTTCAATAGGTGTATGGAGATATCCAGACTTTCTAAATGGAGACATGTTTTCAAAACTCTTCTTCAACAAAGGTATAGATATGCCATTTCTACAAGAGAAAGTAGGCTTTTTACAAAACAACCTTAGGAAAAGCTATCTCGCCACATCCAAATTGCATTATCCTGTTTGCCTTATCTTGGTGGTCTTTCCAGTACATTCAAAGTACTCACCGACATTGTCCCTGGCTATTTACTTGGTCAGATATTGAGAAGAAGGTGAAGATGATGACTATGCGAGCTAGGATGTTCTCCCAGTCAGCTGCCTGTAGATTAAGGCATGGCTCGGGCTCTGAGCTTGATGAAGTTCCACTGATGATGATTGTATTGCCATAATGGCATTGATGTAAGTTTTGTAATCGTTACTTTCTAGATGTTGTAATGATACTTGTCGGTTATGCTCATGGCTGACTAATCATGGGAACGTGAAGTATAGGCATAACGGGGAATTCTCAGACCATAAATCTGGGTCCCACAGACATGGGATCAGAACCATCCTGACGGTAGGATACCTTAGTTAGCATGGACGTTAGGCAGGACAACCATTATTTCTAAAAACCCAGTTGTCAAAAACTATTTTCTCAAAATCCTTTTGAAAGATTCCATATCTTATCTTCTCTAACTTGAACTATTTGAAAATGTCTTACTCTATATCTCATCTACCTTCAAAGATCCCATTTTAAAAACAAGTCTGGCTTGGAAGCTGTTAAGACAGAGACCCCAAGATGAAGAGAAATAGAGACAGCCAAACCAAGGGAGCGACCAATGACGAAAGACACTACAAGATCGCCCTACCAACGGAAACCTTCCTCGCCCACAATGGATCAAGTGTGGCACCAACGACCCTAGATAGCAAGAAAGAAGTGAAGACCTCCCGCATTGTTAGTACCTAGGACCAATATTCTTAAAATAGGATTCCCCTAATGGTGCGTAGTCACTCCTTGGTACCTATGGTATGCTATGTTTGCTTGTCATGTGCCGATGTGGTGCTTGAAATGTGCTGCTTGTCTGCCTCAGATCGTTTGGTCGCCTGTGTCTGTCCACCTTGTATGTATGTTTTGGCTCTAATAGTCATAATCCCCTCTTTATATGAGACCTCTCCTCAGCAGGATGGACACCTAAGAGTACTACGTCAACTCCACCTTGTCTAACCCGTCACCACCCCCCACCTATAGCAAAATAGCTCTTCCCAATCCAAGGTCGACGATAAGCAGATTAAAGGAGCACCCATGGAGTAGTCATGGCACCTAAGACTTGCTAAGTTTTGTGTGAACCCCGTTCGATGAGATGTTAGTCTGATGTTCTCCTCTACGTGTTTTACCCACGACGCTGCATCAGATCTAACCCAGAACGATCGCCTCCCATAAGGCCACACCCCTCGACCGCCATCCATGAACGGCACCCTCCCAACCTGTTAACTCTCTAACTAACTCAGGCGCCTATCAAGAAGCAGCATGTACAAGGTCGTGTGAAGATACCAATTCCAGGTGAAAGGCAACATTTTCTTCCAACATCATCCTACAACTCCAAGAAAGAAGGTCTACGACTTCACCAAGAACCCTTAGTGTAGCTCTAAGGGGGAAAGACTATGTCTTTCCTGCAAAAACCCGAGTAACCCTGCACCCAAGTTGTCAACACCCGGATTTTTAAGTCCAGATGCCTATTATGTCGTACATCGCAATTCCAGGATTACTATTTTTGCGAGACATAACAGAAGTGGTACCATAGTACATCATCCATTACAAACCATATTAAATGTCTTACAAATAAAGGATCTCATGATCCAGTCTTAATACAATCAAAGCAGCGGAAAGTAAACATAGTAGGCTCCGTCTTCATGGTAACAGGCAATGCTGACGATGGGAGAT
This sequence comes from Avena insularis, assembly GCA_023614405.1. Lineage (NCBI taxonomy): Eukaryota > Viridiplantae > Streptophyta > Magnoliopsida > Poales > Poaceae > Avena > Avena insularis. Next base: position 281,140,781 of record CM042696.1, on the reverse strand, counting down.
GATCCTAGCTGTCATAGACCTCCTGCTGTCCATCTTCCGGGTAATCCTCCTCATAGTCTGGCCATGGGAATAGCCAGGGACAAAGCCATGAGTACTCTTTAAGTACTCGCAAACTAACACTAGCATGAGTATGGTAAAAGTTGTAGGAACCTTAAGCTCTAGTTTTTTTTTGCAAAAAGCCAGGTTTATTTTATAAGGACTTTAAGAGTAAAAGACCTAAGTTTAGTTCTCTATATCACTTAAGGGGGAAAACTAGTTTTCATATCCACAACTCTATTGTGGTCAAGTCAAAGTCATCTTTCAAGCAAATCATTTTGAAAACATCTGACACCGGAACAGTATGGCCACTCCAACTGTCCATAACCACGGACAGGGCTATTTGAATAGTTTAACACTCTACAGAGATTATACACTTTCACCACAAAATTCGATACATCCGACAGGGGTAACCCTGAATCATCATACTGGGTATGCGGGTAATAAATCCTAACCTTTCAATAACACACCCTAGTATAGGCAACTCCCCTATGAGTTTGGCCTCCCAGCCATGGCCATCTGCCATCCTGGGCACTTCATAGGTGGACATTCATCACAAGGTAGCCTCAGCTCAACCTCTTTTGCAAGGGAACCCATACTAAGACTTATCAACTTCCAGTCAAGCCCTACCCAACTCAGGTAATGTGGTTGTACGGAAAAATTGAAATGGTATCGCATCCAAACCTAACCATCAGTTTTTGTCAAAGTCAAGGCTCATGCCTCATTCAGTTTCATCATCAAACCATTGTGTTTCACAACACATGTCAAAACATTTCAATAGAATGAATCATCATTCTAATGTTTTCATAATCATTTTCACCAAGTATTCCCATTGAAAGTGATCAAGTTTTAGCTTAGCACTAGCCACTAATGTTGAGGGTATCACTATTGGGGGTACTAATCAAGTATAAGCATCCAAGACTAGGTCTACAGTCTTGAGTCTAACCATCCTAGTTTTCCACTAATCACCATTTATTAACTAAGTAAGAAACTGGAATAAAAGGGAAAAGCGAAGCTTGAAGTAAAACTGGGAATGGAATAATTCAAGTTGCATAACCAAGCATGCCTAGTGCATCTGGTATAGGGGGGCTTGCATAGATAGCATGCATAGTTCTAGCTTGCCTTGAGCAGTGCAGTCGTTGAAGTTCCCTTCTTCTTCCTCGAAGTACTCCTCCTCGTCATAGCCCGGGTCAGTACTAGCGTCTATAAATACATACAAGGTACACAATCACCAAACAACCCTTAACTACTTCTATTTAGCACACAAGGGATCATATTAGATGATCTAGTATCATCCCAATCATCACATGTAACAATGGCACATTCTTATTTATCTCATCTTAGCAAAGTAATTTATACTCATTGAGAATTTACTTAAGATTTATTATTCTCAAATTAAAATAGTGGATCATGTTGACACATGTCATCACCACATATTCCAATACTTGGGAATGTGATTTAAAATGGTGGTCATGCATTACAAGATTCAATATTACTATTTAATAACATTTAAGTGACTAGAAATGCCTATATATCATTCTTTTAATACTAAACATGATTCATATCTGTAAAACTAAATATTTTTACATATTCATGTAGAGCATGGCAAATGTGATTTTTGAAAGTTGGAATCAACTCAAAAGCATTTATAGTTTATTTTATAAAAATGTTTGAAGTGGCAAAATTCTCTGTCTTGTTATTTTTAGTATAGGTGATCTATATTTTCAATTGGTTTGAATCCAATAGGAGTGACTAGATATTTTCAATACCTTTCTAACAAAATTGGAATTATGAATTTTGGATTTGTACATCTCTTTGAATTGAATTTTGAATCTACTGAAAGAATAGGGTTTTAACTAAACAACAAAATTCTTATTTGAATTGTTGGGCTGCTGACAGAACTGTCCCACGCGTCAGCGACTAATCCTAACCAAAACGGTATCTATCAATCTCAGCCCTACGATTAGAACAAATCTACGGCTGAGGTTCGTCGTCTGCATCGAACTGCTCCGGCGAGATACGAACCCTAACACGATAGTGGGGGTCGCTGGGGACTCATCAGGGCTCCAGCTAAGGTCGGTGATGGGGGCGAACGATGTTGTAGACGATGTCAGTTCGAATGGTGGTCACGGCGGCTCCTGGGGTGGCTCCAATCGGTGGCTTCCTTCCTCAAATACAATTGCGGACTCCGGCCAAATTCCGGCATCGTGGTGCTCGCCTTGTTCCGGGGAAAGGTCAGTGAGGTTCCTAGATGAGTGGGGAGTAGAATGGTGTGCATAATGAGGTCTGGGGTGGCCTCTATTTATACACCAGCGTCGGTGGCAGGGCGGCATGGTCAGGCTCCTCCGGTGATGTTGCTACAGGACGAGCTAAGCATGGCGGAGGGAATGGGTCGATGCAGGGCACTTCGGAGATCGTCACACGCATGACGGTACAGCAAGGTGTGGTCTCAGTTGGTCGGGTAACGCCGGCGCTCTGTTCAGGTACGCGGGTGTTCGTCACTAGGTATAGTGGTCACGGGGCGCGCGGCGGTGAACCAGCGTGTCTGGGAGGTCACTGGTGCCACGAAGACTACGGGTAAAAGCGAAGAGAGCGAGGCGCAGCATGTGTGCACGAGGAAGCTGTGGCGCTCCGTCGTGCTCTCGGCATGGCGAGGGATTAAATGGGCGCGACTGTTCTGGCTCCTCCTCGCCTCGCCGTTGGTCAAGGGGTGGATAGGGGGTGGCGGTGAGGTCACGGCTTGTAGCTAGGCGTCGTGGGAGAGGGCGGCACAGCACGCAATGACTGGTTCGTGGTCGACCGACATGGCTTGCCCGGTACAGGCATGCCACTGGCGCAACGGTGGACATGAGCTCCTCCACTGCACAAACAGGTACTAGGAATGATCATCGGGGAGTAGTGGAGTAAAATTGAGGTACAAAAGATGATCAATTGATTAATCACAAACAGTAGATAGTTGGTAGCTGTACTGTGTCTGCCAGGTGTTCGACCAAATGGCCACATGAATTCATCTTTTGAATTTTTGATGAGTGATCTAGTCATATGCTTGGTAGTCTATGGTTGCTGGGATTTGTCAAGTGGAAGTTGTTTGAGTGGTTTTTGAAAAGTGATGATCTAGGTACATGAACTTGATTCAATTTTGAATTGCCTCTTAAATAGATTTTAAAATAGTTTCTGCGTGTTATAAAGTTTTCTTGGATTCACTTTTACTCGGTCAAGCAAGGGGTGAAAAGAATTAGAAATGTTTCGGTTAGAAATCTTTTACTATAGATGCCCAAAGTGGGTTAGTGGTTAACTTTTGCCAAAATGACCATATGCTCATATGATCCATATTTGAGTTTCTTTTCATTTTATTTTTTTATAAGTAACCTAGATGATGTGGTAAACCTTTTTAAACTAATCCTTAACCTTTATAAAAATCAAACATGGCAAATGCAAGTATTCATACATTACTAGAAATCACACATGCATTCATATCAAGTTTAATGATTAAAGTTTTTGTTAACCCTAATCTTGGGTGATTAGAACTTGATAAGCTTGTTTAATATTTTTGAGATGTTACAAACCTTCCCTCCTTAAGTAGAATCTCATCCCGAGATTCAGGAAAAACTAGGAACTAAAGAGATTGGGAAACTCAGTCCTAATATAATCTTCTTGCTCCCAAGTGGCTTGTTCTTCCGTATGATTACTCCACTGGATCTTTAGAAACTTGATACTCTTGGTTCGGGTGGTTCTGAATGCTTCTTCCAAAATACTGATGGGCACTTCACGATAGGTTAGATCCTTATTGATATCTATGGCTCGGTGATCAATATTCTTTAAAACTTCGGTCTTCTCCGGAACTTCTAGGCATGTACGAAGTAACGAGATATGGAACACATTATGCACGGCTGACATCTCCTCAGGTAGTTCCAGTTGATATAATACTTCTCCTCGGCGATTCAAAATCTTGAAGGTTCCACTATATATGGGGCCTAACTTCCCTTTCAGTTGAAAACATTGCATTCCCTTCAAGGGTGATACTTTGAGATACACAAAATCTCCGATATTGAAGGTCAGGTCTCGACGACTTTTGTCGGCATAACTCTTTTGTCTGGATTGGGTGGTCTTAAGGTGCTCACGAACTTTTTGAACCTTCTCTTCGGCTTCTCGTAGAATGTCAGGTCCGAAAATCAGACTCTCTCCTACTTGCAACCAATTCAATGGGGTACGACACTTTCTTCCACAAAGAAACTCAAATGGGGCCATTTGCAAACTGGCTTGATAACTATTGTTGTATGAGAATTCCGTGAAAGGCAGACAATCTTCCCATTTAGATCCATACTCTAACACACAAGCTCTCAACATATCTTCTAAGATCTGGTTGACTCTTTTAGTTTGTCCGTCGGTTTGCGGGTGATAGGCTGTGCTGAAATTCAGTTTGGTCCCTATCGTTCTTGGACCTTCTGCCAAAATCTTGAGGTAAATTGGGTTCCTCGATCCGACACTATGGTCTTGGGGGTTCCATGCAAACTGACTATTCTAGCAATATACAACTCCGCTAGCTTCTAACTCTGGTAGCTAGTCTTGACGGGTATGAAATGGGATACCTTGGATAGTCTATCTACTACAACCCAAATAGAGTCATTTCCCCTACTAGATGTAGCCATACCGGTGATAAAATCCATTCCGAGCACATAGCATTTCCATTCTGGGATCCGCAATGGTTGCAAAAGTCCTGCGGGTCGCTGATGTTCTGCTTTGACTCTCTGATAGATATCACACTTGGCTATATAGCTTCCAACTTCTCTCTTCATTTTGTGCCACCAAAATTTCTCCTTCAAATCCTAATACATCTTGGTTCCTCCTGGGTGGATAGAATAAAGGGTATCATGGGCTTCCTGCATAATAACTTGTTTCAACTCCGAATCTTCTAGAACACAGATACATCCTTTGTACCACAAAACTCCTTCTTCATCTTCGATGAATTCGGGTACCTTTCCTCTTCCGATACGACGCTTGATTCCATCAATACTAGCATTTCCTTTCTGGGCCTCTTGTATCTAACTAATTAAAGTTGTTTGGAGTTCTATGCTAGCTAGAAATCCTTCGCTAACTAGCTCCACTCTGAAATTCTCCATCTCCTCATGCAGACTTGGCTGGGCTTCCTTAATCATGGTGTTTCACCTACACGACAGTCTACTAAGAGCATCCGCTACCACATTGGCTTTGCCGGGGTGATAGTGAATGTCCAGGTCATAATCCTTGATTAACTCTATCCATATCCTTTGCCTCATATTCAGATCCTTCCGGGTGAAAATATACTTCAGACTCTTGTGATCCGAATAAATCTCACAGCAGTTACCCATAAGGTAATGACGCCATGTCTTCAAGGCTAACACTACGGCTGCCAGTTCTAGGTCATGGGTGGGTTAGTTCTGCTCATGTTGCTTCAGTTGTCTAGACAGATAAGATATGACTTTGCCTTTTTTGCATCAACACACATCCGAGACCAATCTTGGATGCGTCACAATACACATCAAAAGGCTTCTTGATATCGGGCATGATCAAAATTGGGGCTAAAATCAATCTCTTCTTAAGATCTTGAAAAATTGCTTCACATTTGTCCGTCCATTCAAACTTCTTATCTTTCTTCAACAACTGGGTCATTGGCCTTGCAATGCTCGAAAATCCTTCAACAAACTTGCGGTAATATCCTGCTAATCCAAGGATTGCAAGGACTTCTGTTTGGGTGGTTGGGGCTTTCCATTCTTCGACATCCTTAATCTTGGCAGGATCGACAGCAACTCCTCCTGCTGACAAGATATGGCCTAGGAATCCTACTTCCTTTAACCAGAATTCACATTTGCTAAACTTGGCGTACAACTAATGCTCTCTAAGGGTTTCAAGGATGGTTCTCAGGTGTTGCTCATGGTCCTCTTACGACTTGGAGTAGATCAGAATGTCATCGATAAAAACAACGACAAACTTATCCAAGAAGTTCATAAAAATCTTATTCATGAGGTTCATGAAATAAGCGGGGGCATTGGTTAATCCAAAAGACATGACATTGTACTCATACAATCCATATCTGGTGGTGAAGGTAGTCTTTGGGATATCCGTTGCGCTGATTTTCAATTGATGATAACCAGTTCTAAGATCAATCTTAGAAAACATTCTGGCACCAGTCAGTTGATCAAACAAATCTTCTATCTTCGGAAGCGGGCACTTCTTCTTGATGGTGACATCATTCAACTTCCGATAATACGTACACAAACGGTTGGCACCATCCTTCTTATCAACAAACAAAATAGGTGATCTCCATGGCGATGCACTTGGTTGTATCAAACCTTTTCCCAGCATATCATCAAGTTGCTTCTTCAGCTCCACCAATTCAGATGGGTTCATACTATAAGGTCTCTAAGCTATGGGTCCGGTTCCAAGAACTAGTTCAATGATAAAATCGATATCCCGATCTAGGGGCATACCGGGCAATTCATCTATGAACACATCAGGGTATTCATAGACTATTCTAACTTGGTCAATGGTTGATTTGGCTAAACTCTTGTTGCACTTGAATTGGCGGGGCAATGTCTCAGATACATGCTCTACTGATACTCCGGTGCTACTGGTCATGGTTATGGCTTTCTTAGCATAGTTGATCAATCCTCGATGTTTCGACATCCAATCCATCCCTAGTACTACTTCCAAACCTTTGGTTCCAAGTACTATTAGATTGGCATAAAAATCTATCCCATGTATTCTGATAGGTACAACCTTGCAAATTTTTCTAGCTTTGGTAGTTGAACCAGGTATTTGAACTATCATGACATGCTTCAAATTTGTGGGTTGAATCTTACTAGTGCATGCAAATTCTTCTGTAACAAATGAGTGGGATGCTCCAGAATCAAACAACAATCTTGCTAATACTGAGTTAACAGCAAACATACCCAACACGACATCTGGCGCTTCCTAGGCTTCCTCAGCATTCATGTGGAATAGACGGCCATTATGGTTGTGTGGGTTTCCTAGGGAAAATCTCTTTCTAGGATGGACACGGCGTTGCTATTGGGCAGGTGCAGCCACATTGGTTGCTGCGGCAAGCTTCTTGGGGCACTCGTTGGATTAGTGACCCGTGACTCCACATTCAAAGCAAGTGATCATTGACTTGTCTTTCCCTGCGACATGCACAACATTGCTTCCAATCCTTGGGGCAGTATTGTTGTTGATATGGGGTGGCCCGATCTTCTCAGCAAGCTCTTGTCAATGATATGGTGGATGATAGATAACTAGTGCGTAGCTATGACCTCTCCCACTCGATCCCTGATGCCAATGCAACAGCTCTCGAACCTTGTAGGATATTCACAACACCACACTCTTTCACACACAGCCGTGACCACGAATGGTAGTATGCAATCTACTAATTCCCAATGGAACAACAGATCACACTCAATTATAGTTGGTAGATTCGAACAGAGGGTGATTCCAGAGGTTCTATGAAAGAAACAACTCCAAAATATTTTAACGTGGTCTAAAACCCTAAACTATGGTGCCCCCATATATTTATGAGTTCAGGGGGTGGAGGCCTAAGGGGAACCGGAGTTGGTTCCATCCAAACTTGGTACAAACCGACCCAATTGGGTTCGGCCAAACTGACTCTATCATGACAAAGTTTTAGTAGGCTTTCATCAGCTGGCGTAGCTGACTCGCTTTTCTGCCGGCTGGCAGCCTGCCGTGGCAGAGAATTGGGACTTTTATCTGCCGCGACAGTGAACTTCCACCTCTTGTTGATCTTTGGCTTGGACAACTCCTTGCGCTTCCTCCCTCTCCTCCCTCATGCATTCTTCATTGATCAACACGCCTTGTTCCATTAGCTCCTCGCTCCTTGCTATGCTTTCTTCTCTTAAGTACCCGATCATGCAATAATTCAAAGACTTAGGTAGTATAAAATTCTCATTAATTAAAACACCAGGTTCATTAAGAAACAAGTTCACCTGTTGTTCTAGTAGCTTAGCATGAGCTCTTGTGATTGGTCCAATCCTTATCTCATTAGATTGATCCTTCTTTGCAATTGGAACATCTTCATTAGTAATTGGGGTAGGTGTAACTGTAGGGATGTCCTCATCATCTCCCCCCTTCAAAAGGCATCGACCTCGACGCTCCAAGGTCTTCTCTAGCATATGGTGACAAAACAACAACGTTGAAGCTGTTGCTAGCTCCACCAAACTCCTCAATAGGTATGTCAACTAAGTAGGCATTATCATTAATTTTTGCTAACACCTTGTAAGGACTAGCACCACGTGGCTTCAACTTGGACTTGCGAAGTAGTGGAAATCTATCCTTGCATAGAAGCACCCAAACCATATCTCCAAGCTCGAACAACACTTCCTTCCTTGCTTGATTCCTTGTAGCAGCAATGTTCTTGCCTTTCTTCTCAATAGCCTCTCGAGTCTTCTCATGTATTTTCTTCACATAATCAGCACGTTTTGATGCCTCCATATCAACTCTCTCATGTAATGGCAGAGGCAACATATCAAGTGGCGTCAATGGCATGAAACCTTACACCACCTCAAATGGACAAAGCTGAGTAGTTGAATGCACAACCCTATTGTAATCAAACTCAACATGTGGTAAACACTCTTCCCACTCCCGCAGATTCTTTTTAATCATGGTCATTAGCAGCTGTGACAATGTTCGATTCACCACCTCCATTTGACCATCTGTTTGGGGATGACATGTAGTACTGAACAACATCTTCGTTCCTAGCTTCCCCCATAAGGTTTTCCAAAAGTAGCTCATGAACTTTACATCACGGTCAGAAACAATCGTCTTTGGTACTCCATGTAATCTCACGATGTCCCTGAAAAACAGGTTAGCAACATGCGACGCATCGTCGCTTTTGTGGCAGGCAATAAAATGAGCCATTTTAGAGAACCTATCCACTACCACAAATATAGAATCATGACCTCTCTGAGTTTTAGGTAGACCTAGCACAAAATCCATACTAATGTCTTCCCATGGAGTAGTCGGTGCAGAGAGAGGTGTATACAAACTGTGAGGCTTCAGCTTGGATTTCGACTTGTCGCAAGTAATGCACCGGCTCACAAATCTGTACACATCACGCCTCATCTTGGGCCAACAGAAGTGACCAGCGAGCATGACCAACGTCTTCTCATGCCCAAAGTGACCCATCAAACCACCAGCATGTGATTCCTGCACTAAGAACAAACGCAATGACGATTCTGGAATACATAGTTTGTTAGCTCGAAACAAATAGCCATCATGTATATGATACTTATCCCATGCGTTTCTAAGAGCACACAAACGATATGGTTTAGCAAAATCATGGTCAGTTGCATAAAGTGCACAAATAGCTTCTAATCCAGGAATTTTAACATCAAGATTGGTCAATAGCATATTCTTCCTAGATAGAGCATCAGCAACAATATTCTCTTTTCCCTTCTTATAATTAATGATGTAAGGAAAAGACTCAATGAACTCAACCCATTTAGCTAATCTTCTATGCAAGTTTGATTGAGCTTTCAAGTATTTCAATGCTTCATGATCAGAATGTATGATGAATTCCTTTGTCCACAAATAATGTTGCCAAACCTCAAGTACTCTAACAAGTGCATACAATTCTTTATCATAGATTGAATAATTCAAACGAGCACCAATCAATTGCTCAGAAAAATAAGCTATAAGCAGAACCTCTTGCATCAAAACGCCACCTATTCCTATACCACTAGCATCACATTCAACTTCAAATTGCTTCGAAAAATCAGGTAATGCAAGTAATGGTGTAGAGGTAAGCAAACGTTTCAATGTATCAAATGCAATGTCTTGGGCTGCGCCCCATACAAAAGGAACACCTTTCTTTTTCAAATCATTCAAAGGTGCAGCAATGGTGCTAAAATCTTTCACAAAGCGCCTATAGAAACCAGCTAAACCGTGGAAACTACGCACTTGACTTACATTCTTGGGAGTAGGCCAATTCTGAATTGATTCAATTTTAGATTGATCTACCTCTACCCCATGCTTAGATACAACAAATCCAAGGAATATGACCTTATCTTTTGCAAATGTGCACTTCTCAAGATTAGCATACAATTTATTATCACGCAACACTTGCAAAACTTGTCGAATATGAGTGCAATGTTCAGTTTCGGTGTGGCTGTATATAAGTATATCATCAAGGTAGACAACCACAAAACGACCAATAAAATCTCTCAAAACATGATTCATTAATCGCATAAATGTACTAGGTGCATTAGTAAGACCAAACAACATGACTAACCACTCATACAAGCCAAATTTTGTTTTGAAAGCAGTTTCCATTCATCCCCTTCTTTCATCCTAATTTGATGATAACCACTACGCAAGTCTATCTTAGAGAAAACAACAACACCACTCAATTCGTCTAACATATCGAATAGTGATATTATTAATCGCTCTACAATCTACACACATGCGCCATGTACCATATTTCTTAGGAACTAAAATAACAGGAACAACACTAGGGCTAAGAGAAACACAGATGTAGACTTTATCCAGCAATGATTATACTTGCTTCTGAATTTCCTTAGTTTCTTCGGGATTAGTCCTGTAGGGTGCACGGTTGGGAAGTGTGGCGCCAGGAATCAGGTCCACTTGATGTTCTATACCACGCAATGGAGGTAAGCCTGCGGGTACATCTTTTGGAAACACATCCCCAAAGTCCTGCAAAACAGAAGAGACACCAAGAGAAATAGGGGTCATGTCGTTAGAAACTAATACCTCGCCCTTATACATGAGCACAAGTGGCATGGCTGTAGGATCCTCACGAAATTCTCTCATATCTTCCTTAGTGGCTAATATCAATAAACCAGGCACTCTCTCACTTTTCGTTATATCACTCAATTTAGGCTCGATTACATCAGGAACAACTGTCACACAATCTCGCCGAGCTGTAGGATCTTCCTTCAAATTCACCTCTATCTTCTGGCGAGAATCATTCACAATATCTTGTGGTGTCATTGGCTGCATAGTAATCTTCTTCCCTTTGAATTCCAAGTGATATGTATTGTCTCGGCCACAGTGTTGCACATTGATGGCTCGGGGTTGATGTAGAGCTTGTTGGGAACCCCAAGAGGAAGGTATGATGAGCACAACAGCAAGTTTCCCTCAGTTATGAAACCAAGGTTTAATCGAACCAGTAGGAGCAAGGAAATACCCCAAAGGTGTTACTAGCCGAGCCTTGGTAGGGCGCACTACCGGTGCTAGTAGCAACATGGAGACCTGCACAACACAACCACAGAACTTTGTCCCCAACTTGCGATGAGGTTGTCAATCTCACCATGTTTTGCTGAAAATAAAGGATTAAACGTATCGAATGGAAGGAAGTAATAGTTTGTAGAAAGTAAACACAAAGCAGTAAACAGTTTATAGATTGTATGTAAAGAAAAGGACCGTGATCCATAGTTCACTAGAGGTCACTCTCCTTAGATAGATAACATGCTGGGTGAACAAATTACAGCGGGGCAATTGACAAACATCGAGAAAGCAATACATGCATATACTAATCATCTTGACTCCGTTGAAACTTGATTGGGCATTACAACATTATACATAGACCGCCATCCAACTGCATCTATGACTAATAATCCACCTTCAGGTTATCATCCGAACCCCGCCCAGTATTAAGTTGCAAGCAAAAGATTATTGCTTTACGAACTGCGTGTAAAGTAAACAATACGATTGTTCTATGAACAAAGGATTGTTGTTTTCTCCATAGTAGCAACATCACATCTAGTACCTTAGAGATTTCTATCACTTCCCCAGATTACCAGAGGCATGAACCCACTATCGAGCATAAATACTAACTCTTGGAGTTGCTAGCATCTACTTGGCCAAGATAGCTACTAACAACGGAAAGCATGCAAGATCACAAATAACAAAGACATGATAGAATCAGTAATCAATCTATAATAGCATCTCAATATCCATCGGATCCCCGCAAACACAACATGCAGAATTACGAATAAATGATCTTGATCATGAACGGAGCTCACAAGATCTAGACATGAAAGAACAAAGGAGGAGAACCAGCCATCTAGCTACTACATGGATCCGTAGTCCAAGGATGAACTACTGACGCATCACACCGGAGGCTTGCATGATGATGAAGAAGGCCTCCAGGGTGAATTCCCCTCTCCGGCAGGGTGCCGGGAAGAGCTTCAGATCCCTCCTAATCTAGGGATGGAGATGACGATGGCTACAGACTCTTTCGTGGATTTTTTATCGGGTACTTACGGTTTTCGTCCCGAGGGCATCTTATAGGCGGAAGGAGAGGCCGATGGGGTGCTGGGGTCGGCGGACCACCTGGTTGCGGCCAGCCCGCCACGCTGCCAGTAGTGTGGTGTGGCCTCAGCCCTTCTCCGTCTCGTATTCTGGCATCTGATGACTTCCGGAAAAATAAGCACTTTGGCTTTTGTCCCGTCCAATTCTGAGAATATTCATTTTCTGACTTTCCTGGAACCAAAAACAACAGAAAATAGGCAGCTGGCATTGTGGCTCTTGTTAATAGGTTAGTCCAAGAAATCATATGAAAAGTACTCCAAAGTGTGGACAAAACACAAGAAAGTGGATAAAACCAAGCATGGAACATCAAAAATTATAGATACATTTGCAATGTATCAACATCCCCAAGCTTAACTGCTGCTCGTCCTCGAGTAGGTAATTGATAAAAATAAAGAATAATTTTTAGGTGACATGCACCATCAAAGACTTGATCAAAGTTTTTATAAAACATTCAAAGCTGGGATCATAGTACTTCAATCATAACATGAAAGACAAAGTTCTAGCAAGAAGACAAAGAAACTATGATGCAACATGAAAAGGCACAAACAAAAGATTCATGAATAACAATGCTTTGCAAGACGTTTGTTTGTTTCACATATAGAAAACATAGCATAATAGCATTCAGCTTGTCCCTCATAGAGTAGCAAATATAAATGCATAGGACACCTTCAAAGTTCATAAGAGTGACTAGATACAAATAATTTGAAACAAGCAATATCAAGTTATGCATCAATCAACTAGTCTTGGGACAATGCACATAGAACTAAGAATGGCCACTATGCTCTCAAAGTAGGTGCATAAAGATAGAAGGTGGAGACTCAATATATAATGGTGGAAGAAAGGCCTTTATAAAAGGAAGTAGGGATTGAAGTCTCATAAAGAGCTTCCAAAAATTATGGTACTTAATAGCTTTCAGCTCTCATTGCCCCTATCATAAGCATCTTGAAGTGATTAAGGTTAAAGTGAACAAAATATGGTGTACATGCTTGACGAAGTATAAGTTAGGAATCTCATGTCCCTTGTATACGAGGGCCGCTCCTCATGCTACTCAAGTTTAGTCACCGGTAAGTTCTTGTCATCATAAGTACATGTGTATCATAGAGAACCACCAACGGGGTACCCCTTGCCTGATGATACGGAAGAATCCCCATATCAAAATGACAAGGCAAGCAGACAACGAGCATCTCAGCAATCTTCTTATTTACCATGGGAATATGGTGCTTTTTTCTCTCTTTCCTCTTTTCATACTCTTTTTTTTATTTTTCTCTCTTTTTTCTCAATATAGGACTCTTTTTTATAAGAAGAATGCTTCATAGATAGCTCATTATGCTTACGCTGCAGGTTTCCACCATGTCAGCATGGATTAGACCAGCGGCCCAGGCGTTTCTCTAACACATATACATAACTCCATGGACTTACAAGCTCCCCTTTCATTTCACACCGATGACATCCATATACAAAAGAGCATGATATCAACTAGGTACAAGTACCAAGTGCAATGTTGAAAGCGTTCCCCATGAAAGCATGGTTCTGCTAATCCCCAACAAATAAGTGCAAGCATATACAACATAGATGACACAATGGTTCAAATTTATTAAGGGCAAGAAAAGTAAAGTGTGCCATCAAGTTCGTGAGAGCTTTAATCACTAGTTTTCTCATAAGAAGTTTAATTTGGAAGGTAAACAAAAGCATGAATATACTTGGAATAGCATAAGCTAATAGGTAGGTATGGTGGACTCTTTGGAATAACTTGGTTTAGGGAGTTGGATGCATGAGTGGAACTCATACTTGGCTGTGGAGGCTAGCAAAAGACTGGGAGCGACAAACTAAGAGAGCAATAATGGCCATAATCATGCAAAGCGACAAAACATCATTGATCAAAGCATAAAGTGATACTACAAGTTGAAAACTAAAGGATCATAAAGGCTATGGTGACTTGAGATAGTCATAACATGGTGTGATCATGTGCCAAGTCAACCCAAATAAAGCATCAAAGGAGAATACCACTATACTATGCTTTAATATGCTAAAACAACGCATGATTCATCCAAAGCACATTAAGCAATCTCAATTGTTTATAAAAAATCATGCTACAACAAAGAATACTAAGAATAAAGCCAAAACAATATCAAGCATGGCATGACAAAGCATAGGCCACCGTAAAAAACGAGCTCCTGTTACCACATAAGCATGAACTTTCCTACTCTTTTCCAAACCAAACCAAACTATTTGCAAACCAATGTATGAAAGAGAGGATCCAACCAATTTATTTAGAAACTAATAAAACCAAGCAAACAAAAAACCAAAACGAAAAACGAAAAAGAATACGCTCCAAGAACAACACAACTGTGCATGAAACAATAAAAATGAAGCGTTTGGAAGAAACCTGGAATTTTTATTGATGAAGAAGGGGATGCCTTGGGCATCCCCAAGCTTTGACGCTTGTACTTCTTGGATATTTTTGGGGTGACAGGCATGGCATCCCCAAGCTTGAGCTTTAGTCCATCATTCATCTCATTACTCATTCCTTCCATACACCTGAAATTTTTCCTTCATACAAAACTTCACACAATCTTTATTAGCAACATTAGTGCACTCAGGATAAATAAGTCTTAAGGTCAGTTATAACACCAAATAAACTTCCATTAGAACACTATCTACTTAAGCACTTCCCTCAAAAAGCTCAATTCCCCAAAAGAACTCAAAAAGGAACCAACAAGAAGCAAATGCAGAAAATGGCAGAAATCTGTCAAAACTAACCAGCAGGTAAAGACGAATTTTTTCGAAGACCTTATGTTGCTCAAATAAAAAAGTGTTTAACTAACAAAAGTTAGATAACAACCTGGGGAAGAAGCACAAAATTGACGCCTCAAAAAGACGTTCAGAGATTTTACACAAATTTTTACCGTGAAACATAGAAATCTGTTTCGGGACATCAACTTTCCCAATCATTACTTCTCTCTCATTAGAGGTTACTCTTGGCACAAAAAGCAAATAAAAAGGATAAGGAGCGGTTATTACTGAAGTAATAACTTCCAAGACTCATCTAAAACTTTTGGGTTCTCTCCCAATAAGTACTTTTCTTTAACGCCTTTAATTTAGGCATAAGAAGCAAGAATGAATCAAGTGTTCTCAAATGAAGAAGCATTAATACCAAATTTTGTTTTCATAGGAGAGGCAAAAGAAATCTTTTCTATCTTCTTAGGGAAGTGTTCTATACCTTTCTTGAGTGGGAGTTGATATTTAATGGTGCCTTCTTTCATATCAATAATGGCACCAACAGTTCTAAGAAAAGATCTTCCCAAAGTAATAGGACAAGAAGCATTGTATTCAACATCCAAAACATAGAAATCAATGGGGACATAGGCATTGTTAACCATAATAAGAACATCATTAAGACTCCCCATGAGTTTCTTTTTAGCATTATCATCAAGTGGGACATTCATATAACAATCTTCAAGAGGAGGCAAATCAAGCATATCATAAATCCTTCTAGGCATAATAGAAACACTACTATTAAGATCACATAAAGCTTTGAAATCAAAGTCATTAACTTTCATATTAATGATGGGTTCCCAACCATCTTCTTGTTTTATAGAATAGAAGCTTTATGTTTCATCTTTTCTTCTTTAATCTTTTTGAGAGCATCAGTAATGTGTTTTGTAAAGGCCATGTTCATAGCACTAGCATTAGGACTTTTAGCAAGCTTTTGTAGGAACTTAATAACTTAAGAGATATTGCAACCATCAAGATCAAAATCAAATTTATCATCTAAAGTAGTAGAACTATGACTAGCCTCAACACTAGTGGTGGTGATAGTAGAAACACTAATGTTTCTAGCAATTTCATCTTCTCTTTCCCACTTAGCATGTAATTCAGCTAATAGTCTAACATTTTCATCAATTCTTACTTTTATGGCATTAGTATCTGCAAAAGGATTATCATTAGTTTCGGGTTTAGCAGCCATTTTATTAAAAGAAGATTGAGCTTCAGCCAAAGATGCTATATTTCTTTCAGCAATAGAGAGTTTTTCCTCAATAGTTTTATTGAAAGCAGTTTGTTTACTAATGAAGTCTTTAAGCATAACTTCAAGTTCAGAGGGTGCACTCCTATTGTTGTTGTAGGAATTTCCATAAGCATTACCATTGTTGGGAGGATATGGCTTATAATTGTTGTTACCAAAATTATTCCTGTAGGCATTGTTGCTAAAATTGGTATTTCTTATAAAGTTCACATCAACTTGCTCTTCTTGAGGAACCAAAGAGGCTAAAGGAACATTATTTGGATCAATATGGGCTTTCCCATTTACAAGCATAGACATAATAACACCAATCTTATCACTCAAGGAGGAGGTTTCCTCAACATAATTTACCTTCTTACCTTGTGGAGCTCTCTCAGTATGCCATTCAGAATAGTTAACCATCATATTATCCAGAAGCTTTGTTGCATCACCCAAAGTGATGGTCATAAAGGTACCTCCAACAGCAGAGTCCAATAGGTTCCTTGAAGAATAGATCAATCCTACATAAAAGGTTTGGATGATCATCCAAGCAGTCAGTCCATGAGTGGGACAATTCTTTACCAAAGATTTCATTCTTTCCCAAGCTTGAGCAACATGTTCATTATCAGATTGTTTAAACTTCATTATTTCACTTCTCATAGATATAATATTAGAAGGAGGATAGTATTTTCCAATAAAAGCATCTTTGCATTTAGTCCAAGAATCAATACTATTCCTAGTTAAGGAATTCAACCATTCTTTAGCTTTTCATCTCAAAGAGAAAGGAAACAATTTCAGCTTAATAATATCACCATCTATATCCCTATGCTTTTGCATCTCACAAAGTTCAACAAAGCTATTTAGATGGGCAGCAACATCTTCATTACCAATACCAGAAAATTGTTCTCTCATAACAAGATTGAGCAAAGCAGGTTTTATCTCAAAGAAAGTATCTTCATGCACATGTGGAGCAATAGGTGTGCTCATAAAATCATTGTTGTTGGTGCTAGTGAAGTCACACAACTTAGTGTTTTCAAGAGTAGTCATTTTTTTGTGTTTTTGATAAAGAAAGCAAACTAGTAGAACTAATTTTTTGGGGGGATTTTGATAACAAAACAAGCAAACAAAGCAAAAAGAAACTAAGCAAAACAAAAATAACAAAGTAAAGAGATTGGTTATGAGGGACTCCCCTTGTGAAGATGTCCTTGACTCCCCGGCAACGGTGCCAGAAAAATGTTTGCTGGCGCGTGGTTGACGTGGGATCTTCTTCTTGTTCTTTAGTCCCCGGCAATGACGCCAGAAAAATGCTTGATGGCTCGGTGTTGATGTAGAGCTTGTTGGGAACCCCAAGAGGAAGGTATGATGAGCACAGCAGCAAGTTTCCCTCAGTTATGAAACCAAGGTTTAATCGAACCAGTAGGAACAAGGAAACACCCCAAAGGTGTTACTAGCTGAGCCTTGGCAGGGCGCACTACCGGTGCTAGTAGCAACATGGAGACCTGCACAACACAACGACAGAACTTTTTCCCCAACTTGCGATGAGGTTATCAATCCCACCGTGTTTTGCTGAAAACAAAGGATTAAACGTATCGAATGGAAGGAAGTAATAGTTTGCAGAAAGTAAACACAAAGCAGTAAACAGTTTATAGATTGTATGTAAAGAAAAGGACCGTGATCCATAGTTCACTAGAGGTGGCTCTCCTTAGATAGATAACATGCTGGGTGAACAAATTATAGCGGGGCAATTGACGAACATCGAGAAAGCAATACATGCATATACTAATCATCTTGACTCCTTTGAAACTTGATTGGGCATTACAACATTATACATGGACCGCCATCCAACTGCATCTATGACTAATAATCCACCTTCAGGTTATCATCCGAACCCCCTCCAGTATTAAGTTGCAAGCAACAGATTATTGCTTTACGAATTTCGTGTAAAGTAAACAATACGATTGTTCTATGAACAAAGGATTGTTGTTTTCTACTAACAACAGAAAGCATGCAAGATCACAAATAACATAGACATGATAGAATCAATAATCAATCTGAAATAGCATCTCAATATCCATCGGATCCCCGCAAACACAACATGCAGAATCTCAAATAGATGATCTTGATCATGAACGGAGCTCACAAGATCTAGACATGAAAGCACAAAGGAGGACAACAAGCCATCTAGCTACTACATGGATCCGTATTCCAAGGATGAACTACTCACGCATCGCACCGGAGGCTTGCATGATGATGAAGAAGGCCTCCAGGGTGAATTCCCCTCTCCGGCAGGGTGCCGGGAAGAGCTTCAGATACTTCCCGATCTAGGGATGGAGATGACGGCGGCTATATACTCTTTCGTGGATTTTTGATCGGGTACTTAGGGTTTTCGTCCCGAGGGCATCTTATAGGCGGAAGGAGAGGCCGAGGGGGTGCTAGGGTCGGCCAGACCACCCCCTGGCGTGGCCAGCTGGTACCGACCAGGTGGGGTGGCCGGCCCCTAGCCCTTCTCCGTCTCGTATTCTGGCATCTGATGACTTCCGGAAAAATAAGCACTTTGGCTTTTGTCCCGTCCAATTCCGAGAATATTCATTTTCTGACTTTCCTGGAACCAAAAACAGCAGAAAACAGGAAGCTGGCACTATGGCTCTTGTTAATAGGTTAGTCCAAGAAATCATATGAAAAGTACTCTGAAGTGTGGACAAAACACAAGAAAGTGGATAAAACCAAGCATGGAACATCAAAAATTATAGATACATTTGCAATGTATCACACATGGCGATCATAAAGCCAAGGCCGACCCAATAGTAGGTGACAAACAGTCATAGGTACCACATCAAAATCAATAGAATCTTTGTATGGCCCTATTTGAAAATTCACACGTACCATATGATTTACCTTCATCTCACCATTATTGCTCAACCATTATATGTAGTATGGCTTCGAATGAGGTAAGTATGTCATATTCATCTTGGCACATAGTTCCTTACTTCCAAGATTTCTGCAGCTACCTCCATCAATAATGACCTTGCAAGACTTGTTAGGTCCAACTAGAGCTTTTGTTTGGAACAAGTTGCAATGCTGGGATTCCTCAACCGGTTGCACACTAAGTATACATGATGATATGACAATAGTTGGTGCACTCTCAGGATATCATCACCATCCTCGCCATCATCAACATCATCGTCAAAAGCTTCATCTCCACTCTCTACTTCGCCTTGTTCGTTAACAAACATAACCTTGCTGTTTGGACAATCCTTCTTGTAGTGCCCTCTACCTCCACAAGTATGGCACACCACATCACGAGTACGTGAAGTAGACATGTTGGAACCCGAGCTAGCAGTAGGAGCAGCGGGTTTCCGAGCATTAGAACCAAACGAAGGTGTACTTGCTGGTTTGGCCGATGGTGTAAAAAGGAGCAGCAACTGGTGGCGTGACTGTAGGAGGTGTAGACCTTGCCAAAAATCTGCTGGAGGACGGAAAACAAGCATGTGACTTCGCCTCTTCTGCCAACTGGGATTCGGCCTCTCGAGCATGGTGCAATGACTCATTCATAGTCTCATACTTGTGATGACAAACTATGCTTTTGATCGGTAACTTCAGATTGTTTAGGAATCGCTGCATGGTCATCTCAATGGACTCACGAATTCTAGCACGCTGCATAAGCATCTCTATCTCCATTTAGTACTCATAAACTGTCATGGTGCCTTGCTTCAATTGCGTCAATTTATCAAAAACTGATCGCTAGTAGTTGGTTGGTACGAAACGAGCCTTCATGATTTGCTTCATCTCACGCCAATCCATCACAAGAAGTTCATTGTCCTCCCTTCTATGCTGCACAAGAGCATCCCACCAACGCAAAGCATAACCATCAAATTCAGATGCTGCAAGCTTGACCTTCTTATCTTCAAGATAGTCAAATAAGCGCCAGAGCTTCTCAATCTTCAACTCCCATGTGAGGTAATCTTCAGGATCAATAGAACCATCAAACCTGGGAATTGAGAATTTTGGCTTACCCAAACCATCATCAGCAGCTTGGTTGGGAACACGTTCAGCATGCCCTAGAGGAGCAAGCCCACGGCCATGAGCAGGTGCATGTACAGGGGGAATAGCACGTCCCCTGCCAACACGTGGAGCATCATCAACCGCACTACCCTCATCAAAGTCATCAAAGGCATCATCATGTTGAGGTTCCTGCCTTCTATGTATGGTGGCTATCAAGTCCTCAATGGAACACTGCAAAGTGGCGACATTGACATTGAGTGCAACCACTTGCGTTTGGATATTATCGACTGCTCCAACATTCTGATCCAATCTCATATTCATGTCCTGGAGATTCTTGTCAATGGCATCTGTCGTGTGAGTAAACACATGTGTCAAGTGGGACTTCAAAGCCTCATATTCGTGCCAATTAACGAGCTCCTCATCCTTCTTTTTCTACGACACAACATCACCATCACTAGAAGACATGATTAGTAGGTTAGTGCAAAAATCAGAATTTGTATGGTGGAAACACTCACAACTAATAAGAAAGGACATCTTACCATTCCAAAGTGAATAGAGATGCTCTACCAAACAAAATCAATGATAGATGCACTGATTTGATGAAGTGAATATCAAAGGTATAGAGAACGATCGCAGGTCACACGGGTATTTATGGTGGAGCTATAGGTATGGTATCCTATCTACATCGCAAACAAGCCCTAGTGCTGATCGTACAAATACCCAAGAAACACACACGTGGAGAAAAACGTGGCAATGCAACTATGAAGGGTGTTGCACTACTCTCGAGAGACACTAGCAAAGATCAAAGTAAACATGCACAAGATTGCTCAATCTTCCGGTGCACAAAGATATCACTAGGACTCTTGCTCCAATTCTCTACCTTTTTCTTTTTGTATAGCTCTTTTTAATTTTCTTTTGCTTTTTCTTTTGCTATCTTGCTTTTTCTCTCTTTTTTTATATAGATCACACACGGCCAATTACAAAGAATATCAGCAAAATCCTAAGATCAGCTTGTAGGAGTAGAAACTAGTCTCAATGGGCAAGTTCCTACACCTATGTAGTAGATTGGCGGTGTCTAAGGTTAAGGAGAAGTGCAAATTTGATCACACTTTGTAATTACGGTGTCATGGCAGAAAAACAACTCAAAATCCTGTCGTGGCAGAAAAAATCCTGCCGTGGCAGAGTGGCGGTAGAGCAGCTGGCGCGCAGCAGAGAAACGCGTGGAAAACGTGCTGCGGCAGAGCGGCAGCGGCAATGGTATGAGAGAATCGTGGTCGTGATCATCGATGACAAAAGCAGCGTGCGGTAGGGAAAGTGTATCGCGGCAGAGTCTCGCTCGGACTCGGTTTCGCGGCAGAGAAACCAGCTGTTTCCGTGCCGCGGCAGAATCGGTAAGTAACTTTTTTTATTGCAAACCGACTCGGCCAGTAGTAAAACACAAGGACTCTTTGGTAGAAACGAATCTGCTAGAGGCGGCGGAAGAACAAGGTGATGGATTTGAATAGCACAAGAAGAAAACAACGAAAAATAAAACTAGATCTAGACTAAAGGAAGACACGACCAACAACTATTTCTCGTCTACGATGTAATCTAGGCTATGGCGAATCTTTTCGTGGGGCTATTTTCTGTATAGGATGAAAACACTCTCTAATCTATGGATGGATTGCGGATTTCTTACTGAGGCAACGAGGGAATCTGATACCAAGATGATATGGGGTGGCCCGATCTTCTCAGCAAGCTCTTGTCGATGATATGGGGGATGATAGATAACTAGTGCGTAGCTATGACCTCTCCCGCTTGATCGCTAATGCCAATGCAACAACTCTCGAACCTTGTAGGATATTCACAACACCACACTCTTGCGCACACAGCCGTGACCACGAACGGTAGTATGCAATCTACTAATTCCCAATGGAACAACAAATCACACTCAATTATAGTTGGTAGATTCGAACACAGGGTAATTCCTGAGGTTCTATGAAAGAAACAACTCCAAAATATTTTAACATGGTCTAAAATCCTAAACTACAGCACCCCCATCTATGTATGAGTTCAGGGGTGGTGGCCTAAGGGGGAACCCGAGTTGGTTCCACCCAAACTTGATACAAACCGACCCAATTGGGTTCGGCCAAACTGACTCTGCCGTGGCAGAGTTTTAGTCGGCTTCTCTACCGCGGCAGCCTATCGTGGTAGAGCTGGACTCCGTTTTCCTACCACGGCAGCCTGCCGTGGCAGAGAATTGGGACTTTTCTCTACCGCCTCAGTGAACTTCCACCTCTTGTTGATGTTTGGCTTAGACAGCTCCTTGCGCTTCCTCCACTACAAGAAATTTGTTGATACATGACCCTCCATATTGGTCACTGAAAGGTCATAGTTTTTAATTTGTGACCTTTTTGTGACCAAATACAGAAGGTCAAAAGCTGAGGGTCACTAGTTAAACACCACGACCTTTCTTCTGAATTGGTCATAGACGTCTATGACCAATATAGTTGGTCACAGATTCTATGACCAACTGTATTGGTCACGGACTGTCTGCCCTGTCCACGTCAGATCCTACGTGGCTGATCCTACGTGGCAAATCAGTGACCAATTCGAAAGGTCGTCGATCAGATTTAGCCCAGTCCAGATAGGTGTTTTATATGGGCCAAGCCCAACAATTCAGCATATTTTCATGCTTATTTCTGTCAACTCTGGTCCACTAAATGGGTCAAGCCCAACAGTTTAGCCTTTTTAATTTCTTGGACTCAGCCTTTTTACTTTCCACTTTCTTGCTGGCCTTGGGCTTTTAGCAATTCATTTCCTTTTGGACCTTGGCCCTTTAGCAATTCATTTCCATTTTGCTCTTGGCCTTTTAGCAATTCGTTTCTTTTTGGGTCATTTGGCATTTTATAGTTTAATTTCATACCAGATTTCAAATTTTTGTTTCCTAAAAATGCCCATATTTCTTTTAGGCCGTAGCCATTTTGCAGCCAACTAGGTCCGAATATCAACATAAATTTCAGCCCAGTTTGGAAATGTTCGGCCCATGGCATCATAGCCCAAGTACCAAATATGACCCAGGATAGATAGACAACAAATAAAATAATCGACCAACAATAACAAGGATACACAGAAATACAAAAATACAAACAGATTTTCAAGTCACAAACATACTTGACCCATCAAGTCACAAACAGATAGCAAACAAGTTCAGGTTCACGAACAGATACATCAAGTCGGGTTCACAAGTTCACAGCCATACATCAACCACGGTTCACAAAGATACAAAATGAGTGGCACCCAGAACTAGTCCAGCAACAAAGCTAGTTCCCAAAACTACTAGTTCTCAGATCAACAATTGCTTTACCAACACAGTTGCATCAACAGTTCCCAGATCCTTTACCACCAAGCAGTGCCATCAAGTGAGCATACCTCGCGTCATTTTCTTCGGTCTTTTTGCGCAACAACTCGAACTCTTTGTCGCGTGCAACTTGTGTAGCTTCAGCATCCTCCGACCTCTTCTTGAGCATGGCCACTTCCTCTTGAGATCTATCCAGCTTGTCTTCTAGGTCACGTACATGTGCAGCTACAACAGCATTGGATTTGCCAGCCTTGTTTGTAGATGACTTGAGCCCAACATTAGTGAAGAAAGTACTTGACTTGCAATCCGCCGACGCAAGCACTGCATCAACAACCTCAACATCAGACTTCAGTTGCTCACCTTCTTGTAGAGGTGCAGCCTTCATATTTTCCATCTCGACCTGGTACATGGAGGATTGCACATTATTGGCAGAATATATTTTTAGGACAACAATCATCTAAAGCACAAGTGAACAACTACAGAACCAGCAGTAATATTGAATGACAATCGGAGAAAGAAACAAGTCACAGGAGCATTCACAGATTTACTTACAATAGCCTCCTTCACTTGCTCTGAAAAGCCGTTTTTCTTGCTGTTGTGTGTGCTTTTGAACAGATCAATGGCAGTTAGATCTTCACCCTGGCGTTCCTCCCTCTGAAATGTTATTCAACAAGAATCAGAATCAAAGCAAAAGCTTTCGAGACAATAGTTATGTGGGCGTAAATAAAATCAAGTCTTACGGTGGCAAATATATGCGCGATGTATGACCTTGAACCAGTTTTCTGCTGGAACTTGACCTTTTCTCGATTGACCTTGTTCGACTCACAATTTTGCTAAAAAAAAGACTATAAGCACCCAGCCAGCTAGCACAAGAAACAGCACCCAGCCAGCTACCACAAGAAACAACACCCAGCATAGCCAATACATGTAGAAAATACCATGGGCACAAACACAACCATACCTTGTGTCTTGGGATAGACCACAATGCAACCAGACCTTGCCATTCATCATCCGACAGGCCATTAACCGGAGACTTGATGCTAACTTGATTTGCTAGTATGTCATCAAAGAATAGCTTCTTGATTTTGTGGCGTCTATTCTTTGATACCTTCTACAGCATATCAGTGCATGCGCTCTTAATGATCTCCGAGTTGGTGTCCATCACAAAGTTCTCCTGCCAAGACAGCAAACAAGGCATGGACATGGTTAGCGGTCAAATGGCAGGTGTTACAGTGAGAAAGAAACACACCCAGCTATGAGAGAATTAACTTACAGCAACTTTCCCAATGAAGTTCTCCATGAGGTTCTTGTCCTTTTTGTAGTCCTTGAAATGTGGCAGCACTGGAGTATGGGTTCTTGCGTTAAGTCCACACTCCGAGGCAAGCTTTGCAGCCTGCACAGGATCCTGTGGACGCTTCATCCCTTCGGAAATGTGTATTTTCACCATGGTACCCAGCGCCTTGGTCATCCTTTCGAGACTTGCACCCTTTCTTTTGTTACTCCTGGCCACAACGATTATCTCTGAAAATGAAATTAACCTCATTAATAAGAAGTACAAATGAAAGAATGGCTCATAGATGCATTGCTTCCAATTAGGAAATGAACTAGAAAAAACAGAGGTGACGAGCTTGCCTTGATCACACATTGCCTACTCGGGTTCTTCACGTTCTTAGGGTTCTTCAGAAATGATAGCTGGGCAGAGTCGCTGACCCGTGTTGACAGGGCAGAGGTCCATGTAGGCAGAGCTTGCTTCATCCATGGAGACAAGCACTGGACCGTTTCTTTTGGTACGCTTGGCCATGGTGGTTATCTCTGAAAATGAAATTAACCACATTAATAACAAGTACAAATCAAGGGATGGTTCTGCCAAACAGGCAGGCATACACGCATTGCTTACATTTAGGAAATGAACTAGTAAAAGAACATCAATATATAAACTTGCCTTGATCATGCAGCTCAAGTTCTTCAGCTTCTTCAGAAATGGCAGCAGAGTCGAAACACTGATTCCTGGCCACAGGGATGAGGTCCATATAGACAAAGCTTCCTTCATTAGTGGACTGAAACCCATCATCAAGGCGTGGTGAGCTTTGCACATGAGTCTCCTTTCCTTTCTGCCTAGTCACTCTAGCAGGAGCAGGTACATCAGCTTCCAAAATGCTCTTTGATGCTCCTAGAGCTACCGCGAACACCCTACCCGGAGCCACTACACTAGATGCTTCTAGTCTCTTACTAGGCTTCTTCACAACACTCTTCTTCCTCCTAGAAAACTTCTTAGCCTTGTATGAACAGAAAATAGAATGGCATTAGATCACAAGTAAAAATATTGTGTGAGCACATAATGAAAGGAAAACAATAAAGCACAAAAGCAAACAAAGTAAACCCCCCTGCAAACAAGGTTAAAGTTTGCACCTTGACATTCTTCTCCACAACATTGTCATTGACCTCCTCTTCATCAATGACTTCATCATCTCGAGGATTGTATTCTGAGCTTTCGCCATGTGATATCTCAGATGCTGAGGCAGCATTGGTAATTCCACTAACTGCTGGACCATCATTCGAATTTCTAATCATCGACACTAGTGCATTGATGCCAAGTGACTGGAATATGCGGTTGTTCCGCATCATTGTTCTAGCCCTAAGATTCTCGATTTCAGTGAGCGACGCTTCTTTACATGGATAGAAAAAACATACTATTAGATGTATGGTTGAAATGCATTGACAAGCATTACAACTCAAACAGCTATAAGTGTGCTATCAGTTTATATTTCTATTTACTCCTAGTAGACTAACAGGACAATCAGAATATAACACGGTTATTCATATTATGTCAATGCACATCAACAACCAGATTGAAAACAAAACATGGGTAAGAATTCTTGTCAAGTTGTCATGCTTCATACAAACACTGAAACACAGAGACACATTCATAAATAAAACTAACAGTGTGAGTGCAAGTTCCATACCAACCAACTATGTCTTCTTAGTCATCCTTGTCATGGATGATGTCGGTGTTGTTGGATCCTTGCTAGTTAGTTTGATGATGTCCAATTGCACTAATATCTTGCAAAAAAGAGTGAACAAGAGTTAGATCACCATAGATAAATTAGAATCAGCATGTTCAATACACATTGTTCAAATTCTGCTATTGTTGCTTATGCCTTTCCTGATTGGGCAGTAATAACTAAACAAATAAACTAGCATGTAATGTTATCTGGATGCTGCTATGTTACATCAGTAACTATTATTGCTTATGCCAAACCAAGAAACAGCAGAATAAATAATTTAGGATGTCATTAGCAAGCAAGCAACTATAGTACTACTATTGTCATGAGCAGTAACTATACTACTATGTTACAGCAAGCAAGTGAATATACTACTACTATTGTTGCTTATGCCAAAGCAAGCAACAAACAGCAAAGAAATAGCAAGCAATCAACAAGCAAGCAGCAAGAGCAGTAACTATACTACTATGTTACAGCAAGCAACTATACTACTACTATTGTTGCTTATGCCAAAGCAAGCAAACAAGCAAGCAGCAAGCAATAGTTGCAACATACCCTGTTCAGCTGTTCAGTACTGTTGTGTTGGCGAGCTCCGATTTGATTTTTTAGTCAGCATGTCTAAAAAAGTCTAACAGCATGAACCCTAGGTGTGCTCCTTTCAGAAAATGGACCCTCTAAATCCCATGGCAATGAAACCCCCAAAATCCCATGGCAATGAAACCCTAATGGCATGAACCCTGGGCATGGAAAGAAACCCTAACCCGAACCCTAGGTATGGCAAGAAACCTGAACCCTAGGCATGGCAATGAAACCCTAACCCGAACCCTAGGCATGGCAAGAAACCCTAACCCGAACCCTAGGCATGGCAAGAAACCCTAACCCTAGGATTGGAACGAAATCCTAACGGCATAACCCAAGTCATGGCACGACATGGAATAGGAGGATGTGAGGAGAACAGCAGATGAACTCGCCTGAATAGATCATTGGCCATCGTAGGTCGCAGCTACCCGCCCGTGGCCATCATTGGAGCACGCGTGGCCGTCGTCTTCCTGAGCGCGCGCCTGGCCGTCGTCTTCCCGAGCGCGCGCCTGGCCGTTGTCTTCGCGAGCGCGATGTCTGGCCGTCGTCTTCTCGGGTGGGGGTGGATGGGGAATGGAGGAGGAGGGGGAGGGGAATGGAGAAGTGATGAATGGATGGGGATCTGGGGGATTTGGGTGGATGGCCGTCTCCTCATGTGGTTTGTCCGAATTGCCCTTCTCTTTTTCTCTTTTGGTGGGCATCTGTGTCATTCTGTTGTCGAGGCGGGAGTTCAGGCGGGAGTTTTCCAGCGGGAGATTTTGGTGAAGTGAGGGAAATTTTGGGGAAGTGGAGGGGAATTTGAAGTGAGGGAAATTTTGGGGAAGGAGGGAAATTTGGGGCATTTGGAAGCTGCCATCATTTTATGTGCCCTAGTATTAGGGCGTACCAAAAAAATGTTGCGAAGTGGCACCAGCTCATTTTGATAAAATATTCGGCCACATTTTAAGTAAAATTGAACAAACATTTGCAACTACAAGTTGTGACAAGATCCAACCCGGTTTCATCGAAACGGGGAGTTCCCCCCTAATAATTAAATTTCAGGATCTTCGTTTTTAGGTGATAGCGCATGTCTGCGAGAAGGGGGTGACACTTGGGTACCAGGTTTTGGATATTTCAGCATTCGACCACACTTTAATACACATGCTAGGGTCCATTGCAAGGTTTGGAGGGTATTCCGATGCTCTGAACCGCTTCATCCTACGAAACCCTGATCTGTGGGCCCCGGATCGTCTACCCCCTAGATGTTCTTCTGACAGGGGTAGCCTGGTGGATTTTTCTCTTGGTTTGTGCTTGGTTGGGTAATAGGATAATTCCAAACCATGTTTGGGCACAAGTTGTGACAAGATCCAACCCGGTTTCACCGAAACGGGGAGTTCCCCCATAATAATAATTAAATTCTAGAACACCTTCGTTTTTAGGTGACATCGCATGACTGGGAAGGGGGTCACACTTGGGAACCATGTTTTGCACATTTCAGCATTCCACCACACTTTAATACACATGCTAGGATCCATTGTAAGGTTTGGAGGTATTCCGATGCTCCGAAGCGCTTCTTCCTACGAAACCCTGATCCGTGGACCCAGATCGTCTAACCCCATAGATGTTCTTCTAACAGGGGTAGACCGGTGGATTTTTCTATTGGTTTGTGCTTGGTTGGGTCATAGGATAATTCCAAACCATGTTTGGGAACAAGTTGTGACAAGATCCAACCCGGTTTCACCGAAACAGGGAGTTTCCCTAATAATAATTAAATTCCAGAACACCTTCGTTTTTAGGTGACAGCGCGTGTCTGCGAAAGGGGTTCCTCTTGGGAACCATGTTTTGCACATTTTATCATTCCACCACACTTTAATACACATGCTAGGGTCCATTGCAAGGTTTGTAGGTATTCCTATGCTCTGAAGCACTTCATCCTACGAAATCCTGATCTATGGGCCCCGGATCGTCTACCCCCAAGATGTTCTTCTAACAGGGGTAGCCCAGTGGATTTTTCTCTTGGTTTATGCTTGGTTGGGTCATAGGATAATTCCAAACCATATTTGGGCACAAGTTGTGACAACATCCAACCCGTTTTCACCGAAATGGGGAGTTCCCCCTAATAATAACTAAATTCCAGAACCCTTCGTTTTTAGGTGACTTCGCATGTCTACGAAGGGGGTGACACTTGGGAACCATGTTTTGCACATTTTAGCATTCCACCACACTTTAATACACATCCTAGAGTCCATTGCAAGGTTTGGAGATATTCCGATGCCCCAAAGCGATTATTCCAACGAAACCCTGATCTATGGGCCCGGATTGTCTACCCCTAGATGTTCTTCTGACAGGGGTAGCCCAGTAGACTTTTCTATTGGTTTGTGCCTGGTTGGGTGATAGGATAAATCCAAACCATGTTTGGGCACAAGTTGTGACAAGACCCAACCCGATTTCACCGAAACGGAGAGTTCCCCCTAATAATAATTAAATTCCCCAACCTTCGCTCTTAGGTGATAACGCCTGACTGTGAAGGGGGTTACACTTGGGAACCATGTCTTGCACATTTTAGCATTCCACCACACTTTAATACACATGCTAGGGTCCATTGCATGGTTTGGAGGTATTCCTATGCTCTGAAGCGCTTCATCCTATGAAACCCTGATCTGTGGGCCCTGGATCGTCTACCCCTAGATGTTCTTCTGACAGGGGTAGCCTGGTGGATTTTTCTCTTGGTTTGTGCTTGTTTGGGTCATAGGAGAAATAAAAACCATGTTTGGGAAAAATATGTGACAAGATCCAACCCGGTTTCACCAAAACGGGGAGTTCCCCTAATAATAATTGAATTTCAGAACCTTCATTTTTAGGTGACAGCGCCTGACTGCGAAGGGGGTTACACTTGGGAACCATGTTTTGCATATTTTAGCATTCCACCCCACTTTAATACACATGCTAGGGTCCATTTCAAGGTTTGGAGGTATTCCGGTGCTCTGAAGCGCTTCATCCTACGAAATCCTGATTTGTGGGCCCCCCGATCGTCTACCCCTAGATGTTCTTCTGACAGGGGTAGCCCGGTGGATTTTTCTCTTGGTTTGCGCTTGGTTGGGTCATAGGATAATTCCAAACCATGTTTGGACACAAGTTGTGAAAAGATCCAACCAGGTTTCACCGAAACAGGGAGTTCCCCCTAATAATAATTAAATTCTAGAACCTTCGTTTTTAGGTGACATCGCATGTCGGCGAAGGGGGTGACACTTGGGAACCATGTTTAGCACATTTTATCATTCCACCACACTTTAATTCACATGCTAGAGTCCATTGCAAGGTTTGGATATATTCCGATGCCCCCCAGCGATTATTCCTACGAAACCCTGATCCATAGGCCCGGATCATCTACCCCCTAGATGTTCTTCTGACAGGGGTAGCCCAGTGGGCTTTTCTATTGGTTTGTGATTGGTTGGGTCATAGGATAATCCCAAACCATTTTTGGGCACAAGTTGTGAGAAGATCCAACCTGGTTTCACCGAAACGGGGAGTTCCCCCTAATAATAATTAAATTCCAGAACACCTTCGTTTTTAGGTGACAGCGCGTGTCTACGAAGGGGGTTACACATGGGAACTATGTTTTGCACATCTTAGAATTCCACCACACTTTAATACACATGCTAGGGTCCCTTTCAAGGATTGGAGGCATTCTGATGCTCTGAAGCGCTTCATCCTACGAAACCTTGGTGTGTAGGCCCCGGATCATCTACCCCCTAGATGTTCTTCTGACAGGGGTATCCCGGTGGATTTTTCTCTTGGTTTGTGCTTGGTTGGGTCATAGGATAATTCCAAACCTTGTTTGGAACAAGTTGTGACAACATCCAACCCGGTTTCATCGAAACGGGGAGTTCCCCCCTAATAATTAAATTCCAAGATCTTCATTTTTAGGTGATAGCGCATGTCTGCGAGAAGGGGGTGACACTTGGGTACCAGGTTTTGGACATTTCAGGATTCCACCACACTTTAATACACATGCTAGAGTCCATTGCAAGGTTTGGACGTATTCCGATGCTCTGAAGCGCTTCATCCTATGAAACCTTGATCTGTGGGCCCCGGAACATCTACCCCCTAGATGTTCTTCTGACAGGGGTAGCCCGATGGATTTTTTTCTTTTTTTTGTGCTTGGTTTGGTCAGAGGATAATTACAAACCATGTTTTGGCACAAGTTGTGACAAGATCCGACCCGGTTTCACCGAAACAGGGAGTTCCCCCTAATAATAAATTAAATTCCTGAACACCTTCTCGTTTTTAGGTGACAGCACGTGTCTGCGAAGGGGGTTACACTTGGGAACCATGTTTTGCACATTTTAGCATTCCACCACACATTAATACACATTCTAGTGTCCATTTCAAGGTTTGGAGGTATTTTAATGCACTGAAGCGCTTCATCCTATGAAACCCAGATCCGTGGGCCCCGGATCATCTACCCCCTAGATGTTCTTCTGACAGGGGTAGCCCGGTAGATTTTTCTCTTGGTTTGTGCTTGGTTGGGTCATAGGATAATTCCAAACCATGTTTGGGCACAAGTTGTGACAAGATCCAACCCGGTTTCACCGAAACGGGGAGTTCCCCCTAATAATAATTAAATTCTAGAACCCTTTGTTTTTAGGTGACATCGCATGTCTGCGAAGGGGGTGACACTTGGGAACCATGTTTTGCACATTTTAGCATTCCACCACACTTTAATACGCATTCTAGAGTCCATTGCAAGGTTTGGAGATATTCCGATGCCCCGAAGCGATTATTCCAACGAAACCCTGATCTATGGGCCCGGATCGTCTACCCCCTAGATGTTCTTCTGACAGGGGTAGCCCAGTAGACTTTTCTATTGGTTTGTGCTTGGTTGGGTCATAGGATAAATCCAAACCATGTTTGGGCACAAGTTGTTACAAGATCCAACCCGGTTTTACCGAAACGGAGATTTCCCCCTAATAATAATTAAATTCCACAACCTTCGCTTTTAGGTGACAGCGCCTGACTGTGAAGGGGGTTACACTTGGGAACCATGTATTGCACATTTTAGCATTCCACCACACTTTAATACACATGCTAGGGTCCATTGCAAGGTTTGGAGGTATTCCTATGCTCTGAAGCGCTTCATCCTACGAAACCCTGATCTGTTGGCCCTAGATCGTCTACCCCTAGATGTTCTTCTGACAGGGGTAGCCCGGTGGATTTTTCTCTTGGTTTGTTCTTGGTTGGGTCATAGGATAAATCCAAACCCTCTTTGGGCACAATTTGTGACAAGATCCAACCCGCTTTCACCAAAACGGCGAGTTCCCCTTAATAATAATTGAATTCTAGAACCTTCGTTTTTAGGTGACAGCGCATGTCTGGAAAGGGGGTGACACTTGGGAACCATGTTGTTCACATTTTAGCATTCCACCACACTTTAATACACATGCGAGGTTCCATTGCAAGGTTTGGAGATATTCTGATGCCCTGAAGCGATTATTCCTACGAAACCCTGATCTATGGGTCCGGATCGTCTACCCCCTAGATGTTCTTCTGACAGGGGTAGCCCGGTGGACTTTTTTATTGGTTTGTTCTTGGTTGGGTCATAGGATAATTCCAAACCATGTTTGGGCACAAGTTGTGACAAGATCCAACCTGGTTTCACCGAAACGAAGAGTTCCCCCTAATAATAATTAAATTCTAGAACCTTCGTTTTTAGGTGACAACGCATGTCTACGAAGGGGGTTACACTTGGGTACCAGGTTTTGCACATTTTAGCATTCCACCACACTTTAATACACATTCTAGGGTCCATTGCAAGGTTTGGAGGTATTCCGATGCTCTGAAGCGCTTCATCCTACGAAACCCAGATCTGTGGGCCCTGGATCGTCTACCCCTAGATGTTCTTCTAACAGGGGTAGCCTGGTAGATTTTTCTCTTGGTTTGTGCTTGGTTGGGTCATAGGATAATTCCAAACCATGTTTGGGCACAAGTTGTGACAAGATCCAACCCGGTTTCACCGAAACGGGGAGTTCCCCCTAATAATAATTGAATTCCAGAACCTTTGTTTTTAGGTGACAGCGCCTGACTGCAAAGGGGGTTACACTTGGGAACCATGTTTTGCACATTTTAGAATTCCACCACACTTTAATACACATGCTAGGGTCCATTCCAAGGTTTGGAGGTATTCCGATGCTCTGAAGCGCCTCATTCTATGAAATCCTGATCTGTGGGTCCCCAGATCGTCTACCCCTAGATGTTATTCTGATAGGGGTAGCCCGGTGGATTTTTCTCTTGGTTTGTGCTTGGTTGGATCATAGTATAATTCCAAAACATGTTTGGGCACAAGTTGTCACAAGATCCAACCCGGTTTCATCGAAACGGGGAGTTCCCCCTAATAATAATTAAATTCCAGAACCTTCGTTTTTAGATGACGTCGCATGTCTGCGAAGGGGGTGACACTTGGGAACCATGTTTTGAACATTTTACCATTCCACCACACTTTAATACACATTATATAGTCCATTGCAAGGTTCGGAGATATTCTGATGCCCCGAAACGATTATTCCTACGAAACCCTGATCTATGGGCCCAGATCGTCTACCCGCTAGATGTTCTTCTGACAGGGGTAGCCCGGTGGACTTTTCTATTGGTTTGTGCTTGGTTTGGTCATAGGATAATTCCAAAACATTTTTGGGCACAAGTTGTGACAAGATCCAACCCGGTTTCACCGAAACAGGGAGTGCCCCCTAATAATAATTAAATTCTAGAACCTTTGTTTTTAGGTGACAGCGCCTGACTGCGAAGGGGGTTACACTTGGGAACCATGTTTTGCACATTTTAGCATTGCACCACACTTCAATACACATACTAGTGTCCATTGCAATGTTTGGAGGTATTCCGATGCTCTGAAGCGCTTCATCCTACAAAACTCTGATCTATGGGCCCCGGATCGTCTCACCACTAGATGTTCTTCTAACAGGGGTAGCCCGGTAGATTTTCTCTTGTTTTGTGCTTGGTTTGGTCATATGATAATTTCAAACCATTTTTGGCCACAAGTTGTGACAAGATCCAACCCGGTTTCACCGAAACGGGGAGTTCGCCCTAATAATAATTAAATTCTAGAACCTTCGTTTTTAGGTCATAGCGCCTGACTGCGAAGGGGGTTACACTTGGGAACCATGTTTTGCACAGTTTAGCATTCCACCACACTTTAATACACATTCTAGGGTCAATTGCAAGGTTTGGAGGTATTCTGATGCTCTGAAGCGCTTCATCCTACGAAACCCTGATCTATGGGCCCCGGATTGTCTACCCCCTAGATGTTCTTCTGACAAGGGTAGCCCGGTGGATTTTCTCTTGGTTTGTGCTTGGTTGGGTCATAGGATAATTCCAAACCTTGTTAGGGAACAAGTTATGAGAAGATCCAACCCGATTTCATCGAAACGGGGAGTTCCCCCTAATAATTAAATTCCAGGATCTTCATTTTTAGGTGATAACATGTCTCATGTAGAAGGGGTGACACTTGGGTACCAGGTTTTTGACATTTCAGCATTCCACCACACTTTAATACACACACTAGGGTCCATTGCAAGGTTTGGACGTATTCTGATGCTCTGAAGCGCTTCATCCTACGAAACCCTGATCTGTGAGCCCCGGATCATCTACCCCCTAGATGTTCTTCTCACAGGGGTAGCCCGATGGATTTTTCTCTTGGTTTGTGCTTGGTTGGGTCATAGGATAATTCGAAAACATGTTTGGGCAGAAGTTGTGACAAGATCCAACCCGGTTTCACCGAAACAGGGAGTTTCCCTAATAATAATTAAATTCCAGAACACCTTCGTTTTTAGGTGACAGCGCGTGTCTGCGAAAGGGGTTCCTCTTGGGAACCATGTTTTACACATTTTAGCATTCCACCACACTTTAATACACATGGTAGGGTCCATTGCAAGGTTTGGAGGTATTCCGATGCACTGACGCGCTTCATCCTACGAAACCCAGATCCGTGGGCCCCGGATCATCTACCCCTTAGATGTTCTTTTGACAGGGGTAACCCGGTGGATTTTTCTTTTGGTTTGTGCTTGGTTGGGTTATAGGATAATTCCAAACCATGTTTCGGCACAAGTTGTGACAAGATCCAACACGGTTTCACCGAAACAGGGAGTTCCGCCATAATAATAATAATTAAATTCTAGAACACCTTTGTTTTTAGGTGACATCGCATGACTGCGAAGGGGGTCTCAGTTGGGAACCATGTTTTGCACATTTTAGCATTCCACTACACTTTAATACATGTTCTAGGGTCCATTTCAAGGTTTGGAGGTATTCCAATGCTCCGAAGCGCTTCTTCCAACGAAACCCTGATCCGTGGACCCCTGATCGTCTACCCCCCTAGATGTTCTTCTGACAGGGGTAGCCCGGTGGATTTTTCTCTTGGTTTGTGTTTGGTTGGGTCATAGGATAATTCCAAACCATGTTTTGGCAGAAGTTGTGACAATATCCAACCCGGTTTCACCGAAACGGGGAGTTCCCCTAATAATAATTAAATTCTAGAACACCTTCGTTTTTAGGTGACAAGGCATGTCTACGAAGGGGGTCACACTTGGAAACCAGGTTTTGCACATTTCAGCATTCCACCACACTATAATGCACATGCTAGTTAGGGTCCATTGCAAGGTTTAGAGGTATTCCGATGCTCCGAAG
This sequence comes from Avena insularis, assembly GCA_023614405.1. Taxonomy (NCBI): domain Eukaryota; kingdom Viridiplantae; phylum Streptophyta; class Magnoliopsida; order Poales; family Poaceae; genus Avena; species Avena insularis. The sequence continues at coordinate 281,104,828 of CM042696.1, read as the reverse complement.
CGCTCCGATGCACCGAACTGTGAAGGAAACTTGTGTGTGGCTCTATCATTCATGTACAAGTGTCATGGGAGTTACATAGATGCAATTTCCAACTTTATTATATGGCTATCATTTATCATTTTCTAATAAGCATCATGAAATTTATTTTTGTGTGAAGAGGCTACCTTGTGAAGTGGCACCGCCGACTCATTTTTGTAAAGCGGCTACCAGAAAGATGTGAAACATTTGCGCTGCGTCATTTTATGTAGCCTAGTATCTAGAAAAATCCAAATACATATACTATTATAAATATTGAAAATGTTTCAAAAAGAAGTTTTCTTCTAGAAAATGAAACCAAGAAAATGAAAAAATTTGAAAAATGAAACGAAAATATGAAATGCCGCGCAGGAGGGATAAAAATCCGCTCTGCCGCCGCCTCCATCAAAAAGCCGCGCCTCCGCCTCCCTCCCTCTCTCCTCCATCGAAAAGCCTCCCTCCCTCCCCTCACCTGCACAGACACCGCCGCCTCCCTCCCCTCACCTGCACAGACACCGCCACCTCCCTCCCTCCCCTCACCTGCACAGGCACCTCCGCGGCTCCCCTCCCTCCCCATCTCCCTTTCTTCTGCAGGTTCTGTTCTCCTCCCGGGTAAGCCCCTCTCCCTCCCTATCTCCCTTTCTTCCACAGGTTCTGTCCTCCCGGGTAAGCCCCTCTCTCCCCATCTCCCTTTCTTCAGTTGGGTCCTGTTGATTTTGGGGTTTAATCGGTGCATGTATATCAGGCTCCAACCTTCTCGATTGGATTCCTGTTGGATCTATTTCTAGGGTTCATCAGGGCATGGATGTCGGGGTCCAACCTCTCTGGATTGAATTATTTTCGGATCGATTAGGGTTAGCTCGAGTCATGGGGCAGAGCTAGACTAGCCATGGTGCATTTTACATGGTGTAGGGTGGTGCATAGGCTAATTTTCTACCCTTGTGCATTTGCACCATGGTGAGAACATGTAGATCCGCCCATGCATGTTTGTGTGGAGAGTCATGTACTCATGTTTGTGTGCATACAGATGAAAAAACTGACAGATGTTTGTGTAGTCATAGATGAAAAAATTGACAGATGTTTGTGTAGTCATATATGAAAAAACTGACAGATGGTTGCCAAATATGTAGTTGCATACAGATGGTTGGTTAGGTACAAAGACCATGACTGCCTTGTATATGTTTGTGAGCCTTGTGTGCTTAATTCAGAGTGCTTGACAGTTGGGACTGTCTGTTTCAGTTGGGAGCATCTCCAGCACTCTTAGTTACTTTCCTGAATGAGTGCTTGACAGTCATGGTCCCTTGTCATGCAACCTCCATTGAGGTTGATCATGAACATTCAAACTTGTGCTTTGTGTTTAATTCTGGACTCTTAGTATGTTTGTGATCTTATACATTAATACTCTTCATAGGTTTGTATATCCTTGTTTTGAGTGGTTATAAGTTCTTAATCTAGTAAAAATACATGTTCAGTAGGGGCAGCATTTTATATTGGTTGAATTCTCTTTATGTGGACACCTAGTTAGCTAAATGTAGTAAAATAAAATACTGATGCTATTTAACAAGTTGATAACTGTTTTGTACTTGATTAGGTGACCATGGACACGAATGACGAGCTCATCTATATCAGTTCGGATGATGAAGCTGTCCTTGCGATGGAAGCTGCCTCTAGGAAGCGCGCTACTGCTAGGCGGTGTGCCAGGAAAGCAGCTGCCAGGGAAGCTGCTGCCAGGGAAGCTATAGCTAATCGCGTTGTGGCGACCCGAGGTAATATGTAAATCATGTTTTACCATGCTGCCCATCACAAGCTTCCTCTTTTCCTTTTTTCCTGTAGCTTATTTTCATGGTGGTACATGTAGGTCCAAATAAATTGGGTTGTTGCTCCTATGACAAGTTCTGCGTGTACGAAAACCATGTGGCTCTCAATTCTGCACAAGTGAGCTATCTAAAGGAAGTTGCTATGAAGAGGCCAACTATACCTGTTTATATATGCACTATCAAGAAAGCACACACCGATGGTACCGAAGGAAAAATGGTGAAAATTTCTGTAGTCCATGTTATGATGTGCTTTCTTACATATTAATAACTCAGTAATCCATGTTATGGTAGCTGTACAGTTTTTTTACCTTGTTTTGTTGAATCAGTTTGTATTCTTTTCAATTTGACTAATCTTAACCAATTTAACTTCTATGCAGTACTTCCTGTTATGATGTTCTTTTTTACATACGAATAAGTCCGTAATCTTTGAAAATATGGTAGCTGTACAGTTTTGTTACCTTGCTTTAGTGAATCAGTCTGTAATCTTTCAAATTTGACTAATCTTGACCAATCTAACTTATATGCAGTACTTCTCAAGGAAGTATACCGTTGTAAACATCAGGAAGCATCTTAAGTTACCAACAAAAGTGAAGGTCTTTATGCAGAATTATAGTATGGAAGCTAGAGTCAGAGTAATCATGAGCAAATCAAAGGAAAAAGGTGCCCAGATGACAACCAAATGGAATGAAGTGGTGGTGGCGACCAATATGCATGTCAGCGATATCTTCATGTTTTGGTTCCACCGCGGCCCAAAAAGGGTGGTCTTGAGTTGATTGTTGAGGAAGTCATGTAATCACCTCTAGTTGAGCTTCTAAGCTAGTAGCTAGTTTGGTCAGACTCGTGAACCTACATGATCTTTTGGTGGTCTTGTAATTATGCTAGTCGGCTCATGTTGAGCTTAAGTCACTTGCTACCTAGTTTGTTCAAACTTGCTACCTAGTTTGAGCACAAGTGGAGGTCTATATGCTGGGTACCTTGCTAATCTTTTGGTGGTCTGTTGGTGCCCTTTCTAATCTTGTGAAATATTTACTGAGATTTGTCTGTTTGTTCCAAGAATATTTACTGTGAAATATATGCACAAACTACCAGTTCATGTGAAATATATGCACAGTTATTTACTGTGTAATAACTACAGAGTCAATTGCTCTCAAATTAAAAAATTAACTACAGAGTATATTGCTCTCAAAAAAGGGTGTGCGGGCTGGGACTCGAACCTATGACCACGCGCTTGTATAGTATGCACCGAACCGCTAGGACAAGGACGTGTTGTTGTCTGAGTACTAGAACTACATCTATATATATGTTTATTGTTTCTCTAACTTATCAAAGAGCCACTCGAATCGGGATCGGGACTTGGCAGAATTTCCCCCGAGCGGCTAGAGCCTAGAGAGCTGGGGCGGCGGCGGCGACCAGCTAAGGCTGGAGCAGTGACGGTGGTGGCAGCTAGGGCTGGGGTGGCAGCGGTGACCACTAGGGCTGGGGCTGCGGCGGCGACCAGCTAGGGTTGGGGCGGCGGCAGAAGGGGCACGGCCGGCCATCACCTACGCGGCAAGCGGGCGACGGTAGAAGGGGCACGTGTGGACAAGGTAAAGGTTCTAGAAGAATTCTTTAGTCTGTGCTTCTAGTAGAATAGCAGATGGTGAACTTGTATTTAGAAGGAGCATAGAATTCTAATAGCATTGTACTGCTGTTTTGTGAATGTACTACCTACTTTGGTCTGTGCTTCTAGTAGAATAGTAGAATTCTATTAGCATTGTACTGTTGTTTTGTGAATGTACTAGCTACTTTGGTCTGTGCTTCTAGTAGAATAGTAGAATTCTAATAGCATTGTACTGCTGTTTTGTGAATGTACTAGCTACTTTGGTCTGTGCTTCGATTGCGAATGCTAACTTGCAACAATTTTTTGGTATTTTGCATGCAGATGGACATAAGATGGATTAGGAAAGGAGTTAGAAGGCTTTCCTATGAGCATCTAAGGGGAGTGGATGAGTTCATGCGATTAGTTCACGGAAATTTTGCCAAGGATGCTCAAGTTCTTTGCCCATGCCGCAGCTATATCAACCGAGAGCAACAAACTCTAGATAATGTAGAGGCTCATCTGCTGATGAATGGGATGGCAAGCACTTACGATAGATGGATCCATCACGGTGAACCTTTACATGCACCTCAAGCTAAACATGTTAAACCTGATGGAGAGGCACGTCATGTTGATCATCAAGGCGCTGATTTTGTAGAAGGTGATCCGCTATTCAATGATGGTTTTGAGGAAGAGACGGGTATGAAGATGATAGAATTCCTGACCTTTTCAGGGATATGTACAAGTCAAAACCGCAAGGTGGTGAGGGAGGGAAGACTATATTTGCAGAGCTGATAGAGGAGGCGAAGAGTCCAGCTAGTGATGGTGGTACCTTTTCTAGATTTACCTTCACTGTGAAGTTGCTTCATGCCAAATCATACTACCGGATAAGCAATGCCGCCTTCAACGCGATACTCCGAATCTTGACATTGCAGTACCCCAAAAGCTCAATTCCCAGAAATTATGATGAAGCGCTGAGCATTATCAGAAGATTAGGGCTTGGCTATGATTCAATACATGTGTGCCCCAATAATTGCGTGTTGTTTCGGAAGCAGTTTGCCAAACTTGACAACTGTCCAAAGTGCAGTGCTTCTAGGTGGAAAGATGCTGATGGGAGGAGGCAGATGCCGCAGAAGGTCTTGATGCACTTCCCTTTGATTCCAAGGCTGCAAAGAATGTTCATTTCGAAAGAACAATCAGAGGAGGTCCAGTGGCACAAGCTAAGGCGGCAACCCGTGGAGAATGAGCTTAGCCATCCAGCTGACGGAGAGGCATGGAAAGATTTTGATAGGAAATATAATTTTTTTGCCTCTCATGCAAGGAATATAAGACTAGGCATCGCCACAGATGGTTTTAATCCTTTTGGAAACATGAGCAACTCATATAGAATGTGGCCCATGTTTGTGGTGTCGTACATGCTGCTGCCATGGGCATGTATGGACCAGTCCAACCTCATGATGGCGTTGCTGATCCCGGGTCCAGATTCTCCAGGAAAGGATTTTGACATCTTTATGGAGTCCCTCATCGAAGAGCTCCTCCTGCTGTGGAAAGGTGTACGCACCTATGATGCCCTGAGTCCCGACAAATTCGATCTACGTGCTGCGATCATCTGGTGTATCCACGATTTCCCAGCGCTGCACACCTTGTCGGGGAGGATCACGGCGGGTTATCAAGCATGCATGAGGTGTGACAAGGAGCCTTGCTTGAAGAAAAAAAGGAATAAGATATGCTTCATTGGGAGCCGCCGCTTTCTTCCTCGCAACCATCATTGGCAAAGAAGTAAAGACTTTAACGGCGAGACTGAAACTCGCGACAAGCCGGCTGAATTCACTAAAGAAGAGCTGCTGGAGCAACTTGACAATGTGAAGATGTGAGACCAGGAAAGCTTGAGAAGAAAAGAAAACGTGAGGATGGGCAATGCTGAAGCCAGAGGTCCATTTTGTGGGACCTCCCGTACTGGGCTGATTTGAAGCTGAGGCATAATCTTGATGTGATGCACATCGAGAAGAATATATGCGACAATCTGCTTGGCACATTTCTAAACATTGATGGGAAGATAAAGGATACGGTCAACTCTAGGCTCGATTTGGAAGACATGGGAATAAGAGAAGATTTGCATCTACAACCTGTTGAAGATGGAGAGTCATTTGAAATGCCAGAAGCATGGTATACAATGACTAAAGAAGAAAAGATTAGATTCTGTGAATTCATTAGAGCAGTTAGATTTCCTGATGGGTATGCCGCTAACTTAGCAAAATGTGTGTCTCCTGATGGATGCAAACTACAAGGTCTGAAAACACATGACTGTCACATTCTGCTCCAAAGGATTTTACCGGCGGGACTCCGAGGAATGATGCATAAGGATATATATGAAGTTGTTGCTAAACTTGGAAATTTCTTTCGAGAGTTGTGCTACAAAACACTGAAATTGTATGTTCTTGAAAGGCTCGAAAAAGAAATCCCGGTTATCCTTTGCAAGCTAGAGAAGATTTTCCCTCCAGCTTTCTTCACTGTGATGGTTCATTTGGCCTTACATTTACCAAAAGAAGCAATGCTTATAGGCCCTGTTCAGTATGGCTGGATGTACCCAATAGAAAGAAGGTTGCTTACATGTAAGCATTCTGTGCGAAACACGGCCAGACCCGAAGGGTCGATTGCCGAGGCATATATTGTTGATGAGTGTCTTACATTCTGCTCGAGGTACTTCGATGATGTCGAAACAAGATTTAACCGGCCGGGCAGAAATGTGACAAAGGATGATTCGCATAGCGGTGATGTCTCGGTTTTCAAGCATGGTGTGAACTTTCTTCGAGCATCACAATACTTGGAGGCTGAAGCTGCTGACTATGATAAGATGGTTTGGTATGTGCTCAGAAGTTGCCCCGAGGTGCTACCATATACCGAGTACGTCATCTCTTGCATGTGCCCTCGATATCTTTTTTCTTGGCTTAGAAGGAACCCATTTTGTTGCATGTGATATATTTTTGTTTGGATTGCAGGCTGTGCAAGAAAGAGTTGACGGAGCAAGATAGCCGGATCGAGGTTGATAAATGGCTCGCAAAAGGATTTGCTAAATGGTTTAAGGAACATGTGAGATATCTTGCCTTTGTATCAATTGACACATGATTTCTTTGTGTGTGTATGTGTGTGTTATTCACCCTAGTTTTGGTTTATTTCTTTAGATTGGAAATTTGCACAAGGAGAAGAAGGTGAGTGATGATATTTTTGCTTTGGCATGTGAACCGGATAGGAGGGTGAGAATATATTCAGCATGTGTTGCCGATGGTGTCCGCTACCACACTATTGACCGCGAGAAGAATAGAAACACGCAGAATTGTGGAATTGTTACTGAGGGAGACCATGAGGATACAATCATTGACTTCTATGGTCATCTTAGAAGCATCATCAAGTTGCAGTACAATTGTAGCGGTGGCATCCATCGGTCGGTTGTCTTGTTTCGCTGCGATTGGTTCAATGTTGGTGGCAAGAAGAATTCAGGATTCCAAGACGATGGACACTTTAAGAGCATTAACACTGCAAGGTTTTGGTACAAAACTGATCCTTATATTCTAACAACACAAGCAACAAAGGTGTTCCATGTGCCAGATACTGACTTGGGTGGAAGTTGGCAATTGTGCAAAAATTCCAGCATAGGCATTTGTTGAGTGTTACAGAAACTGAAGTGGAAAAGGATCCCTATGGTGGTGCCGGGCTAACATACCAAGATGATGACACGCCAGAAGTTTTGGTGCATGCTAAAGAATCCAATGTGCAAACGAGGTTGCGAAGGGACAGGGAGTGTGTGGTACTTGATGCTGCATATGTAGAAAAATGAAGAAAAAGAGGAAGGAGGTAGTTGATGGCGAGGATGAAGAACGAAACAGGATAGATCATACAATGTATCAGTATTGTAGCGATGGTGAAGATAATAGGCAGAGGCATCAATTCGACGATGATGAGTAGTTTCATTAAGTTCACAATCGTAGTGTTACCTACTGGTTAGGACTGAAGTTTTATGTGTGTGAACTACTGTTAATTTCTGTCAAGTTCCTGTCCTATGTGAGTGAACTACTGTTAGGTTTCTGTCAAGTTTTATGTACTGAAGTTTATGACTGTATAAAATAGTTATTTTGCTATAAATTTGTGTGCACTTCCCCTCTTGTTTGCCACTGTTAAATTGCAGCTAAAATGTCCACAAAATACAGTCGAAATGCTGCCCAAATTTAGTATTTTAAGCATACAATGCTGGACATAGCAAAATGGTGAACTTGTCACTAGCTGGACATAGGAAAAGCTACAGTACATATCAAAAGCTACAGAAATGCTGGACATAGCAAATGATCTTAAATTTTCACTTGCTGGACATACACATTCCACAAAAGCTACAGGGAGTTTTCACTTGTTGGACATACACATTCAACAATACATAGCAAAAGCTACAGAAATGGTCCAAATAATAAAAAAATTGCCTCCTCCATCTCCCCGCATCTTCAACTTCTCTTTCTCACTTGCACCATCTCCCTATATATTCAGTTCATCATGCACCATCCCCATTGTCTCAGCATTGCTTTCAAGCCTTTCAATTGCTTCAGTTTTCTCCCACACAGCATCTCTTAGGTCCCTGATTAAATCTTTCTGAAATTTGGGCATCTCACTGTCCGCCCAACTGAATTTGTCACACCCGACACGACCCTCAATCTGACAAACCAAATTCAGAGATGAACAAAATTAAGAGATGAACTAAATTCAGAGATGAACAAACCAAATTCAGAGATGAACAAACCAAATTTAGAGATGAAAAAACTGAACAAAATTCAGAGATGGAGCTGGAAACTAACCGAGCGTATCCTGCAATTGTGGTATCTCCGGCTAGGGTTGTCATCTCTCCAAGATATCCACCGTGGCATCATCTCTCTGCAGTCCCAGTACTTGGCGGGAGCATAGTCAAAAGGGAGCTGGCGGTAGGGGATGGGTTAGCGGCGGCGACGCGACGAAGAACTGCCGGAGCTGGCGGCAGGGGATGGACCCATGCTGGTCGACCGTGGCGAGCAAGAAGGGACTCAAACCCTAGCTAGAACCCTAGATCGACCGTGGCGGGCGGGGACTCAAACCCTAGCTGGTCGCCGCCGTTCTCAGAGGAAGGAAATTATGCCAAGTCCCGTCCCAGATTCGAGTCGCCCTTTGATAAGTTAGAGAAAGAATGAATGTATATATAAATGTAGTTCTCATACATAGACAACAACACTGCCTTGTCCCAGTGGTTCGGCGCATACCATACCAGCGCGTGGTCGCGGGTTCGAGTCCCCCCTACGCACCAATTTTTTGACAACTCGAGTCCCCGCCCACCCGATTTGGGCCACCAGCTCTAGCCCATAGGATGTAGGCCCACTGATTTGGGCCTATCTGAAGGACCGCCCGCCCGATATGGGCCACTGGCTCTAGCCCATAGGACATATACCATTGATATATGCTAAAAAACTATATAAGAGTGGGACCCACCTGTCAGATCCATCCCGCGTGTCAATTTCGGGGACCCACATGCTGAGGTGGTTGCCTAGTCATTTTAATTCAACCCAGGTTAAGATGTTATGACCATCTAAATTGGTCGTAGTCCACCAAATAAAAGGCTCTGCACCCATGCCGTTAATTTACGACCATTTCGTGTAAGCAAACTGTGACCTTTTTGACTAAATTGGTCGTTATGTTTCAAGGTTTGGACCAATTGGCTCAAGATGGTCATAGATCTATGACCAAAAATTGCGTGGTCGTTAAAAAAAGGTCACTAGTGAGAAGATTTGTAGTGCTCCCTCTCCTCCCTCACGCATTCTTCATTGATCAACACGCCTTGTTCCATTAGCTCCTCGCTCCTTGCTATGCTTTCTTCTCCTAAGTACCTGATCATGCAATAATTCAAAGACTTAGGTAGTATAAAATTCTCATTAATTAAAACACCAAGTTCATTAATAAACAAGTTCACCTGTTGTTCTAGTAGCTTAGCACGAGCTCTTGTGATTGGTCCAATCCTTATCTCATTGGATTGATCCTTCTTTGTAATTGGAACATCTTCATTAGTAATTGGGGTAGGTGTAACTATAGGGATGTCCTTATCAGTTGTTGTTGTTGTTGTTGGACTTTGGTGGTGCACGGTTGAAGTTATTGGGGTTGCGGGGGTTATGGTTATGATGGCCTCCGGGCCTTGGGTTTCCTCCGCCACGGTTGGGGTAGTTCAGACGGTTCATTGGGGGTCTGTTGTTTCTGGGTGCATAACTTGCAGACAAGTTGGGGCGATACTTCGGGGTATGGTGGGGTCCTGGTTGGTGCATCATCCTACGCCTGAGGTTTTCGCTGGCCTGGTTGATCTTGCCTTCCATCTGGATTGCTGAATCCACTAAGGCTTCAAGGTCATCAAATGGAATGTTGACTAGCACCGTCTGCATCTCACCATGCATACCATTCAAGAATCTCTCCTTTTTCTTTGCTTCATTGTCAATCTCATCAGGGGCATCCACAGTCATCCTGCCTTGTTTCACTTCTCTGAATTCATCGCTCATCCTCTTGATCATACCCGGGGGCACATGGGTCCTACTGAACTTGAGCTTGAATTCTTCCCAAGTCATCATCTGACCTCCGTTCATCATACAGGTGCTATTCCACCAAGATCTTGCATAGCTGGACAGATAGTGAGTGGCAAACAACACCTTCTCATTAGCATCAACTCTAGCAACTTCTAGATTGTTTTCCATGGTCTGCAACCAATCATCAGCATCTAAGGGTTCTTCTGACTTGCTAAACATAGGAGGATTGGTATTCTAGAAGTTCTTGAGCTTGGATCCATGGTGATCTTGGTTTCCATGGCCTTGATTATTGTGGGCCATCTGGGATATCTGTTGAACAGTGGCTAAGTTGGCTTGACGTTCAGCTCTACCAGCTTCACGATCAGAAACTAACATTTGCAGAATCTGCAGCATTGGGTCCTGAGATGAAATGCTCCCTCCAGGGTTTCCGCGAGTCATATGAAGATTGAGATAGATAATGAGACAAGAGGGAAATTTCTAACGTTTATAGGTTTGTTTCAAAAGTTTTAAACTTTGAGTATGACTCAGGTTTTGCAAACTAACAACTTCTTCTCATTCATTCATTCATTCATTCATTCATTCATTCCAAACACACAATACAAACACACACCACAACTAGAAAACATATGGTTTTAAGAACCGTTCTCATAAGCTACGATATAGTGGGACTGGGTACAACTCACACCTATGATAGTGCTCAGGTGCGACTACTCGCTTCGAGGGTATCGGGCTCCTCATCATCAATGAAGTCAGCATCATCCTCATCAGTGTTGTCCTCCATGGCAGCATCCTCCAGGTAGTCATTGTCATCACTGACGTAAGAGTGAATATCACCACGGATATCTTCACCTTCCTCCTCCTTCTCCTCCAGCTGGATCTCCTGGTCGTGGATGGTCTCCTCCAGAGTGGCTATCTTCTGACGAAGATGGGCGATGATGCGATCCTTTTTGTAGCGCTAGCGACAAAGAGACTTGCGTTCCTTGGCGAGAATGGCGAGGGTTTCCTTCCTTTCAACGGCTTCAGCATGGTTCTAGTTGGCATAAGCACGAGCATTATCTAACTCCTTCTGAGTCTCATGCAGCATGAAGGCCATGTGGTCCACGTGATGCTTCAACTCTGGATGTGCTGGCATGGCCAAAGGCTGTCCCAAAGAGTCACATATTGCATAGTGGGTAAAACGAGTGCCAATGATCTGGTTGATGTTTTGTGCACATAGACGTGCAAGAGCTTCTTGCATTGCCCTGGCTAATCCATCTAGCCAGTTGTTCTCCCTTACGCTGAACTGAATCTTGTCAGAAATAGGTGGCTCCATCTTGCCTCTCAGGTCGGCAACAATCAACCACTGTAGCTCCCCTCCAGATTGGTCGTTGAGCTATGCTTCGAAGAACTCCAGGTGCGGGCGTCCAAGATACTATGAAAGCTGGTCCAGATCCCTCTAAAAGATAAGTTGTCCTCCATTGCCTTAACTGGTAAAACTTGCTATATTTGACCTCCATCTACAAGCAATTAAGATGAGTAAGTTAGAGAGGTGATCAAGTGTGTCAAGTTTTATGTAGAATTGTAGTTTTGAGGAACAAGTGATCTCTTTTTGAAATAATCTCAAGGATAATAATGAGAATAGGTTCTTGTAAATACTCACTTTCTTTGTTTTGAAACTAGTTTTTTCAGGCGTCCATTCTAACTAGGGTCTCCTATGGTCAGGATGGCTCTGATACCAACTTGTCAAAACCGTATTTTTAAGTCCATATGCCTGTTATGCCGTACATCACAATCCCAGGATTACCATTTTTGCTAGACATAACAGAAGTGGTACCACAGTACATCATCCATTACAAACCATATTAAAGGTCTTAGAATAAAGGATCTCATGATCTATTCTTAATACAATCGAAGCAGCGGAAAGTAAATGTAGTAGGCTCCGTCTTCATGGTCACAGGCAATGCTGACGATGGGAGATGATCCTAGTTGTCATAGACCTCCTGCTATCCATCTTCTGGGTAATCCTCCTCATAGTCTGGCCATGGGAATAGCCAGGGACAAATCCATGAGTACTCTTTAAGTACTCACAAACTAATACTAGCATGAGTAAGGTAAAAGTTGTAGGAACCTTAAGCTCTAGTTTTGTTTGCAAAAAGCCAGGTTTATTTCATAAGGACTTTAAGAGTAAAGGACCTAAGTTTAGTTCTCTATATCACTTAAGGGGGGAAACTAGTTTTCATATCCACAACTCTGTTGTGGTCAAGTCAAAGTCATCTTTCAAGTCACAAATCATTTTGAAAACATATGACAACGGAACAGTATGGCCACTCCAACTGTCCATAACCACGGACGCGGCTATTCGAATAGTTTAACACTCTGCAGAGATTGTACACTTTCACCAGAAAATTTGATACATCCGTCAGGGGTAACCCTGAATCATCATACTTGGTATGTAGATAATCAATCCTAACCTTTCAATTACAAACCCTAGTATAGGCACCTCCCCTATGAGTTTGGCCTCCCAACCATGGCCGTCTGCCATCCTGGGAACTGCATAGGTGGACATTCATCACGAGGCAGGCTCAGCTCAACCTCTTCTACAATTGAACCCATACTAAGACATATAAACTTCTAGTCAAGCCCTACCCAACTTAGGTAAAATTGGAATGGTATTGCATCCGAACCCAACCATCAGTTTTTGTCAAAGTCAAGGCTCATGCCTCGTTCAATTTCATCATCAAACCATTGTGTTTCACAACACATGTCAAAACATTTCAATAGAATGAATCATCATTCTAAGGTTTTCATAATCATTTTCACCAAGTATTCCCATCAAAAGTGATCAAGTTTTAGCTTAGCACTAGCCACTAATGTTGAGGTTATCACTATTGGGGGTACTAATCAAGTATAAGCATCCAAGACTAGTTCTGTAGTCTTGAGGCTATCCATCCTACTTTTCCACTAATCACCATTTATTAACTAAGTAAGAAACTGTAATAAAAGGGAAAATCAAAGGTTGAAGTAAAACTGGGAATGGTATAATTCAAGTTGCAGAACTAAGCATGCCTAATGCATCTAGTATAGGGGGCTTTCATAGATAACATGAATAGTTCTAGCTTGCCTTGAGCAGTGCAGTCGTTGAAGTTCTCTTCTTCTTCCTCGAAGTACTCCTCGTCATCGTAGCCCGGGTCAGTACTAGCATCTATAAATACATACAAGGTACACAATCACCAAACAATCCTTAACTACTTCTATTTAGCACACATGGGCTCATATTAGATGATCTAGTATCATCCCAATCATCACATGTAACAATGGCGCATTCTTATTTATCTTATCTTAGCAAAGTAATTAGTACTCATTGAGAATTTACTTAAGATTTAATATTCTCTAATTAAAATAGTGAATCATGTTGACACATGTCATCACCACATATTCCAATACTTGGGAATGTGATTTAAAATGGTGGTCATGTATTACAAGATTTAATATTACTATTTAATAATATTTAAGTGACTATAAATGCCTATATACCCTTCTTTTAATACTAAACATGTTTTGATATCTGTAACACTAAATATTTTTACATATTCATGTAGAGCATGGAAAATGTGATTTTTGAGAGTTGGAATCAACTCAAAAGCATTTATAGTTTATTTTATAAAAATGTTTGAAGTGGCAAAAGTCTCTGTCTTGTTATTTTTAGTATAGGTGATCTATATTTTCAATTGGTTTGAATCCAACTGGAGTGACTAGATATTTTCAATACATTTCTAACAAAATTGGAATTATGCATTTTGGTTTTGTACATCTCTTTGAATTGAATTTTGAATCTTATTTGAATTGTTGGGATGCTAACAGAACGGTCCCATGCGTCAGCGACTAATCCTAACCAAAACGGTATCTATCAATCGCAGCCCTACGATTAGAACATGATCAACGGCTGAGGTTCGTCCTCTCCGTCGAACTGCTCCGGCGAGATATGAACCCTAACACAACGGTGGGGGTCACTAGGGACTCACCGGGGCTCTATCTAAGGTCAGCGATGGGGGAAAACAATGTTGTAGACGACGGTGGTTTTGAACGGTGGTCATGGCGGCTCCTGGGGTGGCTCCAATCGCTGGCTTCCTTCCTCAACTGTAGCGGCGGACTCCGGCCAAATTCCGGCGTCGTGGTGCTCGCCTTGCTCCAGGGAAAGGTCAGTGAGGTTCCTAGGTGAGTGGGGAGTGTAATGGTGTGTAGAATGAGGTCTGGGGTGGCCTCTATTCATACACCAGCGTCGATGGCAGGGCAGCATGGTCAGGCTCCTCCGGTGATGTTGCTACAGGTCGAGCTAAGCATGGCAGAGGGAATGGGTCCATGCGGGGCACTACGGCGATCGTCACGCGCGTAAAAGCACGGCATGGGGCGGTCTCAGTTGGTCGGGCGATGTCGGTGCTCTGTTTCTATACGCGGGTGTTCGCCACTTGGTACGGTGGTGACGGGGCGCGTGGCGGTGAACCATCGTGTCTGGGAGGTCACTAGTGCCACGGCGACTGCGGGTACGAGCGGATAGAGCGAGGCGCAGCATGTGTGCGCGAGGCGGATGTGGCACTCTATCGTGCTCTCGGCATGGCAGGGGATTAAATGGGCGCGGCTGTTCAGGCTCCTTCTCGCCTCGCTGTTGGTCAAGGGATAGACAGGGGTGGCGGTGAGGTCATGACTAGCATCTAGGCGTCCTGGGAGAGGGCGGCACGGCGTGCAGCTACTGGTTCGTGGTTGACCGGCATGGCTGGCTCGATACGGGCATGCCACTGGCGCAATGGTGGAGATGAGCTCCTCCACTGCACGGCCAGTTACTAGGAATGATCATGGGGGAGTAGTGGAGTAAAATTGAGGTACAAAAGATGATCAATTAATTGATCACAAACAGTAGATAGTTGGTAGCTATACTGTGTCTTCCAGGTGTTCGACCACATGGCCGCATGAATTCATCTTTTGAATTTTTGAAAGATTTTTGGTGAGTGTTCTGGTCATATGCTTGGTAGTCTATGGTTGCTGGGATTTGTCAAGTGGAAGTTCTTTGAGTGGTTTTTGAAAAGTGATGATCTAGGTAAATGAACTTGATTCAATTTTGAATTGCCTCTTAAATAGATTTGAAAATAGTTTTTGCCATGTTATAAAATTTGCTTGGATTCACTTTTACTTGGTCTAGCAAGGGGTGAAAAGAATTAGAAATGTTTCTATTAGAAATATTTTACTATAGATGCCCAAAGTGGGCTAGTGGTTAACTTTTGCCAAAATGACCATATGCTCATATGATCCATATTTGACTTTCTTTTCATTTGATTTTGTTTATAATTGACCTAGATGATGTGGTAAACCATTTAAAACTAATCCTTAACCTTTGTAGCAATCAAACATGGCAAATGCAAGTATTCATACATTACTAAAAATCACACATGCATTCACATCAAGTTTAATGATAAAAGTTTTTGTTAACCCTAATCTTTGGTGATTAGAACTTCATAAGCTTGTTTAATATTTTTGAGATGTTACAGAAGTAACCCTAGGAGTCGACCCTAGTCATTGTTAGGTGTTGACGACCCTCTAAAATAGAACCGTGGACCCTGCAAGAAGGACAACAATCGACACTTCTCTAGAATCAGGAGGTACTCCGAGAAAGTCCCCTAATCCAAGGTCGACCGTCCAACCACCACTCCCAACATATCAAGACCAAGAAGACAAAAATGCTGACTTCAGCGATAAAGGATTGAAGAAGGCTCAACTTGTAGTCTCGCCTCAAGAAGAAAGGACCGTTTCCAACACTTAACCTACCTAGAATGATCCTAAGGGGAAACCACCGCATCTTTTCCATTAGTTTAACCTAAACAATCAACTGAAGTAACATGACTCCGACCCGTAGCTAACCAAACCTGTTTGTTATACACTCCTTCCATCTAAAATCCCACTGCTGATAATTGTTAATCCAATGTTCTTACCTAACCCTACCTCTCCCGAATCTCAGGACGAGATTCTTTTAAGGGGGAAAGGTCTGTAACATCCCAATTCTAGCGGCCCTGATTTAGTGTCCAAAATGCAAAAATCAGGGGGAACAAAAACTTTTTCTTGTTAAGTGTTGCAAGGTTTGCTAATTGTTTGCTTGTTCTCATACAACTGATTATGTATTAGATGATATATTCCTTACCTCAACCTCAGTTGACAAAAAAACTATTTTACAAAAGAAATGTCTTGTCTCATCTTTTATAATCCCAAATGTTCTCGGATTTCCAAACTTGAGCCAAGAAAACTTTGACACAACAAAATATTTTACTAGTTTCTATTAACAAAACTATGGACACCTATATATAATCTTCTTATATTTTCAAGACAGAACCTTCAACTACCCTTAACTATAGGTTTTCCAAAACCTTTCCTAAAACCTTTCATTCCAATCTTGGTATAAATACCAAGAGGTCCTTATCTTACTTCAAATCGCAACCTCTTCAAAATACCCATCCTTACCTCAAGCTAGGCTTGATGTTAACCTTAGTAATATTTGATTACCTGGCAGGATGAGTTGCCTTGAGCTGCTGTTTGATGGATTGTTTTATCTGATGCTTGACTTGTTTGCTTAGGAACTAGAATGAGCTAATCTAGGAGCTCATCCTTAGGATTAAACCATTAGTTGAGATCACCAATCTTAAACCAAGCTTCCTAAGATGGATATGTCTCAAGTCACCCAAGTGACCCTCTAATCCACTTAACCAGATACATTCTGAGCTAATCCTTTGTATTAACATACAACTCCTCAAAAACCATATACAAGCATGAACCCCCCTACAAAATCTATACTTCAATATCATCCAATTGATGATAAGAATGAACCCTTGCATCCTCTGCAACTCCTTCCCTCTTTCATAAGAGTCCAAATCCACAAATCTGCCAAATTTGACTATGTCTGGAATGCTTATCTGGACTCAATCTTTGAGACTCCACCTATCCTAACCTATGTGCATTCTTGAGAATGTACTTGAACCATACTGTAGTACATCATTAGTACTACCAAAGCCCACTCTTGATCTTGGGTAAACTCTTTTTGTACCCACTCATCCTTGATGGTTTTGTAGACATCTTGGTAATCTTTTCTGCAAAACTTATCTACTTGACTACTTTGGCAGAAGCTCACATCCATATGCTACCTTAACTTGACCAAATCTTTGCATGGTTATGATATACTAACCATGGTCTATCAATCCACTCTTCACTTGTTCTCAATGGAGATTTGTGCTTCTTAAACCCACATGGTTTATGAGGCTTCATGACAAATTTGCTATGGCAGCCTTATTTTCAAAAAAGTTTGCCATCACTTCAAGACCACCTCAAATATAATCAAGAACAATTCTTATTGGCGTGATAATCTATATAACATGGTCTATACATCAAACTATTCCTTTTACCAAGATGAGCCTTGAGCTCCCTAATCTAACTGAGTTTAGGTGGCATAATAATATCCAAACCCTAGATCCTACAAATCTAGTTTCCTTCCATTCTCAAGGTAGATTTTCAAAACCTAAGGTTTATTATGATATACACTTCAAGTTGAAATCAGCAACCTTGGATATAATCATTTACCAAGTAATTTTCCTAATTAATTAGGCCCCCAAAGCTATTTAATTTCCCTCGTCTTCAAAATCATAAAAACCTTCCCTGTAAAGCAAAGTTTGTGTTTCTCCAAACCACTTTAACAAACCAAGGCACATTTGAGTCCTATACATCATACCCTATTTCCCCATCCGAGAAATAAATATTTTTTAGATGCGTTATTATTTCCTTTTGCTCTTTTTCTTAACTGGCAGAAACAAGGAATAATTAAGGAAAAATACTTTTCCTTCCAAAAAAAATTCTAAGAAAATTCTCCAATGAGTGATATGGTTTTTATGACCAGTTCACATCAAAAACCAACCATGTTCAGCATAACAATATCATATAAGCTTCCAAAATCCATTTCAACACTTTTTGAATAAATGGTTTTAAGTGGACTTTAAATCATTTGAAAAATCCCAATTAAATCCTAGAGAAGTTTATAGACAATATCCATCTACCAGTTCCCTTTCCTCAACTTATCAAGACCAAATTTCTTGACTTGTTTCAATAATCCCCTCTCTAGTCAAATCTTGATAAATTACAAACTATTGCCTCAAACCACATTAACATTCATTCCATTTGATCAACCAAATTTACCACAACACCCTACATCACCCTACCATGGTCTTGCTATTGGAAATATTCCCTAGAGACAAACAATAATAAGGATTATTATCATATTTAATAAAGTTTATGATTAAGTTTTATATCATGCTATAACTATATTTAAAAGAAACGTCAATACACATGTGATATATAAACAACCGAGGGGTTCCCAGTGAAACTCTAGTCACTAGTTCATTGGTCAATAGATGATCAAGGTTTCCTGATCATGTGGCATTTATGCCAGTTGGAAATGGAGTCAACTCATTCTGTGAATGAAATGATGAACCAATACCCAACCTAAACATTGTGACCCGATCATGTCATGAAGTTCAAGTTACGATGATTAGAATGGATCCTCATAGACTATTCCTTAGACCGTGAGGCTATATCAATCACTGTCTCTCGAGAGTGCTTAGATAGCATCAAGCGTCACTTGGTAACAAAGTGATTATAAAGGTGTGTTCAGGTACTCGGAGGATTCTTAGAGGCAATATATGTCAAGAGCGGGATTTGTCCGTCCATGTGACGGAAAGATACTCAAGGGCCCACTCGGAGAAGTTATATCCAATAGCTACGTAGCGTGTGATTTGATCACAGGGATATCACTTGTTGGAACGAGTCAAGTAGCATTGTTCGGTAAAAAGATTGAACACAATATGGTGATGTCATTAATCAGATCTCGGGAAATGCAAGTATCGAGAGACAAAAGGAATAAGATGACTTTCCAGTTCAAACGACGAAAGATCTTCATGGAATGCATAGGGGTCACATGGCCATCCAGGTCCCTCTGTTGATCATTGGTCCGGGAGTGTCCCGACCATGTCTGGAGTGTTACCGAACCATGGGGTATCACGCTTAACGGCTTGATGATGCTTAGAGACTGTTTACAGGATTGGCAGAATCACCAAAGAAGAGAAGAGAGAAAACCGAAAGGGTTTTCGGTAAGTCAGGAAGATGTCCGGAGTGGAGATGGAAGGTGTTCCATAACCATGGAGATTGAATAATATGTGAATGAATGTTAAATATTGATTTAAAAATTTATTCATAATTATTTAATAAAAGAGAAAATCAATTATAGGTAAAAGGCTTAATGGGCCAAATCCCAGAGGGGAAAGGGCCCATGAGGGCAAGAGGAGAGAAGGGGAAAGGGGGTTGCCGGCTGGGCCAATCCCCCCATGCGGGGCCCACTAGGTCTGGCCGGTGGCTGCCCCCTCTCCCCCTCCTTTAGTCCCACCCTAGGACTTTGAGGGAGGTAGTACCTGCCCTCCCCTATATATAGTGGGGGTATTTCGCCAGATAAGTACCCCAATTGATATTCTCTCTCTCTTCCGTGACCGTGGTCCCAAGTTCGGACTGCGCGAACGAGAGACATCTTCACCGTGGAGCACCATCATGCTAAGGGATTCGGATCCAGGAGCTCTACTTTCGCAACTGCTGCTGGATCGGGGAAGTGGGAGTCATCGCCATGCACCGGACGTGTGTAACACCCCGCGAGGTGTCACACTTGAGGCACTCAAGTCGTTGAGCCACATGAGCAGAAGGACTTCATCACGACCTTGAGGTCAGCTTTGGCTCGTCTACATCAACCACGCTCTCCTAAGCGTTGATAACACTTTTCGGTCTTCAAGGGTAAGTTCGCGAAAAGCCCCTCCCGTTACTGCATTACTAATAGATAGGTCCTGGCAACATTAGGGATTCAAGGGCGTAGGGTAAAATTTTATTATTTTCATATGCGAACCCCTATAGTGGTATCAGAGCTAGATCTATGCGTAGTAATGCTAGTACGGGTAAAACACACGAGATGTAGCGTGTGGGCGTTGATCTTTTAGTTGTTACCCTCCCACGTGTACTTGTGTATGCCACAGTAATGCTTGATGAAGCGCCCCCAACCGACTTTACGCGTTCATTCGCGAGACTGGTCCACGCTTGACATACGGCTTGTACCATATAAAGTGGCTTTGGGGGGTGTCTGTCTCTCTCACATTAGTTGGTACGCCATTTGCAATGGAGGGCCCTGAAAGGGGTATAGTATAGACAACTACTTGATCAGCGTTGTGGTGAAAGTTCGTAGGTAAGAACGGTTCTTGTGCGAAAGCCCATTCAGCCGCGTAAAACATGCAAAGATAAAGTAGAGGCGTCTAACTTTGTTTTGCAGGGGGGCGTTGCTTTGTGATATGGTTGTGGCAAAGGTAAAGTGATTAGCTTTTGTTACGAAGTAGTAGTATATAGTCACGGAGGTGATGGACTACCACGCCGGAAAGACACTGGTACCCTAGTGTCTACGACACCGGAACCCTGGCACCAGAATCCGGTGACGCCGGTTGGAGATCACGATGTGGAGGACCATATCACATTTCTTTTACATTCAATGTTATTGTTTGTATATCTTATTGTGTGCTAGTATTAGATACTCGATGGTAGCCCAATAAGATGATCCTTGTTAAAAATTACCAATGATTGTGTTCCCCCTTAGTGTGCACCACCAAGAAAGTTCTTCGGTATGAGGCAGGCCATGATGATCGGGTGTCAGACATATCTATGTTCACATACAGTGGGTGTAAGCCAAGTTGCACAGCGAATACACTAAGGCCGAGTTCGCCAGCCTAGCATATAGCAGACATGGCCTCAGAAAGCGGATGGTCGAAAGATCGAGCACGAGTCGCATGAATGATGTGACCGATGTTTAGCGTCCACCCTAGAACCCACATTGATGGCCGTGATTATCGGGGGAGATGTGGGGGAAAAGGGGTCATGTTATCACTACAACCCTTCAGGGGATAGGTGTTTCTTAGTGGAGTTATTATTAACTCGTTTAATTATAAACTTAGTAGAAAATTCCTTTTGAAATTATAAATGTAGAATATGGTTCTCCCTGATGCTACCTTTCGTGTTGACAATTGGTTAGAAGGAGAGAAGCTCAGGCTAGATGGATCAAACTTCTCTATATGGGTTACGCGTCTCCATGTTCTCCTTAGCGAGAATAACGTGGTCGATGCTGACTCATGTATTAACAAGCTCGTTGGGGGAACCCCAAGAGGAAGGTATGATGAGCACAGCATTAAGTTTCCCTCAGTTATGAAACCAAGGTTATCAATCCAATAGGAGCAAGGAAACACCCCAAAGGTGTAGCTAGCTGAACGTTGGCAGGGCGCACTACCGGTGCCAGCAACAACATGGAGACCTACACAACATAACCACAGAACTCTATCCCCAACTTGCGATGAGGTTG
The DNA here is from genome assembly GCA_023614405.1 of Avena insularis. Lineage (NCBI taxonomy): Eukaryota > Viridiplantae > Streptophyta > Magnoliopsida > Poales > Poaceae > Avena > Avena insularis. The sequence goes on along the minus strand of CM042696.1, from coordinate 281,083,405 downwards.
TCAATCTCACCGGTTTTGCTGAAAACAAAGGATTAAACATATCGAATGGAAAGAAGTAATAGTTTGCAGAAAGTAAACACAAAGCAGTAAATAGTTTGTAGATTGTATGTAAGAGAAAGGACCGGGATCCATAGTTCACTAGAGGTGGCTCTCCTTAAGATAGATAACATGTTGGTGAACAAATTACAGTGGGGCAATTGACAAACATCAAGAAAGCATACAAGCATATACTAATCATCTTGACTCCTTTGATACTTGATTGGGCATTACAACATTATACATAGACCGCCATCCAACTGCATATGACTAATAATCCACCTTCAGGTTATCATCCGAACCCCCTCCAGTATTAAGTTGCAAGCAACAAATTATTGCTTTACGAATTGTGTGTAAAGTAAACAATACGATTGTTCTATGAACAAAGGATTTTTGTTTTCTCCCTAGTAGCAACAACACATCTAGTACCTTAGACATTTTTGTCACTTCCCCAGATTACCAGAGGCATGAACCCACTATCGAGCATAAATACTAACTCTTGGAGTTGCTAGCATCTACTTGGCCAAGATAGCTACTAACAACGGAAAGCATGCAAGATCACAAATAACAAAGACATGGTAGAATCAATAATCAATCTGAAATAGCATCTCAATATCCATCGGATCCCCGCAAACACAACATGCAAAATTACAAATAGATGATCTTAATCATGAACGGAGCTTACAAGATCTAGACATGAAAGCACAAAGGAGGAGAACCAGCCATCTAGCTACTACATGGATCCGTAGTCCAAGGATGAACTACTCATGCATCACACCGGAGGCTTGCATGATGATGAAGAAGGCCTCCAGGGTGAATTCCCCTCTCCGGAAGGGTGCCGGGAAGAGCTTCAGATCCCTCCCGATCTAGGGATGGAGATGACGGTGGCTACAGACTCTTTCGTGGATTTTTGATCGGGTACTTAGGGTTTTGGTCCAGAAGGCAATATATAGGCGGAAGGAAAGGCCAAGGGAGTGCCTGGGCTGGCCACACCACCCCCTGGCGTGGCCAGGCCTAGCCCGCGAGGCCAGGTGGTGTGGTGGCCCCCTGGCTCCTCTCCGTCTCGTATTCTGGCTCCAAATGACTTCCGATAAAATGGCAGCTTTGCCTTTTGTCCCGTCCAATTCCGAGAATATTCATTTTCTGACTTTCCTGGAACCAAAACAGCGAGAAAAGCAAAGGCAATCGTGGCTGTTGTTAATAGGTTAGTCCAAGAAATCATATGAAAAGTACTCCAAAGTGTGGACAAAACACAAGAAAGTAGATAAAACCAAGCATGGAACATCAAAAATTATAGATACATTTGCAATGTATCAGTCGACTATATACTCAACGAGATGAATTTGGATCAGCCCAGTGACCTAGATACCCTAGAGCAGCGGGAAGACCGCTATTACCATCGTGAGATGGCCTCCTTCATTTCAGTTACAATGCGTTTCGGAATGGTGGATGAGCTATGGCTTGCTGTGGGTAATGTTGAACCTTGTATGGTAATGCTATAGCTTAGGACACATTTCATGGAACAGGCATGCATATGGGAGCATGAGCTGATGGGAGATTTCCTCTCCATTAAGATGGAGGAGAACTCTTCACTTGACGACCACTTGGAGCGCATGCATGATGCGTACATGAGGCCGACATACTTCCTGGATAACTGGATGACGAGCTCTTTTGCAAATGGCGTTGTGCTACGGTCGTTGCCACCAAGCTACCGAGCACATGTCAGGACTTGCATCATGAGAGGCGATGCGGAAACATAGTATTTCCACAGTTTCATATCACATCTCAGGAATGTGGAAGTTGAACCCATTGCGGGAGAAGTCATGAGTGACAAAGGTATATATTTGATATACCACTTTATAAATGTTATAATCTTGCAAACACATTTGTAGTGTTAAGTATATTTGATACTTGTTCTGTTTTGCTGAAAACAGGTCCTTCTGCATATAGGTGCTTGCCGGAGAGGAGGTGACGTTGCGTGTTGATGGCGAGCATGATGATGATGGCCAACGACACTCTCCCTCAACATTTATCACTTAGTTTATGTTTTAGGATGATTATTGTAATCGATAGATCGTGAACTTCATTAGTGTGTCTCACACTTCATGAGACGGTTATTCCTATGAGCTTGTAATAAACAGTTGTTCCACTTTTATGAATGATCTCTATTCGTTTTCATATTATATGTGAATTATCCTTGTTGTTGAAACTAATTGATAATGCATGAACATTTGTAAAATATTGAAATGCCTTGAAATTACCCAACTTAATGATATGTTCATTAATGAATGAAACCATTGTTTAAAATTCGAAGTTATATTGATAATATCTGAAAGACACTTGTATTCTTGTCACATATGAATTATGCCTAAGTTCTGCAATATAACTTAAACACCGGGTATTACTTGAATACAAAGTGTTTGGTGAATGGTTGAAAGTAAATACATATTCAATGTATTGTGTTTTAACAAAAATGGTGAGTATCGTTATATGATTGTTTAAAACGTGTAAACTAGTTCACTAAAGGAAACATGAATAGGAAACTATTTGATTTGATCAAATTATTTCATCAATAGAGGGTATTAAAGATAAATGAGAATCTAATTACTACGAGATTGATCAATAGTAATGAAATTCGACTTTATAAGATTGGCATAAAAGAAATTGTGAAATGCAATGTGTTTGAAATGTCAAAATGCAAAGCATCATAATATGATATTTGATATCAAGTGGGTGAATAAATGGCACCAAATAAATCGGTGTAGTATAGATGTAGAGACCATCAGTTAGAAATAGTCAGCACTCAATTAGAATATATAGTAAACCATATGGATTCATGAGATCGGCTCCATATCTAGTATGTATCGTCGTGGAACTTTTGGGGTTATTCGATATAACCAAAACAATAGCAAATAAGTCCTTATAGAGTATTCATTGTAAACTTTGAATACGAAAACCATAGCTGAAACCAAAAGAGAGGAAAAACTAGTATTGCTTGGATTTTGGTGCATTCTCGAGAAAGTTCACAATTCAGTGACATTTCTCGGTTATGGAGCAAATGGAAAATCGTGAAAAACATGATGAGGATTCAAAACCCTGCATCAGAGTGTTGAGAAGCACAACGGAAAGTGTTCCTAAATGATTCTCTTCACAAAGGAAAGAATCAATGATAGTGATCATTGGGTTTTCCCCACTGGTGTTTTCACTACATGAAGTAGGATTCAAAATGCAACACATATCTTGTATGGAGACATTTGTGAATAATTTGTCATGATTACTAGAATATGACATACCTACAAACTACTAAGGAAATAATGTAAGCTAAGGATATGAGAAATCCCATAGTAAAATTCACTTGAGATTAGAAAGCAATTTGTTGCTGGATCTGACAAGTAAAAGGGTTACTTGGATTTTCCCAAATGACTGCAAAGGCATAGTGGAAAAGGGGGTGAATGACAAAAGCACAATTTCTCAATCATTGGACAATTTCAAATGAATTTGATTCAAGTGTGTTAAACGTCTAGTGGATTTAAAACTAGTAAAGTACTAATATCTCATAGTAAATCTCCTAGTTTGATATTTGATCAAAGGATTTTGAAGTTGTTCAAAATAGTGAGTGGATATGCAATTTGCATGAAATTGAGTGGGAGCTATGAAAGTCTTCCTAAAACAATATGTGAATGACATATTTTTGAGTGGGAGCAATGTAAGTCTCGAACTCAAATGTGTCGGGAACACATTCTGAGTGGGAGCAATATAAGTCTCAAGTTCAAATATGTAGGAACATAGTTTGAGTCATACCCAAATATGTTGGGAACATATTTTAAATAGGAGCCTAAATGAGTGATTCTTAAGTGTGTATATGACACATTGAGAATAAAAGCGCAAGTACCGATAAATAATGATTTATAGGGAGTAGAAGTTGATAATAAGTATATTACGATATTATGTAATATTCCTTAAAGGATTCTAAAAAGGATTTCAAAATAGAAGTTCATTAAGGAATTGATCCTTAATAACTCAAGGTAGGAATAGTATTAAATTTAACATTAATGGTTGAAAGAAAGAAAATGATGATCATCATCCACTATGTTGAGACATAGGTTCTATCTTAGAAAACCAAGATGATAACTTAGCATAATATATGATCCAATAAGGAACGTTTGATAAGTGATTAAGTTCAAATCACTGAACGTTGAGCTAAGTTTGTCCGCAGTGTCTAATATAGAACTGTAGACATGTTTTTCCAAATCCATGAAGGATGACATATCTTAAAGAATAAAGGGTTATGTTATAAGGGAACATGTTGGAAACTCCTATAATACCAACTAAAGTCAAGTAGGAAGCAAGGTGAACAAAAACATCGAAAGTTGCACAGGGTGCTCTCGTGTTTCGATAATTACATTTATAATAATAGATAAGGGTATCATCTAAAGTGTTGTATAAGGTTATGGCGGGGCTAGTTCGCTTTTAACATAGAATGATGTGTCCCAGGGCACAATGCCTATGAGAAAGCCCTCAAGGTTGATCTAAAGTCACTATATGCTCCTGGAATTCGGCCTTGTTTTGCTGCCATAGCGACGATGCATACACACAGATGTTATCATGTGATGATAAATCATTAATGTCAATCAAGGTGACATTAGTAAGTTGCACTGGATTTGGCAATGTAAAGTATAGGACCAAGACTCAACCTCTTCCATGCGCAAGCATGTTCAGGGTACCGAGTAATATGGTACCAATGATTAAGAACAAATGCAACTAGTTTATTTGTACTCTAGTGCAAGTGGGAGACTGTTGGAAATATGCCCTAGAGACAAATAATAATAAGGATTATTATCATATTTCATAAAGTTTATGATTAAGTTTTATATCATGCTATAACTGTATTGAAAGGAACCGTCAATACACGTGTGATATATAAACAACCAAGGGGTTCCCAGTGAAACTCTAGTCACTAGTTCATTGGTCAATAGATGATCAAGGTTTCCTGATCATGTGGCATTTATGCCAGTTGGAAATGGAGTGAACTCATTCTGAGAATCAGATGATGAACCAATACCCAACCTAAAGATCATGACCCGATCATGTCACGAAGTTCAAGTTACGATGATTAGAATGGATCCTCGTAGACTATTCCTTAGACTGTGAGGCTATATCAATCACTGTCTCCCGAGAGTGCTAAGATAGCATCAAGCATCACTTGTAACACAGTGATTATAAAGGTGTGTTCAGATACTCGGAGGAACCGTAGAGGTAATATATGTCAAGAGCAGGATTTGTCCATCCACGTGATGGAAAGATACTCAAGGGCCCACTCGGAGAAGTTATATCCAATAGCTGCGCAACGTGTGATTTGATCACAGGGATATCACTTGTCAGAACGAGTCAAGTAGCATTGTTTGGTAACGAGATTGAACATGACATGGTGATGTCATTGATCAGATCTCGGGCCATGCAAGTATCGAGAGACAAAAGGAATAAGACATGACTGTCCCGGTTCAAACAACGAAAGATCTTCGTGGAATGCACAGGGGTCACATGGCCATCCAGGTCCCTCTATTGATCATTGGTCCGGGAATTTCCCGACCATGTCTGGGGTGTTCCCGAACCATGGGGTATCATACTTAAGGGCTTCATGATGCTTAGAGAGTGTTTACAGGATTGGCAGAATCACCAAAGAAGAGAAGAGAGAAAACCGGAAGGGTTTTTGGTAAATGCGGAGGATGTCTGGAGTGGAGATGGAAGGTGTTCCATAACCCTAGAGATTAAATAATATGTGAATGGATGTTAAATAGTGATTTAATCATTTATTCATAATTATTTAATAAAAGAGAAAATCAATTAAAGGTAAAAAGGCTTAATGGGCCAAATCCCGGAGGGGAAAGGGCCCATGACAGAAAGGCAAGAGGAGAGAAGGGGCAAGGGGGTGGCCAGCTAGGCCAAGCCCCCCGCGCGGGGCCCACTAGGGCCGGCCGGCGGCTGCCCCCCTCTCCCCTCCTTTAGTCCCACCCTGGGACTTTGAGGGAGGTAGTACCTCCCCTCCCCTATATATATTGGGGGTATTTGGTCAGATATATACACACAATATTCAATAAAGGTTTCCTCACTTTTGGGAAGACCTCCAATTGATATTCTCTCTATCTGTCTCTCCCGTGACCGTGGTCCCAAGTTCGGATTACGCGAACGAGAGACATCTTCACCGCCGAGCACCGTCGCGCTGTGGGATTCGGATCCAGGAGCTCTACTTCCACAACTGCTACTGGATCAGGGAAGCAGGAGTCATTGCCAGGCACCGAACGTATGTACGTGTCAGACTTGAGGCACTCGAGTCATTGAGCTGAAGGAGCACAAGGACTTCATCACGAGCTTGAGGTCGGCTTCGGCTCCTCTAGATCAACCACGCTCTCCTGAGTGTTGACAACGCTTTTCGTTCTTCAAGGGTATGTTCGCGAAAAGCCCCTCAATTACTGCATTACTAATAGATAGGTTCTGGCAACATCAGGGGTTCAGGGGCATCGGGAAAAGTTTTATTGTTTTCATATGCGAAACCCTACACTTGCTACACTGTAGCATGGTGTTGTAGCACCCAGCTCCTCTTTGTCTCTTATGTTTGGATGTGAGAAAGAAAGAGAGGCAAAGCCTACCAAATAAATTTTGATCTTTAGAACCACATGAGCTGCAGCACGCCTCCCCTCTCTCTCCCTATGGTCGTGCACCAGACCCCACCTCACCATCACAACCTCCCCTCCTCACCAATGAGCTAGCCCTTGCCCTCCCTCTCCCCTTTTTCCTCCCTATGGCCGAATTAAAGACAGAGGGAGTAAAATCTTGAAGCCCACCATGTCCACACCCCCTTTGCTATTAAATGGCCCCACACCACCCTCACCACCGCCCTCGATGAATCACCATCCCCTTACCCTCCCTAGCTCAAGTGTGAGCTTGGTCCACCATGGACGGCCACCTCATTGAATAAAAGGCCATAGGCCACCCCAGTGCCCCTCTCTCGGCTCATTTGCTTCCTCCCACCCCCCATTCACCTCCCCTGTACCCCACTACCTCTGTCCTATTGTGGCTTGTCCGAGAGAAGAGAAGGAGGGCATGTCGGCCATGCCCAAGATCTAGAAGAATAGCTCCATCCCTCCACTCTTTTCCTTCTGCATGTTATCCTTCTGAAGCCCTCTCGACCCTCTAGGTCTAACCCCCCTCTCTTCCTTGCTCAGGAATGAGCACATCAGCACTACTAGTGAGCTACTGAAGTTGTCCTCGGGCGTCACCACGCGAGCTTCCTCCACAAGCCAAAACCGGCGATGCCACCCCTCGTTGAGGTTTCCTACAAGAGACGAGTTGCCTCGATGCCTTCCCCGCGTCTTCTGGTGCTTCTAGGTGAGCCTCCTGCTACCCTCTGCCTCCTCTAGGGTTCCTCCTGCGTCGGGCTCAGCTAGAGGAAGACGACCACCCAAGGCCATCAGATCTACATTTCGTGGACGACCTAGATCCCATCTTATCCCTTCGCCCTCCCTTGGTCACCGACGGACGGGCCCCACACTCAAGGAGGTGGAACCACCACCCCCGCTTGCTGCATCGCCTAGCTGGGCCGACCGGTGCTAGAAACAGGCCGCATCCTCCCTAGAACCGGCCTAGTGAGGCTCTTTCCCTTTTAACTTTAATCCTTTTTTCTATTTAACTCCATAACTAGTTGTCTGGTTTAAATCCAAAAAATGCAGAATCACTTTAAAACCCTAGCACTAAATTTTCCTAAGCCCCTGTTTATTTTGTATAGCATGTAGAACAAAAATCAAGCAAAAATGATGCCCAAAATAATTATAGTAAATCAGTTACATAGATGTATCTTTCTTAGTAATAGATTATTTCAGAAAGTTTTATAACTCCAAATGGAGTGAAACCTTAGGGTACCGAAAGGTAACTCAGGTTCCTTACATGTCACCTTGGCTCTATCCTATTTTGCTTCCTAGTTTACCAGCCATAAAAATAACAACAACATAGCCTTTCTTCCTTTAGCAATTTTTCCAGGGCAAACCAAAAATTGTATTGACCTATTTCCGACTCTGAGAACTTAAAAATCCTAGTGCCTTTCAAACCCTAGAAACCCAAGATTTATTAAGCCTTGGTTGATTTATTACGAATTAAATTATTCTATGCATGGCTCATTCACTAATAAAATCACCACAGTAGTTCTGTACCTCCTAGTTTAGTGGTTCCAATTTATATATAAAGGTATTTGAACTACATAGCATATTTATTTGGAATCACATCAAAAGATTATGTAGATTTTATATGGTTAAAAAGACAAAACAACTACATAACTGACTTTGGGAATTTACTGAGGGCATTCTTGTATTTTTTTGAAGTGATTCCAACACCCAGTGACTCAGTCCATGAAACCCTACATAACCATTAAAGGAAATAATTTTTGGAACTATAGAACTTCTCTTGTGAATTATTTCCTAAAACTAGAGCTTTTATCACAAGAAATTGCATAGTAAATCAAAGGAAACTGATAAAATAGTGAAACCACTTTTGTTGGTTTCATCTGATCAGTACCTATCTGATGGTATCATATTTATACAATGATATCATACAGAACCTTGACCTTGATTTAAAACCCCTCAATTAAGTAGTTTTGGCCTCCAAATCATTAAAGAAAACCCACAAATGCATTTTAAGTACCTCCACTTGCTTTGAATCCAACTAATCAAAACCTACTAAATTGTAAACTTGTATTGTTCATTGCTTACTGTATTGTATTGATGCTTGTATGATTTGTGTCGATTGTGCTAATTGTTTGTTTGCATGTATGCTCGATGTCGGTGATAGTTGCGATTGTATTAACGACGAGAAGAAGAGATCTTATTATTATTGGTATTGGTATTCTTGGTTATCTAAAGAAGAAGTCTAGGGATATCTCTCTGGTCACAGGAAAGCCACCCTTCCTCAATTCCGATACTTTCCCTATTCCTTTTATTACCTGTTTTGTATCTCCTTTATAAATTGCATTACTATCAGCATGTCTTGTTTTATAAATACTGCGCTAATTACTTGGATCCTCCAAGTTATGACTTGGTGTCCCTCATGACACCCACCCTAATGTATACCTACCATTTACCCCCCTTTAAATCGAGGTTATGATGATTAGCATCCTACCCCGTTGGAAACCACAGATTTTTGATGAATAACAATCGTTTTGGGGTTTACCCTACTACCATTTTTCGAAAATGCTTTGTAAAACCCTTGGGAAGAGGCATTGTTTCCAAGTGGATGTTTTAACTAAAGAAATGGTGATGATGATAAGTGATCAAAATGGACTAGAGAAAGAGAAGAGATGTTCTACGCCTTTACCGGAACAATTTATCCGTGCAACCACATTACCCCAGGAGCTGGGGCTTAGCTCGTAGTTTGTTGTCTTTAGCTAGGGTAGCTTGTACAAGTTAATTTGGATAAATCCCTTGAACTTCGTGCGGGTTCGCTAACAGGTCTATGGATCTGGAGCCTTTAGCTTGCTTCAGCAAGGGTGATCTTGCTTCGGTAAGAGTGCCGGTGCAACAATTGGGTCTCCCGCGGACAGTATGACTTAGGTAGTACGGAAGGAAGTGGAGTCACCAAATCAAGGTATTTCCCAAAATGTGGTTTGGGTATACGCGTGTACGGAAGGCAGGACTATGGTGCAGGGCACCACATACTTGTGTCGGGGAGAACAAACCCAAATGGAAAGCCGCCTTTCCTAGGGATGACAAATGAAAAGTTAGGTTTGATTATCCGAACCCCCGTTTACCGTGTGTAGTGGGCAATGGTTGTATCCCGGCACATGTATTGATTCTTGTGGGTAAAGTGCACAAACTCTAGAGAGTATAATCTATTCGAATAGCCGTGTCCATGGTCAAGGACAGTTGGAAAGGTGATTTCTAGGAGTACCCTATTATGGTTTGAGAAAGATGAAAAGGTGTGACTTGGTCATGAGAGAATATGAGGATGGGGTTTAGTTTCGACCATGGATGCTCGAAGATGTTTAAAAAGGGGTTTCCTCTAAAAATGTTTTCAAAAAGGTTTTTAAATAGGGATATGGAGATATCCGGACTTTCTAAATGGAGAAATGTTTTGAAAACTCTTTTTCAAGAAAGGTATAGATATGCAATTTCTACAAGAGAAAGTAGGATTTTTACAAAACAACCTTAGGAAAAGCTATCTCGCCACATCGAAATTGCATTATCTTGTTTGCCTTAGATTGGTGGTGTTGCGAGTACATTCAAAGTACTCACAGGCATTGTCCCTGACTATTAACTTGGTCAGGTATTGAGAAGAAGGTGAAGCTGACGACTATGCGAGCTAGGACGTTCTGCCAGTCAGCTGCTTGTAGGTTAAGGCATGGCTCGGGCTCTGCGCTTGATGAAGTTCTGATAATGATGAATGTATCACCATAACGACATTGATGTAAGTTTTGTACTCGTTACTTTCTAGATGTTGTAATGATACTTGTTAGTTATTCTCATGGCTCACTGATCATGGAACGTGAAGTGTAGGAACAATGGGGAATTCTCGGACCATAAATCCGGGACCTACATACACTAGTGGATCAACGTGTCAAACCATAGTCACAGAGACCAAAAACACATAGGAAAGTAGCTTCCACATTGCATGTTGCACCAGTGTGGCAAAAGTTGCATCAAAGAATCCACTGGAGTATGTGTTTCATGTGGATTAATGTGGTTTAGTAAAAGAACACATGCAATGGCACTAGGTGATTAGTGTGGTTTAGGAAACGAATAAATGCAATAACACTAGTGGATTAGTGTGTCAAACCATGGCCACAAAGACGAAAAACAGATAGGAAAGAAGCTTCCACATTGCATGTTGCACCAGTGTGGCAGAAGTTGCATCACAAAATTCACTAGAGTGTGTGTTGTCATGTGGATCCATGTGGTTAAGGGAAAGAACAAATGCAATGACACTAGGTGATCAATTTGGTCTAGGAAAAAACATTATATGACTCTAATGGCTGAATGTGTCAAACCATAGTCATAGAGACCAAAAACACATACGAAAGCAACTTCCACGTTGCTTGTTGCACCAGTGTGGCAGAAGTTGCATCACAGAATCCACTGGAGTGTGTGTTGTCATGTGGATCAATGTGGTTTAGGAAAAGAACACATGCAATGGCACTAGTGTAGGGGTTCGCATATGAAAACAATAAATTTTTACCCTACGCCACTGAACCCCTAATGCTACTAGGACCTATCTATTAGTAATGCAATAATGGGAGGGGATTTTCGTGAACTTACCCTTGAAGACCGAAAAGCGTTGTTAGTGCTCCAGAGAGCATGGTTGATCTAGACAAGCCGAAGCCGACCTCAAGGTTGTGATGAAGTCCTTGTGCTCGTTTGGCTCTAACGACTTCTAGCGCCTCATGTGTGACACCTCGCGGGGAGTTACATGCATCTGGTGCTTGGCGATGACTCCCGCTTCCCTGATCCAGCAGTAGTTGCGGAAGTAGAGCTCCTGGATCCGAATCGCGTCGCGCGACGGCGCTCCACGGTGAAGATGTCTCTCGTTCGTGCAGTCAGGACTTGGGACCACGGTCACGGGAGAGGGAGAACATCAATTGGAGGTCTCCCCAAAAGTGAGGAAACCTTTATTGAATATAGTGTGTGTTTTCTGGTCAAAATACCTGTGGCGACCCCGGATTTTCACCCGAGATTACCAAATTATGCAAACCACCACGATCCCATGATCAGTGCATCGTGGAGCATAACCGACATGATATCAAAGTACACACATCCATTAAAGTAAGATTACATCAAGTCTGATAATAGTAGTCTTACAACTCGCCTCCATGGGCACAAATAGATAAAAGCAGCGTTACTACTAAACACGGGGGTCCCGAGTCAAGACATAGCCCAACAGGTGCCTGACTGGGAGTAACGCCCTAGTTCGCGAAGTCATAGTCGTACCCTCCATCGTCTCCATCATCCTGCTCATAATCTGGCCAAGTTGATAGCCAGGGACATTGCCTGTGAGTACTTGGAATGTACTCGCAAACCACCATACAAGAGAATGAACAAAGAATATGCAATATGGCTGTGGATAGGATGGCTCCAAGGGGGTTATTGGAAAGTGTAAATCCTCTAGTAGAGGTAGGATCTACACTTCTAAGTACTTTTGTTTATAAAATCTTCTTGAAAAGAGACGTTGAGAAAATACATGAGCTGCTAGGATGGGATCACCCCGTTTCTTTCCCTTGGTCATCCCATGACCGACACTTCCTTTAACTTCGACCATCCCATGGTCCAACATCCATGCCTTCCGACCATCCCATGGCCGAATCTTTTCGAAAACCTTTTTAAAATCAAAACCAGCACCGCTGTATAGAAGTTTGTCCAACCTGTCCATTACCACGGACACGGCTATTCAAATAGATTTATGCTCTGCAGAGGTTGTACACTTCACCCACAAGATCCGATACATCCGCCGCGAACAGTCGTGGATTGTCATACACTAGTATGCGGGTTTCGGATAACCGGACAAGACCTTTGGGATAATTCACTCATAACACAAGCACCCACCCTATGAGTGTTGTTCCCCTCAAAACCGGGACATCGGGTACTGAGGACCAACCAGAGCGCATTTTACACTTCACACAGTGGGTGCTTTCAATGAGGGGCTCATAGTAACGCCTGGCTCCTGTAGACAGTTCGTTCCTTCTCCAGGTCGATGTCCCACATGGACCTTTACGGGAGAAGGCCCAGCCTCTGGGGATCATGATCCCCTGTAGTAGTTGCGAGGCACTTGCATCAGAGAGGACCACTTTCGGGTCAAGCCCCTTCCCATATAGGGGTAGTGTGGTTGCACGTGGTAGTTGTTATAGCTAAGCTGCAAAGAACCGGGTGTGTTTTTGAAAACAGTTTTTCTTTCATCTTCTTCTTTAGTGCCACCACTTGTAGAACAGAACCAAACTCATTTTAAGATCACTCGACAAGTCCCACTTGCCAAGGTTTTCTGTCCAAAACCTTTGTAAAAACCTCTTTGCCATCGGGTTCCCAACCTAGAGTTTTTGGTAGGCTAAACCGTGGTTTCCATGGGGTTGTGGTATAGTAAACCACCTTAACTACTAGGGGAGAGGTAGGTAATACCAAGGGGGAGTACTTAAACAGTACCATAGGCATAAGTTTGGAGGAGCCAAACCAATACCATAATATATATATATATAACAATATAGCGAGTAAAACAATGCATTAGTAAAAGTAGGTAAAACAAGATGCATAAAATAAGGATGGGACAAGTCTCATGAACTTCTAGGTGGCTTGCCTTGATTAGCAGCTTGATCCTGGTCTTCTTCCTCAAAATCTTCCCAAGTACCTTCCTCAAACTCGTCCTCGTTCGTATCTATCGTCGCAAAGGGGAAAATAATTAAACCACCACACCAACCATCGTCCACAAGACAAACAACACAATCAGTACAGAATAGATGCTCAACTGATCAAACCCAACCATATACATGTAGCTACCGATTATCACAGCCCAAAGCCACTGGAATCAATCAAAAAGGTTAAGCCAAACTTATTTGGTGATTTTAATGGTAAAGGCTAGATTAACACACAATCAGGTGACTCGACCAGAACAAGTTGGTGAACAGTGACCACAAATTATATTTCTGGGTAGATATAGAGAATACCAAGCCAACCCCACTGGTTTCATAATTTTATCTATTAAGGTTGATTTTTAACAATTAAAATACTGAAACAGTACTGTATTTGGCAATAAAATTCCCAGGGCATAACTACTGAGCCAAAAATTATGCTCTTCCAGGATTAAGTGGTACTAACAGATGCCTAACTCTGGGATTTGGTTTCATCCCAAAATTAGATCCACAAAAGCCTTTGGAATTTAAATAAAAACCTTCTGTCCAGAAATTGTGAAAATAAGAACAAAAGCTATACACATCCAAATTGAATGATTTTAGTTTTGTTCAGTAGGTATGTTCACAGGCAAGGCCTAGAAATTGGTTTCACATTTTCCTGAGTTCCAGAATTAATGTTATAGATTAAATACTCAAAACAGCATAAATCTACCACTAAAATTCCCAGTAAAAGCACATAGGGTATTTTAGTGATCTTCTAGATCTAGGTGTTAGGCATTTACAAAAGCTACCAAAAGAAATTTGTTTCAAGCCAAAACATCAAGCAGATGAATTTTGGTGGATTTAAAGCTACATCATGAAAATTTAGAAACTAAAATAGCCTAAATTAATAAAAAGAAAAAGGTGTAGAGGCTAGGTCACGACCCGCTCAGAAGCTGGGCCGGCCCGCGTACACGATGGCCTGCACAGGAGATCCAGATTTCAAATCCCGCGGTACGGCCCGCGCGTCAGTGGTGGAGGGGTCCGAAGGGGTATCGGCCTACATGGGCCGTTGGATTAGAGGGGGAATCGACGACCGAGGCTCGTCTTCCTCCTGGGAAGGAGACGCCGGCGACCTAACCCTAACAGGACAGAGCGGCGGTCGGGGTGGCTCACCTAGGGGCAGAGAGGGGTCGACACCGACTGTGATCCGAACGAGGGGCGGCGAGGGCGGTTTCGACTCCTGGCGGCGTCGTGGGCGTCCTCGGCTCCTCGGTGTCCTCGGCGTCCTCGCGGCTCTGGTGCTCCTGGCCAAAAGAGAGGAGGGGGAGCGGGTTAGACGCGATGCGGGGAAGGCGACAGAGTGAAGGCAAGACCGAGGGGTTAGCTAGCGATGACAACCTTCACCGTGCCTGACGGTGTCATGGCGATGCGGCGGTGGCGAGAACAGCAGGGGCCTAGCGGGACCGGGTCCGCTCTGGTGGTAAAGTGCAAGTGGCAGAGGAGTGGTGTGGCATGGGGCGCGGGGCCTGAGGCAGTCTAGGGCTTTAAGGCTAGGGAGGGTGGGCCCATGGTGCACCGGGTGTAGGAGGGGGTGGCGAGAGGGGTAGCAGAGAAGGGGTAGGCTGGGCGCCAGCAGCGGGATTGCGTATCTGAGCGAGAGAGAGCGCGAGGCGCGGCTGGTCGCAACGTCTCGCCTCGGGAGCGTGTGATGCAGAGGGAGGGGTGGTCCACGCGAGGTGTTGACTTGTTGTCACGCTTGACAGGGCGCGAGATAGAGGGGCTGTAGCACGGCGTTTGATGCATGGGTGGTTAAGAGGGGGAGGAAGGATCCCATCGAGGCAGGGTGCGGCACCGTTTTGCACCAGGCAGGCGGTAAACGGTGCGGCGAACGTGGCGCTCTAGGTGACGTGGCCGACGTGGGTAGGGGTAGCCAGGATATGGGTGAGGGAAGGAAGGGGGTCGGGGCGTGCCTGGGGAAGACGCGGACACATGCGTGGGTCCAGACGCAGCAGGGCAGTGGCATGCACATGAGGGGATGGCTCGGGCAGGTCCTGCTTATGGCAGGGGGCTTCTCTCTCTCTCTCGGTCGGGTCTGGTCGCATGGGGGTGGACTGGGGTGGTACAGGGGAGGGTGTAGGCATGTTGGGTCGTGCCAGGGCCAGAGAGAAGGGTGTAGCACGAGTAGGGGAGTGGAGAGAGGGGTTTTGGTGATCTAGGACCAAGTCGATGAGGTGGCTACTTTGGGAGCTTGCCATTTTGAGCTAGGGATTCCAGTGGCAGAGGGGGAGAGCTGGGGGTGTAGAGGGATGCTTGGTGTTGATGTTTAGGTCCTGGTTGCATCCTGGATCAAACCCATGTGTTTGCAAGGATCATCCAAACATTGGCCAAAATAAGGTGGTCATTCCCTAAGTGGCCTCTAGTGTAGAAAACACTCACATGCAAATGGCTTAAGCTTGTGGTTTAACCAGGGCTAAGATGGGGTTCTCAAGTGCTCATAGCATTGTACCACATGGTGCTTTTGCATGGTAGAATGGGTGAAGGGTTTCCTCAAACCATGGCTCCAAAAATGGAACAAGACTAGATGTATAGGACTTAGCCATTTCCTTAGTTTGTGGAGAAACCAACCAAGATGACTTTTGGTGGTTATCTAAGCATGTAGATTAGCAATTAACAAAAATATCACTACCATGGCAACCCATGGGATCAAGCATTCAAGTATAAGTAAACGTCAAATACAAACAAAATAGAAAAAGTTTCATTTCTCCCGAATTCTAGCCTCCTACTCCTAAGCAAACATGGAAACAAAAGATGGGATGTTACAGACCTTCCCCCCTTAAAAGAATCTCGTCCCGAGATTCACCAGTTCTGCTGACAAGAGATGGGGGAATTCCTTCTTGAGGTAGTCCTCTCATTCCGAGGTGGCTTCCTCTTTCGAGTGGTTGCTCCATTAGACCTTGTAGAAGTTTATGTTCCGACGTCAGGTGAGTCGATTGTCTTTCTCTAGGATCTTGACGGGCACCTCTCAGTAGGTTAGATCACTGTTGAGATCAATGGCACGATATTCGACTTCCTTGAATGTTTCTGGCTTGTCGGGTGCTTGAAGACATTTCCAGAGTTGGGACACATGGAAGACGTTATGGAAGTCTGCCAATTCCTTGGGCAGCTCTAGTTGATATGACACCTTTCCTTGTTGCACGAGGATCTTGAAGGGTCCGATGTATCGTGGGGCGAGCTTTCCATTCTCATGAAATCGCTGCATTCCCTTGAGAGGGGAGACACGAAGATACACGAAGTCTCCCTTATTTAAACTCACATCGCGGCGTTTGGTGTCGGGATAGCTCTTCTGGCGAGATTGAGCAGCTCTCAGGCGGTCACGGGCTAGTTGGACTTGCTCCTCTACTGCCTTGATCACATCAGGGCCGAAGATTTGGCTCTCTTCGGTCTCAGTCCAGGTCAGAGGGGTTCTACATTTTCTTCCATAGAGAAACTGAAAGGGTGCCATCTTCAGACTGGCTTGATAGCTATTATTTTAGGAGAATTCCACGAATGGAAGGCAATCCTCCCACTTGGATCCATAATGATGGGGATATGCTAAATGGGGTATGCCCGGCAGGACGTTCCGATTGGGCCAAAGGCCTCGCGAGTGGGCCTGCAGGACGGCGACTGGAATACGACTAAGGAGAAGGCCTGGTGAATGGAGACTTGAGGCCCAGAAGCGTACTCGAAGCCCAGTTGTATTAGGTCAAAGCCTCCGAATCCATATCTTGTTCGGTTGTAAATTGTAAACCCTAGCGAGGTGCCTGATATATAAACCTCCCTAGGGTATCCTAAGGACATACGTTCCATCATACACCCCTTCAAGTGACTCACTGCTTAGACGCTGAGCTCGTCGCCATTGTAACTTGCTCTCTACTAATCCAATCCAGCAGGAGTAGGTCTATACCCTCCAGGGGCCGAACCTGGATAAATCCATGTGCATCTGCCCCTATCCCGCACCGCAGATGGCCGCCAGCTCTCGCCCCTGATTCAATCAATGGCTTCCTACTGCAGTGACTGCCGTGGCCATTTCCATGACACATAAGCTAAAACGCACGAGCGGAGCATATCCTCCAGGACTTGGTGGACTCTCTCAGTCTGTCCTCCGGTCTAAGGGTGATAGGCGTTCCTAAATGATAGAGTGGTACCTAAGGCCTCATGTAGCTTATTCCAGAAGCGGGAGGTGAATTGCGGTCCTCGATCAGACACGATCTCCTTGGGGACTCCATGAAGACTGACGATTTTGGAGATATACAGTTCTGCCAACTTCTTTCCGTTGAAAGTGGTCTTCACAGGGATGAAATGGGCTACCTTGGATAAGTAGTCGACTATAACCCAAATTGAGTCATGACCTCGGCTGGAGGTGGGTAGTCTAGTGATCAAGTCCATTCCAACCTTTTCCCATTTCCACTCCGGAATCTTCATAGGTTGCAGCAATCCGGCGGGTCATTTGATGTTTGGCTTTGACCCTTTGGCATATATCACACCTAGCCACGAACAAGGCGATTTCACGCTTCATTCCATGCCACCAAAAATGTTCCTTCAGATCCTGATACATATTGGTGCTACCAGGGTGGATGGAGTAGAGTGTCTCGTGAGCTTCCTTCATAATTATCTACTTCAAGTCATGGTCGCTGAGTATGCAGATACACCCTATGTACCACAGCACACCACAGTCGTCAACCTTGAATCCGGGAACATTCTCTTTTTCCATTCTTCTTTTAATACCCTCAATGCTTTTGTGTCCTTTATGAGCTTCCTTGATTTGGCCTAAGAGGGTCGGTTCTAGCTCCAGATGGGCTAGGAATCCATGGCTGAGTATTTCAAGTACAAACCTTTCTAGTTCTTGACTCAGTTCTGGTTGTTCCTTCTTGATCATAGCATTCAGGGAACAAGGTTCCCGACTGAGGGCATCTGCTACAACATTAGCTTTTCCCGGGTGGTAATGAATGCCAAGATCATAGTCCTTGATCAGCTCAATCCATCTTCTCTGCCTCATGTTTAACTCCTTCTACGTGAAGATATATTTCAGACTCTTGTGATCCGTGTAGATATCACAGCGGTTTCCCATCAGATAGTGGCGCCAGGTCTTGAGTGCGTAAACCACGGCGGCGAGCTCCAGGTCATGGGTGGGGTAGTTCATCTCATGAGGCTTTAGTTGTTGAGATAGATAGGCGATGACCTTGCCCTGTTGCATCAGCACACTTCCGAGTCCTAACTTGGAGGCGTCGTAGTAGACTTCGAAACTTTTGGTGATATCTGGCATGGTCAGGACAGGGGCAGAGACTAATCTCTTCTTAAGATCCTAAAAACTCTCCTCACACATTTCGGTCCATTCAAACTTCTTGTCCTTCGTCAGCAGATGTGTCATTGGCTTTGCGATGCTCGAGAAACCTTCAACAAATTTACGGTAATATCCGGCTAAACCTAGAAAACTTTGGATCTCCGAGGGATTGGTGGGGGCTTTCCATTCCAAAATTGACTTGATTTTGGCAGGATCGACTGAGATTCCTCCGGCAGACAGTATGTGGTCAAGGAATCCAACTTCCTTTAACCAGAACTCGCACTTGCTGAACTTAGCGTACAGTTGATGCTCCCTGAGGGTACCCAGTACTAGTCTCAGATGCTTCTCATGCTCGGCTTCAGTCTTGGAGTATATGAGGATGTCGTCGATAAACACCACGACAAACTTGTCCAGGTAGGGCATGAATACCTTATTCATGAGATTCATGAAATAGGAAGGGGCGTTGGTTAAGCCGAAGGAAATGACGGTGTATTCATATAGACCATATCGGGTAGTAAAGGCAGTCTTGGGGGATTCTGACTCTCGGATCTTGAGTTGGTGGTATCCGGTGCAGAGATCTATCTTAGAGAAGATACAGGGTCCGTTTAGCTGGTCAAACAGATCTTCGATCTTGGGTAAGGGATACTTGTTCTTACTATTGACATCGTTGAGCTTCTGGTAGTCAGTCACGAGCCAGGTGGTTCCATCTTTTTTGTCCACAAAAAGAACGGGTGATCCCCAAGGGGAAGCACTCGGCTGGATGTGACCCTTGCATTCCATGTCATCCAGTTGCTTCTTTAGTTCGACCAACTCCTCGGGGTTCATACGGTACAACCTCTGAGCTATGGGGGCTATTCCGGGGATTAACTCTATGATGAACTCGATAGCCCTATCAGGGGCATACCGGGCAACTCCTCTGGAAACACATCTGGATACTCACAGACCACTAGTACTTGCTCTAGGGTAGGTCCGGCTATACCCTTCTGGCAATAGACCAGAGATGAGGTGCAAAGTTGCCTTATACTCGACTTGTACACCTTCACTACTTGTCATGGATATGGATTTTCTTGCACAGTCTATTATCCCATGGTATTTGGTCATCCAATCCATTCCTAATATCACATCTAATCCTTGGGCTCCCAAGACTATTAGATCAACCTTAAAGGTTATACCATGGATAACTATGGGGATATCTCGGCAAACGGATTGGGTTTTGGCCGTGGAACCAGGTATTTGCACTAACATGAGCCTGCACAGTTGGCTAGGTTCCATCCCACTTTTCTCAACAAACTGCTCAGTAACAAATGAATGCGAGGCCCAGGGTCAAATAATATGGTAGTAGGTACGGAGTTGACAAGGAACGTACCCAGAACAATGTCAGGAGACTCCTGGGCTTCCTCAGCAGTGATATGGTTCAGATGTCCTATGGTAGCATTGGCGTGCTTCTTGGGGGCAGCGCCTTGGCTGGGGCTCCCCTGGCGTGTCCTTGATTCAGGCGGGCGGCAATAGGGCGTGGCGCATTGTACTTCTTCCTCTCGGGGCATTCACGGGAGTAGTGTCGAACTTGTCCACAGTTGAAACAACCAGCTGCATTGGGGCGGGCATTGGGGTTGACAGGGCCTCTAGGTGCAGGTCTTGGGTTCCCGCCTCCAGGGCGAGGGTTGTTGTAGTTGCAGTTGGGATTGTTGGGGCACGTAGCATAGGACGGAGTCCTCTATGGTGGGGGTGCAGGCCTTGAGGGAGGCATGCTTCGCGACCTCTGTCCACTGGGTCCTCCTTGCTGCATCATCCGGCATTTGCGGTTCTCAATCACTCCCTTGCGCTTGTTTTCCACCAGAATGGCAGCATCAACAAGAGCATCCAGTTCCTGGAACCTCTGGGCTACTAGATGGCACTATAGTTCATCTTGGAGCCCATTCATGAAGGTATCCACCTTCTTTTCTTCAGTGTTGATGTCATCCGGGGCGTACCGAGCCAGGTCAGTGTACTTCTCCAGATATTGCCGCACAGTCATCCCTCCTTGATTTAGGTCACGGAATTGGTCTCTCATCATCTTGATCAAACCTGGAGGATGTGGCGCTTGCGGAACCTTTCCTTGAAGTCCTCCCAGGTGATGGCTTGTCCTGCGGGCAGAATTTCCTTGACGCTGATCCACCAACTCCTTACTTGACCCACAAGGAAGTGAGTGGCTAAGGTGACTTTCTCATCCTCTCCAACACGGGCAACTTGTAGGTTGTTCTCAATAGTGCGGAGCCAGTCATCGACGTCAAGTGGGTTGGTGCACTTGGTGAACACAGGTGGGTTGGTGTTCTGGAAGTCCTTGAGTCCGGATCTCTGCTCTTCGCCCTCGTGGTCGGGGGCGTTGCCAACTGTGGCTTGCACGAGCTGCTAGAGAGCGGCAATGTTGGCTTGGTGCTCCTTATTTGCGGCTTGGCGGTCTTGCATGAACATGTGCAGGAGCTGCTCCATGGTCGGGGGTGGTGGAGGGTGTCTGCGAGGGCGCACCATCCTGAAGGTATATGGTTAGGATGGGGTTACAAAAGGGGCAGTTCGCAACCGGAACTTCAGGGTGCAGAAATTAACAACACAACGGGCATACATGCATAAGAGATAACAGATGCTTAAAAACTTAAGCAACCACAGGATTAACCACAAAATAACCAAGTTCATGTGTCACATCTCGACGCTAGATAGGTAATACCACAAGTTCGACAATACAAGCAAGAAAAATACAAACAAATCGCCACTCAAAAGGGGGCACGACGATATTCTCACTTGCTCTCATAGACTAGCGTGAGACCTACTCCACGTCGTGACGTGTGGTGGTGTCCTCCTCAATGATGATCTCGGTATCATCCTTGGAGTCAAGGATGCGTTCCTCTGGATCCTCTTCCTCCTCATCCATATGATCATCATCCTCGGGGTCACTCAGTGGCTCCATGTCGAAAAGCTCCTTGTGTGCAGCGTCATTATCCGTCTCGTTCAGAAGGTCATCGTTGTCCTTGTTGAGATCAACGCATTCCTCCTCTAGCTCCTCTATCTTGGCCTCCATGGTCACCAAGAGGTCCTTCTGTTCCTTAGTTGTCTTCAAGAGACGCTTGTTCCTAACCACGATAGTCTGCTTGTTCAGCTTGGTCTGGGTGTGCTCCAACTTCTCCACCCTAAGGTCCTCCACCAGGGTGAGGTACTCCAAGGTCTTGTTGTGCAAGCGCATGCGAACATCATCCATAGCATCCTGGGTCTTCTTCAGGAGATACTCCATATTCTGGATATGCTCTCCGAAGTCGTAGTGTTGCGGGGTCACGGCGGCGTAACCCTGGGGATGGCGCCTCCCAGAGTGGTAGAACTTGGTACCCTTCAGTTGTCCGTTATGTTGATAGGCGAGGCGTGCTAGGGCCTCCTGAGCCACGCAGAGCACACCATCACCCCAGTCCTTCTCCAGTACTTCTACCTTCAGCTTCTTGGAGAACGGAGGCACTATGCCACCCCTCACGGTGCATACCACCAACCAGTTCTGCTCTCCCTCAACCATCCTGGGAATGAAAGCACCTTGGATCTCTAGCGTTGGGCGGCCCGCATGCTTGGCCAAGTCCCTTAGCTCAGCCTCAAACAACTGAAGTGGCAAGTCCAGTCCGACCTGACGATACATGGTGAAGGCAACAACCATCTACAAAATTTTAGGTTAATTTAAGTTAGTGAACAATGTGCAAAATTTTAAATATGCAAAACTTAAATTTAATGCAAGTAGTTTTCGAAATAGAGGGGAGGAGTCATAAGCATTGTTTTCGCAATTACCAAGCTCCTTCCTTTATAAAGAAAATAGTTTTTTGGGTCCAGGTCTAACGTCCAAGCTAACTAGGGGCTCCTAAAGTCAGGATGGCTCTGATACCAAGTCTGTGGCAACCCCAGATTTTCACCCTAGATTACCAAATTATGCAAACCACCATGATCCCATGATCAGTGCATCGGGGAGCATAACTAACATGATATTAAAGTACACACATCCATTACAATACGATTACATCAAGTCTGACAATAGTAGTCTTACAACTCCCCTCCATGGGCACAAATAGATAAAAGCAGCGGTACTACTAAGCACGAGGGTCCCGAGTCAAGCCATAGCCCAACAGGTGACCGACTCGGAGTAACGCCCTAGTTCCCGAAGTCGTCGTCGTACCCTCCATCGTCTCCATCATCCTGCTCATAATCTGGCCAAGTTGATAGCCAGGGACATTGCCAGTGAGTACTTTGAATGTACTCGCAAACCACCATACAAGAGAATGAACAAAGAATATGCAATATGGCTATGGATAGGATGGATCCAAGGGGGTTATTGGTAAGTGTAACTCCTCTAGTAGAGGTAGGATCTACACTTCTAAGTACTTTTGTTTATAAAATCTTCTTGAAAAGAGAAATTGAGAAAATACTTGAGCTGCTAGGATGGGATCACCCTTTTCTTTCCCTTGGTCATCCCATGACCGACGCTTCCTTTAACTCCGACCATCCCATGGTCCAACATCCATGCCTTCCGACCATCCCATGGCCGAATATTTTTCGAAAACCTTTTTGAAATCAAAACCAGCGCCGCTCTACAGAAGTTTGTCCAACTCGTCCATAACCGCGGACACGGCTATTCGAATAGATTTATGCTCTATAGAGGTTATACACTTTACCCACAAGATCCTAAACATCTGCCGTGAACAGTCGCGGATCGTCATACACTAGTATGCGGGTTTCGGATAACCGGACGAGACTTTCGGGATAATCCACTCTTAACACAAGCGCCTACCATATGAGTGTTGCTCCCCTCAAAACCGGGACATCGGGTACCGAGGACCAACCGGAGCGCATTTTACACTTCACATAGTGGGCGCTTTCAATGAGGGTCTCATAGGAACGCCTGGCTGCCCGCAGACAGTTCGTTCCTTCTCCAGATCGATGTCCCACATGGACCATTATGGGAGAAGGCCCAGCCTCCGGGGATCATGATCCCCTGTAGTAGTTGCGAGGCACTTGTAACAGAGAGGACCACTTTCGGGATAAGCCCCTTCCCATATAGGGGTAGTGTGGTTGCACATAGTAGTTGTTATAGCTAAGCTGCAAACAACCGGGTGCGTTTTCAAAAATAGTTTTTCCTTAATCTTCTTCTTTAGTGCCAACACCTGTAGAACAGAACCAAACTCATTTTAAGATAACTCGACAAATCCCACTTGCCAAGGTTTTCTGTCCAAAACCTTTGTAAAAACCACATTGCCATCGGGTTCCCAACCTAGAGTTTTTGGTAGGCTAAACCGAGGTTTCCAAGGGGTTGTGGTATAGTAAACCACCTTAACTACTAGGGGAGAGGTAGGTAATACCAAGGGGGGGGGGGGTACTCAAATAGTACCATAGGCATAAGTTTGGAGGAGCCAAACCAATACCATAATATATATATATATAACAATATAGCGAGTAAAACAATGCATTAGTAAAAGTAGGTAAAACAAGATGCATAAAATAAGGATGGGATAAGTCTCATGAACTTGTAGGTGGCTTGTCTTGATTGGCAGCTTGATCCTGGTCTTCTTCCTCAAAATCTTCCCAAGTACCTTCCTCAAACTCGTCCTCGTTCGTATCTATCGTCGCAAAGGGGAAAATAATCAAACCACCACACCAACCATCGTCCACAAGACAAACAGCACAATTAGTACAGAACATATACTCAACTGATCAAACCCAACCATACACATGTAGCTACCAATTATAACAGCCCAAAGACACTGGAATCAATCAAAAAGGTTAAGACAAACTTATTTGGTGATTTTAATGGTGAAGACTAGATTAACACACAATCAGGTGACTCGACCAGAACAAGATGGTGAACAGTGACCACAAATTATATTTCTGGGTAGATATAGAGAATACCAACTAAGATTGATTTTTAAAATTTTATCTATTAAGATTGATTTTTAAAAATTAAAATACTGAAAATAGTACTGGATTTGGCTATAAAATTCCCAGGACATAACTTCTGAGCCAAAAATTATGCCCTTCTAGGATTAGGTGTTACTAATAGAGGCCTAACACTGGGAGTTCGTTTCAATCCAAAATTAGATCCACAAAAGCCTCTGAATTTAAATAAAAACCTTCTATCCATAAATAGTGAAAATAAGAACAGAAGCTATACACATCCAAATTGAATGATTTTAGTTTTGTTCAGTAGGTATGCTCACAAGCAAGGCGTGGAAATTGGTTTCACATTTTTCTGAGTTCCAAAATTATTGTTATAGATTAAATACTCAAAACAGCATAAATCTACCACTAAAATTCCCAGTAAAAGCACAGAGGGTATTTTAGTGATCTTCCAGATCTCGGTGTTAGGAATTTACAGAAACTACCAATAGAAATTTGTTTCAAGCAAAAACATCAAATAGAGGAATTTTGGTGGATTTAAAGCTACAGCACGAAAATCTAGAACTAAAATATCCTAAATTATTAAAAAGAAAAAGGTGCAGAGGCTGGGTCACGACCCGCTCAAAAGCTGGGCCGGCCTGCGTACACGGCGGCCTGCGCGGGAGATCTAGATTTCAAATCCCACAGTGGGGCCCGCGTGTTAGTGGTGGAGTGGTCCGAATGGGTATCGGCCTGCATGGGCCGTTGGATTAGAGTGGTAATCGACGTTGAGGCTCGTCTTCCTCTGGGAAGCAAACGTCGGCGACCTAACCCTAATGGGATAGAGCGGCGGTCGGGGCGGCTCACCTAGGGGCGGAGAGGGGTCTGCGACAACAGGGTTGGAGGTGGTCGTCGATGGGGATCCGAAAGAGGGGCGACGAGGGCGGTTTCGACTCCTGGCGGTGTCACGGGCATCCTCGGCTCATCGGTGTCCTCGGCGTCCTCGCGACTCCGGTGCTCCTGGCCAAAAGGGAGGAGGGGGTGCGGGTTAGACGTGGTGCGGGAAAGGCGACAGAGTGAGGGCAAAGCGGAGGGGTTAGCCAGCGATTGCAACCTTCACCATGCCCTATGGTGGCGAGAACAGCAGGGGCCGAGCGGGCTCGGCTCCAATCTAGGGGTGAAGTGGAAGTGGCAAAGGAGTGGTGTGGCATGGGGCACGGGGGCTGACGCGGTCTAGGGCTTTAAGGCCAGAGAGGGTGCGCCCAGGGTGCACCAGGTGTAGGAGGGGGTGGCAAGAGGGGTAGCAAGGCAGGGATAGGCTGGGAGCTGACGGCGGGATTGCGTATCTGAGCGAGAGAGAGCGCGGGGCGTGGCTCGTCACAATGTCTCGCCTCGGGAGCGCGCGATGTAGAGGGAGGGGTGGTGCATGCGAGGTGTTCGCGTGCTGTCACGCTTGATAGGGCGCGAGACAGAGGGGCTGTAGCGCGGCGATCGGTGCGGGGGTGGTTAAGAGGGGGATGAAGGGCCCCATCAAGGCGGGGTGCGGCGCCGTTTTGCACCAGGCGGCCGGGAAACGGCGTGGCGCTCTAGGTGACATGGCCGGTGTGGGTTGGGGGTAGCCAGGGCAGCGGGTGAGGGGAGGAAGGGGGTCGGGGGTGCCTGGGGAAGACGCGGGCACGCGTGTGGGTCCAGACGCGGCAGGGTAGAGGCATGCACACGAGGGGACGGCTCGAGCGGGTCCTTGCCATGGCAGGGGGCTTCTCTCTCTTGGTCGGATCTAGTCGCATGGGGGTGCACTGGGGTGGTACAGAGGAGGGTGTAGGCGTGTTGGGTCATACCAGGGACGGAGAGAAGGGTGTAGCACGAGCAGGGGAGTGGAGAGAGGGGTTTTGGTGATCTAGGACCAAGTCGATGAGGTGGTCACTTTGGGAGATTGCCATTTGTAGCTAGGGCTTCCAATGGCAGAGGGGGAGAGCTAGGGGTGTAGAGGGATGCTTGGTGTTGATGTTTAGGTCCTGGTTGCATCCTAGATCAAACCCATGTGTTTGTAAGGATCATCCAAACATTGGCCAAAATAAGGTGGTCATTCCCTAAGTGACCTCTAGTGTAGAAAACACTCACATGCAAATGGCTTAAGCTTGTGGTTTAACCAGGGCTAAGGTGGGGTTCTCAGGTGCTCATAGCATTGTACCACATGGTGCTTTTACATGGTAGAATGGGTGAAGGGTTTACTCAAACCATAGCTCCAAAAATGGAACAAGCCTAGATGTAGAGGACTTAGCCATTTCCTTAGTTTGTGGAGAAACCAACTAAGATGACTTTTGGTGGTTATCTAAGAATGTAGATTAGCAAGCAACAACAAGATCACTACCATGGAAACCCATGGGATCAAGCATTCAAGTATAAGTAAACTTCAAATACAAACAAAATAGAAAAAGTTTTATTTCCCCTTGAATTTTAGCCTACTACTCCTAAGCAAACATGGAAACAAAAGATGGGATGTTACAATACCCCACTATATATAGGGGGAAGGGGAGGTACTCCCTCTCTCAAAGTCCCGGAGTGGGACTAAACAAGGAAGAGGGGGGAGAGGGGGTCGGCCGGCGGCCAAGGCCCTAGTGGGCCCCGCGTGGGGAGCCCTAGACCCAACCGGCCACACCTTCTCTCCTTCCTCCCTTCGGTTTTTCCCTCATGGGCCCTTTTCCCTCCGGAATTTGGCCTATTAAGCCTTTTAACCTTTTTAATTGATTTTATCTTTATTAAATAATTATGAATAAATGACTAAATCAATATTTAACATTTATTCACATATTATTCAATATTCCTGGCTATGGAACACATTCCACGTCAACTCTGGACATCCTCCGGATTTACCGAAACGTTTCCATTTTTCTCACTTTCTTTTCTTCGGTGATTCTACCGATCCTGTAAACACTCTATAAGCATCACCAAGCCTTTAAGCGTGATACCCCACAGTTTGGGAACACTCTAGACATGGTCGGGACACTTCCGGACCAATGATCAACAGAGGGACCTGGATGTCCATGTGACCCCTATGCATTCCACGAAGATCTTTCAACGTTTGAACCATGACTGTCGCGTCTTATTCCTTTTGTCTCTCGATACTTGCATGCCAGAGTTCTGATAAATGACATCACCATGTCTGGGTCAATCTGGTTACCAACAAATGCTATTTGACTCGTTTTGACAAGTGATATCCCTGTGATCAAATCACATGTTGTGCAGCTATCGGATATAACTTATTCGAATGGGCCCTCGAGTAACTTTCCATCACGCGGATGGACAAATCCCGCTCTTGACATATATTGCCTCAAAAGTTCCTCCAAATACCTGAACACACCTTTATGATCACTGTATTACCAAGTGACGTTTGATGCTATCAAAGCAACCTCGGGAGACAGTGATTGATATAGCCTCACGGTCTAAGGAATAGTCTACTAGGTCTATTCTAATCATCATAACTTGAACTTTGTGACATGATCGGGTCACTATGTTTAGGTTGGATATTAGTTCATCATCTCATTCTCAGAATAAGATGACTCCATTTCCAACTGGCATAGATGCCACATGATCTGGAAACCTTGATCATCTTTTGACCAATGAACCAGTGACTAGAGTTTCACCAGGAACCCCTGGTTGTTTATATATCACACGTGTATTGACGTTTCCTTTCAATACAGTTATAGCATGATATAAAAAACTTTATGAAATATGATAATAGTCCTTATTACTATTTGTCTCTAGGGCATATTTCCAACAGTCTCCCACCTGCACTAGAGTACAAATAAACTAGCCGCATTTGTTCTTAATCATTGGCACCATATATCCCGGTACCTTGAACATGCTTGCTCATGAAATAGGTTGAGTCTTGGGCCTATAGTTTACAACCGCAAATCCTTTGCAACTAACTAATGTCACCTTGATTGACATTTATACTTTATCATCACATGATAACATCTTTGTATATGCATCATAGATATGGTAGAAGAACGTGGCCGGTTTCTAGGAGCCTACAGTGACTTTAGAGAAACCTCATGGGATTTCTCATGGGCGCTGTGCCCTGGGACACATCACTCTACATTAAAGACGAACTAGTCCAGCCATAACAGTATACATCACTTTAGATGGTATACTATAAACTTTTGATGTTTTGTTCACCTCCTTCCTACTTGACTTTAGTCGGTATTATCGATATAGGAGTTTCCAACATATTCCCTTATAGCATAACCATTTATGCTTTAAGATATGTCATTCTTTATGGATTTGGAATTATGTCTACAGTACTCTATTAGACACTGCGGAAAAACTTAGATCAACGTTCCGTGATTCCTGCTTAATTACTTTTCAAACGTTCCTTCTTGGATCATATATTATGTTAAGTTGTCATAATGGTTTTCCAAGAAAGAACATATGTCTCAACAAAGTGGATGATGATCATACTTTCTTTCTTTCAATCATCAATGTTTAACTTAATTCTATTCCTAATTTGAGTTATCAAGGATCAGTTCCTTAATTAACTTCTATTCTGAAACTCTTTGCAGAATCCCTTTTAGGAATACTACATAATATCGTAATACACTTATTATCAACTTCTACTCCCTATAAATCATTATTTATCAGTACTTGCGCTTTTATTCTTAATGTGTCGTATACACACTTAAAAATCAATCCTTAAGCTCCCACTCAAAATATTTTCCAACATATTTGAGTATGAGTCATTACTCCTACTCAAAATACGTCCCTACATATTTGAATCTAAGACTTATTTTGCTCCCACTCAAAAATATGTCATTCACATATTGTTTTAGGAAGACTTTCATAGATCCCACTCAATTTCATGCAAATTGCATATCCACTCACAATTTCATGCAAAATCCTTTGATAAATTATCAAACTGAGAGATTTACTATGAGATACTAGTACCTTACTAGTTTTAAATCCACTAGACTTTCAGCACACTTGAATCAAATTCATTTGAATTTGTCCATTACTTGATTCATGACAAATTGTGCCTTTGTCATTCACCTTTTCCTTCGTGACTTTGTAGTCTTTTGGAAAATTCAAGTAACCCCTTTTACTTGTTAAGATTTAGCAATAAATTGCGTTCTAATCTTAAGTGAATTTAATCTTTAGGATTTCTCATAACTTTAGTTTACCATTATTTCCTTAGTAATTCGTAGGTATGTCATATTCTGGTAATATGTCAAATGATTCTCAAATATCTCCATACGGGATATGGGGTACATTTTGAATCCTACTTCATGTAGTGAAAACACTAGTAGGGAAAACAAAATGATCATTATCATTGATTCTTTCCTTTGCGAAGAGAATCGTTCAGGAACACTTTCTATTGCGCTTCTCAACACTCTGATGCAGGGTTTTGAATCCACATCGTGTTTTTCCACTATCTTCCAAAAGCTCCTCATTCGAGAACACGGACTTTCCCAAAAAGTACCAAAACTTTAAGCAATACTAGTTTTTCCTTTCTTTTGGTTCTATCCATGGCTATCATATTCATATTTTCCAATGAATACTCTACAAGGACTTATTTGCTATTTGTTTTGGTTATATCGAATAATCCCAAAACATCCACGACGATCCATATAAGATATGGTGCCGAATTCACGAATTCAGATGGTTCACTATATATTCTAAATGAGTCATAACTATTTCTATCTAATGGTCTTTACATCTACACTACAACGATTTATTTGGCGACATCTATTCACCCACTTTGATATCTAATATCACAATGTGATGCTTTGCATGTTGACGTTTCAAACGCATTACATTCCACAATTTCTTTATGCCACTCTTATAAAGTTGAATTTCATTACTATTGATCAAATCGTAGTAATTAGATTCTCTTTTATCTTTAATACACTTTGTTGATGAAATACTTCGATCATATCATATAGTTTCATACTGATGTTTCCTTTGGTAAACTTCTTTACACAATTTAAACAATCATATAATACACAATTTCATTACCATTTTGTTGAAACACAATACATCGAATATGCATTTACTTTCAACAGTTCATCAAACACTTTTGTATTCATGCAATACACGGTGTTTAAGTTATCTTTGCCGAACTTAGGCGTGATTCATATGTGACAAGAAATTGAATGACTTTCACATATTATCACATAACTATGAATTTAAACAATGGTTTCATTCAAAATGAATATATCATTAAGTTGGGTATTTTT
The DNA here is from genome assembly GCA_023614405.1 of Avena insularis. NCBI lineage: Eukaryota > Viridiplantae > Streptophyta > Magnoliopsida > Poales > Poaceae > Avena > Avena insularis. The sequence continues at coordinate 281,052,591 of CM042696.1, read as the reverse complement.
CAAGGCACTTTAAATATTTTACAAATGTTCATGCATTATCAACTAGTTTCAAAACAAGGATAATTCATACAAATCGAACAAGATATGAACGTAAATAGAAATCATGCATAAAAGTGGAACAACTATTTGTTACAAACTCATATGAATAACCGTCTCACTAAGTGTGAGACACACTAAAGAAGTTCACAATCCATCGATTTCAATAACTATCCAAAATGATAAACTAAGTGATAAATGTAGAGGGAGAGTGTCGCTGTCCATCATCATCATGCTCGCCATCAACACGCAACATCACCTCCTCTCCAGGAAGCAACTCTCATGTAGAAGGACCTGTTTTCAGCAAAAAAGAAAAAGTATCAAATATACTTAACACTGCAATATGTGTTTGCAATATTATAACATTTACAAAATTGTATATCAAATATATACCTTTGTCATTGATGACCTCCCTAACGACTGGTTCAACCTTCACATTCTTGAAATGTGATATGAACTCGTGGAAATCCTGTGTTTCCACATCGCCTCTCATGATGAAAATCATGGCATGTGCTTGGTGGCAGCGACCGTAGCACAATGCCATTTGCAAAAGAGCTCGTCATCTAGCTATCCAGGAAGTATGCATGCCTCATGTACGCATCATGCATGCCCTCTAAGTGGTCTTCAAGTGAAGAGTTCTCTTCCATCTTAATGGAGAGAAAATATCCCATCAGCTCATGCTCCCATATGCGTGCTTGTCCCACGAAATGTGTCCTAAGCTGTACCATTACCGTACGAGGGTCAAGATTACCTATGACTGGTCACACCTCATCAACCATCCCGAAATGCATCGTCACTAATATGAAGGTGGACATCTCATGATGGTACTAGCAGTCTTCCCGCTACTCTAGGGTCTCTAAGATACTGGGCTGCTCTAAATCCATCTCGTTGAGTATATAGTCGACCACGTCATTCTCTCTAAGGAGAACGTGGAGACGCGCAACCCACATAGAGAAGTTTGATCCATCTAGCCTGAGCTTCTATCCATCTAACCAATTGTTAATAAGGAAGGTAGCATCAGGGAGAACCATTTTCTACATTTATAATTGCAAAAAGGAATTTAGACTAAGTTTATATTGAAATGAGTTAAATAATAACTCCACTAAAAACACCTATCCCTTGAAGGGTTCTAGTGATTACACGACCCCTTTTCCCCACATCTCCCCCAATCGTCACGGCCATCAATGTTGGTGCTAGGGTGGACGCCTAAGCATTGCTCACATCATTCATGCTCTGAGGTAATGTCTACACATGCTAGGCTTGCCAACTCAGCCTTAGTGTATTCGCTGTGCAACATGGCTTACACCCACTATATGCGAACATAGATATGTCTGACACCCGATCATCATGGCCTGCCTCATACTGAAGAACTTTCTTGGTGGTGCACACTAAGGGAGAACACAATCATTGGTATTTTAATAGGGATCATCTTATTAGGCTACCTTCTAGTATCTATTACTAGCACACAATAACATACACAAACAATAACATTGAATGTAAATGGCATGTGATATGGTCCTTCACGTCGTGATCTCCATCCAGCGTCACCGAATTCCGGCGCCGTAGACACCAGGGTACCGGTGCCTTTCCGGTGTGGCAGTCCGTCACCTCCATGACTATCTACTACTATTTCATAACATAAGGTAAGTACTTTACATCTGCCACAACCATATCACAAAGCAACTCCCCTTCAAAACAAAGTTAGACGCCTCTACTTTATCTTTGCATGTTTAACGTGGCTGGATGGGCTTTCGCACAAGAACCATTCTTACCTATGAACTTTCACCACAACACTGATCAAGTAGTTGTCTATACTACACCCCTTTCGGGGCCCTCCGTTGCAAATGGCATACCAAGAAATGAGAGAGAGACAAACACCCCCAAAGCCACTTTATACGGTACAAGCCGTATGTCAAGCGTGGACCAGTCTCGCGAATGAATGCGTAAAGTTGGTTGGGGTCTGCTTCATCAAGCATTGTTGCGGTATAAACAAGTACACATGGGAGGGTAACAACTAAAAGATTAATGCCCACACGCTACATCTCATGTGTTCTACCCCTACTAGCAATACTACGCATAGATCTAGCTCTGATACCACTGTAGGGGTTCACGTATGAAAACAATAAATTTTTACCCTACGCCCCTGAACCCCTGATGCTGCCAAAACCTATCTATTAGTAATGTAGTAATGAGAGGGGATTTTTGTGAACTTACCCTTCAAGACCGAAAACGCTGTCAACGCTCGGGAGAGCATGGTTGATGTAGACAAGCCGAAGCCGACCTCAAGGTAGTGATGAAGTCCTTGTGGTCCTTTGGATCGAACGACTTCTAGTGCCTCAAGTGTAACACCTCGCGGGAAGTTACATGCATCCGGTTCCTGGCGATGACTCCCGCTTCCCTGATCCAGCAACAGTTGTGAAAGTAGAGCTCCTGGATCCGAATCCCGTAGTGCGATGGCGCTCTGCGGTGAAGATGTCTGTCGTTCACGCACTCTGGACTTGGGAACACGGTCAAAAGAGAGAGAGAGAATATCAATTGGAGTTCTCCCCAAAAGTAAGGAAACCTTTATTGAATATTGTGTGTCTTTTCTAGTCAAAATACCCCACTATATATAGGGGGAAGGGGAGGTACTCCCTCCCTCAAAGTCCCAGGGTGGGACTAAACAAGGGAGAGGGGGAAAGGGGGCCGACCGGTGGCCAAGGCCCTACTGGGCCCCGCGTGGGGAGCCCTAGGCCCAGCCGGCCACCCCTTCTCTCCTTCCTCCCTTCGGTTTTTCCCTCATGGGGCCTTCTCCCTCCAGAATTTGGCCCATTGAGCCTTTTGACCTTTTTAATTGATTTTGTCTTTATTAAATAATTATGAATAAATGATTAAATCAATATTTAACATTTATTCACATATTATTCAATCTTTATGGCTATGGAACACCTTCCACATCCACTCCGGACATCCTCAGGACTTACCGAAACCCTTCCGATTTTCTCTCTTTCTATTCTTCGGTGATTCTACTGATCCTGTAAACACTCTCTAAGAATCACCAAGCCCTTAAGCGTGATACCCCACAGATCAGGAACACTCCAGACATGGTCGGGACACTCCCGGACCAATGATCAACAGAGGGAACTGGATGGCCATGTGACCCCTGTGCCTTCCACGAAGATCTTTCATCGTTTGAACCATGACTATCACGTCTTATTCCTTGTCTGTCGATACTTGCATTTCCCGAGATCTGATCAATTACATCACCATGTCTAGTTCTATCTCATTACCAACAAATGCTACTTGACTCGTTTCGACAAGTAATATCCATGTGATCAAATCACACGCTGCGCAGCTATGGGATATAACTTCTCCGAGTGGGCCCTCGAGTATCTTTCCGTCACGCGGATGGACAAATCCTGCTCTTGACATATATTGCCTCAAAAGTTCCTCCGAATACCTAAACACACCTTTATGATCACTGTATTACCATGTGATGTTTGATGCTATCAAAGCACCCTCGGGATATAGTGATTGATATAGCCTCACGGTCTAAGGAATAGTCTACTATGTCCATTATAATCATCGTAACTTGAACTTTGTGACATGATCGGGTCATGATGTTTAGGTTGGGTATTAGTTCATCATATCATTCTCAGAATAAGATGACTCCATTTCCAACTAGCATAAATGCCACATGACCAGGAAACCTTGTTCATCTATTAACCAATGAACCAGTGAATAGAGTTTCACAGGGGAACCCCTGGTTGTTTATATATCACACGTGTATTTACGTTTCCTTTCAATACAATTATAGCATGATATAAAACTTAATCGTAAACTTTATGAAATATGATAATAGTCCTTATTAATATTTGTCTCTAGGGCATATTTCCAACAACTAGGTGATCAGTGTGGTTTAGGAAAAGAACAAATTTAATAACAGTAGTGGATCAATGTGTCAAACCATGGTCATAGAGACCAAAAACATATGGCAAAGCAGCTTCCACATTGCATGTTGCACCAGGGTGGCAGAAGTTGCATCACATAATACACTAGAGTGTGTTGTCATATGGATCCATGTGATCTAGTAAAAGAACCAATGAAATGGCACTAGGTGATCAGTGTGTCAAACCTTGGTCACACAGAACAAAAACACAAAGGAAAGCAGCTTCCACATTGCATGTTGCACGAGTGTGGCAGAAGTTGTATCACATAATCCAGTAGAGTGTGTGTTGTCATGTGGTTCCATGTGGTCTAGGGAAAGAAGACATGCTATGAAACTAGTAGATCAATGTGGTTTATGAAAAGAACATATGAAATGACATAAGTGGATCAATGAGTAAAACCATAGTCACAGAGACCAAAAACACATAGGACAACAGCTTCCACATTGCATGTTGCACTAGTGTGGCAGAAGTTGCATAAAAAAATCAACTAGAGTCTGTGTTTTCATGTGGATCAATATTGTTTAGGAAAAGAACACATGCAATGGCACTAGGTGATCAGTGTGGTCTAGAAAAATAACACATGCAATAGCACTAGGTGATAAGTGTGTCAAACCTTGGTCATAGAGACCAAAAACACATGGGAAAGCAGCTTCCACATTGCACCAGTGTGGCAGAAGTTGCATCCAAGAATCCACTGGAGCGGGTGTTGTCATGTGGATCAATATGGTTTAGGAAAAGAACACATGCAATGGCACTAGGTGATCAGTGTGGTTTATTAAAAGAACACATGCAATGACACTAGTGGATCAGTGTGTCAAACCATGGTCACAAAGACCCAAAACAGATAGGAAAGCAGCTTCCACATTACATGTTGCACTAGTGTGGCAGAAGATGCATCACAGAATCCACTAGAGTGTGTGTTGTCATGTGGATCCATGTGTTTCAGGGAAAGAACATGTAACATCCCAAAACTTTGATCCAAGGTTATTAAGATCCAAATCATCCAAAATTAGGGTTAATAAAAACTTTTCCAACTAAAATTATTAAAGCATTCATATGTGTGTGCATTTAAATAGGAGTTGTTTTGAATTGCCATGATTAAGTGATCCATTGCTTGTAAAATGATTCTTAGGTGAAATAAACATCATCTAAATCATTCCCGAACAAATCCCAAAGAAAAACAAATCAAAATGAATAAAAGAAAGAAATGGTCATTTGAGCCATTTTAACTACCATGCCTACTTTGGCTATTCCTAGAACTCAAAACCTAACAGAAAAAATATGGATCTTTGCACCCATTGCTAGTACATGTAATGATGTACCAAGGCCCACTTTGTGATCTACCAAAAACTTACAAACACTAATTTTAAATGGCATTTGAAAATTGAATGTAGTTCATATGGGAAGATCACACTTATTCAAAAACCACTCAAATGAGCTCCATTTTCAAAACCCAAGCAACCGCAGATGATCAAGTTTATGACTAACACACCCAGCAAAAATCTTTTAAAAATTCAAAACTAAATTTCTTTCGGCCATTTTTCACAAACACTTGGCAGGCAGGATTCACACTCTAGTTTTAGCTAACTGTTTCTACAGGGTTTTGCCACCCATTTGACCTCAAATTAATCCCTCTGTCTCCATTTGATCTAACCAAGCCATAATCACCCCATCCCCTAGTCCCTAGCAGCAGTGCCACGCCACCTAAGCACCATGCTTGCCGGTCGAGCATGGATAGCTCGCAGCCGATCGCCCCTCTCTCTCTCTCGCCATGTCTAGGAGCTAGACCAGACCACACCATCGCCCTCTGTCCCCTCCCCGAGCAGAGCCGAGCCGTGGACCACTCGTAGAGCGCCACGCGCAGAGCGTCTGCACCATGCCGAGCATGCGCCAGAGCGTCGCGCCCGACAAGCGTGCACACGCCTCGCCTCGACCGCAGCCCGCGCTCACCGCTTCGCCATGACCCCAGGAACTGCCTGGACATGCCCGTTCGCCGCCGTTTGACCCACAACCACCGCATGCCGTGTCAAACGCCGCCTCTGCCGCTCAGAGCATGAGCCCCGCCCGGCCGTTTGCCACCGCCCCTAGCAGCGCCATTACACCGTAGAGCACCGCTAGGAAACCGCACATCGATCCAGCGCCACTGTATGCGCTAGCGACCCGTAGCGACATGCCGCTCAGAGCCATGTCGCCACGCCATGTTGTCCCGTCGTCGAGCCTATATAAGGAGGCCACCCCCAGCCTTATTCTGCACACCACTCACCTCCCCTCTTGCCACTGATCATTCCCCACTTCTCCCCGGAGCCGCTCGAGCTCGTAGTCGCCAGAATTCCATCGGAGCTAGCCGCTACTGGAGGATAAGGGCCCCACTAATTGTGATCGCCCCCATCGCCGCCGTAGTTGGAGCCCTAGTATGCCCCCCGAGCACCCCCACCGAGCCGCTAGGGTTAGACCTCACAGGCGACCTGTCCGTCGTCGACGACGAGCCCCAACCGTAGATCCTAGTTCTAACCTAACGGTCCACATCGCCCCGTACCGCTTCGCGTGTAAAGAGCCACTGACCGGTGGACCCCCTGTCAGCTGTGCCCCGCGCCGCGGAGTGCCACTGGGCCGGCCCGTTTACCTTCCCGTGCGACCCAGTTAATTCAAATCTAGATTTTTCTAATTTAGTTTGAACCTAGTTCTGTCCCTTAGTTTGAAAATCATTTCAGAGTGATTGACAAATCCAAATGGAGTGATTAAAATTTTGTTATAAATCTACTAAAAAGATCTACCCATGCCCGTTGGATTTAATTCAATTAGAATTAGAGATCCCTCCTAGTAAAAATAACAAGACAGAAGCTTTTGCACATTCAAACATTTTTATAAAATCAACCATCATAGCTTTTGAGTTGATTCTAGCTCTCAAAAATCACATTTAACCATACCTATCTGAATATGTAATAATATTAAGGTTTACATGCAGTGACTTTGGACTAGTACCAAAATAATGCTATATAGGCATTTCTAGTCACTTTAAATCATTAAATATTAAACTTAAACCAAAGTAATTGTGATCCAACCTTTAAATTACATTCCCATATGTTAGAATGTGTGGTGATGACATGTGTCCACATGATCCCGTATTTTAAGTTGTCAATATTAAATCTTAGTTATTTTTCAATGAGTAGAAATTACTTTTCTTAAATAAAAAGAATGAAACTAGTAATAAAACCTTGTGATGCTTATGATGATAATAGATCATCCAATGTGTGCCTTAAAGTGCTAAGTAGACTAGTTAAGCATTGTTTGGTGATTGTGTACTATATATGTATTTATAGACGATAGTACCGACCAAGCTTTCGAGGAGGAGGAGTGCTACCAAGAAGAGGAGGAAGAAAATTTCAACCACTGCACCAACCAAGGCAAGCTGACACTTGCAAGTATTATACTAGCAAGCAACCATTAATAATGCAAGCTAATCCTTGCAATCTAGATAAACCAAGCAAAGACATTAGACATGCTTAGTTATGCCACTTTGACTATTACCACCCCAAGTGTTATTGTCCAAGCTTTACTTTCTTTACTTTACCAAAGTCCTTTACTTGTTTTGAAGGTAGAATAAAGAGTATAAAACTTGACCTATTTAGATAACTTTAGATGTCATTCCATGGCATGAGATTGATCCCATCTTTCCACCTTAGTGAACACTCTTAACTTAGTAGTTTAGAGTAGATAAATACTTGAGTCACTCTAGATGGGAACACTTGGTGAAAATGAATTATGAAAACCTTGGAATGATGAGTCATTTTATTGATATGTTTTGACATGTGTTGAGAAACACAAATGGTTTCTGACGATGAAAATGTTGAGGCATGAGCCTTAACCCTTTTTACAAAACTGATGGTTGGATTCGGATGCGATACCATTCCCAATTTACCCTATAACCACAATACCTGAATTGGGTAAGGCTTAGCCGGAAATTTATATGCATTAGTATTAGTTCCCTCCCGGGAGAGGTTTGAGCTTAGGCTACCTCTCAAGGTTGTCCACCTATGCAGTGCCTAAGATGACAGATGGTCATGGTTGGGAGGCCATGCTCATAGGAGAGGTGCTTATACTAGGGTGTGTAAAGGAAAGGTTATGTTTGATTATCTGCATACTAAGTATGATGATTTCGGGTTATCCCTAACAGATGTATCGAATCTTGTGGTGAAAGTGTACCACCTCTGCAGAGTGTCAAACTATTCGAATAGCCGCATCCGCGGTTATGGACAGTTGGAGTGGCCACACAGTTTCGTTGTCAGATGTTTTCAAAATAACTTATGAAATGAATGATGAATCTTGATTTGACCACAACAGGGTTGTGTTTATGACACTAGCTTCCCAACCTAAGTGATTCTAGAAATTTATTTTATCTTTCTTTGTTTCTGAACTCAGCTTAGGTTTCAAACTTAACTTTATAGTTAAACTTAGAGTTAGCACTTTACATTAGAACTATACTACTTGTTAGTGGTAGTTTGCGAGTACTTAAATAGTACTCATGGCTTTTGTCCCTGGCTATTCTCATGGTCAGACTATGAAGGAGACTACCAAGATGATGGCCAGCAGGACGGCTATGATAACTAGGACTATCTGCCTTCGTCAGCATTCCCTGTGCCCCTGAGGATGGACCCCACCGCTACGCTTATCTTTTATTCCACTGCTTGTTGTATTAAGACTGGATCATGAGATCCTTATTTGTGTAAGACCCTATGTATGGTTTGTAATGGATGATGTACTGGGATATCCAATCTGTTATGTCTCGCAAAAATGGTAATCCTGGGATTGCGATGAATGACATAATAGGCATCTAGGATTAAAAATCCGGGTGTTGACAGAACACATGCAATGGCACTAGGTGATCAATGTAGTCTAGGAAAATAACACATGAAATGACACTTGTGGATCAATGTATCAAACCATAATCATAGAGACACAAAACACATAGGAAAGAAGCTTCCACATTGCATGTTGCATAGTGTGGTAGAATTTGCATCACAGAATCCACTAGGGTGTGTGTTGTCATGTGGATCAATGTGGCTTAGGAAAAGAACACATGCAATGGAACTAGGTGATCAGTGTGGTTTGGTAAAAGAACAAATGCAATAACACTAGTGGATCGGTGTGTCAAACCATGGTCACAGAGACAAAAAACAGATAGGAAAGCAGCTTCCACATTGCATGTTGCTCTACTGTGGCAGAAGTTGCATCACATAATCCACTGGAGTGTGTGTTGTCATGTGGATCTATGTGGTCTAGGAAAAGAACACATGCAATGACACTAGGTGATCGATGTGGTCTAGGAAAAGAACACATGCAATGACACTAGTAGATCAGTGTGTCAAACCTTGGTCACAGAGACCAAAAACTCATAGGAAAGCAGCTTCCACATTGCATGTTGCACTCGTGTGGCAGAAGTTGCATCATAGAATCCACTATAGTGTGTGTTGTCATGTGGATCAATGTGGTTTAGAAAAAGAACACATGCAATGGCACTAGGTGATCGTGGTTTAGGAAAAGAACACATGCAATATCACTAGTGGATTAGTGTGTGAAACCATGGTCGTAGAGACAAAAAATAGATAGGAAAGCAGCTTCCACATTGCATGTTGCACAAGTGTGGAAGAAGTTGCATCACAGGATCCACTGGTGTGTGTTGTCATGTGGATCCATGTGGTATAGGAAAAGAACACATGCACTGTCACTAGTGGATCAATGTGTCAAACCATGGTCATAGAGACCAAAAATATATAGAAAGCAGCTTCCACATTGCATGTTGCAGCAATGTGGCATAAGTTGCATCATGGAATCCACTGGAGTGTGTGTTGTTATGTGGATCAGTGTGGTTTAGGGAAAGACCACATGCAATGGCACTAGGCGATCAATGTGGTTTATGAAAAGAACACATGAAATGACACTAGTGGATCAATGTGTCAAACCATAGTCGCAGAGACCAAAAACACATAGGAAAGCAACTTCCACATTGCATGTTGCACCGGTGTGGCAGAAGTTGCATCACATAATCCACTGGAGTGTGTGTTGTCATGGGGATCAATGTGGTTTAGGAAAAGAACACATGCAATGGCACTAGGTGATTAGTGTGGTTTAGTAAAAGAACACATGCAATGGCACTGGTGTATCAATGTGTCAAACCATGGTCACAGAGACCAAAAACATATTGGAAAGCAGCTTCCACAATGCATGTTGCACTAGTGTGGCAAAAGTTACATCATAGAATCCACTAGAGTGTGTGTTATCAAGTGGGGCCATGTGGTTTAGGGAAAGAACACATGTAATGAACCAAGTAGATCAATGTGGATTATGAAAAGAACACATGAAATGACACTAGTGGATCAATGTGTCAAACCATAGTCACAAAGACCAAAAACTGTTGGGTTCGTAGCATAGAAAACAAAAAAATTCCTATGATGAGAACTATACGCCAAGATCTATCTACTAGATACAGAGCAACGGGTGGATATACATCCATGGAGAACTTACCCTCAAAGGCAACAGAGTTTTGTGAATGAGTTGGAACTCGTGGATGATGTAGTCATACTCTTGCCGTTCTCAAGATCGTGTGGAAGTCCTAGCGCCGCAAATCAGCAATGCATCCGTCCTCGCACACACGTTCAAGCCACCGGACAACCTCCACCTCCTCGCTCCAGCGAATCAGCGGAAGCAGCAACTCCTTCGAGATGCAAGGCCATCGGGAACATGTATCTCTCTAATCCGAGACCATGGGGAATATCTAGAGGGGGAGAGAGATCCTTCATGAGGAGGTGTACTTTGTGAGGGAGGAGAGGGGGGCTCCTCCCCTCCCATGGCTGTCGGCCAAGGGAGGTGCCCCCACCTCTTCCTCATTCATGTGGTGGAAGCTCCACTCACATCAATTCAAGCTCCACCCCAAATTCCACTCACATGCATTAAATTTCCACCATATTTAATGCAACTCTCAATTAATAAAACTCTTTTATTTATTTTATTAAGAATTTTGTTAATTACTTTAATTAACAAACACATAAAACCCCTTGCAACATTTCAATATCACATGCAGAACCACTTTCTGCAACTTCACCCGAAACAATTCTGGTTTCTATCGAAACAATTCCTGCGCTTTGCAATTCTTTCGTCTGAAACATATGTGCTCCAAAATGGTGTTTGGCAACCCTTAAGTGTGTCACCCTACGGTTCGCGAATAATGAAGACATGATTGAGACTCCTCTCAGATCAATAATCAGATGCAGGACCTGGAGATCCATACTGACTCCTGCACATTCAACGATGACTTCTGTGATCGTGAGAACCTTTAACGCTAGTAACTTAATCCCTTTGTCTCATGATATAATACATGTTCGATATTCGATCATCGGTATCCAAATACCTAGTTTGATCTCGTTACCGACATGCACTCTTTTCTTGTTCCCGTAATATAACATTCTAGTGATCACATCACTTGCTTGCAAGCTATCTTAATGTGATATTATCGAGAGGGCCCATAGTATATCTATCCGTCATCGGGATTGAAAAATTCCACTCTTGATCCATGAGCCTCAACATAACACCTTTGTAGAACTAAAGCCACCTTTATAGTCACCCTGTTATGATGTGACGTTTGATGTTATCAAGATACTCTTCTGGTGTTAGCACTTAACATGATGTCATGGTCTAAGGACTAAGATTACTTCGTATGATGTTATACGAATGTAAACATAATGACTTTGATCGTAATGCTATAATTCAGATGAATGTTCATCACATCATTTCACAAATGCTGTGACCTCGTTATTAACAACATCCAATGTCCATGATCAGGAAACCTTGATCATATTGTTAATCAACGAGCTAGTCTAGAAGAGAGGCATATCTAGGAACCCTTTCTTTTTATTAAACACAGATGTATTGATGTTTCCTATAAATACAATTATAGCATGCAAAATAAACATCTATGATATACAAGGAATACATAATAACAACTTTATTATTGCCTCTCAGGGCATATTTCCTTCAGTCTCCCACTTGCACTAGAGACAATAATCTAGTTTACATAGTGATATATCTAACACCCATGGAGTTCTGGTGTTGATCATGTTTTTCCCTAGGGAGAACTTTAGTCAACGGATCTGCTACATTTAGGTCCGTGTGTACTTTACAAATCTTTATATCTCCATCCTTGACATGATCGCGGATGGAGTGAAACCGGCGCTTAATATGCTTGGAATTCTTGTGAGACCTTCGTTCCTTGGCGTTGGATATGGCTCCATTGTTGTCACAATAGATCACCATTGGTTCCAATGCACTAGGAACCAGACCTAGTTCCATTATGAACTCCTTCATCCAAACCGCTTGCTGTGCCGCTTCTGAAGCAGCAACATATTCCGCCTCTGTTGTTGATCCAGCCACCACAGGTTGTTTGGAACTCCTCCAACTAACTGCTGCTCCGTTCAAGAGAAATACGTATCCAGATTGAGACTTAGAGTCATCCGGATCGGTGTCAAAGCTAGCATCGACATAACACTTAGCGACTAGCTCTTCTTCACCTCCGTATACAAGAAACATATCCTTAGTTCTTCTCAAGTACTTAAGGATATTCTTGACCATATCCAGTGTTCCGAACCTAGATCTGATTGGTACCTACTAGTCAAACTAATAGCATGTGCCACATCCGGTCTTGTACATAGCATGGCGTACATTATAGAGCCTATGGCTGAGGCATAGGGGATCTTATCCATTATCTATCTTTCTTCCGCCGTAGCCGGACTTTGAGTCTTACTCAATGTCTTGCCTTGCAACATAGGTAAGAACCCCTTCTTACTTCTGTCCATATTAAACTTCTTTAATATCTTATCAAGGTATGTACTCTGCGATAACCCAATTAGGCGCCTTGATCTATCTCTATAGATTTTAATTCCTAATATATATGAAGCTTCACCAAGGTCTTTCATCGAAAATTTGCTATTTAGATAACTTTTAAGACTATTTAAAAGATCTATATCATTACCAATCAATAATATGTCATCCACATATAATATTAGAAATGCCACATTGCTCCTACTCACTTTCTTGTAAATACAAGCCTCTCCATAAGTTTGGACAAATCCAAATTCTTTGATCACCTCATCAAAGCGGAGATTCCAACTTCGGGATGCTTGCTTTAGACCATAGATGGATCGCTGAAGTTTGCATACCTTATCAGCATCCTTAGGATCAACAAAACCCTTAGGTTGTATCATATACAACTCTTCTTCAATATTACAATTGAGGAACGCAGTTTTGACATCCATCTGCCATATTTCATAATCGAAATATGTAGCAATTGCTAACATAATCCTAACCAACTTAAGCATCGCTACGGGAGAGAATGTCTCATCGTAGTCAACTCCTTGAATTTGTCGAAACCCCTTTGCGACAAGTCGAGCTTTATAGATGGTCACATTACCATCAACATCAGATTTTCTTTTAAAATCCATTTATTCTCAACGGCCTTTCGATCGTGAGGTAAGTCCACCAAGGTCCAAACCTGGTTTTCGTACATGGGTTCCATCTCAGATTTCATGGCTTCTAGCCATTTGTTGGAATCCAGGATCATCATCGCTTCTTCATACGTCGCAGGGTCATCTATTTCATCAATCATGAAATTCATAACAGGATTGCCATACAGTTTAGGAGCTGCACGTGTCCTGCTTGACCTACGAGGTTCGGTAGTGTCCTCTTTCGGAGTTTCATGATCAATATCATTAGCTCTCTCTTCATTAGGTGAAGTCAACTCTGAAACAACTTCTGGTGCTGCACTACTCGCCATTTCATGAAGGGGTTCAATAACCTCTTCGAGTTCTACCTTCCGACTACTCACACCTTTTGCGTAGAAACTCCTTCTCAAGAAAGGATCCATTATTGGCAACAAAAACCTTGCCCTCGGATCTGTGATAGAGGGTATACCCAATCGTTTCCTTAGGGTATCCTATGAAGACACATTTTTCTGCTTTGGGTTCGAGTTTATCCGGCTGAAGTTTCTTCACATAAACATCGCATCCCCAAACTTTAAGAAATGACAGCTTAGGTTTGTCTCCAAACCATAATTCATACAGTGTCGTTTCAACGGATTTCGATGGAGCCCGATTTAAAGTGAATGCAGCGGTTTTCTAGTGCATAACCCCAAAATGACAGTCGCAAGTGAGTCAGAGACATCATAGATCGAACCATATCCAATAAAGTACGATTACGACGTTCTGACACACCATTACGTTGTGGTGTTTCGGCAGGCGTGAGTTGTGAAACTATTCCACAATTTTTCATATGTGTGCTAAACTCTTAACTAAGATACTCTCGTCCACGGTCGGACCATAGAAATTGGATCTTTCCGTTACGATGATTTTCCACTTCATTCTGAAATTCCTTGAACTTTTCAAAAGTTTTAGACTTATGTTTCATCAAATAGATATACCTGTATCTACTCAAATCATCCGTGAAAGTAACAAAATAATGATATCCACCTCGCGTCGACACACTCCACACACATCAGTATGTATGATTTCCAATAAATCTATCGCCCCTTCCATTGAACCGGAAAACAATGTTCTAGTCATCTTGCCCATAACGCATGGCTCACATGTGTCAAATGATTCAAAATCAAGTGATTCCAAAAGTCCATTAGAATGGAGTTTCTTCATGCGTTTAACGCCAATATGACCTAGACGGCAGTGCCACATATATGCAGATATATCATTATCAAGTTTGACCCTTTTAGCATCAACACAATGAATATGCGTAATACTACTATCGAGATCCAACAAAAATAAACCATTTAACACAGGTGCATGACCATAAAAGATATTATCCGTATAAATCGAATAACCATTGTTTTCAGATTTAAAGGAATAACCACTTCGCATCAAACAGGATCCGGATACAATGTTCATGATCAGTGCAGGCACAAAATAACAATTATTTAGATTTATCACTAATCTCGATGGCATATGGAGAGGCAGTGTTCCGACGGCGATCACATCAACTCTTGATCCATTGCTGACCCACATCGTGACCTCATCCCTTGCTAATTGTCGCTTGTTCCACAGCCCCTGAATCGAGTTACATATATTAGCAACCGATCCCGTATCAAATACCCAGGTGCTACTGCGAGTACTAGTCAAGTACACATCAATAACATGTATATCACATATACCTATGTTTGCCTTGCCAGCCTTCTTGTTCGCCAAATACTTGGGGGTTGATGCTTCAATGGCGATCCCTTGCAATAGTAGCACTGATCGTCGACTTAGGGCCAGCTCAGGGTTTCTTTTCAGGCGCGGCAACAGATTTGCCGCCCTTCTTTCCCTTCTTCTTGCCTTTCTTGTCCTTCTTGAAACCGGTGGTCTTATTGATCATCAACACTTGATGTTCTTTCTAATCTCCACTTCTGCAGTCTTAAGCATTGACAGAAGCTCGAGAAGAGACTTCTTCATGCCCTGCATGTTATAGTTCACCACGAAGCACTTGTAGCTAGGTGGCAGAGATTGGAGAACACGATGTATTCCTAAGTCAATGGGAATCGTTATTCCCAAGGACACAAGCTTATTGGTGTACCTAGACATTTTGAGTATGTGCTCACTAACGGAGCTGTTCTCCTCCATCATGCAGCTAAAGAACTTTTCAGAAGCATTATAACTCTCTACGGTAGCATGGGTATTGAAAATCATTTTCAATTCTCCCATGGTATCAAAGGCATTGCCATTTTCGAAACGCTTTTGAAGTTCTGGCTCTAGCCCATACATTATGCCGCAATGAACTAAGTTGTGGTCCTCCTGACGAGTTATATAGACATTCTTTTCCTCGTCAGGGGCATCAGGAGCTGGTGGGGGGCCTAGCGGCGCCTCTAGCACATATTGCTTTTGTGAAACAGTGAGGAGAATCCTCAAATTCATAGCCCAGTTGGTGAAGTTGCTACCATTCGCAACAAGTTTCTCTTTCTCCATGAAAAATTGAAATTAAAAGCAGATGGTGCCATCTACAACAGAATTTGTAAAGTTTATATAGACTAAGTTTATGATAGATTGAGTTTAACTAATCCAAATTACTAATGAACTCCCACTAAAAAATGACATCCCTCGTGTCTTTTTGGTGATTACGTGAACCAAATCCACTACACTAAGTCCGATCATCACGTGAGTCGGTGTAGCTTCAAAGGCGAGCATCTATATGGGCATCATATCAACTATATGACTCATGCTTAACCTTTTGGTCTGTGTTCCGAGGCCATGTCTGTACATGCTAGGCTTGTCAAGTAAGAACCTTAGTATTCGTGTGTGTAAAACTGTCTTACACCCGTTGTATGAAAGCGCGGAGTCAAGTACACCCGATCATCACGTGATGTCTCGAAACACGATCCATAGAACGGTGCATACTCAAGGAAGAACACATTTTATCTTGATATCTAAATGAGGGATCATGTTACAATGCTACCAAAAGCGCCAAACTAGCAGCATAAGATGCAAACAACTAATGTGTAAAGTGAGATGATATGGTCCATGCATTTGATCTCTATCATTTGCATCGTGGGATGATATCTATCATTCCTTTGTGTGTAAGGCCAAGGTCTATGGAACTTACATGTCAAGTGTGTTGTAAGAGTATCTATCATACATCTACTTACAACAATACCATATCAAGACACTAGCCCAACAACGATCTAAACTAGACGCCTCTAATTTATCAATTGCAAGTTTTACGTGGCTTAGGGCTTTCGGAGATAGAACCGGTCTTACCCACGAACATGAACCACAACAAGGATAACCAAATTATTAGCAACTCGTTGTAAATCAGATATTGACTATAGTAGGAGAGACAGACACCCGCTAGCCACTTATGCAAAACTAGTTGCATGTCAGTCGTGGAACCGGTCTCATGTACGATGACATGTAAGGTTGGTCCGGGCCACTTCATCCCACTATGCCACTAATATACAAAATACATAGAAGATGCAATAACATGATCATCATCGCCCACATATAAACATATGTCTACTACCCGTGCAAAGCACCTACGCATAGATCAGGCTCTGATACCACTGTTGGGTTCGCAGCAAAGAAAACAAAAAAAATTCCTACGATGAGAACTATATGCCAAGATCTATCTACTAGATACAGAGCAACAGGTGGATATACATCCATGGAGAACTTACCCTCGAAGACAACAGAGTTTTGTTAACAAGTTGGAACTCGTGGATGATGTAGTCGTATGCTTGCTGATCTCAAGATCGTGTGGAAGTCCTAGCGCCGCAAATCAGCAGCGCATCCGTCCTCGCACACACGTTCAAGCCACTGGACAACCTCCACCTCCTCGCTCCAGCGAATCAGCGGAAGCAGCAACTCCTTCCAGACGCAAGGCCACCAGGAACATGTATCTCGCTAATCCGAGACCATGGGGAATATCTAGAGGGGGAGAGAGATCCTTCACGAGGAGGTGTACTTTGTGAGGGAGGAGAGGGGGGCCTTTCATAGGAGAGGGGGGGCTCCTCCCCTCCCATGGCCGGCGGCCAAGGGGGGTGCCCCCACCTCTTCCTCATTCATGTGGTGGAAGATCCACTCACATCAATTCAAGCTCCACCCAAAATTCCACTCACATGGATTAAATTTCCACCAAATTTAATGCAACTCTCAATTAATAAAACTCTTTTATTTATTTTATTCGGAATTTTGTTATTTACTTTAATTAACAAACATTCACATAAAACCCCTTGCAATATTTCAATATCACATGCATAACCACTTTCTGCAATTTCACTCGAAACAATTCCGATTTGTATCAAAACAATTCCTGCGCTTTGCAATTCTTTCGTCTGAAACATATGTGCTCCAAAATGGTGTCCGACAACCCTTAAGTGTGTCACCCTACGGTTCACGAATAATGCAGACATGATGGAGACTCCTCTTAGATCAATAATCAGAAGCGAGACTTGGAGATCCATACTGACTCCTGTACATTCAACGATGACTTCTGTGATCGTGAGAACCTTTAACGCTAGTAACTTAATCCCTTTGTCTCATGATATAATACATGTCCGAGATTCGATCATTGGTATCCAAATACCTAGTTTGATCTCGTTCACGACATGCAGTCTTTTCTCGTTCCTGTGATATAACATTCTAGTGATCACATCACTTCCTTGCAAGCTATCTTAATGTGATATCACCGAGAGGGCCCAGAGTATATCTATCCATCATCAGGATTGACAAATTCCACTCTTGATCCATGAGCCTCAACATAACACCTTCGTAGCAATGAACCCACCTTTATAGTCACCCTATTACGGTGTGACGTTTGATGTTATCAAGATACTCTTCTGGTGTTAGCAATTAACATGATCTCATGGTCTAAGGAGTAAGATTACTTCCTATGATGTTATAGCAATGTAAACATAATCACTTTGATCGTAATGCTATACTTCGGATGAATGTTCATCACATCATTTCAAAAATGTTGTGACGTCGTTATTAACAACATCCAATGTCCATGATCAGGAAACCTTGATCATATTGTTAATCAACAAGCTAGTCTGGAAGAGAGGCATAACTAGGAACCCTTTTTGTTTATTAAACACACATGTATTAACGTTTCCTATCAATACAATTATAGCATGCAAAATAAACATCTATCATATACAAGGAATACATAATAACAACTTTTTTATTGCCTCTATGGGCATATTTCCTTCAAAAACACATAGGAAAGAAACTTCCACATTGCATGTTGCACTAGTGTGGCAGAAGTTGCATCACAGAATCCACTGGAGTGTGTGTTTTCATGTGGATCAATGTGGTTTAGGAAAATAACACATACAAAGGAACTAGGTGATTAGTGTGGTTTAGGAAAAGAACGCATGCAATGACACTAGTGGATCAGTGTGTGAAACCATGGTAATAGAGACCAAAAATAGATAAGAAAGCAGCTTCCACAGTGCATGTTGCACCAGTGTGGCAGAAGTTGCATTACAGAATCCACTAGAGTGTATGTTGTCATGTGGATCCATGTGGTTTAGGGAAAGAACACATGCAATGAAACTAGTGGATCAATGTGGTTTATGAAAAGAACACATGCAATGACACTAGGTGATTAGTGTGGTTTAGGAAAATAACACATGCGATGACACTAGTGGAGAAGTGTGTCAAACCATGGTCATAGAGACCAAAAACACATAGGAAAGCAACTTCAACATTTCATGTTGCACTACTGTGGTAGAAGTTGCATCACAAAATACACTTGAGTGTGTGTTGTCATGTGGATCAGGGTGGTTTTAGGAAAGAACAAATGCAATGGCACTAATGGATCAATGTGGTTTATGAAAAGAATACATGCAATGACACTAGTGGATTAGTGTGTCAAACCATGGTGATAGAGACCAAAAACACATATGAAAGCACCTTCCACATTGCATGTTGCACTAGTGTGGCAGAAGTTGCATTACATAATCCACTGGAGTGTGTGTTGTACTAATGTGGATCAGACTAGTCAAGGAAAAGAACAAATTCAGTGGCACTTGGGTGTTCAGTTTGGTTTAGGAAAAGAACACACACAATGACACTAGTGGATCATTGTGTGAAACCATGGTCAAAGAGAGGAAAAACACATAGGAAAGCAGCTTCCACATTGCATGTTGCACCAGTTAGCAGAAATTGCATCACAGAATCCACTAGAGTGTGTGTTGTCTTGTGGAGCCATGTTGTTTGGGAAAGAACACATGCAATGTCACTAGGTGACCAGTGTGGTTTAGGAAAAAACACATGCAATGACACTAGTGCATCAGTGTGTTAAACCATGGTCAGAGAGATCAAAAATAGATAGGAAAGCAATTACCACATTGTATGTTACACCGGTGTGGTAGAAGTTGAATCATAGAAACCACTGGAGTGTGTGTTGTCATGCGGATCAGTGTGGTTTAGGGAAAGAACACATGCAATGGCACTAGGTGATCAATGTGGTTTATTAAAAGAACACATGAAATGACACTAGTTGATGAATGTGTCAAACCATGGTCACAGAGACCAAAAACACATAGGAAAGCATCTTCCACATTGTATGTTGCACCAGTGTGGCAGAAGTTGCATCACAGAATCCACTGGAGTGTGTTTTATCATGTAGATCCATGTGGTTTGGGAAAAGAACACATGCAATGACTCTAGGTGATCAGAATGGTTTAGGAAAAGAACACATGCAATGACACTTGTGATCAGTGTTTCAAACCTTGGTCACAAAGACGAAAAATAGATAGGAAAGCAGCTTCCACATTGCATGTTGCACCAGTGTGGTAGAAGTTGCATCACAGAATCCACTTGAGTGTGTGTTGTCATGTGGATCCATGTGGTCTAGGAAAAGAACACATGCAATGGCACTATGTGATCAATGTGTCAAACCTTGGTCACATAGACCAAAAGCACATATGAAAGCATCTTCCGCATTGCATGTTGCACCAGTGTGTCAGAAGTTGCATCACATAATCCACTAGAGTGTGTGTTATCATGTGGATCAATGTGGTTTTACAAAAAGAACGCATGTAATGGCTCTAGTCGATCAATGTGGTTTAGGAAAAGAACACATGCAATGTGGATCAGTGTGTCAAACCATGGCTATAGAGAGCAAAAACACATAGGAAAGAAGCTTCCACATTGCATGTTGCATAAGTGTGGTAGAAGTTGCATCACAAAATCCGCTGGATTGTGTGTTATCATGTGGATCCATGTGGTTTAGGAAAATAACAGATGCAATGGCTCTAGGTGATCAAAGTGGTCTAGGAAAAGAACACATGAAATGACACTAGTGGATCAGTGTGTTAAACCTTGGTCATAGACACCAAAAACACATAGGAAAGCAGCTTCCACATTGCATGTTGCACAAGTGTGGCAGAAGTTACATAACAGAATTCACTTGAGTGTGTGTTGTCATGTGGATCCATGTGGTCTAGGAAAATAACACATGCAATGGCACTAGTGGATCGGTGTGTCAAACCATAGTCATATAGACCAAAAAGACATAGGAAAGCAGCTTCCATATTGCATGTTGCATACGTGTGGCAGAAGTTGGATCACCGAATACACTGGAGTGTGTGTTGTTATGTGGATCCATGTGGTTTTGGGAAAGAAAACATGTAATGACACTAGTTGATCAGTGTGGTTTAGGAAAAGAACTCATGCAATGACACTAGTGGATCAGTGTGTCAAACCATGGTCACAGAAAACAAAAACACATAGGAAAGAAGATTCCACATTGCATGTTGCACCTATGTGGTAAAAGTTGCATCACAGAACCCATTGGAGTGTGTGTTATCATGTGGATCAGAGTGGTCTAGCAAAAGAACAAATGAAATGACACTACTAGATCAGTGTGTCAAACCATGGTAATAGAGACCAAAAACACATAGGAAAGCAGCTTCCACATTGTTGTCTGACCCGATTGTTGCAGACCATTTGATTGGGGCAGGTGGGCGATTAAGATGGTTCTTCGTAACAGCGATCTGCGAGTAGGCTATTCTGCGATATGATTGGTCGTGCTTACTTTTCACTTATATTATTATTATTTCCACTCCCCTATAACCTACTAATAATATCATAGACCTCGTGAGTGAGCACGTCTCCTCCACAACCCCCTCCTCCACCACACATTACCATGCGTAGACGATGCCACCGGCTTTCGTGCGTCGTGCCCGGACAACAGCCGATGTTTTATTGGGTCGCTACCTTCATGGTAAGAAATCATTTTACAAGCGTTTGAATTTATCTTACATATTCCTGCTATTCATAGATCTAACTATGGATCTTTTATCCGATTTCTTGATGAACTTAAGATGTGGGAGCTACCGAAGGAGGAGTGCGAGCTGCTGTAGCCCAAGAATCTGGAGATCATCGCGTGCAACATCTGTTGGGTTTGCAGCATAGAAAACAAAAAAAATCCTACGATGGGAACTATTATACGCCAAGATCTATCTATTAGATACAAGCAACAGGTGGATATAAATCCATAGAGAACATACGCTCGAAGACAACAAACCTTTGTTAACGAGATGGAACTCGTGGATTATGTAGTCGTACAGTTGCCGATCTCAAGATCGTGATGAAGTCCAGTAGGTCCAGCTCCAGCACGTTCATCAGATCCAGCTCCAGCAAGCCCATCACCACCAAGTCCAGCACCGCAAAGTAGCGGTGCATCCGTGATCGCACACACGTCCGGTACCCGACAACCTAAGTCCCTTGCTCCAGCAAAGCAGCGGAAGCAGCAAGTCCTTTCCAGATAAAGCCACCGAGAACATGTATCTTGCTAATTCAATACCATGTGGAATAACTAGAGGGGGAGAGAGACCCTTCATGAGGATGTGTGAGAGTGGAGGAGGAGGAGGTGCTCCTTATATAGGGGAGGGGGCAGCCCAAGGGGGCATGGTGCCAGCCATGGTGGGTGACCCCACCTCTCCCTCATTCATGTGGGTGGAGCTCCCACTCACATAAACACACACCTCCACTCATGTTCACTCACATGCATTAAATTTCCACCAATTTTAATGCAAGCTCTCATTAAATAAAACTATTTTATTTATTTTATTCAGAAATTTGTTAATTACTTTAATTAACAAACATACACATAAAACCCCCTACAACATTTTAATATCACATGTAGAACCAGCTTCTGCAATTTCACCCGAAACAATTCCGGTTTCCATCGAAATGATTCCAGTGCTTTCTTAAATCTTTATCTGAAACATATTTTCTCCAAATGGTGTCGGTATCACTTAAGTGTGTCACCCTATGGTTCACGAATAATGCAGACATGATCGATACCCCTCTCTGATCAATAATCAGTAGCAGGACCTGGAGATCCGTACTGACTCCCACACATTCAACGATGACTCTTGTGATCGTGTGAACCTTTAACATCGTAACTAAATACCTTTGTCTCGCGATATATTACATGTCTGAGATTCGATCATCCGTATCTCAATACCTAGTTTTATCTCGTTGCCGAGATGCACTCTTTTCTCGTTCCCATGATATCACATTATAGTGATCAAATCACTTGCTCACAAGCTATTTCAATGTGATATCACCGAGAGGGCCCCGAGTATATCTATCCATCATCGGGATGGAAAAATCCCACTCTTGATCCATGAGCCTCTACATAACACCTTCGTAGCACTGAACCCACCTTTATAGTCACCCTGTTACGGTGTGACGTTTGATGTTATCAAGATACTCTTCCGGTGTTAGTGATTAACATGATCTCATGGTCTAAGGACTAGGATTACTTCGTATGATGTTATAGCAATATAAACATAATGAATTTGATTGTAATACTATACTTCGGATGAATGTTCATCACATTATTCCACCAATGTTGTGACCTCGTTATTAACAACATCCAATGTCCATGATCAGGAAACCTTGATCATCTTGTTAATCAATGAGCTAGTTTATATGAGAGGCATTACTAGGAACTTTGTATTTTGTTTATTAAACACACATGTATTAACATTTCCAGTTAATAAAATTATAGCATGCAAAATAAACATTTATCATAAACATGGAATAAGATAATAAGCACTTTATTATTGCCTCTCCGGCATATTCCCTTCAGTCTCCCACTTGCACTAGAGTCAGTAATCTAGTTTGTAAACTTGTATATACAACACCTAGGTTTTGAATATACATCTTTGCTAGTGGTTAACATAATCTCCGGATCTGGTACTTTCAGGTTCGAGCGATTGTATTCGTGAAACACACGGGGGTCACATGGCCATCCAGGTCCCTCTGTTGATCATTGATATGAGAGTGGTCTCTATCATGTCCGGAGTGTTTCCAAACCGAAGGATGTCACGCTTAAGGGTAGGGACACTTAGGGTAGATGAGGCATCGTATGAGAAATAGAGAGAGAGAGACAAGAATAGTTTCGGTAACACCCGATGGAGATCGGAAAGGGGTCCAGAAGTTGTTCCGGAATGAAGGAATAATATGATATGTATATTTGAATGTTAATTGGATAATTAATATTAAATATATATATTATTTTATTTTTAAAGGCACTATATTGCTAATGGGCCTCACCCGAAGGGAGGCCCAAGTGGGCAAGGCGCATAGGGAGTGGGGGCCGACCGGCCTAGGGCTAGTGGGCTGCCCCAGTGGGGCCCACCTAGGGCCGGCGGCTGCCCCAAGGTGGCCGGTGGGTGTGGGGATTAGTCCCAAACCGCCTGTCCCCTGGGTGGTGAGCCCCCCTCCCACTATATAAAGGGGTTCCCCCCTCCCCTTGGAACACACCCATTCCTCTCATTCTTTCTCTCTCATCTGCTGAGGACTTCCCCCTAATATTGGGGAGGACCTCGTGGTTGAGTTCTCCACCTTCACACTACCGTCGTGTGATCAGCAATCCGGCATCTACTTCTTCTGCTGCTCGGCTGGATCTGAGCCCGGTTGACGTCCCCTACATCGGACGTTTGACGAAATTCGGAGGCACCACACTTGGGGTGCTGCTGGTCTTCATCAATATACGCCTTCCTGCGTAAGGCGTGCCTCTCTCTGCAAAGGTATGAATACTGTATTCCTTCTCCGTTACTTATGTCTACATAGTATAGATCCTGGTTCATTACCTCACAGTCAAAGGATCAGGTTGCGAGGTTCTCTGTGTTTTATCATCAATGGTGAACTTTGTAACTAGATCTCATTATGATAAAATGGTCGGATGTTTGTCTATCATGTTATTCAACTAATAACATGACCTCATTGTCAGTTGGCATAAATGCCCATGATCTCGAAACACAGACCATCCTCATGACCAATGAACTAGTTCACTAGAGGTAACTAGAGACACGATTTGTTTACATACCACACGTGTATTAACGTTTCGTATTAACACAGTTATAGCATAGTATGAAACATATTATGAACATACAGGAGATATATCAAATAATACACTTTATTATTTGGCTCTAGGGCATAACTCCTTCAGTCTCCCACTTGCACTAGAGTATACAAAACTAGTTTACAATTGGCAGGAACCTAATACCAATGGAATTTCGGTGTTGTTCGTGCTTTTCATGTTGGAGAGCTTTAGTCAAAGGATCTGCTACATTCAGTTCCCTATCTACTTTGCAAATCTTGACTTCACCTTCGTCAACAATCTGCCGGATGACGTGAAATCTAAGCTTGATGTGTTTGGCTGTGGAATGAGTTCTTGGTTCCCTCGCATTTGCAATAGCTCCCGTGTTATCACAATAGATCATCACGGGGTCTTGTGCATTGGGAAAAACTCCTAATTCAATGACGAAATTCCTTAGCCAAATAGCTTCATTTGCTGCATCAGCTGCAACAATGTATTCAGACTCCACTGAAGACTGTGCCACCACCGGCTGCTTCTTGCTTTTCCAGCTTACCGCCCCACCATTCACTAAGAAAACAAATCCTGTTTGAGACTTTGAGTCATCATGATCTGAATTCCAGCTCACATCTACGTAACCTGTTAAGTTTAGAGCTTCATCATTTCCTCCATATATCAGGAACATATCCTTTGTTCTTCTCAGATACTTTAGGATATTTTTCCAGCTATCTAGTGATTCGGTCCTGGATTACTCTGATATCGGCTCGTCAAACTAAGAGCCAATGCTACATCAGGTCAGGTACTAAGCATTGCATACATGATAGATCCTATTGCAGAAGCATAGGGGACGTCAGACATCTTCTCTCTATCATCGTCCGTTACAGTACATTGAGTCATACTCAAGTTGCAATTCTTCATCATAGGTGTAAAACCCCTCCTAGTGTTTTCCATTTTGAACCTCTTCAAAATCTTATCTATGTAAGTACTCTGACTTAACGATATTAGGCGCCTTGATCTATCTCTATATATCTTGATTCCTAATATGTATGCAGCTTCACCTAGATCCTTCATGGAAAATTGGTTGCTCAAATACGCTTTCACGCTATTCATATTATCCACATCGTTTCCCATGAGTAATATGTCATCCACATATACTACTAAGAAAACAACCGAGCTCCCACTCGCTTTCTTGTAAACACAGAACTCTTGTTGGTTTTGGACAAATCCAAAACTCTTGATCACTTGATCAAAACGTTGGTTCTAGCTCCGAGATGCTTGCTTCAACCCATAAATGGACCGTTGGAGCTTACATACCTTTCCAGCATCCTTAGGATTAACAAAACCTTCCATTTGCATCATATAAAACTCTTCATCAATGTAACCATTGAGGAACGCGGTCTTGACATCCATCTGCCAAATTTCATAGTCGAACTGTGCAGCAATTGCTATTAAAATCCTGACAGGCTTAAGCATCACTATAGGAGAGTAAGTCTCGTCGTAGTCAACTCCTTGGATTTGTCGAAAACCGTTTACGACAAGTCGAGCTTTGTGAATGGTCACATTACCATTCACATCTGTCTTTTTCTTAAAGATCCATTTATTTTCCACGGCCTTGCGGCCTTCTGGAAGATCCACCAAGGTCCAAACTTGGTTTTCATGCATGGATACTATTTCGGATTTCATGGCTTCCAGCCATTTCTCGGAGTCAGCACTATCCATAGCTTCTTTGTAGTTTGCAGGTTCTTCCTGTCCATCTAGGTCGACAGACATCACAAGGCTGCTGTACCAACCAGGAGTGGCACGAACCCTTGTAGACCTGTGAACCTCAGGAGTCTCGATGTCATTGTTTTGATCATTATCAATTGGCTCTTCCTCCATGTTGGAGAGAAGTTTCGGAACAGCTTCCGTTGCGCTACTCAGAATACGGAGAGAAGGATCAACAATTTCATCTAACTCAATTTTCCTTCCACTCACCCCTTTTGCAAGAAACTCTTTCTCGAGAAAGGTGTCGGTTTTTGCGACAAGCGTTTTTCCTTCGGCTTGATTGTAGAAGGTATATCCAATAGTTTCCCTTGGATATCCTACAAATATACATTTTTCCGATTTGGGTTTGAGTTTGTTAGGCTGCAGTTTCTTAACATACGCCTCACATTCCCAAATTTTCAGAAAAGACAACTTTGGCTTCTGCCCATACCATATTTCATATGGGGTTGTCTCCACGGATTTGGATGATGCTCGGTTTAAAATAAAAGCGGTGGTTTCTACACGTATCCCCAAAAAGACACAGACAAATCAGTTAAAGACATCATGGACCGTACACTACCCAATAGGGTTTGGTTACGGTGTTCCGACACACCATTAAGCTATGGTGTTCCAGCTGGCGTAAGCTGTGGGATGATCCCATAGTCCTTCAAGTGCATGTTAAACTCATAACTCAAATACTCGCCTCCCCGATCCGATCGAAGGTGCTTGATTTTCTTGCTAAGTTGATTCTCTACCTCTTGCTGAAATTCCTTGAACTTTTCAAAGGTTTCAGACTTGTGCTTCATCAAGTAGATATATCCATATCTGCTCAAGTCGTCAGTAAAGGTAACAAAGTAACGATAACCATTGTGTGTTGAGACACTCATTGGTCCACATACATCCACATGTATGATCCCAAGTAGGTCTACAGCTCTCTCCACTATTCCGGAGAATCGTGTCCTGGTCATCTTGCCCATGAGGCATGGCTCACATGTATCAAGGGATTCGAAATCCAATGATCCAAGAAGCCCTTATGAATGAAGCTTCTTCATGCGCTTTATGCCTATATGACCAAGACGACAATGCCATATGTACATGGAATTATTGTCACTGTGCTTACAACGTTTAGCATCAACACTATGGATGTGTGTATCACAATCAAGATCAAGTAGGAATAAACCATCACATATAGAAGCATGAACATAGAAAATATCATTCATATAAATTGAACAACCATTTGTTCCTGATTTAAACGAATAATGGTCTTGCAACAAGCAAGACCCACTCACAATATTCATACTCAGTGCGGGTACATAATAGCATTTATTCAAAACCAATAATAATCCTAACAGTAGTCGGAGATGCAGGGTGCCGGCGGCCATCACTTCGACTCTCGAACCATTGCCGACGCGCATCGTCACCTCATCCTTCCTCAGGCGCCTCCTACTCTGCAGATCCTGCTGAGAGTTACAGATGTGAGCAACAGATCTGGTATCAAATACCCAGGTGTTACTCCTGGCGCTTGTAAGGAATACATCAATAACATGTAAATCATATATACCTTTGTCCGGGATGGCTATCTTGCCAGCTCGCTTGTCTTCAAGGTACTTAGGGCAGTTGCATTTCTAGTTCCCATCCCCTTTGCAGTAGAAGCACGAAGTGCCGGGCTTAGGGCTAGGCTTCGCAGTCTTTGAGGTGCTAGGAGTAAACCTACCATCCCTCTTAGACTTCTTGCTCTTGACTTTTCCCTTTTGCCCTGGTTTCTTAAAGTTGGTAGTCTTATGACCATCAACACCGTGTGCTCCTTCTTGATTTCAACCTCAGCAGTTTTGAGGATGGCGAACACCTTAGCAAGGGTCTTAGCCATCCCGTGCATGTTGTAGTTCATCACAAAACTCTTATAGCTAGGGGGCAGCGAGTGCAGCACCCTATCTATAGCGAGATCCTCCGGGATTTTGCAATCCAGTGCGTTTAGGCGCTTAATGTAGCCAGACACTTTGACCACGTGCTCACTAATACTGCTGTGCTCTTCCATTTTAGCAGAGAAGAAGAGCTCGGAAGCATCATACGCCTCTGCACGAGCCTGCAGAGCAAAGACGGATTTGAGATCCTCAATGATCTCAAAAGCATTCATCTTCTCAAAATGCTTTTGAAGCTCCGGCTCCATGGCATAGAGCATTCCACTCTAGATGAGGGAGAAATCATCCTCCTTGGACTGCCAGACATTCTTTTCGTCGTGAGAGGCAGAATATGTAGGCTTAGCTGGAAGCTCAGCCTCGATGACATAAGTCAACTTGTAGGGGACTAGGAGGATCCTAAGATTGCAGAACCATGCGGTGAAGTTGTTTCCATCAGTTTTCAGCTTGTCCTTCTCGAGGAAAGTGCTTAGGTTGAAGGTGGGTGGGCGAGACATCTACAAAGGATTTTCAAAGTGTTTAGACTATGTTCATAATAATGAGTTCAAATTTTAATAAAGGAACTCCCACTTAAACGAACATCCCTCTACTCGTTTAGTGATCACATGATCCCTATCCCCTGCACCTCCCCCGATCATCATGGCCATCAGTGCAGCATCAAAGGTGGACATTCCCTAATGTCGATCACATCAACTATGTGATTCATTCTCGACTTTTCAGTCTCTTGTATTCTGAGGCCATGTATGTACATGCTAGGCTCGCCAGTTCTAACTCGTGTGTATTTGCAGTGCAACATGGCTTGCACCCACTGTATGCGAACGTAGATATGTCTGACCCCCGATCATCACGGCCGGCCTCATACCGGAGAACTTTCTTGGTGGTGCACACACAAGGGGAATACGATAACTGGAATACTACGAGGGATTATCTTATCATGCTACCGTCTAGTAATAATACTAGCATAATAAGTAATGCTTCATAAGTAAAGTGTTATAACATGGTTGTAGCTTTATGATCATTATCAACAGCCTTAAAGTTTCACAAACTTGTCAATGCCATGTTATAATACTTGCCCCTATGCAATAAGGAAGATAGACGCCTCTATATTAACTATTGCATGTTTTACGCGGCTTTAGGGCTTTCGCAGTAGAACCCCTTCCCACCTACGAACGTCGAGCCACAACATGCATTCAATAATTGCCATTCTTCTTCCCTTTTCAGGGCCCTCCAGTGTCAATACCATATCAACTACTGTAGAGAGACAGACACCCCCCTAAGCCACTTTGATTTGTGGACCAGTCTCGTGAATCACCACATGAGGTCGGTTGGGGGCCGCTTCATCAAACAGTGCCGCGATATGAACAATAACACTAAAAGAGGGTAGCAACTAGAGAATCAATGCCCACATATTGCTATGTGTTCTATCCGTACGACATGTCTACCCATAGACCCGCTCTGATACCACTGAAGGGTTCCGTAGCAGAAAACAAAAAAATTCTATCTACTAGAACACTAATACTAGGATCTATACTATGTAGACATAAGTAACGGAGAAGGAATACAGTATTCGTACCTTTGCAGAGAGAGGCACGCCTTACGCAGGAAGGCGTATATTGATGAAGACGAGCAGCACCCCAAGTGTGGTGCCTCCGAAGTTCGTCACACATCCGATGTAGGGGATGTCAACCGGGCTCCGA
Source organism: Avena insularis (assembly GCA_023614405.1). Classification (NCBI taxonomy): domain Eukaryota; kingdom Viridiplantae; phylum Streptophyta; class Magnoliopsida; order Poales; family Poaceae; genus Avena; species Avena insularis. The sequence continues at coordinate 281,022,405 of CM042696.1, read as the reverse complement.
TCCAGCCGAGCAGTGGAAGAAGTAGATGCCGGATTGCTGATCACACGACGATAGTGTGAAGGTGGACAACTCAACCACGAGGTCGTCCCCAATATTATGGGGAAGTCCTCAGCAGATGAGAGAGAAAGAATGAGAGGAATGGGTGTGTTCCAAGGGGAGGGGGGAACCCCTTTATATAGTGGGAGGGGGGCTGACCACCTAGGGGCCATGCAGTGTGGGACTAATCCCCACACCCGCCGGCCACCTTGGGGCAGCCGCCGACCCTAGGTGGGCCCCACTAGGGTGGCCCACTAGCCCTAGGGAGGCCGGCCCCCACTCACTATGCGCCTTACCCACTTCGGCCTCCCTTCGGGTGAGGCCCATTAGCAATATAGTGCCTTTAAAAATAAAATAAAATATATATTTAATATTAATTCTCCAATTAACATTCAAATATACATATTATATTATTTCTTCATTCCGGAACAACTTCCGGACCCCTTTCCGATCTCCATCGGGTGTTACCAAAACTATTCTGGTCTCTCTCTCTCTCTATTTCTCAAACGATGCCTCATCTACCCTAAGCGTCCCTACCCTTAAGCGTGACATCCTTCGGTTCGAAAACACTCCGGACATGATAGAGACCACTCTCATATCAATGATCAACAGAGGGACCTGGATGGCCATGTGACCCCCGTGTGTTTCACGAATACAATCGCTCGAACCGTGAGATAGTCGTTCCCCATTCCCTTTGTCATACGATACCTAATTCATCCGAGACTTGATCTTTGGTATCTCTATACCTTAGTTCGGTCTCGTTGGCGATGAACTTGTTTTATCGTTCTCATGTTGTTGCATTCCGTGACTTAGTCACATGCTTGCAAGCTTCATTAATGCAACGTCACCAAGATGGCCACATGTATCTGTCCGTTACATGGACTAGACAAATCCTGGTCTTTATATATACTCCTCTACACATTCCTTCGGAAAACCTGAGTGGCACCTTTTTGATTACCCTATTACGGGATGATTCTTGATAACCATCTAAGCCTCTTCCAGAATGGTGATTTGCATTACCTCACAGTCAAAGGATCAGGTTGCGAGGTCCTTTGTGTTTTATCATTAATGGTGAACTTTGTAATTAGATCTCATTATGATATAACGGTCGGATGTTTGTCTATCATGTTATTCAACTAATAACATGACCTCATTGTTAGTTGGCATAAATGCCCATGATCTCGAAACATAGACCATCCTCATGACCAATGAACTAGTTCACTAGAGGTAACTAGAGACACGGTTTGTTTACATACCACACGTGTATTAACGTTTCGTATTAACATAGTTATAGCACAGTATGAAACGTATTATGAACATACAGGAGATATATCAAATAATACACTTTATTATTTGCCTCTAGGGCATAACTCCTTCAGTTGATATGTCCAATAGTGGCCACATGGATGTTGTTAACATCGAGCGGCGAGAATGCACCTTCTTAGAGTGGAAGCATATCAGGAAACCTTGTGACCACGCCTTGGCCTTCTTGGTGAAGAACAGAACACTAGCACATTTGGATCAATATTTGTTTGACTACTACTCTTTGGAAAAGTTCAGAGCTGCCTATGCTGGATCTATCGAGCCCTGTACAGACCCATCTCAGTGGCCTCAAGTCCAACTGAGTTTTAAGCTTTGCTAGCCAGTAACAAAAAGGGGCAGAGGAAGACCTCAGGTGAATAGGTTTAAGAATTTTCTCGAGAAGAAGGGTTCGTCTTTTTGTGCTAGCAAGAAGGGCAAAAACAGATACAAGACCTGCCATCTTATAGGCCATAGAGCAGCGGTTTGTCCCCTTAATGCTCCCAAACCTAGGTATGAGATGGTACATTCAATCTTTTTTTCTTTATAATATGTAGATATTATGGCAGTAAGCCCTGTACTGTTTTTTAAGGAAGCGCAAGGTAAGAAATAAGGCTGCCGACTCAGTGTTTTTGCTGCAAGAAGAAAAGCAAAACGAGTGGAGTGATAATGTTGGACAAGATTCTAGTGTTGATTGGCCTAACTTCCCTCGGTCCGGAGATGCAGGGTACGTGAAGGTAAGAAAATTGGTACCTAGGAAGAGGAAGAAGGCAGGAAATGAAGAAGCCATAGGATGTGAAGGTAAGAGGAAGAAAGTTGGCACCTAGGCAGAGGAAGAAGGCTAGCAATGTAGAAGCCTAATAATGTGTTGAACTTGAACCTATATATGTAGTTTGGTTAAATTCGGAAGCTATGTGCGTGGAACTTGTCGGGAAAAACTATCTGCCTCCTGTTCTAGGAGTAAAATGTATTGCGACTTGAGGTTTGGACACGGCCGAGGCCACTAGTTGAATCCAAAATTGTGACTATGCCACTACTATCTGAACAAATCGCACCGCTGGGACCACGATAGCTGAGCGCTAAGGGGGTCTCCAAATTCAATGGATGTTAGTGGCACAGACATAAATTATTTATAGGCACTTAATAAATCCCTTTTTTCGCATTACACTTATGATAAGGTTCTGAGCTAAAAAACAAGTTCTAAGTTGACTGCTACACTCCATGAAGCAGCAACTTATTTCAGCTGCTGGACAAAGACATGGCATCATAAACTGCAAAGGCAACATATAATGCCCGAATAATGAGGAAATTGTTTCCACTATCTAGCATAATCTTGAGCCCGTCTATCTCACCACCTCCCTGCTCCTGCTTGTCCTGCATCTGGCGAAGCTCCCGGATCTCTTGCTCGAATGCACGAATCTCCTCTTTCTTGTCCCACATAGCATCATGAAGATCCTGAACAAGCTCTTTGTGAAAACCCATCAGGGGCTTTTCGATCCACACAAACTTGTCACAGCCAGTTCCCCTCCCTTCCTACGAAGTAGATTGAAGGAAACAAAAAAAGAATTACCTTACGCTTCCCAGGTCCGGGTTACTATTGTACCTAGCATAGGAAATTACCGCTCTGATGCTGCAGTTGCTAAATTTTCCTACGGTATTTTCGTCGGTCCATGAAATCCATCTTAGCATGTTCTCACCGAACAAACATAGCATCTCGGGGTAGTAATCGTAGGGTGTCTTCCGGTACCTGATGGGGTACCCTCCTGACAGCATTGATCCGACCCTGATTCCGCCAGAGACGAACTGCATGAGATGCGAGCCATAAGTGAGTGGAGCGAGGGAAGATTCAAGAGGAGCCTTCGGATGTCAAAGTAGGGGCATGGTGAAGCGTGATTTATCTCAATTTATCTCGGGCAGAATCCTACCATCCACATTCGGCTGATAGGTGGATGACCTAGCCTATGGACTTGTCAACCAAACCTCGCGCCTTCGTGGTACAAAGGCCCTCTCATGCGCATTGGCTGAAGTTTTTTGGCACCTTGCCCACGTACATATTGCTGGGAGGTGTTTCTAAAGGAAACCAAACATGCATGGTCCCCACTCTTACTCCCTCGGAATTTGTCATGGCTCGTGCCGGCATGTCCATCCGCTCCATCGCTCGCGGTCGCGCTCTTTGTGGCGGATCCACCCCAAGATCCTACCGTCGTAGTATCAAATAGCCATGGTTTCTTGAGCCAAACAGCTACGCTACGTCTCCGAGCTCGGCCCTCCTATCTGTAGAAGTCGCTAGGCGCGACGGGGCTCGGTCCTTGCCACCTAGTCCCCTTCATCATTGTCGATTCCAATGTGGAGGACGACGGGGACGCAGCAATGCAGAACACCATTGTTGGCTCCTTGGACAAGGACAAGCCACGGGAGGGAGTGGATGTCACTGGGAAGGGCACGACGGGGTCACCAATCGAGGTGGACTCTGACGATAGTGATGTGATATGGGTTTAGATGTTGTTTAGGCTATTTGCAATTTCAGTTGTGTTTAGTGTGAGTACAATTATTGTAATGGGTTAGGCGAGCTATATTGAGAAATATGGATAGCTGCGTTTAGTGCAATAACATGGTGTAAGTTCTTCCACTTTAGTAATTGTGTATGTGCCATTTGCATGTTGCAGGATCCACGTAGATTACATGTAAACAAACCAACGAAATTAGATTACAACCATCAGACGGTAGTGGTAGGATGGATGAGAAGTGGGGACAGTTGTTCGAGGGGAAGGAAGAGAAGTAAAGGGGACGTGACACTGGCAGGTGGGCCCACGAAACATATGATGCTGACAGGCGGGAACACGCGGTATTGCTAGTCTATCCAGAGCAAGCGGACTTTGCAACGTGACAACAACAAGATGATGTGACTTATTATTATCCATCAGATAGGTAAACTTGTCAAATTATTAAGGAGTACTAAAAAACTTCAACTAGGATACATTCGCACAACACGTATGCTCTCAACATCGGAGAAGCATCACTTAAATCTTACACTTAACAACAACATAAGGACTGTAGCTGCATGCCGGTCTTATTGTTACAAATGTAGAAATGCATATCCAGCACCGACAAGGTACTAAGATGGCACGCATAGGATCGACCTCAGGTCCGCATACTCCACCTCCCGCGGTGTCGGGCAGCTCGGTGCCTCGTCTAGCACAAGCATGCTATCGGGTGACAATGGCTGGACATTCACCCACATGTGCACCGTGTATAGGGGCCAGGCGCTTGAGACCGACCTGACGCATACCGCACATCCGAAGTTGGGCCCAACTCTTGTTCCCGGAATGCTGGCGGTGATGGTCAGGACAAAAACAGAGCTGTCCTTCCCCTAGAAAATTAGCCGGCGGCGTGCCTAGTCAGGGAATGGCATCTGCTCTTGGTGAAGTTGGGCGTACGTACAAGATCCTAATCACTTCGATAGAGTGATCCTCTACAAGGTGGACGACAAGCTCTGCCAGTGGGCCGGTGTAGTTACAGCCCGGCTCCGTGCAGGTGCACATGCCATGCGGGCGCGTGAGCTCATGGAGCAGGAGCTCGTAGTAGGAGTAACGCTGAAAGCATCCTAGATAGGAGCACACGAGCAGGAACAACACTGCGATGTTGAAGGGAATATGCCCGAGAAGCAATAATAAAGTGGTTATTATCTTATTCCATGTTTATGATAAATGTTTATTTTGCATGCTATAATTGTATTAATTGGCAACATTAATACATGTGTGTTTAATAAACAAAATACAAAGTTCCTAGTAATGCCTCTCATATAAACTAGCTCGTTGATTAACAAGATGATCAAGGTTTCCTGATCATGGACATTAGATGTTGTTAATAACGAGGTCACAACATTGGTGCAACGATGTGATGAACATTCATCTGAAGTATAGCATTACGATCAAATTCATTATGTTTATATTGCTATAAAATCATACGAAGTAATCCTAGTCCTTAGACCATGAGATCATGTTAATCACTAACACCGGAAGAGTATCTTGATAACATCAAATGTCACACCATCACAGGGTGACTATAAAGGTGGGTTCAGTGCTACGAAGGTGTTATGTAGAGGCTCATGGATCAAGAGTGGGATTTTTCTATCCCAATGACGGATAGATATACTCGGGGCCCTCTCGATGATATCACAATGAAATATTGCAAGCAAGTGATTTGGTCACTAGAATGTTATATCATGGGAAAGAGAAAAGAGTGCATGTCGGCAATGAGATAAAAGTAGGTATTGAGATACCGATGATAGAATCTCGGACATGTAATATATCGCGATACAAAGGGATTTAGTTACGACGTTAAAGGTTCACACGATCACAAGAGTCATCGTTGAATGTGTGGGAGGCAGTATAGATCTCCAGGTCCTGCTGCTGATTATTGATCAGAGAGGGGTCGCGAACCGTAGGGTGACACACTTAAGGGATACCGACACCATTTGGAGCAAATATGTTTTAGATAAAGATTTAAGAAAGCACTGGAATCATTTCAATGGAAACCGGAATTGTTTCGGGTGAAATTGCAGAAACTGGTTCTGCATGTGATATTGAAATGTTACATGGGTTTTATGTGAATGTTTGTTAATTAAAGTAATTAACAAATTTCTGAATAAAATAAATAAAATAGTTTTATTTAATGAGAGCTTGCATTAAATTTGGTGGAAATTTAATGCATGTGAGTGGACATGTGTGGAGGTGTGTGTTTATGTGAGTGGGAGCTCCACCCACATGAATGAGGGAGAGGTGGGGTCACCCACCATGGCCGGCGCCATGCCCCCTTGGGCTGCCCCCTCCCCTATATAAGGAGCACCTCCTCCTCCTCCACTCTCACACCTCCACATGAAGGATCTCTCCCCCCTCTAGTTATTCCCCATGGTCTCGGATTAGCGAGATACATGTTCCTGGTAGCTTTATCTGGAAAGGAGTTGTTGCTTCCGCTGCTTTTCTAGAGTGAGGGACGGAGGTTGTTGGGGTACCGGATGTGTGTGCAATCACGGATGTGCCGCTGCTTTGCAGTGCTAGACTTGCTGGTGATGGACTTGCTGGAGCTGGATCTGATGGACGTGTTGGAGCTGGACCTGCTGGACCTACTGGACTTCATCACGATCTTGAGATCGGCAAGTGTACGACTACATCATCCACGAGTTCCATCTTGTTAACAAAGCATTTTTGTCTTCGAGGGTATGTTCTCTATGGATGTACATCCACCCGTTGCTTGTATCTAATAGATAGATCTTGGCATATAATAGTTTCCATCATAGGAAATTTTTTGTTTTCTATGCTTCGAACCCAACAGTGGTATCAGAGCTTGATCTATGCGTAGATGCTTTGCACGGATAGAACACATATGAGTATGTGGGTGCTGATGATCATTTTATTACATCTTCTATGTATTTTGAATGTTTGTGGCATAGTGGGATGAAGCGGCCCGGACTAAATTTACATGTCCTCATACATGAGACCAGTTCCACACTGGACATGCAACTAGTTTTGCATAAGTGGCTAGTGGGTGTCTGTCTCTCCTACTATAGTCAATATATGATTTACAACGAGTTGTTAATAATTTGGTTATCATCGTTGTGGTCCCATGTTCGTAGGTAAGACCGGTTCTACCTCCGAAAGCCCTAAGCCACGTAAAACTTGCAATGGATAAATTAGATGCATCTAGTTTAGATTGTTGTTGGGCTAGTGACATGACATGGTAATGTTGTAAGTTGATGTATAGTTAACACTCTTACATCACACCTAACACGTAAGTTCCATAGACCTAGGCCTTACACACAAAGGAATGATATAGATCATACCACGATGCACATGATAGTGATCAAGTGCAAGAACCATATCATTTCACTTTACACATTTGATGTTTGCATCTTATATTGCTTGTTTGGCGTTTTAGTAGCATTATAATATGATCCCTCATTTGGATATCAAGATAAAAATGTTTTCTCCCTTAAGTATGCACTGTTTATGTTTTGCCGCTTCAAGACATCACGTGATGATCGAGTGTACTTGAATCCATGATCATATTTCGGGTGTAAGACAGTTTTACACACGCGAGTACTAAGGTTCTTACTTCGCAAGCCTAGAATGTACAGACATGGCCTCGGAACACGGACTGAAAGGTTAACCATGAGTCATATAGTTGATATGATGCCCATATAGATGCTCGCCTTTGAAGCTACACCGACTCACGTGATGATCGGACTTGGTGTAGTGGATTTGGTTCATGTAATCACCAAAAAAACGCGAGGGGTGTCATTTTTGAGTGGGAGTTCATTAGTAATTTGGATTAGCTGAACTCAATTTGTCATAAACTAAATCGAAGTGAATTTGCATAATTTCTTGTAGTCATTAGCATCCCTTTACTCCCGTGCACTTAGTTTTAATTGAGATAATAGAACTGTAGAATTCTGGATATTTACTTTATGAACTGGTATCGTATTGTTTTGAATGTCAATTTAAACTTTAGAAGTCCTATTGCAAACTTTCAGCAAACTCTATTTACTCCATGAAGTTTAATAAGTAGCATTAAATCGAGAGTAAGAATTCCAATGTTAGTATCTAAAGTATCATGTTTGCCTCAATGATTCTTGATATTCAAAAGTTATTTTTAATATCGAGGTTATCTAGGAGCTGAATGAATTGTTTCAGAAACCATCATGTGTGGAAGATATTTTGATATCTGAAACAATGTTTATGGTTGCAATATGATAGAGTATAATTTGGCGAAATACATGTTTTCACATTGTATGAGAATTTGCGAAGGGTGGAGATGCTAGACGTCCTAATCTCCCAAAAAGGTTTTGGGAACTGACATTATACTCACAATTCGTCCTTAGAGGCCATAATGGCTTGATAATGAAAATTGTCATGATAAGGATGAATATAAGATGTAAGTAAAATGTTTACTTCACTAAAAGATTACTAAATAATGGATTTTTGAAAGAACACCAAACATTTTATGATGGTTATCTACTTCAAATTGCAAGTCCAAAGGTATTAGTATTTTACTATACATGCTTTGGATTATGTGTCATATGTATGGCGCCACTATTGACGTTGATAGATTCTTTTAAAAGGAAAAGGAAATGTTGAAAGAGAATCTATAAAATATTTGGCAGAAAAGAAAAGACTGGAAATGTCTAGCTGAGGTATGTAGATGATATACATGTTATGGTTGTATTCTTTGCTTGTTAAACAATGTGGTTCTTGGGTATTGGATACCGAATTGGTTAGTATGAAATATCATACAGAACAACGCAATTCATGAACTACAATGGCCTAAGTAACTAGCAAAATAATATGTGACGATGTTCAGCAAAAACAAATAAAGTGTTATTGTATTTCTCGTTGACATCAGAGCTTGCCTTCAAGATTTGTTTAAATAATTGTTATTTTGTTCTGGTATAATGAGAACAATGGTTGTTCAAATATTTACCGTATTCCATAGAAGATAGATGAAGTTTTACAAGTCTAATTGGAGAAATCACATCCATAAAAACTAATGCTAAAATTTCGCAAGACAAATGATTGAAAAGATCACTTACAAAGTGACATCACCGTTTAAATTATATTGGAAATAAAACATGAAGAAACTCCATGTTGATGGATTTTTGGAGTCTTTTGATTTTGATCAATTAACACTTGTGAAACTTTCCTCGAGATAATTGAAACTCCGTTCATAGGCCAAAGAGGAACGAATGACTAATTTATTGGAAATTGTGCATGTTTATGTGCATAGTCCATTATGTGTATCCATATGCGACGGATCTTTTTGCTTCATATGCTTTATCCAGAAATTTGAGTGAATATATCTATATATTTTCTTAATAAGGAAGAAGTATGAAACATTGGAATATTGTTCAAAGACTTTCAAGATGAAGTGGAAAATCATTGTAATAAGAAAATAAAATTTTTGATTCGATCATAAAGGAATTATATTTGAATTATAGTTTTAGCAAAACACCTAAGATTTTAGGAATTGTTCCATGGATTTGCATTTCCCGATAAACCACAGGAGTATGGTATGTTCGAGAGATCAAATCGAACCTTATTTGACATGGTAATATCAAAGGTGTTATTTATAAAACTGCCATTATGTTTTAAGGATTAAAGCTTTAGAGACTACCGGTTTCAAACTGAAAAGAGCACCATCGTGATCCATTGAAATGACATATGAGTTATGGTTTGGGATAAAACCCGAGTTGTCTTTTCTTAAATTTTGGAATGTTATGCATAAGTAAAGTGTTTACAACTAAAGTTGGATAAGCACGTCTTTATAGGTTATCTCAAAGAATTTGTTGGGTATTCCTCCATAACACCGAAGATAAAAGAGTTTGTCGCTTGGAACGTGAAGTTTCTTAAAGAAGGAATTTTTCACAAAAGTTAAGTGGGAGGACAATAGAACTTTGATAAGGTTATTGAACCTTAGCTATATGTGCTAAGTAGCGCAGCACCAGAAAGTGTCCTGGTGGTGGCCACAATGCTCATGGCTCCCGTGATTACAAAGGTTGTGATCTTGGAGATTAGAGTTCCTATTTGAACCATATGCATTGGGTAACAATCAAATAGTGAGATTTGATAAACAAGTAGTTATTGTTTTGACAATACTGAACCGACTGCATGCAAAGAAGCGATGATGGACCTTGACTCCATAAAATGACTAGAAGTCATAAAAACCATGATAGTTTCCATACACGAGAAATCAAGCTTTTGAACTTGGAAAACACTCTGAAAAGGAATGATGCCTATCGGTCGTGTTTGGATCTATAAAGAAATAGACATGGATGTTTCACATCTATGAAATAAACGACATGTCAAAAAGGAATGTACGACAATGTTCAAGAAGTTGACTATGACAAGATTTGATCTTTCATAGCGATATTTAGTCTTGACGGATTAATCTAGAAACCACTACATATAATTTGGTATATGGTAGTTGAACAAACAAAACACTGTTCTTCTCATAGAATGGTTACCTAGGACGTGTGCAAAACACGGTCCGGAGGGTTTTGTTAATTCAAAGGGTGCTAAAAGGGCATGCAAACTTCAATATTTGAAGTGAGCATAGTGGAGTTGGAATCTTCACTGTGATGAAAATGTTAAAAGAGTTTAATTTCATCGGAGACGATGAAGATGCTTGCATTTGCAAGAAATTAAGTGGGAGCGCTGAGGCGAATTTCCAATACATTATGCAGAGTTCATATTATTGATTGGAAATGATGTATCTTTTATTGACACGGGTTAAGAATTTCATATTGATGAAAGACTTAGGCAAAACAAGATTATTTGGCATCAATGTCTATACGGATAGATTGAAGCACTAATATGGTTGTGCCAGACATACATATGTGAGGTATTGAAAGGGTTTTCAATAGGAAACAACAAGAAAGGTTCTTGCTACATGGAAATGATTGTATCAAGATTCAAGTGTTTCAACACTTGGTGAGTAAATTCACATGAAGATTTTGATCGATTATACCATGATATGTACATATCCAGATATGTCCAATGCTCTAAATGTTATGAGCATATACTAGAATGATTCATATGATGATCATTGGATGATAGTAAAGATATTCTTATGAGCCTTGGAAGAACTAAGAATATATCATGTATAAGTGATAAATAGTTGAAAATAGTTCATTGTAAAGTATTACATTGATACTAGTTTGTCACAAGATACAAATTAAATTTATCTCAATTTAAACTATGGGTGGCACAATATTATGGAAAGGAAATTCCATGATGGATTTGGATGAATTCCAAAGTTAAGACATTGTGACGGATACTACAACAAAAGGCTAAGTATATGACTGCCATAGTAGCAGCAAAGGAGGGCGTTTGTGTCAAGTAGTTTGTTATCAAACTAGGTGTGTTTCGTAGTGGGATAATACTATGAATATATATTGTACGACAATACTATCGACATGTTTTAACCCAAAAGTACTTTTATGTCCTTCACCTAGTTATTTAGGCATTATGCAAGGTTGTTTTTTATGTAATAAAATTTGATGTCAGGGTTGAATTAACTCCACTTCCATAACTGTGAATGATGGACGGCTAAGTACTCTGGAAGTTCAGGGGCTTCCACAAAAATCTTGCTCATAAAATAGTTGTTACTCCAAGCTTTGTAAGCTCTAGCAGTAGGAAACATTATATGAAATACGCTGCCTGCATAGTGTGAGTACAAGTTGAGCATCAGATGTTTATGGCATTCTCTACCTTAAGATCGCGGGAACACCTCCTACACTTCATTTGTTAGCCCTTTGCATGCATCCGTGGATATAGCCAATGGATCCATGTGGCCTATTGATCTCCTAAGCTGCCTCATAAACCAGACCCAATTTTCCTCTGTTTCTATTTTGAACAGCCCGAATGCCACTAGGAACATCTAGTTGTGACCATCAAGTGCTTTCACAGATGCCAGGCAGGCTTTCCATTTGCCAATTAGGATAGTGTTGTCTACACTCAGATATGGTCTACAATCGTCCTTGAATCCCTGGAGGCAAGGTTTAAGCGCCATGAAAAATCTGTTGAAATAAATTTTCCCACCTTCTGATTGGGTGTCAATCTCCACAACACTACCAAGACACCTTTCTTGTACCTCAGCCTTGAAATTGTATAGCATCCTGAAGCTATTAGTCCAATCCCATGCAAGACCCTCAAAGCTTTTTGTTTACCTCTCCAAACCATGTAATATGGTAAGACAATGTTGTATTTAGAACCAAGGCTAGTCTGAATATTCTTCGTCGTCTCCTTAGGGTTATCCTTTAGTATGGACATACCTTGTATAGCCACCTACTCCGTATCAGCCATTGAGGATTTCAGCTTGCTGCCTGTCGGGCACATGTGGGGAGGGCCCATTTTGTTCACCTGCAACATAGATTCATTTACAAGATAAGCGTAGTCAACTTGTTGCCAGAAAGATCTTGCACAACAATTGTAGTTATAGAGTGAAAAAAGAGAAATTTTGAATGGTTTGCTGCATTCATTGCCCCAATACACTAATTTTCTTTGACGCAGGTAAGGCTCTGGCTGCGATCCTCCAAGGACAACATAGCACGACCTATCCATTCCTCCATGTTAACCCACAAACGACCTCATACCTATAGGCAGTGTTCTTCTATCGATTAACATCGAAGTCCCCCTTGATACAAAAATACAGGAACAACATCTTTAACTCATGTATGCTCCTGAACTCGGTGCCGACTGAAATTATAGGATACTCGTGGTCATGTTTCATTTCTTCTACATCGACACCCAAATCATCGACTGGAATGCCAGCCTCATCATTAAGTTTCTTTTCTATTTCATCATCACCAGATTCTTGATCTTCTATAGTGCCCTCTTCTACATCTGATTCAGAATCATGGCCATCGTCTCTAATGCCTAATACTTCACACATCATATTCACTCCTAGGGCGGGGCTGCACCATCATCTCCACCCGGATGGACCGAAACATTGGCCCAATCTACCTCATCGGCAACACTATTTTCTCCCAGACACTCTGTCGGTTCTGTTGCAACCACATGGGGTAGTCTTACATTTGCACATATCACATGTTCTTTAGTAGACAAACAACAGTCAGAACATTTCATCTTGATTGTACAGAACCCACTTGCTCTTCTTTGTACATCCTCGTTCCTGATGTGATCTTTCCTGATGGTATTAGTAGGGCTTAACATATGCGTTTTGTTTCCCATCGAACTAGGCTTTTTGCTGCTGCTCTTGGATGTGATCTCCTTCCTACTTCTCGTATCGGGTTATGGCTCCAGCGTGCTGGCATTATTGTCTGACCTCTCCGGCGTGTTCTTCTTCGAATTATACCTTTTACCGCTACTATTAGGCATGTTTTCCTTCATGCTGCCATGATTGTTGGACCTCAGTGGTGTGTTCCGCTCCAAATTAGCATTTTTCTGCTACCACTTGGTGTGGTATCCTCCGTGCTGGCCATCTTAGCCTTTTTTCTACCACTCCTGGGTGAGTTCACCATCGTGCTCGCCGTCTTAGCTTTTTTACTGCTACTGTTCAGTGTGGCATTTTTACTAGATCTCAGGGGTGTAATCTGCGGCGTGGTGCCTTTTTTCTAGCAACTCTTGGGCATCCTCTTCTCTGGCATGGTCTGCTTGGTGATATTCTTCTTCGGGGTGCACTTTTTGGGGATGCTCTTCCTGCTCCTCTTTATGATGCTCCTCTGCAAGACTCTCCTTTGTTCAAAGCTACCCTCAGTCGTACAATCCTCACTGATGCCATCGAGTAGGTCACTCATGGCTTCTACAAGTCCATCATCTCTATTGTCAAAATCCAGTTCCTCTCCAACCATTTGCACCATCAAGTAGATGTACACTTCACGTGTAAAATATAACCTTGTAAACGGTATGGTTAAATCAGTAGTAACTTTTAGTTGTATAGCTTTTTTAGTCTTGTAACAATAATATACCAACTATGCTACCTTGGAGGACCCCCACTCCACCTTCACATGTAATGCTGCCATCAGGTCAGATAAATGTACCACATTAGGATCGTATCTGCCAATTATTATATCAATCTCGTTGTAAGATTTTTCTGTGCCATCATCTAATTTTGCTATGAACTTTGTGACACTGATACGAACGCTTACTTTGCCATCATCAAGTGCTATAGGATCGAAACCTCTGAGAGGGTCGAGAGGTTCGAAAGGTGGAGCGGCACCATCAGACCCAGCCTCAACGCCACCGTCGCCATCACCAGCTTCATCGGTAGCTAGAGAAACATCGGTGGAAGTATCAGCACGAGGAGCAAGGCGAGGGACCTTAGCAGCAGAGCTACAATCCCTGGTGGACAAGCAGGGCCACGACTAACGACATCCACAATAGGAGCAGCAGCTGCCACGCCACATCGATGACAAGTAGCAATTCCCACAACAAAAGTGCTTCTAGTGCTAGCAGAGTCTAGACCATGAGCTAGATCCAGAATAGCAGCCTGCTGAGCTTTAGCATGAGTTCGAGGAGGAGGTGCACCCAAGACAGCAGTCTTGGCAACAATAGCGAGGCTGCCTCTGGAAGCCTTAGTTTGCTCAACAGTGGCATGGATTTGGTTAGTAGCAGCCAGAGCAACTACACCTCGGGGATGACCAGTACCAGCAGATTCTAGAGTAGGGGTTTGCACAACTTGAGCACGGGTTAAAGCAGGATCAGCACACAAGGCAAAAGTCTTGGCAACAACAGTGGGGTAGCCTCCGGAAGCCTTAGTTTGCTCAACATTGACAGGGATTGGGTCAGCAGCTGCCAGATCAACAACACCATGGGGATGACCAGTACCAGCAGATTCCAAAGCAGGGGTTTGCTCAACTTGAGCACAGGTTTGAGGAGGATCAACACACAAGGCAGGAGTCTTGGTAACAACAGTGGGGCAGCCTCCGGAAGCCTTAGTTTTCTCAAAAGTGGGAAGGATTGGGTCAACAACAGCCAGATCAATAACACCACGGGGACAACCAGTACCAGCAGATTCCAGACTAGGAGTTTGCACAACTTGATCATAGGTTCAAGGAGGATCAGCACACAAGGCGGCAGTCTTGGCAACAATAGTGGGGCAGCCTCCAGAAGCCTTAGTTTGCTCAACAATGACAGGGATTGGGTCAACAGTAGCCAGATCAACAACACCACGGGGATGAACAATACCAGCAGATTCCATAGCAGGGGTTTGGACAACTTTGGCATGGTTTCGAGGAGGAGGAGCACACAAAGTAGCAGTCTTGGCAACAACAGTAGGCCAGCCTCCAAAAGCCTTAGTTTGCTCAACAACATCATGTATTGGGTCAGTAGCAGCCATAGCAACAACACCACGGGGATGACTAGTACCAACAGATTCCAGAGTAGGGGTTTTCACAACTTGAGCACGATTTGGAGGAGGAGCAGCACACAAGGCATCAGTCTTGGCAACAACAACGGGGAAGCCTATGGAAGCCTCAGCTTGCTCAACAACGACATGGATTGGGTCAGCAACAACCATAGCAACAACACCACGGGGACGACCAGTACCAACATATTCTAGAGCAGGGATTTTCACAACTTGAGCACGATTTCAAGGAGGAGGAGCACACAAGGCATCAGCCTTGGCAACAACAACGAGGTAGCCTTCAGAATCCTCAACTTGCTCAACAGCGGCATGGATTGGGTCAATAGAAACCATAGCAACAACACCACAGGGATGACCAATACGAGCAGATTCTAGAGCAGAGGTTTGCACAATGGCAATACGGGGAATCCTACAAGGAGGTTGCTCAACAGAAGCATGGCGCAGACGACGAACCAAATTTTGCTTAACATCAGCAAGGGTTCGAGTTAGACCACCCTTTCCAAGAATAGCTGGGAGACTCCCAGTAGTAGTAGCTTCCACATCAAGTATTTTACAATTCAGCATAAACATGCGAAGCCCACGAAACTGTTTCATAAACCCAATTAGCTGACTGTCACACGTTACAGGAACCATGATGCCTCGTTCATCCATGTAGCTGAATTGTGCAGTCTGCTTCGGCCCCATTTCAGCATGTTTACGCACAACAACAACCATACCAGGGATAGTGCATAACTGTGTAGGCGCTACTTCCATCTTCAGATAGTGAAGTTTATTCGGTGGTCCGCGGAGATCCTACTTGATAGAAAATTGGGGACAAAAGATAAGAATTGGTTGCCAGTGTTGTGCTAGCAAACAATTATAGATTCGATCTATCTTTGGAATGTCAATAGCCAGCTAGCATCTATAGTTAGCGCAAATAGCAAAGAGAATAGTAGCTTACTCGCAATTAGCCAGAACTTCTTCTTCCTTGGTAGTAGGATCTGCCATCCTTCATGCTTCTCAGCTTGTCGTCAGCGAAGGCGGGCTAGATCCTCGCAACGGTGGGCACGACATGTGGCATTGGATCCCGGGATCAGCAAGTGGGCGCAGCAACTTGGAGCCAGAAGTCAAATGTCCGAAGGGCTCGTTTTGGATGGCGGGTGGATTTTGATGCCGCTGGGGCTAGGGTTCATGCGAAAGGAGGGATTGGATTTCTGAATTTGGTCAACTCACCAAGCCCCTTAGTTCCTCGATTTTCCTAGGTGGTTGCCACGTTGGTGCACACGTCATGGACAGATTATTGACATGAGGGTCCCGACCGTGTACTTCACGGGGCAGTTTGATGGAATGTTTGGATTTGGTAGGGTGAGATGAGTCTGCCTCAAAATGGCATCACTTGGTAGTTGGCAGCCTAACTTTGTGAAACAAGGTAATTTCAGGTAACTTAGGCCCTACGATGCACTCGCCTAGGACCTTTGGGGCCGCAAACGAACATGATCGCCAAATACGCACTTCTTGGGGTTGAGGCACAGGTTCACCTTTGAAGGTTATCAAAGGTTTCCCGCAGGTCTTCAATCAGGGTGGCTTTGTCACGAGACTTAACCACCATGTCATTGATGTAGGCCTCCATGTTGCACCCCATCTAGGGGCACAAGAAGATACATATGGCCCTCTAGACGGTTGTCCTAGCGTCTTGAGACCAAAGGGCATGCAGGTATAGCAGTAGCACCCCACCGGGGTTATGAATGCTGTCCTTTCTTTGTCCTCGATGGCCATTCAGATTTGATGGTAGCCCGAGAACGCTTCAAGGAAACAGAGCAGGTCACACCCAATGGTGGAGTCCACCACCTGGTCGGTCCGCGGGAGCGAAAAAGGATCTTTCGGGCAATCCCGATTCAGGTTGGTGAAGTCGATGCACAACCTCATCTTCAGATTCAGATTAGGCACCACAATAGGATTGGCCGTCCAAGTAGGATGGAGGACCTCCCGCACGGTACCGGCCCTCACCAGCTTGCGCATTTCCTCTATGATGAAGTCCTGGCGATCTTGAGCCTGGCGCCTCACCTTCTGTCAGACAGGTCGGGCCCCAGGGCACACCGACAGGTGATGCTCGATGACCTCCCTTAGAACTCGGGTGAGATCCAAGGGATCCTAGGCAAAGACATCTGTGTTTTCCTATAGGAATGCGACGAGCCCCGCCTCCTGCTCGAGAGATACCCGATTCCTGATGGTAATGAAGTGAGTCGGGTCATCATCCAGCGGCACTTTCTTGGTAAGTTGAGGCTCACCCTTGAGCCTCTGCTTCCTAGAGGCGGTGGCCACGTCGGTGGCCTTTTCCCCTAGGCCTTGATAAGCAATGCCTCCTGCATCGCCTGGTGGTGGGGCTGCATGAGCAGCCACGCCTTCACTAGCATGCTTGCCTCCCCAAGACACGGGGTGTGGTCGGGGATGTGGTGAAGTAGCGATGCTAGGCTCTGGACACGAATTGGCATCCATGGCGGTGCCCGCGCACGATGCATGGGGCTCGGTCCCCAAGCCCCCAGTTACGGAGGCCCGTGAAAGCGAGCCCGCATAGCGAGCTTATTCACCACGGCAGATCTGGTTCCAATACCAGGAGCTTTTTTGCCTCCATGGGTGGTGATGGCATAGTCGGTGTCGATGACGATGGCGGAGCTCACGAAGCCGTTGACGATGAAGATGATTGCCAAAGCCGGAAACGCGAGCACCCCCTACCTGGTGCGCCAGATGTCGTGTCTCGCTTACGCTGACATCGGGGTTGTTGGACACATGGGCACGAAGGCGTTCCGGCCTCAACATCAATGAAGCAACCTGCTGATACGAGCACACAACACACGTAGAGCACACACAATCATTTTTTACCTAGGTTCGGGCCACCCTTTGGCAAATAACCTTATGTCCTGATTTGGTGGATTGTCTGGGGCATACCGAGGAACAAGAAGATGATCTCTACGGCACCGGGGAGACGCTTTCTCTCTACCTTCTACACTTCCACGGGCTTCCTCTTTCTTCCTTCTCTCGCTTTTCTACCTCTCTTCCTTCTCTTCGGCACCGAGGAGGATATCAACTCTCTCTACTCTACGCGAGCTCTTGCCCGTTCCAAACTCTCAAATCCTTTGATTCCGGAAAACTCCATCCCCCTTCTCCTATGCCCAAGTGGCTCCTTTTATACTCCAAGGGGACACTACAACGGCCGGCGTGGATTATCGCCAAGGGTGTTCCCATGCTCAATCGTGGTGTGCCACGCAGTCTTCAGGTAGACAGGCGGTGCCTATAGCCAATAGATGGCCAGGGGCGGTGCATAGGCGCACTTGATGGTTGAGTGATAGCTCAGGCTCCGAGCTGTCACTCCTATCGTTGGCGCACTGCAGCGGACTGCAACACCATGATGATGTCCAGAAGCGCTAGCGCGTCACCAGTTCCCAAGGCTGGACCTGACATGCCTTGTTAGGCTTAGTTGACTCTGGTTCCTGGCTATTTCGGGCCTAGGAGATGCGTTCATGTGGTCCTTCCGGGGCTCAGTCGAGGCTGCTCATTGGCCCCACTACCCCCAATAGTGCCCTTATCCTCCTTCCGGGCAGCCCCCAGAAGGAGGGATGGGACCGCCTCACGCGCGTCATCATATTTTCTCCTTGTCCATGCCCGGATGGTAGGTCGAGGCTCATCTTGTAGCATTCATATCATCCATAGGTACCTAGATCATAGCTAACACTCAGTCTCTATAGGTTCGTCATGCCAATTCCATACCTACTTGGAGCACACAGTGCTTACATCCTTGTGACGCTCTCGGTGTCCTAGCTTTGCCACTGCTGAGCTGCTAACCGATGGGTTCGGGGCCCACGTGCCAAGGCACAATGGGACCCCTGATCCCATTACGCTGATAGTCCCTGATATTCGGGTTGAGTAAGGATTACTCAGCCTGAAGCTATTCAATTGTTTTGCTAATATTCCATCTTGTCAGCTTTGCAACAATACCTGAATAAAGCTATGTTTATAAAAGATAGAGTTCAAGTTAATTCAAAAAACACTATGAGAACTCCCACTCAAAAACGACATCCCTCTAGTAATTTTTAGTGATTACACGAACCAAATTCACTACACCATGACCTATCATCACGAGTGGTGGTGCACCTCTAATGGCGAGCATCATATGGACATCATATCATTCATATGACTCGTGCTTTACCTTTTGATTCATGTTCTGAGGCCATGTCTGTACATGCTAGGCTCGCCAAGTAAGAACCTTAGTAATTGCGTGTGTAAAACTGTCTTACACCCGTTGTATGCGACCATAGAGTCTATCGCACCCAATCATCATGTGGTGCTTTGAAATGACGAACTTTCTTAATGGTTCATACTAAGGAAGAACATATTATTATCTTGATATTAATGAGAGGGATCATCTTATAATGCTACCGCCAATAAATAAGCAATAAGATGGGTAAAAAGGGATAAACATCACATGCATATATAATATGTGATATGATATGGTCCTTTCTTGCACTTGATCTCCATCTTGTGCTTCATGGTATGATCTCTATCATTCCACTGGCGTGGCACCAAGGTCCATGGCGCCACTATCATGTCTGTCTTCACCATTGCAATATATCTCTCGGATATACATGAATAGCACGCAGGCCATAAAAATATAAAGACAACCATATGGCTCTTGTCGGTTGTTTAACTTAAAATAAATCTCATTGCATACAACAATTATTGTATCAATGACCTTATCACATCACATGCCCTACAATAACAAGTTAGACGTCTCTGATTCATTTTTGCATATTTTGTGTGGCTGTGGGCTTTCTAGGAAAGAACCGCTCTACCTACAAAGTTCAACCATAATGGTGATAATCAAGTTATTAGCAAATCGATGTAAATTAGATCATGACTATGCTAGGAGAGACAGAAACCCTCTAAGACACTTATGCAATACAAGTTGCATGTCAAGGTGGGACAAGTCGCATGTGCGAGGACGTGTAAAGATAGACCAGGACGCTTCATCCCAACATGCCACCATGATCCAAATTTACGCAAGTATGTAATCACATGATCATCAATGCCCACATCTCTGTGTGTTCTAACTATACATAGAATCTAGGGATTTTTATTTTCATGCATCTGGTTCGTTAGTTGTATTAAGTTTTCCCCAGCCGCTTAACTTTTCCTCACTTTTGCCCATCTCCTTCTCGGAAACTCATCAAAGAGCTTGAACGGTAGTTACCGTCAGGTTGACCACTGGCTGACGTGTGGGGCCGCATAGTGTGGAACCACGTGGGTTCGTTTGGTTAGGAACGAGTTATGCTGACATGTGGGGCCATGCCATGTGGGACTGCGTGGGGCCAGTTTGTTGGGAACGCGTTATGGGGGACGTGGTGTGGGACCATGTGGGGCACGTTTGGTGGTTATGTTCGCCCTGTCGCCTAAATTGGAAGTTTTCTTTTTTGTTATTTTATGATTGGCCTTTTTATGAGCGCCTTTTCCCCCTATCTCCCTAACATATGTGTTTTTTGCCCAAAAAGGTAGCAAATCTAGAGAAACTTCTCTCTTCATTAATTGTTCCTTTTGGCCCTTGTTTCTTTCCAAATCTGGTAGCAAATCTAGAGCAGCAAATCTAACCAGTAGCATAAATACAATCAGTAAACAGAGCAGATATAGAGAAATCATCTAATGTAGGATATATAGTAGATGTAGATAAAGCAGCTAATATAGTATGGTACTTAACAAGGTTCGACAGTTAGGCTCCTCAGCAGCAACAGACAAGTTCAACATAGAAAAATAAGCTGCATTACAGCAACAACAGTGGACAAGTTCAAATCAGACAATACAAAATAACCTTCTTTACAATAGCAGCAGCACAAGATCAGTGGCCCCTCATGGCCTCTACCAGGAGGGCTTCCGCCTCCTCCCTCTAGCGCCTCCTCCACTTCTTGCTTCCCAATCCCTTAACCTTGGGCGCCTTGGGCTTGATTGGGGGCATATGACACTCCTCGATGGCCACATTTTGGAGGTTGAGGAGGTGAATCGAGGGCCTGGTGCTTGTCTCTGAAGCTGTGGACCTTCACAGACTCGCCGCAGGTCCTCACGTCCTCGGCATGCTTCACGAGGGAGTTGAAGTCGGTGGCGTGGAGCCTCCTGGTGTAGAAGGGGCACCTGTAGATGTTGCCGACAAAGAAGTTGTCGTACTGGCCGGACTTCAGCCTCCTCAGCACTTGACGAGTCTTGGTTTCCTTGGACTCATCGTTACTTTAGACGTCACTTCTATCCTCTTGTTGGAAAAAACAGTAGAGTGCAATAAGGACATGATTGAGATACCTTGATTATCGAGATTGATTATTTGCATAAATTAACCGATTTATATCCCCTGATTATTCCCCAATCCCCATATCTCACACCAAATCGAATATTGATCCCAACTACAGATCAATGCTAGTACTAACTAGGGAATCCCTTAACCGCAACTCGGAGGACAAATAAAATAGGATTGAAATACAAATAGGGGATTCATTGAAATACGAGATCTAACACAAGAGGATTAGCAACTGTAAAAATACCTAGCATCCAACAATTGAAAAATATGAACAATTGAACCCTAATAACATACGATCTAACATCCAACGATGGGAATGGGGGAAGAACAAGGGAAGGGGAGAAAACCCTAGTTACCTCCGACCATGGGTCAGCGATGCTGGTGTCGTAGGGGTTCTCCAGCCTGATGTAATACTCCTTCGATGCCTCGATAGGGACCTGTACAGGGATGGGGGCCTCCTCGCCGGTGGCCTTGGAGGCGATGATGGCCACCACGCCGTTCTTCTCCATCGCCGGCATGGTTAGGGTTTTCTTTGGGGTTTGCAGAAGGTGACGGGACAGTGGACACAATTGCGTGAGTGAGGGAGTGAGTGATGACTGAGAGTGAGGAGGCCTCTACAAATGTGAAGGGAAGGGACGTTTCGTTGCACCACCGTGAACCACGTAACCACATACACTACTGCACCATGCACGTCCACGCATCCGCTACTGCCCTGTGCACCACGACACACGTACCGTGCGTCACGTTTTTCTCTCGTGTCTAATCCTGGCGACTTAGTTATGCTCAGTTACACCCTCGAGTGTAACACTGGCAGTTTGGTTGTACTCAGTTTTGCCCTCCAATACTAACACTACGGTGTGCAATATACTCAATTTTACCCTCTAGTGGCTGGTCAACAGAGAGTCAATGAATGGGTTTTAGCTAGCTAATTGAGTCATTTTATGCACAACAAATTCAAAAACATCAAAACATAGTGGCATCTACCTAGGGAGTCTTATTATGTGACCTGTCACCATAAGAAATGTATACAAATGAAGTTTTAACATAAATCACCACTTCTCAAATCACCTACTATCTATGAAGGTTCATGACTTTCTACTCAACCTCTTCCCAAAACATCCCTCCCCAAAACATAGTTTGTCTGAATGAGGCAACAATTGTCAAACTGATGTATATTTGAATTGCAAATAGTATGACGTATGCCAAGATGAATTTTATTGTATAAAAGACACATTTTCCATTTTTAAATCTCTTTCTGTTTTCTATTTTCTATTTGAATCCCTTTGTCAGTTTTGCCCTTGGTTTTTAAGTTCTACTCAGTTTTGCCCTTGGTTTTTAAGTAGTACTCAGTTTTCTCCTCTCTCTTAGTCACAAATTCTCACACCTATGCTCATCTTGGCTGCTACGTTCTAATTGGTTGAGATAGTTATCACGTGGATCGTGCCCACCAACCGTTGATCCTCTGTGATCAAGTGGACATGATAGCTCCTATATCTATCGGGGGCACCCCTCTATCCATGCAAAATAATGAGTTTGGCACCAATACTTTATCTCCATAAACAAATGATTTTGAATATAATTTGAAGGGAAAGTGTTCAAAGGTGTATAATTTTCGTATATGCAGGTTTATGCATTACCTTCCACCCTATGAAAATGATAATCTCTCAAGATTTTCTTAGCACAACATTATCACGTATTAAGTGCGATTTCAAAGAGTTCAAAGGTGTATATTTTTTGGTATATGCAAAGTTTATGCATTAAATTCCACTCTATGAAAATGGGGAGAAAATGATAATCTCTTGAAATTTTGTTAGCAGATCGTTATCATGTAATATGTGCGATTTCACAGAGTTCAAAGGTTTATAATTTTCGTATACGCAAGTTTATGCATTATATTTCACTACATGGAAATGATAAATGATCAGGATTTTATTAGCACAACATTGTCATGTCCTAAGTGCGATTTCAAAGAGTTCAAAGGTGTATAATTTTTGTATATGCAAGTTTATGTATTACATTTCACTATATGAAAATGATAATATCTCAAGATTTTGTTAGCACATCATTATCATGTATTAAGTGTGATTTCAATGTGTATAATTTTCGTATATCCAAGTTTATGCATAATATTTCACTCCATGAAAATGATAAACTCTCAAGATTTTCTTATCACAACACTACCATGTCCTAAGTGCGCTTTCACAGTGTTCGAAGGTATATAATTTTTGTATATGCACGAGGCATAAATATTTTAGTTTAGGGATCACTTTTCACGCTCTAAAAATGGTAAACTCCCAAGTTTTTCTGAGGACAACATTATCATGTCCAAATTGTAATTTGAAAGTGTCCAAGAGTTGTGTCAATTATAAACACTATTTTATGTTATGTGTTGTATAAATTTTTTAATTTGAAAGTGTTCAAGAGTTATGTCATTCTCTTATTTCTTATACATCCATCTCCCTAGATCTCAAAGTTTGACTTTCGCCTCACAAATTCACTTGATTGCAGCTGAGACATTAACTCGATAAACTAATTAAATGATCATAACGGCTCGTAGCCCGCATTCTCAACCACAAGTGCGCGCCCAATTCAACTCTTGAGTTGCGCCAATTGATTATCGACATCAAGTGCATGGTTGCCATTGTCATCCTTCATACAGGTCAACGGGATGACACCATACTGCGACCAGGATGAACGTGAGGCCAAAGTGAAGCTAGACAAAGGGCCGCCATCGTTGGAGAACAAGAAGAAAGGGGAGGAAACGGCATGGGCGCGAGCGCGGGGCTATCTCGAGGTCCTATCTTGCAACGCCAACCTGGGTAAGATGTCGGTATGGCGCTCATGTGGATAAGCTGTGGGTCCCATGCTGATATGGATAAGTGGAGAGAGGCATCCACTACGAGAACCGACTAAATGCAGCCCCACTTGTCAGCATGTAACGACAAGGGTCCACTATGGGACTTGACAGAACACGGCCCCACTTGTCAACATGTAATGGTGAATGTCCACTACGGGACCCGACAGAACGCGGCCCCACTTGTCAGCACATAACGGCAAGGCTGACCGACAACAAGTTTCAGACCATGTGAGAGTTTCGTAGAAGGAGATGGGCAAAAGTGAGGAAAAGTTAAGCAGCTGGCGAAAAGTGAGTACAACTAAAGAACCGAGGGTGCGAAAATAGAAATCCCTATAATCTATGCAAAGACATATATCTGATACCACTAATGTGGTTCACTGCATGGAAAACAAAAAATTCATACGGTTGCACCTACCCAAATCGAATCAAGGTGATACTTGTAACGGTTTCAGATGGACTCACCCTCGAAGACTGTAAAGTGCGATAATGTTCCTGCAAACAAATGTGTCTATTGTAGATTGTACACGACTGTCCTCAAGGACACGAAGAAGATCGGCACCACAAAAGGGCAGTTCCTCCGTAATGGGCCACACAGTCAGTGTGTTGATGACTTCCGTCCCTTGCTCTAGCTAGGCAGCGGCAGTAGGGGATACTCACGAACTCCGCCAACACTACGACATGGTGGTGATGGTGGTGGAGAATATCTTGAAGAGGTCTTTACCTAAACATCATCCTCATGGCAATGGATAATGAAAGGAAGGGGCGGAAGATGCCAACCAAAGGGCATATGAGAGGAGGGAGGATGAGTGAGAGAGAGGAGCTCCACCCCACCTTATTGAAGGGAATATGCCCGAGAGGCAATAATAAAGTGGTTATTATCTTATTCCATGTTTATGATAAATGTTTATTTTACATGCTAGAATTGTATTGATCGGAAACATCAATACATGTGTGTTTAATAAACAAAAAGGGTTCCTAGTTATGCCTCTCTTATAGACTAGCTTGTTGATTAACAAGATGATCAAGGTTTCCTGATCATGGACATTGGATGTTGTTAATAACAAGGTCACACCATTGGTGGAATGATGTGATGAACATTCATCCGAAGTATAGCATTACGATCAGAGTCATTATGTTTATATTGCTATAACATCATATGAAGTAATCTTTATCCTTAGACCATGAGATCATGTTAATTGCTAACACCGGAAGAGTATCTTGATAACATCAAACGTCACACCGTAACAGGGTGACTATAAAGGTGGGTTCAGTGCTACGAAGGTGTTATGTTGAGGCTCATGGATCAAGAGTGGGATGTGTCCATCCCGATGACGGATATATATACTCTGGACCCTCTCGGTGATATCACATTGAAATAGCTTGCAAGCAAGTGATGTGATCACTAGAATGTTATATCACGGGAACGAGAAAAGAGTGCATGTCGGTAACGAGATCAAACTAGGTATGGAGATACCGATGATTGAATCTCGGACATGTAATATGTCGCGGGACAAAGGGATTTAGTTACTAGCATTAAAGGTTCTCACGATCATAGAAGTCATCGTTGAATGTGTAGGAGTCAGTATGGATCTCCAGGTCCCGCTTCTGATTATTGATCTGAGAGGGGTCTCGATCATGTCTACATTATTCGCGAACCGTAGGGTGACACACTTAAGGGATACCGACACCATTTGGAGCAAATATGTTTTAGATAAAGATTTAAGAAAGCGCTGGAATTATTTCAATAGACACCGAAACTCTTTCGGGTGAAATTGCTGAAATTGGTTCTGCATGTAATATTGAAATGTTGCAGGGGGTTTTATGTGAATGTTTGTTAATTAAAGTAATGAGAAATTTAATGCATTTAAAGTGGAGACTTTAATGGAGAATGTGAAGAGGCAAATTTATGTGGAGGGGGTTACCACCACATGAATGGGGGAGGTTAAGGGTCACCTCCATGGGTTGCCGGCCATGGGAGGGGTACCCTCCCCTCCTCCTATAAAAGGCCCCCCCTCTCCTCACTTCTCTCACACACCTCCTCGTGAAGGATCTCTCTCCCCCTCTAGTATTATTCCCCCATGGTCTCGGATTAGCGAGATACATGTTCCTGATGGCTTTATCTGGAAAGGAGTTGCTACTTCCGCTGCTTTGCTGGAGCGAGGGACGGAGGTTGTCGGGGTACCGGACGTGTGTGCGATCACGGATGCACCGCTGCTTTGCGGTGCTGGACTTGGTGGTGCTGGACTTGCTGGAGCTGGATCTGATGGACGTGCTGGAGCCGGACCTACTGGACTTCATCACGATCTTGAGATCGGCAAGTGTACGACTACATCATCCACGAGTTCCATCTCGTTAACAAAGCTTTGTTGTCTTCGAGGGTAAGTTCTCTATGGATGTATATCCACCCGTTGCTTGTATCTAGTAGATAGATCTTGGCGTATAGTTCCATCATAGAAACGTTTTTGTTTTCTATGCTGCGAACCCAATAGTGGTATCAGAGCCTGATCTATGCATAGGTGCTTTGCACGGGTAGTACACATATGTTTATATTTGGGCGATGATGATCATGTTATTTCATCTTCTATGTATTTTGGATATTGGTGGCATAGTGGGATGAAGCGGCCCGGACCAACCTTACATGTCATTGCACATGAGACCGGTTCCACGACTGACATGCAACTAGTTTTGCATAAGTGGCTGGCGGGTGTCTGTCTCTCCTACTATAGTCAATATCTGATTTACAACAAGTTGCTAATAACTTGGTTATCCTCGTTGTGGTTCCATGTTCGTAGGAAAAGACCGATTCTATCTCCAAAAGCCCTAAGCCACGTAAAACTTGCAATGGATAAATTAGAGGTGTCTAGTTTAGATTGTTGCTGGGCTAGTGTCATGATATGGTAATGTTGTAAGTTGATGTATGGTAGATACCCTTACAACGCACTTAACGTGTAAGTTCCATAGACCTTGGCCTTACATACAAAGGAACGATAGAGATCATACCATGATGCAAATGATAGAGATCAAATGCATGGACCATATCATCTCACTTTACACATTAGATGTTTACATCTTATACTGCTAGTTTGGCGCTTTTAGTAGCATTGTAAGGTGATCCCTCATTTAGATATCAAGATAAAATGTGTTCTTCCTTGAGTATGCACGGTTCTATGGATCGTGTTTCGAGACATCACGTGATGATCGGGTGTACTCGACTCCGTGCTTTCATGCAACGGGTGTAAGACAGTTTTACACACGCGAATACTAAGGTTCTTACTTGGCGAGCCTAGCATGTACAGACATGGCCTCGGAACACGGACCGAAAGGTTAAGCATGAGTCACATAGTTGATGTGATGACCATATTGATGCTCGCCTTTGAAGATACACCGACTCACGTGATGATCGGACTTGGTGTAGTGGATTTGGTTCATGTAGTCACCAAAAAGGCACGAGGGATGTCATTTTTTGAGTGGGAGTTCATTTCTAATTTGGATTAGTCGAACTAAATTTGTCATAAACTAAATTGAAGTGAATTTGCATAATTTGTTGTAGTCATTGGCATCTGTTCACTACCTTATGCTTAGTTTTAATTGAGATAATAGAACTATAGAATTATGGATATTTACTTGATGAACTGGTATCGTATTGTTTTGAATGTCAATTTAAAGTTTAGAAGTCCTATTGCAAACTTTCAGCAAACTCTATTTACTCCAAGAAGTTTAATAAGTAGTATTAAATCAAGAGTAAGAATTCCAATGTTAGTATCTAAAGTATCATGTTTGCCTCCATGATTATTGATATTCAAAAGTTGTTTTAATATCAAGATTATCTAGGAGTTGATTTTTTTTTCATAAACCATCATGTGTGGAAGATATTGTGATATCTGAAACAATGTTTTTGGTTGCATTATGATTGAGTATAATTTATCAAAATACATGTTCTCATATTGTATGAGAATTTGTGAAGGATGGACATGCTAGGCATTCGGATCTCCCGAAAAGGTTTTTGGGAACTAACATTATACTCGTGATTCT
This sequence comes from Avena insularis, assembly GCA_023614405.1. Lineage (NCBI taxonomy): Eukaryota > Viridiplantae > Streptophyta > Magnoliopsida > Poales > Poaceae > Avena > Avena insularis. Next base: position 280,993,990 of record CM042696.1, on the reverse strand, counting down.
TCCTTATAGGCTATAGTAGCTTGATCATGAAAGTTGTCATGATAAAGATGAATAGAAGATGTAGGCAAAATGTTTACTACACTAATAGATTACTAAATAATGGATTTTTGAAAGAATGTCAAACATTTTGATGATGGTGATCCACTTCAAAGTGCAAGTCCAAAGGTATTAGTATTTGATTATATACACTTTGTACTATGTGTCATGTGAATGACACCACTATTGATGTTGATGGATTCTTTTAAAAGAAAAGGAATTGTTGAAAGAGAATCTATAAAATATTTGGCAGAAAAGAAAAGGTTGGAGATGTCCAACTTAGGTATATAGAAGATATACATGTTATGGATGTATTCCTTGATTGTTAAACAATGTTATTGGATACCGAATTGGTTGGTGTGAAGTGTCATCCATAACAACACAATTCCTTAACTGCAACGGCCTATGTAACTAGCAAGAGAATAAGTGATGATGTTCATCAAAAACAAATAAAGTGTTATTGTGTTTTCGTTGTTGTCAAACCTAGACTTCAAGATTTTGTTTAAATAATTGTTATTTTGTTCCGGTATCATGAGAACAATGTTTGTTCAAATAATTACCGTATTCCATAAAGGATGGATGAACTTTTACAAGTCTAGTTGGAGAAATCACATCCATAAACACTATTGCTAAAATGTCACAAGACAAATGATTGAAAGATCACTTATGAAGTGACATCGCTGTTTAAATTATATTTGAAAGAAAACATGAAGAAACTCCATTTTGATGGATTTTTGGAGTCTTTGATTTTTGATCAATTGACGCATGTGAGACTTACCTCGAGATAATTGAAACTCCGTCCATAGGCCAGAGAGGAATGGATGACTAGCTTATTGGAAATTGTGCATGTTGATGTGCATAGTCCATTATGTGTAGCCATATGCGATGGATCTTTTTGCTTCATATGCTTTCTCTGAAAATTTGAGTGAATATATCTGTATATTTACTTAATAAGGAAGAAGTATGAAACATTTGAAAATTGTTCAAAGACTTTCAAGATGAAGTGAAAAATCATTGTAACAAGAAAATAAAAGAGTTTATGATTTGATCATAAAGGACGATATTTGAGTTACAGGTTTAGCAAAACACCTAGGATTTTTGGAATTGTTCCATGAATTTACATTTCCCGATAAACCACAGGAGTATGGTATGTTCGAGAGATCAAATCAAACCTTGTTTGACATGGTAAGATCAAAGGTGTCATTTATAACACTGCCATTATGTTTTAAGGATTAAAGCTTTAGAGACTACCGCTTTTACACTGAAAAGAGCACCATTGTGATCCGTTGAAATGACACCATATGAGTTATGGTTTGGGATAAAACCCGAATTGTCTTTTCATAAATTTTGTTATGCTATGCATAAGTAAAATGTTTACAAGCAAAGTCGGATAAGCACGTCTTTGTAGGTTATCCCAAAGAATTTGTTGGAAATTCCTCCATAACACCGAGGACAAAAGAGTTTGTCGCTTGGAACGTCAAGTTTCTTGAGAAGGAATTTTTCGTGAAAAGTTAAGTGGGAGGACAATAGAACTTTTATAAGGTTGTTGAACCTTAGCTATATGTGCTAAGTAGCGCAACGCCGTAAAGTGTCCCGGTGGCGGCCATAATGCTCATGGCTCCCAGGATTACAAAGGGTGTGATCTTGGAGATTAGAGTTCCTATTGAACCATGTGGGTCGGTAAGAATCAAATAGTAAGATTTGAAACAGAAGTCATTATTGTTTTGACAATGATGAACCAACTGCATGCAAAGAAACGGTGATGGGCCCTGACTCCATAAAATGACTAGGAGTCATAGAATCCGTGATAGTATCCATACACGAGAAATCAAGTTTCTGAACTTGGAAGACCCTCCGGAAAGGCGTGAAGCCTATCGGTCATGTTTGGATCTATAAAGAAATATACATGGATGTTTAACATTTATGAAATAGTCGACATGTCGGAAATAAGTTTACGGCAATGTTCAAGGAGTTGATTATGTCAAGATTTGATCTTTATAGCGATATTTGGTCTTGACGGATTAATGTAGCAACCACTACATATAATTTGGTATATGGTAGTTGAATAAAAAACAAGGTTCTTCTAATAGAATGGTTACCTAGGACGTGTTAAACAAGGTTCAAAGGGTGCTAAAAGGGGATGCAAACTTCAATAGGTTAAGTGAGCATAGCGGAGTTGGAATCTTCACCATGATGAAAATGTTAAAGGAGTTTAATTTCATCAGAGGTGATGAAGATGCTTGCATTTGCAAGAAATTAAGTGGGAACGCTGAGACAAATTTCCAATACATTATGTAGAGTACATATTGTTGATTGGAAATGATGTATCTTTTATTGACACAAGTTAAGAATTTCATTAAAATAGGATTTCGATGAAGGACTTGGGCAAAACTAGAATATTTGGCATCAATGTCTATATGGATAGATTGAGGCGCTAATATGGTTATGCCAGACATACATATATGAGATATTGAAAGGGTTCAATATGGAAACAACAAGAAAGGTTCTTGATGCATGGAAAGGATTGTACCAAGATTCAAGTGTTTCAACACTTGGTGAGTAAAATCACATGAATATTTTGATCAATTATACCGTGATATGTATATTTCCAGATATGTCCTATGCTCTAAATGTTATGAGCACATACCAGAATGATTCTTAAGATGATCATTGGACGATAGTAAAGATATTCTTATGAGCTTTGGAAGAACTAAGAATATATCATGTATAAATGACAAATAGTTAAAGGTAGTACATTGTAAAGTGTTACATTGATACTAGTTTTGTCACGAGATACAAATTATTTTTTTCTCAATTTAGACTATGGGTGGCACAATGTAATCGAAAGGATGTTCCATGATGGATTTGGATGAGTTCCAAAGTTGAGACATTGTGACGGATACTACAACAAAAGGCTAAGTATATGACTGCTATAGTAGCAACAAAGGAGGGCATTTGTGTTAAGTAGTTTGTTATCAAACTAGGTGTTGTTCAAAGTGGGCTAATACTATGAAGATATATTGGATGACAATAATATCAACATATTTTAACCCGAATGAACTAAAGGTCTCACCAAGGGACCAAATTTATACAATGCCATCTCATTTGAGAATGAGTGGTGCGTAGAGACGCAAAGACATGCAAATACACACGGAACTGAAACTGTCAGAGCCGGAGATTATGTTAACCACTAGAAATCGCGTATATGCAACACCAAAAATCCATAGGTGTTCAATACGCAAAGTTTTTCAAACTATATTATTGACTCTAGTGCAAGTGGGAGACTGAAGGGAATATGCCCGAGAGGCAATAATAAAGTGGTTGTTATCTTATTCCTTGTTTATGATAAATGTTTATTTTGCATGCTCTAATTGTATTAATTTGGAAACGTTAATACATGTGTGTTTAATAAACAAAAGGAAAGTTCCTAGTTATGCCTCTCTTATAAACTAGCTCGTTGATTAACAAGATGATCAAGGTTTCCTGATCATGGACATTGGATGACGTTAATAACGAGGTCACAACATTGGTGGAATGATGTGATGAACATTCATCCGAAGTATATCATTACGATCAGAGTCATTATGTTTATATTGCTATAACATCATACGAAGTAATCTTAGTCCTTAGACCATGAGATCATGCTAATTGCTAACACCGAAAGAGTATCTTGATAACATCAAACGTCACACCGTAACAGGGTGACTATAAAGGTGGGTTCAGTGCTACGAAGGTGTTATGTTGAGGCTCATGGATCAAGAGTGGGATTTTTCCATCCCGATGACGGATAGATATACTCTGGGCCCTCTCGGTGATATCACATTGAAATAGCTTGCAAGCAAGTGATGTGATCACCACGGGAACAAGAAAAGAGTGCATGTCGGTAACGAGATCAAACTAGGTATTTGGATGCCAATGATCGAATCTCGGACATGTAATATATGGCGAGACAAAGGGATTTAGTTACGACGTTAAAGGTTCACACGATCACAAGGGTCATCGTTGAATATGTGGGAGTCAGTACGGATCTCTAGGTCCCGCTGCTGATTATTGATTGGAGAGGGGTCTCCATCATGTATGCATTATTCGCAAACCATAGGGTGACACACTTAAGGGATACCATCACCATTTAGGAGCAAATATGTTTCAGATAAAGATTAAGAAAGCGCTAGAATCATTTCGATGGAAATCGGAATTGTTTCGGGTGAAATTGCTGAAACTGGTTCTGCATGTGATATTGAAATGTTGCAGGGAGTTTTATGTGAATGTTTGTTAATTAAAGTAATTAACAAAATTCTGAATAAAAAAATAAAAGTGTTTTATTTAATGAGAGCTTGCATTAAATTTGGTGGAAATTTAATGCATGTGAGTGGACATGAGTGGAGGTGTGTGTTTATGTGAGTGGGAGCTCCACCCACATGAATGAGGGAGAGGTGGGGGCACCCACCATGGCCGGCACCATGCCCCCTTGGGCTGCCCCCCTCCCCTATATAAGGAGCACCTCCTCCTCTCCTCTTGCAACACCTCCTCGTGAAGGATCTCTCTCCCCCTCTAGTTATTCCCCATGGTCTCGGATTAGCGAGATACATGTTCCCGGTGGCATTATCTGGAAAGGAGTTGCTTCTTCCGCTGCTTTGCTGGAGCGAGGGATGGAGGTTGTCGGGGTACCGAACATGTGTGCGATCACGGATGCACCGCTGCTTTGCGGTGCTGGACTTGCTGGTGCTGGACTTGTCGGAGCTGGATCTGATGGACGTGCTAGAGCCGGACCTGCTGGACTTCATCACGATCTTGAGATCGGCAAGTGTACGACTACATCATCCATGAGTTCCATCTCGTTAACAAAGCTTTGTTGTCTTTGAGGATAAGTTCTCTATAGATGTATATCCACCCGTTGCTTGTATCTAGTAGATAGATCTTGGCGTATAGTTCCCATTGTAGAATTTTTTTTGTTTTCTATGCTGTGAACCCAACATCGACTGCCCTTAAGTATCTCTCCCTACGGGTTCGTGAACTATGTGGACATGATCGATACTTTCTCAATAATCATTAGCGGCACCTGTAGATCCATAATGACTCCAAGTAGTTCAATGATATACTAGTGATCGCGTGAACCTTATTCATAGTAACCATTTCCTTTTGTCTCACGATATTTTTACTTGTTTAAGATCCGATATTTTGGTATCTTCCATACCTAGTTCGATCTCATTAATGACAAGTACTATTTTCTCATCCTCGTGATATAACATTCTTAGTGATCTTTATCACTTGCTTGCAAGCTATGTTAATGTGATATCACCGAGAGGGCCCTGAGTATATCTCTCCATCATAAGATGGACAAATCCCAATCTTGATCCACAAGCCTCAACTTACACTTTCTAAGTACTCAACGACATCTTTATAATCACCCTGGTGTGACGTTTCATGGAATGAAAGTACTCTTCCAGAGTTAATGACTGACGTGATCTCATGGTCTAAGGATTAGAGTTACTTTGAATGAGATAGCAATATAAACTTGAGGACTTGATCGTATTGCTAAATCTATTGCAGGTGAATGTTCATCATATCATTCTCTAATGTCATGACCTTGTTATTAACAACATCCAATTTTCATGATCAGGAAACCTTGATCATCAGTTAGTCAACAAGCTAGTGTAATTAGAGGCATTACTAGGAACCAGTTCTTTTGTTTATTAAACACACATGTATCAATGTTTCCTGCTAACACAATTATAGCATGAAAAATAAACATCTATTATAAAATTGGAATAAGATAATAAGCATTTATTATTACCTCTCGGGCATATTCCTTTCAACATCTTCTTGTTGTATCCAAACAAATTTGTCGGTTTTATTCATTAGCTGATATAACAGAGGTACCTTCTCTCCTAGCCGATTAACAAAGCGCCTCAAAGATGCTAGGCAACCAATGAAATTCTGGACATCATTGAGGCACTTTGATAGTTCCATCTTCTCTATGTCACTGATCTTCACAGGATTTGCTTTGATACCTCGGCTTGATACAAGAAAATAGAGTAATTTTTCTATCGGCACACCAAATATACATTTGATCGGGTTCAACTTTATCCTGAAAATTATCAAGTTTGCGAATGTATGCCTGAGATCATCCAATGGACTATGAATCTCCTTGGTCTTGATGACGGCATCGTTGACATACACCTCCACATTTTTGCTAATTTGATCATGCATGCATTTCTGGATACATCTCTGATATGTGGCACCTGCATTTCTCAAACCAAACGGAATAGTGTGATAGCAATAAGCCCCATACGCGGTAATGCAGGATGTCTTTATTTGGTCAGCTGCGTTCATTGGTATCTGATGGAAACCAGAATAGTGTGATAGCAATAAGCCCCATATGGAATAGTGTGATAGAAATAAGCCCCATACGGGATAAGTGACAATAGCTCACACCCAGTCGTGGAATCGATCAATCCGAGTTAGCGGTGATGGATCTTTAGGACATGTCTTATTCCGATTAGTGTAGTCGATACACATGCTCCGAAATATGGTGACAATCGGGTCATATTTTTTCTTCTCTACCATGACTAGATTTGACAACTAGTTCGGGTGTAGCATTTCCATGATAAATCTAGCTGCGAGAATCCGATCTATCTTGTCACCAATGATCTTTCTTCTATCTTCAGAGAAGCATCGTAGAGGTTGCTTCACCAACTTTGCATCAGGTTTGACATGTAGTGAGTGCTCAGCCAACTCCCTCGGCACATCTGGGAGGTCCTAATTTGACCATGCCAAGATGTCCCGATTCTCATGGAGGAAGTGGATGAGCTCGCTTTCCTATTTATCAGTCAAGCTAGCACTAATGATGACGACTGGGTCCAGGAAAGCAACATCAATGGGAATCTTCTTTGTCTCCTTTGTCACTTGAAATGCCACACTGCCATGTCGATTGCTCATACCCGACATGATGAGCTGAGCCGACTATTCCAGAGCCACTACATCATGGATTCGCTACTTTTCCTCATCAATGACCAATTATTCGGCAAAAATGGAGCTAGCCGAGGCACACTCCAGGGAGTGCTTGTAGTTGCCCGTGATGGTGATGAAACCAATTGGACCTGGCATTTTGACCTTGAGGTAACTATATGCATTAAAGCCATAAATTTGGCCAATGCCGACCTGCCGAGCAAGGCATGTTAAGAATTGGTGAGATAAAACACCTCGAACAAGATGCTCTCGGTCCGACATTTATCCTTCGGGATGAACAAGACAACAATTGAGATTTTGGCCATGGGCTCACATGATACTCTCGGCATAATGCCATGAAATGTAGTCTTGGTTGGTTCCAACATATTTTCCTAATTCCCAACTTGAGCATTGTATCCAGGTATAGTATGTTGATTCTGCTCCCATCATCGATGAGGACCCGGGTGAACCGGACATTTATTTTGGGCCCGATAAATGTGGGTCCAACACTAGGGCATAGCCTTTTGGATTTGGCATGAACCTGGGATGGTCGATTATGCTCCAGCTTATCTCCTTCTTGTACTAGTACAAGAACTGAGGAACTGCTGGCATAACAATGTTTACTTCCATCTCCCGCTGATTCTCGCTTTGCTTGTTAGTTGCCTCAGTCACAAAGACCACATCACTCTATTGATTCTCCCTGTACTAGTTTTGGCCGCCATGGCCGGCATTGCTGTTGTCGTTGAGTTGGTTACCAACTTGATTGACTACCTCTTGTTTGCCCGGGTTGTCATATCTTGGTGGTGCATTCAGTGTTTGAGTATTTTCACCCATAAGTAGTGGTAGTGGAGGTGGTAGATTCCCTTCTCCTTTTCCTGCACGCTGAAACCAACTGCATTGCCGAGTTGTGTGGTTCACTGGCTTACTTTGGTTCGGGGTATGGAAACTACAAGGTTGATCGAGCATCATCCTGAACGTATACTTTGGCCTATCTTGTCACGGCTTCTTCTGATCACCCCATTGCTTCTTGCCATCCTACTTTTTCCCCTACTGCTGGGCTCTACTCTTCTCATGCTGGATATTGTTGGCATCTGGCTGTTCTTGATTAACAGCCGCCAATTGATTTGACCCATATTGATAATCCGGCCTATCACCCTTCTCTTGTGTCGGTAATCTTTGCGGCCATTTCGCTTGGATGACCCAACCCCATCATTAACTAGATGTTCCCTGCTCGGCTCAGCCGACATCAGCAATGACTGAGTTGGGTCACACAAAGCATAAATGTCAGCTATTTTTATTGTATCAGCCAAAGTGGTTGGCATCTCTCTTTGCAATCTCTGCTAAAGCTTGCCACCATACCATCATTCCTGGGCAAACCAAGTTATGGCTTGCAACTCAACGACCCCCTCACAAGAATTGCGTATGGTACTCCATCTTGTCAGGTAATCTTAGTTAGTTTCATTTTATCTTTGTTAGCACATGGATAACTGTTGAGGACGATTCAACCTCTTGTATGTGCTAGTGAAGTTACTGACAAAGGCATCTTCAAATTTGAGCAAGCAATTGATGCTTTTCTATAGCAAATTGTTCAGCCAAATTTTGGCAGGCCTTCTAACATTTGCGTTATATACCGCACCACCCACCGATGATTTCGGTTAGCGACATGCACCACAGTAACATAACCTATCAACCAATCTTTTGGCTTAGTACTGCCGTCATATGTTTTTGTGCCACGAGGCAGCTGAAAGTTCAGTATTGGTGGCTCTCGCATGATCCGAAGCAACTAGGACCTTGAGGGCCTTGTACCTCGAGGATTTCCAACAGATAGATTCTGTCTAGCTTGTGGCGAGTGTCATGTGCTAGCAGTTGACAATTCCCCAACCGAGACCCAAGCGGATTCTCAATCACTCAGTGTTCATGCCTTTGGTAGTCGATATTCTCCATGGCTGAATAACCATCATTACAGTGGTTTGCCCTTGGGTCACCACCTTGATGTTGATAAACATGCTAGGTACTCTGTTGTTGCCGAGGAGGATTGGGTGCCAGATTGTGACTCCGCCGGTAATCGTTATTGTGGTCGGCATTGCCTTGCCTGACATTTCCTTGCTTAGTATTTCCTTGGTTGGCATTTCCTTGCGTGACATGGCCTTGCTCGGCAATCTGCTTTCCAGCAAATGTTGGATCATATGTATGCAACTGCTTGTTCTTGCTGGAGTTAACAATCCCTTCACGCCTTCCACCGACATGAGGATATGATGCTTGGCCAACGGACTTTCCACCGGCACCCCCAGCCAAGTGAATGACCTGGGAACCACCAGCACCGCCTGGTTTTTCCTTCAAGTATGCCTCATTTTGATGGTTAGCGACATACAATAATTCATTCACTCTGGCTTGCTGCATGCGCAGCACTTCACCTGTCAAGCTAGATAGTTTGGTTGCTGCTAGCTCTACATCCCTAAGATTCTTAGTAGGAGAACTGTACTTCGGCCGTCGACATATGGATCTAGATCTACCATCTCTAGCTATCTCAGCACTAAGGTCTTTGCCTCGGTTCCACAACTCATCTATGTGACTAGGACAAGTTGCTATCGGAGTAAATCCATGTTCTTTTTTTACTCACGTAGGGAAATTTCTAACTCTTGCTGAATGCGAGACACCTCAATAGCCTCTTGGACAACGCTCTAACGCTACTCCCCCGGTTGAGCCTGCATCAGTGTAGGATCCGCATTGGGAGCAACTGCCAATGCCAACTTCTCGATGCTGAAGGGGGATAGGACTTGCTAACACGTTGGAGTCGACGAGGTTCTTGGGTATAGGGCCCCACGATTAGCAGTCCGAGAATCCATCTTATGCATATATCCATGTTCCCATGACTAGTGAGCCGTGGAACATAACCGACAAGTATCAAAGTAAACATCCAACACATAATGAGAACATGACTTACATTGACTCCATTATGGCTATGCCAACCTTTAGCAAAAGATTTCCTCAAACGCAAAGCCCAAGTCATGCATTAACCCTACAGGGAGCTGACTGGGAGAACATCCTATCTCGCATAGTTGTCAATGTCACCTCCATCTTTGCCTTTAGTCTTCTTGAATTTTGACCAAGTAAATAGTCAGGGACAATGCTAGTGAGTACTTTGAATGTACCCTTCTCCTTGTACTCCATCTGTGGGGTCTTGGTGATATGTTGGGGCGTCATAGCTGATAATGCAAAGAGTAGTTGCATGAAGTATCAAGACATCCAAGGATGTATCAAAGTCACACGAGGAGAGGAGCGAGTTAACCTTAGATTGTAGGAGTTTAGCTCGTTCACGAGTCATTGGTCTACTTGGGGGACTTGTTGGTGTAGATGTAGGAACCTCCGTAGGACGAGCTGCATCATCTCCCCGCTTGGGAAAGAGTCGTCCTCGACTCTTCATGGTTTTTATCTTGAACATCTCCATGGTAGGGTGAGAGGTCCTTTACATTGAATGTATTGCTCACAAAGTACTTGGAGGTTGGAATGTCAATGATGTAGGCGTTGTTTTTGATTCTCTTGAGGACCTTGAACGGACCATCTTGTCTTGGTTTGAGATTGGAATCATGTTCCTTGGGGAAGCGATCCTTGCTCAAGTGTATCCACACAAGGTCACCTTCTTAAAAAATCATCTCCTTCTTGTCCTTGTTTAACCTTGAAGTTTGGCAAAGGAATTGTTGTTCTATAGTACCTCTTGTTTCTTCGTGAAGCTTCTTCATAGCTTGGGCGCGCTTGTCAATGGCCATGTTGGTGCGCTCATGGAGAGGAAGTGGTAGGATGTCGAGTGTGGTGAGGGGCTCAAAACCGTAGATGATCATGAAGGGACTCATCTTGGTTGTAGAGTGGTTGGCTCGATTGTAGGAGAAATCGGCGCGGGGAATGCATTCCTCCCAATCCTTCAAGTTCTTCTAGATCAACACACGAAGGTGAATCCCGAGGCTTCGGTTGATGACATGGGTTTGTCCATCAGTGTGCGGGTGCGATGCGGAAGAGAAGAGTACCTTGACACCGAGCTTGGCCATGAAGGTCTTCCACGTGTAGCTCATGAATTTGACGTCGCGGTCAGAGACGATTGTTTATGGAACACCGTGAAGACGGACAATTTCCCTGAAAACAAATTGGCAACATGTGAAGCATCGTCTGTCTTGTGGCACAAGATAATGTGCGTCATCTTTGAAAAGTGATCCACTACCACAAATGTAAAATCATGACCATGCTTAGACATAGGCAGTCCTAAAATAAAATCCATGCTAATGCCGGACCAATGTGCATGAGCAATAGGCAATGGCATATATAGACCAAAGGGATTAGACTTGGACTTAGCTTGACCGCATGTCGTGCATCGTTGAACGTAGCGCTCCACGTCTCGCTTCATCTTGGGCCAATAGTAATGAGTGGAAAGCATGTCCAATGTATTGTCACATCCAAAGTGACCAATGAGGCCTGCACCATGTGATTCTTGGAGAAGCAAAAGTTGGAGGGACGACTTCGGAATGCAAAGCTTGTTTTTTTAAAGAGAAAGCCTTTATGAAAATAGAAATCATCAACTCCTTAGTCAATGGAGCACTTTGCGAAAATTGTTTCAAAGAATGGGTTAGAAGAATAAAAAGTTTTGATTTCATCAAGACCCAACACGTTTACTTCAAGTCGAGTAAGAAGGCTTATGTTCTTGCGAGACAAAGCATCCGCAACTACATTATCTTTACTCCAATGCCAATACCACTAGCGTCACACTCTATCTCAATTTTTTTTTGTGAAATCCGGTAACACAAGAAGAGGTGCTTCGGTGAGCCTCTTTTTAAGTTCATCAATAGCTTTTTTTGTGCTTTGCCCCACACGAAGGTGACATTCTTTTTGGTCAATTCAATTGAGCCGACAAGCAATGGTAGAAAAGTCTTTCACAAAGCGACGATAGAAACTGGCCAACCCATGAAAACATTGGAGTTCACTCACATTTGTGGGGATGGGCCAATCTCGTATGTCCTTTACCTTGGAAACATCAACTTCAATGCCCTTCAAATAAATGATAAATCCAAGAAAAATCAACTTGTATTTAGCAAAAGTGCACTTGGGAAGATTAGCATATAGCTTTTTGTGTCGAAGGACTTGCAAAACCTCCTTGACATGTGTAACATGTTCCTCAAGTGACTTGCTATAAAAAAGTATATCATCGAAATAGACAACAACACTTTTTCCAATGAGAGAACGCAAAATATGATTCATAAGGCGCATGAAGGTGGATGGGGCATTAGATAAGCCAAAGGGCATGACCAACTATTCATAGAGACCAAGTTTGGTCTTAAAGGCGGTTTTCCACTCATTCTCTTCTACCATGCGTATTTGATGGTAACCACTACGAAGATCAATTCTCGAGAAAATAGTGGCTCCACATAACTCATCAAGCATGTCATCGAGATGTGGTATGGGAGGTTGATAACACATGGTGATAGCATTGATTGGACGACAGTCCATGCATAACCGCAACGTATCATCCGTTTTTGGCATGAGAATCACGGGTACCACACATGGACTAATGCTTACTTGGATCAAACCTTTGGAGACGAGTAGGTTGATTTGATGCTAGGTCTCCTTCGTCTCCTATGGGTTCATGCGGCAGGCGGTGCGGTTTGGAAGAGGTGCGTCGGGTATGAGGTCAATGTGATGCTCGATTTTGCGAAGAGGAGGAAGTCCATGAGGGAGCTCTTCAGGAAACACATCCTTGAATTCCTGCAAAATAGCCATCAAAGAGGGAGGAATATTTGTCAAGTCATTAGTTCCTTGCACTAGTCCCTTGCAAATGAGGATGTAGTGCAAGATGGATGGGTTATTCCTCACATATCTCATCTCACTTTTGGTGGCAAGGAGAACACCTTAGTTTTTCCACTCGAGTTAGGCTTGTGGCTCTCACTCGCTATGAGGTGGTTCTCTCGCTCACCGCTCTTCTCCCAAATTTGTGTTGTGGTTTGCGCCCTCGCTAAAGCCTTTACATTGTCCTTAATTATTTGGCTAGGAGTCATCGGTTACAAAACATATGTCTTGTTAAGACACTTGAAGGTGTAAACATTTGTGCGACCATCATGTATAGCACCTTTGTTGAATTGCCATGGTCGACCAAGCAACATGTGGTAAATCATCATTCGAACCACATCACGCTCCACCCTGTCTTTGTATGGGCCAATAGAGAATGTTACCGAGACAGTGTGCTTGATCTTCACGGATCCTTGGTCACTTAGCCATTGGACATGGTAGGGGTGCTTGTGAGGATGGAGGGTGAGGATGAGCTTCTCACACAACTCGGTTCTTGCAACGTTGTGGCAACTCCCTCCATCAATGATCACCTTTATAGATTTCCCATTGATGTCGGCATGTGTTTGGAAGATATTTGATCGTTGATCTTCATGCTCTTGTGCTTGATTGGTCAAGATACTTGTGATGACAAGCGATGGACTTGCATCATGTTCACACATGAGGAGTTCTTGGTCATCGTCCACATGTTGCCTTGTCATTGCTTCCTTGACTCAAGCATCAAATTCATCTTCACTCAAGTACTCTTCGTCGCCATTGTCATGGATGAACAATACTTTCTTGTTTCCACACTCGGCCAACTTGTGTCCTTTGCCTCCATAGTTGTAGCATTCGCTGTTGAATGGCGTGGCATCTTTTGTATACTTGCCACTTGGGGGCGGTTTTCCTTGAGGAAGTGTGGGATTGAAGGAAGGCTTGGAGGTACTTGAGGAGCTTCCATTGAAGGTTGTTGGTGTAGCGGTTGAGGATTGCTTGTAGGTGAAGTACGTCTTGGGCTTGTTGTACTTGATGTCCTCTTGTACTTGATGCTCGGCTTTTATTGTGATGTGCACGAGCTCAACCATGTCGTTGTATGTTTGGAACTCGACGATCCACTTGATTGGATGGTTAAAGCAGATAAGGAAACATGCCATAGTTTGTTCATCGCACTCTTCAGTGTTGGCGTGGATCATGTTGAGCTCCATTTGCTTTAAGTACTCTTCCACGGTCTTTGTCCCTTTACTAAGCGATTGAAGCTTGTTCAAGAGGTCACGCATATAGTGCGAAGGAACAAAGCGGGATCTCTTATGAGCCTTCATGTCATGCCAAGTTGTGCTTGGAGGCTCTTCTCTTGCGTCACAAACAACTTGAACTTGTTCCCACCAAAGGTTGGCATAATCATCAAACTCAAGCAAGGCCATGGTGACCATCTTCTCATCACTATAGTTGTGCATACGAAAGATCTTGTCGACTTTGAGCACCCATGCGAGGTATTCTTCGGGGTCATTTGAACTGGTGACGTGGGCATCGTGAACTTCAGCTTGCGGTCACAGTGGCAGTGGTTGCCATGATAGTGTTTGTCTTCATCTTCCATGCGATTATTACGATGAGCTTGGTGAGCTTGTTGATTTGCGTGCGGTTGAGGAGCCTCATTTTGGGGAGGTAGAACGTGGTTCTCGCGAAGTTGTTGAGGAGATTTCTCTTGCTCCTAGAACAGTTGATGATGAGGTTGAGGTGCTTGGGCCTCATGAGGTTGTTGAGGATGTGGAGCTTCTTGACGCGGTTGATGACAAAGAGGAGGCTCGTTCTTCGGTTGGTGATGTGGATTAGTAACATGGGCCTCACGACGAAGATCATGTTCTTGAGCCTCATGACGTGGTGGGCATTTCTAAACATGCACAATTTGACACTCCATGTCTTGATGTGGTGGAGGAGGCGTCTCGTGATTACCATGGTGTCGGCGTGGACATTGATGACGGCGATGATGAAGAGGAGGATCTTGGAGAGCTTCATGTCGGTGACGAGCTTATTACTCCAAGATGGAGTCGACACTTGTTGTCTCAAGTATGTGTCACAAGCGATAGTGGTGGACTTGAGGTTGTGGTTGAGGTCCCACTTGTGGTTGCGCTTGTTGATCACTAGTGCCCTTGCGTGATGATGGTGTCCTTCTCGCCTTGCTTGGGGCCTTGAGGAGAAATCACCATCATAGCTTGTTGTTGCGGTGTGACGTGGGGAAGGTACATAGTGTGAAGATCTTCCATCTTCAACCTCGGGGGCATCATTGCATCTTGGAGGACTTGTATGATGATCTTGACGAAGAGGAGAACAATGACGTGATGAGCTTGATGCGCGTGAATGCGGTCTTGTCATTCTGTCGATGAGGAGTGGGCTTTTAACATAATGGTTGCAGGTTCAAGTCCTGCTATACCCAAAACAAAAAAACCACTCTTGTATTCGTAAGGATGCATAGTAGCCTTAAAAGAGCACTCTTTGGCCTTGAGACTCGCCCCTTTCTCATCAACATCTCGAGTCAATCTTGCCAATGCTTTTCAAAGACAGAAGAAAGACGAAGCGAACAAAAGAAAAAGATGGAAATGCACTTTCTTTGAAGACGGAGTCAGCCCCACCAGTCATGGCAGATGACAGAACCCCGAGATAGGGATGTGATTGAAGCTACTCGGATGCCTCTCACGCAGAAAGGGCCCTTCGCCCATGTAAACTAAACGAGCCATAGCACTATCTTCAGTTGTGTGTGTTTTCGAAGAAAATGGGGTGGATCATCTTCAAAAGCAACTCTGCAAGCAAAAGCCTCCTCACAAGCGCATACCTTTCTCCCTTGGAGCAGAAGTCGCCGTACTCCACTTCAAGATGCTCCTTGGTGGTCACTCAAATAGATAGTAAGATGCAACGTCGCTTGAATACGAGACACATCACTCCTCAAGCACGTTTCGAGCAAGTAAGACAACACTAGCTTCTACGACTCCGAGTTAAAGAGCGAGTATTCTCGAAGTCGACATTGTCCTCAAAAAGATCGTGTTGCGACGGAGCATTGGAGCGCTTCATTTTGAAGGCCAAAGTTGTGTTGCATTACATTCATTTGTCTTTCAAGGCCATTTAAGCGGTTGTTGATGTTCTTGAACTCATCTTGAGTCTCGCTGAATTGTTCATCTTGTCGCGTCTCAAGCGCTTGGAAACGATCACGGAACTCATGTCGGATGATGTAGTGGGTTGCACGTGTCATGTACGGTCCTTGTTCTTCTTGAGTAGGTGGTTGGCCGGAATAACCATGCCTATCCATCATGCAAAACACACACAAATTGTATATGGAAAGAAATATGTGGGGGGGAAGCCTTCAACCTCACCTTGGGGATTTAACCAAACTAGAAACCACAAGTGAGAGATATTAGCTTGCAAAGTGAAATCGCAAAGAAACCTCACACTAAAGAAAGGACTAAGACTCTCAAAAGATTTTTGTGGAAGGTTAGGGTTTGGAATGCCAAAGAACTAATCAAAAGAAAAGGGATAGTCAAAAGTGGGTAAAATCCAAACAACACTCAAGTCAAAAGGTAAGGGTCAAAAACTCAAAAAGGGGGATGGGAACATACGACTATGTACGCACACATGGAGATTGATGGGATTGACACGACTATGAAAATGAGCAACCAAAATGTCCTAACGAAGACTACGCTCAGTGTCGTGCCAATGCAAAGAGAGACGGTGGCTCATTTGCAAAGAGGAAAAAAGAGCAACAGATTTGTGCAATTGCCTTCTGTGCTCTTTCTTTCTCTCTTGCATACATGTCGTCGGATTGATGACAAGTACGCCATGAAGGGGTCCTCGAGGCATGTGGAAGAGAGGGGTGTGAGACGTACGGTCTTTCGGGACGGTGAGCACATAAGTTTACCCAGGTTCAAATCCGCCTGCTTTGGATGGATCCTACTCCTGCTAGCAATCCAATAATACGGCAGAGCCGGAATATGGTTTACAAGGGTTTCGCTAGTGCGAGTTGAGATTGTAGACTATTGAGGTGTGTCCTAAAGGCTCTCCCTTGGTCGGCTTATATAGATATCCGGCCTAGGGTTTACAGGAGAGATCGATCCAGCTACGACTAAGAGTTGGTTACAGAGTACATCTTGAACTACAAGTAACACTATGGGCCTATGTCGGTAAGTCTTCTAGGCCTTCCTGTAGCTAGACTGGACTCCGTCTCTTCTCCCTGACTGGGCCGCCCATGAAGCAAAGCTCTAACCCAAAGTGGGCCACCCTGGTCAGTGAGGTACAATGAGGATACCTAGAAAGTATATCCCCAACAGAAGCCCCCGGAGGCCTCCAAGATCCAAAGTCAGATTCATCATCATCTAGCTTGATCTTCGGCTTGCAGAATCTTGAAGGGTTCCTGAAACTTCAAAAGAAAAGATACGATCCGGGTCTCAAAAAATGAGTCGGACCTATAGATATGTTATTCGCGTTTCCAGCTCGAAATTCAAACAAAGCCGGAACTTGATCTCTGACATAACCTGACACTAGTCATGGTCAAGTCAGGTCACTGACAGACATTTCCTGTCAGCACGACCGTTGGTGGGTCCGCCTTTCGCGGAACCGAGGCGCCGTTTCAATGCGTGCATGCAGATCAAGGCGACGTAATCATCGCGTGGGGGTTTCCCAGTCCCTTCCATGACATGTGGCACGTTCAATGTAGCGTTTACACGAATCTTGACGCGACCGGTGGATATAAGCGGTGAAGATCCTATTCCTCATCTCTCCTCACCAGCACTTTGCGCCGTTTCCTTCTCCCTTACGCCTCCCATGAACCAAGAGCTCCTCTGCTCCCCAAAAATCTCCAGCGCCTCCCATCCAAGGTCACCAGCGCACCGAAAAAATGGCTTCTGCATCATCCTCCGGCACGGCGGCGACAGCAGCGATGGCAGCAGCGGCAGAGAAGGAGAGCAACCGCGGGGTTTGGATCTCGTGTGTCCTCGATGATCCCAAGCTCCGTGTCGTTGAAGAAGAAGGGCTCCTCTGCGCCGGCGACTGGCGGAGCTGCTTCGACGAAACCATCCCCAATCCCTGTGACGACGAGCGAGTGCACTTCGGCACTCACCTTGACAGAGCTCTAAGTTTTCCTCCCTCAAATTTCTTTTCCGAGGTCATAGGTCATTACGGAGTTCATCTACATCATCTCCCCCCGAACTCCATCTTTGAGATGAGTGCGTACGCCTCTTTGTGCGAGGGGTATCTCAGCATTAGATCGAGCCTTACTCTCTTCTGGTATTACTTCCATGTCCGGAGAAATTCCATCACTGCCGGTAATCCTTATATTACCAGTACTATTAGTTTTTCGGTTAGGCGAGACCGTGTCTATCCTCGGATCATGGCTAGTGAGTCGGTGAAGTAATGGTCGTCCACTTTTTTCTATCACAAGGATATTTCCGCTCCCGGCAAAGATACTGCTTTGCCGGCTTTCGTCGACGGAGCCGCCACGCTTCAAGAATACATGTATGAGGTTGCTTCGGCTCTAGCAAAGATCTGCTCCTCGCCAAGAGGAGGATCGAGTACTTGATGAAACACAAGGGCCTGAGAGGGTCTGACTTAGTTCAATGTTTGGTGGCACGTTGGATCCAGCCTCTTCAACATCATGGAGATCGATCGATGCATTCCATCATGTCGTCGAAGAAGGATTCCCTCCGCGTCAGCCCCAAAACCTACGAGCCAAAAGATTACGTCAGCCAAATCAAATGGCTGATAAGGGAGCGGATTGAGAGGAAGATTCCAGAGTTGTCCCTGGACATGCATACATTGGAAGATCCTGTTGTGCTGGTAAGCTTCAGCAGCAACTCTTTTCATGTGCTCATCTTTATATTATTTCGCAATACTAATATACTTCTTCTTTTCATCTTGCCGACCTCTCCGAGTTGGAGCTTGCTCCAGTCGAGGGATATCCTCCTGAGTTTTCTCAGGATGAAGGAGAATTGCTTCCAATGCCGGATGTCGTTCCTCGGAAACGCAAAGCTCCGACATTGGCCATTGGCACAAAGGAAGTGCCCGTTGTGAAGAGGTAATCTTTCCTCACAAGGTCTTTGTATTTTGTTCGTAATTCCTTCCGAGATGTAATGTTCTATGTTCTATTACCTTCTCAGAGGGAGTTATCTCGAAGCCCCTACGTTAGTCAAAGATAAAATTGGCTTCTCCTGCCATGGCTCCTCCGACTCCTACGCCCCAGCCTTCTGCAACACCGGATATTACTCCATCTCCGACCGTTGTAGAAGATCCGGCTCAACCAGCAGAGCCAGCGATCCTTGAATCGCAAACTGATGTCACCATGGGTGACTCGGGTTTTGATAAGGGTGAACCCTCTTCGGGTAATGATCCCTCGGTAGAGACCTTCACCGACAATCTCCTGGACAATCCGGGACTTGCCAAACATGGCTTATCTTGGAAGTCTGTGGAGGAGATCCAACGGCTAGCCCGGCAATGTCTAGAAAGCCGGACTATCTCTATCAAAGAAGAAGCACAAGAAGCATAGGATATCATGCACTCTGATCTTCTTGAACAAGTTCGTCTTCGTGACGAGAAGCTGAGGACCGGCGAACTTCCAACTGCGCCAGTGGTCCCCCTAACCCTCATCGAGAAGGTTGTTGTTGAAGTGAATGCGAGTTTGGACAAACTCACTCGCGAACAATATGTAAGTCAGAATTCCAACTTCTCATTTTTCCTCATTTCATATCATATCCTCTAGCCCCCAAGCATGAAGCTGGACAATCAAATCCGGTTTTATGCTTCCCTAGGATGCCAAAGAGTGAACTAGTATAGCCCCCAAGGCTCGTGCTGATATTAATAAAAATATTAGCCCGAGTCTTGAGTAGACTTCTGACTCTGGGTATTCTGACTTATAGAAAGTATATTCCTATAACCAGGATTTATTGAAGAATGTTTGAAACAAGCGGAAAGAAATCAGAGCTCTCCAACTTGAAAATGCTCAATTGAAGGTTTCTAGGGATGAGGCCAAAGGTAAACATTCCGAAACTCAAACCTTGTATTATATTTCATAGTCTAATTATTTGTTCAAATGTTGTTCTTTTGACTACAACACTGGTAAAGCAGTCCTGTGCTATGATTGAAGAGGCCGAGAATCTTACAACCCTGGTGGTGGAAAACAAGGAACTTCGCCAAGAGCTGGATAAGCTTAAGGCGGATCATGAGAAGAGCATTGCTCAAATTCTCGAATCCACCTCCATGGCCACCGAGGAGCATGATCGTAAGATTACGCTTCAAGATAAGAAAATCTCGGATCTCAGCAATGATCTTTTCAGAGAAAGGGACATTACCGAGGCACTCCAGGCTGAACTCCAGAGTCTTCGGGAAGAGAAGGCCAAGTCGACGATGTCATCTTTGGTATGTTTCCCCTTTTTGACTTATCTGCATCTCCCGACTCTTTGGAGTCCAGGCTTATTTGACTTACCCTTTGCATTATGTGCGCAGGTCCTCTGAACTTAATGGACTCAACCTCTGCCGAATCTCGCACCAACTAGCTTACGGAAGTCGGTGATTTGCTGCATGACTTCCGCCAACCCCTCGAAGATATTGGTGAAGTTCTCAAGGTTCCGGACATGCATAGCATGTCCAGCTTTGAGGTGCGAGATAAGGCCAAGGATATGTCGTATCTTGTCGAGGACTGGAACATGTCCTACGCACGAACCACAGCGCAAAACGCTCTCACCATGGTTATGAGCCACCATGGAAACATGGAAATCTGGCAAGTAACCAGAGGGTACTGCAAGGTGGACGAAGATGGACAGGAGCAAGACATCAAGGCTATCATGGAATCCTGCGTGGGATATGGGTGCCACGTAGCTGATTTGACCAGCTACGACACTCCCTTCTTCACCCGTGTGGACACGCCACCTCCGCCTTCCGAAGAAACAGCTGAAGTTTCCGACGATGATCAAACCATATCGGATTTGAACATCTCGGAACGTTATCAAAACGAGGCTGATGTATCCAACGAGCCGGCAACTCGTACCTCTCCCCCTGCATCATAGAGTATCAGAAAGAACAATGTGTTATTCTAAAAACAACTTGTGTCTGTAATATGTAGTATAATACTTTTGCTAGTGCTAAGCTTTATTTTATCTATTCAGCACTTTTGGCTTTAACATTATGTGCCTGAAATGTTTGCATAAGCACTTGTATTTTTTGTCTGCACTTTTTGTTTATCTGGCTTTCCGCCTCGCCCCTTTCGTGAGCCGGCCAACTTTTAGCATGGAAACTTTGCTGAGCAATGGAGCTCAATTGCTAAACCAGTTTAAACTCGGAAACAAAGCCGAACTCTAGTACCAACAATTCACTACTCGGAAAATTCCCGCATCCAGCAATCAGACAAATAACCAAAGTATAGACTAGAAAATTTAGATTTATACCCGAAGGTAGCAATTTTAGAATCAAAAATCTAAACCAGAGCAAACATGAGCATAAGGTACTTTCAAGTATTCTGGTATTTTTGACTGTGACATGATCATTCGGAAATAAGATGGTAAAAAACTTCTCAGAATAAATTTGAGGCAACCAAGACATTATTTCTCATTGAACATGTACACATATATGATTACAAAGAAAAATAAACTAAGAATAAAAGGGATGTAGCTGAGCAATATTCCATGGTCTATCTAATTCTTCTGGGTTTGTACTACCTCCAGCTCTCTTTTTCTTCTTAGTAGCAGGTCTTTCTTTGACTGGCCGAATATCAGTTAGGTAGTATGAACCATTGTGCAATACTCGACTAACTAAAAATGGCCCTTCCCATATTCGGGAAAGTTTTTGCTTTCTTTGCTGCACAAGTTGGAGAACCAAATCGCCCTTATTGAAAGACCGGTTTTTGACTCTCTGGCTATGATACTTGCGTAACTTCTGCTGATAGGCTGTTGATCTCATCTCAGCAACGACGCGAACTTCTTCGACTAAGCCGAGATCATTTTGTCGAGAAATTTCAGCATCCTCTTCAATATACGCGGTCACTCTAGGAGAAGTGTGAATCAAATCACTAGGAAGAACTGCTTTTGCGCCATAGACCAAGAAGAAAGGTGTGTATCCGGTTGACCTGTTTGGAGTTGTTCGCAAACTCCATATTACAGAAGATAATTTCTCTGCCCAAGCCCCCGCAGCACGTCGTAGTGGTGCTTCGAGTCTTGGTTTTAGGCCTTGTAGGATTAAACCATTTGCTCTTCCGACTTTTCCATTAGCCTGCGGATGTGCGACTAACGCAATGTCAAGCCGAATATTTTGTTCATTGCAGAATTCGGCAAGTTCTCCCATAGAAAAGTTACTCCCGTTGTCCGTCATAATGCTATGCGGATAACCGTATCGGATTATGACATCCTCGACAAATCTTCTGGTTGTTTCTCCATCACAACTAGTGACGGGTTTAGCCTCAATCCATTTGGTGAATTTATCCACCATCACTAAGAGGTGAGTAAATCCACTTGGAGCCCGTTTAAACGGTCCTACCATGTTAAGCCCCTAGACCGCAAAACGCCATGTTATAGGTATTGTTCGTAGCTGATCAGCCGGAATGTGAGCTTGTTTGGCATATTTTTGGCAGCCCTTGCATGTCTTGACAAGCCGTTCGGCATCTGCCTTGGCTATAAGCCAAAAAAAACCGTGTCGGAAAGCTTTTGCCACTAGAGATTTGGCCGCAGCATGGTGACCACGCCCACCTTCGTGGATCTCTCGTAAGATTTCCACTCCTTATTCCGGAGATACACATCGCTGAAAGATCCTAGATGCACTCCGCTTATAGACCTCACCACTAATTCTAGTGTAGGCTTTTGCTCGTCGGACGATCTGTCGGCTCAGAACTTTGTCTTCAGGTAATTTTCCGTCTACCAAGTAATCAAGGTAGAGTTGAGTCCAGCTGGGAATCACAGCCAAAACTACTATTAACGGTGAGTCGGATTTGGTCGGATATTCCTCGTCCACTCCTTTTATAGAGGGAACTTTGAGGTGCTCTAAAAAAGCGCCATTTGGGACCTTTTTCTGGGCAGAGCCTATTCGAGATAGTGCATCTGCTTCCTCATTTTCTATTCGAGGGATGTGTTGAACTTCAAACCATTCAAACGATTTAGATAGTTCATCCACGACATCCCTATATGCCGCCATGTGCTTGTTTGCCTTACAGATATCCAACACTTGTTGGGGAACAAGATCCGAATCTCCATAACACATTAAATGTCGGATGCCAATGTCCTTAGCAATCTGGATTCCATACAGTAATGCTTAATACTCGGCAATGTTATTTGTCACCGTGAAGTGTATCTGTAGTACATACAAAAGTTTATCTCCTTGGGGTGATTTGAGCACCACGCCAGCCCCCGAGCCCCCAAGCACTTTAGACCCGTCAAAATGTAAGGTCCAGTATTCCGACTTTGGCAGGGTCATATTCTCCATTGTCTCTGTCCAATCAGCGACAAAGTCAGCGAGGATTTGGGATTTGATTGTTGTACGAGGTTTGCACTCAATGTCGAAAGCTGAAAGCACTATGCCCCATTTGGTGACGCGTCCTGTGGCGTCATTATTGTTTATTATATCTCTCATGGGAGTTGTGCTCAACACGGTAATTTGATGTTCCTGAAAATAATGTCGTAACTTACGAGATGCTAAGAACACACTATAAGCCAGCTTTTGATAGTGCGAATACCGCTGTTTTGATTCAGTTAAGACGTTGTTGAGATAGTAAGTCGGACGCTGCACCAGGTGTTTCTGATTTTCCTCCGGTCTCTCCACTAATATGATGATACTGACGACCTTGTTTGTCGCAGCGAGATAGAGCAACAACGGTTCCTGTGGTTTCGGTGCTGCAAGGATGTGAGTAGATGAGAGTACTTCTTTCAGGTCTTGTAGCGCAGCTTCAGCTTCGTCGGTCCAAACGAATTTCTTGGTCTTTTTTAGGAGCTTGTATAGTGGTGCTGCTCTTTCACCAAGCGGACTTACAAGTAACTGACTACGGCAATGCAACCAATTAGTCTTTGAACGTCCTTTAGGCGAGTTGGCCTGGAAATATTGAGTATAGGCTTGATTTTTTCTCGGTTTACCTCTATCCACATATGCATGTACATTGCGTCCGATTTGATCGTGGAGGCAACACTGCATAGTGCGTTGGTACATAGCTCCTGCATTCTTGAGGCCAAAGGGCATCGTAACGAAACAGAAGGTTCCGAAGGGGGTTATGAATGAAGTTTTGACTTTGTTAGATTCCTTCATCCGGATTTGGTGATAACCGGAATATGCGTCGAGAAAACATAGGAGTTCTGGGCCTGCCGTAGAATCGATAACTTGATCAATCCTAGGCAGAGTGAACGGATCTTTGGGACAAGCCTTGTTCAAGGAAGTATAATCAACACATATCCTTAAATCAGTGGTGTCCTTTTGAGGGACCATTACAGGATTGTCCAACCACTCAGTGTGGATGACCTCTTCTATGAATCCGGCTAACTCGAGCCGGGCTAGTTCCTTAGTTATTGTCTTACGCTTTTCATCACCAAAACATCATAGGAACTGTTTGACGGGTTTAGCGTTCGGGTGTACATTCAAAATAGAATATTATTTAGCCTCTAAAACCATGTGAGTTTAAGAAGCACAAGGTTCCAATATAAAAAAGGAAAGTATGGATGGATAAACAATAATGATTAGGGGACAATGATGCAAAAATTTGGTCAAAATAAGATGACATGGAGATGGGAGCTTCTGCAAAATTAGGCATGTTGATAAGATTAGCAAAGACAGATTATTTTCTTGCATGCAAAACCATCGAGAACAAGTGGGTCAAAGGAAGATCTAGACAAGGGAAAGGGTGAGATTTGTAAGTGCTTATGATGTTATACAAGATGGTTCAAGATCATTTTCAAAAATGACCAAGTGTTAGTATAGGTAGGGACTCAAAGATGTGATGTTGATAACAGATTTGGGGTTTTCAACTAGGGTACGAGGGTTAATGTTTTTGAAAGGTTGCAAGGTTTAAAACTCATCATCAAGTGGATGATGTTAAAGAATAGGTTAGGTAGATAAGATCCATGCCTTGAGTTAGTTCTTCAATACCTTTGGGAATTCAAAAGAGATGTGACCCAGAATTGAGTCTGATAAGGAAAACCAGGGTTCATTTTAGTGACTAAAGATCAAGAAAACCATGGGAATATTGGTGGAAAGGTTCCTTGATCCAAATAAACTATGGATCAGGTTATAGTAGCACACAAGTATGAGAATATAATAGGTGCATTGGCTTAGATCCAGAGAGGATGATCTTGATTAGGATTCCAAGAGATGATATGGTAATGGGAGGAGGATAATTCTTTAGCTATGGCATGGATGTTATATTCTCAAGAGGTGCAAGGGTTGCATTGTTATGTTGGTTTAGTTTCTAGGGGTTGAGATCCTATAGTAGCTCATACTACTTCCTAATCATACAATTTCAGACAATTCATCACAACAAGCAGATCAAGTGATGTATCCTGACCTACGGTTGTTACCACATCAAGGTCTCCAACTTATGCCAAGTCGTCATGGATACCAAAGGTGAATCCATGCCTCTACGCGAGACTAGTTTCTACCTTTTGAATGGTATACTACTTCATAACCTATGCCATTATCATGATAGGATCACACCGACAACTACCGAGGCAAGGGAGGAAGACTGGAACACCAAGACCGACAAGACGGGGGCTTGGAAGAGAAGACGGAAGAAGCAGCAACTGACACACCAGCGTCTCCGGCCCTGAAGACCGGAATCTCCCGACCAACACACCGGAATCTCTGGCCGAACTACGGACCAGCCTCTGGACCGAGGCCTGGGATAATCTGATCACTACTCCGGAGATAGATCGGAAATAGACCGGAGTCTCTGGACCAGACCAGAGTATCCGGACCATGACACCGAAGTCTCCGGTGTCCCCGAGGCCAGGCATGTTAAGGCCTTTGGGCATTTGGCCCATGTACCTCTCTAGTCTGCCCAAACTCTACTATTATTCCCAAAAGTACCATTGAACTTGTGGCTGACCTATATATAGTGCCCACACCCCCTCATATATCCTTAGGCATATATGATAGACTAAAGACACCCTCTTTATGGAATCTCTAGTTTTGCCTCATCCCCTTACCTAAACCTTAGAATGGTTTTATATAAACCGGGTGTGTTGGGTTAGTTTTCCCGTGTGGGTTTGTTTGGTCTGGGTGTAAATGTGTCATGATTGAAATATGTTGGTTTAGTTCGGTTTCCAAGAAATATCAGTTGGGTATAGTTTGGTTTGGGCTCGAATGGGTCTGGTTTCACCCATTTAAAACCATGGTTCTTAACCGGTTGGAGAGATCAGTTCCTAGGCCTAGCCTTCCCCAGTAGTCCATCCAATCTCTGCCGTTGTGGTCGCAGCCGCACGTGCCTCGCCTCTCTGGTTGGCTTGCCTGCGGCGCGTCGTTGACTCGGATCTCTTCTCCACCTCCCAGGTCTCTTCTCTCCCCTATCCCAGGCCCTTCTCACCCTCCCACCTTGACAATTGACCAGAACCTCCAGCAAACGCTCCTCCACTAGTCGTCCAGGACGTAGTTCCGGTGCCGGAAAGACGAAGTTCGCGCCCTTGAAGTGGAATACCAATCTTGGTACCGGCACCGCCGACGCGCTCCTTTCCATCGGCACCGTCCCGAAGGACATATCGTCCTCTAGGCCGCTGCTATTCGCTGGTCCCAAACGGCAGCCTCACGGAACAACCACACCACCTTGGTCGACACCGCCGTTGGAAACATCGTGAGCGTAGTGCCAGAGTGGATGATCACTCAGCTGACCGAGCCGTACGAGAATGATGCAGCCAGCACGAACAGCAGGTTCGTATGCTAGATGCATCTCGCGCACGCGGCCTACATATGAGTTTGCTGCCTGATCTGTATTTGGCCTTGATGTATACTTGGCTAGTTGGACATGCACCATGCATGCTCTTGATTCATTGTGTTAACCCATTTAATCAAATAGTTCTTAACCCATTTTCGTAAACGGTTTCTACCAATAGTCGAAGACTTGGTTTAGTTCAATTTGGTTGAAAATTCGATCAGCTTTGGTTCTGGTTGAGATTGAGTAAATATCAGATGGGTTTAGTTTTGCTTCGGTTGTTAAGTCTGCTCACATGGGTTTGGTTGAGGTATGGTTTAGTTGTCATCTCATTCTCAGGTTTACCCTTACCAAAGGGGACCAACTATCGTCACCACCTCGTTGGAGTTTGCATCGTGCCGCCCTTGTTGTACAAGGCCTACGTTTGCGAGTGCGTGAGCATAGTTATCAAGACCCTCTCCAAGGTGTTCTTCCCTCTCCGCTTGGGATGGAGGGAGCACATTGAGAAATCTTTCATTGCGAGGATTATGTCGAACCAGTGGCCACCAGCGGGAGCAATAGGCCTTGTATCGTGTGAGTTTTGTGTGTGTTCATCGTGTTCTTCACGAGGTGTGAGTTTGCTTCCGCTACCTTCTCCTTTTCTGCTCGCTTTCCCATCAATTTGACCACGAGATCCGTGAAGATCGGGCCACACATGAGCTTACCTCTCAACATATGGTATCAGAAGCTTTTGGTTGCCATGGATTTCTCCCCGATTTGGTCGTTTTCCCCATAAATTCAAAAATTCCACAAAAAATAGCACAAACTCGTGTTTTGGATCGATCTATAATTTGAGTGAGTTTTGGTAGGTTTTGATATGTGGATTACTTTCTAAACTTGTTGATCTACTTTCCTCTATGTTTCCATAGCCTTATTCCTTGATTTTCCCCCATCAATTTGAGGTTTTGGTTCAAGATTTTCCGCCCAAAATGTGTCCCGTTCGAGTTATTGATGTCCTGGAATCGACCAGACCGGAGTTTCCGGCCCAGGACCAGAGTTTCCGGTGTGAGTGACTCCAGACAGGAGATTCCGGACCCCAGACCGGAGTTTCCACCCCTACTCCAGAACAGAAATCCGCTTCACCGTTTTAAGCATAACGTTTGCACTCGAACTCGGATTTTGGTGTTCTTTAGCTCGTTTCGAAGAGGATAAGGAGCTCTACATCATAATATATGTGGTTCATGCTATCTACTCCATACAAATTCCGTGAGAAAGGCGGAATCCACCAATAAAGGGTGAAGATCAGCGACAGAAGGTATAACAATTCTGCGACTTCTCCCCACTTTCTTTCCTTTGTGAGATACACTATCTTTGCAATCAACAAACACCTATTGATACTAGTTCCTATTATGATTTCTTGGGATGTGCACATCTGATACTTGTAGAGTTCCGAGCAAAAGTTGTGAGCACGCAATCTCATATAGTTATCTTGTATAGTTGTTGGCACAAGGAAGAGGCAAGTGAAAAAGAAAAGGAAAAGAGAATAAATAGAAATAGAAAAATAAAAAGAAAGAAACAATTGACTCATAGAATAGGAAGCTCAAGCTCGATGAACATCATATAGGTGGTACTTATTGTGCATATCTTGTAGCCCACCAATTTATTGCAATCAAACTAGCGTCTCTCCTTGCACTTGTGTGACACGAGCTTATAATCTTCGCTAGGTAATCATTTTCTTCTTAGCTCACTTTCTCCATCACACAAGTCCCATTTATCCCACCATGTTTGTTTCCTTGTACATAATTCATATCTTGTGGATTGACTTGTTTGCTTTGTGATCATCGTGGTTCTTTACTTTCCATTACAACATATTGATTTCGGATTGTTCTTGGACATGCCACCTTACATACCTATTCACCATAAGCTTTGTGTGTTTGTATTTTTAGTGGTTAGTTGGTTTTGGTGTTCCACGTGAACTTCACTTTACTTGGCTTTTATTGCTCTTAAGTGTGGCCACTTGGACGATACTATATTCCAAGGTAAAGTAAGGTTTGATGTTGCATCCCTAACCCCCCTACCACTTCCATATGAACCACTTGGTCTTGTGAATCATGTGTAGGGACTCCAGAACCGAGGATGATATCTATGAATAATCCATGATGAGCCACCATGACTACGACTCCACAAGTATGACGAGCACTACACCGACAATGGCTTCGCATGCTTTGAGGACCCAGAGCACTACACCTATGACGATCCCAAATGAATGGAGGACATGGTGCACGTCATCAACTATGGCTCATCAAGCATGGAATACTTGGAGCTCTACATCGACAATGGCTCCTCATGCATGGAGTACATGGAGCAATACACTGACAATGGATCCACATGCTTGGGTGATATGGAGTACTACATCAAGCATGGCCGACTTCGAGTGCTACAAGGACGAAGCCTCACCAAGCATGGAGGACATGGCGAACTTCACCAACTTCGAGGGATCTTCCATGAGCCATGAAGAATACCCCCACCGCTTGGAGATGGAGGACTACTATGCCAAGCAAGAGGAGGCACATCGTCAAGAAACCATTACCTTCAAGGCCATGCGTGACACACCAAAGGGAACCACCTACTTTGATGAACCACTTCCAAGATGTCAAGCGCCACCACCTACATGGTGTCATGCGCCACCATCTCCAAGGTGATGAGCGCCATCACCTCCAAGCCGTCTAGCACCACCTATCCAAGGCTCCAAGCACCACCATCTCCAAGGCATCAAGCACATCTACCTCCAAGGCATCAAGTGCCACCTACTTCAATAAAAGTGGGGCCCAAACATTATATTCCACAAAAGGTGCCACGAAGCAAGAATCTTC
This sequence comes from Avena insularis, assembly GCA_023614405.1. NCBI lineage: Eukaryota > Viridiplantae > Streptophyta > Magnoliopsida > Poales > Poaceae > Avena > Avena insularis. The sequence continues at coordinate 280,964,488 of CM042696.1, read as the reverse complement.
ATCGATAAACATCTTCTAGAGATCATCGCCAACATCAAGAGGATACAAGATGTTGTTCAAGGCATCTTCGCCATGAAGACAGAGAATACATGTTGAGCACCATCCATAATGCTCAATCAAGCTCAAGAAGGCATCACCATCACACGTAGAGTGCCAAGGAAAAGGATCATCATCACGAGCGTCATGTGGATTACCAAGTGCTTCACCAACATAAACCTTCGGCAAGGCACACCAATGACCTCCATCACCACCATCATCATAAGGAACCTTCAACTACTAGTGCCACCACCAAAATGGCACCAAGATCAAGCCTTCTTCCAGGCCATCAAGCTTTAATGCCAAAACTTCAAGTTCAAGTGAAGCATCCAACTACAAGAGCTTCAATGCAACTTCTTCTCCAAGCTCTCCGAGAATGTCATTCAAGAAATAGATGGACCTATACTTTGCCAAGTTGGACGAGGCCATCAAAAATATGAGCCCCCAAGAGATACAAGAAAACAAGTTGCTTTGCCAACAATTGGATGCAATGGCGTAGATGGCGTCAAGGTCCAATACTTCCTATATGAGTACCACCACCACAATGGCACCTAAAGTGCAAGACGGCGACAAGGTCGAGAATGGTGAGCATGTGATTTTCTCTTCACCAAAGGAGGCGCATGGAGGTGAGAACACCGAGCCGAGTCTCCCATATGTGGATAGTGCGAATAGTCAAGGAACATGAATCAAGTACTCTGGGTCCTACGGGACACAAGTGAGCGTGGAAGAACCAAATAACTGCTATTGCCCACCGGTGCCTCTTTCTTTAGTTATCCCATTACTACAAAGTTTAAGTTGTTTAGGTACCTCATTATCCAAAGACTCGCACAAACCCTACACATGCAATTCTACGACTCGCATGGCTCAAAAAACTCTTGGAGTAATGGCTCATAGGATTGAGGATACAAGTTTCGATGGGGTTTAAAAGTAAAGTCTATGCAATACTTGGGATTCCAATTTAATGCAATCGTGACTCCATGATGCAAGAGTAAGATAGAAGAATATGTGTTATATGTATGCAAGCATGGAGAATTGCTTGCCTGTCAGTTCAATTGCAAAATAGGAAGGATCTGGGTAATACTCCTGAGGCTCCTGATATTCTCCTTGCTCAATGTCTATCCGGAGAAAAATAAACACACAAGGGCCAAAATAAATACATTACATAAATCATATGCATCAAGCAAACAAGGTATGCCATGATAGAATGATGCACAATTACATGGTATAACCTATCATGGCATGGGTGAGGTGTAGGAACAATAATAAAGTACATAATTTATTTATTTAGGCATGTTTTGCTCCCATAAACATTGATGTATTCATTATATTTACATGATGCATGACATGGCGAACATGCGATGCAACTAGGCAATATCAAGTGGAATCGGGAAACCGACAATTACTTATAAGGTTCAAGTTGTTTAGATTTCCTGCAAGTTAAATGTTGGCTTAACAAGGCAAAACACAACATCGGTTTGCTACGCAAATTTGAATGGAGCCAATATAAGACTAGATTAGCCCGCATATAACCTCCATATTTAATTATGAGGTGAACCAACAAAGTATCCCCAACAAATGAATATGTATGCGAGAATGAACAATTTAATATGCAACAAGTGATAATGTCATATTATAAAAATAGGGTCTCAGATAGGGGATCACATTAGGGTTCGACACCGATGGTCTTGGGGTTTGACAGAGTTTGGTGTCGTTCTTTGGATTTCGTGAGGGAGATGTCTTGAGGTCTCGACCATCGGACTCCAGGAAGGAAAACTTGGTGCTCCATGTCAAAGGCCTTGGGGGTTCTAGCTTTTCTGTCGATGGCGAACTTGGGTTCTGATGTCGGGCTCTTCCAGTGGAGCGACACAATCTTCTCACGGACATCACCTCATCCGTATGACCATGTCTATTCATCATCACCCAATAAGCCATAAAAGCATCACTTCACTTCACCTCACCAACAGTTCAGCACATCAAATTGTACTTGTACAAGGATTCACGAATGTAGAAACTACAACATCATCACGAACACAGCAGGAAGCCAGGGGACAGTTGTGTGGCCTTGACGCATCTGGCAGCCATCAGTGCACACGGCCAGGGAACAGAGGCAGCAGGGGCCCTTCGATGAGCACGGTGATAGCGATGAGGGCATGGGACAACAGTGCCCACAACTAGAGCGAACGTCTCCGGCGAAGCAGGAGAGGTCGGTTTCACACAGACGAGGCGGAAACGGGATTGGGGAGGAGCAAGGCGATGCAGCAGAGCTCGGGGTCAGGGTTGGTGAGGATGCCAATGAGCCTGCAGGGCGTAGGGATGGGTCGGTGACGAGCGGCCGGTGGCGGGACATGGTCAAGGGAGCAGAAGTACTGGTGGATGGTGGGGTTTTTCCCTTGAAGGTATGGTGCCTGTGGGGCGAGCCCAAGCGGCGGGAGGAGGGTGTGCCCCTGGAGGCGTTTCTCGCAGGAAGACGCATCAGCGGATGGATGCGGGACGGCGACCGCATGCGTTGCAGACATGGCTCGCACCGATGGCGGAAGCAAGAGACACAGGGAGGAGAGGGGGTGGCCTTGGGCGGACCGCGGTGGCACGACCTTGCTGGTGGCAGGCTCTAGCCACGACCTCCGGGCGGCGCTGCGACGCCAGAGCCGGGTCGGGGCTCTACATTGGGAGCAGAGTCGTGAGTAGGGCTTGGTCGCATGGTACGGGAGCGGGGTCGCGTTGGGTTGACGCGGGGAAGGGTGGGTCGCTATGTCGGGGGTGGGTCCGGGTTGAGAGAAATCGGGGCGGGTTGGGAGGTAGCATGTACGTGCGTTTGTGTGCGCATCGGGTGGGGCTCCTGGTGGTGTCTGGCAGGGGCGAGGGGGAGATTGGCATGTTGGTGCATGCTGCTGCGCGTGAGCGCGTGCATCCGCGGTGGGGTGTGGGTGCTGGGTAGGTGGGGCAGTTTTGTCTAGGGTTAGGATAGGATATGGGGGTTAGGGTTTGGGACAGATATTTGTTGGGTGAATCGGGCTGGTCCAACCGGGGTTATAGGTGGCCTGGCATACGAAGCTGGGTTGCCTCCCCTGATACAACTGTTATTTTGAAACTTGTATGTTTTATTTTAATAAATGATTTTATAAATAGTTTAGACAAATAAAATACTCCGGAGGTCCGGGGTTTTAATTTGAAATAAAGATATGAGATATTTAGAAAACAAACATAGGCTTTTAGAAAATAGTTTTAGACAAACATATGCGTGATGACATGATGATGCTCAAATGCAATGTGGCATGATGACATGAGCATGATATAATGATGATGAAATAATTATATGTAGGAAGTAGCAATATATAGACTAGGCAAGTAGCATTACAATTGTTAGACAATTGGTATGCTACACATGCCATAGTGATATGGGGTGGCCCAATCTTATTAGTAAGCGAGGTGGATATATGATGATAATCGGTGGGGATAACTTGTATGACACTCACAAACCTCTCGATCGATCCCTGATACCAATGCAACAACTCTCAACCTTGTAGATATTCGCAACTTCACACACTCACGTAGCCGCTGACCACGAAGCGGTTTGCAATCTTCCAATTCCTATTGGAACAACAAATCACACAAAACTTGTACTTGGCTTAATCCCAATGGATCAACTAATCACACTTGATTGATAGTAGCAAATACACCAGATTGATATGAATTGGTGGAGGGGTTCAATTGGTGGAGGGGTTCTAGGGTTTACTTTAAACATGGTCTATACTGAGCGAAGGAGGCGTTCCCCGGGGCTTATAAGGGCAGCTGGAACGACCAGAAAATGAAACAGAGACATGTCTGACTCAAACTGATACAAGCCGATTCGGACCAGATTTGGTCGGCGGCCGGACATTCTGGCTGGTATGCGCTGGACATTCTGGCTGGGCTGGACACTCCAGGTGGAGTGCGCCGGATATTTCGGTCCTAGCGGAAAGTTCAAAGTTTCTGGCCATTGTCCGGGTGGCTTTCGATTTAGCCTTCTGAATGGTTGCCACCTTGATGTTTCTCGGGTAGGCCGCACTGTCCGTGTGGTACACACCGGATGGTCCGGTTTCTTCAGGAAACTTCGTGTCATTCTTATCAATGATCTTCTCATCCGTGAGCCTGCCTGCCGCTCCTCCCTCCTGCATCCCTGGATTGTCATCACGTCGGGCTCCTCTTGCATCAGCCCTTCTCCTCCTCGTGGCATGCGTAGTTCTTTGACGAACCTGATCATACATAAGTGCAAAGACTTAGGAAGTATAAAATTCTCATCAATAAAAACATCAGATTCATTTAGGAGTGAATTCACCTATTGTTCAAGTAGCTTAGAACAAGCTCTAGTAATGGGTCCAATCCTGATCTCAGTGTACTTGGTCTTAGTAGCAACATCAACAACTTCATTTGGAGTTGGAGATCGCAAATCAGTAGGGATGTCCTCATCATCTCCCCCCTTCAAAAGGCGCTGACCTCTACACTCCAAGGTCTTCTCCATCATATGGTGTGAAATCAGGAACATTGAAACTAGCACTAACACCTCCAAAAACATCTTGAGGAATATCTATCTTGTAGGCATTATCATTGATCTTGGAAAGCACTTTGTAAGGACCATCACCACGTAGAAGTAACTTTGACTTACGTAACTCCAGAAATCTATCCTTGCAAAAGTGTACCCAAACCATATCTCTAGGCTGAAACAACACCTCCTTGGACTTCTTGTTAGCTCTTTCAGCATTGTTCTTGCCCTTCTTTTCAATAGCCTCTTTCGTTTTCACATGTATCTTCTTCACAAAATCCTCTCTCTTTGATGCTTCCATATTGACTCGCTCTTCGATAGGAAGATGCAGTAAATCAAGTGGTGTAATAGGTTTGAACCCATAAACCACCTCAAAAGGACAAAGCTGTGTGGTAGAGTGAACTGCACGATTATATGCAAACTCCACATGTGGCAAACACTCCTCCCATTCAGTAAGATTCTTCTTGATTATAGCTTGCAGCAATGTCGATAGTGTATAGTTCACCACCTCTGTCTGACCTTTAGTTTGGGGATGACAAGTAGTGCTGAAGAGTAACTTCGTTCCCAGCTTTCCCCAAAGTGTCTTCCATATGTAGCTCATGAATTTCACATCACGGTCAGAAACAATCATGTTTGGTACTCCATGTAAACGCACGATGTCCCTGAAAAACAGGTTAGCAATATGGGATGCATTGTCACTTTTGTGGTAGGCAATGAAGTGTGACATATTAGAGCATCTAACCACTACCACAAAAAATTGAATCATGGCTTCTTTTAGTTCTTGGAAAACCTAATACAAAATACATGCTTATATCTTCTCATGGTGTAGTAGGTGCAGGTAATGGTCTATACAAATTGTGAGGCCTCAACTTGGACTTGGACTAGTTGCAAGTAATTCATCTCTTTACAAAGTTGTCCACATCATGCCTCATCTTAGGCCAATAAAAATGATCAGCGCACATGAGTAGCGTCTTCTCACGCCACAAGTGACCCATAAATCCTCCAGCATGTGATTCATGTAGCAACAACAAACACAAATGACTCTGGAACACATGGTTAGTTAGCACAAAACAAATACCCATCATGGATTTGAAATTTATCCCATGCCCTCCCAATAGAACACAAATGATATGGTTCAGCAAAATCATGATCAGTTGCATATAAATCACATAGACTCTCTAAACCAGGAACTTTGATATCCAATTGTGTGAACAACATATTCTTCCTAGATAGAGCATCAGCAACAACATTATCTTTTCCCTTCTTATGTTTAATGATGTATGGAAAAGACTCAATGAACTCAACAAGTTAGATTGATCTTTTAGTATTTTAAAGATTCATGATCAGAATGTATGATACATTCTTTTGGCCACAAATAATATTGCCAAATCTCAAGAACTCTAACAAGCGCATGCAATTCTTTATCTTAGATAGGATAATTTAACTTTGCACCAATAAGTTTTTTAGAAAAATATGCAATGGTACGCCCTCTTGCATCAACACACCATCAATTCCTATGCCACTAGCATCACATTCAATCTCAAATTTGTTAGAAAAATCTAGTAGTGCAAGCAAAGGTGCAGAAGTTAAGAATCGTTTCAATTCATCAAAAGCATGATCTTGGGCTATGCCCCACTCAAAAGGTACACCTTTCTTAGTTAATTCATTCAAAGGTGCAACAATAGTACTAAAACTTTCACAAAACGTCTATAAAAACCAGCTTATCCATGAAAATTTCATACCTGACTCACATGCATGGGAGTAGGCCAATTTCGAATAGCTTCAATTTTAGATGAATCTACCTCTAGTCCATGTTTAGAGACAACATATCCTACAAATATGACCTTATCTTTGCAAAATATACACTTTTCAAGATTACCATATAGCTTAGCATCTCATAACACTTGCAATACTTGTCTAATATGATCACTATGCTCATGTTCATTGTGGATATAGATTAATATGTCATCAAAATACATAACCACAAACTTGCCAATAAAGTTTCTTAAGACATGGTTCATTAATCTCATGAAAGTACTAGGTGCATTAGTTAAACCAAAAGGCATTAGTTAAACCAAAGGTTGTAGATTGATTTTTATACCCCTGAACTCCAAGTGATATGTATTGGCTCGGCCATTATGTTGCACGGAATGATCAAATAGCCACGGTCGACCCAATAACAAATTACACACTATCATAGGAACCACATCAAAATCAATAGAATCCTTGTATGGTCCTATCTCAAAATCAACACGCACCATGTGACTAACGTTCATCTCACCATTGTCACTTAACCATTGAATATAATACGGATGAGGGTGCGATAGATATTTCAGCTTTAGCTTGGCACATAACTCGTTTCTTGCTAAGTTGTGGCAACTTCCACCATCAATTATTACCTTGCAAGATTTGTTTGGACCAACAATTTCATTTGTTTGGAACAAATTTCATTGCTGACTATGCGAACTAGAAGACACATTGAGTACACACGGAGTATAATCAATAGTAGTGGCGATGGATGGAAAGGGATCAACACCATCACTCACATAGCCATCATCATCATTTGAATCATTCGGATCAACATCGTATCCTTTTTCATACTCGTCATGTTCATTAATAAGCATCACCTATTTATTGGCACAATCCCTCTTGAAGTGACCCTTGCCGCCACATGTATGACACTCCATGTCTGTATTACGTGTTGTAGATATATTGGAACCTATACCACTCACTACAGGAGTTGGTTTCTTTGTGTTGGACACATTAGAAGTCAGTCTTGTGGATGTAGACGGATGATCAGAAGGACTTGCACTAGGTTGAGGTGCATATGAACTAGTCGGAGAGGAAAAATGTGCACCTCCTGTGGAACGAGCTTTGAATAGAGCTTCTTCGGCAAACTGAGCTTCAGCTTCATGTGCATGATGTAACAGCTCATTCATATCATTATATCGATGGTGTCGAACAACAATCTTGATATTAAACTTTAGTCCATGGAGAAAACGATGCATGGTCATCTCAATAGACTCACGTACTCGTGCTCGTTGTAGAAGCATCTCCATCTCCATGTAATATGCATCAATAGTCATGGAACCTTGCTTTATTTGTTACAACTTGTCGAAGAGAGAATGCAAATAATTAGGAGAGACTAAACAATCTTGCATAACCTCTTTCATGGTACGCCAAGTAATGATAGGCGGATCACCAACTTCTTGCCTTGCTTGAACAATGCCATCCCACCGTCATAACGCGTAACCATCAAACTTTGAACTAGCAAGCTTGATCTTTCTATCTTCATTGTAGTCATGTAAGTACCATAATTTATCTATCTTTATCTCCTAGGTGAGGTATTCTTCAACATCAGGACCTCCCTCAAATCTGGGTATGGAGAGTTTGGGCTTACCCAATCCATCATTAGGTGGTGCAGATGCATGTAGGGGAAAACATTGACTACCTACATTGGAAAATCCACATCCATGGACTCCATGAGCACAACCACGGCCTCCATGGACATCACCATGAACGTTTCCAACCATAGGGAAAGCGGCCATATTACCATCATTGATGCTGACATTACCATCCTTAGCATATGGCTATTGTTGTTGCTCCACTAGTAGCTTCAAACATTCACAGACTCTACCAAAGCAAGCATACTTGTTTGTACATTAGTAACCTATGTTTGGATAACATTGATTGTTTTCTTAGTTTCTTGCGAGTAATCTGAGAATCACTTTCATTTTTTTCCGTTATGCGAGTAAAGATCCCTTTCAAGTGATCTCGCAATCCTTCATATTCTCGCGATGTAACTGTAGTGTCAGCCTCCTTTTTATGCATCACATCAACATAACTAGAAGACATGATTAGAATGTTAGTGCACTAAATCAAAAATATTTTGGTGGCTCCCTCACAACTCACTCACAACTGCAACAAAAGGAAATCTTACCATTGGAAAGTGAATTAGTAAAATCTTACCAACTTGGATAAACGACATGTGCACGGATGTGATGAAGAAAATACCGAGGGTACAAGAATAATCAGACGACACAGCATGATTATGAAGTGGAGTTGTAGGTATGGTTACCTAACTCCACCAAAACAAGTCCTAGTGCTAATCGCGTGACAAACACCTAAGGAAACACACACGTGGAGATAAACGTGGCACTGCAACTTATGAACATGAATATTGCAATGCACAAGAGAGATGCTAGTAATATCTCAAAATAAACAAGCACAAGATTGCTCAATCTACAAGTGCTATTACATAAACTAGGCCTCCAATCAACCTTAGATATATTTTGTGTCACTTCTGTATCTCTTTTCTGTTATGTTTTTTGACTATTTGTTCTCTTTTCTCTTTTTTTAAAACTATTTGACTAAATTTAGTAAGAATGCAACACTCACTACAAAGAAAAGTTGGCTTTTACAAAGGACGATTTTTGTGGTTGAAAGCCCGTTTTTCATGGTTAAAAAGTCTTCTATGATGGATGCCCTTCGTGGTAAAAGCCCCATCACAAAATAATCTACCACAATTTTTTTGATCGTGGCAGATCACACCCTTCAGCCACGAAAAGTTTATCCGTCGTAAATCTGTTCGCCAGCAGCGTTGACTGCTGACGTCATGCAAACTTCCACGTGGCAAATTCCATTAACACCCAGTTACTGCCATTAACGGTCATAGAAACCATTGTAGAAGCCTTGCCCATCCAAGGCCTGCTAATTATTAAGTGGGCCGGTCCATGAGGAGAGCCCAATAAGAGGATGACCCTTTACTGTTCCATACTGCACTGTTTGAAGTGGGCCCACTAGTGCAGCCCTCTGTGGCCCGTATGATTTTAGGCTCGTTACTATTTTGAACAATAGAAGTCCCGCCTTGGTCCAATACTATGCAGCCTATTAGCGGTCTTTATTAGTAGGTCCAGTAATGTTAAGGCCTCTCTCGGGCCGTTACTGTTCCTATAGCCCGTAGGGTCTGCTCCTGTTTTACCCATTTACTGTTATGGGCTTTTACATTTCTGGGTTGCCACTGTTAGGGTCCTTTACTATTTAGGCTTTTTACTGTTATGGCCTTCTAATGTTTTGGACTTTTACTGTTCTAGCCTATTACTGTTCCGACCATTTACTGTTTAGGTCTTTTACTCTTCTAGCCTTTTACTGTTCTGGACTTTACTGTTCCAACCATTTATTGTTCAGGCCTTTTACTCTTTTAGGTCATTTTGCTCTTCTGGCCTTTTACTGTGCGGGCCTTTTACTGTTCAGGCCTATTACTCTTTGGGCCTAATTACTCTTCGGGCCTAATATTCTTCGGGCCTATTACTGTTCGACCCTTTTACTAATATGCATTTTGTTGTTCTATCCTGTTGCTCTTCAGCCTGTATGTTTTTTTAGGCTCTTGGCCGCTTATGAGGCCTACCAATATTCTGACCTGCCACTTACGACCTTTCACTGTTTATTGGGCCCATCTGCTGGCTGACATACTTGCGTATTCTATAACTATGGTGCAATTCTTGTTTTAAACAGCCCGTTAATATTTTGGCCCGCTAATGGCCGTGCTAGGATCACCATATTGCATCAACAATATTTTTTGAAATTTATTACAAACTAGAATTTGAACAAAAATAAGACAAGGGTTGGAATTGGGTTTCTGCTACAGATCTTACATCACCATACAAGTAACAACTGGCTTACCATGACAGCTGCAAAAGAGATTATCAAGTAGACGGTCCATCTAATCTTGTCGATCTTTCAGTTCCTGTATATGTTCACGTGTAATCATGATTATTCTATCTATTTCCTCTGTTTTTGGTTCAATTAAATCAATTGTTTGGAGTGAAGCGGTAACACCTCTTTGTGCTGGAAAAACTGAAACAGTGGACTGATACAAGCAATAACCACTGTTATTGCTGCTTTGTGAAATGACATCAATACTTAACGTTGGATTCCTCCCTTTTGCCCCCATAGCTTCATGTGCAGCCTGAAACGAAGAAAGCAAGTCATCACAGCGTACCAACTAACTGGCGGCCATCTTGTATGTAAAATAATTCTAATATATCATTGGCCAAGAACAATGAATGACGTGCCTCGTGCATCTCTTTCCAGAATAACTAGACCAATCGATGTCCTGGACCGATGCGTACATGTGCCAGTATCATAGCCACACTAGAACAAACACTACAGATTATTTGCATGCAGGAAAAAAACACCATGTTTGTTCTCAAAGAATTTTAAAATTGGCATTGTCCTTATATAACAAATCAAGCAATTAACATGTTTGTCTCATGCAGACTAACTAAACTAGTGTGGCGATGAATGTAGGGAATCAAGCAACTCGACTATTTCCCTCATAAACTAATCATATCACGGCATAACGGAAATATAGAAAATATAACAAAAGAGGTGCGTGAGATTCCTTCAGCTGCTTAGAACTGCTCAAGACAACAAAAAATTAAGCTAAAATATAATAATAGCGTTTAAAACTGGTCTATAGTATGAACTAGCTAGATAAGTGTGAAGTTCGGAAACTTATGGTTGGCCCTCCAACCATAGAAGGTGGTATTGTTTTAATCATCGGAAAACTATGATAGTACCATAGAAAAACAATCAATAGATGAAGTCTGTCTTAAATAGACTATCGGCGTCATTTTAGATAAACAAGATATCAACCATTTCTTTTTAGTAGCCAGATCATTCAAATATTTTGATTGTCGGGCCAGTAAATAAAAAAGATGTGAAGCAAAGAGATGAGTCATTTGTTACCATAACAATAGTTGGATGCAGCCAAAAAGTAGCACAAACTTTCTTTCTAATGCCTACAACTATTGTATTTCCAATTGCTGACAGTATCATTGTACATATAACCAGGGAAGAAAATCTAGTAGACAAACAAGCAAGGTTAATGAAGTATTTAAACAATGTATGTATGGTATGAAGTGGCGGATCAAATTAGGCAGAAAGTAACATTCATTTAATAGAAGCAGTTTGTGCACCATATTGAGTAGGTAGATAGGAAATGGTGCAATCATACGTCGTGTGCATCATATAAACTGCCAGATTATTTAAAAAAAAGATATCCAACAGACATGAGTCAGAACCACCATAATGTCAAGTAAAGGTTTATGAGCTCCATTATCCACATTATATCCATGAGAACCACGATAGAATATCGTATTGTTGCAATCACAAGTCAACTAAAAATGCACAGGAACCCTAACCAATTGAACCATCTGGTGGCTAATATTAAAATCGCAAGATCATCTGATCATGTATAGATGAAATCCAGTAGACATGAGTCAGAACATATGTACAATGTCTCTTGTTTATTATTAATCAAACATTGTATTTCTCACAAAAATTGCCATTGTTTAAGTTAAGAAAATCATTACATTGCTTTAATGATGAGCAAACTAAAGAATCAACTTGGCAATAGAATCTATATGTGCATCATGTAGAGTAGCTATTGAGGTAATGAATTAAGCAATCAAACACAAGGTGCATAATAGACTTCCAGATCGTATTAATATGGTTATAGTACATATATATAGTAACTTGGTATCTTAAAAAGCTTAATTATGCTTTTTTATATCAAGGGAGAACATTGCTACTTATATTAATCATAAAGAACACTCTATACATACTATTAAATTTTACTAGGCTAGTCATTTCGAGAGTATCATCAGTTGTATGAGGTAGCGATGCTGACAACATATATTAGATGATACTAGCTATGGTAATCTCACTATGAGTAGTCTAGCTAGAACTCCCTCCATTTCAAAATATAAGATGTTATGGCTTTTGTGAAACGGATGTATCTAGACCCCCTTTAGTGTTGGTAGAGTAACTTGGACTAGTATTATATGAAGTTTTACTAGTGCAAGTTACTCCCCACCAACACTAATTAATTTATACTAGTCTCATGCATATAACACTAGACTATGTTTGACGAGGGTTTAACTCATCAATGCCCATTGTTATGGACTTGGGTTTTGGAGAAGGAGGGAGCGCTGGACACATCTATCGGCTAGCAAACAAGAACACAGGGGACAAAGGATTTACCCAGGTTCAGGCCTCGTAGAGGTCCTACTCCTTCTTGTGTGCTCGTGGAATTATTGAGGGAGTCGAAAGTTACAACGGTGCGTAGACGCAATCTGGCGAAGGTTTTTGGAAGCTAAGATTGCGTGTGTCCTCCTCACCGCCCCCTCCTAGCCCTTATATAGATAGTCTAGGTCTCGGGTAGCAGGTCGAGTCGATTACAAGTTACGGTTTTCCCCTTTCAAACGTTCTATCTTCAGCTTTCTCTTGATCTTCAAGCAATCGAGAGTCCGCAGATTACTCGAGTCCTTGTATCTGGGCCTTGGCGACACCGTGGGCCTATACGTATTTGGACCGTATATACCAAGTTCGAGTACCTGCAGGGTATACCCATGTCAGTAGCCCCCGAGTGTCCAGTGGAATCGCAGATTCGACTGGAGACTTTTTTGAAGTCTTCGAGTGCCTGGATGAGCACATATTCGACTGCCTTTATTTATGTAATAGGTATTGTTGATATACATGCCTGATATAACCGAAGTATCAGTATCAGTTAACCACCTTAGGGTGAAACAACGCAATCTACTCAAATTCGAGTCCCCGGACTCGAATCCGGAAAAGTGCTGGTGTAATTCGACTAAGGCCGCAGAGGTCTTACAGGAGTCGAATTCTAGTTATATGGGTGTGAGCACTTGACGCGTCCGTCAAGGCATGTTCATCGTGCCTGTAGGCACGGATGTGTTTCTGGTAGTGCGTAGTTAAATGCGTTGCCAGGCCTTATTCAGGTCTTACCTTCACACTGTAGGCACGGCATCCGAATTTTATCATCGTGGAGACGATTCGGGCTTCCCAGGAGACGTAGTCTCTTTGTAGGGAAAATTTGTGAGGCGGTGTCGCCAAAGGTTGCGAGTGAGGATGTCATCAATACACAGTTTTTGTGCAAATAATCATAGGGTGCGCGACCAGCGCTCCCTATGGGAGTAGCCCCCGAGTGCCTGGTTGAGTCGAAGACTCGGGCAGGGACTAAAAAACTTTTGCGACTGCTGTCGTCTTTTTTGCTTACTTGTTTCAGTCGATGACTCAAGCAGGGACCAAAGAACTTTCACGACTACTGTCGTCTTTTGCCTGCTTGTTTCAGTCGAATTTGTTTCCGGCGCTCCCTATGGGAGTAACCCATGTCCATAATCGAACTGTGTTTCGAGTGGTTGGGTTTGGTTTTATGATTGTCCATGTTCCTGCAACAAGAAAAAGAAAAGTCGTAGGGTGCGCGGCCAGCGCTCCCTATGGGAGTAGCCCCCGAGTGCTTGGTGGAGTCGAAGACTCAAGAGGACTAAAAATAATCGAAGTTTTCCACAGTAGCCTTGGTGACGTCGATCTTGACGCCTTGTATGACCTTGGTTGCCAGCGTGGAGCGGTTTGTGGGACATGACGGTGGGTCCTACTTTCGACTTTGATTTGGTGGCGTCGTAATCTTATTTTTAACTGGGCCTCCTCGATTTCCGCGCGTAATGGTAGTAGTGGGGGGACGGTTTGCGCTTCCTCTTCTCCACGTGTCCAACGCGATGCACGCCACGCGTCTAATAGGGTTTTTGTCAACCATTGGATTGCATCTTCCAGGGGTTAAATAGCGGCGTTGTGGTGGTAATTTTTCATCTGCACTTCTTCGTCCTCGCTGCCATTGCCATTGATGCTGTTCTTCTACTTTCCTGCGCTCGTCTCCTTCACAGCGCTGGACCACCTCCGTTTGTTTCCATGTTACTTTCTACGCTCTCATCACCGCTGCGCAATGGGGAAAAAGAAAGGAGGTGCTGGCGCTGATTCCATGGCCACCGTCGCCGCGACGAAGAAGAAGGGTGTCTCCGCTGCTGCGGGCACCAGTGCTGTCGCCGGCGGGAAGAAGAAGGTCGCGGGCACCCGCGTGACCAATGGCGCATGGCGCCCCTCTATCATCAAGGCATCGGATCTCCGTCTTCTTCGCCAAGATGGAGTTATCTCTCTGGCGATCGCGCTTGCAGCCCAATGGTGAGACCATTCCTATGCCTCCCGCTGGTTTTCGAGTGATGTTTCTTGCATTCGTCATTCGTGGTCTCTCCTTGCCTCTCCACCCCTTTCTTAGGGGTCTTGTTTGCTTCTACGGGCTCCAGCTCCATCAGTTGTCCCCAAATTCGATTCTCCACATCACCTGTTTCATTACTCTTTGCGAGTGCTGGCTCGGGATCGAGCCACACTTTGGTCTTTTCAAGCGCCTGTTTAAATTGAAGCGTCAGTTCGCCTATGGCTCTTTAGTTTACGACATAGGTGGTTGCGGTATCCATGTCGACCCATCCGCCACCTACTTCGACATCAAGCTTACCAAGTCCGTCCAGGGATGGAGGGACAAATGGTTCTATGTTCGTGACCAGAAGGCCAAGGACGAGCACTTTGGACCCGCGCCTTTTAATCTCGCGACTCCCTGCAAGAAGATGCGTTCTTGGAAGAACGTGATCATGCCTTCCGAACTCGCAGAGACAGACGTGCTATATCAACACGTCTGCGACCTCGAGAGTCGCATAGGCGCAGAAGAGGGAGGCTGCGCCCTTGTCAGGACTTGGCTGCGTCGTCGCGTCCAGCCTCTCCAGGCCAGGGTCCATTCCATGTTTCAATGGGGTGGCGCTGATGATGCCACTCGCGTGTCTGCTGATGGCATGTCCACGATTGAGGTAGATAAGAGGGTGCGACTGGTCATGAAGTACACCCTCAAAGACGTGCTTCCGAACGAGCCAGTCGTTCCTCCTTTCGATGCTTCGAATCCTCCTGCTGAGGTACAATTGTGCTACGCAGTAGCTTATTTTCGCGATTGCGTTTTTTTTTGCTTACCTGTTATGTTTGCTGATCTTTACTGTTTGTATGCAGGATTGGGCGGTGTCGCCTTGTATGCCTCCCCTCCCTGAGGGGATTATTCCTCGTGAAGCTTTGGAAGAGGACGGGTCCGAGTCGACTGTCCCTTCTGATGTTGAAGAGGAAGCCCTCGAGTCTGAGAGCCTGGATACTCGCAAGCGTTCACATAGCAGGGACTCCGACGCGTCGCCTCCTTCAACTCCAGGAGGCGCGGCTGTTGGCGCGGAGTCGCCAATTCCAGCTGTTCCTGTGAGGGCTGTGGCACCGTCTTCTCGCAAGAAGATACGATTGCCCAAGGAGTCTTCGTCAGAATCAACGGCTGCCATGTTTGATCTTGACAACTTTAACTGGTAAGTTTGCTGGGTCATTCATTCTTTTCTGTTTTCTTCTTTTTCTCAATGTGGACTTTGTCTTGTAGTCAAGAGGCATCGTCATCTTCTGGCGACGTCGAGTTTTTGAAGGAATCGGGAGTCGCGACTTCAAGGGCCAAGGTAGAGGTTGAGCGCGCACCTTCTCCTCCGGCGGCGGCCCACTCCGGGCACAATTCTTCGAGCTCTCCTCACGTAGGGGAGCATCGAGTAGTTGCTCGGATGACGGTTCAGCAAACTTCTTCGGAGTCACTGGAGGACCATGTAAGTATATCTTTCTTTCTTCTTTAATGTGGTAGTCAATGCGTTCTGCTGCCCTCATTTGACTCCTTGTTTTGTGCGATAGTTCCTTGTAAAGGAAGCCGCGCAGGTGGCGGAGCAGGTGATGGCGATGAGTCGCCAACATGCGATGCTGGAGACGCGCCACCGCGTGGTCGAGAGTGAGTGTTCTATACTTATTCTTTTCGTCTTCTCTCTGTTTTAGTATAATCGACTGATAGCCAATTATTGACTGCCATGTAGCTGAGCATAACGCTTTACTGCGCGACGTCGCCATGTTGGAGAAGACTCTAGCCGCAGCTGTAAAGGGGCACGACGAGGCAATCACGGCTCGTGATGATGCCCAGAAGCGCGAAGAGGATCTGCGCGCCTCCTTTGCGGGCAGGGAGAAGTTGTTCGAAGAGCAACTGTTCTCAGTCGCCAAGGCCCTCTCAGGTACCTTTACTGGTAGATATTTTATTGATGTTCTTCTCCGCATCCGGAGTGCCGGTGGCACTAGAAGTTTGATCCATGTGTGTATTTTGGTGTAGATGCTGGCGACTTGAGTTTTGATCCGCAAGCCCTTTGTCGCGATGACGCTCTGGCGGGCACGGTGTCTGCGGTCGAGGATCGTAGCGCCACTGTCCAAAATACGTTGTCCAAGGCCAAGGTTACCCTGAGTCGCCTCCGGGAGGAGTTGATGCCGAAGGCGGAGCTGGTCGACAATGTGGAAGAGCTGGTGGAGTCGCTCGCTAGGGGTGTGCCTGCCACGTACAAGAACTCCCTCCGCGCAGCTGGCGCGACCATGTCACTTGCCATGGTGCAAGCCCACGGAGTCGAAGTAGATCCTTCCGCGGTGTCGAAAATGATGCCTGTTGGCGCGGATGGTCAGCAGGTAGTATTCGCTCCCTTTGCGACTGCCTATGCCAAATATGGCCATTCCTTGATAAATACTGTTGCCAAGTATTCGGAGGAGCTCAATCGTGCGAAGAAGGCGGCGAAAGCTTCGGCCTCAAGGGCTGCCGTAAATTCAGTGGCATCTGATACTGCCACGGACATGATGAAGCCCCCGAGGTCATCGAAGTCGAAGAAGCCAGCTGCTTCGTAGTTAGTTTCTTGTAATAGTTGATGAATTGCCCTTTTGATTGGAGAACATGCCTGTTGGTGAGTATGTTTGTGGATACTTTATGCTGATCCTGAATGCATCTATTACTTTTGACTTTTGAGTTGGTCGCCTTATTTGCCTCTGGCTTGATTTTTGGTAGGGTACATCAAGTGGTCCTGTGGGGGAACCCCAGACTCGCCATCTCTTGAGGATACAATGGCACCACCATGCTCCAGGGTAGAGGAGCTGTCCTTGCTTTCGCGACTTCGTGATCGCATTAAGCAACTGGAGCATGAGTTGCCTGTGATCCGCGGTAGCGCGGATGTGTGGAAGTCGAAGGCTGAAAAAGCCACCGCCCGCAAGAAATATCTGCTTGGCGAGGTGACACAGCTGGGCGACTAGTTTAAGTGTTAGTTTGCTCATCCTCGTCTTTTCCTTTGTAGTTAATCGCAATGGTACGTTGTACTCATGCTGTTGATGCTGCTTAGTGTAGTTGTTAGCGCACGCTATCCGCAGGAGGAGAGGGATAGGATTGCCATCCGCCTTCATGATCTTACCCAGGAGCAACTTCAGGAGAGTGGATACTTCTGGGTAGATCATGATCGTGCAACTGCATTGGCGACCCTGCAGGATCGCGCCTCGCGAGTGCTGCTCTTTCTAAAGAAGTTGCAGTCGTGTTTGAAGAACATCTATCAGGCGATGTTCCCGCTGGATGATACTCCATCAAGCCTGCTGGCTCTCCTGACCAAATTTCAAGATATGTTCGCGGTTCGCGAGTGCGTGAGGCAGCCGTTGGTGGCTGGTGCCAAGGCTGCCCTCTCCATGGTGCGTTTGCACAGGCCTGATGTGGATGTCGCCGCCATTTCCTCTGGGCGACCGGTGCCGCCAGCAGGATCTTCCTGGAACATGGTGCCGCACTATCAGGCGGTGAACCGTCTAGCCGAGGAGGTCGTCGACTTCTCCGAGGAGTAGACTAATGTTCTTCTGTTGCAAGGGTAGCCAAATATGTATCCTGCACATAATTGTACTAGTGTTGTAAAGCTCATATATATTTGTAGATAATTTACTGTTGAATGTGTACAAATAGCTTTATAAGCGTGGGGTGCATTGCACTTATGCGAGTCCTTTTCGTTAGCCTGGCCATCTTTGTATGTCGTTCCCTTGTCAACCTGCCAGGTGCGTTGCACCTGGGTTGAGTTTGTGTTAAGGGGTTCGATTGATGTGCCAGCTACTCAGGATGTCGTGTTTTTGTTCGAAGAACATATGTGTATAGGGTGGCGTAGCCCCTGAGTATGAAAATTGACAAAGTAAAGGAGGGCACAGAGTTTCGGGGCACTTAGCTTTTATTTATTCGAAGAATAGTACGAGGTACAATGTGCGGCTAAGTAGCCTTGGCTGAATAGCCTTATTTGCGATGTAAAAGTAAAGAAAAAACGACTAAGGGTAGAAGCGTCGCAGCTGTGCGATGTTCCAAGGGTTGGAGTGTGCGACTCTTGTCTCTAAATCTTGAAGGCGATAGGCGCCACCTGGGATTACTTCTGTAATCACATACGATCCTTCCCAGGGGGATTCGAGCTTGAGATGCCCTCACGCTTCATCAAGAAGACCAGGTCACCTTCGACGAAGGATCTGGGGCGAAGCCTTCTACTGTGGTAGTTGCGCAAGTTCTGCTGGTAGATTATGGATCTTGCTATGGCGATTTCTCTTGCCTCGTCGAGGAGATCGACGGAGTCTTCGAGTGCAAGATATGACTCTTGTTTGCTGTAAGCGACTACACGCGGCTCCTTGTATCGCACTTCGGCAGGTAGTACTGCTTCTGCTCCGTGCACCATAAAGAATGGTGTGTAGCCCGTGGCGCTGTTTGGAGTTGTTCGTAGACTCCAGAGTACGGATTGGAGCTCATCTGGCCAGCAACCAGCGGCTTGCTCGAGTGGTCGAAGGAGTCGCTTCTTGATGCCGCTGCAGACGAGCCCATTTGCTTTTTCCACCTGACCGCTGGTCTGTGGATGCGCGACTGAGGCATAACTGATGTTGATCCCCAGGTTTTCGCAGAATTCTTGGAACTCCTTGGATGTGAAGTTCGTCCCATTGTCAGTGATGATGCTGTGCGGCATGCCGAAGCGGTAGACAATGGATTCGAAGACCTTGACCGCGCTGTGCCCTGATTGCTTGGTCACTGGCATGGCCTCGATCCATTTGGTGAACTTGTCAACTGCGACCAAGAGGTAGACATAGCCTCCTTGCGAGGACCTTGGGAGATTTCCCACCATGTCAAGCCCCCATTGTGCGAAGGGCCAGGCCAATGGAATGGGCCATAGTTCTGCGCCTGGTGCGTGAGGCTTGTCCACGAATCGCTAACAAGCGTTGCACTTTTGGACTATATCCTTGGCGTCACGCATGGCCATGGGCCAGTAAAATCCAGCTCGTAGAGCTTTGGCAACGAGGGCACGACTGCCGGCGTGGTGCCCGTAGGTCCCTTCATGGATGTCGAGGAGGACTGCTCTTCCATCAGCTAGGGAGACGCATCGTTGTAACACGCCTGTGATGCTGCGTTTATACAGTTCACTGTTGATAACAGCGAATGCCTTGGAGCATCGCACGATGTGTCGTGCGTCTTTCGGGTCGTCCGGTAGGCGCTTGCTGAGGAGGTACGTAATGTACGGCTGCGTCTAGGATTGTTCAATCATCATGACGCTCATTGGTCCCTCGAGTCCTGTGTCGAGCTCCAAGTCATCGAGTGTCATTGGCTCATTGGGTGGCGTAGCCCCTGAGTCCGTTGTTGCGCCTGTTTTCTTCTCTACGGCCTTTGGCTTGATGGAGCGTTCGCATATGCGCTCGAGAAATACCCCAGGTGGTATGGGTGCGCAGGTGGAGCCTATGTTGGCGAAAAGGCCCGCCTCATTGCTTTCGCGACCTATGTGTCGCAACTCGCAACCATCGAAGTCTCCTTCAAGTGTGTCGTAGAGGTCGCGGTATGCGATCATGTTGTTGTTTAGTGCGTCGCACTCGTGCATTGTTTGGTTGACGACCAGCTTGGAGTCGCCATATATGATCAACCTCTTTGCGCCGCAGGCTTTTGCCATCCTCATCCCGTGCAACAGGGCCTCGTATTCAGCCTCATTGTTTAAGGCTATGAACTGCATTTGCAGGATGTATTTCAGCTTGTCCCCTTGAGGTGATGTCAGTATGACACCTGCTCCTGCTCCATCTTTCCTCTTGGACCCATCAAAGTGCATTGTCCAGAGGTAGGACATATCTGGCTTGTCCGGGAGTTGGTTTTCCATCCAACGCACGAGGAAGTCAGGGAGAACTTGCGAATTGATTGCGTCGCACTTTTCGTATGTGATGTCTCGTGGAGACAGTTCGATTCCCCAAAGCACGACTCGCCACGTGGAGTCGGGGTTATTGAGGATATGTCCCAATGGGGCGTCGTTGACTACCATGATTGGGTGTTCCTAGAAGTAATGGCGCAGTCGCCGGGCGGTCATAAAGACGCCGTACGCTAGCTTCTGGTAGTGCGGGTACCGCTGTTTTGTTGGCGTGAGGACCTCACTGAGGTAGTATACTGGGTGTTGTACGCCGTGGACCTTGTTTTCTCGCCCCGATGATTTGCAGCACTGTGCTAACCACATGGTTGGTAGCGGAGATGTACAACAGCAGTGGTTCCCTTTCTCGTGGAGTCACCAATACTAGCGAGGTGGATAGCAGGCGCTTGAGGTCTTCGAATGCTTTTTGCGCTTCATTGGTCCACTCAAATTTGTCAGCATTGCGGAGGAGCTGATAGAAGGGCAGCGCCTTTTCTCCCATTCGACTGATAAATCGACTGAGGGCCGTGATTCGTCCGGCTAGTTGCTGGACGCCTCTTATGTTTTTAGGCTTCTCCATGGCCAGTATGGCCTTTATCTTTTTCGGGTTTGCCTCAATCCCTCTCGCGGAGATGAGATACCCGTGCAGCTGCCCAGATGGTACGCCAAAGGCGCATTTGTCCGGATTGAGCTTTATCCGGTAGCAATCGAGATTGGCGAAGGTTTCGCGCAAGTCGTTGATTACTATGTCGTCGACATAGACTTGGATGTTGCGACCTAGTTGCTCCTTGAGGCAAGCCTCCATGCACTGCTGGTATGTGGCTTCCGCGTTTTTTAGCCCGAAGGGCATTGTGTTGTAGCAGAGCACACCGAAGGGCGTTGTAAACGCGGTCTTCTCCTGGTCTTCCTCCTTCATTCGAATTTGGTTATAGCCTGAGTAGGCATCGAGGAAGCAGAGGCACTCACATCCAGCGGTGGAGTCGATGATTTGATCGATCCGAGGTAGCGGGAAGTGGTCTTTTGGGCAGTGCTTGTTTAAAGAAGTGAAGTCCACGCACATCCGTAGGATATCCGTGTCCTTTTTGGTACCAGCACAGTATTGGCGAGCCAAGTGCTTTCCTTGATCTCGCGTATGAATTTGGCCTCGAGGAGTCTGTTGATCTCCATTCCGACTGCCTGCGCTCGTGGCTCAGACAGTCGCCTGATTGTTTGCTTGACTGGCCTTGCGTCGGGGTTGACGTTGAGTGCGTGCTCGGCGAATTCCCTAGGAACTCCTGGCATGTCCGCAGGACACCAGGCGAAAATTTCCTAGTGCTCACGGAGGAATTCGACGAGCGGGAGTTCCTATGCGGGACTCAAGTTGTTGGCGATGAGGGCCGTTTTAGCGGGACCTGATGGATGGACCTACACCTTCTTTGTGTGCACAGATGAGTCGAAGGAGAGGTCAGGTGAGCTTGGCCTACTCAGGGCGCATCGTTGTCTGTCGTTTCCTTCAATCGCGCGAGCTCCTCCTGCATGCCGAAGGACTGGGAGATTCTGTTGAATTCCCTGTCGCAACTGTCAGATCGCTCGAAGCTCCCATTGATCGTGATGACGCCGTTGGGACCTGGCATTTTCATCTGCAGGTAGGCGTAGTGGGGTACCGCCATGAACCTAGCGAACGCGACACGTCCGAGGATGCAGTGGTATTGTGAGGGCCAGTCGATGACCTCAAAGTCGATGCGCTCGCGCCGGAAGTTCCTTGGCATGCCAAATATGACGTCGAGGTTGATTTTGCCCAGGGGGTATACGCCTTTCCCTGGGACGATGCCGTGGAACGTTGTGTCCGATGCCTCCAAGCAGGTTAGAGGGATCCTCATTGCTCGCAAGGTACTCGCGAATATGAGGTTGATGCCGCTTCCGCCATCCATGAAGACGCGACTCATGTCGAAGCCTCCAATTTGCGCCTCGAGTACGAGGGGGCAGTGACCTGGGCGACGTACTTGAGGCGAGTGGTCGCGTTTGTCGAAGGTAATGCACGACTCACTGCCACTGAGGTACTCAGTGGTGGATGGTGGCGAGTGCGTGGCCAAGTTGACTTGGCGAGTGATGGCCTTCTACACCCTATTGGAGGGGCGCCCCTTTTGGATCATCATGGTACCCATGGCCTGTGGGTATGGTTCGCCTCCATGGTGCTGGTCCGGTGCAGCTCCGTTCGGGGGTGGCCCAGGTGGTGGTGGTGGTGCGCCATGTGCCACGGTGCCTGGAGCATCTCTGTAGCCTCTTTCGACTGCATTGCGGTTCATCCGAACCAATCCCTCATGTAGCTTGAGGAACTCGCGGCAGTCCTTGAGGAGGTGGTTGGACTTTCTCTTGCCATCGTGCTTGTCAATGTAGAAGTGTACCGTGCATGGCCCAGACAGTTTGTCCTTGATGGTATCCGCTGTGGCGGTTATCATCGCGTCTATCGGCGTAGCCGGCTGCGACCATGTTGACGTCATCGCTATTGTCGTAGACATGCATGCGACGCTTACTCCGGCGGTCGCGTCTTCGTTCAAGTTCTGCCTCCTCGTCAGAGTGAACATGATTCTTCACCGAATCTTCTCCATCGGTCCACCGATTCGGGATCTCCATCAGGTGGTCGATGGTCTGGGGCTTTGAGCGGCCTAGCTCCTCCCTGAGTTCCATGCGGCAGACACCACCGTTGAATGCATCAATCGCGCGGTCTTCCGAGATGTTCTCCGCGGAGTTCTTGATGATGGACCACCTTTGGATGTAAGAGCGCAGCGATTCACCAGATCTTTGCTGGCAGCATCTTAGTTCTTCGATTGAGGCGGGGCGTTTGTACGTGCCCTTAAAGTTGCGCACGAAGCGGTAGACCAGCTCATCCCAGCTGCGAATGGATCCGCGTGGGAGGTTATTGAGCCATGCCCGGGCGGCGCCCTACAGCTCTAGCTGCAAGCATTGCATGGCAGTACTTCGACTGCCTCCATGTAGCCTGACGGAGGAGATGTGATCCTCCAGCCAGATCTTGGGGTCCTGCAGACCGTCAAATTTTGGGTTCTCCGATGGGAGTTTGAACCCTTTAGGCATTCGCTTTTGCCTGATGGATCTGCTGAAGCATCTGGCGCCGTAGAGCTCCCCATCTTCTTCTTCCGAGTCAGTCGACCGAGCACGTCGTGCCCTTGACTTGTCGATCTTGCGCTGCGTGATTTCATCGCGTGCATCATAGTCGCGATCGTGTCGCCGTGAGCGGCGGCGCCGAGACAGGTCGTGACTGTCGTCGCTGGACGAGGGCGAGGAGTAGCGCTTTGCTAACGCTTTGCCCTTTTTCGGGTTTGGTACCGGTTCCTTGTTGAGGGTGGCCTCGATTACCCCCAGGCCCGCGATCGTAGATCGGTGCATGGCCGTTCGGGGATCTCCAGCTGGTGGCTAGTTATTGAGAAGGTACATGGTGGCCGTTGTCACTGCGGCCTGCGGTGTCCTGGGAACCACGTTGCCTCTCGTGTCGACTGTCATAGAGCCGAAGTCGAGGACTTTCGCGGCGTCTATGCGTTCTTGTTCGGTGAGGTGAGCCATCCGCGATTGCCTTTTCCTGGCGAGGTGCTCGTTGCCTCTTGAGGAGGATCCTCCGTAGGAGGAGAGCCCAGCGCGACGAAGGCTCAACTCGTCCGCCGCCTTTTTACGTGCCTCAAGTTGCGCGATTGCTTATTTTTGGCGCTTGAATTCCTCTTTTAGGAGCCAGTGGTAGCCCATCAGTAGCTCCTGCGGAGACCCGAAGGGTAGAGGTGCACCTCGTAGGGCTTCGCGGCAGCGATCCCACTCTTGCTCGTTGAGCCTGATCATGACGCATTCGCTGGTTTGCTCGTTGATCATGCTAGGAGGTTCGACTGCTCCTCCATTGCCACCGTTACCGCTGTTGCTGGCGTTGGGTGGGTCGGTGCCGTTGCCGGTGTTACCACCGTTGCTGCGATTGGGTGGATCGGTGCCGTTGCCGGTGTTGCCACCGTTACTGCGGTTGGCGGAGGTGTCGCCCGTGTTGATGACGGCGCACATGAAGTGATTTGGGAAGTTGTTGCTTCCAAAACTTTCAGATCCAGAACCGTAGGTTCCATCTTCAGTGGCCAAATCGCTTAGATCAGAGTCACGACTGCTGTCGCTGACCATGTTCCCAACTGCCGCCGGAGCATTGAGCTCACTGAGGGTGCCGATCGATGGAGGGAACCATGATGCTGGGGCAATCGCCGGTGCCGTCGGCTGATCGGGCATGCGAAGCGTGCCCATCTGACCAACTTGGAAGCGGAAGCTCCCAATCGCCAGGCTGATTCCGTCGCCCACGGACTCGAAGGCCGGGCGAGTAGCCGGTGTGTGGACGGTGAAGTCGAAGGCGCCGAAAAGCTGGCAAATCTCCGCTGTTGCAGAGTTGTAGATTGTGTTTGATGGGGCCAAAGAAGCCGCAACATCAGCACTCCCAATTCCCACAGACGACGCCAATTGACGAGGGTTTAACTCATCATTGCACATTGTTATGGACTTGGGTTTTGGAGAAGGAGGGAGTGCTGGAGACATATATCGGCTAGCAAACAAGCACATAGGGGACAAAGGATTTACCCAGGTTTAGGCCTCGTAGAGGTCCCTACTTCTGCTTGTCTGCTCGTGGAATTATTGAGGGAGTCGAAAGTTACAACGGTGCGCAGATGCAATCTGGCGAAGGTTTGTGGAAGCTAGGATTGCGTGTGTCCTCCTCGCCGCCCCCTCCTAGACCTTATATAGATAGGCTAGGTCTCGGGTAGTGGGTCGAGTCAGTTACAAGTTAGGGTTTTCCCCTTTCAAACTTTCTATCTTCAGCTTTCTCTTGATCTTCAAGCAATCGAGAGTCCGCAGATTACTCGAGTCCTTCTATCTGGGCCTTGGCGACACCATGGGCCTATACGTATTTGGACCGTATATACCAAGTTCGAGTACCTGCAGGGTATACCCATGTCAATGTTACTACCTCCAGAGTGCATATAAGGTCAATCATGGTGGTGATCTCCAATATTATAATACAATATAAATTAGCATAAAAGTGGATATACTTCAATCACCACCACCTAACCATGGTCTAGTTAACGTATATATAGATAGATAGATGATCATCCGTCAAATATATAAAAAAGATATCTCCACCATGATTGAGTGAGTAAATTGAATTATAAATCAAAGGATTTACATTTGGTCTTTGTGCAATATAGAAGGTCATCTTGTTCTGATTATTGGCCAACTCACGTGGTGCCGACAGTACACAATGTGACTACCTCCAGAGTGCATGCAAACTCTTAAATATAGCAGAAAAATACTATAATAGATTATAAATTAGTACAAAAGTGCATATACTTAAATTACCACCACCTAATCATAGTCTAATTGACACATATATAGATAGATAGAAAAATATGATGATGAGTCAAATATAGCAAAGAATAGATCATCACGATGATTGAGTGAGAAATTTGAATTACATATCGAGAGATTTACATTTGGTCTTTGTTACATAATAGAAAAATATAGCATAAAAGTGGATATACTTAAATCACCACCACCTAATCATGGTATAGTAAACGTAATATAGATATATAGAGAGATGAACATAAGTGAAATATAGAAAGAATAGCTCATCACCAAAATCAAGTGAGCAGATCGAATTATAAATCAAGGGATTTACGTTTGGTTTTTTTCCAGTCTTGTTTAAGGTCAATCTTGTTATAATCATTAGCCGGATGATGTGGTGCCTCGTAGAAACAAGCATCTGACACTAAGCACATCTCAGTAAAAATAAGAGACTTACTATTTCTCTTTGTTCAGTCCCGTTGGAGGACATCCTGTTGTCAGTTCATTCTTTGAAGACATCCACCGCATCCAGCACTTGGATATACAATGCATCTACTTTATTGTTGCTCCTCTACATATAGGTTCAGGCCACTCATTCCCATAAAACAGGTTTGCATTCAGCAATAGAAAGCAATCGGTACTTATCAGATTGTAGGGGCGATTCACTCTATGATTCTCCATGTTCCCTGTGAGAGGAACTAATATTAGATTGTGGCTGTTGCTGTTTACAAAGAACTAGATAGACATTATAGTATAATCACTTGTGAACACGTAGAGCAGTGAATGGCAGAATACAAACAAACATTTAAATGACTTAAAGTTTTCCATGGCGACAAAATAGAATGCAATTATAGTCACTCCTTAGCATGAATAAGAGAGAAATTACAATGATTTAACTTGTGAAATAGGATTGCAAAAAAATATGAAAAGTTCCATAAAATTGTCACGGTCTATAGAGCAAGCAATTGTTGTACTAACATTTGGACGAACAAGATAGACATTACAATGGTATACCTCGTGAACTTCTAGAGAAGGTATCGAGGGCTAACCTCGTGGGTGGCCGGATGTTCACGGATCTCGTGGTCAAGTCGACGGGAGAGCAAGGGGAAAGGGAGAAGGTAGCTGAAGCAGACTCACACCTCGCGAAGAACACGATGAACACACGCAAAAACTCACATGATACAGGCCCGATTGCTCCCACCGGTGGCCACCGGTCTGATAGAATCCTCGCAAGGAAAGATCAGTCAACGTGCTCCCTCGATATCAAGTGGAGAGGGAAGAACACCGTGGAGAGGGTCTTGACAACTATTCTCACGCACTCGCAAATGTAGTCCTTGTACAATGAGGGAGGCACGATGCAAAATCCAACAAGGTGGTGACGATAGTCGGTCCCCTTTGGTAAGGGGATGAGACAGAACTAGAGATTCCACAGTGGGGGTGTCTTTAGTCTATCATCTATGCCTCGGGATACATGAGGGGTTCGGGGCTCTATTTATAGGCCAGCCACTAGAATGGGGTTGACAAGGGTTAAACTCATCAATGCCCATTGTTATGGACTTGGGTTTTGGAGAAGAGGGGAGCGTTGGAGGCATCAATCGGCTAGCAAACAAGCACACAGGGACGCATGGTTTACCCAGGTTTAGGCCTCGTAGAGGACCCTACTCCTGCTTGTCTGCTCTTGGAATTATCGAGTGAGTCGAAAGTTACAAGGGTGTGTAGATGCAATCTGGGATGGTGTGGAAACTAGGATTGTGATTGTCCTCCTCACTGGCCCCTCCTAGCCTTTATATAGATAGGCTAGGTCTCAAGATAGCAGGACGAGTCAGTTACAATTTAGAGTTTTCCCTTTAATCTTTCTAGCTTGCCGTGTGTCGCAAGTAGTGCCGTGGGATTTAGTAATGCCGTGGGCTTTAGTAATGCCGTGGGCTTCTGCCAAATTGGACTGTATATGCTAAGCTCGATTACCTGTGAGGTATGCCCACGTCAGTAGCCCCCGATTGTCCGGTTGAATGGCAGATTCGAGCAAAGACTAATGAAGTCTTTCGAGTGCACAGTCGAGTATGTTTTCGAGTGCTCTGATTTGTATCATAGGGATTGTTGATATACACACCTGATTTATCCGATGTTTCTGGATTAGTTAACTGCCTTAGGGCAAAACGACGCAATCTACTCAAACTCGAGTCCCCGGGCTCGAATTCAGAAAAGTGTTGGCGTAATTAGACTCAGGCCGTGGAGGTCTTATAGAGTCAAATTTCAGTGTATAAGTGTGAGAACTCGACGCGTCCATCAAGGCTTAATTCATCATGCCTGCAGGCACGGTTTATATCTGGTAGAGCGCAGCAAATGCGTTGCCAAGCCTTATTCAGGTCTTATGTCATAGACGTGGCATCTGAATTTTGACATCACGGAGATGATTTGGATGGCCCAGGAGACGCAGTCTCTTTGCAGGGAAAATATGAGGCGGAGTCGCAGATGTTTTCGAGTGTGGACGTAGTCAACACGAAGTTATGTGTAAGAAAAAAGCATAGGGTCCATGGCTAGCGCTCCCTATGGGAGTATCCCCCGAGTGGCTATTCGAATCATAGACTCTAGTTGGGACTATAAGTATTTGCGACTGCTGTCGTCTTTTTCTTGTTTCAGTCGAGTGTGCTTTTAGCGCTCCCTATTGGAGTAACCCGGATCCCATAGTCGAATCGTTTATTCGAGTGAAGGGTTCTTGAGATGAAAATACGTTGTCATAATGTTTGATTGTCTTAGAAAAATTCCTCGGGTGCACGGCCAGCGCTCCTGTTAGGAGTAGCCCCCGTGTGATTGATCGAGTCGAAGACTCGAGTAAGGACTAGAGTAGTCAAAAGGTGCTCCTGCTGGAGTGAATGATGTCAGTGTTGACAATGAGATGACCTCAGTTACCCGCGTGAGCAGTTTTGACAGGACGTGATGAGTAGTGGGTCCCATTCTCTGACTTGGACTTTACCATGCGTGCGTAATCTCTTTTTAACTGTGTCTCCTCGATTCCTGCACGTAATGGGTGGAGTGGAGCGATGGTTCGTGGTTTACCCTTGCCACGTGTCAACACTGATTTGCGCCACACATCTAGTTGATTTTCTTCTGGCCGTCGGATGGCATCGTTGATGAGGATAAGTATAGATCCTCTGTGCGGTAATTTTTCCACATCTCTTCTTCCTCCTCGCGCGTAGCCTCAATTGCTGCTTCCTTCTACTATATTGATCGTACCTTCTTTGTGGTGCTAGACCAACTTCGTACCTTCCCGAGAAACTGCATGCTCTCGCATCGCAAGCGCCAGATGGGAAAGAAGAAGGGATCCTCCGCCGCTGGATCTGCGACTGTCGCTATTGCAGCCAAGAAGAAAGGCACCGCCACCGTAGGTACCAGCACCGCCACCAGAACAGGGAAGAAGAAGGGCGCGGGGACCCGCGCCACCAGTGGGTCGTGTCTCCCATCCATCATCAAGCCCTCACAGCTTTTCACCCAGCATCGGATGGAGTGTTCTCTGCCATAGAGGATGACTCTCGCGTTCCCAGTGATGAGGTAATCCCAGTCCTCCTGCGGGGTTTCGAGTGATGTTCCTCACGTTCATCATTCGCGGTCTTTCTCTCCCCCTTCATCTATTTGTTAGGGGTTTACTCTGTTTATACGGGCTCCAGCTACACGAGCTGACCCCAGACTCTATCCTCCACATCGCCTGCTTCATTACTCTTTGTGAGTGCTGTCTCGAATCGAACCACACTTTGGCCTCTTCAAAAAACTCTTTAAGCTCAAACGTCAGTCGGGTTTGGGTTCAGTAGTCTATGATATAGGAGGCTGCGGGATCCACGTCGACTCCGATGTCACCTATTTCTCCATCAAGCTCACTGCGTGTATCCAAGGATGGAGGGAGAAGTGGTTCTACATCCGCGACGAAGGTCGACGGAGAGCACTACGGACTCGCGCCCTTTGATCCGGTGTCGGCCTGCAAGAGGAGGAGATAATGGAAGAACATTGTGATGCCCGGCGAAGTCGAGGAAACAAAGACTCTGTATCAGCGTGTCTGCGACCTTGAATGCCGTATGGGCAAAGAAGTAGGCGGCGCAGATCTCATTTGCACTTGGATGCACCACCGAGTACAGCCTCTGCAGGCCAGGGTGCATCCGATGTGCCGCTAGATTGGTACTGGTGATGTTACTTGCATCTCTGCAGAAGGCATTTCTTCTGGCAAAGTAGACAAGAGGTTTCGGCTAGTGACCAAGTACACTACCAAGGAGGATCTCCAGGATTTCCTTTCAAAAGCTATTCTTATTTTTCAATTGTTTGTTCATTGTAACTTATACTGATGCTTGGTTCTGGTTTCAGGACTGGAAGGTGGTCGCTAACCTGCCTCCTCATCCCAAGGGAGTTATTCCTCGCGAGGCCGAAGAAGAGGATGAGTCGAGCTCTACCATTCCCGTAGAGGAGGAATGCGAAGCCCCCGAGTCTGAGGGCACTCGCAAGCGCTCCCGAAGCAAGGACTCGGATGCCTCGTCGCCGTCGACGCCAGAGGGTCCTCCTGCTGTGGCAGAGGAGCCAATTCCTATCGTGCTCGTGCGCGCGATGGCTCCTCCTTCACAGAAGAAGTTGAGGTTGCCAAAGGAGTCGTCTGATGATTCTGTCGACCCCGACAAGTTTGACGGGTATGTGTGTATTTTTTTGTGGGTTCATCCTTCCTTCTCAAAATATCCTCTTCTAAACTAGTGTTGGATACATTTCTAGTCAGACGACGTCTTCATCTTCCGACGACTGTCAAGGAGTCTGGAGTCGCAGACTCCAAAGACAAGGAGGTGGCGGTACCATCTCCTTCTCCTCCGGTGGCGGCCCACTCCGGCGCCAATTCTTTGAGCTGCACTCATGCTGGGGAGCATCAAGTTGTTGCCCGGACGTTGATTCTGGAGGAATCTTCGGAGTCCCTGGAGGAACACGTGAGTTTTCTACGTACCATTGGCACTCGAATTTTTCGTTAATGCTCAAACTGCTTCTCTTTTCTTGTAGTCTATCGTGAAGGATTCCACTCGCCTCGCTGAGTAGATCCTTTCCTTGGGTCAACAGCATGCCTTGCTGGATAACCACCATCGTGCCTTCGAAGGTTAGTTTTAAACTTTCTCTCCATTCTGCTTGTGTAGAGATTGGCGAGCTCAGGTTTTGCCATGTTTATCCCTTGTAGGTGAGCATAATGAGCTTCTTCATCGCATCACTTCCCTCGAGAAGGGACTTGCCGTGGTGGAGAAGAAACAGGATGAGGCACTCGAGGCTCTTAAGGAGTCGCAAAAGCGCGAGGAAGACTTGTGCTCTTCCACCGTTAGGAGGGAGAAGGTGTTCGTAGAACAACTCTTCTCTACCGCGAAAGCGCTCTCAGGTATGGTATTGCTTCACCTGGATTTACCATGAATTTTTATTTCATGCTATTGTGCTCATATGTATATGTTGCAGATGCTGCCGGCGTAGACTTTGACACCCAAGGTTTGACTCGCACGGATGCCTTGGCCGGTGCCATGACTGCAGTCGAAGACCGCAGCGTCTCTGTGAAGGATATATTGGAGAGGGCCAAGAGCGTGTTGAGCCATCTTCGAGAGGAGATGCTCCCCAAGCCCAAGCTGATTGAGAATTTTGATGGCTTGGTGGACTCCTTCGCAGAAGGCATTCCTATGGACTTAAGAACGCGCAATGGGGAGTTGAATCTACCATGGGTCTCACGATGGTGCAGGCTCATGGCGTGGATCTGAACCCTAGTCAAATCTCTTCAGCGATGTCGGTCACCTCGGATGGCCAGCAGGTAGTGTTTGCTCCTTTTGCCACTAGCTATAGTAAATATGGGCCTCCGCTCATTGGTACACTCGCTACGTATTCGGTTGCATTGAGGCGGCAGAAGAAGGCGAAAGCTACGGCATCAGAGGCTGTAGTCGAGAAGAACGTGGCGTCAGAGACTGCCACAGACTCGAGGAAGCCCCCGAGTGCCAAAGCCTAGCTGTAGCCTGCTGTCTTAATCTTCTTTTGTAATAGTTTAGCCTTTTCCTATTGGATTGTACCTTGTGGGGGTTCCCCTTTTGAGACTTGTTGAATTTGAGCACACTCCTCTTTTTTATTGATGGATCGTTGGTCTTATATGCCTCTTGCTTTGGAAGTAATAGGGTCCTTCGAGTGGTCCTCCTGACTCTCCTCCCACTGATGAAACTATGGCACAACCACGTTCGAAGGTGGAGGAGCCGTTGCTGCTTGCGCGACTGCACGATCGCATAAAGCAGTTGGAGCAAGAGTTGCCCATGATCGGTGGTAACGCGGACGTGTGGAAGTCAAAGGCTGAGAAGGCCAGTAGTCGCGAGAAGTACCTCTTGGATGAAATTGCTCAGTTGAATGAGCATTTTAAGTGTTAGTTTTCTAACTTCTTATCCTTTTCATTAGCCATTCGCGGTGACACGTTGTCCTTATGCTCTGCTTCTTGTAGTTGTTAGCGCTCATCACCCGCAGGATGAAAGGGATCGAGTTGCTATTCGTCTGAACGACTTGACCCAGGAGCAGCTGCAAGCTGGTGGATATTTCTGGGTGGATCACGATCGTGCAGTTGCGTTGGTGACACTACAAGATCGTGCATCTCTAGTGCTGCAATGCTTGAAAGGGCATAGTCGTGCCTTAAGCACATTTTTCAGGCGATGTTTCCCCTGGACGTGGTGCCTTCAAGCTTGCTAGCTTTGATGTCAAAGTTTCAAGATATCAGCGTGGTCCGCGAGTGCGTGCGCCAGCAGTTGGTCGCGGGTGCCAAGGCTGCATTGGCACTTGTTTGCATGCATCCGCCGCCTCAACCAAAAGGGATGACATGGAACATGGTGCCACATTACCAGGTGGTTGATCGACCAACTGAAGATATTGTCGATTTCTTTGAGGAGCAGACGAATGTTCTCCTTTTCCAGCACTAGGATAATATGGTCCTGCACATAAAATGCATAGGTGTTGTAAAGTTCATAGAATTGCGTCGGGTGTGTTTTTTATACCTGTTAATATGTAAAGAGCTTGCTAGTTTTTATATTTTTCGAGTGTTTTGGTACTCTATAGTTCCTTTTCGTTAGCCTGACGTATATTCATCTCAACACCTTGTCAACCTCTAAGGTGCGTTGCAGCTGGGTTGATTTTGCCAAGGGTTCCATTGATAGTGCGTCAGCTACTCGGGATATTGTGTTATTCATGTAACGAGGTTAAAAGGGTGGCGTAGCCCTCGAGCAATGTAATTGCAAAGTAAAATAGAGACACAAAGTTTGGGGCGCTTAGCTTTATTTATTTGCAGAATATCATGAGGTACAATGTATGGCTAAGTAGCCTGGCTGAATAGCCTTATGTGTAAAGTTAAAAACATCTAGGGGTAGAAATGACGCAGCTGTGCGGCGTTCTAGGGATTGGAGTATGCGGCTCCACTTTCTACTTCTTTTAGGTGGTAGGCACCACCTAGGATTACTTCGGTAATCACGTAAGGTCCTTCCCAAGGGGACTCGAATTTGAGGTGCCCTTGTTGCTTCAGTCATAGGACCAGGTCTCCTTCGATGAAGGATCTGTGGCGTAGCCTTCTATTGTGGTAATTGCGGAGGTTTTGCTGGTAGATCGAGGATCTTTCCGCTGCAATCTCGCGTGCCTCATCGAGGAGGTCGAAAGAGTCTTTGAGTGCGAGGGTTGATTCTGCCTTGCTGTATGGTACTACCTGTGGGGCCTTGTACGCGCACCTTTGCGGGTAGTACCACCTCGGTGTCGTGTATCATGAAGAACGGAGGGTAGCATGTAGCGTAGTTTGGAGTTGTGCGTAGGCTCCATAGTACTGAGTGTAGCTCATCGGGCCAGCACCCGTCAGCCTTTTTTAGTGGCCGAAGGAGCCTTTTCTTGATCCCATCGCAGACAAGGCCGTTGGCCTTTTCGACTTGACCGTTGGTCTGGGGGTGTGCCACGGAGGCGTAGCTAATGTTGATTCCCAGGTTTTTGCTGAAATCCTAGAACTCCTTGGAAGTGAAGTTTGCCCCATTGTCTGTGATGATGCTATGTGGCACTCTGAAGCGGAAGATGATGGACTCGAAGAAATTGATAGCGCTGGCCCCTGATTGGTTTGTTACTAGCATGGCCTCAATCCACTTGGTGAATTTGTCGACTGTGACTAGGAGGTAGACGTATCCTCCTTGTGAAGATTTCTGGAGCTTGCCGACCATGTCGAGTCCCCATTGCGCAAAGAGTCAGGCCACAGGTATTGGCCCGAGTTCCATGCCAGGTGCCTGCGGCTTGTTCGCGAATCGCTGGCAGGCGTTACAACACTAGACGATATCCTTGGCGTCACGCATTGCTGTTGGCCAGTAGAATCCTGCTCGTAGAGCTTTGGCGATGAGAGCACAACTGCCGGCGTGGTGGCCGCAAGTGCCTTCATGTATCTCGAGGAGGATGGCTCTTCCGTCTCTGTTAGAGACGCACCATTGAAGGACTCCTGTGATGCTGCGCTTGTACAATTCGCCATTGATAAGGGCGAATGCCTTAGATCTTCGTGATATATGACTCGCATTAGTTGGGTCATCTGGCAACCTTTTGCTGAGTAAGTATGTGATATATGGTTGCATCCAGGATGGCTCGATCATCATGACATCCATTGGGCCTTCGAGTCCTGTGTATGGTTCCACACTGTCGAGTGTTGTTGGCCCATTGTGTGGCATATCCCCCGAGTCCTTCGACGTGCTGTTTTTATGCTCTAGAGCCTTAGGCTTAATGGAGCGCTCGCAGATGCGCTCTAAGAATACTCCGGGTGGCACTGGGGCACAAGTGGAGCCGATGTTGGCGAGTGTTTCTGCCTCCTCGTTGCTTTCGCGGCCAACATGCCGCAGATCGCAGCCGTCGAAGTCTCCCTCTAGTGCGTCATAGAGGTCGCAGTAGGCGATCATGTTGTCGCTCAGAGCATCGCACTCATTCATTGTTTGATTGACCACCATCTTGGAGTCGCCGTAGATGATGAGCCTTTTTGTGCCGCAGGCTTTTGCCATACGCATCCCGTGGAGTAATGCTTCATATTCGGCTTTATTGTTGGAGGAGGTGAACTGCATTCGCAGAACATATCTCATCTTGTCACCTTGCGATGATGTCAGGATGACGCCTGCGCCAGCTCCCTCCTTGTGCTTGGACCCATCAAAGGGCATTGTCCATAGGTAGGACATATCTAGTCTGTCGGGGAGCTGGTTTTCGATCCAGTGCATGAGGAAGTTCGGGAGAACTTTGACTTAATCGCGTCTTGCTTCGCATACGTGAAGTATCGTGGAGACAGTTCGATTCCCCATAGTGCCACTCGTCAAGTGGCATCGGGGTTATTGAGTATGTGCCCTAGCGGGGCATCATTCACCACGATTATTGGATGCTCCTAGAAGTAGTGGTGCAGTCGCCTGGCCGTCATGAAGATGCCATACGCCAGCTTCTGATAATGCGGGTACCGCTGCTTTGTCGTTTTGAGCACCTCACTAAGGTAGTAGACTGGGCGTTGTACCCCGTGGACTTTATTTTCCTCCGCTTGTTCCACCACGAGCAAAGTGCTAACCACCTGGTTGGTGGCAGATATGTATAGCACTAGCGGCTCCTTTTCGCGAGGTGTTACCAACACTGGCGAGGTGCACAATAGACGCTTGAGGTCTTCCAATGTTTCTTGTGCTTCATTTGTCCACTCAAATTTGTCAGCCTTGCAGAGAAGTTGGTAGAAAGGCAGTGCCTTTTCGCCCATTTGACTAATAAATTGACTGAGCACTGCGATTTGCCCAGCTGGCTGCTGGACTGCTTTTACATTCTTCAGCTTCTCCATAGCCAGTATGGCTTTTATTTTCTTCGGGTTGGCCTCGATCGCTCTCACAGAGATGAGGTACCCGAGCAATTGCCCAGATGGTACGCTGAAGGCGCATTTTTTTGGATTCATCTTGATCCGGTAGCGGTCGAGGTTATCGAAGGTCTTACAGAGATCTTTGACTAATGAGGCTTCCTCCTTGGTTTTGACGGTAATGTCATTGACGTAGACTTGGATGTTGCGACCAAGTTGGCTCTTGTGGCAGGCCTGCATAAACCGCTGGTAGGTGGCTCCTGCGTTTTTTAGCCTGAAGGGCATCGTTGTGTAGCAGAAGACCCCAAAGGGCGTGATGAACGCCGTTTTCTTCTGGTCGTCCTCCTTCATTCGAATCTTATGATAGCCTGAGTAGGCATCGAGGAAATAGAGGCGCTCGCATGCCGCGGTGGAGTCGATTATCTGATCGATCCGAGGCAACATGAAGTGGTCCTTCGGGCAATGCTTGTTCAGGGAGGTGAAGTCCACGCACATCCGTAGGATATCCGTGTCTTTTTTAGAAACAAGCATGGGTTTGCTACCCAGGTGCTTTCCTTTATCTCACATATGAAGTTAGCGTCGAGGAGTCTGTTGACTTCCATGCCGACCGCTTTTCCCCTTGGTTCAGACAGTCGCCGTATTGTTTCCCCGCTTCAGGATTCACGTTGAGTGAGTGCTCGGCAAATTCCCTTGGAACTCCTGGCATGTTCGCTGGACAATAGGCAAATATTTCCCAGCACTCATGGAGGAATTCGACAAGCGCGAGTTCCTATGCAGGACTCAAGTTGTTGGCGATGAGGGGCGTCTTGGTTGGGTCCGTTGGATGGATCTAGACTTTCTTGGTGTGCACCAACATGTCGAAGGATTGGTCGAGTGAGCTTGGCTTGGTCGGGGGAGGCAGACTGTTGTCTGTCGACTCCTTCAACCGCGCCAGATCCTCTTGCATGCCAAAAGACTGGGAGATTCTGTTGAATTCCCTACCGCAGCTATCGGATCTCTCGAAGCTTCCGTTAACGGTGATAATGTCGTTTGGGCCCAACATCTTCATCTGCAAGTAGGCGTAGTGTGGCACCGCCATGAACCTCGCGAACGCGACACGTCCGAGGATGCAGTGGTATTGTGAGGGCCAGTCGATGACTTCGAATTCAATGCGCTCTCGCCGAAAATTTAACGGCATGCCAAAGATGATGTCGAGGATAATTTTACCCAGGGGGTATACGCCTTTCCCTAGGACGATTCTGTGGAATGTCGTGTCTGAAACTTCTAGACATGTCAGAGGGATCCGCATTGCGCACAAGGTACTTGCGAACATGTGATTAATGCCGCTTCCGCCGTCCGTGAAGACTCGACTCATCTCAAAGCCTCCAATTTGTGCCTCAAGCACCAGGGGATAGTGGCCTAGGCGATGTACTTGGCCCGGATGATCGCGCTTGTCTAAGGTGATGAAGGACTCGCTTCCACTTATGTACTCAGTGGTGGAGGGCGGAGAGTTCGTCGCCAGATTGACTTGGTGAGTGATTGCTTTTTACACTCGATTTGAGGGGCGTCCTTTTCATATCATCCCCATGTTCCCAGTGGTCAAGGGTATGGCTCACCTTCATGGTTCTGGACTAGCGCAGCCGCAGGCGGTGGTGGCCCGGGTGGTGGTGGAGGTGCTCCATGAGCCACAACGCCTGTGGCAGCTCCGTAGTCCTGGTTTATCGCGTTGCAATTCATCTGGGCTAGGCCTTCGTGGAGCTTGAGGAACTCGTGGCAGTCCTTTAGGAGGTGGCTAGAATTTTTCTTGCCGTCGTGCTTGTCGATGTAGAAGTGTACATTGGACGGTCTAGACAGTTTGTCCTGGATAGATGTTCCAGGTGCCTCATCGCGAGTGCGATGCTGCAACACTTGCGTGGTTTTCCCGCTATCGCGGTATCCACCACTGCGATATCCGCTGTTGCGGTTGTCATCGTGTTGGTCGGTGTAGCCAGCCGCGACCATGTCGACCTCCTCGCGGTCCTCGTAACCCGTGCAATCGATGTTTTCCTCGCTAATCGTGTCTGCAGCCGAGGTCGTCATCATCATCATCATCGGAGTGGACACGGTTTTTTACCAAGTCTTCCACATCAGCCCACCTGTTCGCGATTTCCATTAGGTGGTCGATTGTCTTGGGCTTCGAGTGGCCTAGCTCCTCCCTGAGCTCTCTACGGCGTACACTGCCATTGAACGCATCGATTGCGTGATCCTTAGAGATGTCTTCTGCAGAATTCTTGATGATGGACCAGCTCTGGATGTACGAGTGCAGCAACTCGCCAGTCTTCTAGTAGCAGCCTCTCAATTCTTCTATTGATGCGGGCCTTTTGTAAGTGCCCTTGAAATTTCGTACGAGGCTGTAGACTAGCTCTTCCCAACTACGAAACGATCCGCGTGGGAGGTTGTTAAGCCACACACGAGTGGCGCCTTGCAGCTGTAGCTAGAGGCATTGCATTTCCGTACTCGTCGTTCCGCCGTGGAGTCTAACGGAGGAGATGTGATCCTCCAGCCAGATCTTCAGGTCCTGCAGGTCGTCAAATTTTGGGTTCTCCGATGCGAGTTTAAACCCCTTTGGCATTCGCTTCTATCGAATGGCTCTGCTGAAGCACCTGGCACCACAGAGCTCTATCCCGTCGTCTTTCGAGTCAGTAGAACGGGAATGCCTTGCGTGCATCTTGTCGACCTTGCGCTGCATGATGTCATCACGTGCGTCATAGCCGTAGTCACGCCGCCATGAGCGGCATCGTCGTGACAGGTCGTGGCTATCATCACCAGAGGAGGGTGAGAGTAGAGTTTAGCCAGAGCTTTATTTTTCTTCGGCTCCGGTGTTGGTTCCTTGATGAGGGCAGCTTTTACTAGCCCCGTGCCCGCGATCGTAGATCGATGCATGGCAGCCCTTGGGGCCCTAGCCGATGGCTGGTTGTTGTGGAGGTACATGGTGGTGCTGTCACCGCTGATTGTGGCGTCTTTAGGAGAAAATTGCCTCACGTGTCCACCGTCATGGATGAGAAGTCGAGGACTCGCTTGGCCTCTTCTCGCTCCTTATCGGTGAGGTGGGCCAGTCGAGAGTGTCTCTTGGCGCTCATATGCTCATTGCCCTTGGAGTAGGATCCTCCCATGGAGGAGAGTTGAGCTCGCCGAAGGCTCGACTCATCTGCTGCCTTTCTGCGCGCCTCGAGCTGGGCGATCACTTGCTGTTGGCGCTTGAATTCTTCCTTGAGTAGCCAGTGATAACCCATCAGCATGTCTTGTGATGAGTTTGGCGGCAGGGGTTACCCCACAAGGCCTCTCGGCAATGAGCCCACTCATCGTCATTGAGCTTGATCAACACACGCTCATGGGTGAGCTTGTTCCCAGTAAGGGTCGGGTGATTCTCTAGCCCGTTGTTGGTGGGTGCTCTATTGGCGAGACCACCATTCGTGACTAGTATACCGCCGTTGGAGGGACCAGTGCCGGTGTTGTCGCCATTGCTGCCATTGTCGCCTGTGTTGACGATGGTGCACATGTAGTGATTGGGGAAGCTGTTGCTTCCGTAGCTTTCAGATCCGGAGCCGTAGTCTCTATCCTCTGTGGCCAGATCGCCCAGATCGGATTCGCGACTGCTATCGTTGTCCATTTCCTAACTGTTGCCGGGGCATTGAGTTCGCTCAGGGTGTCCATTTGTGGTGGAAACCACGATGCTGGAGCAATCGCGAGGGCCGTCGGCTAATCAGGGAGGCGAAGCATGCCCAACTGACCAACTTGGAAGCGTAATCTCCCGACCGCCAGGCCGATCCAATCGCCTACGGACTCGAAATCCAGGCGAGTGGTCGGCGTGTGCACGGTGAAGTCGAAGGCACCGAAGAGGAGGCGAATCTCCGCTATTGCAGAGTTGTATATCGCAGTTGACTGGGCCAAAGAAGCCGCGACATCAGCACTCCTATTTCTCACAGACGGCACCAAATGACGAGGGTTAATCTCATCAATGCCCATTGTTTTGGACTTGGGTTTTGGAGAAGACGGGAGCGCTGGTGGCATCAATCGGCTAGCAGACAAGCAGACAGGGACACAAGGTTTACCTAGGTTCATGCCACGTAGACGACCCTACTCCTGCTTGTCTGCTCTTGGCATTATCGAGTGAGTCGAAAGTTATAGGGGTGCGCAGATGCAATCTGGTGATGGTATGGAAACTAGGGTTGTGATTGTCCTCTTTGCCGCTCCCTCCTAGCCTTTATATAGATAGGCTAGGTCTCGGGATAGCAGGTCGAGTCGGTTACAAGTTAGGGTTTTTCCCTTTAATCTTTCTATCTCTGAGCTTGTCGTGTGTCGCAAGTAGTCGGAGTCTCCTTTGGTCACCCGAATCTTTGATTGGGCTTTAGTAACATCGTGGGCTTCTATCGGATTGGACCGTATATGCTAAGCACGAGTTCCTGTGAGGTATGCCCACGTCAGTAGTAGTTTAGGCAAAGGGGTAAGTAACGGGAATATTCTAGGGCGTCAAACCCATATTCGTGGGCAGACGGGCAATACCGGCGGTAAGTCTGGCGGCGCTGGATCTATCGCCAGAAGTTCTGGCCATCGCCGGTTATTCCGGCCACTCGCCGGAATGGAGTTCTGTAGGCGCTTCCGCTGGGGCACCGGTCTGGTCCGGGGGTCACCGGTTCTATCGGCGCGGGGTCCGGTCCGCTAGAGCTGGTGCCGAGAATTCCAGTGTGGAAACCGGTTCGCTGGTTCTACCGCCAGTTTGTCTCTGTCTCCTCCGTCAACTCTTCCAAGCCTCCGTCTTATCGGGCGTGAGTCATCGAGCATCCTCCCATGCCTCCATACTTGTCGGTGTGAACCTATGATGGTCATAGGGCGGAGTATGAAGTAGTATAAAATTCAATAAGGTAGGACGTGGGATCTCAAAGAGGATAGGGTTCACCTTTAGAGTCCATGATGACTTGGCATAAGTTGGATACCTTGACGTGGTAATGACAGTAGGTCAGGCTACATCAGTTCCCCCCTTCAAAAAGAGTCATCCTCGACTCTACATGGTCATCACAATGTAGAAGAGGTCAAAAGACGTTCTTGATCCTAGGGTTCACCACATAGTCGTCCTCGGGAAGATTGACTTGACAACTCTCCAATGTTCCTTCACCTTCCATGAAGCCTACAGAGCTCATCACAAAGGCGAAGCAACACTAAAAGTGTACCAATTCATGAAAATTATAGCATGATTACTCAAGTAGAAGGAAGTCACCTTATGGTGTAGAGATATCTCGATGAAGGGCATCCATAGGTAACTCTCTACGGTTTGTATTGTCAACTCATGGTCCATAAAGGTTGACAGTAAGTAATTGTACCTTCACACAACAAAGAGCAAGTAACATATGTTTATGTGTGATAAAGGAGCATGTCATTTGTGGAATGTCCATTCTTGTTCACAACACTATTAACACAACTCAAGTATAGCAAACGGGGTGCATAGACAAGGTCAAAGTGCATGGAAATTGTTTTAACATCAACCAAATGTGGGAACTCGAAAACTCCATAAAACGTCTTAGTGTGGCACTGAAAGCAATTTACTAAAATTTTGAACAACATCTTTGATGCAAAGCTAGGAGAATTTGGCAAAACACATGCGGAAGCATATCCAAAACAACATCATTACGTGCGCAAACCAACCATTGGAGGGAGAAATTGATCAATATGTTGGATGCCACACATAAATTTTCCAAAGAAAAGATCATGGAAGTATGTGTATCACGAGCGGAAGCAAAAACAACCAGTGTGCAAACAATCCATATGAAAGAGCAAGTGGTCCTTATGTTTGCTACAACAACTATACGAGATACATAGAAGTTATCATGACAATACATGCTTATAATGGCATTACGGTTGCACACAAAACATTAGATAGAGAAATTGTTCAACATTTTTGTTGCAACACACAAAGCATCAATATCCAATTGTAACGAAACATGATTGTCACAAGGTAGGAGAATACCATCAACATGCTTGCAAGCAAACCATAGGAAAGAGCAATTTTTCAACATGAAAGATGCAAAGCATGCAAAAGGTATCTGAGCTGGGTTCGATCTTGAACTCACTTGTGGGATGCTATCTAGAGCTCTTTTTGTCAACTCGTGCTCAACCGAGGTTGACATGATCGTTCGGGTACCTACACACATCATAGATAAAAGAAAGAACATGTGTGCATGGTAGAGAAACACATCATCCATCATGACGTATCTCTTCTTGTGCACATCACCATGAGTGTTAATTAAGTGTAATTTACGTGTATGGTGAGTATGCAAGTGGGAACATGATTATCATGGCATTTACCAAAATCTCCAAAATTTGAGAAAGCTATGGGGCCCATCTCAATAGAAAATATATTATCATTATTGTTGCACAAAAAACAAGTGAAAGAGAAATTATTCATCTTATTGCAAGCAACAAGAGAAATTGTAAAACATCCATGACAAAGCATGGTCTAAGGGGTATCATTTGTAACATCATTGCAAGCAAAACATTGGAAAGAGCAATTATTTACCAAGGTGCAAGCAATGATGTCATCAACGTAACGTTTAGACTATATCATGTCTATGGCAATATCATGACAATAAAAGGAATTCACATGGTCATCATGATGCATAGCAAGTTCAACACATGGGAATAAGAGTTGAGCATATGTCATGTCACATGTATCATCCATAGCATGCAAATCATCATGCCCACTAGTGGGATCATGGCATCATCAACACCTGTATTCTTACCTTGTTCATACCTCTCATATGGAGTGGGTGTTATGGTAGTATTGGCCTTTATGTGGGCGACTTCTTCATCATGTATGGAGATGTCATCATCTTCATCCACCATGTACATCGTCTTGGTCGGAGGCATCATCATCTCCAAGCTTGGCGCTTCTTGATACATGGTACCTAGCACATCATGAGAAAACACACTAGATGTAGAGGGTAAGTCGTTAGAAATTAACGTGTCCTCACATGACCTATCAACTACCACTCTCATCACACTTGGTGTATCACTCATTCCCTTCAAATGGACGCACGCAATCTCATGTATGTTGGAGTCACTAATCTCACTCTTGTTCTAACTCAAGTGGGCTAAGTGGCTCTCATACTCACATGGGATTAGTACCACATCATCACTCAAGAATGTAGGGATAGGCTCGGTTCTATCAAGTCTAGGTGCCTCCTTTAGTGAAGGGAAAGTCCCATTCTCCCTATTGTCGACTTTGTCACTGTCTTATACTTTGGATGCCATTGTGGTGGTGGCACTCATATAGGAAGTATTCGTCCTTGAAGCCATGCATCCAATTGTTGGAAAAGCAAAAAAAAATTCTATCTCTTGGGGGTCATATTTTGGATGGCCTCGTCCAACTTAACGAAGTAGAGTTCCATATCTTGCTTGAATGGCATTGTTGGAGTGCTTGGAGAAGAAGTTGCATTGAAGCTCTTATAGTTGGATCCTTCATCTTGAACTTGAAGTTTTGGCATTGAAGCTTGATGGCATGGAAAAAAGGCTTGATATTGGTGTCATTTTGGTGGTGGCACTAGTAGTTGAAGGTTCCTTATGATGATGGTGTCGGCAGAGGTAACTGGTGTGCCTTGCCGAAGGTTTATGTTGGTGAAGCACTTGGTCATCCACATGACACTCGCGACGATGGTCATTTTCCTTGGCACTCTTCGTGTGATAGTGGTGCCTTCCTGAGCTTGGTTGAGCATTATGGATGGTGCTCAACGTGTATTCTCCGCCTTCAAGGCAAATATGCCTTGAATGACATCTTGTACCCTCTTGATGTTGGCGATGATCACGAGAGGATGTATGTCGATGAACATTCTTGCTTCGTGGCACCTTGTGTGGAAGATGACATTGGGGCACCACTTTTGTTTGAGTAGGTGACACTTGATGCCTTGGAGGTTGATACGCTTGATGCCTTGGAGATGGTGGTGCTTGGCACCTTCGAGATTGTGGCGGTTGAAGGCTTGGAGGTGATGGCGCTTGTCGTCTTGGACATGGTGGCGCATGACGCCATGTAGGTGGCCGCGCTTGACTCCTTGGAGGTGGATCATCAAAGTAGGTGGTTCCCTTTGGCATGTCACGCTTGGCCTTGAAGGTCGTGGTTTCTTGATGATGCGCCTCCTCATACTTGGCATAGTAGTTCTCCATATCCAAGCAGTGAAGGTATTCTTCATAGCTCATGGAAGAGCCCTCGAAGTTGGTGAAGTTCACCATGTCCTCCATTCTTGGTGAGGCATCGTCATTGTAGCACACGAAGTCGGACATGTTGGGGAGTCGTTGTTGATGTAGTACTCCATATCACCCCAAGCATGTGGAGCCATTGTTGGTGTAGTTCTCCATGCATGTGGAGCCATTCTCGATGTAGATATCCAATTCCTCCATGCTTGAGGAGCCATAGTTCATGACGTGCTCCATGTATTCCATGCATGTGGAGTCGTCATAGGTGTATAGCTCCAGGTCCTCAAAGCATGCAGAGCCATTGTTGGTGTAGTGCTCCATCATGTCCTCTATACATGTGGAGTCATAGTCATGGTGGATCATCATGGATTCTTCATAGATATCATCCTCGGTTCTGGAGTCCCTAGACATGATTCACAAGCCCAAGTGGTGTATATGGAAGTGGTAGGGGGTTAGGGATGCAACATC
Source organism: Avena insularis (assembly GCA_023614405.1). Lineage (NCBI taxonomy): Eukaryota > Viridiplantae > Streptophyta > Magnoliopsida > Poales > Poaceae > Avena > Avena insularis. Next base: position 280,920,144 of record CM042696.1, on the reverse strand, counting down.
AAACCTTACTTTACCTTGGAAGATAGTATCGTGCAAGTGGACACACTTGACAGTAATCAAAACCAAGTAAAGTGAAGTTCATGCGGAACAGACAAACCAACTAACCAATAAAAACACACACACAAAGCTTATGGTAGATGGGTATGGAAGGTGGCATGTCATGAAACAATCTGAAATCAAGATATTGTAATGGCAAGTAAAGAACCATGATGATCACAAAGCAAAACAATTCAATCCCCAAGATAGGAATTATGTACAAGGAAACACACACGATAGGATAAATGGGACTTGTGCGACGGAAAAAGTGAGTTAAGAACCAAAGGATTACCTAGCGAAGACTATAAGCTCATGTCGCACAAGTGCAAGGAGACATGCTAGTTTGATTGCAATAAATTGGTGGGATACAAGATATGCAAAATAAGTACAACCTATTTGATGTTCGTCGAGCTTGCGCTTCCTATTCTATTAGGCACTTGTTTGGTTCTTTCTTTTTTCTTTTATTTTTCTTTTTCACTTGCCTCTTCCTTATGCCAACAACTATATACTAAAACTATATGAGATAGCGCGCTCACAACTTTTGCTCGAAATTCTACAAGTATCAAATGTGCATAGCCCAAGCAATCATAGGAGGAACTAGTCTCAACAGATGTTTGTTGATTGCAAAGATAGTGTAGCTAACAAAGGAAAGCAAGTGGGGAGAAGTCACACAATGTTTATACCTTTCATCACCGATATTCACCCTTTATTGTTGGATTCCGCCTTTCTCACAGAATTTGGATGGATTAGATAAAATAAACCACTTGGATAACGACGTAGAGCTCATTCTCTTCTTCGAAATGAGCTAAAGAACAACAAAATCCGAGTTCGGATGCAAAATTTATGCTTAAAACGGTGCGGAGCTGAAGAAGTTGGCGGCCAAACCGGCGGACCGGAATTCACACCGGAATTTCCGGTGGTGGAGCCGGTTTCACCGGAATTCACGCAAGGAAAAGGTAGATTAACAAGTTTAGTAAGTAATCCATGGATCAAAACCTACCAAAACACACTCAAATCACTAATTGATCCAAAACACGAATTAGGGCTATTTTTGGTGGAAATTTTCGAATTTATACGGAAAAGACCAAATCAATGAGGAATTTGTGGCAACCAAAAGCTGTTGATACCAGCTATTGAGGGATAACCTCGTGGGTGGCCCGATCTTCATGAATCTCGTGGTCAAATCGATGGGAGAGCGAGGGGAAAGGGAGAAGGTAGCAGCAGTGGACTCACACCTCGCGAAGAACACGATGAACACAATCAAAACTCACACGATACAAGGTTGATTGCTCCCGCTGGTGGCCACCGATTTGATATAATCCTCTCAAGGGAAGATCGGTCAACGTGCTACCTCAATCCCAAGCGGAGAGGGAAGAACACCTTGGAGATGGTCTTGAAAAGTATGCTCACGCACTGGCAAACATAGGCCTTGTACAACGAGGGAGGCGCGATGCAAACTCCAAATAGGTGGTGATGATAGTCGGTCCCCTTTGGTAAGGGGATGAGGCTAAACTAGAGATTTCACAAAGAGGGTGTCTTTAGTCTAGCATCTATGCCTCGGGATACATGAGGGGGTGGGGGCTCTATTTATAGGCCAGCCGCTATAATGGGGGTAGTTTAGGCAAAGGGGTAAGTAAAGAGAATATTCCAGGTCATCAAACCCAGATCCATGCGCAGACCGGCAATACCGGCGGTGCCGGATCTGTCACCTGAACGTCTGGCCGTCGCCGGTTATTCCGGTCACTCGCTGGAATGGAGTGATGTAGGCGCTTCCGGTGGGACGCCGGTATGGTCCGGCGGTGGCCGGTTCTGTTGGCGTGGGGTCCGGTCCACCGGAGCTGGCACCGGTGTAGAAACCAGTTTGCCGATTCTGCCGCCGGTTTGTCTCTGTCTCCTCCGTCTCCTCTTCCAAGCCTCCGTCTTGTCAGGTGTGAGTCCTCGGGCTTCCTCCCTTGCCTCTGTACTTGTCGGTGTGAACCTATCATGGTCATATGGCAGAGTATGAAGTAGTATACCAGTCAATAGGATAGGAGGTGGGATCTCAAAGAGGATAGGATTCACCTTTGGAGTCCATGACGACTTGGCATAAGGTGGAGACCTTGGTGTGGTAACGACCGTAGTTTTGTACTACCAAAATTGTTTATATATATTAAGAGTAATTGTTGGTCAAAGAAAAAACATGCAGACCAAGGACGCCTTATACCTTGAAACAGAAGGAGTAGTTTAATTCTTGGATTTAACATAGACTGCACCGAATTTATCAAGGGAGAGTGGGATATCAATTAAGCCAGTATTGAGGTAGGAATTTACCACCAATACAGAAGATAGTTCATTGTCACAGGATTATACTTGCTATATTGAAACGAACAAGCAGATCTGGTTTACCTAGGTCACGGCATCGTCTACGCATACACGGCATCTTTGCAGGTCCCGTCAAGGACGCTGAGGGTTCCCAGTAGTGGTGATTCGTACTGAAGCAGATAGATCATGGCAGCATCGATGAAGCAGATCTGTGGAGGTTCTTGATGGGTCTAGCTTGCTTGACAGGATGGCCGGCTAAGGAGATATGGTGTAGTGCACGACATCGTCGGTGAAGCAGATATGTTACGACCAATTATGGATTCGAGGTGCTGCACAAGAGCGTCGGTGAAGCAGATCTAGTGTAGTGGACTGTTGAGTCCGTGAAGTAGATCTAATGCAGTGCACACCAGCGTAGGTGAAGCAGGTCAGGTGTTGTGGACGAGGGAGTCAACAAACTATCACAGTTGTATGTAAGAGGGTGTCAGTGAAGTAGGTTTGGTAAGGTGGACATTGGTTGATCTGGTAGACTGGTGAGGACTATATGGTATCGAGGTATGGCGTGTAGGCCAACGAAGTGTGGTGGTGCAGGAGCCGGAGGTGGAATACAGGGTTTGGGGTGGTGTGTCAGCGGGCGAAGTGCGGCGGTGATGTTCCGATGCGGTGGTCCAGGGGCTAGAGGTGAGATAGGGGTTGGGTGGCATGTAGGCCGGCAAAGTGAGGCAAAGATGATTACGGTGTGGTGGTGAAGGTGCTAGAGGTGAGAGGGTCTTGGGTGGCGTGTAGGCCGGTGAAGCGTGGCGGGGATACTCCGGTGCGGTGGTGCAGGAGCCAGAGGTGAGATAGGGGTTAGGGTTTTTTGGAGTGCTATGGGGGAAATGTCATCGGTGGAAGGTGGGCTACCCAACTTCCAAGATTTTGGGACTAGGGGGATTACGAACCATACCCACGCCCTGACATTAGTAGTTAGGCCTTTGTCAGGGGTAGAAAAGGAATTTCATATGGCTAAACGTTGGGGTATGACCACTCGAAATATTTCGATGGAGATGAGGCGGGATAATTTGCCGCTCTGTGATTTTGAATTCGGCTATAGAGTTCAAAAGATATAGAATAATAATATCCTATCTTAGGAGTAGCTATAATCCAGTTACTACAAAAAATAGTTTACTATAACGTCCTAGCCTCTATAGGTACGGAGTATTTCCGGAGCCATTTCTGCGAAAATAGGGCATATGCCTTCGTCTTAATTACGTACACACATGAAGGTAGTAACATAAACTTATAGCACTGTGTTATTAGTACCCACTATGACCAGCCTAAGAGCATATCTAGTGGCTAGTGTATCTGGTAGTCTAATCCAAATATAGACCACCACAGACCAAAAAATGTCTCTAGTGGCTTATGTATCCGGTGGTCTAAAATTTAGACATCCTCCAAACTAGCTACTCGTTGTCCATATTTGGACAACCGAGCCACCATGTCTAAAGCAAAACTAGTCGCTTGCGAGCTTGCTCCCGTGCCAAATCAGAGCATTTGTTGTACTGAATTGTTGTGTATATTGACTATTTGTGTGAAGATGGACATATACACTATCAAATTTAGACTATCCACTAGAAAACTGAAGTCATGTAAAAAGGAAACTTTTTACACCATTATCTATGTAAAGATATAGACTACCAAATTTAGACAACCACTAGAGATGCTCTAAGAGACTACCAAATGTAGAAAAGCCACTAGAGATCAAGGAAAAAATACTAAAGTGCTATTTAATTTAGCGTGGATTTTCTCCAGACGATATGAAAGTTATAGCGTGCTAATAACATGCTATTTTACAAAACAACATTTTGTAAAACTTAAAAAATATAACAGATATATCATGAATATCAAGGATTTCAGCATCTAATGAATTGCCTAGAGTAATACTTGTACATGTGTAATCAATTCCTCCGCTATCCAAGTTGGAGGAGAACCGGCAGGGCTGAATCTAGATACAACTCCAGGTGCTGCAGGAGGAGGCGGCGGCTTGATGCGATCACTTAAGTTTAACAATCAAAATTTCATCGTATGTTTGCCTACTCGACACATTCATCAAATGTTCTCTTACTCCACACCCACCAACAAAAAAAATGTCCTACACTTGAAATAGTGCTAACGCTATGATTTTTAGCGCGATATAGCAAGATATTTAGAAAATAGAGCCATAGCAAGCAAAATCTTGAAAAAATAGCGTGGACTCTCCAAATACCTTATAGCATACTAAATAGCGTGAAATAGCGCGCTATTTGTTTCCATGCTAGAGATGCTCTAAGGCTGGTCAGAGTGGTAAGTAACTTGGAGTAGTAATATGCATATATTGTGCTAAAGACTATCAAAAGCAGTATCTTTTAGATGCTAAAATAGAAAATAAGATCTAACGGTTGGCAATGTTGGGATTCGAGAGTCTTGATCCAACGCTCAATATTCGAAGTTATTCGTACACTGTATATAATAACTAGTGAGTTGCAAGTGCCTTGCACGTGAGAATCAAATAATAAAAGTATGTCATATCATTTTTATATAAAATTATAATAGGTGAAACTCAAAAAATAATTATAATTTTGAGCCACGTTCATAAAGTATCATGTGTGTTTGGTTATTGTAATTTTTGTATTATCTAGAAATCAACCTATAACTATCTAAATAATCTACATCTGTAAAACTGATCCGTAAATAAATTCTATTCTATAGGAGTACGTGGGCGGGGCTTGGGGAAACTGCATGTCCTTCGTCTCCACAACCGCTCATGCATGCATCTCCTGATCTTCCTAGAGGTTCCTTTCATCTCCTAGATCCCATTCCTTTTCTGTCACCCGACCGGACCTCTACAAAACAAAAGAAGGCAGAAATCACCATCCATTGCGCTGCTGTTTGACAAGATGTACTCCTTCCTGGACCCTAGCAACACCACCATACTATAGGTGGCGTATACCAACAGAGCGTCGGTGGTGAACGATTACATCGAGAAAATCCAAAAGCTCCTATAGGAAGCAGACGACAAGATTGTTGGCCTTGATGGCTCCTCCACCTTAGCCCTCTAGGTCTAGCCCCTACCACCGACGATCTCCTTCTCCGGCATTAAACCCCCACTTCTGTTACAATCAAATTGTTCTCCTCCATCATACCTTTCTTTTGAACCCTTGTTATTAGGATTTCATGGAGCTTTCAACCAATTGTTGGATTGTTTCATACACTGGAGCCACGGAGGAGGGTAAATTTCTCGAAGGAACTCTCGTGTTCTGGCCCTCTAAGAATTGGTTGGTTCTGAATAATGCAAAAGGTTTTGCTTTGGAAGGAAGAGAATATTAGAAGGGAGAATTATTCAACATTGGTAGAGTGGTACTTCTTCCTTTTCACTTAGCCAGAACCAATGATAATTTAGAAGGTGGTTATGAATCTTTACCTAGATCTCCTAGATCTTTTTCTGGATCGGAAATACTTCCTTTGAGATTGAAGGTTTCTTGTGGACCTATTGGTTCTGATATTGTCACCATGAGAGATGCTTTTCTTATTCTTCGTCCACAAGCTAGACGGATTGTTCTTTTTGATCTGAAGGAAGTGGTACTTGATGCAAGGTTTTTGCTGAAAGATGAGACAATTGGTAGTGGTTATACCATAGTTATGCCAGTACACAAAGTTATAATTGGTGATCAATTTTTTTGAAGTCAATTGAAGTTGCTAGCAAGGATATTCCCAAGATTGTTAATACTCCTTCTCCTACCGCACCTTCTCTTGATTTCTCTATTGGACAAAATTTTTGAAGTGAACATTCAAAAGAAATTTGGTCATTCCATTAATGTCATTGGTGGCTTTAGGATGGATTTCTTCTTGGTTATATCGTTTGGAAGAGCTCAGTTTAAGTTGGGCTAGCCATTCAATCTATTTTTGGTGACAAAGCAAATTTATATCTTGTCAAGCTTCTGCAGGACAGAACCTTTAAATTTTCTGCCGCTTCCATATCAGTGGGGTTCGAAATTTACAATATGGGAAAACTTTCTACTGATAGTTTTGATTGCCTCCTCAACCTCTGGGATGCTCTCTCCAAACATTGCACATAATCAGGTTGGCTATGTACACACACACTTTGCATAGATTCCTAACATTCATGTTGTCAAGCAAACTTTTTCCAAACAAGGATTTGATCTCTAGGATGGATTCTTTGCTCCACAGGCTTGCAAATTGAGTGGAAAAGTTAGAATCTTTGACATACCTGTAAGTTGGTTCAATTTCATCACATTAATACTCCTGACACCTTAAAAAGTTTGACTGGACCAATCATTTCTTGTAATCTCCTCTGTGGGACATCCTAAGAGAATCAACCATTAATGAACAAACATTATCTTTCTCAGTTCCTAATTCCTGTGTAACTTAGACTGCCCCTACTTGTATTCTTTAGGAGAAGGAAAATACTATTGATAAGGAAAAAGGGGCAGCTTCTTCACCTGCTATCCCAAAAAGGAAAATACCACTCTTGTAGAAAATGAGGTGAGAAGGAGCCCTAGAATCATTGAACTAAATGATGGATTTAAAATTCACTCTAATTGGGTTTATAAAGATTGTATCACTTGCAATGCTTCTCCACCTGACATCAGTACAAAAATTGTTAAAAAGCTTGCTACTTCCTTTTGCAAGGTTGTTGATGAGGGCATTGACAAAAAGCTACAAAAGAAGAGCAAAATTTCTGAGAAAGAGAAATTGTCACCAGGACCAAGAAGCTCAACAATCCCTAGTGGACGGGGAAGAGGTTCTGCTGCAAACCCAAGCAAGGAAAGTGAGAAGAAGAAGAATGCTGCTAGAGATGGTTCCTAGCAGCACGAGAAGTCATCCCAGAAATAATTTTAATATATTGCAATAATATCTATCTGGTGGGATGTTGGGACAAATTTGACTGCCCTGGATTTTGTAATAACATTCTATATCACTGTCGATGCTGACCTTAAACATTATGTGGATGTTGATTTAAGATGGTTTTGCAACTATTGTGGAAAATATTGCCTCATTTCTTTTTCCTGTATGGGTTGGGAGTATATCTTGCTGCCCACCATTGAATGTCACCACACATCTTTGAATGGATACTACAAGGAATTGGAAAATTATGAATTGGAATATAAGGGGAATAAATTCTGAAAAAATGGGTGGCTTTATATAACAAAATTGAAGAATCGGGATGTGACATCATATGTCTACAAGAAACAAAGAGAGAGAATTTTGATCTTGCTTATCTATAGAAATTATGTCTTAAGAAGTTCAATAAATTTGAAGTCATACCTTCTGTTGGTGCTGTTGCTGGAGTAATTACCATTTGGGATGGAGCTTTATTCACTAGAGAATTAGATTTAAAAAATGATTTCTCCATATCCATCAAATTCACCTCTAACCTTTCAAAGGATACTTGGTTTCTCACAAATGTTTATGGACCTTGTGATGTTCACAGAAAAGCTATTTTCATACATTGGTTTCATAACATTGATGTAAATGATGATGTGGATTGGCTTGTAGTAGGTGACTTTAATATCATAAGGCAGCCCTTTTATAGAAATAAGAGTGGGGGGATGTCAATGACATGTTGCTTTTCAATGAAGCTATTAGTAACCTGGGATAGGTTGAGTTACCATTAAAAAGAAAGAAATATACTTGGATTAATATGCAAAAAGATCCTCTACTAGAAAGACTGGATTGGTTCTTCACCTCAAGCTTCTGGACTACCTCTCACCCATCAACTTTTGTTTATCCTCTTGTGAGACCTACCTCTGATCATTCTCCATGTGTTATCAATATTGGCACCAAGATCCCTAGAGCTGGCATCTTCAGATTTGAAAACTACTGGTTACAACACAGTATTTTTTTAGCATTGTTCAAAATGCTTGGAATATCCCAATTTGACATCATGACAGTGCAAAAAAACATAAATGCAAAGCTGAAAAATGGTAGAAGAGGTCTTAAACAAATTGCTAGTGTTAATCCGGTTATTGAACTCTTGGAAAATCTAGAAGAGTTAAGATGCCTAAATATTTCAGAATGGAACCTTAGAGATATTCTGAAGAATCATGTCATTACTCTGCTTCAAAACCGGAAATCATATAGGAAACAAAGAGGCAAAATCAAACGGGTCAAACTTGGAGATGGCAATACAAGGTTCTTCCATACAAAGTCAACTATCAACTATAGGAATAACTACATCTCAACACTCAAAAGCTTTGACCAAACAGAAATCTCTGACCATGATGGTAAGGCAGCAATTCTGTGGATAGCTTTAAAAGCTAGAATGGGAACATCTGATAATACAACCATGCACTTTAATCTAGCCGACTTCTTTGGTGATGGAATGAGTTCAACCATGAGTTCAAATTTGGAAATACATTTCTCTAATAAAGAAATTATAGATGTGGTTAAAGAACTTCCCAAAGATAAATCCCTAGGCTAGAAGGCTTCAATAATGAATCCATAAAAAGTTGCTGGCCAATTATTGGAAAGGATATCAAGAGTTTGATACAAGATTTCTATGATCATAAGATGTCACTTGAAAGCATCAATTCTTCTATCATCACCTTGATACAAAAAAGGACTATCCTAAAGCACCTTCAGACTTTAGACCCATCTCTCTTCTCAATAGTGTGCTAAAGATTATAACAAAGTTGGTTGCTAACAGATTACAAAAAATCATTCTGAAGCTTGTTCGCAAGAATCAATATGGATTCCTTAAGCAAAGAACCATTCAGGACTTCCTTGGATGGGGTTTTGAATATCTTTTCTAATGTGATCACTCAAAAGAGGAAATTCTGGTTTTAAAATTAGATTTTGAGAAAGCATTTGACATGATTGAGAACAATGCTATCATTGAGATTCTTAGGCAAGAGGATTTGGGGAGAGATGGATAAAATGGATTCAATCTATCTCCTAAGTTCTGGTACCTCTTCTGTTTTACTTAATGGTGTCCCTGGAAAAACAATTTACTGTAGAAGGGGGGTAAGACAAGGTGATCCTTTATCACCACTGCTCTTTGTATTGGCTGCTGAACTGCTACACTCAATAATGAACAAAGCAATGGCACAAAACCTAGTTTCAGCTCCTCTCAATTGCCCGGCATGTCCTGATTTTCCTGTAATTCAATATGCTGATGATACACTTCTAGTCATGAAGGCTGATGCTCATGAATTGTTATGTTTAAAATCTATATTAAATACCTTTGCTGCCTCAACTGGACTTAAGGTGAATTATCATAAATCAAGCATGCTCCCTATCAACATTGATAATGAAAGGCTGACAAATTTTGCAAACACCATAAACTGTTTGAAAGGATCTTTTCCTTTCACATACCTGGGTCTACATTTAGGTCTTACAAAACCTTCCCTGGAATATTTCATACCAATGGTGCAAAGAGTGGAGAGGAGATTATGTGCAATTGCTAATTTCCTTAATTATGGTGGTAAACTAGAAATGGTAAAATCAATGTTATCTTCTTTGACAATGTTCTACATGAGTTGCCTGGAAATACCACCTACCATCAAGAATCAAATTATCAAATATTTCAGGCATTGTTTATGGAGAAAGAAAGGTTCTGATAGTGCAGAGGTTCATGCTAATGGCTCTGCTCTTGTGGATTGGGATAAGATCTGTAGGCCAAAAAATCAAGGAGGTCTAGGTGTTTTAAACCTGAATATTCAGAATAATGCCTTGTTGCTAAAAACTTGGACAAGTTCTATAATGATCATGATATTCCATGGGTCAAATTGGTGAAAAGTTCATATTATGCTGATGATTCAGTACCCAATAATCGTTTAGAAGGATCATTCTGGTGGAGAGCTCATTTAAACTTACTTGACACATACAAAGCCATGGCTAGAGGTATCCTGGTTAATGGTAAAACTATCTTATTTTGGACTAATTTATGGGAAGAACAATGTCTTCATCACAAACTTCCACACCTCCTCTCATTTCCAAAAAACACTAACCTTACCATCCATGATGTGGTGAAAAGTGAATTTCTCGAGGATCTATTTCATCTGCCCTTATCTTAGCAAGCATACAGTGAGTTTGAATAGATGGAATCCATTTGCCAACATGCTTTAGTAAAAATCCAGGAAGGCAGATCTGATGTTTGTACTTACATTTGGGGAACAATAAATTCACCTCACAAAAGGCTTACAAGATTATGATTCGATATCAACCCACACCACCTCGCTTCTCATGGATTTGGAGCACTTCTCGCTAAACAAAGCACAAGTTCTTCTTCTGGCTGCTACTTTAGGACTGTTTAAATACTAGAAATCTCCTTAGAAGAAAGAACATGCACCCGTAGTCTTATTCCTGTGCAGTTATGGAATGTTCACAATAAGAAACTTTATCACACCTTTTTTGGACATGTCCTTTTGTTGAGAATTGTTGGGATTTCATATGCCCGCAAATAGACAAAAGGTTATCAATTTTTTAAGCTATTTAGGATATCAAGAAGAAATTAAATTTGCCTTTCTCTATGGAAATTATTATTCTAGTAGCTTGGGGAATATGGATTGTCAGAAATAACTTGATCTTCAATAATCAAACACCAAGCTTTAATAGTTGGAAAGCAATATACAAAGAAGAGCTAAGTTGGATTAGATTTAGAATGAAGAGAAATCTTGCTGAAAACTTCAAAGCCTAGCTATAGTCTCAGACTTAGTTTGTACACTAGCTTTTTTTCTTGTTTATTCTTCTTCTCCTAGCTAAACCTTTGTATATACGTTTGATATAATATAGTATAAAAAATTTAGTGGGGTTTTTAGCTCACTGTTCATCCTCAAAAAAAAGATTGTTGGCCTCGACGTTGAGTACACCAACGAGCAATCATCAATGCAGAAGGCTGCCGTCATCCAACTATGTGTGGGAACGGATCGCCTAGTCGACCAGATCTTCTAGGCCGATAAGCCATGCTCCAAGCTAGCACAGCTCCTAGCCAACCCTAACATTTCCTTTGGAGGCATTAGGCTTAGGCCTTCTCTAGTGCCAGTGACGAACTTCGCGGACATCTAGAAGAGGTGAAAGCCTACCGGCTCCACGAATGAGAAGGATTTTTTGGCTGACTATGTTGTGGCCTCATAGAAATCAGTTACAAAGCCATGAAGAAGAAGAAGGATGTGGACCACAAGCAGTGGGGGAACATGCCCCTGACCAAAGAGCAGATCTAGTATGCAAGCCTTGACGCCTACGCGACTTATGAGGTATACAGGTGAATAGTGAACTTCGAGAGGGGTCAACAAACTCTCAAAATGTTCAACCGAAAAAACTAAAGAAGAGGCAAGGGCAAGCACAAGCAGACTAAAGAAGAAGAATAAGACAAAGACTCAGAATGGTACACCATGTGACCTACGAGTATATATTTGCATTTCGGTCTATCCTTGCTTGATACTACTAGTACTGCTACGTGTGGAAGTTAATGCATGTATATACTATAGGAGTATCATGCAAGGGGAAGAGGTAAGAACTAATGCAAATAATCGCAATTGTTTCTTTTATTTTCACTACAGAGTGCTAGTAGGAGTGTAGGTTTAGGCATCGTAGCACGCCACCAGCCCACCACCCCCCAATGAATTGTCTTGTCAATCAACAACCATGGAAGATTAATTTTATAGTGGTAGAGACTTTCTCTGAGTAATTCCATTTATACTGGGCGGAGTACTATTGAAGGACAGAGGGTGAATGCACACCTGAAAAACTGATAGTAGGACTGATAGTAGCACTGTAGTAGTAGAACCGTAAGATGAACTTTTGTCGATTGTCCAAATGTATGTTGAGTAGTACAGTATAAACATATATAGTACTACCTGCTATGTACTAGTACTACTACTACCAAAAAACCACGGTACCTACTATGGAAAGAATATGATTTCTTCCAACCAAACTACTACTCCAAAAATGGCTATATTTACTTGCATGAAAATGGATGTAACTAGACATATTTTAGTACTAGATAGGAGTACATCCAATCTAGTGACTATTAATATGAATCGGAGGGGATTACTACTACTATGTACTCCACTATTGTACTACTACTACGTATTAGTACCTCTATGTGGGATTATTAGGCCAAAGAGCTTTTTAAAATTGTTAGGGATTATAAGACCTGTCTTCTTTATTGTCTTAACTCACGTGACTCATTAATTTAGATATCTCTCTTTTCTCTCAATCTCCCAATGCTTGTTTTTTCATCTCTCATCATGTCCTCTATTTTTATCTAGCATCTCATAGTGGTAATCCTAAACTAGTGGTGCATGCATAAATTAATTAGAGTGAATAATTCATCTACTTGGTAGTATTAGCAAATTGGCCCTCTAGCCTTATAATCCTACAGCTTACTATAGTAGTAGTACTACTCAACATAGTACATCCACAGAACCCATCGAAAGTTAAGACTTCATGAAAAATACTTAGGAGAATACATCCACCGAACTCATCTACCTCAGTTTAAAGTAATAAGGTGCATACACATTCCAAAGTAAAGTTTGACCGAATAAATAGAGAAACTAAAATTTACTTATGTTGTGTAAAATTAGTATCACTGAATTCGTATTGAAACACACTTTCCAATGATGCTAATTTTGTACCAACATTCATTATATATATTTAGAGTAAATCTTGGTCAAACAAAAAACACAAAAAACAAGGGAGTCTAATTTCTTAGAATGGAGGTAGAGTAATACTGCTACAAAATCCACCATTCCTAGTATGCAAACGATCTTTTTGCAATTAAACCAATTAATAACAGCTTACATCCCCACCAAAACTCGATGCGAATGGAGAAACATAGTTGCTTTGACGTAGCTGGACCGACCAGGTAATGTAGAGGCACTGCCAGGTAAGACGTAAGGTCCTCAAACACGACGTCGCCCAGCTTAGGGGATCTTGATGCATCTAGCCTCACCATCACGGTGCCGGTCCTCCTCCTGTCGTCCGTCCTAGAGAGCAACGGTAGGCATTCCACCTATATCCTCACCCTGTACACTGGGAAGTCGCACATCGCAGCCCTGACATAGACCGCAGACATGAGGGGGACCATGCCTACCCTGCCAATCGTCAGGATGAACATGGCACCGTCCTGCTCCCCAATGAGCGAGCTGGCGGGACACCTCGCCCGGTAGCAGCACCAACTCCTGGAACGCTTTGGTGGTGGCATACTGGATCTTCTGCACTTGGATCGAGTGGACCACTTCGAGGTGGACGATGAGCGCTGGCGGCGGGCGGATAAGTCGTAGCCAGTCTCCATGGAAGTGCAAGGAGCGTACCGGCAGGTGATTTCATGCTTGTGGAATTCGTAGTAGGGCAGAAAACTAATGCGGCCTTTGTAGGCGCACTCGACCCTAGCCACTGATAGGATGGCATCCATAGTGGGATCGTGGGTGAATCCGCTACTAGGGTGCTCGCACTTCTGGCAGGAGGTGATCTTGCGGACGCAACGGTGGCGGACTAGGTGAATATCCATGCACTAGAGAAATGGAAGTTTGAAAAATAAAATAGTTGCATGGAAGAAATGACAATAGAAAATTCAATGGATTGTGAGGGAGAAAGGGAGATACCTTGTAGACCCACCGGGGCTTGAGGTGCTGGGAGTAGGAGGAATAGTTGATAACAGTGGCTTCCATCTTCAGAGTGACCGTCCCAAGCATTGTAATTTCGGTGGAGGAAATGAGGACTTTTTTATCCAGCCTCGAGTCATGCCCTTCTTTTATACCACTGTTGATAATCAATGAAGCTCTACCTGATTGCTTTTTTCCATTATGTTCTAGGGTCTTTTTGTATATTTTGAGGCCTTATCTACAAGTTCCTGGTTTAGTTGGACAAGATTAGTGGCCTCTTTGTATTTGTGCACCATCCTTTTATTAGTAAGTTGCACGTGCCTTGCACGTAAGACTCACATAATAATAAAGTATTCATCACTATATAAAATTATGCTCTCTAATAGGTAAAGATCAAAAAAATATGAAAGAGACACATCTATAAAGTAACAATGTATATTTGGTTCTTGAAACTTAATATCATGTAGAAATAAACTTTTATTAGCTACCTAATACTTGAAAATTTTGGGACCACGGTCTAGAGAAACGACGGAGGAGATTCTAGAATGATCGAGAAGTGTGTTTTCAGGTTTGCATACTCATTTTGTGAAACACTATCAATAGAATCTTATAGATCCTAGACTGGAAAAAAAGATCCAACAGTTGGCAATGTTGGAATTTGCTAGTCTTGATCCAACATTTAATATTCAACGTTATGCGTGCATTATATTATTATAAGATTTGATGCAGCTCCATGGCTAAAACCTAACTGTTCGTGTGATGTTTTATGCAATCTTATTGGAGGAAAAAAATCAAATATGAGGATTGGGACATAAATTTGCGGATCATGCTAGATTTTATCTCGTAGAAAAAACATGGCTCACATGATGGGGTTCTGCTTTCTCTCTACCACTAGGCTTCATATGTAGTAGTACAGCCAGACCATTACTCTCTAAACTGTAATCATGCGCTAAAGCACTATGCGTACCTGATGGGTGCTGCGAAGCTGCTGATGGCTAACCTCGTGGGTCGATCTTTCACGAATTCCCATGGAAATCAAGGGAGAAGTGCGGGGGAAGACAGAGGGGACAAACACCACGAACTCACGCACGAACATCATGATGAACACACTCACACAAAGACAAGATACAAGGTAATAGCTCACGTCGGTGGTGACCAGTTCGGCGCGATCCCGAGGATCAGCATCGGGCAAAGATCTCTCTCTCTCTCTCAAACCGGCTTGGCGAGTGGGAGTCACACTGAGATCTTGACGACTTGGAAAGGGGCTCCGATGCCAAGCCCTTATACAACGAGGGAGGCACAATGCAAACTCCAATGAAGTGGGCAATATTTGGGGCTCCTCTATAAAAGGAGCATCAG
Organism: Avena insularis; assembly: GCA_023614405.1. Taxonomy (NCBI): domain Eukaryota; kingdom Viridiplantae; phylum Streptophyta; class Magnoliopsida; order Poales; family Poaceae; genus Avena; species Avena insularis. The sequence continues at coordinate 280,904,866 of CM042696.1, read as the reverse complement.
ACAAGAACTAGAGAGATCCACAAGGGTGTCTTCTAATTCTAATATCTAGTCTAGGGTTTACAATAGAGGTGGGGGCTATTTATATGCCAGCCACTAGTTCAAGGGTACTTTAGGCATAAAAGGGTAAAGTCTGGATGGATTTGGGCTTACATGGGCCGAAGACCCAAAAGACTTTTACATGCGTGCTAACGAGGACACCGGAGACTCTGGGTTCATGGGCTAGAGACTCCGGGGTGGCTGGAGACCCCGGGCCTGGTGCTGGTCTCCGGGGTGGACTCCGAGGTGGCATATAGAGAGTTCTGTGCAGAGTCCGGAGTCCTGCCCGGAGTCCTGGGGGACGAGAATCCGGTGTTGTGGACTGGAGACTCCGGTGTAGCAGGGTCGGAGACTCCAAGGTGCGCGGAGACTCTGGTGTTGGCGATGCTCTCCGGTGTAGACTCCGTGGGGTGTACTTAACGCTCCAGGCAGGGGTCCGGAGATAGGTCCGGAGACTCCGTGGTTGGAGGCCGGAGACTCCGGTATTCAATGTCGAAGACTCCAGGGTTTCAGCCTCAGGAGCATGTTCTTCTCGTCCTGCTCCTTGTACTTCATCCGTGGTCATAACTGATAATACATAGAGTAGTTGCTGAGGGCTAACCTCGGGGGTGCCTGATCTTTCTCAAATTCCCGTGGAAATCAAGGGGGAAGTGCGGGGGAAGGAGAGAGGGGATGAACACGACGAACTCATGCACGAAGAACACGATGAACACACTCACGCAAAAGACACAATACAAGCCAATAACTCACTCCGGTGGCAACCGGTCCGGCACAATCCCTAGGATCGGCATCGAGCGAAGATCTCTCTCTCTCTCGAACCGGCACGGCGAGTGGGTAGTCTTGGTGAGATATTGACATCTTGGCAAAGGGACTCGGATACCAAGGCTTTGTACAATGAGGGAGGAACGAAGCAAACTCCAACGAGGTGGGGGATATTTGGTGCTCCTCTATCAAATGAGCATGAGGCGAGAACTAGATAGATCCACAAGGGTGTCCACTACTTCCAAATATCAAACATAGGGTTCACCATAGAGGTGGGGGACTATATATAGGCCAGCCACTAGTTCTGGGGTACTTTAGGAAACAAAGGGTAAAGTCTGGACGGATTTGGGGTTACATGGGCCGAAGGCCCAAAAGGATTTTAACATGCTTGTCTGGATTACACCGGACACTTTGGGGTGTGAGGGCCGGAGACTCCAGGCTAGCCAGAGAATCCGGGGCAGAGCACGGACTCCGGGGTCGCAGACAGAGAGCTCTAGGAAGGGGCCGGAGTCCTGGGGCAGAGACTCTAGGGTCAAAGGCCGGAGACTCCGGGAGGCACGGAAACTCCGGGAGCGGCGATGCTCTCTGGTGAATACTTCGTGGGGGTGTACTGAATGCTCCATGAAGGGGTCCGGAGACTGGTCTAGAGTCTTGGCCGGAGACTCCGGGCATCAGGGTCAAAGACTCCGGTGCTTCAGTTTTAGTAGCATCTTCTCCTTGACCAGCTCCTTATACTTCATCAGTGGGGGCTTCATATCTGATGATATATAGAGTAGTTTCATGAAGTAGCAAGTCATCCAAGGATGTATCCAAGTCACACGAGGAAAAGAGTGAGATAACCTTAGCTTGTAGCAGTTTGGCTTGGGCTCCAGTCATTCGTCCACTTGGGGGTGTATATGTAGGGACATCTCTAGGACGGGCTGCATCAGTAGTCGCATGAAGCAGCAAGGCGTCCAAGGATGTATCAAAGTCACACAAAGAGACGAGCGAGTTACCCTTAGCTTGTAGGAGTTTAGCTCGAGTGCCAGTCATTGGTCCACTTGGGGGACTTGGTGGTGCAGATGTATGGACGTCCGTAGGATGGGCTACATCAGAATATTTCTAAGAGGGGATGGGTAGAGAAGAGAGGGAAGAGCTTGGATCTATGATGTTTTTCCTTGAAGTTCAGCAGCGAGGACATAATTATAGTGATTGTAAGGATAAATAATGATGAATTTTGTGTGCATAGACATTGCAAGAAGTTGAATTTTTCAAACCTCATGGTGGTTTTTATATATTCAAACCTTGGGTACCTTAAACTATTTCTGGAACCTATAACGTACTCGTCATGCAAATTTGATAGATATAATTTTGGTAGATCGACATAAAGTAGTTCCAATCAGAGAAAATATCTACTAGACAGATTGGAAATTCATGTTATTACTTGAAAATAGCCCATAAACATAGTCCGCTATGTGTGAATAATGGGGTTTTACCATTCTGGGCCTTATTCTTCGTGTACTAACTTAACAAATAAACTTTGTATATCACTTACAAAATTGAAAACTATTTTTTGTTTGTGAAAGTGGGAAACTACGATTGTAAACACATTCTCGCATACCAACATGTGTTCGTCTACTAAATATGGGCACAATGTTCGTGTACTGCAGTGTAGATATAGCCATGACCCTGGTCATTTGATTTGGAAGCTAAGCATCTTCACAACATGGTAGGCCATATTGCGAAACAAGGTTTCCAAAAGTAATCAAAACTCATATTTATCACAACTAGTACGCTCAAGAGAATGCAAAGCACAAGTTATACATTATTTTGATTTTTCTTGAAAAAAATCATAGCTAGTTCAAGCATGTCAGCCGTTGTGGAATTCTTCAAAAGAACTTGATGTTTTGAAACCTCTAGTTGTTTTTTCATAGATTTACTACTCTAGTACCTTAAAGCGATTTTACGTGAAATTAGAGAGCTAGAAACCTATCATGCAGTCATAGCTCCATAGAATGGGCTACGTCAGAATCTTTCTAAGAGGGGACGGGTAGAGAAGAGAGGGAAGAGTAGGGATCTATGATGATTTTCCTTCAAGTTCCGCAACGAGGACATAATTATAGTGATTGTAAGGATGAATAATGATGAATTTTGTGTGCATAGACATTGCAAGAAGTTGAATTTTTCAAACCCGATGGTGGTTTGTATATATTCAAATCTTGGGTACCTGAAACTATTTCTAGAACCCATAACGCACTCGTCGTGCAAATTTGATAGATATAATTTTGGTAGATCGACATAAAGTAGTTCCAATCGGAGAAAATATCTACTAGACAGATTGGAAATTCATGTTATTATTTGAAAATAGCCCATAAACATGGTCCACTATGTGTGAATAATGGGATCTTACCATTCTGGGCCTTATTCTTCATGTACTAACTTAGTAAATAAACTTTGTCTATCAGTTACAAAATGGAAAACTATTTTTTGTTTGTGAAAGTTGGAAACTATGATTGTAAACACATTCTCTCATACCAGCATACGCTCGTCTACTAAATATGGGCACATTGTTCGTCTACTGCAGTGTAGATATAGCCATGACCCTGGTCATTTGATTTGGAAGCTAAGCATCTTCACAACATGGTAGGCCATATTGCGAAACAAGGTTTCTAAAAGTAATCAAAACTCATATTTATCACAACTAGTACGCTCAAGAGAATGTGAAGCACAAGTTATACATTATTTTGATTTTTCTTGAAAAAATCATAGCTAGTTCAAGCTTGTCAACCGTTGTGACATTGTTCGAAAGAACTTGATGTTTTCAAACCTCTAGTTGTTTTTTATAGATTGACTACTCTAGTACCTTAAAGCGATGTTACGTGAAATTAGAGAGCAAGAAACCTATCATGCAGTCATAGCTAAAATTTGATCTGATTTTGATAAATCAACAACAAGTAGTTTAAGTGGTTGAAATTAGATAGAAAAGTCAAAAGTTCATGTAATTGGAGAATTTCTCATAAAACATGGTCCGCTTCTGTGTAAAAGTAGAAGGCTAGTAGCTAGCTTTATGAGCCTTAATTATTCGCCATGTAGTTTGCTAAATAATCTACAAATGTAAACATTGTTTACAATGCCCAGATGTGCATATACCTAATACGGGTATTATTATCACATAAGCATGGTCATTTATTTTTAAACCCAAGCATGTTCATACATGGTATGCCATATTGAAAAGAAATAATCTCAAGAGTTATCCAAACTAAAACTTGCCAATATTTTGCATGGTAGGTGGGGATTCGCGCAAGAGGAACTCGTGCGCAAGCACTATAGGTTTTTGTTATTTTCTTGTTTTTTAAAACTCACCGGAATTTGTCGCCCAACATGTAAATTCTTTGCAAGTTGAATCTTTCAAACCTCCTAGTGCTCGTCGAAACTGTATTGACTAACTTGGGTCCCTTAAAACGATTTCGCGGATCTAGCTCAACATGTGAGGACGGTCCAACAGGGCAATTTTTCATTTAATAATTTTTTATTTTTTAAGTATAATATATATGCTATTTAGAAATCTCAAGGTGATTCATTCACCGCCCTAGCCACTATTTGGATCCGCCACTTTGTAGGTGAATCTTAGGAGCGAGCAGCCTATCATGCAATAGTAGTTCAAGTTTAACATAATTTCGGTAAATTGATAGCTAGCTAACAAATTCATGTAACTTCAGAAATGCCCATAAAATTGTGTTCACTATGTGTGAAAAATGGGGTTGTCATATGGGCCTTATTCCACGTGTGTGTGCTTACATAAATAGTTACTTGGAAAATTGAAACTGCTTTTTCTAGTTATAAAAGTTGGAAAATTACAATTGTAATAAACACTGTTTACCATGTCAAGATGCGGCCAACCGAATAAGGAGACCTTATCATATAGTACGGTGTAAATATGGCTATACCTTGATTGTTTGGCTAGAAACCAAGGTATGTTCCGACATGGTAGGCCACCAAGCCATATTGCGAAGGATTTTTTCGAGAAGTTACCAAAACTCGTGTTTATCATTTCTCAAGGTAACCAAGGAAGTATGTTCCTACTACATGGTAGGCCATATTTCTCCTAGGAACTTTGTGAGTATATCAGGTGGGTCGTTTACACATAAAGTAGTCATGTGTAAGTATAGTAAACCATTAGAGGTAACTAGTGTATTGTACAAGCAGGATGTTGGCTATACTATTGGAATTGCTCTAAGGACTCGTCAACATGCTATAAGTAAAATAGTAGGGTGTGTACAACATGTATTTAGGGTTTGTTCCATTCAAAGGATTTGTAAAACATAGGAATAGGAAAAGTGCAAGAATAGAATGACATGACACTTATAATCCTATAGGAATGAAAAATGCAGGAATCAGTAAGATAAGGTATTTTATTGCACTGCAGGAAAAACGCGAGAAATTTTATATGGTTTAGGTACATATCATAGTTTTCATACACACATAGGATTGTAGTGTAGGGAAGCAATGCATAGGAGTTTTGTAGGATTTATTCCTTTGAAGCAAACACACTATTGAAAAAATAACTATGTATTTTAATCCTATATAATTCCTTTGGAAATACTTTGAATCCTATAGATTGTGGTGGATTCGATTCAATGAAACCAAGTTCCATATGAGCTACTCCTACAACCTAATTAATTACGCCTTGCATGACACTAGATACATGTTATTATCCAATACTATGAAGATAGTAACATGTGAAATTTTTACTAGTATGAGTTATTTAGCACTTGAGCATCCTAAAATATGGAAGAGAAAGAAAACATTCAGCCATAGCTTATTTTTGGGTGGAAGCACGAGGCAAGAAGAAGGAAAGTTGGGCTCTTATGCATTGCTGCACCTGCACGGTTGTACTCCGTACTCCATGGGAAGAAAGAGGTGACTGTGATTCGCAAAAAAAAGGAAGAGGTGAATGATGTGATGCTTCACACCTAAACAAGTTCCATTAAAGGCATCGAGACAACGATGCATGAGCAGAGCAGCTAATATCGCATTGAAGAGGAGAGAGGGAGGATGATTCTCCTTCATCCAGGAGATATGAGCTACTCCTACAAGTAGGAGTAATTAATTAGGCCTTGTATGACACTAAACACATGTTATTACACAATACTTTGAAGGTGGTACCATGTGAAAGTTTTACTAGCCTAAGTTACTTAGCACTATGAGCATCCTAATATGGAAGAGAAAGAAAACATCTAGCTAGAGCTCATTTTTGGGTGGAAGCACGAGGCAAACAGAAGGAAAGTTGGGGTGGACCACCATGGGCCCCAACTTTCTCTACACTGATGCGCCTGCATGGTTGTACTCCATTGTGCGCAAGCTTACATGGGAAGGAAGAGGTGACTGTGATTCGAAAAAAGAGGTGATTGTTGTGATGCTTTCCACCTGAACAAGTGCCAGACATAGATGCATGAGTGGAGTAGAGCATCCGATGCCGCATTGAAGAGGAGAGAGGGAGGATGATTATCCTTCATCTAGGAGCCTTCTATCTCACAAAAGGTAGTGATGAGACAAAATTTTGGGTGGAGGAGCCTTTTTTTGAAGTAAGGAACCCTTGCTTCCCTTGCCAACAGTACAAGATCGAATAGGTACCAAAATCTAAGTACTAATAATACAAACATGATTAATACTTGAGTACTACTAGTAGTTGTTATAAGTTCCATAGTTCCATCCAGGAGCAATAGTGGCTACTATATGTATAGTATCTTGTCATGATCCTTCTTGCTTCCTCGAATTCCTCCTGGTCACATTAAGTCTTGAATACAAGTTCGATGATATTAATTTCAACTTCCAATGAAACGAGATACTGCTGAACACGTTGAGACGAAGTCCATGTGCGTTTTCCTTGAACCAGAAGATAGCCATTTCATGTTCTGAGAGCTCTGTGTCCCATACAACATTTCACCAGCTCATACCAGTAATTATCACCACACGGCCATCATCGCCCATGGCAATCATGACTTCATGATATTATTTGTACAACTCGTTGGTCACACACAGATTTCTTTCTTCATGCAGATGATTCTTTAAAACATTCTAACCGTAATCCAGTGAGAAGCACTGAAACCAGAAGAAAAAACATCAGAAGTTTATGACTTGTTGACTGGTGAAATAGTAGTAAAATCGATGCCTCCTTGATTCGTATGATAGAGAAAATAAATGTTGGATTGCAATGCCATCCCCACTCCAATCCTACGGGAATTCCATATGAACCAAAGTTTGCTTGACTCTATCATAGTAGGACAAACAGAGGATTCTACAAAAGAGGTGTGAGTGGATGTTTGATTTCCTACAAAATCTAGTGCAAAGGAATACTTAGGAATAATTCCTATGTGGATCAATCCTAAAAATGTAACAACCATCTTGGAAAAATTTCCTATAGATTTAATCCTACAAATTTCTTAGGAAAATATTTTGAATTAGATGGCTACAAAATTTCTTACCTTTTCGAGAAAAAAACTAAAATTTCTTACCATCCTGCCCCTCCTTTGCCGAGTAAAGAAGAGGTGGGCTCGCGGACATAGAAAGGTATGTCAGGTTCGATCTAGGAGAATTTATTTTCGTGAAAATCCCACCTTCTGTATGATAAACACACATTATTGTCGTAAACGATGTACCTTTCGAACCAATCTTTTCACTCATAAGAAGGACCTACATTAAATAAAAATAAATCTTAGAGAGTAGTATATTTTTGCATAGTCTAATTCTATTTTCACAATCCAAGTAAAACTTTACCCCTTATAGACGCAATTTCTTCCTCGTCACTATTAGTTACATAACAATCCGTGTAGAAGATCTCATCATCGCTCGAACTGTCTATGATTTTCTACCTTGCTTGGAATTGGAACCTATAAATGGCATTGCAAGATACTTATTATAGTACTAAAATGCATGGAATTATAACCAGTGCAAGTGACAAAATGCTATCCCCAGCAACAAGCAACATGTTTTTCCAAGGATTCACTTTGAAAAAGTACATCAATCTCAATATATTTGTTTTTATGGAGATTTAAACTATGAGGAGCGAAATAGAGGGGAATGAAAGAGATCCAAAAAATCAGTTTTGAGATAGATAATGGAATCAGTACAAAAAGAGGAACTGTGAATGTTTTCTACAAGGGAGAGATGAAGATTATACCTCGTTGTTCTGGGTCGCAGTCCATGTAGAGGTGACAGATAGATTGATCTGTGCAGCACTAGAGATGATGGTGATTATGAGAGGAGGTGGTGGCGAGAGGATGAGTGTGTTTTCTGGATGATGGTGGACGGACTGGGCAATGCGGAGGTGGTAAGAGTAGAAAAAAGCTGATTTATAGGGGTGTCGGGTCCATGTAAATGTAGTCGTGCTTCCTCGGTACAGGGTGAGAAATGGAATATATTGAGTAATAAAGTAAAATATAGGAAGGCTGGCCAGGTCCTGATGAAGTGCATCGAATGTCATGGTAGTAGTGCGACAGTTCTATTAAAAAATGTACTTCCTCTATCCCAAATTAGGACGCATATAGTTTTTGGTCAAAGTTAACAAACTTAAACTTTGACCAACTATATAGAGAAAATTTTCAACATCTACAATATCTAATGCAGACTATATGAATATATATGTAATAACGATTCTAACAATACTAATTAGATATTATAAATATCAATAAAATTACTTTATAGTTGGTCAAATTTTGAAAAGTTTGACTTTGATGAAAAACTATATGTATCCTATTTTGGGATAGAGGGAGTAAGTTGGAATATTTTAAGCAAAGAAGATTGTACAATGATGGAGAAGTGTGTTTTGAGGTTAGACATGAGTCTTACCGCTGATGATTCTAGTACAAGCTCAAGTCTAAGAACATAAATTATTTAAAGGGCCCATAGTTGGTCTCTAGATCATTTCTATAATGTCATCTCATGCAAATATAAATGCAAGATTGACTAGTTCGTTTGCTAAGTAGTGGTTCCTACGAAAAAATAGTTCTGCTACCTCACAACCTTTTTCTGACACTTTTTGACAATATTTCTTGGACTCAAGCTAAATGGTGTACACACTCTGACCTTCTAGACACAAGAATGGAAAATAATGTCCAACGCTTACCAATGTTGGGATTTGCCAGACTTGGTCCAATGGTGAATATTCAAATTTATCTGTACACTATATATCTAAGTTGCACTTGCCTTGCACACGTGAGAATCGGATAATAGAAGTATGACATATCATTTTTTATATAAAATTATAATAGGTGAATCTCATAAACTAATTATAATTCTGAGCCACGTCCATAAAATATCGGGTGTATATTTGGTTCTTGTATTTTGTATCATGTAGAAATCAATCTATTAGCTACCTAATACTCGACATGCTCTAGAGAATTGGAGAAAAATATTCTAGATTTATTGAGAAGTATATTTTGAGGTTTGTGCACAATGTTCAGAGCGCTAAAGACTATCAGTAAAGTCTTCTATATGCATGCTAGAGTGGATACAAGATCGACGATTTGCAATGTCGGGATTTGCTAGTCTTGATCCAATGGTCAAAGTTCAAAGTTATTCGTACACTATATATAGTACTAGTAAGATTATGTAATAGGTAAATCTCAAAAGTTATAAATTTGATCGACATCCATAAAGTATGGGTGTATATTTCGTTCTTGTACTTTGTATCATTTATAAGTAAACGATTATTAGTTATCTGACACTTGAAAATTTTGGTAACATGGTCTAGAGAAATGAGGGAGAAGATTCTAGAATGATGGATAAGTGTGTTTTGAGGGTTGTGCATAGCATTAATTGTGCTAAATACTATCAATAGAATCTTCTAGATGCTAGAATGAAGAAAAAGATCCAACAAATGGAAATGTTGGGATTCACTAGTCTTGATCCAACGGTCAATATTCAAAGTTAGTTGTACATTATATATAGTGCTAAGATAAGATAAGAAATACTATCAATAGTATCTTCAAGATGCTATAATGGAAAAGAAGATCCAACGATTGTCAATGTTGGGATTCGTTAATATTGATCGATCGGACGGTCAATATTCAAAGTTATTCATAAACTATATAGTGGTAATATAAGGTAAGAAATACTAACACTAATAGATGCTAGAATGGAAAAGAATATCCAATGGCTAGCAATGTTGGGATTCGTGAGTCTTGATCCAATGGTCAATATTCAAAGTTATTCGTACATTATATAGTTCTATGATTAGATAACAAGTATCTTCTAGATGATGTTCTAGATGATGGAATAGAAAAGAGGATCCGATAGCTAGCAGCAATGTTGGGATTTGCGGGTCATGATTCAATGGTCAATATTCAATGTTATATGTACACTATATATAAAATAAAAATATAGTAGTGGTAATATAAGAAAAGAAAGACTATCAATAGTATAACTTCTCGATGCTAAAATGGAAAAGAAGATCCAATGGTGGCAATGTTGGGATTCGTGAGTTTTGATCGAACGGTCAATATTCAAAGTTATTCGTACACTATATAGTGGTAAGATAAGATAACAAAGACTATTAGTAGTATATTCTAGCTGATGGAATGGAAAAGAGGATCCAATAGTTAGCAGTAATTTAGGAATTCGCGGGTCATGATTCAACGGCCAAAATTGAAAATTATCCCTATACTATATATAGTAGTGGTAAGATAAGAAAGGAAAGACTATCAATAGTATATCTTCTCGATGCTAAAATGGAAAAGAAGATCCAACGGCTGGCAATGTTGGGATTCGTGAGTCTTGATCCAATGGTGAATATTCAAAATTATTTGTACACTATATCTTACCACTATATAGTGTACGAATAACTTTGAATATTTACCATTGGAACAAGACTCGCAAAACCCAACATTTCCAGCCATTGGATCTCTTTTCCATTCTAGCATCTTGAAGATTCTATTGATAGTCTTCAGCACAATGAATCTATGCACAAACCTCAAACACACTTCTCCATCATTCTAGAATCTTCTCCCTCATTTCTCTAAACCATGTTACCAAAATTTTCACGAGTCAGGTAGCTAATAATCGTTGACTTCTACATGATACAAAGTACAAGAACCAAATATATATCCATACTTTATAGATGTTGATCAAATTTATAAATTTTTGTGCTTTACCTATTATAATTTTTTATATAGTGATGATATAGCGAAATTTTTTTAAATAGCGCACTTTTTTTATTTAATTCCACAACTGTCGCGCGAATTTAGGATTTTACATATCTAGGCATTTGTCGGTCACGGCCAGACCGAGTGATCCACTCGGCATGAGCGTAGCCGAATAAAATCCCACTCGGCGACAGCCTGGCCGAGCGCAGGCGGTGGCGGGCCCGCTGTGACCGAGAGCACCAATCGGTGAGACCGAGGCCGAGTGAGGCTTTCGGCGAGATCGAGGCCGAGTGAGGCTTTCGGCGACAGCCCGGCCGAGTGGAACCAAACTAGGACCACGCCCCGCGCGAGCCCGTCTCGCTCTCCTTCTTTCTCGCGTTGCTGCTGCGTCTCTCTCTCTCCACCACGACGAACAACCGATATTTTCACCATATTTCTCAGATTCAGCCTAGTTTAGCCACTCAAAACTCTATCTAAAACCACTATAGAGATAGGGGAACCCCGATCTACTGATGGGTTAGCTCAGGACTGGATTTGGTAGTGGTTTTTTGGACGAATGGTGGTAGAGCTTGGTGGAGCAATGGCAATGGTGTTGGAGCTGCGGTGGAGCTTGGAGCTGGGGCGTTTGTGAGCTGCCCTATACTGCTTCTTTGGTGAACCGAGCCTGCTGTACCGAGTGGCTTCTCACACTTCGAAGGTAAACTCTAATCACTCGTTAATCACAGTTATTGTATATGGTTATCTTGACTCACGGGCTGTGGTTAGCAGGCTATTAGAATAGTTAGGATGGTTCTAGTATATTATTTAGAATAGTTGTATATAGTTTAATAGAATAGGTGGGTTTGTAGAAAAAATTGGTGGATTTGTAGAAATAATAGCCAGACTATTATTTAGAATATTAGCGGGTAGTTGTACATCATTTTATTTAGAATAGGTGGATTTGTAGAACGATTTGGCAGGTGAAAATTAGCCAGACTATTAGTATATTATTTAGAGTATTTACTATGGATAATTAATTATTTAGATTGATTTTTTTTATGTTAGCAGAGATGTCGAATGTAGTGAAGTTCGTGTTTTACTATGGTCCTGGTAATGTCCAATACTATGAATATGGAGCAGATTTGCGTGAGTTTCACTCTATGGAGTTGGATTTGACTGCCCCTCAAACCTGGAGTGTTAGTCAGTTGAAGGAATGGTTGACAGACTGTTTAGGATATCATCTCGAAACATACACCGTCAGTGTCCAAGCATTGTGGACAAAGTCTACCAAGAAAATTTTCTGGATTTTGAAGGATGTAGATCATAACCGAGATTGGTTTAAATGGTTAAAAGGTTGCCAGGACAGGCAGATGCACCCTGTTGCACTAGTGCTTCCTGTCATGAAGAAGATCAATCCGCAAGCATCTGAAGGTGGACACGGTCCTGGCCATAGTGTTGAATATGGTGGCGGAACATACTCTATGTCCAATGCTGGAGGTGGTGGTTATGAATCAGAGCAGAGAAGTCAGATAGGAGGAGGTGGTGGTGGTGGTTACGAACCAGGGCAGAGCAGTTAGGATGTAGGTGGGGGATACGAAAGTGGAGAGGTAGATGGGAACGAGGAACGTGGGCACATGCAGGACACGATGGAGGATGAGGATTCCATGGATGGTGAAAGTGGTGATTCTGATGATTCAGATAGTTCCGATGAAGAAGGCAATGGAGAAGACGTACCGATTCCTGCATCCTGGAATCAAGACATCACCGTTAACGACTATCATGATTCTGCCTGGGAATATCACAAAAATAAAATTGCGTAGGGCGCCAGATATCCAGACAAGAAACATTTGCAAGATGCAGTCATTGCTTGGGCATTGTCTACATAGAGGGTTCTCAGTACAACTGTGTCAAATAAGAGATACTTGACAATGGAATGCAAGGATATTAATTGTCCAGCCAGGGTCCATGGATATCTTCCTAAATATGACACAAGTTGGTTGGTGAGTGACATGGTGATGCACACATGTCAGCTTTCATCTATCCCTACAGATCATCATAACCTCTCGTCCACGCTTCTGGCACGGTTGGTTTACACAGAGATAGTGAAGAGCAAAGTGGTTGAAGTGAAGGCTATAATAAATAAAGTAAGGGTCAGGTTTAATTACGACATTTCGTACGGTAAGGCTTGGAGGGCAAAGCAGAGGGCTCTTGAGGACAGGTTTGGTTCTTTCAGAGACGCGTATGACTCTATGGTGAGACAACTCCTTACACTGCAGGCAAGGAACCCAGGCACCTATGTCGACATCCAACACTATGTGATACCTGAGGATCCATTCGTAAAGGTGCTTCATCAAGTGTTCTTGTCTTTCTCTGTGTGCATCCAAGCTTTCACTTATTGCCGACCAGTTATATGTGTGGACGGCATGTTTCTCACTGGCAAGTATAAGGGATAGATCCTTACCGCCATAGGTCAAGACGACAACAATAAAATTGTCCCACTTGCCTTTGCTTTTGTTGCGGGAGAAATCACTGAAAGTTGGACATGGTTCTTCAGGCAGCTCAAGATAGAAGTTGTCAAAGATAAGCCCAATGTGTGCATCATTCATGATAGGCATGCAGGTATACTAAATGCAGTTAACCGTTTGACACAGCCTGGGCCTGAAGAACAAACCCCTTGACTCCACATGCAGAGCCGTTGGTGCATGCGCCATTTGGGAGCTAATTTTTTCTCATAGTTCAGGAACAAGAATCTGATGAATCTTTTCAAAAAACTATGCAAGCAGAACCAAGAATGGAAGTATGATTTCATACGTGCACATGTCGATGACTTTACTCAGAAACATGTCAGAGCTAGGAAAGCGGCCCAAACGGCAGCTATAGCTGCACATCAAGCAGCAGTTGCTGCCTAGGCTACTACTGGAGAAGCTCATCTTGAAGAAGAGCCTGTAGGGCTTTGTGACATGCCTGGATTTGATCCGCCTGGTACAAGGAGAAGGTCCGGGAGACAGATTAAAAAATTTCAACAGTGGATAGAGCACGAACCTTTGGAGAGGTGGTCTTTGCTACACGACACCCATGGAGCTAGGTATGGTGTCATGACTACAAACCTTGCTGAGTCATATAACTTTGTCCTTAGAGGTAATAGGGCTCTGCCACTTACAGCCATTGTCGAGGGTATTCTGTATGGCACGATCACATATTTCAGAGACAGACGACAGAAAGCTCAGTTGCATATATTAAACAGACGAGAGAAGGTTTGAGGTGCGGTTACCTACCGATAAGTTTGGGTGTGGTAATGAGCTAAGGACACACGAGGTGAAGATTGGAAATGAGCAATGGCCAACCTGTGAGTGCACATGCAACAAACCAAAATTGCTCCATCTCCCATGCTCGCATGTGCTTGCTGCGTGTGGGCAGCTGGGATTGGACGCAATCTCGTTCGTGTCTCCGTACTATCTAAAAGAAGCCGTGATTAATACTTAGACAGGTGAGATGTCAGGATTTCGAGTAGTTGGTAATTTCAACAAGGTAAACCGTGGTGAAAGGCAGTACATCCCCCACCCTGCTCTAATGCGAACAGGCAGAGGAAGACGTCAGTGTAGGCGCATCCGGAATGACATGGATGAATCAGAAGCTGGAGGTCCAACACGACAATGTTTTCGATGCAATGATTTTGGCCATAGGGCAAGGTGTTGTCCCAAGTTCGGAACAGGCGTAGTACCTACGCGAGGCCGTGGTACCCGGGCTCGAAGAGGTAGAGGTCGCGGGCGAACTTAGGTTATGATGAACTATGTTTAATTTGTAATGCGTGATGAACTATGTTTTAATTTGTAATGCGTGATGAACTATGTTTAATTTGTAATATGTGATGAACTATGTTTAATTTGTAATACGTGATGAACTCTATTTTAATTTGTAATGCGTGATGAACTCTGTTTTAATTTGTAATACGTGATGAACTATGTTTAATTTGTAATACGTGATGAACTATGTTTTAATTTGTAATGCGTGATGAACTCTATTTTATTTATAATATTGTGCAGAAATGGCGAGAAGATACAGTTTGCTCAGTGAAGATATTGAGAAGAAACATCGTGCTAGAATCTTGGAGGATGAACCTAACTCCATCGAGCCCTTGGTCACTCGCACTCCCAACGTAAACTGGAGGATACACCCGGCTTGGGTTCCTAGGTACGATTTTGTTTTAATCATGCATTACAACAATTAAGCTTTCATCTTTTGTCGCACTAAGTCTTTTGTCGACTCTATTTCGATATGCAGGCTGAAGTGGGCTGGGCTTTTACATTTTGCTCGTCTGGTTGAGGACACTGGAGACTCTACACGTCTATTATATGACCAGTCGTTGCTGAGCTGCTTGGTTGACCGATGGAGGCCTGAGACACACACTTTTCACTTCCGTTGGGGTGAAATGGCTCCTACTCTCCAGGATGTGTCTTACCTGTTGGGACTTCCCTTGGCAGGCCAGCCCATTGGGCCGCTTGATGCACCAGCCAGTTGGAGCACCAATATGGCCCAACGTTTTGAGGGTATTACTGTCGTTCCATTTGACCACGATGAGCATAGGCCCAAGTTCGACTGGTTACTAGGATTTCAGGTGTGTTCGATAACTTGTTAGTCCAATTGTCTTTACGCATCGCACCATTCATTGCTTGTTTGTACTAAACTATCTTTGCGTTAATGCAGATCCAACGGTTAGGCTATCAAGAGCTCTAGTTGACTGAGCCATAGATCACTCGGTGCTTGGAGGCTTACTTACTTTGGCTTCTCGGGAAGGTGATGTTCACCGAGAACCATGTCACCACTATCACCGCTCGCTACATCCCTATTGCATTTGAGATTGCTAATGCAACAAGCGCGGACATGATTACACAAAGGAGTTGGGGTTCTGCGGTCTTGGCAGCTACGTACAGAGGTATGTGCAGCGGTTGTCAGCGTAAAGCTCCTAGGTAAGGCTTGCTTGGATGCCCTTTACTGTTGCAGCTTTGGTCCTGGGAGCGGTTTCCTATTGGACGACCGGACGTAGTTGTTGAGACGGCCTACCCATCACATGCATTGGGTGACCCTCCGACAGGACTATTCGGCAGACGCATCATCGACCTACCGACTTTCGGTACAGTTTGGACACGTCGCAAGGTATGTGCAAAGTTTTTAATTAGTTCATGTACTATATGACTAGAAATGACATGTGTTCTTTGGCAGAGACGCTTTTCTCATGCTCAGGTGAGGGGTTGCTACCCCGCTTTCTCCGAGCAGTTTGACGTCTTTCATGAGCTCGGTGATGTGGGAGCCCTACACGGATGAAGCCGTTGGTGCTAGATTCCGCAAGGATGGGGACGACGTGGAAGCCGTCACACTGATTTCTACTCTCTGTACCAGAGACGCGGCATATTGGCTTACAAAATCGAAGATCATCTTCGACATGCAGGTAGAGGAGATGAGCCTACATAGAGTAATGAGGCGATTCGGCCTTCGCCAGATTGGCGACCCTAAATCCTCTTGAGAGTGCCGTACCTTCGGTGGTCCACACGTAAGTTTATTGACTTATCTGGTTTATTGACTTATCTGGTTTATTGACTTATATCAATCACTCTCAAATTGTAGGTTGTCAAGGAAGGGAAGCAACAAGACCGTCACAGACTGGCTCCATAGAGTTGGCACATACATAGAGGAGTGGAACAGCACAACAACACGAGTCTGGGACTCGGATGCCCCGTTTGATATGGACGAGTTCAACCACTATCTGCGAAGCTACATGAGCGCCACACGTCTATGCGTCGCACAACAGAGTGACCCAGGGGCGATGCCGAGCGCCACACGTCTATCCCAAGCAATCTACTTGGGATAGTTATCCGAGCCAGTCTACTACGGGCAGCAGACAACACGTGGTAACACGTTGTCTTCATCTTATGCACCTACTTGGGATAGTTTCTATTCCATTTTTCACCCTAGTGGTTCAAATTGCAGGCACAGTTGCTACTTGATCTTGAGACGGATAGTGCTGATTACAAACGGTCCCTTTCGTCTGGACCTCTGCTTATACCACAGGAGCAGCAGCAGACTTGGCTAAGTTGCCTAGAGGAGAAGATCTGACGTATTCATGGAGTTCTCACGTGCACCCGCTCTTCGGACGTTGCTCACCAGCCGGGACCACAGCGGCCTCCGCGTCACTCGACGCAGCAGAGGCAACACCAGCAGCAGCCACGTCCACCCTCGCCCGTATGACAGTCTCCTCGTCCACGGCTTACACCCCAGGCAACACCGAGGCCTCCCCCTCCAGACCATCCTGGAGGTTCGTCGTGGCACCAGCAGAGTTCTTTCGACTGGTGGCAGCAGCAGCAGCAGCCACCTTTTCAGGGTGGAGGTCCGTCGTGGCAGCCTCAGCAGCAGCCACCTTTTCAGGGTGGAGGTCCGTCGTGGTAGCCTCAGTAGCAGCAGCCACCTTTTGGCCATTCTGCCGCGCCGAACTACGGCTTTCGTCCATAGCCGCAGCCACAGGGTATGCGTCTTACACAATACCGAGACTAGCTTCATATCATATCAATTTCTTATATACTTCGGTATTCATATGCAGGAGCCTTTGAGTCTACGCCTAACTATCAGGGATCTTTTTCTGGATCGGCGTGGACGAGTGATCATGAGATGGAGCACAACACTCAGGACTTCATGACACAGAGCAGTTGGATCAACATTTTTCAGACCCCCACACAGGAGACTCAGTACGACGAGCACGGCTCAGTGATTCGTCCTCGAAACGTTTGGGTGCCCATTAGGTACGGCTGGACACCACCAGAGCAACCAGAGCAACCACGTGAGCATCAAGGCAGACGACGACGCTGATACCTCTCTCAGCCATATGTCTATATATGTGTGAGACATGCACATTTCTATGTGTGACACATTTCTATATCTATCTATCTATGTATGAGACATATGTCTATCTATGTGTGAGACATGCACCTTTCTATGTGTGAGACATTTCGCAATGTTATTCATTTCTTGGTCGAGATCGCTAACAAACGACTACAACAGATAAGTAGGATAC
This sequence comes from Avena insularis, assembly GCA_023614405.1. Lineage (NCBI taxonomy): Eukaryota > Viridiplantae > Streptophyta > Magnoliopsida > Poales > Poaceae > Avena > Avena insularis. Next base: position 280,886,905 of record CM042696.1, on the reverse strand, counting down.
AAACGAGATAATTAAGATACACACACGAGCTACAAGGGATAATTGTTCTATCCCTACAATGATGCCTCCTTCACGTCCTGCTCTTCTTGCCCTTACCCTTCGATGATGCCTCGACTTTACCCTTCTTCTTGGCCTGCCTTTCGTCCCACTCAGCTCTCCACTTAGTCCCAACGGCAGGCGTCATGAATATATCATCTTCATCTTTGCTCTCTTCTAGCTTGTCATTGCTCTTCTTGCCCTTACCCTTCGATGATGCCTCGTCTTTACCCTTCTTCTTGGACTGTCTTTCGTCCCACTCATGTCTCCACTTAGTCCCAACGGCAGGCGTCATGAATATATCATCTTTATCTTCACTCTCTTCTAGCTTGTCATTGCTCTTCTTGCCCTTAACCTTCGACGATGCCTCGCCTTTACCCTTCTTCTTGGCCTACCTTTCGTCCCACTTAGCTCTCCACTTAGTCCCAATGGCAGGGGTCATGAATATATCATCTTCATCTTCACTCTCTTCTATCCAAATCCAAGGGAGCGTGATGTTCTGCTGCCTTGCCCCTTCATTAGAGAATCTTTGCTTGCTCCACCTAGCATTGATCCAAAGTAGCTCTTGCCATATCTCTTCTGGAGTCCTCTTCGGCCAGCCTTTTCTACGCAATCCCTCACCCAACTCAGTGAGGAGACAATCACTACCAATTAGTTCCTCTAATGGGGCTGGATTGTTGTCTATCCTAAAGTTCCTAGCCAAATGGAAAAGGTCGACGGACATGTCTGGCATGACACTGCGATCATAGGGAAACATACTGGCTAAAAATAGGGTGGCTGCTGCTTAAACAACTGCGTGAGGAGGGGGTTTTATAGGGTAACATTATGGCGGGAAAAAATCTGGCTAGAAACATTATGGCGGGAAGCATTTTGGCGGGAAAGATTTTGGCGGGAGATATTTTGGCGGGAAGCATTATGGCGGGAAACATTCTGGCGGGAAGCATTTTGGCGGCAAGCATTTTGGCGGGAATATTTTTTGATGGAAAGCAACATTGGTCTGACATGTTGAATTAAAGATACATCACAACACTATAACTGAAATGAAGATACATCAAGACACTACAACTGAAAGTAAGTTACATCAAGACACTGCAACTGAAATTAAGATACATCAAGACACTACAGCTGAAATTAAGATACATCGGGACACTACAACTGAAATGAAGTTACATCACGACACTACAACAGGAATTAAGATACATCGGTACTGAGACATACGTCTACCTTCCCTGAGTCCAACGTGGGTACTTCCCGGTCTTGTCCCCACGTTCCTCTGCCGCTCGCGCCTAGGCAGCTCTTTCTCTTAATCTCTTCCTTTCCGCCTCATGGGCCTCCTTGCGCACCTCTTCCTGGTGCTCGCGGATTGCATTCTCTTCCTCCCTTCTCTTCCTGTTCAGCTCGCGATTTCGAGCTTTCTCTGCTTGGAATTCTTTCATTTCTCTCTCCCGTTCCTTCTTTGCCTCTTCGGGCATCCTTTCAGCACGTTCCTCTTCATGGAAGGCAGCCCACGCAGCTCGGTTCCTGTCATGACACTCTTTCTTGGCCCAGGCTGGCTGCTCGGTGTCAATCCAATGGTACCACTTGCAAAGTGGAGGAGGAGACTGCAAGCAAATCAATGGAATGAACAAAAGAACTTAGGATAACATGAATGGTTGATATTAACCATGCTCTGGGAACATACCAGAGGCCTCTCGTACGACGAACTTGCTTGTCGGGGTGGGCTTGCGTCGTAGTTGGGACACATGAAAAATTTCATGCCCATGCAGGTGGAGAAATCGATCGACTCCTTAACCTTGGCGAGATGGCCGCACCAACAACGCTCGTGTGTCACCCCTTGTGGCAACCTAGCATCTTTCATCTTCCTAGGCCTATACTCTGGATCCGAACAAGGCACACTCATGATGTAGAGGAGAAAAAATGCGAGAGAAAGAGAAGGAACAGCTGAACTGGGTGAAGAGAGAACATCTCGGTGCCTGAATTTATAGAGGCAATGGGAAGACTAGGCGGGAAAAAACAGCGGCAAAACGTGGCGGGAATCGGCTGGCGAAAAATAATGGCGGGAAAAAACGGCGGCAACACGTGGCGGGAAATAATGGCGGGAATCGGCTGGCAGGAACCAAAAACTAATCTCGTTTAGCACTATTGAAGTGATTTAAGCATGTATTGGTTATGGTGAATTGCTTGGATATGCATTGATCATGCAGGATTTGGCCACGGCCTGGCCGATTAGTGCAATCGGTGAGGGCCAGGCCGATTGAGCCAAGAGGGGCACTCGGCTAGAGCCTCACCGATTGGTCTAGACCCATTCGGTTTGACCCTCGCCGAATGAGTCATTCGGCTAGGCCCTAACCGATTGTAGCTGGTGTCAGCCGAATGGTCCATTCGATGCAGGCGTACCGATCGTTGCATTCGGCGACGCCGTGACTGACAAATGCCTAGATCTATAAAATCTTAAATTCGTGCGGCAGTTGTGGAATTAAATAAAAAAATGTGCTATTTGAAAAAAATTCACGATGATATGTCAGACATCTATTATATGAGTCTCACATGCAGGGCATGTGCAACTTATTAGTAGTGGTAATATAAGATAACAAAGACTATCAATAGTATCTTCTAGATGATGGAATGGAAAAGAGGATCCAATAGCTAGCATCAATTTTGGGATTCATGGGTCATGATTCAACGACCAATATTCAAAGTTATCCTGGCCTATACTATATATAATAGTGGTAAGAAACGAAAATAAAGACAATCAATAGTATATCTTCTCGATGCTAAAATGGAAAAGAAGATCCAACAACTGGAAATGTTGGGACTCATGAGTCTTAATCCAATGGACAATATTCAAAGTTATCCATACACTATATAGTGCTAAGATAAGATAACAAAGACTATCAATAGTATCTTCTAGATGATGGAATGGAAAAGAGGAACCAACATCTAACAGCAATGTTGGGATTCGTAGGACATGGTTCAACGGTCAATGTTCAAAGTTAACCATGCACTATATATAATAGTGGTAAGATAAGAGAAAAGAAAGACTATCAATAGTATCTTCTTGATGCTAAAATGGAAATAAGATCCAATGACTGGCAATGTTGGGATTCGCGAGTCTTGATCCAACGGTCAATAATCAAAGTTATTTATACACTATATAGTGGTAAGATAAGAAAGACTATCAATTAATACTATTAATCTTCTAGATGCTGGAATGGAGAAGAAGATCCAATGGCTGGCAATGTTGGGATTCGTGAGTCTTGATCCAATGCTCAACGAATAACTTCAAATATTGAGTATTGGACCAAGACTTGTGAATCCAAATATTGCCAGCCGTTGGATCTTTTTTCGATTCTAGCATCTAATAGATACTATTGATAGTCTTTAGCACAACAGACACTATGCACAAACCTCAAAATGCACTTGTCCATCATTCTAGAATATTCTCCCTCGTTTCTCTAGACCATGTTACCAAAATTTTCAAGTATATTAGGTATAGCAAATCAACATTGACTTCTACATGATACAAATACAAGAACCAAATATACCCATACTTTATAGATGTCGATCAAATTTATAATTTTCTGAGCTTTACCTATTATATAATGTTACCGCTATATAGTGTACGAATAACTTTGAAATTTGACCGTTGCATCAAGACTCGCGAACCCAACAATTACAAACCGTTGAATCTTCTTTACCATCATAGAATCTAGAAGATTCTTCTTTTAGAGCAGCATCTAGAAGATTCTATTGACAGTCTTTAGAGCAAGTCTAGCAACACCCGATGTGGACATCCCTACACTTATACCTTCACCAAATACTACTGAAGATGTTCCACCTGCTATTAAGAAGATTCAGTCCAATGAGATTTTAATTGGACCCATTACAAGAGCTCGTGTTAAGCTAATAGAACAATAGGTGAACTTGTTTCTTAATGAACCTGATGTTTTAATTAATGAGAAATTCTTACTACCTAAATCATTGTGCTATTGTATGATTAGGTACATGGGAGAAGAAGGCGTATCTTGGAGTGAGGAGCTGAAGAGTATGGAGCGTGGCGTGTTGATCAATGGAGAATGCACGAGGGAGGATAGGGAGGAAGCACTGGGAGCTGAAGGAGAGATGATCAACCCTTAGACAAATGGTAGAGGTTTTCTACAGTAGCACAGAAAACACCTTATTTTCTACCACGGCAGGAAACCCTAGTTTCTCTACCGCGGCACAGAAAACGCAACATTTTCTGCCATGGCTGGAAACATGCTTGTGCGCCTTGGGCCGCACCCAACCTATGGGCCGGTTTGTATCTACGTAAAGTCGAACCTATTGTGTTTTCCTAGCTTGGCCTCCGCCCCTAGTTCCTTAAATAGTTGGGGCGCCATACTTTTAGGAGGGGACCACATTAAAACTAATTTGGAGCTGTTTCTTACGAGAACCTCTGAAATTCCCTTGTGATTGAATTATCTACTGCAATTGAGTGTGATTGTTCCATTGGGAATTAGTACATTGCAAACTATTGTTCCATTGGGAATTAGTACATTGCAAACTACTGTGATTGTTCTATTGGGATATTCACACCATCGCTCTCTTGCACACAAATACTACTGATCTGAGTCGAATTGGTAGCTGCTGCATGTCTACTCATAGCCAAGATTATTAGGGTTTTGTTTGTACTGCTGCTATTGCCGATTCGGGTCCCCATTAAGGAGTCCTTGTTGCACACTATTTCCTTGTCTTAGTTGGGCTAGTCATCGTTATATAAAAACTGTACACCGCGTCACGCCTGACTCGCTCGCGCACAGCGCTCGGTGGGGATTGGTGCCCGTGCGTTCTGTTCCTGTGGAGGCACGGTTTTGGCCCTTTTTTCTGGCACGGTACGTTTTTTGGCTGTTATCTGCAACACTTTCCAAACGTAGCTACAACCTTTCGATTCAAAGGTGTTAGGAACTCTCCTACTAAGACTAGTTTCTCCTCATATAGGCTGCTCGTAGGTTTTGGTGTTTTGCTTTATTTGTTGTTCATGATCATAGCATGATATTTAAAAAAAGAGAGAAAAATAAAAGAAGAAAAAGGAGAAAGAATCCTTGCAAAAGAAAATAGAGAAGAAAAAAAATATTTGTGTAAGAGACCTTGTGATATGTTGGTTCACTAGTAGATTGAGTTATCTTGTGCCTGTGTTAATTTGACCTTTGCAAGTGTCACTCTAGCGCTTTGCAACATCTCTGGCATAGTCGCATTGCCACGTTTAACTCCACCGTGTGTGTTTCTTGGGTTACCAGACGATCAGCACTAGGACTTATTTGCGGTGTAGTTAGGATACCATGCCTACAGCTCCACCATAAATAACATGTGTGCCCTGTGATTGTTCTCTATACCCTTGATATTCACTTCATCACGTTCCTGCTTAAGTTGTTGATTCAAATTGGTAAGCATCAATATTTCCTTTGGAACGGTAAGATCTATTGTCTTGTCAGTTTGAGTCAGTTGTGAGTGTGCCACCAAAGTGATTTTGATTTTTGCACTAACCTTCTTATCATGTCTATTAGTGATGATGTTGTGATACAAAAAAGGATGATAATGATACTATTACTTGGCGAGAATATGAGGCGTTGCTCTCTCATTTGACATGTGTTTTCACTAGCACCAAAGATGTGATTGAAAAAATGTCTAGGACGTGCAACTCGCATTGGGAGAAAATGAGAACACAGTCAACAACATTCAGATACAAGTGACGGCTATAAACACCAGTGTCAACACTTTGCAACAATCTGTTGATGCTTTGAGACTTTCACTAGATCAATGGCAGCTACAACAATATGATGATGCTACTGAAGAAGAGGAAAGATTCGTTACCGGTGCCTCTCAGAATTAGAACAATTATGGCAGGGGATGAGCTAATCCCCCTGGTCATGCACATGGCTGGGCTCCTATTGGGTGTGCTTAGCGTGTACGTAAGCAAGTCATTGATGATGGCTTGGGCAAATCCAGATTCTCAATTCCCAAGTTAGATGGTTCAATTGATCCTGAAGATTACCTCACATGGGAACTGAAAATTGAAAAGTTGTGGCGTTTGCAAGAATATACAGAAGATAAGAAGGTGAAACTTGATGCTTTGGAGTTTGATGGATATGCATTGCGTTGGTGGGATCCCATTGCGTTGGTGGTACACTTTCACCACAATATTCGATACATCCTTCAGGGATAACCCTGAATCATCATACTTAGTATGCAGATAATCAATCATAACCTTTCAATTACACACTCTAGTATAGGCATGTCCCCTATGAGCTTCGCCTCCCAGCCATGGCCATCTGCCATCCTGGGCACTGCATAGGTGGCCATTCACATTCACGAGGTAGCATCATCTCAACCTCTTTCCGCGAGGGAATCCATACTAAGGCATATAAACTTCCAGTTAAGCCCTACCCAATTCAGGTATTGTGGTTGTACGGTAAAATTGGAATGGTATCGCATCCGAACCCAACCATCAGTTTTTATCAAAACTAAGGCTCATGCCTCAAGAAGTTTCATCATCAAACCATTGTGTCTGAGAACACATGTCAAAACATTTCCAAGGTTTTCATAATTATTTTCTCCAAGTATTCCCGTCTAAAGTGATCGGTAGTAGTTTAGCACTAGCAACTATCAATGGGGGGGTGTCAATAAGAAGGGGTGCTAATCAAGTGTAACTATCCAAATCTAGTTTTATGCTTTTTATGGCATCTAAGTATAACTACATAGGCCTAGTTTTATGCTATTTATGGCATCTATCCTATTTTTCCAATACTCACAAATCACTAACTAAAGGTAAAGAACTTTGGTAAAAGTAAAAGAATAAAGCTTACAAGTAAAACATGGGATTGGTATAATCAAGGTTGCATAACCAAAGCATGCCTACTGCATCTTGCATAGGTTATCTTGCAAGGATGGCTTGCATAGTTACCTTGTAGTGTTAGGCTTGCCTTGAGTAGTGCAGTGGTTGAAGTTCTCTTCTTCTTCTTCGTAGTACTCCTCCTCCTCATAGCCCAGGTCGATACTAGCGTCTATAAAGGAATACGAGTTACACAATCACCAAATAATACTTATATTTAGCACACTAAGGATCACACTTGATGATCTAGCATCATCACAAACCTCACATGAAATAAAGACCTAGTCTTATTTAACTTATTTAGGAAAAGTAATTTCTACTCATTGAAAATAGTTAAGATTTAATATTCTCCAATTAAAATATGGGATCATGTTGACACATGTCATCACCACATATTCTAATACTTGGTAATGTGATTTCAAGTGGTGGTCACATTTTATAAAGTTTAAAATTACTATTTAATAAAATTAAAGTGACTCTAAATGCCTATATAGCATTCTTTTAGTACTAGTCCAAGATCACTGCATGTAAACCTAAATATTTTTACATATTCGTAAGAGCTTGTCAAATATGATTTTTTGAGAGTTGGAATCAACTCAGAAGAATTTATGGTTGATTTTTGAAAAATGTTTGAAGTGGCAAAAGCCTCTGTCTTGTTATTATTACTATAGGTAATCTATAATGTCAAATAGTTTGAATCCAACAGGCTTGGGTAGATATTTTGAATACATTTCCTACAAAATTGGAATCATGCTATTTGGTTCAGTAGATCTCTTTGAATTGAATTTTAAAGTCACTGACAGATTAGGGTTTTGAAAATAAAAGAAAAATCTAAACTTGAGCAGCGGCCTTGAACGATCTTGGGCGGCCCAACTGCAGTAGCGCATAGCGGCTCTTGACAAAGCGGGTCCCAGCGTCGGCAACTCTAAACCAAAAGATCGCTCTATCTAGGCCATGCAATTAGAGCGCGATCGACGGCTGAGCATCGTCGTCTCCGTCGCACAGCGCCGACGAGAACTGAACCCTAACGCGATGGTGGGGGTATGTGGGGGCTCACCAGGGCTCCAGCTAGACTTGGCGATGGGGGCGATCGAACATGTCGAGGCCGGCGAGTCGAATGGTTGTTATGACGGCTCCTGGGGCGGCTCCTAGCTCTAGTTCCCCTACTCCTCTGTAGCGGCAGGCTCCGGTGAAATTCCGGCGGGCTGGTGCTCGCCTTGCTCTAGGGAGAGGTGTGGGAGGTTTCTGAGAGAGAGAGGAGTGAGCTGGTGTGGCTAATGAGGGCTGGGGTGGCCTCTATTTATACACCGGCGAGAGGGGCAGAGCAGCATGGCTCGGGCTCGTCGGCAACATCGTTGCAGTGAGCTATTGGCATGGCCGAGGGTAGGGGTCGACGTGGTGCTTCAGGGTGATTGTCGTGCTAGTGATGGCGCGGCAAGGGGCGGTCGGGAATGGTCGGGAGTGATACATGCTCTGTGCGGGAACAGCGGCGTTCGAGATGGCGTACAGTGGCCACGATTCGCGCGACGGCGAACGGGCGTGTCTGGGGGTAGCTGCGGTCGCGGTGAGTGCGGGAACATGCAGAGAGGGCAAGGCGCGGCGTGTGTGCGCGTGGCGGCTGTGGCGCTCTGGTGCGCTCTCGGCATGGCAGACAGAGAAGTGGGCACGGCGATTACGGTTGGACCATGGCGTGTCTTTGGTCGAGGGGTGGACAGGGGGTGGCGGTGAAGTGTCGCCTGTCTCCTGGACATCGTGGGAGAGGGTGGCGCAGTCTGTGGCGAGCGGTGCTTGGTCGACCGACACTGTGAGCTTGGGCGGCACTACATTAGTGCGAACGGCAAAGGGGGAGCTTGTCCACTACGCTGCTGGGCACTAGGGAGACTAGGGGAGAGAAATAGGGCACAGTGGGGAGAAAAATACTGCTCAGAACAGTGATTGTTAGGCAAGGATTTACTGTTGTCGTTCAGGTGCTGGACCAAATGGCCGCATGAATTCAAGATTTGAATTTTTGGATGAATTTTGGTGAGTGTGTTTCTCACATGCTTGGGTGTCTAGGGTTGCTGGGAAAAGTCAAGGTGAATTGATTTGAGTGGTTTTTTAAAAGTGGTGATCTTAGTACATACACTTGATTCAATTTTGTTAGAAATCTTTTACTAGGAACACTCAAAGTGGTCTAGTGGATAATTTTGGTCAAAATGACCATTTGATCATGTGATTCATATTTGATTTTCTTTTCTTTTGATTTAGTTTTTACATGGTTTAGATGATGTAGTATTCATCTTTAAACCATTCCTTATCATTTGTAGAAATCAAACATGGAAATTACACTCATTCATACAGTAATGCAATTCACACATACACTCATATGAGATTTAATAAGAAAAGTTTTTGTTAACCCTAAACATGGGTGATTAGAACTTGCTAATCTTGTTTAATATTTTTGGGGTGTTACATCCTCTCTCTGCGCCTACTATACCTTGAGAAGAACATGAATTTTGTGCTAGGCATACTTAAAACTCAGCGAGGTCATGATTTTATATTTGTGGTAGTGGATAGATTCTCTAAAATGGCTCATTTTATTGCCTGCCACAAAAGCGACGATGTGTTAGATATTGCTAACTTGTTTTTTAGGAACAACATGAGACTACATGGAGTACCAAAGATGATTGTTTTTCTGACCGTGATGTGAAGTTCATGATCTACTTTTGGAAGACCTTATGGGGGAAGCATGTAACGAAGTTGCTGTCGAGTACCACTTGTCAGCCTGAAACTGATGGTCAAACCGAGGTGGCGAATAGAACATTGTCACAGTTGTTGATGATTATGACCAAGAAGAAACTGCGAGCATACGAAGAGTGCTTACCACATGTTGAGTTTGCATACAACAGGGTTGTGCATTCTACTACCCAGTTTTATCCTTTTGAGGTGGTGTATGGGTTGAAGCTATTGATGACACTTGATTTGTTGCCTCTGCCATTGCATGAGAGAGTTGATATGGAGGCATCAAAACATGCTGATTATGTGAGAAAAATTCATGACAAGATCGAGAGGCTATTGAGAACAAAGGCAAGAACATTGCTGCTACAAGAAACCAAGCAAGAAAGGAGGTTTTGTTCCAGCCCGGTGACATGGTTTGGGTGCATCTGCGCAAGGACAGGTTTCCTAAGTTGCGGCAATCTAAATTGAAGTCATGTGGTGCTGGTCCTTACAAGGTGTTAGCCAAGATTAATGATGATGCCTACTCAATTGATATTCCTAATACCGAGTTTTGTGGAGTTAGCAGTGGCTTCAACATTGCTGATTTGTCACCATATGATGGAGAAGACCTTGGAGCGTCGAGGTCGATGCCTTTTGAAGGGGGAGATGATGAGGACATCCCTACACTTATACCTTCACCAACTACTACTAAAGATGTTCCAACTGTTGTTAAGAAGATTCAGCCGAATGAGATTAGAATTGGACCCATTACAAGATCTCGTGCTAAGCTACTAGAATAACAGGTGAAATTGTTTCTTAACAAACCTTATGTTTTATTCAATGATAACTTTATACTACCTAAATCATTGTGCTATTGTATGATCAGGTACATGGGAGAAGAATGCATAGCATGGAGTGAGGAGCTGAAGCATATGGAGCATGGCGTGTTGATCAATGGAGAATGCACGAGGGAGGAGAGGGTTGAAGCGCAAGGAGTTGAAGGAGAGAGGATCAACACTTAGACAGATTTTAGAGGTTTTCTACCGCAGCATAGAAAACACCTTATTTTCTTCCACAGCAAGAAACCCTAGTTTCTCTACCATGACATAGAAAACGCTACGTTTTCCGCCATGACAGGAAACATGCTCGTGCGCCTTGGGCCGCACCCAATCTATGGGTCTGTTTATATTTAGGTTAAGTCAAACCTATTATGTTTTCCTAGCTTGGCCGCTGCCCCTAGTTCCTTAAACAGTTGGGGCATCGTTCTTTTAGGAGGGACCATGTTAAAACTATTTTGGAGTTGTTTCTTATGAAAACCTCTGAAATTTTCCTCTGATTGAATTAGCTACTGCAATTGAGTGTGATATGTTGTTCCATTGGGAATTAGTAGATTGCAAACTACCATTCGTGGTCGACGGCTACATGCACAGGAACATGGTGTTGTGAATATCCTACAGGGTTCGAGAACTGTTGCATTGGCATTAGGGTTCGAGTGAGAGAGTTCATAGCTATAGGCTAGTTATCTAATCATCCATCATCATCATCATTGCCATCCGCTTGCAGAGAAGATCGGGCCGCCCCATATCAACACCCCTACATTTTCTCACCTATGTGTGTATGTAGGGGCCTTCCCTAAAAAAATCTTCTCCTAAAATTTTGCTTATCTCCAGGAGCAACCCTAAATTAGCTCCCCTATATCATAACCATAATATTTTAATAGGAAAGATCCCACTTTATCAAATTTTTTCACCCATCAACTCAGTCATCCACATAGGGCCCATGGATTGGGGAGGTCACGGTCGCCTTGGACGCACTAGAAAATTATGACGGGGTCATCGAGTGCGGGAAGAAGAGTCAGTCTTCCGTCCCATCGCTTACCCTAGTCTTCATCATCAATACTTGCCACAGGCATTGGCTTCATCAATGACATTGATTGTCCCCTCAGTTCGTTAATCTGCCACATTAATCTCGGATCACCTCCTTCCTATTTATTCTGTTCGCTTCCCCGCACCAAACCATCTTCAATCCCCTGCTTCCAGCAACTATCTTCATCCCCTTCTGTCATCCATGGCCACCTTCCATCTCCTGCCCACCATACCGAAGCGCAAAGACCCCGTCATCACCGCACAGGAGGATAATGCCTTGCGCATTTGGGCCTTCTCCCCGTGGAGAACACCGTGGAAACTGGCATGCACCTTCCTCTATGTTGGGTACGGTGGATGCAAGTACCATATGTACGGCCGTCACAACAATCTGGACGGGATGTTGATGGTCAAGTTCATCAACTTTAGGTACACCTGCCTCCTCTACGGCCAGGCCTTCCACTATGACTATGAGATGCTGGTGTTCACTGGTGCCAACATTTTCACCAACTACTAGGACTAGTTCCCCAATAACGGTAACTTCATCCATAGTGTCCTCTCGGAGCCACTGATGGCTCAGGAGGTGTCGCCACCTTATCCGGAGGTGCCGATGAGTCAGGATCCGGTAGTGTCGTTGGAGCTGGTGTTGGTGCCAATGTCTAATGAGCTGCCGCTAGCGGCACGGACTAGGTGCTAGGAGGCGTCGGACCTGCACTAGTTTAGCAGCGAGACCTATATATATGTAAACTCGTGTTGTTATGTTAATGGTTGAATGAAGTTTCTTTTGGTACTATCATCAAAAAGTTTTCTTTTGGTACTACTCACTATACCCTGTAGTACTAGTAGTACTACGAATGGCGATCTTTTGAATATCCTTTCCCCCGGATGTTTGTGAAGGAAGTGAAAATTTTGATACCGGGAAAGTTTGAATTGCTATTATATTGTAGTAGTAATACCTTTTGCCGCCAAGGACCAAAATGGTTCGCACCAACACAGCCAACGAACACGCCAGACACAAACATGGAGCTGCCAACACAAGGCAGGTCTTTGGTCAACGCGAGTGCGTAGCGCCATGTTGTGGACAAGGGAGGGATCAGCTGGCCGGGGTGTGGATGGTGATGAGTGAGTGAAGCAGAGAGAAAACACAATTTTTTTTGCATGCATACATATTGTAAAGGTCCTAAAATTTACTCTACCCATTGTACCTTGAACCTCATGTCAAGAACCCATCCCAACTTTGCTCTGACATCACACTGCCTACAAATCCTCCTCTTCACAACTCTCTCGCTACCTCCTCTATGCTCATAGTCTCTTCTCGCTCTTTATTTTTTAACAGAGAAAAGGTAATAAATTCTTCTTACTTTCTTTTCAGAAAATAAATTCATGTCACTAGGAAAATTGAAATTGATTCTTTTTTCTTTTTAATATCTTTGATTGTTTTTAAAATATGTCCAAATTTATCGGCTTGCAAATTCTTGGATATGGGATCATCAGCATAAAGTATGATGTAGATATGGCCTTAACCTTGGTCGTTCGTCTTGAAATCCAAGAATGTTCATACTCGTTGACAACTAAGCTTAAATTCGTTTAAATTTCAACACTTACTTTTAGGTTAGAATTGTACATGGTCGGTGGGAGTACATTTTACTTCAAGGACCAAAAAAGGGGAAATAACATCGAGGTCTATACATTTAGCACAAAGGAACCTAAAACTAAGCAAGAAAAACAGTCAGGTTCGGTTCCTTCTCGAGAGAGGAGCTGATCAAATCATACTCTTCATACTACTTCATGTTTGATTGTTTTCAAAATATAGCCAAATATGTCGGCATTCAAATTCGTGGATATGGCCTTGACCTTGGTCATTCGGTTTGAAATACAGGAATGTTCATACTCGTTATAACTAATCTGAAATTCATTTAAATTTCACCACTTACTTTTAGGTTAGAATTCTACACGGGCGGTGGGAGTACATTTTACAACAAGGACCTAAAAGGGGTAAATTACATCGAGGTCCATACATTTAGCACAAAGGACCCTAAAATTAAGCAAGGAAAATAGCTAGGTTTGGCTCCTTCTCGAGAGAGTAGCTAATCGAGCCATACTCTTCATACTACATCTTCGATTGTTTTCAAAGTATGGCCAAATTTTTCAGCATGATTTTTTTGGATTTGGGATCATCAGCATGATGTAGATATGGCCTTGACCTTTTCCATTCGTCTTGAAATCCAAGAATGGTTCATACTCGTTGACAAATAAGCTTAAATTCATTTAAATTTCACCACTTACTTTTAGGTTAGAATTTTACATGGTCGGTCGGAGTACATTTACATCAAGGACCTCAAAAAAGCGAAAAATAACATCAAGGTCCATACATTTAGCACAAACCCCCCTAAAATTAAGCAAGGAAATTGCTCGGGTACGACTCCTTTTCGAGAGATAAGCTGATCGAGCTATAATTTAATACTACTTCCACTTCGATTGATTTCAAAATATGGCAAAAAATTAGTTGGCATGCAAATTCTTGGATATGGGATCATCAACATAATCTATGTTGTAGATATGGCCTTGACCTTGGTCGTTCGGCTTGAAATCCACGAATGGTTCATACTCGTTGACAACTAAGCTTAAATTCATTTAAATTTCACCAATTACTTTTAGGTTAGAATTTTACACGGTCAGTGGGAGTACATTTTACAATAAGGACCTAAAAAGGGCGAAAATTATGTTGAGGTCCATACATTAAGCACAAAGGACCCTAAAATTAAGCAAGGAAAACAGTCGGGTTCGGTGCTTCTCGAGAGATTAGCTGATCGATCGATACTCTTCATACTTCTTCATCTTCAATTGTTTTCAAAATATGGCCAAATTTTTTGGAACGCATATGTTTGTATATGGATCATCAACATAAAGTATGATGTAGATATGGCCTTGAACTTGGTTGTTCATCTTGAAATCCAAGAATGGTTCATACTCGTTGACAACTAGGCATAAATTCGTCTAAATTTCACAACTTACTTTTAGGTTAGAATTTTACACGGTCAGTTGGAGTACAATTTACATCAAGGACCTCAAAAAAGTGAAAATTACATCGAGGTCCATACATTTAGCACAAACCCCCCTAAAATTAAGAAAGGAAAACTATCATGTTCGGCTCCTTCTCGAGAGAGTAGCTGATCAAGCCATGCTCTTCATACTACTTCCTCTTCGATTGTTTTCATAATATGGCCAAATCTGGCGCCATGCAAATTCTTGGATGTGGGATCATCAACATAAATTATGATGTAGATATATTGAATTTTTTAGAACTCTCGGTATTTTTGCTGTACTGAATTCCTAGTTAGCTTCGAAAGATTTTTGGAAAATTTTAAGAGAAATCTACCGCATTTACTTGTACTCCTCTAGTTAAAATTTACACGGATGGTGGGAGTACATTTTAAATCAAGGACCTAAAAAAGGGAAAATTACATTGAGGTCCATACATTTAGCACAAAGGATAATAAAATTAAGCAAGGAAAACTGTCGAATATAGCTCCTTCTCAAGAAAGAAGTTGATTCAGCCATACTCATCATACTACTTCCTCTTTCCCAAATTAGGATGCATATTAAGTTTGGTAAAAGTTAATCTTTTATAAAGTTCGACCAACTATATGTAAAAACATACTAACTTTTCTAATGACAAATACATATAATATGAAAATATAGTTCATGATGATTCTAATAACATTGAGTTGATGTCGTATACTTAGTCAAAGTTTATTAAATTTTACTTTGACCAAAAGTAATACGCATCCTAATTGGGGAATGAGGGAGTACTACTTGCTTCACTTGAAAAAAAGGAGCGCTCCTCACTTTCGAAATAGCTTGTTGCAGGTGTGTTGAGGGCTATCCTCTTGGGTGGCCTGATCTTCATGGATCTCGTGGTCAAATCAATGGGAAAGAGAGGGAAAAGCGAGAAGGTAGTGAAAGCGGACACACACCTCGTGAAGAACACGATGAACACATGCAAAACTCACATTATACAAGGTCGATTGCTTCCGCTAGTGGCCACCGGTCTAATAGAATTCTCGCAAAGAAAGATCGGTCAACATGCTCCCTCGATCCCAAGCGGAGAGGGAATAACACCTTGGAGAGGGTGTTGATAACTATGCTCACGCACTCGCAAACGTAGGCCTTGTACAACGAGGGAGGTGCGATTCAAACTCCAACGAGGTGGTGACGATAGTCGGTCCCCTTTGGTAAGGGGATGAGGCAAAACTAGAGATTCCACAAAGGAAGGTGTATTTAGTCTATCATCTATTCCTAAGGATACATGAGGGGGTGGGGACACTATATATAGGCCATTCACATAAAAAGGGGTAGTTCGGGCATAAATTTTAGGGTTTGGAATAGTCTAGAGGGGTACATGGGCCGAAGGACCAGATGGCGGCGCGCATGCCCATTCACTTAGGCTAGAGACTCCGGGGTGCAGGGGCCAGAGACTCCATGGGTGGCCAGAGACTCTAGGCTCGATGACGCTCTTGGGGATAGACTCCAGGGTGGCGGACGGAGACCTGTCCGGAGTCCTCGGGGCGGAGACTCTGGTGCGGAGGGCCGGAGACTCCGGTGTAGAGGACCGGAGATTCCGGTGCTGGTGATGCTCTCCAGGCTTGTCTACGGAGGGGTGTACTAGGAGCACCTCGGGTGAGTCCGGAGTCCTAGCCGGAGACTCCGGTCTTGGAGACCGGAGACTCCAAGCTTCAGGGACAGAGACTCTAGGCTTCAGCGGCTTCTTCTTCCGTCTTCTCTTCCAAGCCTCCATCTTCTTGGGCTTAGTGCTCCGGGCTTCCTCCTTTGACTCCTTACTTGTTGGTGTGAACCTCATGATAATGGGACAGAGTATGAAGTAGAATACCATTCAAAAGTGTAGGAAGTGGGCTCGCATAGAGGAACAGATTCACCTTTGGAGTCTGTGACCACTTGGCATAAGTTGGAGACCTTGATGTGGTAATGACTGTAGGTCGGGCCACATCACCTACCCACTTCAAAAAGAGTCATCCTCGACTCTACATGCTCATCACAAAGTAGAACTGGTCGAGATACCTTCTTGATCTTGGGGTTCACTATATATGCGTCCTCGGGAAGATTGATTTGACAACACTTCAATGTTCCTTCACTTTTCATGAAGCCTACAAAGCTCACAACAAAAGGTAAGCAACACTCAAAGAGTAGCCAATTCATGAAGATTATAGCACGAGTCCTGAAATAGAAGGAAGTCACCTTAGGATGTAGAGATGGCTTGTTAAAGGGGCAACCATAGGTAACTATCTTCAATTCATCTTGTCAACTCTTTGTCCATAGAGGTTGAAGTGTATAAACTTGTACCTTCACACAACAAAGAGCAAGCAAAATATGTTTGTGTGTGATAGAGGAGCATGTCATTTGTGGCATGTCCATTCTTGTTCACAACACTATTTGCACAACTCAAGTATGGAACATGGGATGCATATGCAAGGTCAATGTGCATGGAAATTGTTTGAACATAATCCAAATGTGGGAACTCAAAAACTCCTAACATCTTAGTGTGGCAGTCAAAGCAATTTACTAAAATATTGATCAACATCTTTGATGCAAGAATAGGAGAATTCGGAAAAAACTCATGAGGAAGAATATCCAAAACAACATCATTATGTGTGCAAACCAACCATTGGAAAGAGAAATTGTTCAATATTTTGGATGCCACACACAAATCATCCAAAGCAAAGATCATGGAAGTATGTGTATCAGGACCAGAAGAAAAAACAACAAGTGTGCAAATAAACCATATGAAAGAGCAAGTATGTTTGTTGCAACAAGTATTTGAGGTACTTGGAAGATCTTGAGACAATACATGCTCATAATGGCATTATGGTTGCACACAAAACATCAGTAAGGGAAAATGTTCAACATGTTTGTTGTAACAAACAAATCATCAATATCTAGTAGCAATGAAACCTGTTTGTCACATGGTGAACAAATACCATCAACATGCTTGCAAGAAAACCATAGGAAAGAGCAATTTTTCATCATGAAAGATGCAAAGCATGCAAAAGGTATCAGAGCTGGGTTCGATCTTGAAATCACTTGGGGGATGCTCTCTAGAGCTCCTTTTGTCAACTCGTTCTCAACCAAGGTTGACATGATCGTGAGGGTACCTGCACACAACATAGATAAAAGGAAGAACATGTGTGCATGGTAAAGAAACACATCATCCATCATGACATATATCTTCTTGTTCACATCACCATTAATCTTAATCAAGTATGAAATAAATGCATGGTGAGTATGCAAGTGAGGAACATGCTTATCATGGCAATCATCAAAATCTGAAAAATTTGAGAAGGCTATGGGGGCCATCTCAATAGAAACCATATGTGAATTATTGTTGCATGCAAAACAAGTGAAAGAGAAATTATTCAACTTATTGCAAGCAATGGGAGAAATTGTTAAACAACCATAACAAAGCATGGTCTAAGGGGTACCATTTTGATCATCATTGCAAGAAAAACATTGGAAAGAGCAACTATTTAACAAAGTGCAGGCAATGATATCATCCATGTAATGTTTAGAGCATGGCATGTCTATGGCAACATTATGACAATCAAATAATTTCACATGCTCAACATTATTCAAAGGAAAAGTATCACATGGAAATATCAGTGAGTCATATGTAATGTCACAAATATCATCCATAGCATGCAAATAAACATAAGTCATCATGTCCACTAGTGGGATCATGGCATCATCAACACCCATAATCTTACCTTGTTCATACCTCTCATATGAACTAGGTATTGTGGTAGTATTGGTCTCCAAGTGGGCGACTTCTTCATCATGTATGGGGATGGCCTCATCTTCATCCACCATGTACACCTTCTTGGTCATAGGCATCATCATGTCCAATCTTAGCGCTTCTTGATCGATGGAACCTAGCACATCATGAGGAAACACACTAGAGGTAGATGGTTAGTCGTTAGTAATCAAAATTGTCTCACTTGACCTATCAACTACCACTCTCAACTCACTAGGTGCATCACTCATGCCCTCCAAGTGGAAGCACTCAATCTCACGTATGGTGGAGTCACTTATCTCACTCTTGTTCTCACTCAAGTGGGATAAGTGGCTCTCACACTCACATGAGATTGGTACCACATCATCACTCAAGCATATTGGGATAGGCTCAGTTTTCTCAACTCCATGTGCCTCCTTTGGTGAAGGGAAAATCAAATGCTCACCATTCTCAACCTTTGTGTCGTCTTGTAAATTGGGTGCCATTGTGGTGGTGGCACTCATAACTTGGAGTATTAGTCCTTGATGCCATCTTCACCATTGCATCCAATTGTTGGCAAAGCAACTTGTTTTCTTCCATCTCATGGGGTGTCATATTTTTTACAGTCTCGTCCAACTTGGTGAAGTAGATGTACATCTCTTTCTTGAATGACATTCTTTGAGTGCTTGGAGAAAAAGTTGCATTGAAGCTCTAGTAGTTGTATGCTTCATCTTTAACTTAAAGTTTTGGCATTGAAGCTTGATGGTATGGAAGAAGGATTGGTCTTGGTGACATTTTGGTGGTGGAACTAGTAGTTGAAGGTGCTTTATGATGATGGTGTTGACGGAGGTCATTGACATGCCTTGCTGAAGGTTTATGTTGGTGAAGCACTTTGTCATCCACATGGATCTCGCGACGATGGTCATTTTCCTTAGCACTTTTCTTGTGATGGTGGTGCCTTCTTGAGCTTGATTGAGCGTTATGGATGGTGCTCAACATGTATTCTCCACCTTCATGGCTAAGATGACTTGGGCGATGTCTTGTATCCTCTTGATGTTGGCGATGATCATGAGAGGATGTATTTTGATGAAGATTCTTGCTTCGTGACGCCTTGTGTGTAATATGATGTTTGGGCGCCACTTTTCATGGAGTAGGTGGAACTTGATGCCTTGGAGATAGATCTGCTTGATGCCTTGGAATTGGTGGTTCTTGGCGACTTGGAGATGGTGTTGGTTGGTGCCTTGGAGGTGGTGGCGCATGGCGCTATGAAGGTGGTGGTGCTTGAAGCCTTGGAGGTGGATCATCGAAGTAGGTGGTGCCCTTTGGTGTGGCACGCTTGGCCTTGAAGGTCATGGTTTCTTGATGAGGTGCCTCCTCTTGATTGGCGTAGTAGTCCACCATCTCCAAGCGGTGGAGTTATTCCTCATGGCTCATGGAAGAGCCATCAAAGTTGGTGAAGTTCGGCATGTCCTCCATGCTTGGTGAGGCATCGCTGTAGCACTCAAAGTCATCCATGCTTGGGGATTTATTGTTGATGTAGTACTCCGTATCACCCCAGCATGTGGAGCCATTGTTGGTGTTCTGCTCCATGCATGAGGAGCCATTGTCGATGTAGAGCTCCAATTCCTCCATGTTTGAGGATCCATAGTTTATTTCGTGCTCGATGTCTTCCATGCATGTGGAGTCATCGTAGGTGTAGTGCTTCGGGTCCTCAAAGCATGCGGAGCCATTGTTGGTGTAATGTACCGGCATGTCCTCAATACTTGTGGAGTCGTAGTCATGGTGTCTCATCATGGATTCTTCATATATAACATCATCGGTTCTGGAGTCCCTAGACATGATTCACAAGACCAAGTGGTGTATATGGAAGTGGTAGGGGGTTGGGGATGCAACGTCAAACCTTTCTTTACCTTGGAAGATAGTATCGTGCAAGTGGCCACACTTGAGAACAATCAAAACCAAGTAAAGTGAAGTTTACACGGAACACCAAAACCAACTAACCACTAAAAACACACACACACACAAAGCTTATGGTGGACAGGTATGGAAGGTGGAATGTCAATAACCAATCCGCAATCAAGATGTTGTAATGGCAAGTAAAGAACCACGATGATCACAAAGCAAAACAAGTCAATCCACAAGATATAGGAATTATGTAAAAGGAAACACACACGCTGAGATAAACGAGACTTGTGCGATGGAGAAAGTGAGCTAAGAACTAAATGATTACATAGTGAAGACTATAAGATCGTGTCGCACAAGTGCTAGGAGAGACACTAGTTCAATTGCATAAAGTTGGTGGGCTACAAGATACGCACATTAAATACCACCTATATGATATTCATCGAGCTTGCGCTTCCTATTCTATGAGGCACTTGTTTGTTTGTTTGTTTCTTTTTCTTCTTTTTCTTTTTCCATTTTTATCTTTTTCTTTTCTTTTTCACTTGCCTCTTCCCTATGCCAACAACTATACAATATAACTATATGAGATTGCGTGCTCACAACTTTTTCTTAGAATTCTAAAAGGTATCAAAGGTGCATAGCCCAAGCAATCATAAGAGGAACTAGTCTCAATAGGTGTTTGTTGATCGCAAAGATAGTGTAGCTCACAGAGTAAAGCAAGTGGGGAGAAGTCGCATAATGTTTATACCTTTCATCGCAGATCTTCACCCTTTATTGGGGGATTCTACCTTGCTCATGGAATTTGAATGGAGTAGATAGCATGAACCACTTGGATGATGATTTAGAGCTCCTTATCCTCTTCGAAACAAGCTAAAGGACACCAAAATCCTAGATCAAGTGCAAAAGTTATGCTCAGAACCGTGAAGTAGATTTCTATTCTGGATGGGGCGGAGACTTCGGTCTGGGGGCAGAGACTCCGAGGGGGAGGAGATTCCTAGCTGCAGGTTCGGAGACTCCGGGTTTGGGGTCTGATGCGCGTCAAGAACTCGAACGGGATGCATTTTGGCAGAAAAACTTGAACCAAAACCTCAAATTGATGGGGGAAATCAAGGAATTATGCCATGGAAACGCAAGGGAAGGTAGATCAACAAGTTTAGCAAGTAATCCATGGATCAAATCCTACCAAAACTTAGTCAAATCATATATCGATCCAAAACATGAATTGGGGCTATTTTTGGTGGAATTTTTGAATTTATGTGGAAAAGACCAAATCGATGAGAAATCCGTGGCAACCAAAAGCTGCTGATACGAGATGTTTAGGGATAACCTTGTGGGTGGCCCGATCTTCATGGGTCTTGTGGTCAAATCAATGGGAAAGCAAGGGAAAAGGGAGAAGGTAGCGTAAGCAGATGCGGATGCACACCTCACGAAGAACACGATGAACACACGCAAAACTCACACGATACAAGGCAGATTGCTCCCGCCGGTGGCCACCGGTCTGATAGCATCCTCGCAAGTAAGGATCGGTCAACGTGCTCCCTCGATCCCAAGAAGAGAGAGAAGAACACCTTTGATAGGGTCTTGACAACTACGCTCACGCACTCGCAAACGTAGGCCTTGTACAACAACGGAGGCGTGTTGCAAACTCCAACAAGGTGGTGACAATAGTCGGTCCCCTTTGGTAAGGGGATGATGCAAAACTAGAGATTCCTCAATGGGGGTGGTGGCACTATATATAGGCCAGCCACATAACAAGGGGTAGTTTGGGCATAAATTCTAGGGTGAACAGACTAGAGGGGTACATGGGACGAAGGCTGAGCTGGCGGCATGCAGGCCCATTCACTTCGGACGGAGACTCTGGGGTGCAGGGGTCGGAGACCCCGGGGGTGGCCAGAGACTCCAAGGTCGATGATGCTCTTCGGGGTAGACTCCGGGGTGGACGATAGAGAGCTCCAGGCAGACGGCCAGAATCCTGGGGGCGGAGACTCTGGTGTGGAGGGCCGGAGACTCCGGGGTGGAGAGTGACTCTAGTGTTGGTGATGCTCTCTGAGCTTGTCTCTAGAGGGGTGTATTGGGAGCACCTGTGGAGAGTTTTGAGTCCTGGCTGGAGTCCTCGCCAGAGAATCCGTTGGAGGCCAGAGACTCTAGGCTTCAGGGACAGAGACTCTGGACTTCAGCGGTTGCTTCTTCCGTCCTCTTTTCCAATCCTCTGTCTTCTTCGGCTTAGTGCTACGAGCTTCCTCCCTTGACTCTGTACTTGTCGGTGTGAACCTATCATGATAATGTGACCGAGTATGATGTATAAAACCATTCAAAAGGGTAGGAAGTGGACTCACATAGAGGAACATATTCACCTTTGGAGTCCATGATGACTTGGTATAAGTTGGAGACCTTGATGTGGTAATGACCATAGGTCGGGCTACATCAGGGTGTGCTTGGTGCTTCCTCTTCCTAGGGTGTGAAATGGAACGAATGGAGTTGGAGCTATGCGTAGTAGGAAGGCTGGCCAAATCATAATGGTGGGCATCCAATGCAGTTGGACGTAGTATCAACCAATCCCTTGTCTAGCACTTGAGACCGGCCACACTGTGTCGTCGGTTCAAAGCAAAAAGCATAATTCTTTGAACCGATGCTTTCTTTGTTGTAGTGTGTGGAATCAGTTGTGGGTCCTACCAGACCCCACTATTTCTTGTCATTTTGCTACTTTCTGCATCATTTTCCTTCACAAGTCTGCCACAAGGGGCTGCACATGCATGCAAGAAGCAAACCAAAAACTAGAATCACTTTTCTTGTCGGAGGAATTGAACTAATGCTCCGCACCATGTGGAACCGGTTCAAACTGAGCTATGAATCAATTTTACACCAGTACTAGAAGTACTGCAAATGGTGATCTTTTGAATATCCTTTCACCGGATGTTTGTGACGGAAGTGAAAATTTCGAAACTGGGAAAGTTTTAATTGCTATTCTACTGTAGTAGTAATACTTTTGCAGCCAAGGACCAAAATGGTCCCCACCCTGGGACGGAGATAAGGGGGGACGAGGGGGGCTAGGCCACCCCCATGGTTCAGATTTTGTGTAGAACTCTAGCCATTGGAGCTCTTATTTCCTAGTGATTTGGTCAAATCTGCCCCCTTATGAAGTTCATGGCATTAATTTGTCCATTTAGCCCCCTTCAAGCTCACATACTGGCGCCATCCCTGTTCCCACCAACGCAGTTGACAAACACGCTAGACATAGATACAGAGCCGTCGACACAAGGCAGGTCGTCGGTCGACATGTGTGCAAGGCACCATGTTGTGGACGTGGGAGAGATCAGCCGTTTGGGGTGTGGATGGTGATGAGGGAGTGAAGGAGAGAGAAAACACAATTTTTTTTGCATGCATATATATTGTAAAGGTCCTAAAATTTACTCTACTCATTGTACCCTGTACCTCGTGTCACGAACCCATCCTAGCTTTTCTCTTACATCGCACTACCTTCAAATACTCCTCTTCGCAGCTCTCTCGCGACCTCCTTTGTGCTCATAGTCTCTTCTCGCTCTTTTTTAACAGAAAAAAGGAAATAAATTCTTCTTACTTGCTTTTTAGAAAATAAATTCCTATCACTTGGAAAATTAAAATTGATTCCTTTTGTTTTTAATATCTTCAATTGTTTTCAAAATATGGCCAAATTTGTCGGCATGCAAATTCTTGGATATGGAAGCATCAACATAAAGTATGATGTAGATATGGCCTTGACCTTGGTCATTCGTCTTGAAATCCAAGAACTTTCCACTATCGTTCACAACTATGCTTAAATTCATTTAAACTTAACCACTTACTTTTAGGTTAGAATTTTACACGGGCTATGGCAGTACATTTTACATCAAACACATAAAAAAGGAAAAATACATTGAGGTCCATATATTTAGCACAAAGCACCCTAAAATTGACCAAAGAAAATAGTCGGGCTCGACTCCTTCTCGAGAGAGCACCTGATCGAGCCATACGGTTCATACTACTTCCTCTTTGATTGTTTTGGCCTAATCTCTCACGATGCAAATTCTTGGATATGGGATCATCAGCATAAAGTATGATGTAGATATATGGCCTTGACATTGTGGTCGTTGGGAGTACATCTTACATCTTACATCAAGGACCTAAAAAGATAAAATTACATCGAGGTCCATACATTTAGCACAAAGGACCCTAAAACTAAGAAAGAAAAACACTCGATTTCGCCTCCTTCTCGAGAGAGCAATTGATCGAGCCATATTCTTCATACTACTTCCTCTTTGATTGTTTTCAAAATGTAGCCAAATCTATCAGCATTCAAATTCTTGGATATAGAATCCTCAACATAAAGTATGATGTGGAGATGTCCTTAACCTTGGTCGTTTCGGCTTGAAATCCAAGAATGTTCATACTTGTTGACAACTAAGCTGAAATTCGTTTAAATTTTACCACTTACTATTAGGTTAGAATTTTACACAGGCGGTGGGACAACATTTTACAATAAGGACCTAAAAAGGGCAAAAATTACATCAAGGTCCATACATTTAGCACAAAGGACCCTAAAATTAAGCAAGGAAAACTCTCGGTATCGGCTCCTTCTAGAGAGAGTAGCTGATCGAGCCATACTCTTCATACTACTTCCTCTTCAATTTTATAGCCAAATATATCGACATGTGAATCCTTGGATATGGGATCATCCTTGGATGTAGAGATATGTCCTTGACCTTGTGGTCGTTCGGCTTGAAATCCAAGAATGTTCATACTCATTGACAACTAAGCATAAATTCATTTAAATTTCATGACTTGCTTTTAGGCTAAAATTTTACAAGGGCGGTGGGAGTACATTTTACATTAAGGACCTAAGAAAGGGAAAATTAGATCAAGGTCCATACATTTAGTACAAACTCCCCTAAAACTAAGAAAGGAAAAATAGTCAGGTTCGGCTCCTTCTCGTGAGAGAAGCTGATCAAGCCATACTCTTCATACTACTTCCTCTTCGATTGCTTTCAAAATTTGTCCAAATCTATCGACATGCAAATTCTTGGATATGGGATCACCGGGACATATAAAGTATGATGTTGATATGGCCATGACCTCGGTCGTTCAGCTTGAAATCCAATAATGTTTCATACTTGTTGAGAACTAAGCTTAAAATTGTTTAAATTTTACCATTTACTTTTAGGTTAAAATTTTACACGGGCGGTGGGAGTACATTTTACATCAAGGACCTAAAATTGGAAAATAACATCTAGGTCCATTTATTTATCGCACATGACCCTAAAATTAAGCAATGCAAACAGTCAGGTTCGGCTCCTTCTCGGGAGAGGAGCTGATCGAGCCACACTCTTCATACTACTTTCACTTTGGTTGTTTTCAAAATATGGCCAAATCTACCGACATCCAAATTCTTGGATACTGGATAATTGACACATATAAAGTATGATGTACATATGGCCATGACCTTGTTTGTTCGGCTTGAAATCCAAGAATGTTCAAACTCAAGTTTATCTTGGTAATTAATCGTAAGTGAATCATGGTCCACCTTTTGTGTGAAAACTAGGGTTGTGGCATTCCGAGCCATTTTTCTTCGTGCTTGTTTTACAGAAAAACATTCCCATTACAAGTGTTTCACCATGCCAAGATCGAAAATTGAATTTTTTGTTCTTATAAGTTGGAAACTCCCATTAGCAATGTTTCACCATGCCAAGATCGAAGAACCCATGTACCAAATATGGGAACATCAGGATGCCAAGTTCTTGCATAGCTAAGAACTTGAATTTTGCAGAACTTGGTTTTTCTGTACTGAATTCCTAGTTAGCTTCGAAAGATTTTTAGAAAACTATAAGATCAATCTACTCCATTTAATTGTACTCCTCTAGTTAAAATTTTACACGATCGGGGGGGAGTACATTTTACATCAAGTATCTAAAAAGGGAAAATTACATTAGGCCCGTACATTTAACACAAAGGACCATAAAATTAAGCAAGAAAAACAGTCGGGTACCGACCCTTCTCGAGAAAGCAGCTGATCGAGCAATACTCTTCATACTACTTCCTCATTCCCAAATTAGGATGCATATTCGGTTTGGTCAAAGTCAATCTTTTATAAAGTTCAACCAACTATATGTAAAAACAAATTGACTTTTCTAATGACAAATGCATATAATATGAAAATATAGTTAATGATGTTTCTAATAACATTAAGTTCATGTCATATACTTATTCAAAGTTAATTAAAATTGACTTTGAACAAAAGTAATACGCATCCTGATTTGGGAAGGAGGGAGTACTACTTTCTTCAAGGACCTAAAAAGGGAAAATTACACCAAGGTCCATACATTTATCACAAAGGACCCTAAAATTAAGCAAGGAAAACAGTTGGGTTCGGCTCCTTCTCGAGAGAGTAGATGATTGAGCCCTGCTCTTCATACTACTTCCTATTTGATTGCTTTGAAAATATGGCCAAATTTGTCGGCATGCAAATTCATGGATTCAAGATCATCGGCATAAACTATGATGTAGATATGGCCTTAACCTTGGTCGTTCAGCTTGAAATTCAAGAATGTTCATACCCTTGTTTATCTTTAAATAGATGTCAAAACTCATGTTTATCTTTAAATAGTTGTCAAAACTCATGTTTATCTTAACGGAAAGTAGTACATGTAGGAGACCATCATGTGAATTCTTTTGTTATTAGTACTGATTATTTTTTGTTTGATTGTTTACAAAACAAGGACAATTTTTTGGTAGCCTTTCAAAAACAATGTTTCACAATATGGCCTACTATATGTATTAACATTCCTGGATTTCAAGCAAGATTGCCGAGGCCAAATTCCATATCTATTTCGTAGTCTATGATAATGTGCCTATATTTTGTAGATGGGTTCATCGTGGAATGGTAAACAATGTTTCGAGTGTATGGTTTGACAATTTTGAAAGGAATATGCCTGAGAGGAAATAATAAAGTGGTTATTATCTTATTCCATGTTTCTAAAGAATCTTTATTTTTCATGCTATAATTGTGTTAACTAGAAACTTTAATACATGTGTGATTTATAAAGAAAAGAAAAGGTTCCTAGTAATGCATCTCTTTATACTAGCCTGTTGATTAACGGATGATCAAAGGTTTCCTGACCATGAACATTGGATGTTGTTAATAACATGGTCATATTATTGGAGAATGATATGATGAACAGTCACCCGAAGTAGATATAACAACGATCATGTCCTCAAGTTTATATTGTTATCACATTTGTAATAACTCAATGTCCTTAGACCATGTGATCACGTCAAGGACTTTCACCAGAAAGGTACTTTGATTCCATCAAAAGTCACTTCGTAAATGGGTGATTATAAAGGTGTCATCGTGTACTTGTAAATTGTTAGTTGAGGCTCGTCGATCAAGAATGGGATTTGTCCATCCAGATGATGGATAGATATACTCATGGTCCTCTCAATGATATCACAATGACATAGCCTTGCAAGAAAGTGATTTTATCACTAGAATGTCATATCACAGGAACGAGAAAAAGTGTACTTGTCGAGAACGAGATTGAACAAGGTATAGATGATACCGAGTGATCAAATCTCACACAAGTAATATATCGCGAGACAAAAGGAATTTGATTACAGTGAAAAAGGTTATCCAGATCCCGCTAATGATTATTGATCAGAGAAAGTCTTGATCATGCCTACATAGTTCTCGAACCCGTAGGGAGACACACTTAAGGTTATCTGACACATTTGAGCAGATAGGGAAAATAGGGGAAGTCAATGGACATTGCAGAAAATTATCCTGTATGGAAAAAAATTCTGCCAAATCTGCCGAAATAGTTTCAGAGTATCAAAACAAAGCAAGGGATCAAAAAAATAATGTTTTCATTTAATGAAGTGTTCATTAAATGAAGTGTTCATTAAATGAAGTACTCATTAAATGAAGTGTTCATTAAATTGAGTTGCATTAAAACAAGGGAATTAAAGTGCTTTAATGGAAAGACCTTTGATTTTTGAGTGGAGGATGAATGGGAGAAAGTGGAGAGAGTTTTTATGTGAGTGGAGAGTCCACCACATAAAATGGGGAAGAGGTGGGGTAGCCAAGGGTTGTGCGCCTAGCCCCCTTGGGATGCCCCCGCACCTATATAAAGCCCCATCCTCTCCTCTCCTCTCTCACACACACATTCACCCTTCTCTTATATGCCCTTTGGTTGGCATCTTCTACCTCTTGCTAGCCTTGTCCATTTACGCTAGAAAGGTGCTTAGGCAAAGACCTGCTCGAGATATTCCCCTCCACCACCTCTACCATGGCATAACACAGTTGGAGTTCTCGGGGATCCGCTACTTCCGCTGCCCGGCTGGAGCAAAGGATCGGGAGTCATCGGCACACCGTATGTGTGACTGATTACAGATGCACTACCTCTTGTGGTGCTTATTGTCTTCATGTCCTTGAGGATGGTTGAGTACATTATACACCATCCATGTTTGTTTGTGGGAATGTTATCTTGCATTGCGGTCTTCGAAGGCGAGTCTATATAAAATCATTAGAAGTATCTCCAAGACATGATCTTGGTGATTGCAACCGTAGGAACTTTTTTGTTTTCTATGCAACAAACCCCATCAGTGCTATCAGAGCTATATCTATGTGTAGATGCTTTGTATGGTTAGAACACATATGAATATGTGGGTGCTGATGATCATGTTATTACATCCTTAATGTATTTTGGATATTGGCGGCATAGTGGGATGAAGCGGCCCGGACAAACTTTACATGTCCTCGCACATGAGACTTGTTCCACGCTTGACATGCAACTATTTTTGCATAAGTGGATAATGGGTGTATATCTCTCCCACTATAGTTGATATCTGATTTACAATAGGTTGCTAATAATTTGATTATCATCATTGTGGTTCCTTGTTCGTAGATAAGACCGATACTATCTTCGAAAGGCCAAAGCCACGTAAAATATGCAAAAGATAAATTAGAAGCGTCTAGTTTTTATTTTGCTAGGCACGTGTAGTGATATGGTAAATGTTATAATTTTAGTATGGTGAGATACTCTCGGGAATTATAACAAAGTGGGAGCTCCATAGACCTTGGCTCTACACAAATGGAATGATAGAGATCATACCATGATGCACAAGATAGTGATAAGTGCAAGAACCATATCATATCACATTATATATGCATGTGATGTTTATGCTTTGATGCATCTTATTTTGTGTTGATTTGATCGCCTCGATAGTATTTGATTGCCTCAGTAGCATTATAAGATGATCCCTCCTACTAAATATCAAGATAATAATATTTTCTTCCTTAGTATGCACCGTTAAGAAAGTTTGTCGTTTTGAAGCACCACATGATGATCGGGTGTGCCAGACTCTACGTTTGCATACAACGGGTGTAAGAAAGTTTTACACATATGAGTACTAAGGTTCTTACTTGGTGATCCTAGCATGTATAGACATGGCCTTGGAACATCAGCAGAAAGGTAAAGCACGAGTCATATGGATGATATGATCCCCATACAATGCTAGCCATTGGAGTTGCGCCACCACTCGTGATGATCGGTCATGTCGTAGTGAGTTTGGTTCATGTAATCACTAAAAATGACTCGAGGGATGTCGTTTTTGAGTGGGAGTTCACATAGTAATATGATTAAAGTTGAACTCAATTTATCATAAACTGAATCAAAGTGAATTTGCATAGTTCGTTGTAGTTACTGGCATTTGTTAACTACCTTGTGTTTAGCTAGGATTGATATAATATAACTATAGGATTCTGTAAATTTTACTTTACGAACTGTTATCGTATTGTTTTATATGTGTCAATCTAAACTTTTGAAGTACTATTGCCAAGTTTGAGCAAAACCTCACTTACTCCATGAAAGTCAATAAATAGTATTGAATCAAGAGTAACAAATTCTAGAGTTCGTATCTAAGTATCATGCTTGCCTCCATGATTCTTGATATTGAAAATTGTTTTAATATGCACATTATCTAGGAGCTGAAAATTGTTTCAGTAACCATCATTTGTATAAGATATTGTGATATCTGAAACAATGTTTTGGTTGCAATATTATAGAATATAATTTTAGTAAGATACATGTTCTCATATAGTATGATAATTTGTGAATGTTGGGGATGCTAGGCGTCCTAATGTCCCAAAAGGTTTTGGAAACTAACATTATATTCACGATTCGTCCTTATGAGCTATAGTAGCTTGATCATGAAAGTTGTCATGATAAGGATGGATACAATATGTAGGTAAAATGTTTACTATATTAAAAGGATTACTAAAAGGAATGAAATTTGAAAGAACGCCAAACATTTGATGATGGTGATCAACTTCAAAGTGCAAGTCCAAAGGTATTAGTATTTGACTATACACGCTTTGGCCTATGTGTAATATGTATGGCACCACTATTGATGTTGGTAGATTCTTTTGAAAAGGAAAGGTAATGTTGAAAGAGAATTTAGTAAATATTTGGTGGAAAATAAAATACCGGAAGAGTCCATCGTAGGTATATAAATAATATACATGTTATGGGTGTATTCTTTGGTTGTTAAACAATGTGGTTCTTGGGTATTGGATATCGGTATTGGATACCAAATATTTTAGTATGAAGTGTCATACAGAACAACACAATTCATGAACTACAATGGCCTAACTAACTAGCAAGATAATATGTGATGATGTTCATCGAAAACAAATAAATTGTTATTGTGTTTCTTGTTAACATCAAAGCTTTCCTTCAATATTTGTAATAATAATTGTTATTTTGTCCCGGTATTATGAGAATAATGGTTATCCAAATAATTACCGTATTCCATAGAAGATGGATGAACTTTTAAAAATCTAGTTTGATAAATTAGTCCATAAACACTAATGCTAAAAAACGAAGATGAATGATTGGAATATCACTTTTGAGTGACATCGCCGTTTAAATAATATTGGAAAGAAAACAATAATAAAACTCCATGTTAATGGATTTTTTGAGTCTTTTGATTTTGATCAATTGACGCTTGTGAAATGTTCCTATAGATAATTAAAACCTCGTTCATGGGCCAATGAAGAACGAACAATTAACCTATTGGACATAGTGCATGTTGATGTATATTGTCCATTATGTGTAGTCGTGAGCGATGGATTTAAACTTCATATGCTTTCTCCAAAATTTGAGTAAATACATGTGTGTATTTACTTAATAAGGGAGAAGTATGAAACATTTGAAAATGTGCAAATGATTTTAGGATGAAGTGGAAAATAATTCTAACAAAAAAATAAATAATTTGTGATTGGATCATAAAGGAAGATATTCGAGTTACAAGTTTTGAAAAACACCTAATATTTGAGGAATCGCTCCATTGACTTGCATTTCTCGAAACACCATAGGAGTAAGGAGTGTTCGTGAAATGTGATCAAACTGTGTTTGACATGGTAGGAATAACGGTGTTATTTATAAAATTGCCATTATATTTTAAAGATTTAGCTTTAGTGACTACCGCTTTTACACTTAAATGAGCTCCATCATGTTCCGTTGAAATGACATCATATGAGTTATGGATTGGGATAAACCTAAGTTGTCCTTTATTAAATTTTGGTATGCTAGACATAAGTAAAATGTTTACAATCAAAGTCGGATGAGCATGTCTTTGTAGATTATTCCAAATAACCGTTGGGTATTCCTCCATAGAACCGAAGACAAAAGTGTTTGTCACTTAGAAAGTCAAGTTTCTTGAGAACGAATTTTCGTGAAAAGTTATATGGGAGGACAATAGAACTTTGATAAGGTTATTGAACCTAAGCTATATGTGCTGAGTTGCGCAACGCCGGAAAGTGTCCTAGAGGTAGCCATAATGGTCATAGCTCCCGTGCCTCAAAGGTTGTGATCATGGAGATCTAAGTTCCTATTATACCGCGTAGGTCGAATAAACAATCAAATACTAAGATTTGAGATTAAATCTTTATTGTTTGATAATGATGAACCGATCACATGCAAAGAAGCGACGATGGGCTCTGACTCGGTCAAAATACGTGATATTTCCATACACGAGAAATCAAGTTACTGAACTTGGAAGACCCTCTAGAACGCATGAAGACTATTGGTTGTATTTGGATCTATAAAGAAATTGACATGGATGTTTCACATCTATGACATAGTCAGCATGTCGGTAAAGAGTTGACGACATTGTTTAAGGAGTTGCATACGAGAAGATTCAATCTTTTTTAGTGATATTTAGTCTGGATGGATTAATGTAGCAACCACTACAGATATCAATTGTTGTATATGCTAGTTGAACAAACGAAGCAACATCTTCTAAAAGAATGGTTACCGAGGACATGTATGTGACATGGTCCGAAGGGTTTTGTTAAATCAAAGGATGCTAAAAGGGAATCCAAACTTCAATAGTTGAAGTAAGCACAGTGGAGTTGGAATCTTCATCGTGATGAAAATGTTAAAATGTTTAATTTCATCAAACACTACAAGAAAAGTTTCCTTTCGCAACGACTTGGCCCGACGGTCGTTGTAGAAGCCGCGCCTTCTGTGACGAAATTCTCGGCTCGGACGTGGCCGATGGAAAACTTTTTTTTCTGGTTTCGCGGCCCTCTACTACGACAGATCTGCTAAAAACATGGAGGAAGCTTGGCCAGCGCGTCGCAGAAGCAAGATTTTCGTGTCCTCGCATGATGTTGACTCGCCGAAGTCTTTTGAGGCGTGTGGGTCCTGGACGTTAGTGTCTCTAGCGGACCATACTTTTCGGTCGTGCCTCCCTGATTTGAACTTGATAACGTTGCTCGATGCGTGTGCCATTTAGTCAGGATACTAGGTGCCACATGTCAGCCTCTCATTAGAAGGATCGTGTGTATGATGGAATTTTTTTCCTTCACTCGTGCTATCCTGTTCGGAAGTTGATAGCGCTACTCGATGCATCTACGATTTAATCAACCTCCTAGGAACCACATCTCATCCTCTCATTAGAAGAAAAATGTGTATGATGGAATTTTTTCCTTCGCTGGCGCTACCCTATTCCGAAGTTGATAACACTGGTCGACGCATCTACCGTTTAACCAACCTCCTGAACCCCACATGTCATCCTCTCATTAGAAGAAACATGTGTATGATGGATTTTTTTCCTTCGCTCGTGCTACCCTGTTCTGAACATGATAGCGATGTTTAATGCATCTACCGTTTAATCATGCTGTTGGGCCCCACATGTCATCCTCGCATTAGAAGAAACGTGTGTATGATGGATTTTTTACCATCTGCCGCGCCTTCATGTTCCGAACTTGATAGTGTTGCTCGCTGCATCAGCCATTTATTCAGGCTGGTGGGTCCCTTATGTCTGCCTCACCTTAGAAGAATCGTGGGTATGATGGAATTTGTTTCTTCTCTAGTGCTACATTGTTCTGAACAAGATAGCATTGCTCGACGAAACTGATGTTTGCTCACGCTGCTCGGTCCCCCATTTCAGCCTCTTATTACAAGAAACGTGTGCATGCTGAACTTTTTTCTCGCTCGCACCTCCCTATTTCGAACTGGCAACGTTGCTCGATGCAGCATCTGTATAAGGTCGCGCTGCTAGGTCCCACATATCAGGCTCTCTATAAATGAAACGTGTGTATGATGGACTTTTTTTGGCCATGTCCGTTGTTTTGACCTTGGCAACTTGCTGGGTCCCAGATGTCAACCACCTCTATGCAGGAAACGAGTCTATGCTGGGTCCCAGCTGACAACCTCTATTTGAAAGAAACGTGTGTATGTTGGACTATTTTTCGGGTCCCAGATGTCAGCCTCAGAGTACAAAAACTGCTCATAAAGGCCGAATTAAAAAGATTCTGGGCTAACTCGGGGTGGATGCCCTATTCGTCATGGCTTATATTCCATGGACTCACTCCTAAATTGAATGGGCTATGGTCGGTGGCCACAAGACCACGAAAAGGCCCAATTGGAAGGTATTGGGATATGCTTGGGGCTATGCTTGGGTCGGCTGGGTCCGACATGTCAGCTTCTCTATAAGTGCAACATGTGTATGATGGACTTTTTTTCAGCCACGTCCGCTGTTTTTACCGTGGCAGCCATGTATGGTCTTACTGATGGGGCCCTTATGTCAGCCTCTCTGGCATGTTGTGGCTTGTGGGTCCCCGATGCAGCCTTGTATGTTCTGTCTGGTGGGTCCCCGATGTGAGCCTCACTGTACAAGTTTTTAAACTTTTTTCGAACCCACCCTCGAAATAAACTCCAGGGATGTTGCATGCTAGTGGGTTCGTGATGTCAGACTCTCCGTAATGCGTTATTGCTAGAAGAAAAGACCTTCAAATCAAATAAATGTAAACTGTGTGTTGCCACTACAACAAAGATATTTATAGAATAAATAACATTAAACTTTTATTAGTACTAAAATTTATGTATTAGTCTCTTAAAAATATTTCGTGTGTCTATGTTTATCTCTTTTAAAATATAAAAGGGCAGCGCTCCTGGCATCTCAATTTATAAAATGCCACATAATGGAGTATTTTATTAAAAACATGGGTAGGTAGAGTTTTTTATTTTGAGAGGTGGGGGCAATGCCCAAATGGCTGAATTAAAAAGAGTTTGGCTATTCTACATAGGTTGCTCTACGTGGGTTATACTCCATAGGCTATGCTCCATGGGCTTCATTCACAAATTTTAGTGGGTTGTGCTCAGCAGTCCCCTGACCCCTAAAAGGCCGAATTAATATGTTCTCGGCTATGCTCCATGGGCTCCTTTCTCAAATTTCACTAGGCTATGGTTAGAAGTCCCCTAACCCCAAAAAGACCGAATAAAAATGTTCTAGGCTAAAGAGGGGCCGAATGAGCTACTAGATTCCTTCTCATGGTTAATAAAAATTGCATTGTGATGTGCTAGGCCAGATTTGAAACAAAGACCTCGGAGAGGGAGGGGAAAAGCGATAATTATTTTTGGCAGCTATTCATGTCAAAATTTAGCAGTACAGAATAAGGTAGAAAAAAACTTGGCACACGATCAGTTTGCCCTGTTCTCCGAAGAGACCATCGGAGCAAGCAAAACTGACGACCAAGTCTGCTTCTATGTGAATACCTCCTACTTACGTCAATTCCTGTGTAACCGCCCATATGCAACCCAAACTTCCCAATACTAATGTAGATAATTGTGACAATGCTAAGTTTCAAAAGAAAAGCAAGACAATTTGATGCACTTCATCTAAACAAGTACCATTACATCACAGTTCGTTCTACAAAATATTTTACTAATAGTAATGATAGAGCATTTGAAAGATTCAGTAGCATTTAAAAGATCCACTAGTACATAATAACACCGTGAAAATTTCAGACAGATTCCCGATTGATATTCAGCAGCACTTGACCGAGTCAGCACAACATTCAAAGTGACCGGTTGGCAGTACATAGAGAGTGACCAAAAGAATTGATAGATTTAGCAATGCGGACATTGAAATTCAATAGATGTAGCAAGGCCTGATTCACAAGGAAAGCGAGACCATATTCTGCACTCGGTCGGTCGATCTGAACAAGTACCGAACAAAACTTTTGATAGGTTCAGTAGCATTTGAAAGATTCAGTAGTACATAATAAGAAAGAAAAATATCGACAGATTCCTAGTTCACATTCAGTGGCACTTCGACATATTCGGTAGCATTTCAAGTTGACGGATTCATTTTGCCCTTTTCTCCAAACACTCGTCATTGGAAGAAACAAAACTAACGATCAAGTCTGCTTTTGTGTGCATGCCTCCTTCTCACATCAATGCCTGTGTGTGACCTCCATAGGCAACTCAAAATGCCCAAAGCCTTGTCTAGATTATGATTTTATGACAAGGCCAAGTTACAAAAGAAAATAAAGACCATCTACTGCACTTGATCTAAACTGAGCTATCCTATTACATAGTATTATGATTACTTATGGTAGTTTGGTTCCAATTGCTGGCATTAGCGAAGCTCAGGATGAACCATAATGGAGTCTCCAGAGATTTCCATGCAATGTTGGTTGAGAAACCAACAACTTCTACTTCGGTATTTAGACTGAGGCAGCATCTTTCAGGAAACGGCGTATATCCTAGTCCTATTGCATGGTGGGAGGTGTAGACACAGTTGCTTCTTGTCAGATATCCTAGGGCAACATCTGCACTGCCTACCACAATGTTAATCGGATAGTTCAATCGAAGGAAAAGGGAATATGCTCCTAGGTCAGCAATCTCTATCCATGGCTTAGGTGGATACAAGCAGTGTCCTTTGAGTACACCTTGCAGCAAAACCTAGTAGCATAGGTGCCACAAGTGCGACCGCAATGATCAACACTATGATCAGCAACAGGATTGCCATGACCATAATAAGTACCACCATAAAACTCCTCATCAGTAAGGCCCACGGTATGGATAAGAAGAAGGCGAGATTCATCTGCAAATATTGCTAAGAACCATAAACCAGGTTTGTTCTCGTCATCATCTATGGCATCAAGGTTGCCCTCCTCGAGATGTGCGACAGGTGGTGACGGGAGAAGAATAGGACCTTCAAAAAGAAATGATGGCCAAATCAGCCAACACTAGTTTACATCCATTAAAACTGAAGCTAGTGTTTAGAACAGGAATGGATCAAGCTTACCAAAATACAGATGATTCCAGACATAAACAGTGGCACTCTCAGTGGCTGCAAACACCAGACCCTTGAGGATAAGTGCATCGATGTATCTGAAACAACATTGGAACTGGTTTTCAAGAACTGTCCATGCATACTCATCGCCATCAATGGTAGCAATTGAGTAGTCGAAGATAGCGACAAGAGAGAAATCTAAATAATCCACCGCAACTATGGGAGCTCGGTTAATAGCAATCTTCCGAAGGAGAATAGGGCGATCATTATGCATGAATGTAAATGGATCGTTGGTGGGTACAAACTCATTGACTTGTGGGAGAGGAACGCGTTGATGAGTGTACATATTGAGAAGCTCCCACTTGCCCTCAAACCCAACTGTGGCGATTGATGGCCCAAAATATATCGAGCTCGTTGGGGAACCCCAAGAGGAAGGTATGATGAGCATAGCAGCAAGTTTTCCCTCACTACAAAACCAAGGTTATCAATCCAGTAGGAGCAAGGAAACACCCCAAAGGTGTTGCTAGGTGAGCCTTGGCAGGGCGCACTACCGGTGCTAGTAGCAACGTGGAGACCTGCACAACATAACCATAGAACTTTGCCCCCAACTTACGATGAGGTTGTCAAACTCACCGGTTTTGCTGAAAACAAAGGATTAAACGTATCGAATGGAAGGAAGTAATCGTTTGCAGAAAGTAAACACAAAGATGTAAACAGTTGATTGTAGATTGAATGTAAAAGAAAGGACCGGGGTCCATAGTTCACTAGAGGTGGCTCTCCTTAAGATATATAACATGCTGGGTGAACAAATTACAGAGGGGCAATTGACAAACATCAAGAAAACATACAAGCATATACTAATCATCTTGACTCCTTTGAGATTCGATTGGGCATTACAACATTATACATAGACCGCCGTCCAACTGCATCTATGACTAATAATCCACCTTCAGGTTATCATCCGAACCCCCTCCAGTATTAAGTTGCAAGCAAAAGATTATTGCATTACGAATTGCGTGTAAAGTAAACAATACGATTGTTCTATGAACAAAGAATTGTTGTTTTCTCCCTAGTAGCAACAGCACATCTAGTACCTTAGAGATTTCTGTCACTTCCCCAGATTACCAGAGGCATGAACCCACTATCGAGGATAAATACTAACTCTTGGAGTTGCTAGCATCTACTTGGCCAAGATAGCTACTAACAACGGAAAGAATGCAAGATCACAAATAACAAAGACATGATAGAATCAATAATCAATATGAAATAGCATCTCAATATCCATCGGATCCCCGCAAACACAACATGCAGAATTACAAATAGATGATCTTGATCATGAACGGAGCTCACAAGATCTAAACGTGATAGCACAAAGGAGGAGAACCAGCCATTTAGCTACTACATGGACCCGTAGTCCAGAGATGAACTACTCACACATCACACCGGAGGCTTGCATGATGATGAAGAAGGCCTCCAGGGTGAATTCTCTCCCAAGTCTGGGAAGAGCTTCAGATCCCTCCCGATCTTGGGATGGAGATGACGGCGGCTACAGACTCTTTCGTGGAATTTTGATCGGGTACTTAGGGTTTCTTTATAAGAGGCAATATATAGGCGGAAGGAGAGGCCGAGGGGGTGCCTGGGCTAGCCACACCACCCCCTAGCGCGGGCCAAGCCTGGCCGCGCGGCCAGGTGGTGTGGCCGCCCTCTGGCCCTTCTCCGTCTCCTATTCTGGCTCCAAGTGTCCCCTGGTAAAATAATAACTTTGGCTTTTGTCCGGTCCAATTCCGAGAATATTCATTTTCTGACTTCCTGGAACCAAAAACAGCAGAAAATAGGCAGCTGGCACCGTGGCTCTTGTTAATAGGTTAGTCCAAGAAATCATATGAAAAGTACTCCAAAGTGTGGACAAAACACAAGAAAGAAGATAAAACCAAGCATGGAACATCAAAAATTATAGATACATTTGCAATGTATCAACATCCCAAAGCTTAACTCCTGCTCGTCCTCGAGTAGGTAAGTGATAAAAAGAAAGAATAATTTTTGAGGTGACATGCACCATCATAAACTTTGATCAAAGTATTTGTAAAACATTCAAAGCTAGGATCATAGTACTTCAATCATAACATGAAAGACAAAGTTCTAGCAATAAGACAAAGAAACTACGTTGGAACATGAAAAGGCACAAACAAAAGATTCATGAATAACAATGCATTGCACAACGTTTGTTTGTTTCACATAAAGAAAACATAGCATAATAGCATTCAGCTTGTCCCTCATAGAGTAGCAAGTATAAATGCATAGGACACCTTCAAAGTTCATAAGAGTGAATAGATACAAATAGTTTAAAACAAGCAAGATCAAGTTATGCATCAATCAACTAGTCTTGGGACAATGGACATAGAACTAAGAATGGCCACTATGCTCTCAAAGTAGGTGCATAAAGGTAGAAGGTGGAGACTCAATATAATGGTGGAAGAAAGGCCTTCATAGAAGGAAGTAGGGATTCAAGTCTCATAAAGAGCTTCCAAAAATTATGGTACTTAATAGCTTTCAGCTCTCATTGCCCCTATCATAAGCATCTTGAAGTGATTAAGGTTAAAGTGAACAAACTATTGTGTACATGCTTGATGAAGTATAAGTTAGAAATCTCATGTCCCTTGAATACGAGGGTCGGTCCTCATGCTACTCAAGTTTAGTCACCGGTAAGTTCTTTTCATCATAAGTACATGTGTATCATAGAGAACCGCCAACGGGGTACCCCTTGCCCGATGATACGGAAGAATCCCCATATAAAAATGACAAGGCAAGCAGACAACAAGCATCTCAGCAATCTTCTTATTTACCATGAGAATATGGTGCTTTTTTCTCTCTTTCCTCTTTTCATTATCTATTTTTTTCTTTTTCTTTTTCTCTTTTTTCTCAATATAAGACTCTTTTTTTATAAGAAGAATGCTTCATAGACAGTTCATTATGGTTACGCTGCAGGTTTCCACCATGTCAGCATGGATTAGACTAGCGGCCCAGGCGTTTCTCTAACACATATACATAACTCCATGGACTTACAACATACCCTTTCATTTCACACCGACGACATCCATAGACAAAAGAGCATGATATCAACTAGGTACAAAGTACTAGTGCAATGTTGAAAGCGTTCCCCATGACAGCATGGTTCTTCTAATCCCCAACAAGTAAGTGCAAGCATATACAGCATAGACGACACAATGGTCCAAGTTTATTAAGGGCAAGAAAAGTAATGTGTGCCATCAAGTTCGTGAGAGCTTTAACCACTAGTTTTCTCATAACAAGTTTAATTTGGAAGATAAACAAAAGCATGAATATACTTGGAATAGCATAAGCTAATAGGTAGGTATGGTGGACTCTTTGGAATAACTTGGTTTAGGGAGTTGGATGCATGAGTGCAACTCATACTTGGTTGTGGAGGCTAGCAAAAGACTGGGAGCGACAAACAAAGAGAGCAATAATGGCCATAATCATGCATAGTGACAAAACATCATTGATCAAAGCATAAAGTGATACTACAAGTTGAAAACTAAAGGATCATAAAGGCTTATGGTGACTTGGGATAGTCATAACATGGTGTGAGCATGCGCCAAGTCAACCCAAATAAAGCATCAAAGGAGAATACCACAATATTATGCTTTAATATGCTAAAACAACGCATGATTCATCTAAGGCACATTAAGCAATCTCAGTTTTTTATAACAAGTCATGCTACAACAAAGAATACTAAGCATAGAGCCAAATCAATATCAAGCATGGCATGACAAAGCATAGGCCATAGTCAAAAACAAACTCTCTTTAACACTTAAGCATGAACTTTCTTACTCTTTTCCAAACCAAACCAAACCAAACTATTTGAAAACCAATGTATGAAAGAGGGGGTCCAACCAATTTATTCATCAAACTAAGCAAACAAAGCAAACAAAAAACCAAAACGAAAACGAAAAAGAAGACGCATCAACAACAACACAATTGTGCATGAAACAATAAAAATAAAGTGTTTGGAAGGAACCTGGGATTTTTATTGATGAAGGAGGGGATGACTTGGGCATCCCCAAGATTTGACACTTGTACTTCTTGGATATTTCTTAGGGTGACACGTGTGGCATCCCCAAGCTTGAGCTTTAGTCCATCCTTCATCTCATTACTCATTTCTTCCATACACCTGAAATTTTTCCTTCATACAAAACTTCACACAATCTTTATTAGCAACATTAGTGCACTCAAGATAATAAGTCTTTAGGTTCAGTTCCAACAACAATAAAACTTCCATTGAAACACTATCTAATGTAGCACTTC
The DNA here is from genome assembly GCA_023614405.1 of Avena insularis. Taxonomy (NCBI): domain Eukaryota; kingdom Viridiplantae; phylum Streptophyta; class Magnoliopsida; order Poales; family Poaceae; genus Avena; species Avena insularis. The sequence continues at coordinate 280,845,837 of CM042696.1, read as the reverse complement.
CCTCAAAAAGCTCAATTCCCCAAAAGAACTCAAAAGGGAACCAACAAGAAGCAAATGCAGAAAATGGCAGAAATCTGTCAAAATAGACCAGCAGGTAAAGATGAATTTTTTCGAAGACATTCTTTTGCTCAAATCAAAAAGTGTTGATCTAACGAAAGTTAGATAATAACCTGGGGTAGCATCACAAAAATTCACGCCTCAAAACGAAGTTCAAAGATTTTACACGAATTTTTACGGTCTAGCACATAAATCTGTTTCGGGACAGCAACTTTCTCAATCATTACTTCTCTCTCATGAGAGGTTACTCTTGGCACAAAAAGAAAATAAAAGGATAAGGAGCGGTTATTACTGAAGTAATAACTTCCAAGACTCATCTAAAACTTTTGGTTTATCTCCCAATAAGTACTTTTCTTTAACGCCTTTAAGTTAGGCATAAGAAGCAAAAAGAATCAAGTGTTCTCAAATGAAGAAGCATTAAGAGCAAATTTTGTTTTCGTAGGAGAGGCAAAAGAAATCTTCTCTCTCTTCTTAGGGAAGTGTTCTATACCTTTCTTGAGTGGGAGTTGATATTTAATGGTGCCTTCTTTCATATCAATAATGGGACCAATAGTTCTAAGAAAAAGGTCTTCCCAAAGTAATAGGACAAGAAGCATTGCATTCAACATCCAAAACATAGAAATAAACGGGGACATAGGAATTGTTAACCATAATAAGAACATCATTAAGACTCCCCATGAGTTTCTTTTTGGCATTATCATCAAGTGGGACATTCAAATAACAATCTTCAAGTGGTGGCAAATCAAGCATATCATAAATCCTTCTAGGCATAATAGAAACACTACTATCAAGGTCACATAAAGCTTTGAAATCAAAATCATTCACTATCATATTAATGATGGGTTCCCAACCATCTTCTTGTTTTATAGCAATAGAAGCTTTATGTTTCATCTTTTCTTCTTTAATCTTTATGAGAGCATCAGTAATGTGTTTTGTAAAGGCCATGTTCATAGCACTAGCATTAGGACTTTTAGCAATCTTTTGTAGGAACTTAATAACTTCAGAGATGTTGCAACCATCAAGATCAAAATCATAATTTTCATCTAGAGTAGTAGAACTATTACTAGCCTTAACACTAGTGGTAGTGATAGTAGAAACATTAATTTTTCTAGCAATTTCATCTTCTCTTTCCCACTTAGCATGCAATTCAGCTAATAGTCTAACATTTTCATCAATTCTTACTTGTATGGCATTAGTTGCTACAAAGGGATTATCATTAGTTTCAGGTTTAGCAGCCATTTTATTCAAAGAAGTTTGAGCTTCAGCAAGTGATGCTATATTTCTTTCAGCATTAGAGAGTTTTTCCTCAATAGTTTTGTTGAAAGTAGTTTGTTTACTAATAAAGTCCTTAAGCATAACTTCAAGTTCAGAGGGTGCACTCCTATTATTGTTGTAGGAATTTCCATAAATATTACCATTGTTAGGAGGATATGGCTTATAATTGTTGTTACCAAAATTGTTCCTGCAGGCATTCTTGCTAAAATTGTTATTTCTTATAAAGTTCACATCAACTTGCTCTTCTTGAGCAACCAAAGAGGCTAAGGAAACATTATTTGGATCAATATGGGCTTTCCCATTAACAAGCATAGACATAATAATATCAATCTTATCACTCAAGGAGGTGGTTTCTTCAACATAATTTACCTTCTTACCTTGTGGAGCTCTTTCAGTATGCCATTCAGAGTAGTTAACCATCATATTATCTAGAATTTTTGTTGCAGCACCCAAAGTAATGGTCATAAAGGTACCTCCAGTAGCAGAATCCAATAGGTTCCTTGAAGAATAGTTTAATCCCGCGTAAAAAGTTTGGATGATCATCCAAGCAGTCAGTCCATGAGTGGGACAATTCTTTACAAAAGATTTCATTCTTTCCCAAGCTTGAGCAACATGTTCATTATTAGATTGTTTAAACTTCATTATTTCACTTCTCATAGATATAATCTTAGCAGGAGGATAGTATTTTCCAATGAAAGCATCTTTGCATTTAGTCCAAGAATCAATACTATTCCTAGTTAACGAATTCAACCACTCTTTAGCTTTTCCTCTCAAAGAGAAAGGAAAGAATTTAAACTTAATAATATCTCCATCTATATCCCTATTCTTTTGCATCTCACAAAGTTCAACAAAGTTATTTAGATGGGCAGCAGCATCTTCATTACCAATACCAGAAAATTGTTCTCTCATAACAAGATTGAGTAAAGCAGGTTTTATCTCAAAGAAAATCATTGTTGTTGGTGCTAGTGAAGTCACGCAACTTAGTGTTTTCAAGGGTAGTCATTTTTTTGTGTTTTCAATAAAGAAAGCAAACTAGTAAAACTATTTTTTTTCTATTTTTAATAAAGAAACAAGCAAACAAAGCAAAAGTAAACTAAGCAAAACAAAAATAACAAAGTAAAGAGATTGGTTATGAGGGACTCCCCTTGTGAAGATGTCCTTGACTCCCCGGCAATGGTGCCAGAAAAAGAGCTTGATGGCCCAAAATATATCGAGCTCATTGGGGAACCCCAAGAGGAAGGTATGATGAGCACAGCAACAAGTTTTCCCTTAGTACGAAACCAAGGTTATCAATCCAGTAGGAGCAAGGAAACACCCCAAAGGTGTTGCTAGCTGAGCCTTGGCAGGGCGCACTACCGGTGCTAGTAGCAACGTGGAGACCTACACAACACAACCACAGAACTTTGCCCCCAACTTACGATGAGGCTGGCAATCTCACCGGTTTTGCTGAAAACAAAGGATTAAACCTATTGAATGGAAGGAAGTAATAGTTTTTAGAAAGTAAACACACAACAGTAAACAGTTGATTGTAGATTGAATGTAAAAGAAAGGACCGGGGTCCATAGTTCACTAGAGGTGGCTCTCCTTAAGATATACAACATGCTGGGTGAACAAATTACAGTGGGGCAATTGATAAACATCGAGAAAGCATACAATCATATACTAATCATCTTAACTCCTTTGAGATTCGATTGGGCATTACAACATTATACATAGACCGCCGTCCAACTGCATCTATGACTAATAATCCACCTTGAGGTTATCATCCGAACCCCCTCCAGTACTAAGTTCCAAGCAACAGATTATTGCATTACAAATTGCGTGTAAAGTAAACAATACGATTGTTCTAAGAACAAAGGATTGTTGTTTTCTCCCTAGTAGCAACAGCACATCTAGTACCTTAGAGATTTCTGTCACTTCCCCATATTACCAGAGGCATGAACCCACTATCGAGCCTAAATACTAACTCTTGGAGTTGCTAGCATCTACTTGGCCAAGATAGCTACTAACAAAGGAAAGCATGCAAGATCACAATAACAAAGACATGATAGAATCAATAATCAATCTGAAATAGCATCTCAATGTCCATCGGATCCTCGCAAACACAACATGCAAAATTACAAATAGATGATCTTGATCGTGAACGGAGCTCACAAGATCTAAACATGATAGCACAAAGGAGAAGAACCAGCCATCTAGCTACTACATGGACCCGTAGTCCAGAGATGAACTACTCACGCGTCACACCGGAGGCTTGCATGATGATGAAGAAGGCCTCCAGGGTGAATTCCCCTCTCCGGCAGGGTGCTGGGAAGAGCTTTAGATCCCTCCAGATCTAGGGATGGAGATGACGGTGGCTACAGACTCTTTCATGGAATTTTGATCGGATACTTAGGGTTTCCGTATCAGAGGCAATATATAGGTGGAAGGAGAGGCCGAGGGGGTGCCTGGGCTGGCCCCCCACCCCTTGGTGCGGGCCAAGCCTGGCCGCGCAGCTAGGTGGTGTGGCCGCCCTCTGTCCCTTATCCGTCTCGTATTCTGGCTCCAAGTGTCCCCGGTAAAATAATAAATTTGGCATTTGTCCTGTCCAATTCCGAGAATATTCATTTTCTGACTTTCTAGAACCAAAAACAGCAGAAAACAGGCAGTTGGCACTGTGGCTCTTGTTAATAGGTTAGTCCAAGAAATCATATGAAAAGTACTCCAAAGTGTGGACAAAACACAAGAAAGTAGATAAAACCAAGCATGGAACATCAAAAAATTATAGATACATTTGCAATGTATCAGCGATCCAATCTCCATTGGCACCTACCCACTGCTTACCCATACAATTCAGGAAAACAGCATCAGAGTAGAACCTGTCCAGTGGCGTCATCTTGCATGTCGTGCCCTTGCCCTCGAAGTACTCGTTGCATTCCCATGGTTTCTTAGTCGGGTGAGAACGAAGAACACATGGGAGGTAAAACGGCTAAGAAGCATATAAAGTTGCACTATATTTTGCCGAGTCAAGAAGATGTTTGGAAGAACCGGCGAGGCTCACGACGGTGATGACATCGCATCTGGTTATGAGTTCTTCAAGCGGGGCTTCGGTAAAAACATCGTGGAACAGCTCAAAATCATCACTGTCCTTGCTCGGTCCTGCCATGGAAAGGGGGCTGATGGAAGTTGGGACAGTGGCTTGATTTGTTTTTCTGGAAAAGAGGGCAGATCGATGGTGGCAGGCGGGACAGGGAGAAGAACAAACAGTCTCATACTGTGCGGTAAACAGGATCGGAAAGTGGCATTGTGGAGGAAAAGAACGGCGACGCCTGGCGTGGAGGTACAGTAATGGGGAACTGGGGATAGAACGTATACGCAAGGTTGAATAAAATGAAAACGGATGCATGTTCCTCTGCTCCAGTTCCCTTTAGAATAATACTACTCTGCTCCAATTCCCTCCATAGTAAATATTTCTTGTAAATCAAAGAGGAAGTAGTATGAAGAGTAGAGCCTGATCATCTGCTCACTCGAGGAGCGGAACTCGACTATTTTCTTTGCTAAATATTATGGTCCTTTATGCTAAATGCATGGAACTTAGTGTAATTTTACCTTTTTAGGTCCTTGGTGTAAAATGTACCCCCATCATCTGTGTAAAATTCTAACCTAAAAGTGGGCGAAATTTGAACAAATTTAAGCATAGTTGTCAACGAGTATGAAAATTCTTGGATTTCAAGCCGAACGACTAAGGTCAAGGCCATATCAAAATCATACTTTATGGTGATGATGCCATGTCCAAGAATTAGCATGCCGATAGATTTGGACATATTTTGAAAACAATCAAAGAGGAAGTAGTATGAAGAGTATGGCTTGATCAGCTGCTCTCTCGAGAAGGAGCCATACATGAATGTTTTCCTTGCTTATTTTTAGGGGGTGCTAAATGTATGGACATTGATGTAATTTTCCCTTTTTGGGTACTTGCGGTAAAATGTACTTCCACACACCGTGTAAACTAAGTGGTGAAATTTAAATCATTTTAAGCTTACTTGTCAACGAGTATGAATATTCTTGGATTTCAGTCGAACGACCAAGGTCAAGGACATATAAACATCATACTTTATGCTGATGATCCCATATCAGAGAATCTGCATGGCAACAGATTTAGCCATATTTTGGAAATAATCAAAGAGGAAGTAATACAAAGAGTTTGGCTCGGATCAGCTGGTCTCTCCAGAAGGAGCCAAAACATAAAGTTTTCCTTTGTAGGGTCATTTATACTAAATGTATGGACCTCCATGTAATTTTCCCTTTTTTAGGTCCTTGATGTAAATTGTACTCCCACCGACCGGTAAAATTCTAACCTAAAAGTAAGTGGTGAAATTTAAATGAATTTAAGCTTAGTTGTCAACAAGTATGAATCATATTCTTGGATTTTCAGGATAAACGTCCAAGGTAAAGGCCATATCTACATCATACTTTATGTATATATATGATCATATGATCATATCCTAGAATTTGCATGCCGACAAATTTGGCCATATTTTGAAAACAATCGAAGATGAAGTAGTGTGAAGAGTATGGCTCGACCAGCTACTCTCTAGAGAAGGAATCGAACCCGACTATTTTCCTTGCTTAATTTAAGGGTCCTTTGTGCTAAATGTATGGACCTCGATGTACTTTTCACTTTTTTAGGTCCTTGATATAAAATGTACTTCCACGCCCCTGTAAAATTCTAACCTAAAAGTGTAAGTGGTGAAACTTCGATGATTTTAAGCTTACTTGTCAATGAGTATGACCATTATTGGATTTCAAGCCGAATGACCAAGGTCAAAGCTATATCAACATCATGCTTTATGTCGATGATCCCATGTGAGAGAATTTCCATGGTGAAAAATTGCCCTATTTTGAAAACAATCGAAGACGAAGTAGTGTGTAGAGTTTGGCTCATATCAACTGATCTCTCGAGAAGGAGCCGAAACAGAAAGTTTTCCTTTGTAGGGTCCTTTGTGCTAAATGTATGGATCTCCATTTAATTTTCCCTTTTTAGGTCCTTAATGTAAAATGATGTCCCACTATCCATGTAAAATTCTAACCAAAAAGTATAAGTGGTGAAATTTAAACGAATTTAAGCTTACTTGTCAATGAGTATGAACATTCTTAGATTTCAAGACGAACGACCAAGGTCAAGGCCATATCAACATCATATTTTATTCCGATGACCCCATATCAGAGGATTTGCATGGCAACAGAATGGGCCATATTTTGAAAACAGTCAAAGTGGAAGTAGTATGAAAAGTTTGGCTCATATCAGCTAACCCCTCGAGAAGGAGTCAAACCAACAAAAGGTTTTCCTTTTAGGGTCCTTTGTGCTAAATGTATGGACATCAATGTAATTTTCCCCTTTTTAGGTCCTTGATGTAAAATATGCTCCCACTGACCGTGTAAAATGCTAACCTAAAAGTAAGTGGTGAAATTTAAATGAATTTAAGCTTAGTTGTTAACGAGTATGAACTTTCTTAGATTTCAAGCCGAACGACCACAAGGTCAAGGCCATATCTCTACATCATACTTTATGCTGATGATCCCATATCAAAGAATTTGCATGGCGACAAATTTGGCCATATTTTGAAAAAAATCAAAGAGGAAGTAGTATGAAGAGTATGGCTCGATCAGCTACTTTCGTGAGAAGGAGCCGAACCTGACTATTTTTCTTGCTTGATTTTAGGGTCCTTTGTGCTAAATGTATGGACCTCAATGTAATATTCCCCCTTTTTAGGTCTAAAAGTGTAAGTGGTGAAATTTAGACGATTATTTTAAGCTTACTTGTCAACGAGTATGAACATTCTTGGATTTCAAGCCGAATGACCAATATCAAGGCCATATCAACATCATACTTTATATGATGATGATCCCATGTAAGAGAATTTGCATGGAAACAGATCTGGCCATGTTTTGAAAACAATCGAAGAGGACGTAGTATCAAGAGTTTGGCTCAGATCAGCTGATCTCTCGAGAAGGAGCCGAACCCGAATTTTTTCCTTTTAGGGTCCTTTATGCTAAATGTATGGACCTCGATGTATTTTTTTCTTTTTTGATGTCCCTGATGTAAAATGTACTCCGACCGACCATGTAAAATTCTAACCTAAAAGTAAGTGGTGAAATTTAAACAAATTTAAGCTTAGTTGTCAACGAGTATGAACCATTCTTGGATTTCAAGACGAATGACCAAGGTCAAGGCCATATCTACATCATACTTTATGCTGATGATCCCATATTCGAGAATTTGCATACGGACAAATTTGGCCATATTTTGACAACAAACAAAGATGAAGTAGTATGAAGAGTGAGGCTCGATCAGCTACTCTCTCAAGAAGGAGCCGAACCTGATTGTTTTGCTTGCTTAATTTTAGAGTCCTTTGTGCTAAATTTATGGACCTTGATGTAATTTTCCCCTGTTTTAGGTCCTTGTTGTAAAATGTACTCCCATTGACCGTGTAAAATTCTAACCTAAAAGTAAGTGGTGAAATTTAAACGAATTTCAGCTTATAGTTGTCAACAAATATGACCATTCTTTGATTTCAAGCCAAACGACAACAAGGTCAAGGCCATATCTCTACATCATACTTTATTCTAATGATCGAGCATCCAAGAATTTGCATGGCGATAGATTTGGCCATATTGTGAAAACAATCAAAGAGAAAGTAGTATGAAGAGTATGGCTCGATCAGATGCTCTCTCGAGAAGGAGCCGAACCAGACTACTACTCTCTGCGACCCAAATTAATTTACTTGCATTTATCAGAATCGAATGCATCTAGTACTAGAACATGTTTATATACATCCGAATATAGACAAGTTCGAGTCAAGTAATTTGAGGGAGTAGAATAGAGTAGCAATTCAAACTTTCCCAGTTTCGAAATTTTCACTCCCTTCACAAACATCCGGGGGGAAGGATATTCAATAGATCGCCATTCGCAGTACTACTAGTACTACAGGGTACAGTGAGTAGTAACAGAAGAAACTTTTTTAGACTATAGTACCAAAAGAAAGGACATCCCAAAAGAAAATTCATTCAACCATTAACATAACAACACGAGTTTACATATAAAGGACTTGCTGCTGAACTAGTGCAGGTCCGGCGCCTCCTAGCACCTAGTCCGCGCCGCTAGTGGCAGCTCGTGACATCGGCACCAACGCCAGCTCCAGAGACACAGTCGGCTCCTGACTCATCAGCACCTCCGGATAACGCAGCCATCGGCGGCACCTCTGGATAATGCAGCGGCACCTCCGGATAAGACGGTGGTACCTCCTGAGCCATCGGCGGCACCTCCGGATATGGCAACGGTACCTCTAGAGGCATCGGAGGCACCTCTGGAGCCATCGGCAACTCCGGGAGGCGATACATACGGTACTTGTGGCGACCGTTCTCAGCATCGAGGAAGGAGCACGCCAGCTGCCACTTTGTTCTCCACAGGAGAAGGCCCAAATGCGCAGGGCATTGTCCTCCTATGCAGTGATGTCAAGGTCTTTGCGCTCCGGTAAAGCGGGCAACAGCCGGAAAGTGGCCATGTATGACAGACGAGGACGGAGATGGTTGCTGGAAGCAGAGGATTAGAGATGGATTGGTGCGGGGAAGGGGAGAGGATAAATAGGAAGGAGATGATCCCAGATTAATGTGGCAGATTAACAAAGCGAGGGGACAATCAATGTCGTTTATGAAGCCGATGCGTGTGGCAAATATCGATGATGATGACTAGGGTAAGTGATTGGACGAAAAGCTGACTCTGCTTCCCGCACTCGATGGCCTAGTCATAATTCTGTGGTACGTCCAAGGCGACCGCGTCCTCCCCAATCTGTGGGCCCTACGTAGATGATTGAGTTGATGGGTGATAACAAATTGATAAAGGGAGCTCTTTCCTACTCCCTCCGGTCCTATTTTTTACTTTATTACTCAATATATCCCGCTTCATTGGAAGTTGATATAAATACCATCGAACTTGTATTCATCAAGGCTTCGAGGAAGCAAGAAGGATCTTGACAAGCTACTATACTTAGTACTACTAGCCACTATTGCTCCTGGATGGAACTATGGAACTTCTATAGCAACTAGAAGTACTAGTAGTAGTACTCAAGTATTAATCATGTTTGCATTATTAGTACTCGGCTTTTGGTGCCTAGTCGATCTCCTATTGCTGCTATTTTTATTTAAATAATACAATTTATTTAACAAATTTAACGAATAATACATGGATTTGAGGAATTGTGAATCTAGCGCGGCATCGTTGTTTGAAACACCAACCAGTACCTATCGGCATTTGAAATACCAACTAGACTTATCAGCATTTGAACTACCGACTGGGCTCTCTTTCCTTTGTTAAGAACAAGATGATGACATGTGTGGTCGGTATTTCAAATGCTAATAGGTACTGGTCGGTAATTCAAATGTTGATAGGTACTGGTCGTTATTTCAAACACCGACACCGCGCTAGATTCGCAATTCCTCGAATTCATGTATTATTCATGAAATTTGTTAAATAAATCATATTATTTTAGAAAAAATAGCCGTACTGCTGGCAAGGCGAGCAAGGGCTCCTTCCACCGCAAATATTTTGCCTTGTATTTTTAAATACTCCTACACCCAAAATTCTATCTCGTCACTACCTTTCGTGAGAGAAAAGGCTCCTAGATGAAGGAGAATCATCGTCCCTCTCTCCTCCTCAATGCGGCATTGGCTGCTATGCTCCACTCATGCATCTATTCCTAGCACCTGTTCAGGTGGGAAGCATCATAGCAGTCATCTCTTCCTTCCGATGTAATCTTCCGTGCAATGGACTACAACTGTGCAGGCGCAGTAGTGTAGAGAAAGTTGGGGCCCGTGGAGGTCCAACCCAACTTTTCTTCTGTTTGCCTCATGCTTCCACCCAAAAATGATCTTTGGCTGGATGTTTTCTTTTCTTCCATATTAGGCTTCTCTTCATAGTGCTAAATAACTTAGGCTAGTAAAACTTTCACATGTTACTACAGTACCTTCAAAGTGTATTGGGTGAAAACAAACATACACCATTACTTTATAGATGTGGCTCTTTCATATTTTTTTGAGCTTTACCTATTACAAAGCATAAATTTATATAGTTATGATATGTCATACTTTATTATTATGTGGGTCTTGCGTTCCAACTAACTAATAAAAGGATTGTGCACAAATACAAAGAGGCCGCTAATCTTGTCTAACTAAACCAGGAATTTGTAGATAACAGGCCTCAAAATATACAAAAAGGACCCTGGTACAGAAAGGAAATGCACAGTCAGGTAGAGCTTCATTGATTATCAGTGGTGGTATATAAAAGAAGGGCATGGCTCGAGGCTGGATCATAGAATCCTCATTTCCCCCACCCAAATTGCAATGCTTCGGATGGTCACTCTAAAGATGGAAGCCACCATTCTCAACTATTCCTCCTGATCCCAACCCCTCAAGCCCCGGCGGGTCAACAAGGTCTCTCCATTTCTCTCTCACAATCCATTGATTTTTCTTCTGTCGGTTCTGTCCATGAAACTATTTTATGTTTCGAAGTTCCATTTCTACAGTGCGTGGATATTCATCTAGTCTGCCACCTTTGCGTCCACAAGATCACCTCCTTCCAGAAGTGCGAGCACCCTAGCGGCGGATTCACCCACGAGTCCGCCATGGATGCCTTCCTATCAACAGCTAGGGTCGAGTGCGCCCACAGAGGCTACATTAGTTTGCTGCCCTACTACGAACTTCACGAGCACGAAATCATGTGCCGGTACGCTCCTTGCACTTGCACAGAGACCGGCTGCGACTTTGCCACCCCACTGCCAGCGCTCGTGGCCCACCTCGAAGTGGTCCACTCGATCTAAGTGCACACGATCCAGTATGCCACCACCAAAGCTTTACAGGAGCTAGTGCTGCTGACAGGAGAGGCGTTCTGCCGGCTCATCCTCGTTGGGGAGCAGGACGACGCCGTGTTCCTCCTGACGATTGGCATGGTAAGCATGGTCCCCCTCTTGTCTGCAGTCTGTGTTAGGGCCACAATGTGCGACTTGTCAGTGTACAGGGTGAGGATGTGGGAAGAATGCCCGTCGCTGCTCTCCTAGACGGACGGCAGGGGGAGGACCAAGACCATGACGTTGGATCTCGACGTGTCGAGCTCCGCTAAGCCAGGCGATGTCGCGTTTGAGGACCTTACGTCTTACCTGGTAGCGCTGCCTCATTACTTGGTTGGTCCTACTACGTCGAAGGAGCTGTGTTTCTTCTTTCGTGTTGAGTTTTAGTGGTGATGAAAGCTGCTGTTAATTGGTTTAATTGCATAAAGAACGCTTGCATACCAGGAATGGTGGATTTTGTAGTAGTAGTACTCTATCTCCGTCCCAAGAAATAAGGCTCCCTTATTTTTCTTTTTTTTGTTTGACCAAGATTTACTCTAAATATATATAAAAAATGTTGCTACTGTACAAATTTTTCATCATTAGAAAGTGTGTTTCAATACGAATTCAACGAAACAAATTTTACACAATATAAGTAAATTTTAGTTACTCCATTTATTCGGTCAAACTTTACTTTGGAGCGCGCGTGCGCCTTATTCCTTGAAACGGAGGTATGAAAGAACATTTCATGTTTTCCTATGTTTTGCGTGTTAGATAACAATACTATGGAGACTTTTTATGTGGGCTAAGTGTGCAGGAAGTTTTGAGGGGGGCCGGATAATCCGCCCCACCAAGGGCCGGATAATCCGGCCTACCTCATCTCTCAAGGAAGCCAAGGCGCGTCACTCTGTGTCTAGTCGGATTTTGTCCCCAGGCCGGATAAACTGGGGCGGTTTTTCCTCCCCAGGCCGGATAATCCGGATTTCGCAAGGGCCGGATAATCTGGTCCCCAGTTTTCGAGCAAAAGGAGCCAAGGCACGTCGCTCGGTATCCGGTCGGATTTTCTCCCGAAAAATCCAAACTGGGCGGTTTTTCCTCCCCAGGCCGGATAATCCGGCCTTCGCATAGGACCGGATAATCTGGCCCCTAGAAGTTGATCAAGGGAAAGCTCGACGCGACGCTCTGTAAGGGGGCGGATTATCTGCCGGATATTGCGAGTCTGGGGCGGTGTTTTCCCTAGGCCGGATAATCCAGCCCCCAAAATGTGCAACGGCTGGTTTTTGGAAGGGGTATAAGGACCCCTTCTTCCCCAACGATCAGAACTCTTGATTCATTCGAAATTGACCAGACCTTGTGCAAGAGCTCTCATTCTCAATCTCCCACTTCAACCACTCGAAGGTCTTGATCTTTGGTGGAATTGAAGGAGGAGAAGTTCATCATCAACATCAAGAATCAAGCGCTTCAACTCCTCTCCATTCACTTGGAGAAATCCTTGATCTAGTATTCTTGTCAATACGTAGATCTTGTTATTGTGTTTGACAACTTTGTTCTTGTGGCAGCTTGTTGTCATTTCAGGAGCCTCCAAGTTGTTGTGGAGTTGTTGCCCCGCTAGTTGTGTAAAGGCGCCGGTGCCCGCCTCGAAGTGTACCTATAGTGGAAGGTGGATCAGGCCTATTGTGGCGAGATCCATCGGAGAACAGGGTGAGGCCTTTTGTGGCGTGGTGGTCTTAGTACCGCCCACCCCTCCAACGCAGACGTACTTCCCTTAACAAGGAAGGAACTGCGGTCAAACAAATCCTGTGTCTCCGCGTGCTTCACTTCGGTTCACTCGTTCCTCTTCCACTCACTCCTTACTCGCTAGTAGTTAGGTTTGCATATAGGGAAATTCCACACATTAGTTTATCTAGAGAATTTACCTTTGTGCTAAGCCTAAAATTGAAAAAGAATTAAAAATTTGTGTAGCACCTATTCACCCCCACCCCCTCTAGGTGCCCATACAATCCATTTCAATTGGTATCAGAACCCGGCTCTTAATTCGGGCTTAACCGCCTAAGAGTAGTATGGGTACCAAGGATGATGGAAATGAGGCTGTGGATAAGGTCAATCTCAAGTCGTTGGAAACAACCTTGTTGAAATCCTTTGAGGCCAAGATGGAGGAGATGAATCAAATGATTGCTCGCCTTACATCATCGATAGCCCCATCTCCATCCTCCTCTGAGGCTCCCTCACCATCATCTAAGGAAAAGGGTAACACCGGATCCAAGGATGATGATGTGGAAGGTGAAAAACTAAATGGCTCCACCTCCAAAAAGGTAAGTGGTAAGGAGGAATATAGTGAGGTTTTCCACGTATATTCCCCCGACCCACCTATCCCTCATCTTCATATAAACAATAGGGGTGATCCACCCAAGCTCACTGCATCCTCTTTTAACCAATGGCAATTTCTAATGAAATCTCATGTTTGCAGCTCCTCTATTGAATTGTGGAGGATTATTGAAGAAGGTCTTCATATTGGAGATCAAACCAATCTAACAAGAAGGGAAGTTGTGGATAGCCAGTTGAATGCCACTGCTCTCCACATGATACAGCTAGGTGTGGGTCCCAAGTACATGCCACACATTGAACATCTCAACACAGCTAAAGAGGTGTGGGATGCTCTTACGGACCTTTTGTTGGAAATGAAAGAATGAGAAGAAACATGTATGATGCCCATAGTAATGAAGCTGAGGGATTCTACATGTTGGATGGTGAAAACCATGAGGACATGTATAGAAGACTCAAGGGCATCGCAACAACATTTCGGAAGCATGGGGCCACTCACATTGATGATGCATGGATAAAAAGAAAGTATGTGAGCGCCTTAATGCCTTTCGAACCAACATATTTGAAGAGCTTGCATGACATCCAATGAAGTCATGCAAGAAATGGCGTCATTCAAAGTGGCGGCAAAGAATGCTGAAGATGCCCGTGCTCGGGCCATTGGAATGCAAAAGGGTGTCAATGTGGCTCTCAAAGCCAATGTTGTTGAGCAAGAGGACGATGAAGGACCATTTGAGAGGATATCCATGGACTGCCCCGATGAGGTCAAACGTGCACATGGTGAGTACATGGCATTCTATGCAAGGAACTTTTGGAAGGACCCTGCCAAAGCCAAGTCTGAACTTGAGCGCAAGAACGGGTCAAATGGAAGAAGAGAAAGTAGCCCAAGATTGAGAACTTGCTTCAACTATGGAGATAGACTACACTTTGTAGCCGAGTGTCCTTATGAAAATAGAGAAGACAATGGTGGCAGGCTCATTCTCAAAGAGAAATCCAAAGCTCCTAAGAAGAAGCCGTTTGCTAAGAAGAATGGTCGTTTCAAGAAGCAACCCAAGATGGTACTTGTAGCTCAAGAGGAATACTCCTCCGCAAGTGAAGATGAAGAGGATGATGACAGTTCCCGAGAAGTGGCTACTATAGCCACCACATCGACTCCCTCCTCTCTCTTCGACTCGCCGAACGAGAACGCCATCAACAACAATGCCACTTGTCTAATGGCAAGAGGATCCGAGGTATCAACTTCTAACTCCTTATTTCCTAAGACTAACATAATTTTGGATATGGATGATCATGACAGTCTTGAAATGAAAGAAGAAGTTATTGCCTTGGATACTTTTTTCACTAACCTACAAGGTAAGCACAAACTCCATTTTGATGCTCTTATGAGTCAACTTGCTCAAGCCGAAGATCTCCTTGAAGAAAAGGGCAGAATTGAAAGAGAAGATGCCTTGGAGATAGCCTCTTTGAAGAATGCTTTGGAAGAGGAAGAGGAAGCTTGACTTTCTTTGGAGGAAAGACTCGAATCCCTAGAGGAGTCACAAGAGGAAGCTGTAGCTCAGCTCATTAAAGAACGTGATCATGCTCTTGCCAAGGTAAAGAAACTAAAGAAAGAAAAAATTGATTTTGGGGCTGTTCATGCTAGACTTTTGGAGAAGTTTGATGATCTTGAAAGTGCTCACAAGGCATTGAAGAGTGGTCGTTCTAATCTAAATGAGTCTCATGACCCGCTCCAAACTCAATTGAAACTGCATGATGTGCCAAGTACCTCCTCTTCATCCCTTGGAAAAGAAGATCTTACAAGAAGTTCTCAACACAAAGGTAAAGGGGTTATTGATGAGATACTGAGCAGGCAAAGGACAAACCACAGTAAAGAAGGTCTTGGTTACATACCCAAGATAAAGAGCAAGAAAAACAAGAAGAAGAAGAAGAAGAAGAAGAAGAAGAACAAGACCGGTCAATCAAAGACTAGCAACAATACAAATGACAACACTAATTATGATGGTTTTGCAGGGATCAACAATCCTAATTTTGAACTATATTGTGATTCTTATGGTGATGTTTATGCTAGTTATGTAGGGCCTTATGATTGTTACATTCCTTGGTCTATTTGGGTTCCCAAGACCCTTGTTACTAACATGAGAGGACCCATTGTAAAATGGGTACCTAAAACCAAGGAGTAATTGTCTTGCAGGGTTATGCTTCCGGTGGTTCTAAATGGGTACTCGGTAGTGGTTGTACGAGTAATATGACCGGAAGCAAGGAGATCATCACGGAGATGCGGCCAAACCGTGATCACATTACCGTCTCCTATGGTGACAAGTTAAAATCTGAGGTATTGGGTCTCGACAAAGTTGTGGTGGCTCACGATATCTCCCTCATGGACGTCATGCTTGTTGAGACCCTCGGGTATAACTTACTTTCAGTTCGTGCCCTTGGTAAGATGGGATTTGCAGTTTACATTGATGCTGATTTAGTGGTACTCTCGTGGAGCAAGTCTCTAAAAGTCGCTTTCGTGGGATATGTCGAAAACGACCTGTACGTGGTGGACTTTTCGGGGAAAACCACTACAAGCCCGATGTGTCTTTTCGAAATGGCTGACGCGGGTTGGCTATGGCATCGCCGACTAGCCCACGTCAATATGAGAACTTTGCAAAGTCTCCACAAGGGTGGCCACATTCTTGGACTAAAAGAAAATGTCTCTTTTGCCAAAGATCGTGTTTGCTGGGCGTGTGTTGAAGGGAAAATGCATGATTCACCTCATCGAAGAAAAACCATTATCTCTTCAAAAAGGATCTTGGACCTCCTTCATGTGGACCTCTTCGGACCTCCATCTCATGCAGGCCTCGGTGGGAAGAAGTATTGTCTAGTGATTGTTGATGATTACTCTAGATACACTTGGGTTTATTTCTTCAAGTTGAAGAGTGAAACTCAACAAACTGTCATCGACTTCGCCAACGAGGTTCAACGTCAACACAACGTCCCCATTCTGGCTATAAGGAGTGATAACGGCTCGGAGTTCAAGAACTACACCTTAAATGAGTTCCTAAGTGAAGAGGGGATAAGACATCAATATTCCGCTGTGTACACCCCTCTACAAAATGGTGTAGCCGAGAGGAAGAATCGGACTCTAATGGACATGGCAAGATCAATGTTGGCGGAATTCAAATCTCCATATAACTTCTGGGCTGAAGCAATCTCTACAGCTTGTCATTCATCCAACCGTTTATACCTCCACAAGATTTTGGACAAGACTCCATATGAAATACTTACCGGCAACAAGCCAAACATCTCATACTTTCGGGTATTCGGGTGTAAGTGTTTCTTTCTTATTAAAGGAGTTCGTTTATCTAAGTTTGAATCTAAGGATCTAGAAGGTATTTTTGTTGGTTATGGTGTCGAATCCCACACTTATAGAGTCTACAATAAGCTCTCCGGAACTGTTGTAGAATCTTGTAGTGTGGTGGTCGAGGAAAATGACGGTTCCCGTGCGGACCAAGTTGGTGTTTGTGATGCAGATGTTGAAATACCCCAAGATGCCATAAGAAGAATGGGCGTGGGATTCTTCCGCCCCATTGAGGAACCCCTTGTGGCGGACCGGGAAGGACAATGCTCTACTCATATAGAGCCTTCATCTACACATACGCAACATGCTCCAACCACGGGGGCAACTTCTACACCATATCCATCAACTGCTGAAGGTCAAGATGCTCCAGAAAGCTCCAGGCCGGATTTTCCGGTGGACACCAGATTATCTGGCCAACCCGCTCCTGGTGGTGAAGATATCATCGCAAGCTCCAGGCCGGATTTTTCGTCTAACCCCGGATTATCCGGCCCCTCGCCCGTTCAAGCAAGTCCCAGGCTTCCTGATGAAGATGCTGCAAGTACTCCCAGGCCGGATTATCCGGCCTCTTCATCAGCCGGATTATCCGGCCCTGACTCTCCAGTTCTACAGCCTCCTGCTACGGCTACGGATTCACCTCAAGGGCATACATCTCCACCACCTGCTACTGATGTTCCAATTACTGATCAAGGCGGAGAAAATGCTTCCAATGCAGACTCAAGTGATGAATCTCCTCCACCAAGAGACAATAAACTTATTGAACTTCGTTGCAAGGCTCAGGCTGATCGTAACCTTGAGTTGAGGGGTCACACTCTCGACAAGGTTGTTGGTGATCTTCGACGAAGGGTTTCTACAAGAAGAGAATTGGCCAGTTTTGGTGAGCATCAAGCTCATAACTCCATGGTGGAACCTAAGAAGGTCTTTGAAGCTCTTGAAGACCCAGACTGGGTTGTTGCTATGCATGAAGAATTGAATAATTTCGAGCGCAACAAAGTCTGGAAACTAGTGGAGAAACCGAAAGAGTGCCACAATGTTATCGGCACCAAGTGGATTTTCAAGAACAAGCAAGATGAGAATGGCATTGTTGTGAGGAACAAGGCAAGACTTGTGGCACAAGTTTATTCCCAAGTTGAGGGCATCGACTTCGGCGAGACCTATGCTTCTGTGGCTCGCCTTGAGTCCATCCGTATCCTTCTTGCTTATGTTGCCCATAACAATTTTAGGTTGCAGCAAATGGACGTCAAGAGTGCCTTCCTTAACGGTCCTCTACATGAGTTGGTATACGTAAAGCAACCCCCGGGGGTTGAGGATCCTAACTTCCTGAACCATGTCTACAAACTCGATAAGGCACTCTATGGCCTTAAACAAGCCCCACGTGCGTGGTATGAGCACCTTAAAGAGCTTTTGTCAGATCGTGGTTTCGAAGTTGGGCAAATCGACCCCACTCTTTTTACTAAGAATGTTAAGGGGGAGCTCTTCGTATACCAACTATATGTAGACGATATCATTTTTGGCTCTACTAACAAATCTTTTAACGATGAATTTTCAAAGCTTATGACTGATAGGTTTGAGATGTCTATGATGGGGGAATTACGGTTCTTTCTTGGATTCGAGATCAAGCAACTTAGAGAATGAACCTTTATTAATCAAGCAAAGTACATCCAAGACATGCTCAAGAGATTCAAGATGACGGATCTAAATGGTGTCGCTACTCCGATGCAAACAAACTATCATCTTGAACTCAACCCTCATGGTAAAGATGTGGACCAAAAGGTATACCGGTCCATGATCGGCTCTCTTCTTTAGCTCTGTGCATCTAGACCCAATATTGTGTTGAGTGTGGGAGTGTGTGCAAGGTGTCAAACAACTCCTAAAGAAAGCCACTTAGTGGCGGTCAAGAGGATCTTTCGATATTTAGTTCATTCCCCCAACTTTGGTCTCTGGTATCCCAAGGTCTCCAATTTCTCTTTATGTGGTTATACTGACTCAGATTGGGCTGGTGATAAGGATGATCAGAAGTCCACTTCTAGAGCTTGTCAATTCTTGGGAAGATCTCTTGTATGTTGGTCCTCCAAAAAGCAGAATTGTATATCTCTCTCCAC
This sequence comes from Avena insularis, assembly GCA_023614405.1. Classification (NCBI taxonomy): domain Eukaryota; kingdom Viridiplantae; phylum Streptophyta; class Magnoliopsida; order Poales; family Poaceae; genus Avena; species Avena insularis. The sequence continues at coordinate 280,826,884 of CM042696.1, read as the reverse complement.
ACCAAGCTGAATATGTTGCTTGCTAGCTTGTACTCAATTATTGTGGATGAGGCAAACTTTAATGGAATACGGTGTCAATTGTGACAAAGTGCCTCTTTTATGTGATAATGAAAGTGCTATCAAAATTGCGTACAATCCAGTTCAGCACACAAGGACGAAGCTTATTGAGATTCGGAATCATTTTATTCGTGACCATGTTGCTCAAGGTGATATTGATCTATCTTTTGTGAGCACGAAGAACCAACTGGCGGATATTTTTACAAAGCCACTTGATGAAGCAAGATTCTGCTATTTGAGGAATGAGCTAAATATCATTGATTCCGGGAGCTTGTCTTAATTACCCATGCACCCACTCGTACATCTCAATCCTTGTTTGGCCTAGGTGTGGGCGTGGATATAGGGGGAGTGTGGTCCTAACTTATTGGGATAACCCTCCCCCCATAATGCCAATAGCAAGTTATATCATTTCTCTTAATATCATGTTGTGATATGTGAGCTTATTGATGAGTATTGGTCGTGAACCCAAGATATATCTTCGTGGTGTCACACCATACACTCCAACAAGGTGGCTTCGGCCACCGCCCTCTCCTTTGTGGAGAATTGGATCTTTTTGGATGTTATTTGCTCTCTCTTGTTCTTATGGGAATCACACTCAATCTTGGCTTTTATTTGATTTGGTTTTTGCAATTTTGAGTGTCTAGTACCATCTCAGTTTGGCTCTCTTAATCCTAAGCCTTCCCTACCTCGAAGCCATCTATTCTTGCACACAAGTCCCTTGTACACCTTGTGAGGGTGTTGTTTGGGGACGCGCGGGCCTGGTTCTGTGTATAACAGAATCCCAGAATTTAGGCCGGATAATCCGGCCCAAGTATTGGCCGGATAATCTGGCCCTGGCGGATTTGATCTTAAAGGGCAGGGCTCGGGGAGAAGGGCTCATAACAAGCAGCACTTCTCCCCCAGCCCCCTCCTTCTCCCCAGCCGTCGCGTGCCGCCCCTCACCCTCCCCGGAGCCTGTCCGGCCACCGGATTTTCTGGGCCTCCCCGGATCTTCTTCTCCGTGCCTCTAGGTACCTTCTCCTCCACGTTCTTCCTCCAATGAGTGAGGGTAACTCCCTCTCTCCCCATCTTTGGCTAGATGTGTATCTTGTTGGGTGGAATGTTGTATAGAAGGATGTGTTTTCGCATAGAACTCGTAGTCTTGCAGTTTCTAGGACCGATCTATTTTTTTGCATGCAATCTTGGTGAAATCAAAAATTTCTGCAAGGGCCAGATTATCCGCCCCTGGCCAGGCCGGATAATCCGGCCTGACAGATTCAAGTCTGCTTCAATTTCACTCTAGTGTATGTATTGAGTAGTTTTGACCTATGAACTTTTTGACTACTTTTTCCATGCTCTCTCCTGGACTTGTGTGTATGCTTATCCCCATGCTACCGCCCTTATTCTCCTCACAGGTGGTTCCGGTGTTTCCAAGACCTACAAGCGCCGTCCTTGCTCCAAGTACTTTCGGGACGACGGACAGGGTCACTTAGTGGATGAAGTTGAATTGAGGATAAGGAAGAACGAAGAGAGGCGCATGGATGAACAATCCAAGAGGACTCGGAAGGGGGTGTCCAAGAGGAAGGGCAAGGAGCCCAAGATCAACTACAGGGCTCTGCATGCGGTCTCCTACTCTGCCATCCGTCACCGTGACTTGTTTGCTGAGCTGCCTCGTGATGATGAGCTGGGGGATACCCGGTTTTGGTGTGCAGAACAGAAAGGGATTTATGAAGATATCTATGCCAGGCTGAACATTAGTCCTATGCACCCACTGGTACTTGCTGAGGCTTTGGAGAAACCGCATCTTGTGGATGCAATGTATGTGGCTGAGAGGATGGGGCTGCACCGTCTCATGTCTCTCCAATGCTCCTTTGACTCTGAGGTGGTGAAGAAATTCTTCTCCACTCTGGTGATTTGTGGTGATGAGCGTCGTACTATGAAGTGTATGACTCATGACAGGCCCATGACTGCTGATTTTCACGTGTTTGCTGAGGTTCTGGGGTACTCCTTCCGCGACAGGGATAGAGCCAGTGGTCACTGCATCATCACTCAGCTGAAGCCCAACAAGGATGCTGCTCTCTCTCCGTGTACTATGGACAATGGCATTGTGGGTACTGTGGCTGGTCTTGCTCCCATCTATGCTGCATTGGTGGGTCTCTTCCGTGACTCTATTACACCGAGTGGTGGCAACATGTAACACCCTCAGAATCGGACCTATGCAAGTTTTAGCGAAACCCGCCAGACCCGCATAGAAACGATTCGAAGGTGCCCACCAGGCACTTGCGTGCGGGTGGAAAATGAAGTAATAACATTACACAACAGTCCTCGATGGGACCCACAGAACAGATATATATACAGCAGCGACTCAATGAGTCAAGAATACAGATATAATATATACAAAGATCCAAATCACCTTGAAAACGATAGAGCGTCCAGCTACGGACAAGATGCAAATGGGGCTAAGAGCCCTGAAGAATAACCAATGGCGTCCATAACCCTGCCCAGGCCAAGCCGGAAGGGTAACCCTGCTAACGGCGTCGATCTCAAAACCTGCTTAAACAAAAGGGGTGCCGACAAAGGGCAAAGGAAAAAGAGGAGCGTCAGATCGAGGCCAAGACACGGCGAGACTAGAATTCGGCGGTCCTCGCCTACATAGGTATGGTGGACTGAAGCGGCAGCGGCAACATGCTCTAAACAACCTATAGAGACTCGATACAACTGGCGACTATCAGAGAGGGGTAAGAAAGACCTATTCGGAACCAACCTGATTCTAACACCAAGCAATCCCATCCTGGTATTCCCCCTCGAGACCAAACGAGGAAGTCGACCGCGGAACTCACACAGTTGGCAGTTTTATTTATTCAGTTATTGTTGCAGCAATTACTAGACAGGTGTGGATGATCGTCCTGATAAAATAAGCAGTGGGCCGTTTTAGTTAACCATTCCGTTGTAGTTGCAACACTTACTAGTCAGATACAATTAGCATGAGATATCCCAAAACCCAACAGTTGTTGGTACTTTTATTTAGCCATTCGTGGTAGTGAAGCTGATTACTAGTCATATCGGATACAAGTCAATTTATAACAGTAAACTTTAGTTATAGTTGTCTATGATCAAGCACTGTGCTCCAAGTCGTCCATAACCGTGGACATGGCTTCTCGAAAAGATTTAACCCTGCAGGGGTGCACCAAAGTATCCACAGGCACTTCGACCCTTTTTGCCAGATCAGTTAACATACACCCATCGGTATGTCGGCGGGGCCTAAGTCACGACGTTCCCAGACCCAAAGCAAGTACGTGGGGGCCACCCCACCAAGTCGACACCCGCAACGAAGTCGGCCGGTCTCCGAGACGGACTGGGGTTTGGGCAAACGGCTGTGAACGACAGCAAATCCCCAAACGGGACCGACACCGCTAAACAAACGTGAGCCCGATCCTAATAAATGAAAAGGCAGCATTACCTATCTGTCGTAATAAAGCAGTAAACATGGCATAAGTACAGGATAGTAAATAAAACCTCAAACTAGTTTGTGGCCCCCAGTACAATACTTTGAAATCAGGTAATAATCAATGGGGGGCCCATATCTCCCCACCTGTGGTTAGCGCGCTCGATCTCGGAACAGGTGTCAAGAACTCGGGGTCCTACGGGACACAAGTGGGAGTCGGAAACCAAATCTTACCTATCACCCACCGATGCCTCTGCTTAATTCAATTTTAGTTGTTAAACAGGAATTAAAGTGAACGATAAGTAAAACTATGATCATCGCCAACGTCAACATGCGGCAATACATCAGCAACTGTGGCACTGGACGACACGCAACATCACTTGAGCAAGCGACTACGACGCGCAAGTCCGACTATCTACCAAACAACAGGCAATAGGATGTGTCCAAGGCAAATATAGGGCTGCACGGTATATCAAAGGTACGGAAACTAAAGCATCGCAAAACAGATAGCAGTAGATCAACAGGAGGGAAATAAATACTATAAAAGTAAGATAGGTAGAAAGAGGGAGATGCTCGCCTGAAACCATCGTCGAGGGTACAACCGAAGATCGGGTCGGCACTCGCATCAACTCAACGGCCTTATCCGCGAAGAACCAAAACACTAGAAGAAACACCGGATGCAATATTTAATACTACGGCAAAAGATCGGGCATGATGCATGGATGATGTATGGCATGGCAAAGGTGCGATGCAATTAGGTCATATTAAGCGGAACCGGGGTCCCGACAATTAATCAAACAGTTCAAGTTATTTAGAACCCCCGCAATTTAAATGTTGTATTAACATGGCCGAAATATAGCACCGGTTCGCTACATCAATTTAAATGAGGCCGATATGAGACTAGATTTGCCCGCATATGGGCCCCATATTTAATTATTAGGTGAATCGGCATAAGGCCCCCAAACCACATGAGTGTATGCATGCAAGACAATTATAATGCGACAAGTTATATTAGGTTATAAAATAGGGTTTCGGGAAGGGATTCACACATTAGGGTTCGACGAACTTGGGGTTCCGGGGTTCGGGTCGGTCTCAGGGTCCAGGGTTCGACGGGTCGGTCTCGGCGGTACGTTCTTGAACAACGGGTAGATCTTGTCGCATCCGGGTTCTCAGCGGTCTCGGCGTCCGGAAAGGAGTACTCGGTTCGGTGTCGGGGGTTGCATCGGATTCTTCCGGGTCGGGGTTGTTCTTGTCGCATGCAGATCTTGTCGGGTTCCACGGGGTCGAGCTTGTCGTTGCGAGGGTCTCGTCGGCCCCACGGCATCGAGTCGGTCTTGGCGTTCCGTGCAGAAGACCCCGTCACTACAGGAGAAGTTCTCGGGGTTCCGCGTCGAAGGCCCACAGTTATAGGGTCCCGGCGAACTTGGCGTGTCGAGGTGCGGTCTTCGGGTCCGTGAAGGAGGCCTTGACGTTCCATGTCGGAGGTCTTGGGGTTCCGCGGCTTCGGGTTCCGAGAGGGTTCTTGTTGTTCCCGCTTCGAGAAGATCTTGTCGGTGGTCGTGGTTGTTTGTCGACGAGGAGGCATTGTCGCACCAACTTGCATCGGTTAAACTCTCGAAGATCCTGGCGTGTCACGGAACAGGACCCGTCTTGGACTTTGACCGCGAGATCTTCAAAACGCCACCACATCAACCTAAAGCAGCGCCGCCCCACGGCCATGCCGCGGCGAGGAGGCGGCTCTGCATCGGCGCGGTGATCGGCGCTCAAGGCGGCTCGGGAGGGAAGACGGCGCAGAGGAGGTCGAGGGTCCAGGACGCCGACGGGATTCAAGAGTCTGCCGAGGGGAGGCGCGAGGCGGCCTTGGCGAAAGGCCTCGAGGCGAGGGGGCTCGGGGCACGTGAGGCGGTGGGCGGGGTCATGGACGGCGCTGGGAAGCTTCATGGCGCTGGCCGAGTCTGCGACTCAGCGGAGGAGGCGGAGGCTGATGGGTGGAGGGCGCGCTCGGGGGGGGGGAGGGCGGCCGGGGGTAGGTGGCCAGGGAGGGTGGAGGCGGGTGCTCGCGGCCAGAGAGGAAGGGGAAGGCGGCGGAGAGGGAGCCGAAGGGGAGAGGGGCGAGCGGGGCGCGCCGGCGGCGGAGAGAGGGTGGGTGGCGGCGGCGAGGGCGGCCTCGTCGGGGCTGAGGAAGAGAAGGGGCGGGGGGAAGAACGCGGGGCGGTTCGATCGGGGGGAGGCGGAAACTGGGGAGGGGAGCGGGGCGTGGGGCCAGGGGAACGTGGGGTTGGCGTGGACCGGGTCCAAGGGCGGGCAGGTGGGGTCCTGGGTGGGCCCCGGGGGTCAGGGTAAGGTGGGAGTGGGGGTCGGTTTTGGAGGGAGGGAGAGAGTGGTGGAGTGGAGGCTGATGTGGCGGTTGGTGGTTGGGTGGGGGAAGAGAAAAAGTGAGGTGGCATGTTCTGATTGGCCAGAGTGATGTGGAGGCAAGGGTGGGTAGGAAGTTGGGTAGCTTTAGGAATTAGGGTGGACCGTTTGTAAAATCCTGGGGGTGGTCGTTCGGTCGAAACGGCCCGTTCGACTGCCCCTGCTAAAATAATTTATTATTTTATTTAAATTTAAATGCACCGTTTGCAGACCGATAGCAGACAACAAAAATATTCCGGCAACCCGGGTTTGCATTTTGAAAACAAGACGGGGCGTTTAGAAAATAAAAACATGCTTTGCGAAAATAGTTTTGGACAAACAACACATGATGATGACGATGCAATGCACAAATTCCACGTGATTTTCTAGTAGTGGTTTTGCGGGATGCCACAATTCGACACCACTAACAAAGGATCTCGCCCTCGAGATCCGCCTCATGGTACCGGAAGGAAGGTCGGCGATCTGAATCTTCTCGCTTCATGTAGATCCTCGCGACACCACTACCAAGAGGTCGTTGTCTGTGATCGTCGAGAGAACACTCCGGGAACAAAAGGTCGAAGGTAGAGGTATCAACAAATAAAGCCACCCCTAACTTCCGTGGACGGAGTAAAATTGCATCGATCCACCATTCAATATACAAAGCAAATGATAAGAGTAGTGGTATGGTCGCGACTCCATCCCGCACTCAAAGCATTACTCGGTACATGAACAGATAGATTATGCAACCAACCCTCAAGATTCAGACTGAAGATCTCGACAAGCGAGGTTCGGAACAAAGGAGTGATGCAGACTCTGCATTGGAGCTGGCGTAGATGATGTCGTCGCGTCGGAAAACACCGGAAGGCACAAACAAGGCACCAAGAATGGTATCACCGTAGACGGATTCATCGGGAAGCTTGAACACCGGACGGTAGAACACCGTTATCATCGGAGGAAACGAAACCCTAAAGGTACGACGGAAAACCCAACCACGAGAAATCCTGGACTCGAAGAGAGAGAAGAGAGCGGATCCAAAACACGTAGAGGTAAGAGAGGAATAGCAAAGGGGTAAGGAGTAAAATCAGACCTAATCAGATCTATCCAACCGATTTTGCAAAATAGTTTTTGACACTCTACTTCGGCCGTTAGCTAGGTTATCCTACAGGCTGGACTTGTGGGGTATCGCAACTGCTGAGCTCTGATACCACTTTGTAACACCCTCAGAATCGGACCTATGCAAGTTTTAGCGAAACCCAGACCGCATAGAAAGCGATTCAAGGTGCCCACCAGCACTTGCGTGCGGGTGGAAAGCAGTAATAACATTACACAACAGTCCTCGATGGGACCCACGAGCAGATATATATACAGCGACTCAATGAGTCAAGAATACAGATATAATATATACAAAGATCCAAATCACCTTGAAAAGCGATAGGCGTCCAGCTACGGACAAGATGCAAATGGGGCTAAGAGCCACGAAGAATAACCAATGGCGTCCATAACCCTGCCGGGCCAAGCGGAAGGGTAACCACCTTCTTGGCGTCGATCTCAAAACCTGCTTAAACAAAAGGGGTGCCGACAAAGGGCAAAGGAAAAAGAGGAGCGTCAGTACTGAGGCCAGTACACGGCGAGACTAGAATTCGGCGGTCCTCGCCTACATAGGTATGGTGGACTGAAGCGGCAGCGGCAACATGCTCTAAACAACCTATAGAGACTCGATACAACTGGCGACTATCAGAGAGGGGTAAGAAAGACCTATTCGGAACCAACCTGATTCTAACACCAAGCAATCCCATCCTGGTATTCCCCCTCGAGACCAAACGAGGAAGTCGACCGCGGAACTCACACAGTTGGCAGTTTTATTTATTCAGTTATTGTTGCAGCAATTACTAGACAGGTGTGGATGATCGTCCTGATAAAATAAGCAGTGGGCCGTTTTAGTTAACCATTCCGTTGTAGTTGCAACACTTACTAGTCAGATACAATTAGCATGAGATATCCCAAAACCCAACAGTTGTTGGTACTTTTATTTAGCCATTCGTGGTAGTGAAGCTGATTACTAGTCATATCGGATACAAGTCAATTTATAACAGTAAACTTTAGTTATAGTTGTCTATGATCAAGCACTGTGCTCCAAGTCGTCCATAACCGCGGACACGGCTTCTCGAAAAGATTTAACCCTGCAGGGGTGCACCAAAGTATCCACAGGCACTTCGACCCTTTTTGCCAGATCAGTTAACATACACCCATCGGTATGTCGGCGGGGCCTAAGTCACGACGTTCCCAGACCCAAAGCAAGTACGTGGGGGCCACCCCACCAAGTCGACACCCGCAACAAAGTCGGCCGGTCTCCGAGACGGACTGGGGTTTGGGCAAACGGCTGTGAACGACAGCAAATCCCCAAACGGGGACTGTCGACACCGCGAAACGTGGCCCGATCCTAAACAAAGATGCGATTGTGTACCTCGCACAATCGTAATAAAGCAGTAAACATGGCATAAGTACAGGATAGTAAATAAAACCTCAAACTAGTTTGTGGCCCCCAGTACAATACTTTGAAATCAGGTAATAATCAATGGGGGGCCCATATCTCCCCACCTGTGGTTAGCGCGCTCAATCTCGGAACAAGTGTCAAGAACTCGGGTCCTACGGGACACAAGTGGGCGGTCGGAAACCAAATCTTACCTATCACCCACCGATGCCTCTGCTTAATTCAATTTTAGTTGTTAAACAGGAATTAAAGTGAACGATAAGTAAAACTATGATCATCGCCAACGTCAACATGCGGCAATACATCAGCAACTGTGGCACTGGACGACACGCAACATCACTTGAGCAAGCGACTACGACGCGCAAGTCCGACTATCTACCAAACAACAGGCAATAGGATGTGTCCAAGGCAAATATAGGGCTGCACGGTATATCAAAGGTACGGAAACTAAAGCATCGCAAAACAGATAGCAGTAGATCAACAGGAGGGAAATAAATACTATAAAAGTAAGATAGGTAGAAAGAGGGAGATGCTCGCCTGAAACCATCGTCGAGGGTACAACCGAAGATCGGGTCGGCACTCGCATCAACTCAACGGCCTTATCCGCGAAGAACCAAAACACTAGAAGAAACACCGGATGCAATATTTAATACTACGGCAAAAGATCGGGCATGATGCATGGATGATGTATGGCATGGCAAAGGTGCGATGCAATTAGGTCATATTAAGCGGAACCGGGGTCCCGACAATTAATCAAACAGTTCAAGTTATTTAGAACCCCCGCAATTTAAATGTTGTATTAACATGGCCGAAATATAGCACCGGTTCGCTACATCAATTTAAATGAGGCCGATATGAGACTAGATTTGCCCGCATATGGGCCCCATATTTAATTATTAGGTGAATCGGCATAAGGCCCCCAAACCACATGAGTGTATGCATGCAAGACAATTATAATGCGACAAGTTATATTAGGTTATAAAATAGGGTTTCGGGAAGGGATTCACACATTAGGGTTCGACGAACTTGGGGTTCCGGGGTTCGGGTCGGTCTCAGGGTCCAGGGTTCGACGGGTCGGTCTCGGCGGTACGTTATTGAACAACGGGTAGATCTTGTCGCATCCGGGTTCTCAGCGGTCTCGGCGTCTGGAAAGGAGTACTCGGTTCGGTGTCGGGGGTTGCATCGGATTCTTCCGGGTCGGGGTTGTTCTTGTCGCATGCAGATCTTGTCGGGTTCCACGGGGTCGAGCTTGTCGTTGCGAGGGTCTCGTCGGCCCCACGGCATCGAGTCGGTCTTGGCGTTCCGTGCAGAAGACCCCGTCACTACAGGAGAAGTTCTCGGGGTTCCGCGTCGAAGGCCCACAGTTATAGGGTCCCGGCGAACTTGGCGTGTCGAGGTGCGGTCTTCGGGTCCGTGAAGGAGGCCTTGACGTTCCATGTCGGAGGTCTTGGGGTTCCGCGGCTTCGGGTTCCGAGAGGGTTCTTGTTGTTCCCGCTTCGAGAAGATCTTGTCAGTGGTCGTGGTTGTTTGTCGACGAGGAGGCATTGTCGCACCAACTTGCATCGGTTAAACTCTCGAAGATCCTGGCGTGTCACGGAACAGGACCCGTCTTGGACTTTGACCGCGAGATCTTCAAAACGCCACCACATCAACCTAAAGCAGCGCAGACACAAGGCCATGCCGAGGCGAGGAAGGGCAGCGGCTCGCATCGGGGCGAGGCGGCTCGTCAGAGCGGCCAGCTCGGGGAGGAAAACGCGCCCGGAGGAGGTCCAGGGCGGCGGCAGAGATTCAAGAGAGTCTTGCCGAGGCCGAGGCGGTAGGCGAAGCGGCGCTTGTGAAGGCCTCGGCGGCGAGCTCCGCGAAGCGGGGCACGTCCAGGCGGACGGGCGAGGTGGTCGGACGGGCGCTGGGAAGCTTCCATGGCGTGTGGCTGCGAGGCAGCGCCGTGATCGCAGAGCTTGGCATGGCGGCGAAGTCCGGACGCTGCTCAGCGGAGGCGGCGAGGCTGATGGGTGGAGGCGCTCGGGCGGCCGGGTAGGTGGCCAGGGAGGGTGGAGGCGGGTGCTCGCGGCCAGAGAGGAAAGGGAAGGCGGCGGAGAGGGAGCCGAAGGGGAGAGGGGCGAGCGGGGCGCGCCGGCGGAGGAGAGAGGGTGGGTGGCGGCGGCGAGGGCGGCCTCGTCGGGGCTGAGGAAGAGAAGGGGCGGGGGGAAGAACGCGGGTCGGTTCGATCGGGGGGAGGCGGAAGCCCAGGGAGGAGGCGTGGGGCGTGGGGCGTGGGGTTGGCGTGGACGGGTCAAGCCCAGCGCGGTGGGGTCTGGGTACGGTGGGCGGGGGGGTCGGTTTTGGAGGGAGGGAGAGAGTGGTGGAGTGGAGGCTGATGTGGCGGTTGGTGGTTGGGTGGGGGAAGAGAAAAAGTGAGGTGGCATGTTCTGATTGGCCAGAGTGATGTGGAGGCAAGGGTGGGTAGGAAGTTGGGTAGCTTTAGGAATTAGGGTGGACCGTTTGTAAAATCCTGGGGGTGGTCGTTCGGTCGAAACGGCCCGTTCGACTGCCCCTGCTAAAATAATTTATTATTTTATTTAAATTTAAATGCACCGTTTGCAGACCGATAGCAGACAACAAAAATATTCCGGCGACCCGGGTTTGCATTTTGAAAACAAGACGGGGCATTTAGAAAATAAAAACATGCTTTGCGAAAATAGTTTTGGACAAACAACACATGATGATGACGATGCAATGCACAAATTCCACGCGATTTTCTAGTAGTGGTTTTGCGGGATGCCACACAACAATGATAGCATCCATGGTCACCTTCAGCTACTTCAATTTTCTCATGAAGTTGCTTCTTGTGAGGATGAGTCAGTGCAGTACAGGCTGGATGTCATGGACTTCATTTACCATGAGCTGTGTGATGCTATGTTCAACCGTCTATCCATTCCCTATGCGCCCTACATTATGATGCTCATCCGCCACCTGCTTCCTGCTGAGGAGTTCCACATTGACTCGGTGCACAAGGCCAAGAAGATATACAACAAGGTTCGGAAGACCTCTCACCCCTCCTCTGCTCCTGAGGGACTCATGAGGGATGCTCGCAGGCCGCCTGTATCTCCCGTGGCCCGTGAGATCAAGCAGCTGAACCGGTTCCAGCGTCACATTCTCTGCATGGGCGTGGACACGCAAGGTCGATCTGAGGCTTACAGGCAGCGCCATGAGTTGGCTCACTCCTAGCAGCTCATTCTCCACCATGTGTCTGGCGCTTCGGGTGCTCCTCCGGCTCCTACACCTCCCACTCCGTATGCTCGGTGGAACTCTTTCTCCGGGCTGAACTATGGTGAGCTAGAGCGTCACTTGTTTCCGTCTGCGCCTGCTGCTGAAGATGAAGATGAGGAAGGTGACACTGAGGAGCTTGAAGATGAGGATGAGGAAGAGAATGAAGAAGAGGACGAGGACGCGGACAAGGACTACGATGAGTGATCCCATGGGGCGCTAGCATCGGTCTTCTCCCTTTTTGGTGTCTCGATGCCAAAGGGGGAGAAGTAGTTCTATTAGATTGTCCGTGGATTTGCATGGGTCGGGCATAAGCACTTGCGCTTTTCTATTCGTTATTTCCTGCTTATGCCCATTTAGCATTGAACTTTTAAATTCGTGTTTTGTGATTTGTGGTTGAGACTTTATGTGGTTGTCTGGATGATACCTATGGTCTTCATATCGTGGATTATGCTCATGGTTATATCTATTCATATCCTATTGCTGGAGGTTTATCATGGAAGGCGCGCACTCATAATGGTTATCCAGTAATAATTGTGATTTATGTCAAGGATGCCTATTCTCTACTTCGGTGGTATGTGTTTTTGCCCTTTTGTCTATGGAATAGATTCACCTATTTGTGTGCATTTGTATTCCAAAGCAAAACTCTATTATGCACACATTGAGGGGGAGTCCCTTTCGTAGTTATCTACGTTTGTCTTGTGTCTTTCTCCTGCAAATCCTGGTATTGTCATCTAACACCAAAAAGGGGAAGATTGAAAGAACATTTCATGTTTTCCTATGTTTTGCGTGTTAGATAACAATACTATGGAGACTTTTCATGTGGGCTAAGTGTGCAGGAAGTTTTGAGGGGGGCCGGATAATCCGCCCCTCCAAGGGCCGGATAATCCGGCCTACCTCATCTCTCAAGGAAGCCAAGGCGCGTCACTCTGTGTCCAGTCGGATTTTCTCCCGGAAAATCGGAACTCGGGCGGTTTTTCCTCCCCAGGCCAGATAATCTGGGTTTCGCAAGGGCCGGATAATCTGGCCCCTAGTTTTCGAGCAAAAGGAGCCAAGGTGCGTCGGTCGATATCCGGTCGGATTTTTGGTTTTTCTTCCCCAGGCCGGATAATCCCGCCTTCGCATAGGACCGGATAATCCGGCCCCCAGAAGTTGATCAAGGGCAAGCTCGGCGCGACGCTCTGTGAGGGGGCGGATTATCTGCCGGATATTCTGAGTCTGGGGCGGTGTTTTCCCCAGGCCGGATAATCCGGCCCCCAAAATGTGCAACGACTGGTTTTTGGAAAGGGGTATAAGTACCCCTTCTTCCCCAATGATCAGAACTCTTGATTCATTCGAAATTGACCAGACCTTGTGCAAGAGCTCTCATTCTCAATCTCCCACTTCAACCACTCGAAGATCTTGATCTTTGGTGGAATTGAAGGAGGAGAAGTTCATCATCAACATCAAGAATCAAGCGCTTCAACTCCTCTCCATTCACTTGGAGAAATCCCTAATCTAGTATTCTTGTCAATACCTAGATCTTGTTATTGTGTTTGACAACTTTGTTCTTGTGGCAGCTTGTTGTCATTTTGGGAGCCTCCAAGTTGTTGTGGAGTTGTTGCCCCACTAGTTGTGTAAAGGCGCCGGTGCCCGCCTCGAAGGGTACCTATAGTGGAAGGTGGATCAGGCCTATTGTGGCGAGATACATCGGAGAACAGGGTGAGGCCTTTTGTGGCGTGGTGGTCTTAGTACCGCCCACCCCTCCAACACAGACGTACTTCCCTTAACAAGGAAGGAACTGCGGTCAAACAAATCCTGTGTCTCCGGGTGCTTCACTTCAGTTCACTCGTTCCTCTTCCACTCGCTCCTTACTCGCTAGTAGTTAGGTTTGCATATAGGGAAATTCCACACATTAGTTTATCTAGAGAATTTACCTTTGTGCTAAGCCTAAAATTGAAAAAGAATTAAAAATTGGTGTAGAACCTATTCACCCCCCCTCTAGGTGCCCATACGATCCATTTCAAGGTAGATGAGTTCGGTGGATGTACTCTCCTGAGTATTTTTCATGAAGTCTTTTAACTTCCGATAGGTTGGGTGGATGTACTCTTCTGAGTAGTAAGATGAATAGGATTAAGGCTCTCTGTTTAGTAAGGCCAGAGGGACAATTCCCAATACTACCAAGTAGATGAATTATTCACTCTAATTCATTTATGCATGCACCACTAGTTTTACATGCATGAGACGCTAAATAAAAAAAGGGGACATGATGAGAGATGAAACAACATGCATTGGGATATTGAGAGAAAATAGAGTTATCTAAATTAATGAGTCACGAGAATTAAGATAATAAAGAAGATAGGTCTTATAATTTCTAACAATTTTAAAAGCACTTTGGCCTAATAATCCGAAACAGAGGTAGGAGTACCGGTCAACATACATTCGGGAGTACTAGTATGTACTCCATAGTAGTAGTAGTACAATAGTGGAGTACTACGGTAGTAGTAGTACTCCCCTCCGATTCATATTAATTGTCACTGGATTGGATGTACTCATATCTAGCACTAAAACATGTTTTGATACATCCATTTTCACGACAAGTAAATATAGCCATTTTTGGAGTAGTACTAGTTTGGTTGGAAGAAATCATATTTTTTCCGCAGTAGGGATGGTGGTTTTTTGCTAGTAGTAGTACTAGTACATAGCAGGTAGTAGTAATATATATATTTATACTGTAATAACTCAACATACATTTGGGCAATCAACAAAAGTTCATCTTGCGGTTCTGCTGCTACAGTGCTACTAGCAGTTTTTCAGGTGCCCATTCACCCTCTGTCTTTCAGTAGTACTCCGCCCTTAAGCAGTATAAATGAAATTACTCAAAGAAAGTCTCTACAACTATAAAATTATAATCTGCCATGACTATTGATTGGCAAGACAATTCATTGAGGTGGGTTGGGCTGTTGGCATGCTACGATGCCTACTCCTACTATCACTCTGTAGTCAAAATAAAAGAAATAGCTATGATTCCTTGCATTAATTTTTGCCTCCACCCCTTGCATGCCTACAGTATATACATGCATTAACTTTTGCGAGTAGTAGTACAAGTAGGAGTAGTATCAAGCAAGGATATACCGAAACACAAAGATATACTCGTAGGACACATGGTGTACCATTCTGAGTCATCATCTTCTTCTTATTCTTCTTTGGTATGCTTGCCCTTGCCCTTCTTCCTTAGTTCTTTTTTTTGGTTGAACATTTCGAGAGTTTGTTGACCCCTCTCAAAGTTCACTATCCGCTTGTATACCTCGTAGGTTGCGTAGGCGTCGAGGCTTGCATACTTGATCTGCTCTTCGGTCAGAGGCATGTTCCCCACTGCTTGTGGTCCACATCCTTCTTCTTCTTCTTTATGACTTTGTAACGGATGTCTATGAGGGCCACCGCGTAGTCAGCCAAAGAATCCTTCTCATTCGTGGAGCCAGCAGGCTTCCATCTCTTCTGGATGTCCACGAAGTTCTTCACTGGCACTAGAGAACGCCTAAGCCTGATACCGTCGTTGCATATGTCGACACCTGCAAAGGAAATGTTAGGGTTGGCGGGGAACTCTGCTAGCTTGGAGCATGGTTGGTCGGCCTGGCAGATCTGTTATACTAGGCAATCCATGCCCACACATAGCTGGACGACATCAGCCTTCTGCGTTGATGATTGCTCGTTGGTGTACTCGACGTCGAGGCCAACAATCTTGTTATTCATTTCCTCCAGGAGATTTTGGATTTTCACGATGTAATTTTTCACCACCGATGCTCCGTTGGTATACGCCACCTGTAGTGTGGTGTTGTCAGGGTCCAGGAAGTAGTACATCTTGTCCAACGGCACCGCCATGGACGGTGATTGGCGCCTTCTTTTTTGTAGAGGTTCGGCCGGGTGACAGAAAAGGAATAAGGGATAGAGAAGAAAGGGACCGCTAGGAAGATCGGGAGATGCATGCATGCAAAAGGGCATGCAGTTCCCCCGGGCCCCACCCACGTAATCCTACAGAATAGAATTTATTTACGAATCAGTTTTATGGACGCAGATTATTTGCTATAGGTTGATTTATATATTATAAAAAAGTACAATAACCAAACACATGGGATACGTTATAAACGTGGCTCAAAAATATAAATATTTTTTGAGTTTCACCTACTACTATAATTTTATATAAAAAATGATATGTCATACTAATATTATTTGATTCTCACGTGCAAGGCACTTGCAACTCACTAGTTATTTCTTATCTTATCTTACCACTATATCTCTACTATTATAATGGAGCAATTTTGAATTGGATCCTTAGCACCAATCCTGACCGTTGGGCTATTAGATCCAATGGTTTATAGCACCTAGATTCATGTTGAATAGTACCTAGAGCAAACTCCACCATTTTCGAGAACCATCATGTCACCACCCCCAAAATTTCATAGCATAGTAGGCTGTATTCTCTCTACTACTACAATGGAGCAGTTTTGAATTGGATCCGTAGCACCAATCTTGACCATTGGGCTGTTAGATCCAATGGTTCAGAGCAGCTAGATTCATGTTGAATAGTAGCTAGAGCAAACTCCAACATGTTCTAGAACCATCATGTCACCATCCTCAAAATTTCATAGCATAGTAGGATGTATTCTCAATATGGATAGATAGTTATTACTAATGGACTTAATGTATGCATTTTTTTCTAACAGGAATATTGGTTAATAACAATTTAACGTTTGTTAAATCACATTTCATATAGTATATACGTGTGTGGCACGTCCCTTTTGATCAAAACATGAGACTCAGATAATAGACGTTTGACATATCATCACTATATAAAATTTTAATTGGTAAAGCATAAAAAATATATAAATTTGATCAACATCTATAAAGTATGAGTGTATATTTGGTTCTTGTACTTTGTATATCATTTAGAAGTCAACGATTATTAGCTATCTAAAACTTGAAAATTCTGGTAACATGGTCTAGAGAAACGAGGGAGAAGATTCTAAAATGATGCAGAAGTGTGTTTTGAGATTTGTGGATACCATTCATTGTGATGAAGACTATCAATAAAATATTCTAGATGCTGGAATTGAAAAGAAGATCCAACAGCTAGAAATGTTGGGATTCACGAGTCTTGATCCAACGGTCAATATTCAAAGTTATTCGTACACTATAAATCAAGGGATTTATGTTTGATCTTTGTGCATTACCGTTAAAGGTCATCTTGTTCTAATCATTGGCCAACTCATGTGGTGCTGACACTAGACAATGTGACTACCTCTAGAGTGCATAAAAACTCTTGAATATAGCAGAAAAAAACAATAATAGACTATAAATTAGCATAAAAGTGTACGAATAAATTTGAATATTGACTGTTGGATCAAGACTCGTGAATCCCAACATTTCTAGTCGTTGGATCTTCTTTTCCATTCTAGCATCTAGAAGATTCTATCGATAGTCTTCATCACAATGAATGCTATGCACAAAACTCAAAACACACTTCTCCATCATTCTAGAATCTTCTCCCTCATTTCTCTAGACCATGTTACCAATATTTTCAAGTTTTAGATAGGTAATGATCGTTGACTTCTACATGATATACAAAGTACAAGAACCAAATATACACCCATAATTTATAGATGTTGATCAAATTTATATTTTTTTCTGTTACCTATTATAATTTTATATAGTGATGATATATCACACGTCTATTTTCTGAGTCTCACGTGCAGGGTACGTGCTGTTGAAGATATGCCCAAGAGGCAATAATAAAAGTGGTTATTATTATATCTTTATGTTTATGATGAATGTTTACATCCCATGCTATAATTGTATTATAAGGAAACACTAATACATGTGTGTTTTGTAAACGTAAAAGAGTCCCTAGTAAGCCTCTTGTTGAACTAGCTTGTTGATTAATAGATGATCATGGACATTGGATGTTATTAATAACAAGGTTATATCATTAGGAGAATGATGTGATGAACACGGACCCATAGTAAGTATAGCATAAGATCAAGTCATTAAGTTCGCATTGCTACAAGCTTTCAAATACATAGTAACCTAATCCTTCGACCATGAGGTTATGTTAATCACCATCACCGGATGGGTACTTTGATGACATCAAACACTGCCCAGAATCGGGTGGTCATAAAGGTGGCATTGGGTATTCTGAAAGTATGTGTTGAAGCGCATGGACCAAGATTGGGATTTGTCCATCCATATGACGGATAGATATGCTCTGGGCCCTCTCGATGGAATGTCATCTAGTTAGCTTGCAAGCATGTGACTAGGTCACAAGGGATGACATATCATGGAACGAGTAAAGAGTACTTATCAATAACGAGGTAGAACTAGGTATGGAGATACCGACGATCAAACCTCGGATAAGTAGAGTATCGCGTGACAAAGGGAATTGGTTTCGTATGTTAATGGTTCTATCGATCACGAAGTCATCGTTGAGTATGTGAGAGACGTTATGGATCTCTAGATCCTGCTGATAGTTATTGATCAGAGAGGTGTCTCCATCATGTCTGCATATTCATGAATCGTAGGGTGACACACTTAAGGTTCGATGTTGTTTAGGTAGATATGGAATATGCGTTGGAGACCAAATGTTGTTCGGAGTCTCGGATTGGATCTGAGACATCACGAGGAGATCTGGAATTGTCCAGAGAATAAGATTCATATAATGGAGATCATTTTCTAGGTTTGGAAATGTCCCGGAGTGTTTATATGGGGGTTCTAGAAGGTTTCGGAATGTTCCGGAAGGTTCTAGAAATTTCTATGGAGTTTACTTGAAAACCAAGAAAGAAAAAGGGGAAACTTGGGGGGAAGGAAACTCTCCCCAAGCCCCCTTGTGCGCCGGCTCTAGGAGGTGGGCCTAGGGGTGGGAACCCTAGGCCGCACCCCTCCCTCTATATATAGAGGGGTGGAGGCGCCACCCCCCTTGCCCCTCCACTCTTGCCCTAGCCGCCTCTCTCCTCCTCCTTCGCTCTACTTAGGCTTAGGCGAAGCCCTGCAGAATTCTCTACTCCACCACCACCACCACGCTGTCGTGCTGCTGGGATTCCGTGGAGAGATCTACTACCTCCGCTGCTCGCTAGAACAGGGAGAGGAAGGTCTGCATCGACTCCGCACATGTGATCGACTGTGGAAGCGCTGCCGGAACGCGGCGTCGGAAGGATCGTCTACTCGATCTTGAGATCGGCAAGTGATCGTCTACATCAACCACGAGATCCAATCTCGCACAAGGCTTTCGGATCTACAAGGGTTAGTACAAATCTATCTCGTTGCACATGTCTAATAGATTAGATCTTGGCTTTTATCTAGATTAGATCTGGGTTTTGTTCGTTCTTGCGGTAGAAATTTTTTGTTTTCCATGCTACGAACCCATCACGTGCAATTTACTAGTTATACACAGTGTTCGAATAACTCCGAATATTGAGGATTGGATCAAGACTCTCGAATCCCAACATTGCCAGCAGTTGGATCTTCTTTTCCATTTTACATACATTCGAATCTAGACAGAACCAACTCAAATATTTCTAGACGAAGGGAGTACTTTTGATAGTCTTTAGCACAATGTATGCATATTACTACTCCAAGTTACTTACCACTCAGACCAGCCTTAGAGCATCTCTAGCATGGAAAAAATAGTATACTGTTTCACACTATTTAGTGTGACATAGCTTATTTGGAGAGTCCACGATATTTTTTAAAGATTTTTCTTGCTATGGTGCTATTTTTTAAATAGCTTGCTATATCGTGCTAAAACATCATTGCGTTAGTGCTATTTCAAGTATAGGACGTTATTTTTTTTTGGCGGGTGTGGAGTAAGATAACATATGATGACTATGCTGAGTAAGCAAACATATAATGAAAAATTGATTATTAAACTTAAGTGATCGCGTCAAGCCGCCGCCTCCTCCTGCAGCACCTGGCGCTGTACCTAGATTCAGTCATGCTGGTTATCCTCCAACTTGGATAGCACCGGAATCGATTATGCATGTACAAGTATTACTTTAGGAAATTCATTACATGCTAAAATCGTTTATATTCATGATATGCCTATTATATTTTTTATTTTTTACAAAAAGATGTTTTGTAAAATAGCGCGTTATTAGCAAACTATAACTTTCATATCATATGGAGAAAAGGCACGCTAAGTTAAATAGCACACTAGTATTTTTTGCCTTGGTCTTTAGTGGCTTGTCTAGATTTGGTAGTCTCTTAGAGCATTTCTAGTGGCTTGTCTAAATTTTGTAGTCTACATCTTCACTTTATAGATAATGGTGTAAAAAGATTCCTTTTTACACGACTTTAGTTTTCTAGTGGATAGTCTAAATTTGAGAATCTATATGTCCATCTGCATACAAATAGTCAATATAAAAAGCAAATCAGTACAACAAATGCTCTGATTTGGCCTGGGAGCAAGCTCGCGAGCGACCAACTTTGCTTTAGACATGGTGGCTCGGTTGTCCAAATATGGACAACGAGTAGCCTGTTTGGAGGATGTCTAAATTTTAGACCACCAGTACACAAGCCACCGGAGGCATTTTTTGGCCCATGGTGGTCTATATTTGGCTTAGACTACCAGATACACTAGCCACTAGAGATGCTCTGAGGCTGGTCATAGTGGGAAACATACTAGTTCATGTTACTACCTTCATGTGTGTACGTAATTGAGCCGAAGGTAGAGACCTTATTTTTGCAGAAATGGCTCCGGAAATACTCCATACCAAGAAAGGCTAGGACATTACAGTAAACTATTTTTTCTAGTCATTGAACTATAGTTACTCCTAAGACATGATAGGATATTATTATTCTATATCTTTTGAATTGTATAGCCAAATTCAAAATCCTAGAGCGGCAAATTCTCCTGCCTCACCTCCACTGAAATATTTCGAGTGGTCACACGCCCCAAGTTGTAGCCATACGAAATTCCTTTTCTACCCCTAACAATGGCCTATCTACTAATGTCGAGGTGTGGGTATGGTTCATAATCCCCCTCCCCCGGGGGGCTGGCGGTCCCCACAGCTCTGAAGCTGGGTAGTCCACCTTCCACCAACTCCATTTCCCCCATAGCACTCCGAAAAACCCTAACCCCTTTCTAACCTCCGACTCCTGCACCACCACACCAGAGCATCCCCGCAGCGCTTCGCCAGCCTACACGCCACCCAACCCCTATCACCTCCAACACCTACACCACCGCATCATAATCATCTCGGCCGCACTTCACCTGCCTACACGCCACCCAACCCCTATCTCACCTCTAGCTCCTGCACGACCGCACTTTGTTGTCCTACACGCCATACCTCGATACCAGATACTCATGACCAGTCTATGGGATCAGCCGACGTCCACCTTACCGAACCTAGTTCGCTAACACCCTCTTGCTTACAACCGTGTTAGTTTTGCCAACTCCCTAGTCCACAGCACCTGACCTGCTTCACCTACATTGGTGTGTGCTGCATTAGATCTACTTCACGGACTCAGCAGTCCACTACACCAGATCTGCTTCACTGACACTCTTGTGCAGTGCCTCGAATCCATAATCTGTCGTATTAGATCTCCTTCACCGACGACACCGTGCACTATAGCAGATCACCTTCACCGGCCATCTTGTCAATCAAGCCAGACCCATCAACAATCTCCATATATCTGCTTCACCGACGCCACAGAGATCTATCTGCTTTAGCCCGACTGACCACTACCGGGCACCCTCGGCGTCCTTGACGTCACTCGCAAAGATGTCGTGTATGCATAAATGATGTTGTGGCCTAAGTAAACAAGATCTGCTTGTTTGTCCGTTTCAATATAGCAGGTACAAGCCTGCGATAGTGAACTGCATTTCTATATTGGTGGTAAATTCCTACCTCAATATTGGCTTAATTGATATCCCACTCTCCCTTGATAAATTCGGTGTAGTCTATGTTAAATTTAGGAATAAACTACTCCTTCTGTTTCGAGGTATAAGGCGTCCTTGTTATGCGTGTTTTTTCTTTGACCAACAATTACTCTTAATATATGTAAAAAAATGGTAGTACAAAACTGACATCATTAGAGTTCATTGGTATTATGTAGTTCATGGCAAATGTTAATTCACTGAACATCTGAAGATGCCTACCTGTTCTACAAGTTCACAAGTTATTTCATCATAATGTGCATTTGCTTTATCTGTTGCTACAATACTGACTGCATGTAATTTTGGAGTTCATTGGTAGTTTTAAGCCACTGAAAATGTAGGTTAACATTCCCTGCTCTACAAGTTCAGAATTAATGCTGTTTTACTTTCAATCTGGTTGTTCTAAGCAACCACAATGACTTCCTTCTCATATGTAATTCATCACAAATTTTATGTCATTGAACTTGTTGGTTTTGCATTCCCTCTGCAAGTTATGCCATTATTATTTGTTTCAATTAAGCTCTGATAGTAGCTGCCGCCTATTGTGTACTAATCCCTCCATTTCAAAATATAAGATGTTTTAGCTTTGTGAAAGGAGTGTATCTAGACACCATTTAGTGTGTAGGTTTACTCCAAACCTACATGAACCTACACACTAAAAGTGGTCTAGATACACTTCTTTCACAAAGCTAAAAGATCTTACATTTTGAAACGGAGGGAGTATATCCATTATGTAAAAGAAGGCCTATACTTTTTTAAAGTCAAACAATGATGACTTTTACCAAGCTCGTAGAAAAATATATTACGGGTTAATTTGTGGCATTTGCGTCTATGAAAATATATGCCCTGATGTATCAAATGGCGTTGGTTTGGCATGGTAGATGTTCCTAGTATGTTCTACAAACTTGGTCCAATTTTGCATCGATTAACTTGCAAAAAATTTATACACCTTATTTACTTTGGATTAGATGTAGTATTACATGGCATGTTTTAAGGAACTTAACATGGTTATCTGCATGCCCTGCTCTATAAATTCAAGTTTCTCAATTATAATTTCTATAGCAGCAGTACTACCTTCTATTATGTAGTTCATGGCATTTTAAGTCACTTCACAGATGGGTTAGCATTCCCTGCTCTATAAGTTCACGAGATATACCATTGTAATGTCTATCTTGTTCGTCCAAATGTTAGTATAGTAACTGCCTGCTCTGTAGATGGTGACAAATTTTATGGCACTTCTCATATTTGTTTGCAATCCTATTTCAAAGTTAAATCATTGTAATTTCTTTCTTGTTCGTGCTAAGGAGTGACTATAACTACATTCTATTTGTCTCCATGGCAATCTTTATGTCATTTAAATGTTTGTTTATATTCCGCCATTCCCTGCTCTACATGTTCACAAGTGATTATACTATAATGTCTATCTAGTTCTTTGAAACAGCAACAACCACTATCTGATATTATTTCCTCTCACAGGGAACACGAAGAATCATAGAGTGAATCTCCCCTACAATCTTGTAAATACCTATTGCTTTGTATTGCTGAATGCAAACCTATTTTATGTGAATGAATGGCCTAAACCTATATGCAGCGGAGCAACAATAAAGTAGATGGGTCCTCTATCCAAGTACTGGATGCGGTGGATGTCTTCAAAGAACGAACTGACAACAGGATGTCCTCCAACAGGACTGCACAAAGAGAAATAGTAAGTCTCTTGTTTTTATTGAGATGTGCTTAGTGCCAGATGCTTGTTTGTACGAGGTACCACATGATTCGTCTAATGATGTTAGGACAAGGTTGACCTTAAACAAGACTGGACAAAAACCAAAAGTAAATCCCTTGATTTATAATTCAATGAGCTCACTTGATTTTGGTGATGATCTATTCTTTCTATATTTTACATCTATCTATCTATCGATCTATGACCATGATTAGGTGGTGGTGATTTAAGTATATCCACTTTTATGCTATATTTTTCTGCTACGTAACAAAGACCAATTGTAAATCTCTCGATTTGTAATTCATTTTTTCTCACGCAATCATCATGATGATCTATTCTTTGCTATATATGACTCATCATGATATCTATCTATCTATCTATTTATCTATCTATCTACATATGTGTCAACTAGACTATGATTATGTGGTGGTAATTTAAGTATATCCACTTTTATGCTAATTTATAGTCTATTATTGTATTTTTCTGCTATATTTAAGAGTTTGTATGCACTCTGGAGGTAGTCACATTGTCTAGTGTCGGCACCACATGAGTTGGCCAATGATTAGAACAAGATGACCCTTAACGGTACTACACAAAGACGAAATGTAAATCCCTTGATTTATAATTCAATTTGCTCACTCAATCATGGTGTAGATCTCTTTTTGCTATATTTGACTGATGATCTTCTATCTATATATATACGTTAACTAGACCATGATTAGGTGGTGGTGATTAAAGTATATCCACTTTTATGCTAATCTATATTCTATTATAATATTAGAGATCGCCACCATGATTGAGCTTATATGCACTCTAGAGGTAGTAACATAGTCTAGTGTTATATGTATGAGACTAGTATAAATTACTTGGTCTTGGTGGGGAGTAACTTGGACTAGTAAAATTGCATACAATACTAGTCCAAGTTACTCTACCAACACTAATGGGTGTCTAGATACATTAGTTTCACAAAAGCCATAACATCTTATATTTTGAAATAGAGGGACTTCTATCTAGACTACTTATAGTGAGATTGTCATAGCTATTATCATCTAATATGATCCCCAGTTACTATATATATGTACTATAACCATGTTAATATGATCTGAAAGTCTATTGTGCACTTGTTGTTTGTTTGCTGAATTCATTACCTCAATAGCTACTCTACATGATGCACATATAGAGTCTATTGCAAATTTGATTCTTTAGTTTGCTCATGATTAAAGCAATGTAATGATTTTCTTAACTTAAAGGTCAGAGCACCACCATGTTAAGGCAGAAGCTGCGAGTTTGAGCCCCATTAGTCCCAAACTAGAGATGGCAATTTCTATGAGATATACAATGTTTCATTAATAATAAACAAGGTATTTTCATCTTTACATGATAAAATGATCTTGCGAGTTTAATATTAGCCACCAGATGGTTCAATTGGTTATGGTTCCTATGAATTTTTAGTTGACTTGTGATTGCATCAATGCTATATTCTGACGTGGTTCCTAGACATACATTGTTTAAATACTTCATTGACCTTGCAAGGTGCACAATGTATCATTTGCTTGTTTGTCTACTGGATTTTCTTGCCTGGTTATATGTACAATGATACTGTCAGTAGTTGGAAATACAATAGCTTTAGGCATTACAAAGAAGGTGTGTGCTACTTTTTGGATGCATCCAACTATTGTTTTGGCACAAAATGACCCATCTCTTTGTTTCTCTTTTTTTTATTTACTAGCCCGATGATCAAAATATTTGAATGATCTGGCTACTGAAAAGGAATGGTTGATATCTTGTTTGTCTGAAAAGATTCTGATAATCTATTTAAGACACTTGATCTATTGATTGTTTTTCCAAGGTACTATCATAATTCCCTGATGATTAAAGCAATGCCACCTATGGTTGGAGGTCACTTTTTTGGCTAGTTCATACTATAAACCATTTTTAAACGCTATTTTTATATTTTCGGTTAACGCTTTGTTATCCTGACTAGTTCTAAGCAGTTAAAGGAATCTCATGCACCTCTTTTTGTTATATTTTTTATATTTCCGTTGTGAAGTGATATGATTAGTTTATGAGGGAAAGAATCGAGTTGCTTGATTCCCTACATTCGTTGTCACACTAGTTTAGTTAGTTTGCATGAGACACACATGTTGATGGCTTGATTTGTTATATTAGGAGAATGCCAATTTTGAAATTCTTTGACAATAAACATGGTGTTTTTCGCCTGCTTTGCTACTCTAATGTAATATGTCTTAGTTTCAGCATTGCAAATAACCTATATTGTTTGTTCCAGAGTGGCTATGATAATAACACATGTACGTATCAGTCCAGGACATAGACAGTTCCTATTATTCCAGAAAGATATGTACGAGGCACATCATTGATTGTTCCTGGCCAATGATGAATTAGAATTATTTTACATATAAGATGGCCGCCAGTTAGCTTGTACGCTGTGCTAACTTGTTTTCTTTGTTTCAGGCTGCACATGAAGCTATGGGGGCAGAAGGGAGGAATCCTACGTTAAGTATTGAGGTCATTTCATAAGCAACAGTGATAGTGATTATTGCTCACATCAGCCCATGGTTTTAGTTTTTCCAGTAGAAAGAGGTGTTACAGTTGCACTCCAAACAATTGATTTAATTGAATAAGAAACAGAGCAAATACATGAAATAATCATGATTACACGTGAACAGATACAAGAACTAAAAGATCAACAAGATTTGATGGACCATCTACTTGATAATCTCTTCTACAGCTATCATGGTATGCCAGTTGTTACTTGTATTGGGATGTAATCTCCATAGCAGAAACCCTGCTCCAACCCATGTCTAGCGATGTCTCTGTAATGGTTCATCTTGTTTTTCCTAAAATTCTGGTCTGTTATAAATTTCAAAAAAATATCTGTTGATGGAATAGGGTGATCCTAGCGTGTCCATTAGCAGGCCGAAATATTAATGGACTGTTTAAAACCAGAATTACGCCATAGTTATAGAATACCAAAATTTGCTGGCCAGCAGATGGGCCCAATATACAGTAAAAGGTTGTAAGTGGAAGGTCAGAATATTGGTGCGCCTCATAAGCGGCCAAGGGCCTGAAAATGTACAGGACTCAACAACAACAAGATAGAACATTAAAAGGCTCGAACAGTAATGGCCCTGAATATTAATATACCTAAATAGTAAAAGATCTGAAAATAGTAAAAGGCCTGAAACAATAAAATGCTTGAACAGTAAAAAGCCCGCGCGTTAGAGGGCCCACATAGCAAAAATGGACAGAAGAGTAAAAAGTCCTGAACAGTAAATGGCCGAAACAGTAGAAGGCCATAAGAGCAAAAGGCCCAAATGTGAATGGCCGGAACAGTAGAAGGCCAGAACAGTGAAAGGCCAGAATAGTAAAGGATCCTAACACTGGCAACCCAGAAATGTAAAAGGCCATAATAGTAAATGGGTAGAATAGGAGCGGACCCCACGAGCTGTAGGAACAGTAACGGGCCACCTTTAGGCCTTAACAGTGCCTGACCTACTGGCGCAGCCCCCAATGGGCCGCATATTATTCTACCAAAGTGGGCCTACTTTAGGCTGAAACTAAAATGGTGCTGAAATCGTACGGGCCCTGGATGGATTCATTAATGGGCCACGTCAAACAGTGCACGACATAATAGTAAAGGGCCATAATCTTATTGCGCTCTCCTCGTGGGCTGGCCCACTTAACAATTAGCAGGCCTTGTCTGGGCCAGGCTTCTACCACGGTTTCTATGACCATTAACGGCGGTAACTGGCCGTTAACGGAGCATGACATCAGCAGTCAATGTGACTGGCGAACAGATCTACGACGGAACATGTTTTCGTGGTTGAAGGGTGCGATCCTCCATGGTCAGAAAAAAACCATAGTAGATTCTTTTGTGACGGGGCTTTTACCACGAAGGGCATCTGTCGTAGAAGACTTTTTAGCCACGAAAAACGGGCCTTCAACCATGAAAATCGTCTGTTGTAAAAGCCAACTTTTCTTTTAGTGAAAGACGATGAAGATGCTCGCATTTGCAAGAAATTAAGTGGTAGTAGACATATTTTTAATACATTATGTATAAGACATATTGTTGATTATAAAAGATGTATCTTTTATTTCACACAGGTTAAGAATTTTAATGAAATTAGATTTGGATGAAAGACTTAGGCAAAACCCGGATATTAGGCAGCAATGTCTGTATGGATAGATTGAGACACTAATATGGTTATGCCAAATGTACAGAGATGAAATATTGAATGAGTTCAATATGGAAACAACGAGAAAGATTCTTGCCACATGGGAAAAGGTTGAATCAAGATTCGAGCGTTTTGACACTTGGTGAGTAAAATAAAAATGGATATCTTGATAATCAAGACTCGAGTGTTTTAACACTTGGTGAGTAAAATTGCATGGATATCTTGATAAACGAGATTCAAGTGTTTTGACACTTGGTGAGTGAAGTCACATGAATATCTCAAGCAATCATTCTATGATATGTACATATCTAGATATGTCCTATGCTCTAAATGTTATGAGCATATACCAGAGTGACTCATAAGATGATCATTGGATAATAGTAAGGATATTCTTAAGATATTTGGAAGAACTAAGAATATATTTTGTATATAGAAGTGATAGATAGTTCATTGTAAAGTGTTACATTGACACTATACATATAGTTCATTGTAATTGTTACACTGGCACAAAACAAATAATTCATTGTAAGTTTCACATTGATACTAGTTTTTTACTAGATACGAACTAAGTTTATCTCAATTTAGTATATAGGTTAAGGTGGCACAATGTAATAGAAGGAAGTTCCATGATGGATTTCGATAGGTTCCAAAAGGTTAAGGACATTGTGAAAGATACAACAAGGAAAGGCTAAGTATAAGACTACTATGGTATCAGCAAAGGAACTAGCTGTGGTTCGATGGGCTAGTACTATGAAGATATATTGTATGACAATTAAATCAAAATGTTTTAAACCCCAAGGAACTAAGGTCTCACCAAATTTATACAAAGCCACCTTATTGAGAATGAGTGATGCATAGAGACACAAAGACATGCAAATACGCATAGACCTGAAAGTGTCAAATCCGGGGATTATGTTTACCACTAGCAAACACATACATACAACACCAAAGTGCCATAGTGTTGAACACGGAAGTTTTTCAAACTAGATTATTCACTCTAGTGCAAGTGGGAGACTGAAAGGAATATGCCCGAGAGGCAATAATAAAGTGGTTATTATCTTATTCTATGTTTATGATAAATGTTTATTTCTCATGCTATAATTGTGTTAACCAGAAACGTTAATACATGTGTGATTTATAATCAAAAGAAACGGTTCCTAGTAATGCCTCTCTTTATACTAGCATGTTCATTAACGGATGATCAAAGGTTTCCTGATCATAAACATTGGATGTTGTAATAACAGGGTCATATCATTGGAGAATGATATGATGAACAGTCACCCGAAGTAGTGTTGGAGATATGCCCAAGAGGCAATAATAAAAGTGGTTATTATTATATCTTTGTGTTTATGATGAATGTTTACATCCCATGCTTTAATTGTATTATTAGGAAACACTAATACTTATCTGTTTTGTAAACATAAAAGAGTCCCTAGTAAGCCTCTTATTGAACTAGCTTGTGGATTAATAGATGATCATGGTTTCTTGATCATGGACATTGGATGTCATTAATAACAAGATCATATCATTAGGAGAATGATGTGATGGACACACACCCATAGTAAGTGTAGCCTAAGATCAAGTCATTTAGTTCATATTGCTACAAGCTTATCAAATACATAGTAACCTAATCCTTCGACCATGAGGTTATGTTAATCAACATCACCGGATGGGTGCTTTGATGACATCAAACACCACTTCGTAACTGGGTGGTTATAAAGGTGTCATTGGGTATTCTGAAAGTATGTGTTGAAGCGCATGGACCAAGATTGGCATTTGTCCATCCATATGACGGATAGATATGCTCTGGGCCCTCTCGGTGGAATGTCATCTAGTTAGCTTGCAAGCATGTGACTAGGTCACAAGGGATGACATAACATGGAACGAGTAAAGAGTACTTATCGATGTGAGGTAGAACTAGGTATGGAGATACCGACGATCAAACCTCGGATAAGTAGAATATCGCGTGACAAAGGGAATTGGTTTCGTATGTTAATGGTTCTATCGATAACGAAGTCATCGTTGAGTATGCGGGAGCCGTTATGGATCTCCAGATCCCGCTGATGGTTATTGATCGGAGAGGTGTCTCCATTATGTCTGCATATTCACGAACCGTAGGGTGACACACTTAAGATTCGGATTGTATCTGAGACATCACGAGGAGATCCGGAATTGCCGGAGAATAAGATTCATATAATGGAGATCATTTTCTAGGTTTGGAAATGTCCCGGAGTGTTTATATGGGGGTTCTAGAAGGTTTCGGAATGTCCTGGAAGGTTCTAGAAATTTCTATGGAGTTTACTTGAAAACCAAGAAAGAAAAAGGGGAAAATTGGGGGGGAAGGAAACTCCCCCCAAGTCTCCCTTGTGCGCTGGCCCTAGGAGGTGGGCCTAGGGGTGGGAACCCTAGGTCGTACCCCTCCCTCTATATATATAGGGGTGGAGGCGCCACCCCCCTTGCCCCTCCACTCTTGCCCTAGCCGCCTCTCTCCTCCTCCTTCCTTCTGCTCAGGCTTAGGCGAAGCCCTGCAGAATTCTCTACTCCAGCACCACCACCACGCCGTCGTGCTGCTGGGATTCCGTGGAGATATCTACTACCTCTGCTGCTCGCTGGAACAGGGAGAGGAAGGTCTGCATCGACTCCGCATGTGTGACCGACTGCGTGAGCGCTGCCGGAACGCGGCCCCGGAAGGATCGTCTACTCGATCTTGAGATCGGCAAGTGATCGTCTACATCAACCACGAGATCCGATCTCGCACAAGGCTTTCGGATCTACAAGGGTTAGTACAGATCTATCTCGTTGCACATGTCTAATAGATTAGATCTTGGCTTTTATCTAGATTAGATCTGGGTTTTGTTCATTCTTGTGGTAGAAATTTTTTGTTTTCATGCTACGAACCCATCAGTGGTATCAGAGCCATGTCTATGCATAGATCTGTTGCACGAGTAGAACACAATGGTTTTGTGGGCGTTGGTGCTCGTGCCGTATTTTGCTTTGTGTACTTTGCATCTTGCGGTATGGTGAGATGAAGTGGATCGGGCTAACCTTACATGTCATCACACATGAGACTTGCTCCACGCTTGACGTGTAACTTGCTTTGCACAAGTGGCTTTGCGGGTGTCTGTCTCTCTCACCATAGTATAGATCCAATTTACACTTTGCACTTGATAGCACTTGTATCAATGTTGTGGTTCTGTTTCGTAGGTAAGATCCGTTCTTATTCGAAAGCCCCAAACCACATAAAACATGCAAAGAAAATTAGAGGAGTCTAACTTGTTTTTTGCAGGGGTTTTGTGATGTGATATGGCTATCATGTGATTGTGATTATATTTGATGTATGCAATGATCCTTGTTGTAATATGGCAACCGGCAGGAGCCTAATGGTTGTCTTTAATTCTGTTAAGACCTGCGTGTCTATTCATCTTGTAATAGCTTTATTCCAAGTAGTTGTAATAGTTGCTAGTGATGATGGACAACCATGAAGCGGCGCCACTGACGTTGACACAATGCTGGTGATGATGGAGATCATGTCCGTGCTTTGGAGATGGAGATCAAAGGCATAAGAAGAAAGGGCCATATCATATCACACTAATTATGAATTGCCTGTGATGTTAATCCTTTATGCATCTTGTATTGCTTAGATCGCGACGGTAGCATTATAAGATGATCCCTCTCACTAAATATCAAGTAATAAAGTGTTCGTCCTTAGTTGGCACCGTTGCTAAGACTCGTCCTTTCGAAGCATCTCGTGATAATCGGATGTGATAGATTCTACGTGTGCATACAACGGGTGCAAGCCAGATTTGCACATGCGGAAACTAAGGTTAATCTTGACGAGCCTATCATGTACAGACATGGTCTCAGAACACCGAATACCGAAAGGTAGAGCATGAATCATATAAATGATATGATGAACATGAAGATTGTTCGCCGATGAAACTACATCTTCTCTCGTGAAGATCGGACTTGGTGTAGTGGACTTGGTTCGTGTAATCACTAAGACAATGTGAGGGATGTTGTTTTGAGTGGGATTTCACCTAGTTAATTTAAGAATTAAAATTGAACTCAATTTATCATAAACTTAGTCTAAACTACTTGCAAATTTGTTGTAGATTATGGCGAACCTCTCCATCTATTTCAATGCGTTCCTAGAGAAAGAAAAGCTTAAGAACAATGGAAGCAACTTCACGGACTGGCTCCGTGGACTGAAGATTGTCCTCAGGGCTGGTCAGTTGACCTATGTGCTCGAAGCACCGCTAGGTGACCCACCTACAGAAGATGCCACCGATGACGTAAAGAATGTTTACGCCACTCAGAAAAATCATTACTCCACAGTTCAGTGTGACATCCTGTACGGTTTAGAAACGGAGCTTTAGAAGCGCTTTGAGCACCACGACCCGTTCGAGATCATTAAGGAGCTCAAGCTCATTTTTGAGACTCACGCGGCCGTGGAGAGCTATGAGGCCTCCGAAAAGTTCTTTAACTGTAAGATGGAAGAGGGCAGCTCCATTAGCGAGCACGTGCTCACCATGTCTGGGCATGCAAACAAGCTCCAAGAGTTGGGGATAACGATTCCTAATGAGTTAGGGATTCACCGTGTCCTCCAATCACTACCACCGAGTTATAAGAACTTTGTGATGAACTACAATATGCACTGCATGAACAAGACGTTGCCTAAACTATCATCCATGCTGAAAACTGCTGAAGTGGAGATCAAGAAGGAGCACCAAGTGTTGATGGTTAATAAGACCACCAATTTCAAAAAACAAGGCAAGCCTAAGAACAAGGGCAACTTCAAGAAGGACGGCAAGAAAGCTGCCGCACCTGCTAAGAAGCCCAAGGCTGGTCCTAGGCCTAAAACTGAATGCTTCTACTGCAAGGGTGCTGGTCACTGGAAGCGTAACTGCCCCAAGTACCTGGCGGATCTGAAGAATGGCAACATCAAGAAGAAAGGTATATTCGATATACATGTTATTGATGTGTATCTTACTAGTAATCGTAGTAGTGCCTGGTATTTGATACTGGTTCAATTGCTCATATTTGTAACTCGAAACAGGAGCTGCAGAATAAGCGAAGACTTGCAAGAGACGAGGTGACGATGCGCGTTGGAAATGGATCCAAGGTTGATGTGATTGCCGTCAGCACGCTCCCTCTGCATCTACCTTCGGGGTTAGTTTTAAATTTGAATAATTGTTATTTGGTGCCTGCGTTAAGCATGAACATTATATCTGGATCTTTTTTTTGCGAGACGGTTACTCTTTTAAGTCCGAGAATAAAGGTTGTTCGATTTATATGAGTAATATCTTTTATGGTAATGCACCTGAGATGAATGGTTTATTATTACTAAATCTCGATAGTAGTGATACACATGTTCACAACATAGATGCTAAACGAACAAAATTGAATGATAATTCTACATACATGTGGCACTATCGTCTTGGTCACATTGGGGTGAAGTGTATGAAGAAACTCCATTCTGATGGACTTCTTGAAACACTTGATTTTGAATCACTTGAAAGATGTGAAGCATGTCTAATGGGAAAATGACTAAGACTCCATTCTCTGGAATAATGGAGCGAGCTACAGACTTATTGGAAATAATACATACTGATGTGTGTGGTCCAATGAGTGTAGCATCGCGTGGTGGATATCGTTATGTTCTCACTTTCACGGAAGACTTAAGTAGATATGGGTATGTCTACTTTATGAAACATAAGTCTGAAACTTTCGAGAAGTTTAAGGAATTTCAAAGTGAAGTGGAAAATCATCGTAACAAGAAGATTAAGTTTCTGCGTTCTGATCGCGGAGGTGAATATCTAAGTTATGAGTTTGGCATGCATTTAAAGAAATGTGGAATACTTCCGCAATTGACACCGCCGGGAACACCACAGCGTAATGGTGTGTCTGAACGTCGTAATCAAACCCTCTTAGATATGGTTCGGTCTATGATGTCTCTTATAGATTTACCGCTATCCTTTTGGGGCTATGCATTAGAGACAGCCGCATTCACTTTAAACAGGGCACCATCTAAATCCGTTGAAACGACACCGTATGAATTGTGGTTTGGAAAGAAACCTAAGTTGTTGTTCCTTAAAGTTTGGGGTTGCGAAGCATATGTAAAGAAGTTACAACCTGATAAGCTTGAACCCAAAGCGGAGAAATGCGTCTTCATAGGATACCCTAAAGAAACAATTGGGTATACCTTCTATCGTAGATCCGAAGGCAAAGTTTTCGTTGCCAAGAATGGATCCTTTCTTGAGAAGGAGTTTCTCTCGAAGGAAGTGACTGGAAGGAAAGTAGAACTCGACGAGGTTATTGAACCTTCTCTCGGAGTTGAGAGTAGCGCAGCACCGGAAGATGTTTTTGTGCCGCCTGAACCAATTGGAGAGGAAGCTAATGGTGGTGATCATGAAACTTCGAACGAAGTTGCTGCCGAACCTCGCAGGTCAACAAGGGTTCGTACCACTCCTGATTGGTATGCCCTTCCTTGAACGTCATGTTGGTGGACAACACTGATGACCCTACGACTTATGAAGAAGCTATGGTGAACCCAGATTCCGACAAATGGCTAGAAGCCATGAAATCCGAAATGGGATCCATGTACGAAAACCAAGTGTGGACATTGGTGGACTTACCGGATGGCCGTAAGGCTGTTGAGAACAAATGGATTTTCAAGAGAAAAACAGATGCTGATGGTAATGTTACCATCTATAAAGCTCGACTTGTCGCGAAAGGGTTCCGACAAATTCAAGGAGTTGACTATGATGAGATATTCTCACCAGTAGCGAAGCTAAAGTCTATGAGGATTTTGTTAGCAATTGCTGCATATTTCGATTATGAGATTTGGCAGATGGATGTCAAAACGGCGTTCCTTAATGGTGACATTGAGGAAGAGTTGTATATGGTACAACCCAAGGGTTTTGTTGATCCTAAAGATGCTGACAAGGTATGCAAACTTCAGTGCTCCATTTATGGACTGAAGCAAGCATCCCGGAGTTGGAACCAACATTTTGATAAAGTAATCAAAAACTTTGGATTTATACAAACTAATGGAGAAGCTTGTATTTACAAGAAAGTGAGTGGGAGCTCTATAGCATTCCTAGTACTATATGTAGATGACATATTGTTGATTAGGAATGATATAGAACTTCTTAATAGTGTCAAAGCCTATTTGAATAATAGTTTTTCAATGAAGGATCTTGGCAAAGCGGCATATATTCTAGGCATCAAGATTTATAGAGATAGATCAAGACGCCTAATAGCGCTTTCACAAATTACATACTTGGACAAATTTCTAAAGAAGTTTAGAATGGAAGAGAGCAAGAAAGTATTCGTGCCCATGTTGTCAGGTAAGACCTTGAGTAAGACTCAAAGTCCAGCTACGACAGAAGATAGAGAGAAGATGAATAATATTCCCTATGCCTCGGCCATAGGTTCTATCATGTATGCCATGCTGTGTACAAGACCGGATATAGCACATGCTGTTAGTTTGACTAGCAGATATCAAAGTGATCCCGGAATGGAGCCTCGGACGGATCAAAAATATCCTAAAGTACCTGAATAGGACTAAGGATATGGTTCTTTCTTATGGAGGTGATGAACAACTTGTTGTAAATAGTTACACTGATGCTAGTTGGAACACCGATCTAGATGACTCGAAGTCACAGTTTGGATACATATTTATTTTGAATGGTGCTGCAGTGAGCTGGAGGAGTGCCAAGCAAAGCGTTGTGGCGAAATCTTCAACTGAATCGGAATACATAGCTGCTTCGGAGGCTGCACAAGAATCCATATGGATGAAGGAGTTCATTACTGAACTTGGCATGGTTCCTGGTGCGTTGGACCCGATGGCCATCTACTGTGACAACACAGGTGCCATAGCTAATGCACAGGAGCCAAGGTCACATAGCAAGTTGAAGCACATCAAGCTACGTTTCCATGCTATTCGCGAGTATGTCCGAGATGGTGACATAAAGATTTGCAAAGTACACACTAATATGAATGTGGCAGATCCGTTGACTAAACCTCTCCCTAGAGCAAAGCATGACCAACACCAGAACGCCATGGGTGTTAGGTATATTACCATGTAATCTTGATTATTGACTCTAGTGCAAGTGGGAGACTGTTGGAGATATGCCCAAGAGGCAATAATAAAAGTGGTTATTATTATATCTTTGTGTTTATGATGAATGTTTACATCCCATGCTTTAATTGTATTATTAGGAAACACTAATACTTGTGTGTTTTGTAAACATAAAAGAGTCCCTAGTAAGCCTCTTATTGAACTAGCTTGTGGATTAATAGATGATCATGGTTTCATGATCATGGACATTGGATGTCATTAATAACAAGGTCATATCATTAGGAGAATGATGTGATGGACACACACCCATAGTAAGTGTAGCATAAGATCAAGTCATTTAGTTCGTATTGCTACAAGCTTATCAAATGCATAGTAACCTAATCCTTCAACCATTAGGTTATGTTAATCAACATCACCGGATGGGTGCTTTGATGACATCAAACACCGCTTCGTAACTGGGTGGTTATAAAGGTGTCATTGGGTATTCTGAAAGTATGTGTTGAAGCGCATGGACCAAGATTGGGATTTGTCCATCCATATGACGGATAGATATGCTCTGGGCCCTCTCGGTGGAATTTCATCTAGTTAGCTTGCAAGCATGTGACTAGGTCACAAGGGATGACATAACATGGAACGAGTAAAGAGTACTTATCAGTAACGAGGTAGAACTAGGTATGGAGATACCGACGATCAAACCTCGGATAAGTAGAATATCGCGTGACAAAGGGAATTGGTTTCGTATGTTAATGGTTCTATCGATCACGAAGTCATCGTTGAGTATGTGGGATCCGTTATGGATCTCCAGATCCTGCTGATGGTTATTGATCGGAGAGGTGTCTCCATCATGTCTGCATATTCACGAACCGTAGGGTGACACACTTAAGGTTCGATGCTATTTAGGTGGATATGGAATGTGCGTTGGAGACCGAATGTTGTTCGGAGTCTCGGATTGGATCTGAGACATCACGAGGAGATCCGAAATTGTCTGGAGAATAAGATTCATACAATGGAGATCATTTTCTAGGTTCGGAAATGTCCCCGAGTGTTTATATGGGGGTTTTAGAAGGTTTCGGAATGTTCCGGAAGGTTCTAGAAATTTCTGTGGAGTTTACTTGAAAACCAAGAAAGAAAAAGGGGAAACTTGGGGGGGAAGGAAACTCCCCCCAAGCCTCCCTTGTGCGCCGGCCCTAGGAGGTGGGCCTAGGGGTGGGAACCCTAGGTCGCACCCCTCCCTCTATATATAGAGGGGTGGAGGCGCCACCCCCCTTGCCCCTCCACTCTTGCCCTAGCCGCCTCTCTCCTCCTCCTTCCTTCTGCTCAGGCTTAGGCGAAGCCCTGCAGAATTCTCTACTCCACCACCACCACCACGCCGTCGTGCTGCTGGGATTCCGTGGAGAGATCTACTACCTCCGCTGCTCGCTGGAACAGGGAGAGGAAGGTTTGCATCGACTCCGCACGTGTGACCGACTGCGGGAGCGCTGCCGGAACGCGGCGCCGGAAGGATCGTCTACTCGATCTTGAGATTGGCAAGTGATCGTCTACATCAACCACGAGATCCGATCTCACACAAGGCTTTCGGATCTACAAGGGTTAGTACAGATCTATCTCGTTGCACATGTCTAATAGATTAGATCTTGGCTTTTATCTAGATTAGATCTGGGTTTTGTTCGTTCTTGTGGTAGAAATTTTTTGTTTTCCATGCTACGAACACATCAAGTAGATATAACAATACGATCATGTCCTCAAAGTTATATTTTTATCACGTTTGTAGTAACTCAATGTCCTTAGACCATGAAATCACGTCAATCACAGTCACCGGAAAGGTACTTTGATTCCATCAAATGTAACTTCATAACTGGGTGATTATAAAGGTGTCGTCGGGTACATAGAAAGTGTTAGTTGAGGCTCGTGGATCAAGAATTGGATTTTTTCATCTAGATGATGGATAGATATACTTAGGGACCTCTCGGTGATATCACATTCACAAGCCTTGCAAGCAAGTGGTTTGATAACTAGAATGCCATATCACAGGAACGAGAAAAAGAGTATTTGCCGGGAACGAGATTAAACAAGGTATAGATAATACCAAGTGATAGAATCTCGGACAAGTAATATATCACGAGACAAAAGGAATTTGATTATAGCAAAAAAGGTTCAAACGATCATTGGATTTTCGTGGAACTAGTGGGAGTCATTATGGATCTCTTGATCCCGCTAATGATTATTGATCGGAGAAAGTCTAGATCATCTCTACATAGTTCTCGAACCCGTAGGGAGACAGACTTAAGGTTAACCACCGCATTTGAGCGGATAGGGAACACATGGGAAGTCAAAGGACATCGCAGTAAATTGTTCTGCTGCGGAAAATTGTTCTGCCAAATTTTCCGAAATAGTTTCGGAGTATCGAAACAAAGCAAGGGATCAAAATGTTAATGTGTTCATTAAATTAAGTGTTCATTAAATGAAGTACTCATTAAATTAATTGTTCATTAAATTGAGTTGCATTAAAACGAGGGAATTAAAGTGCTTTAATGGAAAGACCTTTGACTTTTTAGTTGAGAATGAATGGGAGAAAGTGGAGAGAGTTTTTATTTGAGTGGAGAGTCCACCACATAAATTGGGGAAGAGGTGCGGAAGCCATGGGTTGTGTGCCTAGCCCCCTTGGGCTTCCCTCTCTAACACACACATTCACCCCTCTCTCATATGCCCTTTGGTTGGCATCTTCTCCCTCTTGCTAGCCTTGTCCATGGCCACTAGAAAGGTGCTTAAGCGAAGCCCTTCTCGAGATATTCCCCTCCACCACCTCTACCATGGCATAGCGCTATTGGAGTTCCCGAGGATCTGCTACTTCCGCTGCACGGCTGGAGCAAAGGATCGGGAGTCATCAGCACAACATACGTGTAATCGTCTGCGCGTCCCTGAGGACGACGGGTATATTCTACACCATCCATGTTTGTTTGCCGGAATGTTATCCTGCATTACTGTCTTTGAGGGTGATTCCATCTAAAATCGTTACAAGTATCTCCTAGATATGATCTTGGTGGTTGCAATTGTAGGAATTTTTTTGGTTTCTATGCAACAAACCGCATCACATTTTCATCCAAAAAATAGCATATTAAATTCCCAGGTGCAAAAAAAATGTGTTGTTTTCTGAAGTAAGTATTAGTACAAATAAAACACATCAGAATCGCACCACATATTTTGTCTCGATCCGTATATATGGAAATATTTCTTATAAATTGGCATGGCCATCAATTTGACCAAAAATTACACAAGAGTTTTTTTGTTGGAAACTAGTAGCACAAAAGAGCTTGAGAATGGGAGAAATTATTATTATACGTGGATCGCCATTCCTAGCTACCCCTACATTCTACTTAGTAGTACTCTGTTTTCATTTTAGAAGAAAGATTTATTATGGAGAGAACTGGAGCAGAGTAGTACTATTATGAAGGGAACTGGACTAGAGGAACATGCGTCCGTTTTCATTTTATTCAACCTCGTCTATACGCTCTATCCCTAGTTACCCATTACCTTACCTCTATGCCAAGCACCGCCGTTATTCTCCTCCACAATGCAGCTTTCCGATCATGTTCACTTCATAGTATGAGAGTGTTTGTTCTTCTCCCTATCCCTCATGTCGCCATCGATCTTCCCTCTTTTCCCGAAAACCAAATGAAGCCACCATCCCAACTTCCATCAACTCCCTTGGATGGAAGGACCGAGCAAGGATAGTTATGATTCTGAGCTGTTTGGGGAGGTTTTTACCAAAGGCCTGCTTGAAGAACTCATAACCAGATGCGACGTCCTCACCGCTGCGAGCCTCGCTAGTTCATCCAAACATCTTCTTGACTCGACAAAATATAGTGCAACATTACATGCTTCTCAGTCATTTGGCCTCCCCTGTGTTCTTCATTCTCACTAACTAAGAAACCATGGGAATGCAACGAGTACTTCGTGGGCAAGGGCACGACATGTAAGATGATGTTGTTGGACAGGTTCTCCTGCGATCCTTTGTTCCCGAATTGTATGGGTAAGAAGTGGGTAGGTGCCAATGGAGATTGGATCGCCACTATTGGGTCCGAGTGCAAGTGGGAGCTTGTCAATGTGTACACTCATCAATGTGTTCCTCTCCCACAAGTCAATGAGTTTATACCCACCAATGATCCGTTTACATTCTTGCATAATGATCGCCCGATTCTCCTCTAGAAGATTTCTATTTGCCAAGCTCCCACAGCTGCGGCGAATTATTTAGATTTCTCTCTTGTCGCTATCTTCGACTACTCAATTGCTCCCCTTGATGGCGACGAGTATGCATGGACAGTTCTCAAGAACTAGTTCTAGTGCTATTTCAGATATAGTGATGCTCTTATCCACAAGGGTCTGGTGTTTGCAGCCACTGAGAGTGGAAGTTTTTATGTCTAGAGTCATCTGTATTTTGGTAAGTTTCATCCATTCCTGTTCTAAACACTAGCTTCAGTTTTAATGTATGTAAACTAGTGTTGGCTGATTTAGCCGTCATTTCTTTTTGAAGGTCATATTCTGCTCCCGTCACCACCTGGCGCATATCTCGATGAGGGCAACCTTGATGCCATAGATGACGACAAGCACAAACCTAGTTTTATGGTTCTTAGAACTGTCTGAAGATGAATCTCGCCTTCTTCTTATCCATACCGAGGGCGTTACTGATGGAGAGTTTTATGGCGGTACTTAATATGGTCATGGAAATCCTGTTGCTGATCATAGTGTTGATCACTGCGGTCGCACTTATGGCACCTATGCTGCTGGGTTTGGCTGCAAGGTGTACTCAAAGGACACTCCTTACTTGTATCTACCTAATCCATGGATAGAGATTGCTGACATGGGAGCATATTCCATTTTCCTTGGATTGAACTATCCAATTAACATTGTAGTAGGTGGTGCAGATGTTGCCCCAGGATATCTGATGAGAAGGAACTATGTCTACACCTCCCACCATGCAATAGGACTTGGATATACACCATTCTTGAAATATGCTTCTTCAGTCTAAATATCAAAGAAGAAGTTGTTGGTTTCTAAACCATCATTGCATGCAAATCTCCGAAGACTCCATTATGGTTCATCCTGAGCTTCGCCAATGGCCGCGATTGGAACCAAACTACCGTAAGTAATCGTAATACTATGTAATAGGATAGCTTATTTGTTATTGGCCCTGTTGAACTATTTTGGCTATAAAGTACTACTAGTATAGTAGTACTTCTTATATTTCGGAGTATTTTGTACTATATATTGATACTTATTTAGATCATGGGCAGGATATGGTACTTCTTTGCCTTTGTTCTGTTGTTGCTAGTAACTAAGTATTTCATAGAACTAATACCGATGTACTGGTACTTGTTTAGACCAAGTGTAGTAGATGGTCTTGCATTTATTTTGTAACTTGGCCTTGTCATAAACTCATAATCTAGATGAGGCTTTGGGCATTTTGAGTTGCCTATGGAGGTCACACACAAACATTGATGTGAGAAGGAGGCATGCACACAAAAGCAGACTTGATTATCAGTTTTGCTTGCTCTAATGATCGAGTGTTCGGAGAAAAGGGTAAATTGAATCTATCACTTTGAAATGTTGCTGAATATGTCCAAGTGCCACTGAATGTGAGCTAGGAATCTATCAATTTTTTGTTTCTTATTATGTACTGCTGACTCTTTCAAATATTGTTGAACCTGTCAAAAGTTTTGTTCGGTACTTGTTCAGATCGACCGGCTGAGTGCGGTATATGGTCTGGCTTTCCTTTTGAAAAAGGTCTTGCTATATCTATTGAATTTCAATGTTCGCATTCCTGAATCTGTCAATTCTTTTGGTCGCTGTCTATGTACTGCCAACTGGTCACTTTGAAATGATGTGCTAAATTTGTAAAGTGTTGTTGAATATGAACTAGGAATCTGTCAGATATTTTTACAGTCTTATTATGTACTGCTAAATCTTTCAAATGCTACTGGATCTATCAAATGTTCTGTCGTTACTATTAGTATAATATTTTGTAGAATAAACTGTGATGTACTGGTACTTGTTTAGATGAATTCATCAGATTATCTTGCCTTTCTTTTGAAACATAGTATTATCACAATTATATAGATGAGTCTTGGGAATTTTGGGTTACTCTGGGTAGTCACATAGGCATTGATGTAAGGAGGAGGTACTCACACAGAAGCAGACTTGATCGTTAGTTTTGCTTGCTACAATGATCGAGTCTCTTCGGTGAACATGCCAAACTGATTGTGTGCCAAGGTTTTTTGAGCAAGAACAAGAACTGATTCTCTCTGTACTATTATTGAATTTCAAGCAGGAAGGCTACCGAATCTCTCAAATGTTCTATAGTTGCTATTACTAAAGCATTTTTTGGAAATACCGATGTACGGGTACTTTTTTAAATCAAGGGTAGTAGATAGTCTTGCTTTTCTTTTGAAACATTGCCTTGTTACAATCTAGATGAGACTTGGGCATTTTGGGTTGCATACGGGGGTCACCCAGGCATTGACGTTAGAAGAAGGTACTCAAAGCAGACTTGATCGTCAGTTTTGCTTGCTCCAATGGTCGAGCGTGTTTGGTGAAAAGAGAAAACTAATTGCGTGACAAGGTTTTTAGAGATGAAACAAGAACTGGTTGTCTCTATACTGCTATTGTATTTCAGTGTCTGTATTGCTGAATTGGTCGCTTTTGAAATGCTGCTGAATTGGTCATGTGTTGCTGAATATGAACTTTAAATCTACTAATAATTTTGCTATCTTATTCTGTACTACTGAATTTCGACATGAATACCTACCAAAAAGAATTGTCGCTTTTCCCCTCCCTCTCTGAGGTCTTTGTTTCGAATCCGTCCGAGCACATCACAATGCAATTTTTATTATCCATGAGAAGAAATCTAGCTCATTCGGTCCCCCTCTTTAGCCCAAAATATTTTAATTCGGTCTTTTCGGGGTCAGGGGACTGCTGACCACAGCCTAGTGAAATTTGAGAAAGGAGCCCATGGAGCATAGGCATGAACATATTAATTCTGCATTTTAGGGGTCAGGGGACTGCTGAGCATATCCTAGTGAAATTTGAGAAAGAAGCCCATGGAGCATAGTCTATGGAGTATAACTCACGTAGAGTATCTTATGTAGAATAGGCAAACTCTTTTTAATTCGGCCTTTTGGGCATTGCGCCCCACCTCTCATAATAAAAAAGTCTGTCTGCCCATGTTTTTAAGAAAATACTCCATTATGTGGCATTTTATAAATTAAGATGCCAGGAGCGCTGCCCTTTTATATTTCAAAAGAGATAAACATAGACACATAAAATACTTTTAAGAAGACTAATACATAAGTTATAGTACAAATAAAAGTTTAATGATATTTTTTATAAATATCTTTGTTATAGTGGCAACACACTCAATTTGCGTTTATTTTATTTGAAGATCTTTTGTTTGAATCTCCTTTGGGTATGTCTTGGGTTTATATTTTTTTGTTCTAGCAATATCGCTTTACAAAGAGGCTAATATCACCGACCCATCATCCTGCAGCACTCCTTGACATTTTTTGAGGGTGGGTTTAAAAAAAAGTTTAAATAGTTGTATAGAGAGGCGGACATCAAGGACCCAACAGACAGAATATACAAGACTACATGAGGGACCCACAAGGCAAAACTTACTAGAGAGGCTGACATAAGGGCCCCAACAGTAAGACCATACATTGCTGCCATGGTGAAAACAGCGGACGCGTCTGAAAAAAGGTCCATCATACACACATTGCCCTTACAGAAAAGTTGACATGTCAGACCCAGCAGGCCCAAGCATAACCTGTGAAATTAGCCTATCAGCCCCAAGCATAACCCAAAACCTTGGAATTCGGTCTTTTCGTGGTCTTGTGGCCACCGACCATAGCCCATTCAATTTAGGAATGAGCCCATGGAATATAAGCCATGATGATAGGGCATCCGCCCCGAGTTAGCCCAAAATCTTTTTAAGTTGGCTTTTATGAGCATTTTTTGTACACTAAGGATAACATCTTCGACCTGAAAAAACACTCCCCATATATACGTTTCTTTTAAATAGAAGCTGTCATCTGGACCCAACATAGACATGTTTCCTACATAGAGGAGGTTGACATCTGGAACCCAACAAGTTGCCAAGGTCAAAATAGCGGACACGGCCAAAAAAAGTCCATCATATGCACATTTCATTTACAAAGAGGCTACTATGGTCAAAATAGCGAACGAGACAAAAAAGCCATGATACACACGTTTCATTTACAGAGAGGCTGATATGTGGGACCCAGCAGTGCGACCTTATACAGATGCTGCATCGAGCAATGTTGCCAGTTCGAAACAACGAGGCACGAGCGAGAAAAAAGTTCAGCATGCGCACATTTTTTGTAATGAGAGGCTAGAATGGGAGACCCAGCAGTGTGAGCAAACGACAGATTCATCGAG
The DNA here is from genome assembly GCA_023614405.1 of Avena insularis. Lineage (NCBI taxonomy): Eukaryota > Viridiplantae > Streptophyta > Magnoliopsida > Poales > Poaceae > Avena > Avena insularis. The sequence continues at coordinate 280,782,897 of CM042696.1, read as the reverse complement.
CAACGCTATCTAGTTCGGAACAGGGTAGTGCTAGATAAAACAATTCTGTCATACCCATGATTCTTCTAATGTGGGGCTAACATAAGGGACCCACCAGCCTGAATAAACGACTGATGCAGCGAGCAACTCTATCTAGTTCAGAACATGAAGGCACGAGCGAGGGAAACAAATCCATCATACACACGTTTCTTCTAATAAGAGGATGACATGTGAGGCCCAACAGCGTGATTAAATGGTAGATGCATCGAGTAGTGCTATCAAGTTTGGAGTAGGGTAGCACGAGCAAAAGAAAAAATTCAATCATACACACGTTTCTTATAATGAGATGATGACATGTGGGTCCCAGCAGCCTGATTAAACGGTAGATGCATCGAGTAATGCTTCCAAGTTTGGAACAGGGTAGCGCGAACAAGTGAAAAAATTCTATGATACACACGATTCTTCTAATGAGAGGCTGACATGTCGGACCCATCAGCCTGACTACACAACAGACTCATCGAGCAACGTTATCAAGTTCAAATCCAAAAAGTATGGTCCACTAGAGACACAGACATCTAGGACCCACACGCCTCAAAAGACTTCGGCGAGTCCACATCACGCGAGGAACCGAAAATCTTGCTTCTGCCACACGCTGTGCGATCTTTCTCCATGTTTTTAGCGGTTTCATCGTATTAGAGGGCCGTGAAACTGGAAATAAAAGTTTCCCATCGGCCATGGTCGAGCCCAGAAATTCGTTGCGGAAGACGCGCCTTTTACGACGACCGACGAACCAAGTCGTTGCGGACGGACACTTTTCTTGTAGTGACTTTCAAAGAAACTGGGCCAAATACTCCGGTGTAATGAGGCCAAATATTCCGGGGTATTTTCGCCAGATAGTCCGATCTGTTTTGGCCGAAACTTATGCACTTCAAAACCCTAATGAGCAACCTATTCAGAACAAAGCAACTAGTCTCGTAGATACGTTACTAGGCACATATGTTGTAGAAATGTTGTAGCTAAGTTAAACACAAAAGTACACTATGTGGACTCGGATAAAAAAAGATGGAAACTAGCTAAAGACGACGATGAAGGTCTCGAAAACAAAGAACAAACGAAAACCTAGACACTACGACTCGTACTGGAAGAGATCGGATCAAATACACGACAACGACCAACAATTATGACTAAACTCCGATGCAATCTAGGCTATGGCAAAGACTAACCCTAATCTTTTTGTATGGGTTTTTCTGTATAGGACGAAAAACAACTAACTATGGATGGATTTGAGGATGCTTACCAAGGCAACGCTAGAAATCTGATACCAAGGTTATATGGGGTGGCCCGATCTTCTTAGTCAGCAAGGTGGATATATGATGATAATCGATGTGGATAACTTGTATGACGCTCACAAACCTCTCGATCAATCCCTGATACCAATGCAATAACTCTCAACCCTTATAGATATTCACAACTTCACGCACTTGCGCATGTAGCCGCTGACCACGAAGCGATTTGCAATCTTCCAATTCCGAATGGAACAGCAAATCACACGAAACTTGTAATTGGCTTAATCCCATATGAATTGGTGCAGGGGCAACGAATCTAGGGTTTATTTTAAACGTGGTCTAAAATGACCTAAGGGGGCGTTCCAGGGCTTATAAGGGTGGCTGGAACGACAAGAAAACGAAATAGAGACGTGTCTAACTCAAACGGATACAAGCCATCTCGGACTAGATTTGGTCGTTGGCCAGACATTCCGGCCGATATGCGCCGGACACTCCGGGTGGAGTGCGCCGGATATTCTGGTCCAGGTAGAAACTTCAGAGTTTTTGGCTAGTGTACGGTTGGCTTCTGATTTAGCCTTCTGAATGGCTGCCATCGTGACGCTTCTTGGGTAGGCCGGACTGTCCGGGTGGTACACACCAGACACTCCGGTTTTTTAAGGAAACTTCGTGTCGTTCTTCTCGATGATCTTCTCCTTGTCCTGTGTGCCTGCCTCCCACTCCTTCCTCAACCATTCCTGGTTGATCATCATGTCGGACTCCTCTTGCATCAACCCTTCTCCTCCTCGCGAAATGCTTACTTCTTTGACGAACCTAATCATACATAAGTGCAAAGACTTAGGCAGTATAAAATTCTCATTAGTAAAAATATTAGATTCATTTATGAGTGAATTCACATGTTGTTCAAGTAGCTTAGCACAAGCTCTAGTAATAGGTCTGACCCTGATCTCATTGCACTTAGTCTTCAAAGCAACATCGACAACTTAATTAGGAGTTGGAGATAGCAAATCAGTAGGGATGTCCTAATCACATAGGCTCCATGGAAAGATTACAACATGTGCATCTACATGACTACACGTACACAAAATACAGAATGGCAGAAGCAGAGATCCGACAAAAGTCTTGAGTACTATGATTTAAAGAGGAAGCGAACGCCAGCAAAGATTCACTAATAGAGTTGAGCAGAGGATACGCGACGACGATCGATGTTATCGATGTCGCGCACCAGGATTTCTTGCAGTTCTTCCACGAGATCTACTTTCCTCTATTTGTCCCTGTCGAGCGTAGTCTAGAGGAGGTCGAGAAAAAGTTAAAATGTTTGGTAGTGGACTGTGCTACTCGCCTTTAGAAATTCGGCGTGAACCTGCACAATGACTTGGACGACGACCTGCGGGCATGGGAACAGATGCTCCTACCGGAATTTGACCATCCTATTATCGTTAGCGACTTCAACGATGTCCAGTCTGATAGATTCGTAGTCTACTTAAGCGCCTTACATATGTACCTTTTCTATGGTACTTTTATTTTTTAGAAAATTATTATAATGTAATCTTGCTATTTATTCGTTACTCTCGTCTACTTTTTTTTGGAAATAGGCGCGTTTTATTACTCGAAGGCAATGTTTACACCCGGCCTCTGCATAACTAGGATGCACACAGCCGCAATCACGACACGAGAATCAACCTAAAGTATGAAAATTACAATCCATATAACAAAATAAAACAGCCGACGGCTAAGGCGGCTCAATCCGCAAATCACGCTGCCATCCATGTCGGGAGAAAATATCCCTCACCACATTCTCCAATCACGTACACCCCTCCGCAAACAAGTCGTGGAACTCCATACGTTGGAGCGGAATCCATGATCGTAGGATAGCTGTTGCGTGATAAACCACCTGCAAGGAAGAAGAAATTATGTTATTAAAAATCTTTTCATTTCTACACAGTCAAAGCGACCAAATAATGGCAAGCGCTTCCACCCTAAATAAAGTTTCATATTTATCCCGAATCTCATTTAACCAATTGCCAAATACACTAGCAACCGATCGTGGAGGAGATAAACCAGAGGCTACTTGGATAATTGACCATATAACACGAGCAAATTTATATTGGAAGAATAAATGTCATATTGTCTCATGATGATGACAAAATACACATTGTGTACTTCCATGCCAATTCCTCTTAACAAGGTTGTCTTTAGTAAGAATTACACATTTACAAAGGTACCAAGCAAATATCTTCGTCTTAAGGGGTAACTTCATTTTCCAAATTTTAATATTGTTATCGACCGGAATATCAGGTTGGATCAAAGCCCTATACATAGAGTCAACCGAAAATTTATCACTCTGAAGTAAATTCCATTTGAACTCATCCACCCTCTCAGACAGTTGTACCGTGGACAGTCTTAATAAAAGATTGTTCCATGATTCCAGTCTAGGTCCAATGAGGCTTCGTCTAAACGACACATTCGAAGGATTAGCTTCCAAAACTTTAGAAAGTGTATCTCCTTTGTGTCTAACAATTGAGTAAAGAGTTGGATATTGATGTCGTAGGGGAGTTTGGCCAAGCCATTTATCTTCCTAGAATCTTATCTGCGATCCATCATTAATATTAAACACACCAAATTGAAAGAAATATTTTTTGGATGCCATAAGTCCCGTCCAAAAGTGTGAATCTCCGGGTTTCCAAACCACTTGAGACACCGCCTTAGAGCCTATATATTTCCTCCAAAGAATGGTTTGCCAGATACCATCATCGGCAAGTAGTTTGAAGAGCCATTTACCCAGAAGTGCGGTATTTTTGGCTTGCAAATCATGTATGCCCAACCCACCGTATTCGTTTGGTCTACAAACCACATTTCATCTGGCAAGTCGATATTTTTTTTTACCATCAACTTGCCAAAAGAATCTTGATCGGAAATAATCCAGTTTCTTCAAGACACCTTTTGGTAGTTGGAAAAACGAGATCATATACAGTACCATGTTAGTGAGTATTGAGTTTATGAGAACAAGTCTTCCCCCAAGTGATAGTAATTTACGCTTCCAACTATTAAGACGTTTTTGTAATCTTTCCTCGACGAGTTTCCATTCAGCAATCGTGAGCCGGCGATAATGAATCGGGATTCCCAAATAATTGTTTGGAAATTGTACCAGGCTACAGCCGAATAGTTCAGCGTATAGGTGGGCCTCATTCTCAGCCTCGCCAAAACAATACAAATCACTCTTATGGAAGTTGATTTTCAATCCAGAAAGAAGCTCAAATGCTGATAATATTAGTTTCAGATTCTTAGCTTTCTCTAGATCGTGTTCCATAAAAAGGATAGTATCATCAGCGTATTGAAGAATAGAAATGCCACCATCAACAAGATGGGGAACTAGTCCTTCAATATGGCCAGCAGCCATAGCTCTCTCAATCAGGATAGCCAGCATATCAGTCACTATATTAAATAGTATAGGCGACAACGGATCCCCTTGTCTTAGCCTTTTTTTAGTCTGGAAGTATTTTCCATTGTCATCATTGACATTCATGGCTACACTACCCCCAGTCACAAAGGATTGTATGAGATTGCACCACTCCTCAGAAAAACCTTTCATTCGAAGTGTCTGTTGGAGAAAAGACCAATTAACCTTGTCATAAGCCTTCTCAAAGTCAAACAACATGATCAGCTACTGAAAAGACCAATTAACCTTTCATTCGAAGGATTTAGTTTTTTTGAGTGTAGTTCATGGATTGTCTCATGAAGGATTACTACACCGTCTAGGATGTTTCGTCCTTGCATGAAAGCAGTTTGAGAAGGTCGAACAACATGATCAGCTACTGAATTCAGTCTAATTTTAGCAACTTTTTTAAAAAAATAAAACTAACGTTAAGAGGAAAATTGGTCGATCCTGTTGTATCCGTTCCGCTATATTAACCTTAGGTAATAAAATGATATTGCCAAAATTTAGTCTAAAAAGTTCTAGCTGGTCAACATGTAGGAAAGAGAAAAGAAGCATCAGATCATCTTTGAAAACTTCCTAGAATTGTTGATAGAATTCTGCTGGAAAGCCATCAGGACCTGGCGCCTTGTTATGTTCCATTTGGAAAACAGCTTTCTTGACCTCCTCCTCGGTATAAGAGGCGGTTAAAAAGTTGTTTTCCTCAAGAGAAACCTGAGGAATATCCCTTGTTTGGGACTCCTCCAACTCAAAGGAGTTATCTGTCGGTGCCCCAAACAAGTCCTTGTAATAACTCGTAATATAAGCTTTTAGCTGCTCCTGGCCCTCAATCGTACCTTCGTCCTGAATTAAAGAGTGACTAAGTTTCTTCTTATGCTTGCCATTGGCAACTGCATGGAAGTATCTTGTATTCGCATCTCCTTCAAGGCCAAATTTTGCCTTAGAGCGTTGGTACCATTTAAGTTCCTCCTCATGAAGAAGTCTGGCAATTTCCGTATTTGATTGGTTTTTTAGCTCAATCTCTTGTGCAGATAATAGCCTAACTTTCACAGAAGCCTCTAAATCATTAATAATGGTAGAAAGGCGTATTTTCTCCTTTTTAAGGATTTTGGCAGTGTGTTTGGCTGGCCTAGCCACGAAGGAACTTGCGTAGGGCACACATTTTGTTGTTCCATCATTGTACGGGTGTTTTAGCACTAACCGGTCTTTCCCAAATAGCCTTCACCAAATTATGGAACCCATCACGTTCTATCCATCCAAGTTCAAATTTAAACTTATGTGTGGATGGACGTAATGGTGATCCAACAGATAAAAGTAATGGAGCGTGATCCGATAAAGCCTCGGTATGTTCCAAAGCGCGAACAGTTACCATAGGAAATTTATCTTCCCAATCGGTATCCATAAGCACTTTGTACAATTTTTCATATGTCGGCTCCGGAAGACTGATAGCCTAAGTGAACTGTCTCCCAAGCATTGTAACCTCTCTTAAGTCCAAACTGTCAATGACAACATTAAACATGAAAGACCGATGCTCATCATAACGACCCCGACTTTTCTCATGAGGGAATCTCAGCAAGTTAAAATCACCACCTATAAGAATAGGATACGGATTGTCCTTAGCTAGATTGACCAACTCACGCAAAAAATCAGCCTTAAACACATCCTGGGAAGCCCCGTACACAGCGACTAGAGACCATATGAAGCTATCAGCTTTGTTACGGATATGGAGTTTAATATAAAAATCTCTAGCCGAACTAGCTAAGACTTCCATAGTCTCATCTCTGACACCTAACAGGATTCCCCCGGATCTACCTCGCGGCGGTCGCGAAACCCACGTAAAGTCTACTCCACCAGAAAGCCGATTAAGCAAGGGTTGTGAGAAATCATGTCTACTAGTTTCAGAAATAACCAAAAAATCCAACTTATAATCTCTCACACAATCAGCATAGAACAAGTGTTTAGCCAAGTCACGAAGACCTCTGCTATTTGAAAACATGACAGTCATTGAGAAACAATAGGAGATTTGGATACACGAGTCCTCTTGCGAGATTTTTGGCTCTTTGATTTCCGACCAGAAGCTTTCAGCTCGTATAATGAACCCAGCCCAGTCTCGTCAAAAGCCACTTCTGACACTTCACCAACCAAGTGAGATAGGAGTTGACCATCTACTGTAGCATGCAACTCCTCCTCCTCTATTGGTAACGTGTCAGGAAGCATAGAAACTTTAGGAATAACCGTTAAACGGTCAACCTTCATAAGTCTCACAGCACAACATGAAAAATTAGCTTCCTTAACAGATCTACCCATACTAACACCAGCATTGGCTAGCCTATCAACAATGGTAGGAGTAGAAAAAGAATTGAAAGACTTCGACGAACTCAAAGTACCCTTAGAATCGAGATTTAGTTCCGTCTTCCGCCTCATAGCCTTCACCAATGAGTCCTCATCAGTGGTAGATGCGCCAAGGGCATCAACGCCATGACGAAGACTCCTCCGTGTCGGCGTACATGGGAGAGAACCCAACCCCGCCTGGGCCAGGTTTCCCCCAACGTGCCGCTCCGCCTGGGCCTCGACCATGCTATCATCCGGAAGGGAACCCGACCCCGCCTGGGCCAGGTCCTCCCCAGGCGTCCACCCCACCTGGGCGTCGCCAATCGTCGTCAGCTGGGGAAGAGCCCGGCCCCTCCTAGGCAAGGTTCTCCCCATCGTCGGTCACGCCAAGACCCTCGTCCAAGGGCGCCGGAGCAGCGTCAGGCAGCACGCTCGGCACCACCGCGGAAGCGGCCAGCCCCTCCTGGGCAAGCCCATCCGCCACCCCCTCAAGGACCACCTCCATCAGCACAGGCCCATCCCCACGGGTCTCGGAATAGTGCGGCCCATCATATTAGGCCGACCACGAGAAGGAGAAGATGACTTGCCGGCAACACCATTCGCCACCTCAATAGCCGCATGCAACTGAGATGGAGTGAAACTCTCGTCTACTTATCGAGAAGTATGCATTTGTATAATAAAGTATCTACATTTCATGTCCTGTGTTGTACTAAAAGCATACGTATAATCTTTATTCTTTACGGGCTTTCTCGAATGATGATTTAGAAGACTTTTTAGGTATGCTATATAGTCCATCCACATGAATCTAAAGAGTCGGCATGTCCTAAACGTGTTGTTCCTGGGGGTAGAGCTGAGATCCACATCATAAGAATGTGACATTGTTCCCGAAAAATGATATCAGTTAGCGTTCCGAGAATAGATCTTTTCTCTCGCACGTGTATGTAGCATGATCATATTATAAGGCGTCCTGTGTACCGGCCACGGTACGGGGGCACATGGAGAAGTCTAGTTCAAACAAAAAGGAAAACACACATGCATGTATGTGATGCCCTCTCCCTGACATTATATTATTGATGCACTATCACGTTTAAACCAAGTCGTTCATGCCATGAAATGGCATGTGAAAGCATTGGATGATATGGCACTGTGTTTGCTTTAACCCCTATAAATGTGCAAACACAATGATAAGCCTAAATCCTTAAAATTACAAGATCTGAGTTAGCAACCTGCTATTTTTACTAACCCTGCCAACGAACTGTTAACCCTAAATCTAAATGCCCAAATTTAGGGTTAGCAACCTGCCATTTTGTGCGGAACGGTGGAACAGAAAGGGATGAGGACATGCATGTACCTCGTCGCTGTCAACAAGGTTCGCAACGGGAGGAAGCGGCTTCATAACAGTCGTGTCAGTGACATCATCTCGCAGTTGCTTACCAAGATACATCGACGGTGGAGGCTTCACAATCTTCCTCCTCCACCTCAGACACCATGACGATCCACTCCTCCTTCGCCCGGTCACCACCGCACGCGGCAACCGAATCGCCAATGGACAGAGAACAGTCTGCACTGCCGTGCTCTGCCGCTACCTCCGCCACGTAGAAGGATAGAGGGGGAGAGATTGGCGGAATATGAGGTATGTATTATTGAGCCTCATGGACGAGTATATATAGGCGTACAGGGATCAACTTGGAGTACAAGACAAGTTAGGCTAAAATCCTAACTATCCTAAACTAACATAATAACCGTGTACGTACAATACTCCAACATCCCCCGCAGTCCGTAGCGGTAGCATCGTGAAAAACTGGAACGTCGCGAACGGTTAGATTGGAGATAAACCGAAATAGCATCCAGTAGGCTGACATCCCCCCGCAGCCGTAGCGGGAACGTCGTGGACGGTGTCGCGTCGCGGTTGCATGGACTATAGAGGAAGCTAGTGATGCTCAAGCGAGGTGGTAGCCCTTATGCCGGTGCCGAGGTCGAGGTAGCCGTGCGAGTGGTCGCCGTGGTCGATGCCGTGGTCGGGGATGCAGGTGTCGAGGTAGCCACACGTGAAGTCGCATGCGCATAGTGCGCGAGGAGGATGTCGGAGATGCGTCGAGGCAATCATCGAGGGTGTCGATGCCGAAGCCGATGCAGTCCGAGCCGTCGAGGACGAGGTGCGGCATTAGTTTTGCCAGAACTAGGCGCACGTCGGGGATGAACGCACACTTCGGTTTTGCCCGAACCGAGTATGCAAAGAAGAACTCGTCGGTGACACGGTCGAGGCAGTCATAGAGGGGTTGATGCCGAAGAAGTTGTCGAAGCCGATGAAGACGAGGCGCTGATCCTAGCATGCCAGACTCGAGAACGCGTCGGGGACGAAGACACTCCCGGTGTTGCCAGTACCAGGCATGCGAGGGGCAGGGACCATCATAAACTTCTCGCCATGTCAGAAATACTAGCAGAGGAGGCCTCCAGAGCGGCAAAGGGAGTGATGCCGACGCTGTCCGCGGTTGTCGGAGTACAGTAGCAGGTGGTGTAGTCGGGACGAGGCGACGACGCTGACGGCGAAGTTGTAGTGGACGAAGACGTAGAAGGCGGCGAAACCAACGGAGACCTGGGGTAGTCATACTGGCTACCTAGAGTGGCGATGGGTAGTCGGCGGGACCTACGACGGCGAGAGGGCGCCCTGCAGGTTACCTTGTGAAGCGTGGCGGTGGTGCTCGAAGTAGTCAAGGAAGAACCTGGCGACGTGACGAAGACCATGTGTAGACGGCGGCGATCCGCGCCGTAGAAGATGACACGGTGAAAGCCGAGGCCGTCGATGCACGAGGACGGCGAAGTAGACTGTGTGCAGCCACGCTACGATCCAAGGGACGGCATAGCTGCAGGGCGCAAGTCGGTGCAGCAACTGGGAGACCACCAGCGACGTACACGCCAAGAAAGGCGCGTTGGAAACCGGTAGCGTGGACCAAAAGCGGCGATGCTGCGGCCCGAGGGGGCGACGCCGCGGCAGCCCGTAGCTCGATCGGTGGTAGACGCGTGCTCGGGAACGTGCTTGGCGTAGACGGGCGCTGGATCGGTTGATCGGACGACAGTGCACCGTATGCGTCATGACATGGACGACGCGTAGATCGGATTCGATGGCGACGTTGTCGGTGAAGTCCCGGACGACGACGACAAAAATAATCCGACGGGGGCGGATGCAGTAGCCTTCCAAGGAAGGCGTAGCAGCCCTCCGCGGTGCGCGACAGCCTGCCGAGAGACCGCAGCAGCCTGCCGAGGCAGGCGTGGCAGCGGAAAGGGCAAACGCACGAGCGCGGTGAAGATCGTCGATGCCGATGGTCGGAGTAGAGGCGCGACAATGACGATAGCGGTGGGCGACTCAATCCGATCTAAGATTAGTAAACCAAAAAAGAAAAAAAGAAAACCGATCAAGAGATCGGAAAAAAAAACTTACAGGACAGCCGATCATGGATCGGCGGACGAACCATGCATACGGATTGCACGGCTCCCGACGGAGATCATGAAGATCGACCTCCCCGGGAGCGGCGCGGCGGAAGTGTGTTGCTCGGCTAGCGCGGCGCCATAGGAGGAGGCAACGCAAGGTTGGGGAGAGGCGGCGACGGTGCTAGGGTTTTGGCGGCGGCGACGGCTCTAGGGTAGGATCGAATTTAGAGCTGATACCATGTAAAAAGATAAAGAGGAAGAGATTGGCGGAATATAATTAATATATTATTAAGCCTCATGGGCAAGTATATATAGACGTACAGGGATTAACTTGGAGTACAAGATAAGCTAGGCTAGAATCCTACCTGTCCTAAACTATCACAATAACCGTGTGCGTATAGACGTACAGTACTCTAACACGCCACACCTGCTGCGCCTTCGAATCCCTCTGCCGCGTCGCTCTAAGGGCACCGGATCTGCCGCCGCCTCGCCAACCAGCGTCTTGGCTGGAGCCATGGGGTGAGCCAATGGAGAGAGTAGATGGATTGCCTTGCCGGATTTGGGGGTGGAGGGAAGTGAGTGTGTCTCCAGTTGATGCGGCTGGGGTGGTCTTTTTATATGGCGTGTCGCTTCGGTTCTCCTCTGAGTACACATACGGTATAAGAAGCTAAGGGTTTCGGCAATATGGTACGTAAAAAATTTAGTGGGCCGTACGTGCTCGTCCAGGGCTATACGTACGCAAAAAATTACCATCGTTCCCCTATTGATGAAGAGATATAGTGATGCTGTTGGGGTTTAACCCGCAAGTGTGCTCGTTCTTTCACGATCTCCAAAGGAAAAGCTGTGTATTCGCGAGGGGGAGAGGATATGGACACGCATTTGACGCACAAGCGATACACAAATACAAACAAATGGCTCATGTCAACGGCTACCGATCCAACACAATTTATAGGATCGGTGTTGGGCAAGAATCTCTCTCCACCCAATCAGTGAGCGTGAGTATCTTAATGAGATCTTGATTAGTTGACTAAAGATCACTTCAACCAAGGTCGTACAACTATGGATGCGTGACACATAATCCAAAGAGGCTAGGATAATATTATTCCTTATCAAGTAATATGAGAGAAAGATAGATTCCACAAAGGGGAATTCTTTTAGTTCTATTATGAACTCTAGGATTTACAATAAATAGGATGGTCTAGTTTTAGACCAGCAACTGAGCAGGCGCATTTTAAGAATTAAAACAGGCAATTCTAGATGGAATATGCGTTACATGGTGTAACATTCCAGTTCTAACAATTGGACATATGCATTGTATTTAACATTCATGGCATCATGTAAAAATTTCAAATTCAAATACAAATCAAAATCCCTATTACTACTATATGGAGAATGCATGGGAAATATATATTCTCAATTTTCTGGACTATAATATTACTCCTAAGTATACTAAAAATAAGTAATGAATTTTATGAGTTCAGAGAAATTCGTTTCATTCAAATCTAAGACTTAAATCAAAATTTGCAACGGAAGCAACGGCCGAATGAATAAAAAAAATACAAAGGAAGCAACGGCCGACCATGTAGGCCGGCCTCCTTACCTGGCGTGAAATACAGCCCAATGTGCACTGTGCACGATACTCTCTCCTTTCCTACTACTCCTTCCTGTCTCAAAATGTATGTCTCAAATTTGTTTGAATTTAAATTTATCTATATAAATAGTGTCTATATACAACTAAGTTTAGATAAAATTGAGACATTTTTTGGGACGGAGGGAGCACCTCTGTTTGAATGTATCTAGGCATATTTTATATTTTAGTACGTAGATACATGCAAATCAATCTAAATCGTATATTTTAAGATGGAGGGTGTATTTCTTTTTTTTCTCTGCCAAGTGGAGCCCACCATGTTGTATCTTTCCTTGCAAGAAATCCATCACGAACACGAACTGCTAGTTCTTTCAAACTCCGGGATAAACTCTCCAAAATCCGAGTCGAATTCTTGCCCCGAAACAGTCTAATCGAGATCGATTCCGATCTTGCTGAAACTTCTCACCGCTCTGCTCTGATCTAGTCGAAGCGTCATCCTATCTCGTTTTCCCACTCGTTGACACAGCCAACCGACGGGAATTTCTCGTCGTAGTTCATCGCCACCGCGGAAGATCATCCGAGCATCACCGGACCTAGAGGAGGAGAAGTTCGTCCCCGAGGATACGTAGTTGACCGCCGCGAGGAGCTGAAGGTCACCGTCCACACCGCCGTCATCAAGGACCGCCGAAATGCCGCGTCCTCAACCTCGTCCACCACCGGTAATGTCCAAAACATCCCCGCCGTTGGATCGACTTTATACGTGTAGGAATAGATCGGTACCGAACTGGTACGGCCCTATCTCATAGCGCTGGGACGTTTAGTCAGCGCGCCGCGTCTACGTCATGTCCCAGTCAGCGTCACGGCAGTGCAAAGTCAGCATTGACTCGTCCACACTGTCGTCGTCAAGGACCGTCGGAACGCCGCCGACCACCGCGACGTGCACGTCCTCTACGTCGTCCGCCACAGGTAATGGCCAGAACATCCCTACCCGTTGGATCGATTTTATACGCGTAAGATTAGATCGGTACCGAACCGGTACGTCCCAATCTTGTAGCGCCGCGTGACCTCTTAATCAGCGCACCACGTCAGCGTCGCATCCCAGTCAGTGCAGCGTCAACGCACAGTCAACATTGACTCGACTTAATCATTAAATATTAAATTAAAAATTCAGAAAATAGATATATATCAAAAATTCATAGAAAATTCATATTAGATCCAAAAATTACATATAATATATCAAATTGAAGCTAACTTACTGTATTATAATAATATTGGATTAGATCTAAATTTTGTAGGATAAATTGCTATTAATAAATTAATTAGTTTTAATGGCTATTAGAGTATTAAATCCATAATAAAATGTTCACATATCTGAAAATATAAATAATATGTTCATGTATTCATAATTTTGTTTAGATTATTAAGCTTGCCTTAGATCTAATTTTTGACGAAGTGAAAAATTTAAATGATTTAAACTCTATTAATTAGTAATTAAATCACATAAAAATCTACAACTCATTTTAGGATGAATCCAATTGCTACTAGTTTGTATTAATACCATATATCCAGTACTCTTTAGATCCAAATTTAATATGCCAATTAAATAGAAGTTGCAACAGATCTAGTAAATCTCTATAATGACAATGTAGATTTAATAATATGTTGAGAGCTAACCTCGTGGGTGGCCCGATTTTTCATGAATCCCTTGGGAATCGAGGCGAGGGTGAGTGGACGAAGAAGGAGAGGATGGAATCTACGAACTCACGCACGAAGAATACGATGAACTCACACACAAACGAAGACAAGATACAAACCAATAGCTCACGCCGGTGGCCACCGGTCCGACGCAATCCATAGGATCGACGTCAGCAAGGATCTCTCTCTCTAACCAGAACAACGAGTGGGAGTATTGGTGAGGTCTTGGCGTCTTGGCAAAGGGCTCCGATGTCAAGGCCTTGTACAAAAGGGAGGCACGATGCAAACTCCAACGAGGTGGGGGATAATTGGTGCTAGGAGCATGTGACTAGAATTAGGGAGATCCACGAGGGTGTCTTCTAATTCTAATTATCCAAGTCTAAGGTTTATATTGGAGGGTGGGGCTATTTATAAGCCAGCGACTAAAACAGGGGTAGTTTTGGCAAACTGAGAGTATTAGGTGTGTTACAAGGCCTAGGGGACGAGTTGTTGCGCACAGGCACAGTAGCGTCTAGTAGTACCAGACCTGGTGACCGTTAGTACCTCTTGGGGAGGTAGTACCACATGCAGGTACCGGGGTGTCTAGAGGCGATGGTGCAGGCTTCAGTAGCGGCCGGTTGTACCGCTTGCAAGATCCGGTAGTACCTGTAGGTGCAGTAGTGCGCCCGTGTTGGTACCGGAGAGGTCTGGGGCAGGTGGTTGGAGCCCTCTGTCCCATGCGGTAGTACCGCTGTGGCGAGGCGGTAGTACCGCTGCTGTTGGCCGGTAGTATTGGTTGCGCCTAGTAGCTGCTGGGGGCTTCGGTCGTTGCTGCTCTGCTTTGCTGGTTCATGTCTTGGTACCTAAGGATACACAGCGTCGAGGCATGAAGTAGCAAGCCATCCAAGGATGTATCGAAGTCGCACAAGGATAGGAGAGAATTCACCTTATCTTGAAGGATCTTGGGTCAGGCACGAGTCATCGGTCCACTTTGGTACTTGGTGGTGTAGATGTAGTGGTGTCCGTACGATGGGCTGCAGCAGCTCCACCCTTGGGAAAGAGTCTCCCTCGACTCTTCATGGTTAACATCTTGAACATTTCCATAGAAAGGTGAAAGGTCCTTGACGTTGAACGTATTGCTCACAAGGTACTTGGAAGTTGGGATGTCGATGATGTAGGCGTTGTTGTTGATTCTCTTGAGGACCTGAGGCCGTCTCCACTTGATTTGAGCTTGGAATTACGTTCGTTGGGAAAACGGTCCTTGCTCAAGTGTATCCACACAAGGTCTCCTCCTCAAAGATCTTCTCCTTCTTGTCTTTGTTTATTCTTGATGCTTGGCGAAGGACTTATTTCTCGATAGTAGCTCTTGTTTCTTCGTGAAGCTTCTTCATAGCTTAGGCGCGCTTGTCAACATCCATATTGGTGCGCTCTTGGAGAGGTGGTGGTATAATGTTGAGCGTGGTGAGGGGCTCGAAACCGTAGACGATCATGAAGGGGCTCATCTTTGTTGTCGATTGGTTGGCTCGATTGTAGGCGAACTCGGCTTGGGGAATGCATTCCTCCTAATCCTTCAAGTTTTTCTTCATCAACACACGAAGGAGAGTTCCAAGGTTTCGGTTGACAAACTCGGTTTGACCATTGGTTTGTAGGTCCGAGGCGGACGAGAAGAGTAGCTTGACACCGATCTTGGCCATGAGTGTCTTCCATAAGTAGCTCATGAATTTGACGTCGCGAGCGGAGACGATTGTTCTTGGCACTCCGTGAAGACGGACAATTTCCCTGAAAAACAATTTTGTAACATGTGAAGCATCGTTAGTCTTACGGCACATAATGAAGTGTGCCATTTTGGAAAAGCGATGCACTACAAAAAATATAGAATCATGACCATGCTTAGACCTAGGCAATACTAACACAAAGTCCATGCAAATGTCCGACCAAGGTACATGAGGAATAGGTAATGGCATATAAAGACCAAAGGGGTTCAACTTAGACTTAGCTTGAACACATGTAGTGCATCATTGGAAGTGGTGCTCCATGTCTCTTTTCATCTTGGGCCAATAGTAATGAGTGGAGAGCATGTCCAATGTATTGTCATGGCCAAAGTGACCCATAAGGCTTCCACAATGAGATTCTTGGAGAAGCAAGTTTTGGAGGGATGACTTTGGAATGCAAATCTTGTTTTGTTTAAATAGAAAGCCCTTATGAAAATAGAAATCATCAAATCCTTTGAAACTTGAACCTTTTCCGAATATTGGTCCAAAGAACGGGTCGGAAGCATACAAAGTTTTGAGGTCATCAAGACCCAACACGTTTACTTCAAATCGAGTAATAAGGCTTGTGTTCCTGCGATACAAAGCGTCCGCAACTACATTATCTTTGCCTTTCTTATACTTGACGATGTAAGGAAAAGACTACATAAACTCAACCCAATTAGCATGTCTTTTACTGAAGTTGGCTTGGTCTTTGAGATATTTCAACGACTCATAGTCGGAATGTATGATAAATTCCATAGGACAAAGGTAATGTTGGCAAACTTGAAGAACACGAACTAGGGAAAAAAGGTCTTTGTCATAAATCGGATAATTGAGGCATGCACCATAAAGTTTCTCACTATGGTAGGAATTAGGACGTCCATTTTGCATAGGGACTCCTCCAATGTCAATACCACTAGCATCACACTCTATCTCAAAAGTTTTTGTGAAATCTGGTAACACGAGAAGAGGTGCTTCGGTTAGCCTCTTTTTAAGCTCATCAAAGGTTTTTTGTTGTGCCTTGCCCCACACGAAGGTGACATTCTTTTTGGTCAACTCGTTGACAGGACAAGCAATGCTAGAGAATTCTTTCACAAAATGACGATAGAAACCGACCAACCCATGAAAACTTCGAAGTTCACTCACATTTGTGGGAATAGTCCAATCTCGTATGTCTTTGACTTTAGAAACATCAACTTCAATGCCATTGGAAGGAACAACAAAAACAAGAAAAATCAACTTGTCTTTAGCAAAGGTACACTTGGGAAGGTTAGCATATAGCTTTTCATTTCGAAGGATTTGTAAAACCTCCTTTACATGTGTAACATGTTCCACAAGCGACTTGCTATAAAGTATCATCAAAATAGACAATAACACTTTTTCCAATGAGATAATGCAAAATATGATTCATAAGGCGCATGAAGGTGGATGTGGCATTAGATCAGCCAAAAGGCATGACCAACCATTCATAGAGACCAAGTTTGGTCTTGAAGGCGGTATTCCACTCATCACCTTCTGCCATGCGTATTTGATGGTAACCACTACGAAGATCAATTTTTGAGAAAACAGTGGATCCACACAACACATCAAGCATGTCGTCAAGATGTGGTGTAGGATGTCTATAACAGATGGTGATAGCATTGATTGGACGACAGTCCATGCATAACCGCAATGTATCATCCGTTTTTGGGACAAGAATTACAGGTACCGCACTTGGACTAATGCTTACTTGGATCAAACCATTGGAGACGAGTTGGTTGATTTGTCATTTGATCTCCTTCGTCTCCTCCAGGTTCGTGCTATAGGCGGCATAGTTTGGGAGAGGTGCGCCGGGTATGAGGTCGATGCGGATCTCGTTCCGCAAAGAGGAGGTAGTCCATGTGGGAGCTCTTTGGGAAACACGTCCTTGAATTCCTGGAAAATAGCCATCCAGGAGGGAGGAATATTTGTCATGTCATTAGTTCCTTGCAGTAGTCCCTTTCTAATGAGGATATAGTGCAAGATAGATGGGTTATTCCTCACTTCTTGCATCTCACTTTTGGTGGCAAGAAGAACACTATTATTTTTTCCACTTGAGTTTGGCTTGTGGCTCTCACTCGCTATATGGTGGTTCTCTCGCTCACTACTCGTCTCACAAGTTGGTGTTGTGGTTTGCTCCCTCGCTAAAGCCTTTGCATTGTCCGCAATTATTTGGCTAGGAGTCATCGGTTGCAAAATAACATGTCTTGTTAAGCCATTTGAAGGTGTATACATTTGTGAGACCATCATGTAGAGCACCTTTGTCAAATTTCCACGTTCGACCAAGCAACATATGACAAACCATCATGGGGACCACATCGCACTCTACCGTGTCTTTGTAGGGGCCAATAGAGAAAGTTACCGAGATGGTGTTCTTGATCTTCATGGACCCTTGTTCACTTAGCCATTGGACATGGTAGGGGTTCTTGTGTAGGTGGAGGGTGAGGTTGAGCTTCTCACACAACTTGGTGCTAGCAAGTTTGTGACAACTCTCTCCATCGATGATCACTTTGATAGATTTCCCATTGATGCCGACACGTGTTTGGAAGATGTTGGATATTTGATCTTCATGTTCTTTTGCTTGAGTAGTCAAGATCCTTGTGACTATAAGCGATGGACTTGCGTCATGTTCACACATAAGGAGTTCTTGGTCAGATTCCACATGTTGCCTTGTCATTCCTTCTTTGACTCGAGCATCAAATTCATCCTCACTCAAGTATTCCTCGTCGCCATTATCTTGAATGAACAATACTTTCTTGTTTCCACAAGTGTCCTACTTGTGTCCTTTTCCTCCACACGTGTAGCATTCGCTGTTGAATGGCGGGTCATCCTTTGTATGCTTGCCATTTGGGGGTGGTTTTCCTTGAGGAAGTGTGGGCTTGAAAGGAATCTTGGAGGTACTTGAGGAGCTTCGATTGAAGGTTGTTGGTGTGGCGGTTGAAGCTTGCTTGTAGGTGAAGTACATCTTGGCCATGTTGTATTTGATGTCCTCTTGTACTTGATGCTCGGATTTTGTTGCAATGTTCACAAGCTCAACCATGTTGTTATACTTTTGGAACTCGATGATGCGCTTGATTGGATGGTTTAAGGCGAGGAGGAAACATGCCATAGTTTGTTCATCGCACTCTTCGATGTTGGCGCAGATCATGTTGAGCTCCATTTGCTTGAAGTATTCTTCCGCGGTCTTTGTCCCTTGACTAAGTGATTGTAGCTTGTTGAAGAGGTCGTGTGTGTAGTGCGTTGGAACAAATCGGGATCTCATATGGGCCTTCATGTCGTGCCAAGTTGTGATTGGAGGCTCTTCTCTTGCATCACGAGTGACTTGGACTTGTTCCCACCAAAGGTTTGCATAATCATCAAACTGAAGCGAAGCCATGGCAACCATCTTCTCATCACTATAATTGTGCCTGTGGAAGATTTTGTTGACCTTGAGTGCCCATGATAGGTATTCTTCGGGATCATTTGAATCGATGAACTTGGTGACCTTGTTGATGTACTTACGGTTGAGGACCCGCACGTGGAGGTGGAACTTGGTTCTCGTGACGTTGGTGGGGAGCTTGATCTTGCTCTTGGCACGGTTGTTGATGAGGTTGAGGCGCTTGGGCCTCACGAGGGTGATGAGGATGTGGATCCTCTTGTCGCGGTTGATATTCACGTGGGTTAGGCACTTGGGCCTCTCGGTGAATGTCATGGTTTCGAGCCTCTTGACGTGGTTGGCAGCGATCTATGTGTACCATGCGATGCTCCATGTTTTTATGTTGTGGAGGAGGCTCATCATGGTGACCCTGGTGGGGGTGTGGATGTTCTGTGGGGGCCCCGAATTACTACTCTGAGGATCCCTGTTATGCATACACCATGATACATGATCAGCTCATCATGGCACATAACCGATAAGTATCAAAGTAAACATCCATTACTTAAGTGGATACAAGTCATACCTTAGTTGCCATTATGGCTACATCAGTCAACATCAGCGGCACTTCATCAAGGATAGTGCCCGAGCCATGCCTTAACCTATAGGAAACTGACTGGGAGAACGTCCTAGCACGCATAGTTGTCAATGTCACCTTCATATTCACCTTACTTCTCGAATCTGACCAAGTTAATAGCCCAGGACAATGCTAGTGAGTACTTTGAATGTACTCGCAAACCACCTTAAGAGAACAATAAGAACAGGAGAATATGCAGTGTGGTTGTGGTAATAGGAGGATTCCAAGAAAGTTTTTTTCTAAAATAGTTCTTCTTGTAGATATAGCATCTACATATCTTTGTTGAAATTTTTTGTAAAACATTTTGGAAACCTTTTTGAAAAGTTTTGGAAAACATAGGATCGGGTCACCCATTTGTTTCTTCCTTCTAGTCATCTCATGACCAAAATCCTTTCTGTCCTTTCTGACCATCCCATGGTCAAATCATTTCCAAAGACTTTGCTTTTCCAAAGTCCTTTTTGGAATCAAAACCAGCACCGCTCTATAGCAACCTTCCCAACCATCCATGACTGTGGACACGACTATTCGAATAGATTTACACTCTGCAGAAGTTATACACTTTACCTACACAATTCGGGTACCCTGCCCTGATCTACACTGATCGTGGGTCGAGTAACCAGTCAAGACTCTCTGGATGCCACTCTAGTATAGACCCTACCCTATGAGTTGTCCCCCTCAACACCGGGACATCCGGGCCAAGGACCAACCAGAGCGCATTCCGACTCCTCGAGAGTGGGCACTTTCAATGAGAGGCTTATAATATCGACCGGTCGCTCACATGGGCGATCCTACTTTCTCCAGGTGACTGTCTAACAATTGACTCTTTCTGTACAGGAAGCCCAGAATTAGAGGGAGCTGATCCCTTATAAGGAGTTATGAGAATTGCCACACCAGAGTAGTAAACTTCAAGTCCATCCCTGTCCCATTCGAGAGTAATGTGGTTGCATGGGTTAATTGTTCTGGCAAAACTGCAAAGAAATGGGTGCGTTTTTGTAAACCTTTTTCCTCTATATTTCCTTCAGCATTTTGTAAAACAAAACCTTTTTCCTTTATCAAACATCTCTTGGTAGGCCATACCTCACAAAGTTTTTATCATAGAACATTTTGTAAAACTTTTTCCGGGGTCATCCCATCCTCTAGTTTTTGCTTCGGCTAAAACGGGGTCTCCAAAGGGGGTATGGTGTTATGCACCAACTATCATACTAGGGACAAGTAGGTGTCATCAAGGGGGTTGTACTCAGTAGTACAATTATGTAATGGTTTGGAGGAGCCAAGCCACTACCAAGTATAGATCACCATATAATAAAACATTGAAGTTTTCATAAAACAGTAGGTCAAACATGCATAAGTAAAATAGTAGGACAAGATTTATCAGCAAGAAGGTGGCTTGCCTGAGACCAGAAATATGGCAATATGACCCTGGACTTCTTCTTAGAATACAATAATAACTGATAATAACCATCTTCTTCTAGTCTCCGATATAATCGCAACTCTCGTCGTCAAGGGGAATACATGCAAACAAGCAATTGCCACAATGAACACAAGGCATACAAGCATAAATGCAATACAGCAAACAGACATGCAACACATCATTCAATATAGTAGGTTTTGATACACCGATTTTGTTGCAAAAAGGGAATACTATAATTCCCTTGGTGGGATTTCCTTTATGATTTACTTGTCAAATACCACCTAGTGAAGGGGTTTTGAACTAAGGCTTGGGTCTATATGATATCAATGTGCAAAACTGATATCCACACCTGGGTATTGAAATATCAAGGCCAACAAAAGTGGTTTCATGATTTTATCAATTTTTCTTAATTAGATGTGATTATTTTAGTGGAAATTATCCTTATTTAGGTAAATAATTCAATAGAAAAAGTCTATAGCTCAAATAAATTTTTCCTAAATGGGTGTTGTTTATATTTGAGTTACTAATTTTTGAAAGTTGGAATTAACTCAAAATTATTACCAGAATCCCCTTGGGAAAATCCCAAAATCAGTTTTGTAGCCAATTTGTCTTTCTAACCATATCTATTCTACAGTTCCAAATAGTACGAGACAAAGTAAAATGGATAGTTATTCCAAATACATTACATTATAAATTGGAATCACTATTTTTGGAGTTGCTAAGGTTCAGAAATAATTTATCTAGTGATAATACCACATATAGAAGTGTTTAATTCATTAAAAATACTCAGAAGCCCAATAATTCTTGAACTCCAATATATAGATAGATATTTAGGTAACACATTACTCAGAGTTGGAATAAGGTCAATTCATTTCATGGTTTGTCCTAGAGAAATTTCTAAAGTTAGATATGGATGTATTTTGTTATTTTTGCTACTCGAGTTTAAGGGTTCTACTTGGAATGAGACTAATGGCACTAGATAGCTATGTCCAATATATTCCAGAGGAAATTGTATTTTCTCAAAATGGAGATGCGAATCTCATTGAGGAATTTATTTATTTCAAAAGATGCCTTTTAGTAGATTAAAGGCTAGGAAATAATACAGATTATTTTTGGCCTAAGATTTGTTCTACAAGTTTCTCAAGACATGCAGGAACATGTAGGAATTTAGGTATAGGCAAAATATAGCATTTTCTATCTTTATTTTGATTTAAATGTTGGAAATATGCCCTAGAGACAAATAGTAGTAGGGAATATTATCATATTTCATATAGTTTATGATTAAGTTTTATATCATGCTATAACTATGTTGAGTGGAAACATCAATATACGTGTGATATACAAACAACCAGGGATTCCCAGTGAAACTCTAGTCACTGGTTCATTGGTCAACATATGATCATGTTTCCTGATCATGTGGCATTTATGCCAGTTGGAAATGAGGTCATCTCATTCTGAGAATGAGATGATGAACCAATACCCAACCTAAACATCGTGACCCGATCATGTCATGAAGTTCAAGTTATGATGATTAGAAATGGATCCTCGTAGACTATTCCTTAGACCGTGAGGCTATATCAATCATTGTCTCCCGAGAGTGCTTAGACAGCATCAAACACCATCTGGTAAAATGGTGGTTATAAAGGTGTGTTCAGGTACTCGGAGGAAACCGTAGAGGCAATATATGTCAAGAGCGGGATTTTTCCGTCCATGTGACGGGAAGATACTCAAGGGCCCACTCGGAGAAGTTATATCCAATAGCTGCGCAGTGTGTGATTAGATCACGGGGATATCACTTGTCGGAACGAGTCAAGTAGCATTGTTCAGTAACGAGATTGAACACAACATGGTGATGTCATTGATCAGATCTTGGGAAATGCAAGTATCGAGTGACAAAGGGAATAAGACACGATTGTCCCGGTTCAAACGACGAAAGATCTTCGTGGAACGCATAGGGGTCACATGGCCATCCAGGTCCCTCTGTCGATCATTGGTGCGGAGTGTCCCGACCATGTTTGGAGTGTTCCCAAACCGTGGGGTATCACGCTTAAGGGCTTGATGATGCTTAGAGAGTGTTTAAAGGATCGGTGGAATCACCGAAGAAAAGAAGGGAGAAAACCGGAAGGGTTTCGGTAAGTCCAGAGGATGTCTGGAGTGGAGGTGGAAGGTGTTCCATCGCCATGGAGATTGAATAAATATGTGAATGAATGTTAAATATTGATTTAATCATTTATTCATATTTATTTCACAAAGAGAAAATCAATTAAAGGTCAAAAAGGCTTAATGGGCCAATTCCGGAGGGAGAGGGCCCATTAGGGGAAAGGAGAGAGGGAGAGGAGCCAAGGGGGCTGGCCGGCTGGGCCTAGCCCCCCCCCCCCCGCGAAGCCCACTAGGGGCTGGCCGGCGGCCACACCACCCCCTCCTGTCCTTTAGTCCCACCTCGGGACTTTAGGGGAGGTAGTACCTCCCCTCCCCGTATATAAAGTGGGGTATTTGGCCTAGAAAAATACACCAATAATCAATAAAGGTCTCCCCACTTTTGGGAGGACCTCCAATTGATATTTTCTCTTTCCCCCTCTCTCTCTCGTGACCGTGGTCCCAAGTCTGAACTGCGCGAGCACCGTCGAGCTGCGGGATTCAGATCCGGGAGCTCTACTTCCGCAACTGCTGCTGGATCGAGGAAGCGGGAGTCATCGTCAGGCACCAGATGTGTGTAACTCCCCGCGAGGTGTCGCACTTGAGGCACTCAAGTCATTGGAGCCAGAAGGAGCGCAAGGACTTGATCACGACCTTGAGGTCGGCTTCGGCTCGTCTACATCAACCACGCTCTCCTGAGCATTGACAATGCTTTTCGCTCTTCAAGGGTAAGTTCGTGAAAAGCCCCTCCCGTTACTGTATTACTAATAGATAGGTCCTGGCAGCTTCAGGGGTTAAGGGGCGTCGAGTAAAATTTATTGTTTTCATACGTGGAACCCCAACAGTGGTATCAGAGCTAGATCTATGCATAGTAATGCTAGTACGAGTAGAACACACGAGATGTAGCGTGTGGGCGTTGATCTTTTAGTTGTTACCCTCCCACGTGTACTTGTGTATACCGCAGTAATGCTTGGTGAAGCGGCCCCCAACCGACTTTACGCATTCATTCGCGAGACTGGTCCACGCTTGACATACGGCTTGTACCGTATAAAGTGGCTTAGGGGGGTGTCTGTCTCTCTCGCATTAGTTGGTATACCATTTGCAATTGAGGGTCCCGAAAGGGGTGTAGTAGAGACAACTACTTGATCAGCGTTGTGCTGAAAGTTCGTAGGTAATAACAGTTCTTGTGCGAAAGCCCATTCAGCTGCGTAAAACATGCAAAGATAAAGTAGAGGCATCTAACTTTGTTTTGCAGGGGGGCGTTGCTTTGTGATATGGTTGTGGCAAAGGTAAATGTCAACACCCGGATTTTTAATCCCAGATGCCCGTTATGCCATACCTCGCAATCCCAGGATTACCATTTTTGTGAGACATAACGGATTGGATATCACAGTACATCATCCATTACAAACCATACATAAGGTCTTACACAAATAAGGATCTCATGATCCAGCCTTAATACAACAAGCAGCGGAATAAATATAAAGCGTAGCGGTGGGGTCCATCTTCAGGGGCACAGCAATCTTGGGCGATGAGATAGTCCTAGTTATCATAGCCGTCCTGCTGGCCATCATCTTGGTAGTCTCCTTCATAGTCTGGCCATGAGAATAGCCAGGGACAAAAGCCATGAGTACTCTTTAAGTACTTGCAAACTACCACTAACAAGTAATATAGTGCTAAGTTAAAGTGCTAAATCTAAGTTTAACTATAAAGTTAAGTTTGAAACCTAAGCTGAGTTCAGAAGCAAAGAAAGATAAAATAAAGTTCTAGGATCACTTAAGTTGGGAAGCTATTGTCATAAACACAACTCTGTTGTGGTCAAGTCAAGATTCATCATTCATTTTCTAAGTTATTTTGAAAACATCTGACAACGAAACAGTATGGCCATTCCAACTGTCCATAACCACGGACACGGCTATTCAAAGGTGGTACACTTTCACCACAAGATTCGATACATCTGTCAGGGATAACCCTGAATCATCATACTTAGTATGAAGATAATCAAACATAACCTTTCCTTTACACACCCTAGTATAAGCACCTCTCCTATGAGCATGGCCTCGGCTCATTGAGAGGTAGCCTCGGCTCAACCTTTTCCCGCGAGGGAACTAATACTAATGCATATAAACTTCCGGCTAAGCCTTACCCAATTTAGGTAGTGTGGTTGTACGGTAAATTTGGCATGGTATCGCATCCGAATCCAACCATCGGTTTTATAAAAGGGCTAAGGCTCATGCCTCAACATTTTCATCATCATAAATCATTTGTGTTTCTCAACACATGTCAAAACATCTCAATAGAATGACTCATCATTCCAAGGTTTTCACAATTCATTTTCACCAAGTGTTCCCATCTAAAGTGACTCAAGTTTTTGATCTACTCTAAACTACTAAGTTAAGAGTGTTCACTAAGGTGGAAAGATGATGGGTTCAATCTCATGCCATAGAATGACATCTAAAGCTTATCTAAATAGGTGAAGTTTTATACTCTTTATGCTACCTTCAAAACAAGTAAGGGACTATGTGTAAGGTAAAGGAAGTAAAGCTTGAAAGTAAGACTTGGGGTAACTAGTAGTCAAAGTGGTAGGATCAAAGCATGCCTAAAGCATCTTTGCTTGGGTTATCTAGATTGCAAGGATTACCTTGCATTGTTAATGGTGGCTTGCTAAAGTAAGTTTTGCAAGGGTTATCTTGCCAATAATAGCTTGCCTTATTAAATCTTCTTCTTGGTAGCACTCCTCCTCCTCGTAAGCTTGGTCGGTACTATCTTCTATAAATACATACGGAGTAAACAATCACCACACAATACTTAACTAGTTTACTTAGTACTCTAAGGCACACAATTGATGATCTATTATCATCACAAGCATCACAAGTTTTATTCAATAGTTTCCTCCTTTTTATTTTAGAAAAGTAATTTCTACTCATTGAAAAATTAACTAAGATTTAATATTCACCACTTAAAATATGGTATCATGTGGGAACATGTCCTCACCACATATTATAACATGTGGGAATGTAATTTAAGGGTTGGATCAAAATTACTTTGGTTTAAGTTCATTATTTAATGATTTAAAGTGACTAGAAATGCCTATATAGCATTATTTTGGTACTAGTCCAAAGTCACTGCATGTAAACCTTAATATTATTACATATTCAGATAGGTATGATGAAATGTGATTTTTGAGAGTTGGAATCAACTCAAAATCTATCTTGGTTGATTTTATAAAAATGTTAGAAGATGTAAATGCTTCTGTTTTATTATTTTTACTAGGACAGGTCTATAACTCTAATTGAATTAAATCCAACAGGCTTGGATAGATCTTTTCAGTAGCTTTCCATCAAAATTGGAATCACTCCATTTGCATTTGTAAATCTCTCTGAATTGAATTTTGAACTAATGGATAGAACTAAGATTAAACTAAAAATAAAAATCCTAATTCAAACTAACTGGGTTGCGCGGGAAACGCTAACGGGCCTGCCCAGTGTCACTCTGCAGTGCGGGGCTCAGCTGACAGGGGGGTCCACCAGTCAGCGGCTCATAACTCGCAAAGCGGTACGGGGAAATGTGGGACGTTGGTTAGAGTGGGGATCAACGGCTGGGGATCGTTGTGGACGACGGACCTGTCGCCAGCGAGCTCTAACCCTAGCAGCTCAGTGGGGGTGCATAGGGGGCGTACCAGGGCTCCAGCGATGATGGCCAGGCGGGCAAACGGTCTGGTGGTCGACGGCGAGCTCAGGGACGGTCGAGGCAGCTCCGGGGGTGGTCGCAATTAGCGGCGCCCTTCTCCTCCAGAGGCGGCCTGCTCTGGTACAATTCCGGTGAGCTGCTGCTCCCCGTGTTCCGGCTAGAGGTGTGGGATAATCAGTGAGGTGAGGGGAGTGGAGTGGTATGCTGCAAACAGCTGGGGGTGCTCTCCTTTTATAGGCTCGACGGTGGGACAGCACGGCATGGCCAGTCGATGGTGGCGACATGGCTACGGGCTGCTAGCGGCATGGCTGCAGGCGACGATCGACGCACGGTCTCCTAGCGGTGCTCTAGGGATTTAATGTAGGCTTAGGGGCGGTGGTATGCGGTCAGGTGGAGCTGGCGCTCTGAGCGGCAGAGGCGGCGGTTTCGACGGCGAGCGGTGGCTGTGTTGTGTTGGACGACGAACGGGGGTGTCTGGCATGCTCCCTGGGTCGTGGCGACACGGTGGGCGTGGGCTGCGGTCGAGCGGCGGCTTGGGCACACGTGTCAGGCGTGGCGCTCTGGCGCGTGCTCGTCATGGCTCAGTCGCACTGGGTGCGGCGGTTTGGCAGTGGTCCATGGCATGGCCTAGCTCGGGGAGGGGACAGTGGACGGCGGTGAGGTGCTGGCTAGCCGTTAGACATGGAGAGAGAGGGGGAGGTGGTCTACTGCGGCAGCGACCAAGTTGGCCGGCGAGGTGGGGCTCGGCATGGCATGGCAAGGTCACTAGGGGGTAGGGGAGTGGGGTGTAATTGCATGGTTAGATCATTAGGAGACAATGGGAGCAAATGGGGGTCAAATGGGAGACAAGTTTGGCCAGAACACTATTTAAAATAGTGAATTTTGTTTTGTTTGAATTCTGCCTGCCAAGTGTTTGATGAAATGGCCGCATGAACTTTACTTTTGAATTTTGGGTTCAAAATTTTTGAGTGACCTCCACTAGTACTAGGTAGTCTCTGGTTGCAAGGGTTTTGAAAATTGAACTTGTTTGAGTGGTTTTTGAAATAGTGGGCTCTTCCCATATGAAATAGATTCAATTTTAAACTGTCGTTTAAAATTAGTATTTGATTGTTGTTAGCAGATCACAAGGTGGGCCTTGGTACCTCATTATGTGTACTAGAAGGGGTGTAAAGATCCACAAATGTTTCTGTTAGGTTTTGAGTACTAGGAATAACAAAACTAGGCATGATAGTTAATTTGGCCAAAATGACCATTCACTTCAATTATTCATTTTGAGTTGTTTCTTTGGGAAAAGTTTGGGAATGATTTATATGATGTTTATTTCACCTAAGAATCATTTTACAAGCAATGGATCACTTAATCATGGCAATTCAAATCAACTCCTAATTTACATGCACACACATATGAATGCTCTCATATTTTTGATTGGAAAAGTTTTTGTTAACCCTAATTTAGATGATTTGGATCTTGATCACTTGGATTAAAGTTTTGGGATCTTACAAACCTTCCCCCCTTAAACAAAATCTCGTCCCGAGATTTACAAAGAAAACTAGGAACTAAAGAGATCTGGGAACTCTGTCCTAATGTAATCTTCACGCTCCGAAGTGGCTTCCTCCTTGGTATGGTTGCTCCACTGAATCTTGAGAAACTTGATACTCCTGGTTCTGGTGGTTCTGTAAACTTCTTCCAAGATACGGATAGGTACTTCACGATATGTCAGGTCATTGTTGATCTCTACAGCTTTGTGATCGATGTTCTTGAAAACTTCAGTCTTCTCCGGCACTTCTAGGCATTTGCGAAGTAACGAGATATGGAACACATTGTGGATGGCTGACATCTCTTCAGGTAGTTCCAGATGATAAGATACTTCTCCCCGACGGTTCAGAATTTTGAAGGGCCCGATATATCTGGGGGCTAACTTTCCTTTCAAACTAAAGCATTGGGTTCCCTTCAATGGTGAAACCTTGAGATACACAAAATCTCCGACATTGAAAGTCAGGTCTCTCCTTCTCTTGTCAGCATAACTCTTTTGTCTGGATTGGGCGGTCTTGAGGTGCTCACGGACTTTCTGAACCTTCTCTTCAGCTTCTCGGAGAATTTCGGGTCCAAAGATCTGACTCTCTCCTACTTGCGACCAATTCAAAGGGTACGGCACTTTCTTCTGTATAGAAACTCAAATGGTGCCATCTGCAAACTAGCTTGATAACTGTTGTTATATGAGAATTCTGCGAAAGGCAGGCAGTCTTCCCATTTTGATCCATATTCCAACACACAAGCTCTAAGCATATCCTCTAAGATCTGGTTGACTATCTCGGTCATCCATCATTTATGGTGATACGCGGTGCTGAAGTTCAACTTGGTTCCCAATCCTTCCTGAACATTCTGCCAAAATCTCGAGGTAAACTGGGTTCCTCGATCAGATACTATGGTCTTGGGGGTTCCATGCATACTGACAATCCTATCAATGTACAGTTCCGCTAGTTTTGCACTCTGGTAGGTAGACTTGACAGGTATGAAGTGGGCTACCTTGGACAGTCTATCAACTATGACCCAGATTGAGTCATTTCCCCTACTAGAAGTAGGCAAACCGGTGATAAAGTCCATTCCGATGGAATCCCATTTCCATTCCGGAATCTACAATGGTTGCAACAATCCTGCAGGTCTCTGATGTTCTGCTTTGACTCTTTGACAGATGCCACACTTGGCGATGTAGCTTCCGATTTCTCTCTTCATCTTGTGCCACCGAAATTGCTCTTTCAAATCCTGATACATCTTCAGTCCTCCGGGGTGGATAGAATAAAGAGTATCATGAGCTTCCTTCATGATAACTTGCTTCAGCTCCGAATCTGCTGGCACACAGATACGTCCTTTGTACCACAATACTCCTTCTTCGTCTTCCGTGAATCCAGGTACCTTTCCTGTACCAATACGACGTTTGATTCCGTCGATACTTTCATTCCCCTTCTGGGCTTCTTTGATTTGGCTAATCAAAGTGGGTTGAAGTTCAATGCTAGCTAAGAATCCTTTGCTAACTAATTATGTTCTGAACTGCTCCAACTCTTCATACAAACTTGGTTGCTTCTCCTTGATCATGGTGTTTAGATTACACGGCAATCTACTAAGAGCATCCGCTACCACATTGGCTTTGCCGGGGTGATAGTGAATGTCAAGGTCATAATCGTTGATTAACTCTATCCATCTCCTTTGCCTCATATTCAGCTCCTTCTGAGTGAAAATATACTTCAAGCTCTTGTGATCCGAGTAAATCTCACAGCGATTACCCATCAGATAATGACGCCATGTCTTTAATGCCAACACTACGGCTGCTCATTCAAGATCATGGGTTGGATAGTTCTGCTCATGTTGCTTCAGCTGT
The DNA here is from genome assembly GCA_023614405.1 of Avena insularis. Taxonomy (NCBI): domain Eukaryota; kingdom Viridiplantae; phylum Streptophyta; class Magnoliopsida; order Poales; family Poaceae; genus Avena; species Avena insularis. The sequence continues at coordinate 280,752,806 of CM042696.1, read as the reverse complement.
CGAGACAGATACACGATGACTTTTCCTTCTTGGATCGATACACATCCTAGACCAATCTTGGACGCATCACAATATACATCAAATGGCTTCTTGATGTATGGCATGATCAAAATTGGGGTTGAAATCAATCTCTTCTTTAGCTCCTGAAAACTGGCCTCACATTTGTCTGTCCATTCAAACTTCCTGTCCTTCTTCAACAATTGGGTCATGGGTCGGGCTATGCTCGAGAATCCTTCTACGAACTTGCGGTAGCATCCCGCTAATCCAAGAAATGCACGGACTTGGGTTTGAGTGGTTGGGGTTTCCCATTCTTCGACATCTTTGATCTTGGCAGGATCAACAGAGACTCCTCCGGCAGACACAATATGTCCTAGGAATCCTACTTCTTTCAGCCAAAACTCACACTTGCTGAACTTGGCATATAACTGATGCTCTCTCAGGGTTTCTAGGATTATTCTCAGATGTTGCTCATGCTCTTCTTCTGACTTGGAGTAGATAAGGATGTCGTCGATAAATACAACTACAAACTTATCTAGGAAATTCATAAAGATCTTATTCATGAGGTTCATGAAATAAGCAGGGGCATTGGATAATTCGAAAGACATAACCGTATACTCGTATAAACCATAGCGAGTAGTAAAGGCGGTCTTCGGAATATCCGTTGCATGAATCTTAAGTTGGTGATAACCAGTCCTAAGATCAATCTTTGAGAATACCTGGGCTCTAGTCAATTGATCAAATAGATCCTCTATCCTTGGCAAGGGGTACTTGTTCTTGATGGTGACGTCATTCCACTTTCTGTAATCTGTACACAGCCGATTGCCTCCATCTTTCTTGTCGACGAATAACACTGGTGATATCCATGGCGATGCGCTTGGCTGAATCAAGCTTGTTGCTAACATGGCATCTAACTGCTTCTTCAATCAACTAACTCTAAGGGGTTCATGCTATAGGGTCTCTGGGCTATGGGTCCGGTTCCGGGGATTAGTTCGATAATGAACTCAATATCCCTATCCGAGGGCATACCTGACAATTCATCTGGGAATACGTCAGGGTATTCACAGACTACTCTGACTTGGTCTATGGTGGGTAGGGCTAGACTCTTGTTGCACTTGAATTGACGGGGTAAGGTTTCAGAGATATGCTCTACTGTTACTCCAGAACTACTGGTCATGGTGATGGATTTCTTAGCACAGTCTATCAGTCCTTTATGCCTTGACATCCAGTCCATACCTAGTACTACTTCCAATCGTTTGGTTCCAAGTACTATTAGGTTGGCATAAAAATCTATCCCATGTATTCTGATAGGTACATCTTTGCAAATTTTTCTAGCTTTTGTAGTTGATCCGGGGATTTGAAATATCATGACATGCTTCAGGTTGGTTGGGTGAATCTTACTAGTGCATGCAAATTCTTCGGTGACAAATGAATGCGATGCTCCCGAATCAAACAATACTCTTGCTAAAACTGAGTTGACAGAAAACATACCCAGCACTATGTCTGGCGCTTCTTGGGCTTCTTCTGCGTTCATGTGGAAGAGACGACCGTTGCGGTTGTGAGGGTTCCCTGGGGCAAACCTTCTTCCTAGTTGAACACGACGTTGTTGTTGAGCTGGGGCATTCACAGTGGCATTGGCGGCAGTCTTCTTGGGACACTCATTGGAGTAGTGACCCTTCACTCCACACTCAAAACAAGTGATCTGGGACTTGTCCTTGGCTGCAACAGGCACAACATTGCTGCCAGTTCTGGGTGCAGTGTTGTTGTTGTTATTGTTGTTGTTGCTGCTCTTGGGAGGTGCATGGTTGAAATTGTTGGCGTTGCTGGAGTTGTGATGGTTTCCTCCAAACTTCACATTTCCTCTGCTACGGTTGGGGTAGCTGGGGTGAGACGTTGGGGGTCGGTTGTTCCTTGGTGCATATCCTGGTGAAGGGTTGGGATGGTACTTCTGGTGACTGCTGGATCCTGATTGCTGCATCATACGGTGTTTGCGGTTGTCGTTTGCAAGATTAATCTTCCCTTCCATCTGAATGGCAGAGTCGACTAGCTCTTCGAGATCCTGAAAACGGATGTTGACGAGGACAGTATGCATCTCATCATGAAGTCCGTTCAGGAATCTCTCCTTCTTCTTGACCTCCGTGTTGATCTCATCAGGTGCATATCTGGCAAGTGATAAGAATCTATCACGGTACTCCACCATAGTCATTCTTCCTTGCTTCAATTCGTGGAACTCATCTCTCATTCAGTTGACTAGACCCTGTGGCACGTGGGTGCGGCTGAACTTGACTTTGAATGCTTCCCATGGTTCATATTACGGATACTAGTCCACCAAGCTCTTGCATCTCCCGCCAGATAGTGGTTGGCAAAGAGAACTTTCTTGTTTTCATCAACTCCTGCAACCTCTAGGTTGTTTTCCATCGTCTACAACCAGTCATCAGCATCTAACGGGTTTTCAGATTGGTTGAAGATTGGGGGATTTGTATTCTGAATTTTTTTGAGTTTGGATCCATGGTGATCCTGATTTCCATGCACTTGGTTGTTGAGAGCCATCTGGGCGATCTGTTGTAGTGTTTCTAAGTTGGCTTGGCATTCTTCCCTGCTGGCTTCTCTGTCTGCGATGAGATTTGGCAAGATCTGCAGCATTGGGTCTTGCGACGAGCTGCTCCCTCCTTGGTTTCCACGAGTCATCTGAGGATTGAGATAGATATAGGGGTAAGAGGGAAATTCTAAGGTTCATGGTTTTGGTTTCAAAGCTAAAACTTTGAGTTAGACTCAGGTTTTTCAACTAACTCCATTTCATTCATGCAAATAAACACAAGATACAACACACACCACAACAAACAAAGGAAAACAGATGGTTTGAAGAACCATTCTACAAGCTACGATACAGTGGGACCGATACATCTCATGCTACAACAGTGCTCTAGTGCATCTACTCATTGTAGATGAAGTCGGAGTCCTCATCATCAGTGTAGAAGTCCACAACATCCTCCTCCAAAAAGTCATCATCATTGCTGAGGTAAGAATCCATATCTCCCTGGATGTCTTCACCCTCATCTTCTTCTTCCTTGGCGGCAAGCTAAGCTTCCTGCTCCTTGACGGTCTTCTCGAGGTAGGCCACCTTCTTGCAAATACGGGCGATGGTGCGATCCTTCTTGGCACGCTGGCGGCAAAGAGACTGGCGGTCCTGGACGAGCAGTGCAAAAGTCTGGGCCTTCTGGTCGGCAATGGCACGGTTCTGGTTGGCTAACTCCCTAGCATTGTCCGATTCTGGCATGCGTAAATGCGGCAAGTCAAGATTCTCCACTTGACGCCTCAACTTTGGGTAACTTGGCATCTCCATCGGCATTCCCATGAAGTCACGTCTTGCATAGTGAGCAAAACGGGTTCCTTGGATTTTGTTGACGCTGAGGGCACATAGACGTGCGAGAGCTTCATGCATTGCCCTGGCTAATCCATCTAGCAAGTTGTTCTCTCTCACGGAGAACTGAATTCTCCCGGAAGTTGGTGCTTCGATGCTTCCTCTAAGATCCGCGGTGACTAGCCACTGTAAGTCTCCTCCTGGGGGTCCTGGAAGTTGAGCTCCAAGAAACTGCGGATGTGGGCGTCCCAGTAACTCCGACAGTGAATCCAGATCCCTCTCGAAGATCAGCTGACCTGCGTTTCCCAACTGGTAAAACTTGCTGAACTGAGTCTCTATCTACAAGAATTAAGGATGAGGAAATTAGTGAAGTGATCAAGTGTTTCAAATTTTAAGTAGTAATGTAAGAATTTGAGGAACATGAACTTTTGAGAAAGAAAGAATTCTCAAGGATAAGAGAGGAGATAGTTTTTTGTAAATACTCACTTTGGTTTTGAAACTAAGTTTTTGTTCGGACGTCCATTCTAACTAGGGTCTCCAATGGTCAGGATGGCTCTGATACCAACTTGTCAACACCCGGATTTTTAATCCCAAATGCTTGTTATGCCATACCTCGCAATCCCAGGATTACCATTTTTGCGAGACATAACGGATTGGATATCACAGTACATCATCCATTACAAACCATACATAAGGTTTTACACAAATAAGGATCTCATGATCCAGTCTTAATACAACAAGCAGCGGAATAAATAAAAAACATAGCGGTGGGGTCCATCTTCAGGGGCACAGGCAATGCTGACGAAGGCAGATAGTCCTAGTTATCATAGTCATCCTGCTGGCCATCATCTTGGTAGTCTCCTTCATAGTCTGGCCATGAGAATAGCCAGGGACAAAAGCCATGAGTACTCTTTAAGTACTTGCAAACTACCACTAACAAGTAGTATAGTGCTAAGTTAAAGTGCTAAATCTAAGTTTAACTATAAAGTTAAGTTTGAAACCTAAGCTGAGTTCAGAAGCAAAGAAAGATAAAATAAAGTTCTAGAATCACTTAAGTTGGGAAGCTATTGCCATAAACACAACCCTGTTGTGGTCAAGTCAAGATTCATCATTCCTTTCATAAGTTATTTTGAAAACATCTGACAACGAAACAGTATGGCCATTCCAATAGTCCATAACCGCGGACGCGGCTATTCGAAATGTTTGACACTCTACAAAGGTGGTACACTTTCACCACAAGATTCGATACATCTGTTAGGGATAACCCTGAATGATCATACTTAGTATGTAGATAATCAAACATAACCTTTCCTTTACACACCCTATTATAAGAACCTTTCCTATGAGCATGGCCTCCCAACCATGACCATTAGTCATCTTGGGCACTGCATAGGTGGACAACATTGAGAGGTAGCCTCGGCTCAACCTTTTCCCGCGAGGGAACTAATACTAATGCATATAAACTTCCGGCTAAGCCTTACCCAATTTAGGTAGTGTGGTTGTACGGTAAATTTGGCATGGTATCGCATCCGAATCCAACCATCAATTTTATACAAGGGCTAAAGCTCATGCCTCAACATTTTCATCATCATAAACCATTTGTGTTTCTCAACACATGTCAAAACATCTCAATAGAATGACTCATCATTCCAAGGTTTTCACAATTCATTTTCACCAAGTGTTCCCATCTAAAGTGACTCAAGTTTTTGATCTACTCTAAACTACTAAGTTAAGAGTGTTCACTAAGGTGGAAAGATGATGGGTTCAATCTCATGCCATAGAATGACATCTAAAGCTTATCTAAATAGGTGAAGTTTTATACTCTTTATGCTACCTTCAAAACAAGTAAGGGACTTTGTGTAAGGTAAAGGAAGTAAAGCTTGAAAGTAAGACTTGGGGTAACTAGTAGTCAAAGTGGTAGGATCAAAGCATGCCTAAAGCATCTTTGCTTGGGTTATCTGGATTGCAAGGATTAGCTTGCATTGTTAATGGTGGCTTGCTAAAGTAAGTTTTGCAAGGGTTAGCTTGCCAATAATAGCTTGCCTTGGTTGGTGCAGTGGTTGAAGTTTTCTTCTTCTTCTTCTTGGTAGCACACTATAAATACATACGGAGTACACAATCACCACACAATACTTAACTAGTTTACTTAGTACTCTAAGGCACACAATTGATGATCTATTATCATCACAAGCATCACAAGTTTTATTCCATAGTTTCCTCCTTTTTATTCTACAAAAGTAATTTCTACTCATTGAAAATTAACTAAGATTTAATATTCACCACTTAAAATATGGGATCATGTGGGAACATGTCATCACCACATATTCGAACATGTGGGAATGTAATTTAAGGGTTGGATCAAAATTACTTTGGTTTAAGTTCATTATTTAATGATTTAAAGTGACTAGAAATGCCTATATAGCATTATTTTGGTACTAGTCCAAAGTCACTACATGTAAACCTTAATATTATTACATATTCAGATAGGTATGATCAAATGTTATTTTTGAGAGTTGGAATCAACTCAAAATCTATCTTGGTTGATTTTATAAAAATGTTACAAGATGCAAATGCTTCTGTTTTATTATTTTTACTACGAGAGGTCTATAACTCTAATTGAATTAAATCCACCGGTCTTGAATAGATCTTTTCAGTATCTTTCCATCAAAATTGGAATCACTCCATTTGGATTTGTAAATCTCTCTGAATTAAATTTTGAACTAAGGGACATAACTAAGTTTAAACTAAAAAGAAAAATCCTAATTCAAACTAACTGGGTTGCGCAGGAAACGCTAACGGGCCGGCCTAGCGTCACTCTGCAGCGCGGGGCTCAGCTGACAGGGGGGTCCACCAGTCAGCGGCTCATAACACGCGAAGCGGTACAGGGCAATGTGGGACGTTGGATTAGAGTGGGGATCAACGACTGGGGATCATCGTCGACGACGGACCTATCGCCGGCGAGCTCTAACCCTAGAGGCTCAGTGGGGGTGCATAGGGGGCATACCAAGGCTCCAGCGACAATGGCGAGGCGGGCAAACGGTCTGGTGGTCGACGGTGAGCTCAGGGACGGTCGAGGCAGCTCCGGGGGTGGTCGCAATCAGCGGCGCCCTTCTCCTCTAGAGGCGGCCTGCTCCGGTACAATTCCGGCGAGCTGATGCTCCCCGTTCTCCGGCTAGAGGTGTGGGACGATCAGTGAGGTGAGGAGAGTGGAGTGGTGTGCTGCAAATGGCTAGGGGTGCTCTTCTTTTATAGGCTCGATGGCAGGACAGCGCGGCATGGCCAGTCGATGGTGGCGACATGGCTATGGGCTGCTAGCGCATGGCCGCAGGCGGCGATCGACGCGCGGTCTCCTAGCGGTGCTCTAGGGCTTTAATGCGGGCTTAGGGGAGGTGGTATGCGGTCGGGCGGAGCTGGCGCTCTGAGCGGTGGCTGTGGTGCGTTGGACGGCGAACAGGGGTGTCTGGCGTGCTCACGGGTAAATGGCGGCCTTGGCACGAAGCTGCGGTCGGCGGTGGCAGGCCGCGTGTCGGGCGCGGCACTCTGGCGCGTGCTCGGCATGGCTCAGTCGCACTGGGCGCGGCGGTGTGGCAGTGGTCCATGGCTTGGCCTGGCTCGAGGAGGGGCCAGTGGGCGGCGGTGAGGTGCTGGCTAGCTGCTAGACATGGAGAGAGAGGGGGAGGTGGTCTGCTGCGGCGGCGACCAAGTTGGCCGGCGAGGTGGGGCTCGGCATGGCATGGCAAGGTCACTAGGGGGTAGGGGAGTGGGGTGTAATTGCATGGTTAGATCACTAGGAGACAATGGGAGCAAATGGGGGTCAAGTGGGAGACAAGTTTGGCCAGAACACTATTTAAAATAGTGAACTTTGTTTTGTTTGAATTCTGCCTGCCAAGTGTTTGATGAAATGGCCGCATGAACTTTACTTTTGAATTTTGGGTTCAAAAATTTTGAGTGATCTCCACTAGTACTAGGTAGTCTCTAGTTGCAAGGGTTTTGAAAATTGAACTTGTTTGAGCTGTTTTTGAAATAGTGGGATCTTCCCATATGAAATAGATTTAATTTTAAACCGTCATTTAAAATTAGTATTCGATTGTTGTTATCAGATCATAGGTGGGCCTTGGTACCTCATTATGTGTACTATCAAGGGGTGTAAAGATCCTCAAATGTTTCTGTTAGGTTTTGAGTACTAGGAATAGCCAAAGTAAGCATGATAGTTAATTTGGCCAAAATGACCATTCATTTCAATTATTCATTTTGAGTTGTTTTTCTTTGGGAATGATTTAGATGATGTTTATATCACCTAAGAATCATTTTACAAGCAATGGATCACTTAATCATGGCAATTCAAATCAACTCCTAATTTACATGCACACACATATGAATGCTTTCATATTTTTGATTGGAAAAGTTTTTGTTAACCCTAATTTAGATGATTTGGATCTTGATCACTTGGATTAAAGTTTTGGGATGTTATAGTAAAGTAAATACCTTTTGTTACATAGTAGTAGATAGTCACGGTAATGACAAACTACCACGCCGGAATGACACCGGTACCTAGGTGTCTATGGCGTTGGAACCCTGGCGCCGGAACCCGGTGATGGCGGATGGAGATCACGACGTAAAGGACCATATCACATAGCATTTACATTCAATGTTATTGTTTGTATGTCTTATTGTGTGCTAGTATTAGATACTCGACGGTAGCCTAATAAGATGATCCCTATTAAAATTACCAACGATTGTGTTCCCCCTTAGTGTGCACCACCAAGAAAGTTCTTCGGTATGAGGCGATCCAGTTTTACATGCCTGGGTGTTAGGCATATCTATGTTCGCATACAGTGGGTGTAAGCCATGTTGCACAGCGGATACACTAAGGTTGAGTTGGCGAGCCTAGCATGCCACAGAAGCGTGGCCTCGAAACACGGATGCTCGAAAGATCGAGCACGAGTCGCATGAATGATGTGACCGACGTTTAGCGTCCACCTTTGAACCCACATCGATGGCCGTGATCAATCGGGGGAGATGTGGCTGAGAGGGGTCGTGTTATCACTAGGAACCCTCACTGGGGATAGGTGTTTCTAAGTGGAGTTATTATTAACTCATTTAATCATAAACTTAGTCTAAATTCCTTTTGCAATTATAAATGTAGAAAATGGTTCTTCCCGAGATTACCTTTCCTAACGACGAGTGGTTAAAAGGAGAAAAGCTCAAGTTAGATGGATCCAACTTTTCTGCATGGGTCATACGCTTGTTTGATCTCCTTGGGGAGAACAATGTAGCTGACTACATGACTTGCGAGATGTATCTGGAGCCACCCTATTCTCATGAGACCCAGGAGTAGTGGGATCTGCGTTATCGTCGTCGTGTGATGGCCACATTTATATCAGTGACCATGCGCCTCGGAATGGAGGATGGGCTATGGCCAATGGTGGGGAGTCTCAAGCCCCGAATGGTCATGGCACATCTGAGAGCACATTTCGTGGAACAAGTGCGCATGTTGGAGTATGAGCTGATGGGGGACTTCCTCTCCATAAAGATGGAGGAGGTCTCCTCACTGGATGAGCACTTATTGCGCCTCTATGATGCGTACATGAGTCTGGCATACTACCTGGACAACTGGTACTCAAGCTCATTTGCGATGGGAGTTGTGCTCTGGTCGCTTTCTCCAAGCTTCCAAGCACAAGTCAGGATCTGCGTTATGAGAGGCGACACGGAAACACTGGATTTCCTCGAGTTCATATCACATTTCAGAAATGTGATAGATGAGTCCAACGTCGCTGGAGTCGTCAACGACAAAGGTATATATTTGATATACGGTTTTATAAATTTTATAATCTTGCAAACACATTGCAGTGTTAAAGTATATCTGATACTTGTTCTGTTTTGGTGAAAACAGGTCCTTCTGCATGAGAGGTGCTTGCTGGAGAGGAGGTGACATTGCGTGTTGATGGCGAGCATGATGATGATGGCCAACGACACTCTCCCTCAACATTTATCATTTAGTTTGTGTTTTAGGATGACTATTGTAATCAAGAGATTGTGAACTTCTTTAGTGTGTCTCACATTTCGTGAGACGGTTATTCATATGAGTTTGTAACAAACTGTTGTTCTGCTTTTATGAATGATTTCTATTCGTGTTCATATCTTGTTCGATTACTTGTGAATCGTCCTTATTGTTTGAAACTAATTGATAATGCATGAGCATTTGTAAAATATTAAAATGCCTTGTTTAAAAATACCCGATTTAATGATATGTTCATTAATGAATGAAACCATTGTTTAAATTCATAGTTATGTGATAATATGTGAAAGTCATTCAATTTATTTTCACATATAAATCATGCCTAAGTTCGGCAAAATAACTTGAACACCGTGTATTACTTGAATACAAAGTGTTTAAAGAATTGTTAAAAGTAAATACATATTCTATGTATTGTGTTTTAACGAAAATGGTAATTATCGTTAAATAATTGTTTAAATGTGTAAAGTAGTTTACCAAAGGAAACATGAATATGGAACTATTTGATTTGATCAAAGTATTTCCTCAACAAAGGGTATACATGTAAAAGAGAATCCAATTACTATGATTTGATCAATAGTAATGAAATTCAACTTTATAAGAATGGCATAAAAGTAATTGTGAAATGCAAAGTGTTTTGAAACGTCAAAGTACAAAAGAATCACAATGTGATATTAGATATCAAATGGGTTGAATAGAAGGCACCAAATAAATCGTTGTAGTGTAGATGTAGAGACCATCAGTTAGAAATAGTTAGCACTCAATTAGAACTGGTAAACCATTTGAATTCGTGAAATTTTTGGGGGTTATTCGATATAACCAAAAAAATAGCGAATAAGTCCTTGTAGTGTATTCATTGGAAACTTTGAATACGAAACCCATAGCTGAGACCAAAAGGAAAGCAAGATTCATATTGCTTGGATTTTGGTGCATTCTTGAGAAAGCTCACTTCTAGTGATGTTTCTCAATTATGAAGCAAATGGAAATTAGTGTAAAACATGATGAGGATTCAAAACACTACATCAGAGTGTTGAGAAGCGCAACGGACAGTGTTCCTGAACGATTCTCTTCATAGAAGGAAAGAACCAATGATTTTGATCATTGTGTTTTTCTCTCCACTATCGTTTTTCACTACATGAAGTAGGATTCAAAATGTAAATCCATATCTTGTATGGAGACATTTGTGAATCACTTGTCATGATTTTTGGAATATGACATACCTACGAACTACAAAGGAAATAATGGTAAACTAGAATTATGAGAAATCCTAAAAGGAAAATTCCCTTGAGATTAGAAAGCAATTCGTTGCTGAATCTCACAAGTAAAAGGGGTTACTTGAATTTTCCCAAATGACTGCAAAGCCATAGTGGAAAAAGGGGGTAAATGACTAATGCACAATTTGTCAAGTATTGGACAAATTCAAATGAATTTGATTCATGTATGCTAAATGTCAAATGGATTTAAAACTAGTAAAGTACTAGTATCTCATAATAAATCTCCAAGTTTGATATTTGATCAAAGGATTTTGAAGTTATTCAAATAGTAAGGAGATATGCAATTTGCATAAAATTGAGTGGGAGCTATGAAAGTCTTCCTGAAACAATATGTGATTGACATATTTTTGAGTGGGAGCAATGTAAGTCTCAAATTCAAATATGTGGGAACATATTTTGAGTGGGAGCTTATAAGAGTAATTCTTAAATGTGTTAAGAATGAAAGGCGCAAATACTTATGAATAATGATTCATAAGATGTAGAAGTTGATAATAGGTGTATTATGATATTATGTAGTATTCCTTAAGGGATTCTGAAAAGGGTTTCAGGATATAAGTTAATTAAGGAACTAGTACTTAATAACTCAAATTAGGAATATCATTAAGTTTAACATCAACGGTTGAAAGAAAGAAAAGGATGATCATCATCCACTATGTTGAGACATAGGTTCTATCTTAGAAACCATGATGATAACTTGGCATAATATGTGATCCAAATAAGGAACGTGTGAAAGTGATTAAGTTCGAATTACAGAACGTTTGAGCTAAGTTTTGTCCATAATGTCTAATAGAGAACCGTGGACATATTTTCCAAATCCATAAAGGATAACATATCTTAAAGCATAAAGAGTTATGTTATAAGGGAATATGTTGGAAACTCCTGTAGATGCCAATTAAAGTCAAGTAGGAAGTGAGGTGAACATAACATCAAAAGTTGCACAGAGTGCACTGGTGTTTCGATGAATACATTTATAATAATAGATAAGGGTACCATCTAAAGTGTTGTATAATGTTATGGCGGGGCTAGTTCGCTTTTAACATAGAATGATGTGTCCCAGGGCACAGTGCCCATGAGAAATCCCTCGAGGTTGATCTAACGTCACTGGAGGCTCCTGGAATCAGGCCTCGTTCTGCTGCCATAGCGACGATACATACACATAGATGATGTCATGTGATGATAAAGTATTAATGTCAATCAAGGTGACATTAGTAAGTTGCAAAGGATTTGGGACTGTAAAGTACAGACCCAAGGCTCAACCTCTTCCATGAGCAAGCATGTTCAGGGTACCGGATATATGGTGCCAATGATTGAGAACAAAATGCAGCTAGTGTATTTGTACTCTAGTGCAAGTGGGAGACTGTTGGAAATGTGCCCTAGGGACAAATAGTAGTAAGGATTATTATCATATTTCATATAGTTTATGATTAAGTTTTATATCATGCTATAACTATGTTGAGTGGAAACATCAATATACGTGTGACATACAAACAACTAGGGGTTCCCAGTGAAACTCTAGTCACTGGTTCATTGGTCAACATATGATCATGTTTCCTGATCATGTGGCATTTATGCCAGTTGGAAATGAGGTCATCTCATTATGAGAATGAGATGATGAACCAATACCCAACCTAAACATCGTGATCCGATCATGTCACAAAGTTCAAGTTATGATGATTAGAAATGGATCCTCGTAGACTATTCCTTAGACCGTGAGGCTATATCAATCACTGTCTCTCGAGAGTGCTTAGATAACATCAAACACCATCTGGTAAAACAGTGGTTATAAAGGTGTGTTCAGGTACTCGGAGGAAACCGTAGAGGAAATATATGTCAAGAGCGGGATTTGTCCGTCCATGTGATGGGAAGATACTCAAGGGCCCACTAGGAGAAGTTATATCCAATAGCTACGCAGCGTGTGATTAGATCACGAGGATATCACTTGTCAGAACGAGTCAAGTAGCATTGTTCAGTAACGAGATTGAACACGACATGGTGATGTCATTGATCAGATCTCGAGCAATGCAAGTATCGAGTGACAAAGGGAATAAGACACGACTGTCCCAGTTCAAACGACGAAAGATCTTCGTGGAACGCACAGGGGTCACATGGCCATCGAAGTCCCTCTATCGATCATTGGTGCAGGATTGTCCCGACGATGTCTGGAGTGTTCCCGAACCATGGGGTATCACGCTTAAGGGCTTGATGATGCTTATAGAGTGTTTATAGGATCGATGGAATCACCGAAGAAAAGAAGGGAGAAAACCGGAAGGGTTTCGGTAAGTCCGGAGGATGTCCGGGGTGGAGGTGGAAGGTGTTCCATAGCCATGGAGATTGAATAAATATGTGAATGAATGTTAAATATTGATTTAATCATTTATTCATATTTATTTAATAAAGAGGATGTCCGGAGTGGAGGTGGAAGGTGTTCCATAGCCATGGAAGGTCAAACATGCTTAATGGGCCAATTCCGTAGGGAGAGGGCCCATTAGGGGAAAGGAGAGAGGAAGAGGGGCCAAGGGGGCTGGCCAGCTGGGCCTAGCCCCCCCGTGGGACCCACTAGGGGCTGGCCAACGGCCACCCCACCCCCTCCTCTCCTTTAGTCCCACCCCGGGACTTTAGGGGAGGTAGTACCTCCCCTCCCCCTATATAAAGTGGGGTATTTGGCCTAGAAAATACACCAATAATCAATAAAGGTCTCCCCACTTTTGGGAGGACCTCCAATTGATATTTTCTCTTCCCCCCTCTCTCTCTCGTGACCATGGTCCCAAGTCTGGACTGTTCGAGCAAGAGACATCTTCACCGCGGAGCGCCGTCGCGCTGCGGGATTCGGATCCGGGAGCTCTACTTCCGCAACTCCTGCTGGATCGGGGAAGCGGGAGTCATTTTCAGGCACCGGACGTGTGTAACTCCCCGCAAGGTGTCGCACTTGAGGCACTCAAGTCGTTGGATCCAGAAGGAGCGCAAGGACTTCATCACGACCTTGAGGTCGGCATCGGCTCGTCTACATCAACCACGCTCTCCTGAGCGTTGACAACGCTTTTCGGTCTTCAAGGGTAAGTTCGCGAAAAGCCCCTCCTGTTACTGGATTACTAATAGATAGGTCGTACCAGCTTCAGGGGTTCAGGGGCGTAGACTAAAATTTATTGTTTTCACAAGCGGAACCCCAACATAAACCTCCAAGACATTTTCAGATCTATACGGAAAATGTTTAAAAGAAAGAGATAATGGGCGGGATTTGTAAGGTATTGGGCCGCACAGAGGGGGATTCGGCCCATCCGGTGCTGGCTCTCGCGGGAGTGACACAGTTCAAATCTCATGCGTGGGCCCTGCCTATCAGCGTTACAGGGTGACGAAGAGGTATGGGATGACCTCGGCCGTTAGATTTAGTTAGGATCAACGGTTGGGCATCATCGTCCTCGACGGAACACACGCGACGACACCAGAACCCTAAAGTGATGGGGGCGAGGGGGCTCACCAAAGGCTTGGAGAGGTGTCGGGGAGTGGATGTGGCGACGTGGTGCTTCAAGTTGGTCCCGAGGATGGGAAGCGACGTGGTGCTTCAAGCCTCGCATGTTGACGCCCGAGAGAAGAGTGACGGAGCTCGACAACATCAACAACTGGGCTGGCCCTAGAAGAAATAAGCATGGGAAAGGTTAGATATGGTGGAGGAGACACATGCATGCGCAGAGTAGAGACGAGCAGGGTCGGGGTAGGATGCAAGCTTGCACGCAAGTGGAAGACCGAGAGGAGTTCTTCTCCTTCTCCAATATGATGGCAATCTAGGGGATGGGATCTGGAACTTGGGGCGAGGTGGTGAGGGATGAGGGAGTGAAATGAGGCAGAGAGAGGGGACAGGGTGGTGTAACACCCTAGTTTTAGCTAATCTTAAATTAGGGTTGTTTGTGGATTCATGAGCATCATCTTTTTAAAATTGCATGGAAAGAAATAAAGTTAAACCCTAAAGCCTAGCTATTTTCCCCTATCTCTTTGAAAATGAATCCAAAAGGTTTTGAATATTTTTGAAAACTCAAAAGTGTGGATCCCAAATAGTATAAAGGGGTCCATGCATTATTTTATATACTGTGTAAACCTTCTCGTAATTTTGGAAATAACCAAAACAGGTTTAAAATTGGAAATACAAAATAGAAAACAAAACAGAAATTGGAAAAAGCCTTTGTTAAAAAAAGAGCCTGACCAGAACTAGGTCGGCCCAGCTCCCTCTCCTCTCTGCCTACCGCCCAAGTGCAGCACAGCCTGGCCCGTACCGCTTCGGCCCCCTTCTTTCCCCTTCGTCTTTATCGACGACGACACAAAGCACCTGCATGGATCTGCCTCCGCTGCCCGCCTGCGCCAGGATCCCCGCCGACACTATGATGCGTGCTACCGACCTGGACGACGTCTACAAGTACCCCTCCCACCGCTGGATAATCCCTAGCTTCCTTCCTCTCCCCAATTTCTCTTTGGCCGAACCCTAGATCTGGCCAGAGCCATCCGTCGCCGTCGTTTCCATCCGCCCCGAGTCTCGCCATGATGCCTAGAAGCTTTGCCTAGCTCGTCTCCATCAATTGCCCCATCCAGCGTGAGCAAGCAAGGACTCCATCGCTACAATCGACCCCACCGTCCCCGACTCAGGCCGTCATGTTCTCCACTGAGTCCGGTAGCACCCGGCCTCCTCGGGCCTCGCCGCACCCTCTGTCACGCTCCTGGTGAGCCTCTGGTCCTCCTGGACCCCTCCTTTATCTTCCTCCTGCTCTGCTTGCAGCCCACGCCGTGCGCCACCGTCTGTCGCCGCCAGTCGCCGTCGCACACGATGGGAGGGGTACTTGTAGACGTCAGAAAAATATGAATAATATATCAAAATGTTCAGAAAAATGAGATCTTTACAATAGACTCATAATCATGCATTGTTCAACAACTTTAATTTCAAGTTTAATTAGAGAACTAAGTGAACCCCCACAGGTGATTCCAGGGTCTCTCCTGAATTAGGGTTTATACCCCTCAGAACCCCATTTAAATTGCCAAGCATGCCCTAGGGTTTCATTTAAGATCTATTTAACTTGTCATATCATCATCCCTGCTTGAGCATTGCATCAATGCCATGTGTTGATTGTTGTTTACCTTTCTTTTCAGTGTTTGGTTCTTTCCGGTAGAATACGATATCGATATCGAGATTGAAGACCGAGATCAACACCATCGAATATCGATGAAGAATACTTGACCAATTGTAATCAAGTCAAGTACAAGGCTTCTGAAGATCTGCTTTTTGGTTATCAATAAAGAAGGAAAGCATAGCCCCACACATAAAAGAATCCTATGCTTTCAAAGTATTTCAATTCTGCCATGTTGCATACGATTCTACTGTGGTCTTTGATCGATAGATAGAGTATCCTATCTATTGCATTACTCCCTTTGAGCTTACATTACCTGATCCACTTCTCCTAGCATAACTAGGTTTGGCTTGTGTGCACTGCTAGAGCTTATCTATGTCTTGCTTAGCCATGCTTAGCTGTCAGTGCTGGTCCATCCAGATGATGTATCAGATGCAGAGAATCTAGTATGATAGGAGAACGTGATGAGATGAGATCAGTGGTAAAGGTTAAACATGCTAAGGCTTGTATGGGAGGCCACAGTGGGATGTGGTTTTTGTAGTCCCATGCTCGCCACCACTAGGAACCTAGTTCTTGCCTTTGGACCAAGATGAGCATACAACCACACGGGGTTTATGGGGACCTCACGATTAACAAACTTTCATAGTAGATTCCATGAGTCACCTAGTTCGGGCGTTCCATTTGGCATACACATTGAAAATGTTTTCGAAAGCGGAGGAGAAGGAGGTGCATTCATACAGGTAGGGAAGCGTGGACCAGGTTGCTTGGGGTCGATGGAGCCCCTGATAAACCAACCTCACCCACATCTCTAGCGACCGGCTTTGGGATTTGACCCGTTACGGCCGAACCATCCTTAGGGTGTGTCTCATGGTCTCAGCGAAGCAAGGTAAAGTAGTCGTGTCCAATCACCCTCTGCCAGCACACCAAGGAAGTGTGTAAATTTGCGCTAAGAGTCGGTTGGTTCATGTGGGTAAAGTTGTAGACCCCTGCAGGGTTAAATCTTTTCAAAAAGTCGTGTTCATGGATATGAACGCTTGGTGACCGAATTCTAAGATCATAGAGAACATGAACCTAATCGTAAAACTTGGTAGTTCAATGTGTGCTTAAGGATGCTTCCTCTTGGGTACGAGGGGGTGATCCTAGTTGTGAGATGAGGATTACTTTGGTGGATATCAATATGATGATCAATTATTCAGAGATGCCGCTCTCTTATCCCCTTTTAAAATACTATGATTAGACGAGCTTCTTCTCTCTCTCGTTTTATAAACAAAGATGGCTTTATGCAAAATAACCCCACCAACCATAAGTCTTGCAGAGTACACCCTATACTCACCCTTGCTTTGTTGATACTTTTTGTAGCAGAGTAAGTGTTCCTTAGAAGACAAGTTTGGTACGACATCGACACCGACGAGTAGCTTGGGGTTCCCAGCCGGCAGCCTAGAATCTATGGGCTAGGATGTCATCGTTATGCTTCAGGCCTCTTAGGCCATTTGTTATGTTTGCTATACTTAATAGCATAATTTTCCTTCTGTTGTTTGATGTTTGTGGTCAGTGATCTCTGCTTGTAATATTTTGGTTCTTCGCTTAGTTATGAGCTTGCTGTAATAATTTTTGTGTCGCCGGGTTACTGTTGTGTTACCGATTTCTCACTGGATATTCTCGAGCTCTAGGTTAATATTATGTCAGGCTAAGGTCTAGATTTGTTTAGCCCTAATCCCGGGGGTGTCACAGTTTTTGGTATCAGAGCAGTACCAACCGTAGAAAAACCTTGTTATTGGTCGATGTTGAGTCTAGTGCTTGTGAAAACTATTTCAAAGGTGAAAAGTATTTGCAAAAACTCTAGTATGCTTCTTTTCCTCCTCATCTGGTATCGCTCTAACTTTGGGTCATCTTACCTTGTGTTGATTTGGGAAAAGTTTTGATATCTCTCCTAGTACTTCAAAGCTTAGGTACCTTGTGGGCAGGTCGTTTCTCAGCTAGTTGACCTAATGTAGAGTTCTCCAGAGTTGCATGTGTTGTGAATTCCTTGTTTCCCCTTGCTCTTCTTCAATCGAGAGATTCCTTTCCATCATGATCTCTCTGTCTTTTGGGCCCACAATACTATATTGTAGGATCCACAATGTTCTATTCTAGGCTTCGAGGTTTCCTTTCACCTCGTGTGCCTCCTTTTTATTTGTCTGGGTGCTTTAGAAGGTGTTTCTTCTTCTAGAAGCTACCTCGTGATTACTACCTTGTAGTGTATGATGTGTCACTCAAGTAGTAGTTACTTCTTTCTCGGGTTTTAACCCTTGGACTTGAACCGAAGATCCCGGATTGTGCTGGATTTTGGTGTTGTGAATCTTCTACATGAAGCTGACCTTTAACCCAAGGTCCACTCCTGTGACCCATGTTGTTAATGTTCACACATTACCTCAGGATGGCTACTTTTAAAATATAGCCTTCGAGCTTGTGGGTATTGTTGCGATTGAATTGTGACAATTAAGGACTTCCCTACCACTAGCTATGGCAGATGTTCTTTAATGGAACCAAATAGATCACAACAAGAGTACTCCTCGTGAGTCTCGCATCTATACTCGGGACTCTGCCACACCCTCTCTTTTTCGCATTGGTTTTCGGAAGATCGATAATCTATGCACCCACATCTCGGGATTTTATCCTGAGCATGTTCCTTTTCCCCTTGTTGTTTCTAACCTTTGTCTATCAGTTGGTAGCCAAGTAGTAATGTGCATTGGTGTCTTCCGATGCAATATACTCTTGTGGTCCTTCATGACAAACCATTTCAGGATGTTGGGAGAAACAAACTCTAGTACATCGTCATATCTAGGACCAGGTCAAAGTGTTGTAATCCACAGATTAAGAGGCATTGATTAGCTTCTATCTGTTCTACCTTAGTGTATCACACCCTTTTATACTAAGAGGTAGTGCTAAGTTTCATGAACACCTTAGTGAAGTGATTCTCTTACACATATTTACCCACCCTTCCTCCGAGCTTTCATGCTCAAGAATGATGTGTGTGCATAACAATGTGGTCATCTGAGATTCTTAAGCAATCATTATTTCTCCAAAATCCAAGGACATTTGTGTCATTCTTAGCGTGATTGGATAATCCTATCACTAAGCAAAGGATGATTGTGCTACCAAGTCCGTTACTCTGGTACACTCTCTTCGGTCAAAGAGTTAGGCTTGTGCCCAAGCTCTGAGACTATGTCTTCTTGCCTCACCAAGCAAGCTTCCTCTCGAACTAAGTGACATATCAGTGGTTCGTGATGTTCTAGATGTCTTTCTAGAAGTATCACCATGTCGCCACATGATCGTGTTGTCAAGTTCTTGAGTAAGCAAGTTCTCCGAACTGCTCCTTTCTCCAAGGATCTGTACTGGATACCCTGAACTAGTTGGTTGAGCTTAAACAACAACTTGGAGAGTTGTAAGACAAAAGTTCTATATGACTATGTTCCTTCTTAAAGGGATGTCTAGTTTTGCTCGTGCTAAAGAAAGACAGTATCTCCTCCGTGGATATGTTATCTTCCCCCACCTTTTTGATTTGGGTTATAGTCAAATCAAACTCAGTTACAAGGACTATCTTGATGATGTTACTACTTATGATGTTTCACTTGACTACATCTTCATGTCCCTTGGTCTGACCAATATTCTACCTCGTTCATACCACATATGCGTCTAATGTCTTGGAATACCTTGATAAGTTTGTTATTGAGCCCATCGATAACATCCTTATCTTCTCCATGCTAGAATAGATTCATATGGAACTTTTGGCATTAATGTTGGAAAACTCTTGAGAACCTTCTTCGAGTTATCTCAAAGAATATGTTCTGGATGTTAGAAGTAACCTTCTCCAATTCACGTGCAATTGTTGACAAATGTCGTCGCGGATTTGAGTAGAGTTATCTATGTTCCCTTTACGAATGTAGTTGTGCTTCGTTGCAAGTATTCGAGGTATGAGCAGTTGTCCTTTGACAAGTTGCTAATACATAGTCTAGCAATCTAGCTCAGTCTTTTGGAGCTTAACACTGTAGTCCATGTCTTGAGAATCCGGTAACTTTATGTCTGCGGTAAATGTTGCATGTGTTCTATTTAGACATGCTGAGTCTGAAGTATCATTCCACCTAACCAAATCTTAATCTCAAGAAAATATATGGTTGGTGTTCCTCAAGGTTTTGACATAGGTTTCTACGCAAGTCCGACATGATTGATGTAATGGTTGACACAATTAGTCAGAAGGCCTATTGTCAAATTCTCTTGAATCAGCAATTAACAACCACTCTTCATGAGGCATCTTCTATGATTCATTATAGTAGTTGTGCTTATGGTTCCCTTTGTAACCGAAGTCCAACCTTTACACTATGTTTGCCTTCTTGAACATCAAGGAGAACATTTAAAGTAGCGTTGCTAAATGTCTCTCGGTCGATCCTCTAGACCCTATTATGTTGGCAAGCACCATGTTGTGCCAAGTAACTAAAGTCTGAGAATGAAGTTCCTTTTTCCTCGTGTCATCATGAATCTTCTTATATATTCATCTTAGAGGTGTAAAGTGATATCATAATCGTTGGCAAAGATTTGATAGACCTGGATAAACAAAGAGTTTCCTTCGTATCTCGACCATGTTCATAGAGTGACTATGATGTTGGTAATCATTAGTTCCTCTTGCTACATGTTCTTTGTGACTCTTACGAGTCCTCGCCACAAAACACTTTTATGGCTTGGCCTTATGTTGAACGAAGAGTGACCCTTCTGTATCAAAGGTAGTTCAACGGCTTGGTTTCTGTATCTCTGTATCCCTAGAAGTCTACTTAAGTCTTTTAGTAGAGTTTCTCGTCTTGAAGTCTGTGGTCATGCTCTTTTTGTTGTAAGCTTCCCTTTTCAGAAGTTTAACTCCTCTGAAACTCCATGGTCTCAAACCTTATGAAGACCAGTTATCTAACAACTTGGAAACCTATCTCCTCTTGTTTCCTCTGTTATGTTGATGTGTTTCATGTTGTCATCTCAGAGTTGTTTTGAACACTCCTTTCATGAGTTGACCATGAGATACTCTGTGTGTTGTTAGTGTGTTTCCCTCTTATCTGTAGAAGTGACACTGTTTCTCTTTCTTCTTCCTACCTACAAAATCTCGGGTCGAGATTCTCGTAAGGGGGATAGAGCTGTAACTCCCTAGTTTTAGCTAATCTTAAATTAGGGTTGTTTGTGCATTCATGAGCATCATCTTTTAAAATTGCATGCAACAAGATAAAGTTAAACCCTAAATCCTAGCTATTTTTCCATATCTCTTTGAAAATGAATCCAAAAGGTTTTGAATATTTTTGAAAACTCAAAAGTGTGGATCCCAAATAGTATAAAGGGGTCCCTAGATTATTTGATATACTTTGTAAACCTTATGGTAATTTTTGAAATAACCAAAACAGGTTTGAAATTGGAAATACAAAAGAGAAAACAAAATAGAAATTGGAAAAAGCTTTTGTTAAAAAAAAGAGAGCCAAACCAGAACCAGGCCGACCCAGCTCCCTCTCCTCTCTGCCTACCGCCCATGTGCAGCCCATCTTGGCTCGTACTGCTTTGGCCCCCTTCTTTCTCCTTCGTCTGTGTTGACGATGACACGAAGCACCTGCGTGGCTCTGCCTCCGCCGCCCTCCTGCGCCAAGATCCCCGCCGGCGCTACGATGCATGCTACCAACCTGGACGACGTCTACAAGTACCCCTCCTGCCGCTAGATAAGCCCTAGCTTCCTTCCTCTCCCCAATTTCTCTCTGGACGAACCCTAGCTCCGGCCAGAACCGTCTGTCACCGTCGTTTCCGTCTGCCCCTAGTATCGCTGTGATGCCTGGAAGCTTCGCCTCGCTCGTCTCCATCGATTGCCCCATCCAGCACGAGCAGGCAAGGACTCCATCACCGCAATCGACCCCACCATCACCGACTCTGGCCGTCGCGTTCTCCACTGATTCCGGCAGCACCCGGCCTCCTCCGGCCTCGCCGCACCCTCCGTCATGCTCCTGGTGAGACTCTGGTCTTCCCGGCCCCTCCTTTCTCTTCCTCCCGCTCTGCTTGCAGCCTGCGCCGTGCGCTACCGTCTGTCGCCGCCAGTAGCCATCGCACACGATGCTCCGGTGACCAAAATCCAGCTACGCCGCCCATTCCTAATTCGCCTTGCTCCACTAGTTCGAGCCCGACTAGTCCCGCAACCCCGCATGGCCTCCTCCGCCGTCGCCGATGACCAGCTGATGGTGGCCACCGAGTTGACGTCACACCGACGTGCCGCTGACTGCTGACCGCCATTGTGGCACCCGAGGTGACTTTGGCCCCACCCGTCAGTCACTTCCGCTAGCTCAAGAACCGGTGAAAAATAACCCCCACCCCAAGATGACGTCATCCTGGTGCAATAAAGCATTTATAATTTTTTTAATTATTTCATAAAAAGGATAAATCTTATAAATTCAATAACTACTTATTTATAAGTCATAAAAATATGAATAATATATCAAAATGTTCAGAAAAATGAGATCTTTACAGTAGACTCATAATCATGCATTGTTCAACAACTTTAATTGCAAGTTTAATTAGAGAACTAAATGAACCCCCGGAGGTGATTCCAGGGTCTCTCCTGAATTAGGGATTATACCCCTCGGAACCCCATTTAAATTGTCAAGCATGCCCTAGGGTTTCATTTAAGATCTAATTAACTTGTCATATCATCATCTCTGATTGAGCATTGCATTGATGCCATGTGTTGATTGTTGTTTCCCTTTCTTTCCAGTGTTTCGTTCTTTCTGGTAGAATACGATATCGATATCGAGATTAAAGACCGAGATCAACACCATCGAAGATCGACGAACAATACTTGACCAACTGTAATCAAGTAAAGTACAAGGCTTCCGATGATCTGCTTTTTGGCTATCAACAAACAAGGAAAGCATAGCCCCACACATAAAAGAATCCTATACTTTCAAAGTATTTCTATTATGCCATGTTGCATAAGATTCTACTCTGGTCTTTTATCGATAGATAGAGTATCCTATCTGTTGCATTACTCGCTTTGAGCTTATATTACCTGATCCACTGCTCCTAGCATAACTAGGTTTGGCTTGTGTGCACTGCTAGAGCTTATCTATGTCTTGCTTAGCCATGCTTAGCTGTGAGTGCTGGTCCATCCAGATGATGTATCATATGTAGAGAATCTAGTATGACAGGAGAACATGATGAGATGGGATCAGTGGTAAAGGTTAAACATGCTAAGGCCTGTATGGGAGGCCACAGTGGGATGTCGTTTTTGTAGTCCCATGCTCGCCACCACTAGGAACCGAGTTCTTGCATTTGGACCAAGACGAGTGTACGGCCACACGGGGTTTATGGGGACCTCACGATTAACTAACTTGCCTAGTAGATTCCATGAGTCACCTAGTTCGGGCGTTCCATTTGGCATACGCATTAAAAATGTTTTGGAAAGCGGAGGAGAAGGAGGTGCATCCATACAGGTAGGGAAGCGTGGAACGGGTTACTTGGGGTCGATGGAGCCCCTGATAAACCAACCTCGCCCACATCTCTAGGGACCGGCTTCGGGATTTGACCCGTTAAGGAAAAACCATCATTAGGGTGTGACTCATGGTCTCGACGAAGCAAGGTAAAATGGTCGTGTCAAATCACCCTCTGCCAGCACACCAAGGAAGTGTGTCAAGTGGCGCTAAGAGTCGGTTGGTACGTGTGGGTAAAGTTGTACACCCCTGCAGGGTTAAATATTTTCGAAAAGCCGTGTTCACAGTTATGAACGCTTGGTGACCGAATTCTAAGATCATAGAGAATATGAACCTAATCGTGAAACTTGGTAGTTCAACGTGTGCTTAAGGATGCTTCCTCTTGGGTACGAGGGGGTGATCCTAGTTTTGAGATGAGGATTACTTTGTGGATATCAAGATGATGATCAATTCTTTAGATATGTCGCTCTCTTATCCCCTTTTAAAATACTCTGATTAGACGAGCTTCTTCTCTCTCTCGTTTTATAAACAAAGATGGCTTTATGCAAAATAACCCCACCATCCATAAGTCTTGCAGAGTACACCCTGTACTCACCATTGCTTTGTTGATACTTTTTGTAGCAGAGTAAGTGTTCCTCAAAATACAAGTTTGGTACAACATCGACACCGACGAGTAGCTTGGGGTTCCCGGCCGGCAGCCTGGAATCTATGGGCTGGGACATCATCGTTATGCTTTAGGCCTCTTAGGCCATTTGTTATGTTTGCTATACTTAATAGCATAATTAGCCTTCCGTTGTTTGATGTTTGTGGTCAGTGACATCTACTTGTAATATTTTGGTTCTTTGCTCAGTTATGAGCATGCTGTAATAATTTTTGTGTCGCGGGGTTACTGTTGTGTTACCGATTTCTCACTGGATATTCTCGAGCTCCAGGTTAAGCTTATGTCAGGCTAAGGTCTGGATTTGTTTAACCCTGATCCCGGGGGTGTCACAGGTGGCCTCATGTCCTTTTATTTGGGTGGAGTGGTTAATGGTGGACTAAGCTCTTCTTGGGCTAGGGTATGGTCCATGGCTCGACCATTGGTTGCCAGGGGCGGTGAAGGGGTCATGTGAGGGGGCTCTGGTCGTGCAGGGGAGTAAATAAGATAGGAGGGCTGTTGTGTTTCAAGGTTTTTGGTAAGATGTGCTTGTCCCTCACTCTCCTTTCCTTCCAAGCACAAAGGACAAAGGGGTGGGGTGGTGCTAAAGTGTATGCTACAGGGGCTGGTTGACCAGAGATGACATGAGTTGCTGTGGAGGATTGCTTGGAAAGGTCGGATGGAGGTTTGGAGGGTTTTGGTTCAAGTTTTTGTTGATCTTGGAAAGATGGGGCAAGGATACTGGTAGATAGGTATGGCCAACACAAACTTCCAGGATTTATTTAGGATTTTTCTGAATATTTTAGATCCCATTTATATCAATTTTACAAAAAGTGCTGAAATGGTTTCTAGAAGATCATTTTATATATTTACATTATACATGGTTGGTTTTTGAAGTGAGATGGTCCTAAATATTATTACACACTTAGGATAATTTTTCCAAGAATTATTGGGATAGAAAGGTATTTTTAAGCAATTACTTCGTGTTTCTGCCATTTAAGAAAAATGGCAAAACGAAATAATAAATCTTCTAAAAAATATTTAGTTTTGAGGTAGCAGGATAGGATAGGATATATAGGCATCAAATGTTCCTTGAGTTGGCAAAGTAGTTTGGAGGAAAACAAACTTGACTTTATAGGAGGGGTTTTGAGGATTTTGCAAGGGAGGGAATTTAAAAAGTTTTAGGTTCCAAATAATTAGGGAAATTATTTGGTAAATGATTATAGCTAAGTTGGGTGAGGTCAACTTGGAGTATCTATCATTTGTAACCTTGGGGTTTGGAAATACAACTTAATTTTGGTAGGAAACAAGGAATAAAGGATCTATGGTGATGTTATTTTCATACCATCAAAACCTTGTTGGATCTTGGAGCTCATAGTTCCCCTTGGGTCATGGGCTATATGGATGTATAGACCAAGTGATGTAGATTACCATGGTATAGAGGTTTGAGGTTGATCATGATTGGGCTCTTCAAGGATTGGTGCCAAATTTTGAATAAATTAAGGGTGCCAAAGCAGATTATCAAATAACCTTCAAAACCATGAGGGTTTTTAGAAGCACACGGATACAATTGGAACATGTGAAATATAAATTGATAGACCTTCATGAGTATAACACAATCATTTAATCACTTGGTCCAAAGAAGATAGTATGAAGATGTGAGCTTCTGCCAAAGTAGGCTAGTTGACAAGATTTGCAGAAATTATTATTTTCTGACCTTCAAAACCATCAAGAACAAGTGGGTTAGAGGATGGTCTAGCCAAGGGAAAGAGTGGGCCTTTGTATTCCTTAGTATGGTCTACAATATGATTCAAGTGAATTTCCAAAAATGCACAAGGGTTGAGAAAGAGAGGTATTCAAAGAATTGATGTTGAAATAGTTTCCAGACTTGGTCAAATTTGTCAGAGTTGGAGATTTTGACTAGAATATAAGAGGGGTGATTTTGAGAGGATGCAAGGTTCCAAATCATCATCAATGGTATGTTTCTGAAGTGTAGATGGAGTAGGGAGTATCCATGATTGTAATTGATCTTCATTGACTTGGGAGCTTTCAAAAAGAACAAACTTTAGAAGTGGTCTGGTTAAGGGTTTATATGGTCACCTTTGTGACTAGAGATCAGATCTAGATTGTTTAACTTGCTTAGCTTGATATTCTTGGATTAGATATATACTATATGATGAGCTCCTAGGGTATCTCATACTACTCCTAAGCAAACAAGTCAAGCAGCAACTCATCTTAGCAGATCAATGCAATTCATCTTAGAAAGCAACTCAATATACTACTAGGGTTATCATCAAGCATAGCTTGAGATAAGTATGGGCATTTTTAAAGGGTTTTAATTTGAAGTAGATGAGAGTCCTTAGTAAATTTACCAAGATTAGAATTCAAAAGCTTTATAAAGAGGTTTTGGAAACCTAGAGATAAGAGTAGTTGAAGTTCTATCTTGAAAACATAAGGAGATCATATCATATAGATCTCCATAGAAATATAAGCTACTAAAATAGTTAGGGTTGCAAAGGAACCTTGGCTCAGGTTTTGAAATACCAGAACATGTGAGAATATGGAAAATGAGCCAAGACAGTTTTGTTAAAGAGCTTTTGTCAACTGATGGTGAGGTAATGAGTATATCATATGTTATACATTCAGATGGATAAGCACAAACAAACAACAAGTAAACACTACAACACTTAACAAGAAAAAGTTTTTGTTCCCCCTGATTTTTGCATTCTGGACAACTAATTAGGGTTGCTGAAATTGGGATGTTACACGTTCATGACAGCGATGACAAAGAGGAGGACCTTAGAGAGCTTCATGTAGACGACGAGCTTATTCCTCCAAGTTTGAGTCATCACTTGTTGTAGCAAGAATGTCTCGTGGACGAGGGCGGTGTACTTGAGGGTCTACTCGAGGTTCCACTTGAGGTTGCGCTTGTTGGATCACTAGTTCCTTTGCACGATGACAATGTTTTTCTCTCCTTTCTTGGGGCCTTGAGGACAATTCACCATCATAGTTTGATGTTGCGGCGTGCCGTGGGGAAGGTACATAGTGTGAAGAACTTCCATGTTCAACCACAGGGGAGTCATTGCATCTTGGGGCACTTGCATGAGGGTCTTGACGAAGAGGAGAACGGTGACGCGACGACCTTGACGCAATTTAATGGTGTCGTGAAGAGCTTGTTGCGCATGAACACGGTCTTGTGTTTCACGCGAGCTCGGTCAACAACCTTTGTAGTACTTTGTTTTGGTTGGCAAAGTTGATGTGCATGGCCCTCGTATCTTGAGAAAGGTTGGAGAAGCCTTGCCGCATATTATGCATTTGTTGTTGTAGGCCATCAAAGCGGTTGTCGATGCCCTTGAATTCAGCTTGAGTTTTGCCGAATTGTTCATCTTGTCACGACTTGAGAGTAGTGCAATTTTCACGAAACTCATGGCGAATGATGTAGTGGCTTGCGCGCATCATGTACGGAGCCTCGTCTTCACCTTGGGGAGGAGGTTGTCTTGAATTACCGTGCCTATCCATCATGCAAGACAAGAATGGAATGTATATAGAAGGTAATATGTGGTGGGGTTAGCTTTTTACCTCACCTTGGGGATTGCAGCGAACTAGTAGCCACACATGAGAACTATGAGCTTGCAAAGTGAAAATGCAAAGAAACACACACGTTAGGAAAGAAAGAACCAAGACTCTCAAAAGATTTTGGTGGAAGGTTGGGATGGTGGAAAGCCAAACAAATGATCGAAAGAAAAGGTTATTGTTAAAGGCGGAAAAGAACCAAAGATCAAAAGAAAAAAGAAAAAAGGATATGATCTACAAAAACACGAGGAAACACACAAGTGGAGACATATGTGGTTAGCATGACTATGAAAATGAGCATAAAATGTCCTAAAAAATACTAAGCTCGGTTGTCGTGCCAATGCAAGGAGAGACCAAAACTCTTTCGCCACAAGAGGATAAGCAACGGATTTGTGAACTTGCCTTGGTCGTGTTCTTTCTCTCTCTTTGCTTACAAGGTTGATACTCTCTTTGTATTGGGATACTATGTATCTTTCTATTTATTTATTTTTGATTCTTTCTCTCCCTTTCTATACTACTATGTCTACTTTTGTATTTGCTTACCAACTCTCACTTTCCAAGGGCAAGTGCACAATGAATCGGGCTGGAGGGTAATGTTCCTTTCCTTTCTCTTTCGTGGCCTTTCTCTCCTTGTCCATGAATTTCTTCGTGGTCTCCTTTTTTTCTATGGCATGCAGCTATATCAGCTCACGCCCAACTCTATCATCCATGTTGCTTTCTTTGTTACTCTTTGTGAATGCTTCCTCGGAATCCATCCCCATTGGGGCCTATGAAAGTACTTCTTTTATGTTCGTCGGAATGCTACCGATTCCATTGTCCATGATGTTGGTGGCGCCATTTTTCTGTCCGCTCTGATGTAGACTATTTTTATTTTAAGCTCACTGACTCCGTCCAAGGGTGGAAAACCAAGTGGTTTTACATCAAGGATTAGTCAGTCGAAGGTCCGTCTTTCGGCTATGCCCTCTTTGACCCCAAAAATCCTTATCGCAAACTTGATTCTTGGGATCAACATCCCACACCCGAAGAAATGACGGAGATTGAACCCCTTCTCGCCCTTATTTCACAATTGCGTCATGAGGTTGGCAAGGAACTGTCAGGACTTCAAATTCTAGCATATTTTTTGCGGATCCGCGTGCAGCCTCTGCAGGGCAGGCTTTCTGGTATGTGGGCATATACCGGCAAGAAGGACCCCATGAGGATTTCACGGGATGATCTTACCCTTAAGGTGTATGAAAAAAGGGTTCGAAATTTTACGACCCTTATGAAGAAAATTTCGGTTCCCTCTGATTGTCATGTGGAGCCTTTTGGCAAGAAGAACCGCCTTCCCGAGGTAAATTCCTTGATCTTTTGCTCTTTGTTCATCTTTGTTTTTTTGTTCTTTTGCAATTGTCCTCTTTTGTGATTGTTAGTCTTATGTTTACGCATGATCATGATCATCTATCCTTCCTTCCTCCTCTTCCTGAGAGCGGTAAGCTTCCCGCCAATCCTTCTGAATCCGACGATCTCCCTATGACTGGGACTGTCGCTGATGAGGAGATGGAGACGTCTGTTGCCCCTCCTTCTACAAATTTTCCGTACCTATCCACTGACCCAAAGGATTTTCATGCATCTCCTACGGGTCATATTATCCACAAAGATGTTGCCACCTCACACAGACCACCGCCGCAAAAAAGAAGAAAATCAGCGGGTAAGGGCGTGATGATATTTGAGAGCCTTGTCGAGGTTGATATGCAAGACGTAAGTGTATCCATGCTTTTTAATTTCATCATGGATCCTCCTTTGCTTGTCTTTCCTAATGTCCTTATTTGTAGCCTGTGATGCGTGAGATGGTTGGTATGGCCTCTCACTTCATCAGGATCCGTAATGAAGCCGAAGGTCTAAAAGGTATATTTTCATCTTTTTTGTGATATCTGCGCTTCATCCCATTTTTTTGACCTTTTATATTATTTTTTGATTTCTTCAATGCTGCCAAAGAGTCCGAGGTCATCTGTGACGATACATTGAAGCGTGCAGATGATCTAGAGGCCTAACTTTAGATTGCTGAAAAAGCTTTGGAAGAGGCCAAATAGAAAGCTAGTGTTGATGATGAATAAAAAGCCAAACAAGCCGCCATCCGAGATGTAAGTCTATGGAAGCGCTTTGAGACCTCCAATGTTTCTTTAACTCGTAACTTTTCTGTTTGCGAGGGAATTTTTTTGCTTCAACCCCCATCTTTTGACTTTTGCGTTCTTATGCCCTCCTTTTTCTTTTGGTATGTGTAGAGATGACAGGTCAAAATTTGTTGTTGGATGAAGATAACAAGGTTGATCCTTTATCGGATGTTGTTAGCATTTTGGAGGCTAACAGTATTCGCGTGGGCAACATCCTTGTCCGCTCATGCCATGCCTTAAAAACTATTCATGCCGAAGTTTTTCCATCGAAGGAAGTGCCTGCTGATTTGAACAACCTCGCCGCTATTTTTGGGTCTAATCCAGGCCCTCTAGTTGGCTATAGCATGACGCAATCGAAAAGCGGCACTGAAACTTCGATGGCATTGGCGATGGCGCGCGATGAGCAAGTCGGCTGGGAGAAGGTTAGCTCCTCTGTCCTAGTCAACTCCAAAGGCCAAGCAGTAGATTTGAAGCCTATCATTAAGAGAGCCAAGAAATACTCTCGGCTGCTTCTAGGCATAAGCTCAGGTCCAGAGAAATCGGCTTCCCCTTCTTTGACAGGTGCTCCTTCTTCGGCTACTGCCCCTACTATAACTAGTGCTCCTTCTGCTCGTGCAACTTTGTCCTTAGAGAAATCAGCTCCATAGCTTTTTTTGTAGTTTTCCATGTTTCTTATGGTACTATTGTAATCAATATTGAACTTATCACGTTGCTGGAATGCTTCCTTTTGATGAAAAGAAAATTTATGTACATATGCATATGAGTTGCTCTTTGTTTGCTGAAGGTCTTCTATTTTTCGTGTGCCTTGATAGATTTTGAGTGATTCGGCGGCTCCTCCTGCGCCTGCGCAGATGTCGGATGCAACCCCATCCTCATCTAGGATGGGTGCAACCGAGACTGCTATTGTACGTACGGTAGATCCACCGTTATATGCTGAAAAAATTGAGCAGGTGAAGAAGGTTGAGAGAAAACTTCGGATTGTTCAATCAATGGTGAATGTTGCCCAGTCGAAGACGCGCCAGGCCCTTGATCGTGAGGCATACTTCTTAGATGATATTTCCGGGGCGAGTGAAAAGATGTTATGTAAGTCCTTTTTACTTTTGCTTCCTATTGCTCCCCTTTTTGCGGGATGCCGATGTTTTCTCTTTCTAGTTTTGTAGGCATTCGACTGTGCTAGAGGGAAGAAACCCAACGTCTGCGTAACCGAATTAAAGCTCTTGTGTCTGCTTCTAAAAATTCCGGGATGGACTTTTGGATTGATCACCGCCGTGCTTATGTCATGGCTCTGCTTCAGGATCGCGTATCCAAGGTGGAGAAGTTTGTCGAGTGCTGTCATAAATCACTGGCCATTGTTTATAATGCCATGTTTCCTCGGGATCCTCAGCCTCAGTATTTAGGTGATTTGATGGTGAAGTTTCGATAGGGTGAACAGATTCATCATTTTGTAAAGCTTCAACTTGTGGCAGGTGCCAAGCTTGCACTATCTTGGGTGCATGTGCATCATCCGATGCTAGATTTTGGTGTCATATCGTTGAAGCTGCCCCTTCCTTCTGATGGTGGTCTTGTTAGTATGCCGCCGCTCGTAGACCTGCGATTAGGATTGTCCGGAGTTGGCTAGAGGCAGACCAGAAGTTTTTTATGGACTTTGCTATCTAACTATTTCTGCTCTTATTCTATACATTTGTACTTTTTGAGAAATATTGTATAGAGATTTTTTATACTTGTTAAAAAGGTCGTATGTTTATACAAGACTTTGATTGTATGTTGTATCCTTTTGTATGGGTCCCAATGAATTGACGGCCTTTTCACGATTGCCCTCATGTGCCTCGGGAATTTTATGCCGAGGAGTACTTTCTTTATTTATTGATAAGTATAAAGGGATACATTGCGTGGGCGTGTTTGCCTGGCCGTTGGCCTTATTGAATATAGAAATATATAAGAGTAAAGTTTTTTCCTACAAATTGCGGCTTCTGTCTTAAGATGCTCCATCTCGTCCCTTGTTGACTTAAGGAGGGTTTCATCTTTTTCGACTGGAGGCGCCATGTCTACATGGCGAACCAGAGAGAAAAGTAGTTGGTTTACTAGCGCTTGTACTTGGGAAAAACGACGACTGTGCCTTCCTATGCGGCACCGGAAGTGGGGTCCAAATAAGTAGCTTTTGCGGGTCCGCGGTGCTCCTGATTTTCTAGGGTTCGCTCGCTACGTCCTTCATGTAGTAGTTCTTCATCCGCTATTTTCTGCTAGCCAAATTGCTTCTCCATCCCGAATGATTCTGATATTTTGTTGAATTCTCGATCATAGCTATCCGAATGGATAAAGCTTCCTTTTTTACTGTTATGACCCCATTGGAGGCTAGAATTTTTAGCACCGGGTATGCATAGTGGGGTACTGCCATGAATATAGCGAAACCTAGTCGTCCCAGGATCGCATGGTATTGTGATGGTCAGTCCATGACTTTGAACTCTAGTTTTTCGTGCCTGAAGTTGCTTCTCGATCTGAAGACTATGTTGAGGTGCACTTTACCCAGAGGAGTTTCAGCTTTGCCTAGAACTATTCCATGGAATGTTGTATCTGTTGGTGCTAGATTTGTCAGGGACCAATTCATTGCCTGTAGAGTTTTAGCATAGATGAGGTTGATGTTGCTCCCTGCATCCAAGAAAACCTTCCTAATGTCGAACCCGCCGATTTGTGCCTCCACTATTAGTGCTGATTGACAAAGTCGTTGGACCCGAAGTGGGTGGTCATCTCTGTTGAAGGTTATTTCTTGTTCTGGCCAGTGAAGATACTCCAGTGTAGGGGGTGGTGCTGTTTTTGCCATGTTCACTTATATGGTGATCAGCTTCTGTGTTCTATTAAAGGGTCGTCCCTTCTGGATCATCGACATTGCTCCTTTCTATCTGGGGTACTCATCCTCTTGGTTTTTTGTGTTTTGCGGCTGTCCTGCTGGCGGATGCCCCGGTGGTGGTGGTGGTGCACCGATAGCAAAAGTGTCGGTGTAGTAGAGTAGCCTCGGTTTGCTGCTTCAGTTGCCCTTGCATTGCATAGCTCTTGCATTTTTAAGAATGTTTGGAAATCCTTTAGGATGTGGTTGGATCTCCTCTTCCCTATCGAGTCGATGTAGAAGTGCATATTGCATGGTCGTTCCAACATTTGTCCTGCTGACAAGGGCGGGTCTCTACTTTTTGGCTAGTACCATTATTGTGGCTGGCTTCCACCGGCCTCATCCCTGCTATTGTGGTACCCATTGTTGTAGTCATCGCTTCGTCGGTTGTCCCCTCAAGAAAAAAGGCTGCAACATAACTTGGTGTGATATCCCCATCGTTGTTTCGTCACCTTCTATCGTTATTGCACCTATGCTTGTCTTCTTTGGGTGAGCAGGATCTTTTGTTGTGTAATGCATCTTATCCATCGGCCCAACAATTCTCTATGTCCATCAGTTGTGAAATTGTCTTTAGTTTGATTCGTCCCAGTTCTTCAATGAATTCTTGCCGATGAAGTCCATCATTGAAGGCATCAATTGCTCTGTCATCAGATATGGTTTTAGCCGAGTTTTTATAATGTTCCACCGCTGGACAAAGGCTCGTATTGGCTCTCCTTCCTTTTTCTTACAGGCTCGCAATTGTTCTAGAGACGCGGGCCGCTTGAATGTGGATTGGAAATTTCTGATAAATTTTTCCTCAAGGTCGTTCCAACTGCTGATAGAATCTTAGGGTAGTTGTTTTAGCAAGGAGGAAGCTACGCCAGTTAGGTGCAGTTGTAAGCTTTGCATTGCGGTAGCCTTGGAGCTGCCTTGTAGCTTGACTATTGCCAGATAATATGTTAACCAAGCTTCGTGTTCTTGGAGGCCATCATATTTCTGACGATTGTGTGGTAATTTGAAGTCTATTGGTACTAGAGTCTTGATAACCCGTCGGGTAAAGCAACTGGCTCCGCCTAGTTCTTGCTCTTCCTTGCTTTCACCATCATATTATCTTCGGCTGCTACCCTCTTCCCTGGATCGATCGATCCTTTATTGAGTAATATCGTTTCTTGCATTGTTTCGTGGATCTGATCTCAAGAAGTGGACCCGATGTGGCGATCCTGATCATTGGGTGTGACCTACTTGCCAAGGGCTGCTGCGACAGCATGGGGATCTATCGGGTTGACACGTGGTTCCCTGCTCTGCCTGCGCGAGAGATGCTCCTACCATGCCGAGATTCATCAAGGCGGATCAGTGGAGGGCCACGCGAGGATCGTCGGGTGAAGGTTGAGTTGTAATCAGATATGTTTGTGCGGCCACAATTGCTGCTTGGGACGTTTTTGCCTTGATATTTATTGCTTGATCTATTGACATAAATGGTAGACCTAGGTCTCGGATCAGTTTGCTTCTTTCTGTTTCAGGGATGTTCTGTAGTCGAGATGTTTCCCTTCTTGGCCGTGCTCCTCCTGTTATGCTCCCTGATCCTCGGGTAGAGCTCAGATGTGCCCGTCGTAGGCTGGATTCGTCAGCAAGCCTTTATCTTTCATCGAGCTGCCTTTGCATCCTTAGAAGGTCTCTTTTTTATGATGAAGCAAATATTGATATGCCAGTATATCTTCACGTGTGGCGTCAGGTATCATGGGGATTGCACCTGAAATTGCCGCTCTTGCTTTTTGCCATGCTTCGGCTGGTAGCCGGAGAGTTTGCCTCTCACCTCCACGTGGTTCTCCTCCTCCTGGGGTTATGCGCTTGTTTGTTAGGTCTTCCCTGTTTCCGTGATTTCCTTCATTTCTGTGGTTCTCTGCATTGTCGCTTGATAGGATATCGTCAGGGTTAAAAATAGGATTACCGTTGGGGTCTTGCTGAGTCGATGCGTCTTCGATGATCACGCAGACTTGGTGCTAGGTAATATATGAATTGGTGATGTTGTCATCTTAATTGTGGGAGACATTGTCGGGTGGATCAGTGAAGTCCATTAGTTTCTGTTCTGGGTAGATTTCTGCCATCCTTATCCGAAAGTTGATGCCTTCACTACTTTCCTCAGGTTCAGAGTTTGTTGGGCTTGTTCCACATGGTGGAGTTAGTGGCGAGTCTGATCCGAAGGATAGATTGTCGTAAAAACCATCGAGGTCTCCCAGATCTGTCTCATCTTTCTTATTTTCTTCGGCTGCCTTGATCTGCGTCGTGATTTCCATGGTGGATCCAACGGATGATGCTGGTACCGCTGTAGGCGCAGTCTTTTCCACCGATGGTTCTGATGTAATCAAGGCCACATGGTGTGATCCTTGGAGGTCTTCTACTTGGAAGTCGAAGCTTCCAATGATTAGATCGGATCTGCCATTGAATTCGACGGGTACTATCACACGAGTGGGCGGGTGTGAAACCCCTTTTGTTGGGTTGCTATATGGAAAAGGGAGTTCCACTGAATTCATGGTTCTAGCATTCAAATTTCCCATAGACGGCAATAATTGACGAGGGGTAACCTCGGCAATGTCCATGGATAAGGACTTAGGGTTTTGCGGAAAAGAGAACGCTGGGGATTTCGTCAGATATCAGGAGAATAGTTGAGTCAAAGTTGCCTGAATATTTGGTTAATCGCACTATTCAAGATCGCTTGGGGATTGTTCGGTAATCTTGCCTAGGCTTATCCCATCCATTATATAATAGGCCGGGTCTCAAGGTTGTATACAGATAGGTTACATATACGTAATTACAATACCAACACGATGTCGGTCCTTTTTTCCTCTTTCCTAATACAACTACAACCTTTGTCGGTTGCTCCTTTTGGGCCATTATCTTGACTCTTCATGGGCCGTAAGCCTTTCTCCAGGCCTGGCTAGTGAATCATAGGTACCCAAGTAATCATACCATTGTCACTTAGGAAAACACAAAATGAGCTGCTCTCATAGGATAGATACATACAAAGGAAGATATGGGGTTACCAAGGTGGAGCAAGTTATAACTTCGGTATTGATGACGACTTGCAACTGGTGTTGGGGATGATGTTTGGGTGTCATGGTGTCGTAGAGCACGGGGTGTAAGAAGTTTCGGAATCTTGTTGTTAGTAAGACGACATGCATGCGAAACACGAACAAAAAAAGAGGAAAATTAGAAAACAAATTTTAGGCTAAAAGGGGTGGTGTATAGCTCTGAGGCTCGGGTGGTACCGCCGGTTGGTCCAGTAGTACCGCTCGCCGGTAGTACTGATTGTTGAAGCCGGTCGTACCACGCGCCTCCGGTAGTACCACGCGCCTCTGGTAGTACCGCGCGCCTTTGGTAGTACCGCTCATAAATTGCGGTAATACCGCTTTGCAGATTCCTGGGTGCATATATCTCGAAATTGGGCGCAGATTCGGCCCAAAAATCCTCAAATTCGCAGAAAACTGACCAAAATTGGGGCTAGAAACACACAAGGAATGTAGACCAACACCAATAGCTATAGATCTACATATCAAATCCACTAAAAACACACCAAAACTCAAGATCGATCCGAAGGTCGTGGGGCTCTTTTTTGGGGCAACTTTCAAATTTAATGTGGATGGAATAAAAAATTGTGGGGAAAATTGTGAGCAACGAAGATCTTGATACCAATATGTTGAGGGCTAACCTCGTGGGTAGCCCGATCTTTCACGAATCACTTGGAAATAGAGGCGAGGGTGAGTGGAGGAAGAGGGAGAGGATGAAATCCACGAACTCACGCACAAAGAACACGATGAACTCACACACATAGGAAGACACGATACAAACCAATAGCTCACGCTAGTGGCCACTGGTCCGACCCAATCCCTAGGATACGCGTCAGTCAAGGATCTCTCTCTCTAACCGGCACGGCCAGTGGGAGTCTTGGTGAGATATTTACATCTTGGCAAAGGGCTCCGATGACAAGGCTTTGTACAATGAGGGAGGCACGATGCAAACTCCAACGAGGTAGGGATTAATTGGTGCTCCTTTAGCAGAGGACCATGTGACTAGAATTAGGGAGATCCACGAGGGTGTCTTCTAGTTCCAATTATCCAAGTCCGAGGTTTACATTGGAGGGTAGGGGCTATTTATAGGCCAACCACTAAAACAGGGGTAGTTTGGGCAAACCGAAAGTATTAGGTGTGTTACAAGGCCTAGGAGCCGAGTTGGTGCGCACTGGCACCGTAGCGTCTGGTAGTACCGGACATGATGACCTGTAGTACCGCTTGGGGGTGGTAATACTGCAAGCTAGTACCAGGGTGTCCAGAGGCGATGGCGCGGGATTTAGTAGTGGGAGGTAGTACCGCTCGCAGGATCTGGTAGTACCGGTAGGTGCAGTAGTGTCGCCGTCTTGGTACCAGAGAGGTTTAGGGAAGGTGGTTGGAGCTCTCTGCCCCATGCGCTAGTACCGCTGTGGCGAGGCAGTAGTACTTTAGGAGCGGTAGAACCGCTGCTGCTGGCTGGTAGTACCGGTTCTACCTAGCAGCTGCTGGGGGCTTCAGTCGTTACTGCTCCGCTTTGCTGGTTCATGTCTTGGTACCTGAGGATGCATAGTGTTGGGGCATGAAGTAGCAAGCCATCCAAGGATGTATCAAAGTCACAGGAGGATAGGAGAGAATTCACCTTAGTTTGGAGGAGCTTGGCTCAGACACGAGTCATCGGTCCACTTGGGGGACTTGGTGGTATAAATGTAGTGGCATCCGTAGGACGGGCTGCATCATAATAAATACAACATTTCATTAAAAACAATTATGCATGCATCATGTGATATATTACAGCCCAGAGGACTAATATAAATTACTAAACTCATATTAAATCATCGTGCATGCATGAGTGCATTTGTTTATGCGTTGTTTGTTTATTTATGGTGTATGCAATTGTATCGTGTAGATTGCGAAGAGTGCAACACTTTTTTACTGTGAGTACTGTTCTATCAACACCAACTATCAAGGCATGTAGATGTTAATTTGTTCATGATCGTGTCCTACTATTTTGTATGCATGTGTAGTGGATTTTTTAAATGCATGTGTAGAAACTACTATTGCTATGCTATGTCCTATCTATTATGCTAGGAATCTCTTATAGTTGAGCCACAATATGATTAGATGTGCTTAGCCACGCTATGTTAGACGAGGGTTGGATGCATCACATGCAAGTTATATTTAAAATATTTCTTTTTTGAAAACTAAAAAAACTTAATTTACGAATCTTGTAGGATACATCACATGCAAGTATTGCTTTTAAATACATGTGATATTTTTTGGCGGGAAGGCATCCAGGAATCTAGAGAAAATGATTAGCTTCTTAATTTAGTAGCTTATGTGTACAACCATGTGGCAATAATGAAATGGGCGGTTAGTTGGACTTATTAGGTTATGGTTACTCGAACCCACATAGATAGAGATGTAGAATTTCGGTAGGTTGGTACGATGCGTATCCATTTTTACGAACTACTTCCTGAATTGTCTTGTTGTGGACTTCTCCTGACCATGGTGCAAAAATGAGCGCAATGGTAAAAGGGTCGACCATATCACATGAGTAATGTGTACAAACCCCTGCAGGGTGTCTAATATAAGTACTTAGTCGTGTCCCCAGTTATGGACAAATTGAGTTCCTAATTTCAAGGTTATGACATGTTTCTCATCATCCTAATTTCATAATTTCTTTAATAGTGATGGGTTAACTTAATTGGGATCTTTTCAAAGAAAAGAAAATTGTTTATGGAAAGTAGGACAAAAGGTTTACAAATTGCTTGCAAATTAGCCAAAGCTCCACCTATCCAAATAAGCATGTAGTTGCTAGGTATTATGTCTCCTTATTTAGCCATACTTTCCATACATTCAATGTATTGACCATTCATGGCTGTAACATTTCATGTATAGGATATTCCGATTGCGAGTGATCGAGTAGGTTGCGTGTAACACCCTCGGATCAGCCCTATGCAAGTTTCAGCGATTCCCGTCAAAGCCGCATAGAAACGATTCAAAGGTGCCCACTAGGCACTTTTGTGTAGGTGGAAAACGAAGTAATACCATTACACATTAGTCCATGATGGAACACATAGAAAAAATATATACAACACGACTCCATGAGTCAAGAATATAGATATACAGTACAAAGATCCAAATCACCTTGAAAACGATACAACATCCGAGTACAGATAAGATGCAAATGGGGCTAAGAGCCCTGAAGAATAACCAATGGCATCCATAAACCTGCAGAGCAAGCCGGAAGGGTAACCCTGCTAACAACGTCGATCTCATACCTGCTAAAACAAAAGGGGTGCCGACAAAGGGCAAAGGAAAAAGGGAGCGGTCAGTACTGAGGCCAGTACATGGCGAGTCTAGAATTCAGTGGTTGTCGCCTACATAGGTATGGTGGAATGAAGCGGCAGCGCAACATGCACTAAACAATCTATAGAGACTCGATTCAACAGTCGGCTGTTAGAGAAGGATAAGAAAGACCAATTCAGATCCAACCTGATAGTAACACCAAAATATACCCATCCTGGTATTTCCCCCTCGAGACCACACGAGGAAGTCAAACCGAAGAACTCACACAGTTGGCAGTTTTATTCATTCCATTATAGTTGTGGCACTTACTAGTCAGATGCAATTATCATAATACATTACAAATCCAAAATTGTTGGCACTTTTATTTACTCATTCCGTTGTAGTGAAACTGATTACTAGACATGTCAAAGTCAAATTTATAGCACTACTTTAGTTATAGTTGTCTATGATAGAGATACTGTGCTCCAAGTCGTCCATAACTGCGGACATGGCTTTCAGAAACATTTACCCTGCAGGGGTGCACAAATAGCAACACACACACGATCGACCTCGGGAAGAACCAAATAAAACTCAACGAGGCCTCACGATAATGCATTCACAGGATTCATACATTATTTCAGGGGGCCACCCCAATAAGCTACCTGCAACGAAGTTGGCTAGCTCCGAGACGGACCCAGGGTTTGCGATGACAGCTGTAAACGACTGGGAACCCGAAAGTTTGACTGGCCTTGTCGATACAGCATAAACGTGGTGCGAGATCTTAAACAGTACAGGTGGTCCAAGCACAATCGTAAATAAAGCAGTAAAGCATGGCATAAGTACATGATAGTAATAAATCCCCAAACTAGTTTGTGGCCCCAAGAAATAAAGTGTGAATCAAGCTCAGGCAAACGGAGATTCATAGAGTCTCCCGTATGTGGATAGTGTGAATAGTCAAGGAACAGATATCAAGTACTCGGGGCCTACGAGACACAAGTGAGTGTGGAAGAACCAAATATTAGCTATTGCCCACCGGTGCCTCTGCATTAGTTATATCTATTCCGAGCATTTTAATATCAAGTTGTAATTAAAGTCATGATCATCTCCAACATAAAGTATATGGTAATCTTCCAACAACTGTGGTACTTGACGACACGAAGCAGCACCTGAGCAAGCGACTACGACACACAAGGCCGACTATCTACCAACAACAGGTAATAGGAGGTGTTCCAAGGCAATATAAAAGGCTGGAAGGGATATAACGGGTATGGAAAGACTAAAGCATCGCAACACGGATAGCAATGGATCAACATGAGGAAGTAAAGACTATAAACACAAAATAGGTAGAAAGGGGGAGAATGCTCGCTTGGGAAATAATGGTAGAGATACATTATCCGAAGAACTTATCGATACTTGCATCAACTCAGTAGCCTAATCCGCGAAGAACCAAAGCACTAAAAGAAACACCAAATGTACTATTTAATACTATGGCAGTAGATCGAGCATGATGCATGTATGATGCATGACATTGCAAAGATGCAGTGCAATTAGGCAATATTAAGCGGAACCAGGGTCCTGACAATTAAATAGAAGGTTAAAGTTGTTTAGATACCCCGCAATTTAAATGTTGTCTTAACAAGGAAAAGCATGTCATCAGTTTGCTACACAAATTTAACTGGAGCCAATATAAGACTAGAAAAGCCCGCATATGGTCTCCATATTTAATTTAGGTGAATTGTCATCTAACCCAACCCACACGATAATATGTATGCAAACATGTACAATTTAATATGCAACAATTGTAATTCATTTATAAAATAGGGGTCTCGAGTAGGGGATCACATTAGGGTTCCGATGATCTTGGGGTCTCGAGGGATCGGTCTCGGCTTCGGACTTCGGGATCGAGGTCTTCGGGGTTTGGAGCCTTGGCGTCCATGAAGGGACCTTGGCGTTCCACAGTCTTCGGTTCCGTGAAGATCTCGTGGTTGTTGGAGAACTTAGATTTGTGCCATGGTCTCCGAGTAGCAGTCCGTCTTCACACCCACACCATCTTCACAACATTGTAGTACCACATTACCAAAATGTCCATGTACACACCAACATTCCCTCATAGGCTCTCCACCACTATGTCAAAGCACGGGTCAGGGAACACACGGACTCGAGGTGTCAGGGACGCGCACAAGCAGGAGGGCTTGGGGACGAAGACTCGAACGGCAGGGGACGCCGTCGCTGGAGGCGAAAGTCATGCGGGACTGCAGAGCTCGGGGCAGAGGAACCGCACGGACTGCATAGCATCAAGGTGGAGATGCCGCGGTTCTCGGCAGTGGTCGACGACGGGAGGCACAACGAGGTCGCGGTGGAGGCGGATGGCGGACGAGGCGAGGTCAGGGCCAGCGAGGAGGAAGCGCTCGGTGGAGGAGCACCACTGCGGCGGCGGCTTGGGGTCGAGGAAGATCAAGGTGAGGCCACCAACAGGAGGTGCTCGAGCTTAGAGCTGCAGGGGAACGCAGACGGCGACCCAAGCGTGCTCGACACAGAGGCGGGGCACGACCAGAGCACACACGGCCTATGGTGGCGTCCTGGAAGAGGTCGAGGCCGGAGGTTGCTGGCCTCTGGCGGCGGCGGGCGAGGAGGTACTCGAGGGTGGTGCAGGTCAAGGAGGAAAGGGGACGATGCACCAGGCGAACGGCCGGAGAAAGGCGAGCGGGGGTCTCGGGCGAGGGGGCCGAGCTCCGCGGGATGAGCGAGCGGCAGGGGACGAGTGGGGCTCGATGGGCCAGAGTCGGGAGGAAGAGAGGGGGTAGGTGGGGAATCGATCGAGGGAAGGAGGGGGTCTCCATGTGGTTTCCCCATGCAGGGGCAGGGTGGGTCACGCGTAGCTCGTGAGGGGTGGGGCCGGGGGTTGTCGCTAGCAAGGATGCGTGAGGCATCGTGCTATCAGGTGGGTGGGGCGCGGGTTACGTGCAGGGCGGGTGTGGATGGGGCGGTCGACATGGTGAGGTTGAGTGCGGCGGGTGTATGAAGTGTAGGTACGGTTGGGTGGGTGAGCTGTCATGCGAGGGTAGAGGCTGGGTGGGGGTGTGGCGGTCGGGGCTAGGTAGGATTAGAATTAGGTGGCCTAGCCTATGGGCCGGGCTGCCTCCCCCATTCAAAACATTTTTATACTTATTTATTTATTTGTATTAGAAAGACTTTTGTAAATAGGTTTTCAACAAAATAAAAGATCTGAAAAAGACTAGGGTTTTGATTTGAAATAAAGACGGAGGATATTTATAAAATAAAAATAGGCTTTTAGAAATTAGTTTTAGACAAACAAATGCATGATGACATGACGATGCTCAAATGCAATGTGGCATGATGACATGACGATGCTCAAATGCAATGTGGCATGATGACATGAGCATGTGGTCATGATGATGCAGAAAATAAAAACAACACGCGATTTCCTAGTAGTGATTTTTACCTAGGGTGCTACATCGCGTTACTCCAGTCAACATTTATTCACCTGTGGAACAATTTGGAGATTGGATAAGATATTTATTTATATCATTTGATACTTTGAATAACTTGAGCTTGCCTTCGTGCTAAGCAACTTTGTAATAAATACTCTGGACCATTACACTTTGTTTATGACGCACAAATGTTTCTTTGTTATTCATCTAGTCTATGTAAGCCAATGAAACGATAAAGGGACTTGTATATTGCATGGAAGCTCGATCTTTTCAAGCTGTAGTTTACACATGGGTTGTAGCCTAGGAGTCATTGTGCATGCCCATCTTCTCAGGTCGGAGACTTCATGGTATATGTGGCGGAGACTCCGGTTGGTGCACATTCTTCGGTGTAGAAAGTGGAGTCTACAACTTCGTTCTAGGGGCTTGTAGATGTGGCTAGATGGGATTGGGTCGGAGACTCCAGGAAGGCGCAAGCGGAGACTCCTGTTAGAATGTTCTAGGGCAGACACTCTAGAGATGGGCATAGAGACTCTGTGGATGTTCTAGGAGCTTGCAATATCTGACGAGGATGGCCAGTGAGGAGACTCCAGGGTGTGTGGGTTGGAGACACCGGTTCATTTAGTTCCTTCTCCTTTGATAAGGTTTAACCTCAAGGGTGGCCTGATCTTCGTGGATCTCGTGGTCAAATCGATGGGAAAAGTGAGGGAAAGGGGGAAGGTAGCGAAAGCGAACACACACCTCGTGAAGACAATGAACACACGCAAACATGACATGATGCAAGGACAATTGCTCCTGCTAGCGACCACCGGTTCGATAGAATCCTCACAAGAAAAGATCGGTCAAACTACTCCAGTCAATCACAAGAGGAGAGTGAAGAACACCTTAGAGAGGGTCTTGACATCTACTCTCACGCACTCACAAATGTAGGTCTTGTTCAACGATGGTTGTGCTATGCAAAGTCCAATGAGGTTGGTGATGATAGTCAGTTCCCTTGGTAAAGGGGATGAGGCAAAACTAGATATTCTACAAAGGGGGTTGTCTTTATTCTATTATATATGCCTCCCGTTACAATAAGGGGGTGGGGGTTCTATATATAGGCTATCCACTTAACAAGGGGTGGTATAGGGATAATTATAGGTTTTGTAAGGATAAGAGGGGTACATGGGACGTGGTCCAGCCTTTAGGAACACAGGCCCATCACTTAGGTCGGAGACTCCGGTGTAGTCGGGCCGGAGACTCCGGTCTAGGAAGGAGACTCTACGGTAGTGGGCGGAGACTACGGATGCAGACTAGGATCTTGTAGACGTGGGCAGCTGGGATCAGACCATAGATTTTGGGTGCGTGAGGGCGGAGACTCCGGGATCTGGCAGAGTCTCCGTATTCTTGGTGGAGACTCTAGATGGAGTCTAGGGGCTTGAAGCCGAGCTTCGAGCGGGGGGAGGCCAGATACTTCGGGGCTTAGCGGTAGAGACTCCTGTCAGGGCAAAGACTCCGGGGCGATGTCAACGGAGACTCCGGTCCTAGAGTAGGCTACTCCTTCCGTATCCTCTTCCAAGGCACTATCTTGTAGAACTTGATCCTCCATGGTTCCTCCCTTGTCTACATACATGTTGGTGTGAACCTATCATGGTGACGGGACGGAGTATGAAGTAGTATACCATTTGATACGGTAGGAAGTTGACTCACATAATGTTGGGGTATGCCCCTTGGGATTGCTCGATATTTCACGAATCCCCGTGGAAATCGAGTGGAGGCGAGTGGGAGAGAGAGGGTATGAAAACCAAGAACACACATGCTAAGGTCTCTATGAACACACACACACACACGGAAACACGATACAAACCAATAGCTCACGCCGGC
Organism: Avena insularis; assembly: GCA_023614405.1. Lineage (NCBI taxonomy): Eukaryota > Viridiplantae > Streptophyta > Magnoliopsida > Poales > Poaceae > Avena > Avena insularis. The sequence continues at coordinate 280,708,711 of CM042696.1, read as the reverse complement.
GGCCACTGGTCTGGCGCAATCCCTAGGATCAGCGTTGGGCAAGGATCTCTCTATCTCTAACCAACACAGTGAGTGATACATTGCAAATGTATCTATAATTTTTAATGTTCCATGCTTGGTTTTATATACTTTCTTGTGTTTTGTCCACACTTTGGAGTACATTTCATATGATTTCTTGGACTAACCTATTAACAAGAGCCACAGTGCTAGCTGCCTGTTTTCTGCTGTTTTTGGTTCCAGGAAAGTCAGAAAATGAATATTCTTGGAATTGGACGGGACAAAAGCCAAAGTCATTATTTTACCGGGGGACACCTAGAGCCAGAATACGAGATGGAGAACTGCCAGAGGCCAGCCACACCACCTGGCTGCGCAGGCAGCCTTGGCCCACGCTAGGGGGTGGTGTGGCCAGGCCAGGCATCCTCTCGGCCTCTCCTTCCGCCTATATATTGCCTCTGATATGGAAACCCTAAGTACCCGATCAAAATTCCATGAAAGAGTCTATAGCCGTTGTCATCTCCATCCCTAGATCAGGAGGGATCTGAAGCTCTTCCCGGCACCCTGCCGGAGAGGGGAATTCACCCTAGAGGCCTTCTTCATCATCATGCAAGCCTCCGGTGTGATCTGTGAGTAGTTCATCTCTGTACTACGGGTCCATGTAGTAGCTAGATGGCATGCTTTCTGTTCTTAGTAGGTATCTTGGCCAAGTAGATGCTAGCAACTCCAAGAGTTAGTATTTATGCTCGATAGTGGGTTCATGCCTCTGGTAATCTGGGGAAGTGACAGAAATCTCTAAGGTACTGGATGTGTTATTCCTACTAGGGAGAAAACAACAATCCTTTGTTCATAGAACAATCGTATTGTTTACATTACACGCAATTCGTAATACAATTATCCGTTGCTTGCAACTTAATACTGGAGGGGGTTCGGATGATAACCTGAAGGTGGATTATTAATCATAGATGAAGTTGGATGGTGGTCTATGTATAACGTTGTAATGCCCAATCGAATCTCAAAAGGAGTCAAGATGAGTAGTATATGCTTGTATGCTTTCTCAATGTTTGTCAATTGCTTCGCTGTAATTTGTTCACCCAACATGTTATCTATCTTAAGGAGAACCACCTCTAGTGAACTATGGACCCCGGTCCTTTCTTTTACTTTCAATCTACAATCAACTATTTACTGTTTTGTGTTTACTTTCTGTAAACTATTACTTTCTTCCACTCGATACGTTTAATCCTTTGTTTTCAGAAAAACCGGTGAGATTGACAACCTCATCGCAAGTTGAGGACAGAGTTCTGTGGTTGTGTTCTGCAGGTCTCCGCGTTGCTATTGGCACCGGTAGTGCGCCCTGCCAAAGTTCAGCCAGCTTCACCTTTGGGGTGTTTTCTTGCTCCTACTGGATTGATAACCTTGGTTTCATAACTGAGTGAAACTTACTGCTGTGCTCATCATACCTTCCTCTTGGGGTTCCCCAACGAGCTTGTTAGTACACGAGTTAGCAAGTATTTTTCTGGCGCCGTTGTCGGGGAGTCAAGGACATCTTCACAAGGGGAGTCCCTCACAACCAATCTCTTTACTTTGTTGTTTTTGTTTTGCTTAGTTTATTTTTGCTTTGTTTGCTTGTTTCTTTATCAAAAACACACAAAAAATTAGTTCCTACTACAGTTGGTATTTTTGTTGGTGTGCTATTGTCTTGCTTTATCATGCTTACTATCAATGGTTGGTTTTTTTGAAACTGAATCTAATTGTCAAGGTGGGTTCACTGAAGAACAAAAATATTATTATAAGGAAAACTGCTTGTCACAAAAAGGGAAAATCTTATGGGAACAAATTGATAAATTGAATACCATTGCTAGAAACGTGTGCTCTACTTATAATGTTACTTATTGCGTTGATAAATCTTGTTGCCGTAGGAGGTATAAACACCTCCCTTTTCAATGTGAGTATAATGATAATGTTACCATATCTTCTTAAGTTAAAGGAAATTATGACTTTTATGATGTGGAATAAATTGAAGAATTTATTGCTTGGAAGGGTGCATTTGAACTTGCTAGTTTGCTTGAAAATACTGATGATGCACCTTATAAATATGAGTTTGATGATATACTTCAATTTTTCTTTGATAATTACAAGGAAGAAAATGGCTATATTCTTGAATATCTTAATAGATTCTCTCCACTAGCGGAAGAGACTAATGCCTTGCAGGAGCCTATGGAAGAAGAAATTGTTGAAACTGGAAGCTAATTGGATGAAAAAGAGGAGGAGAGTGATGATCAAGAGGAGGAAGAATGTTTCTAACCATTCCTACCTTCTAATGAGAGTAACTCTTTACCCCTTATAATATTTGATTGTCTCCCATGCTTACTAAAGGAGGATGAATGTTATGTTCCTGAGGATTCTTTTGAAAATGTTTATAATAAAGCTCTAGTGCTTGAAGATCATGAAAAGCATGCTTTATGTGATAGTGATATTGTGGAGTTTATTCATGAGGCTACTGAAAATTATTATGAGAGAGGAAAATATGGTTGTAGAAGTTTTCATGGTTCTGAAACACCTCTCTATGTGCTGAAAGTTTTGAAGTTACTTTTGTTTTATCTTCCTATGCCTGTCACTTTGTTCTTTGTGAGTTCATTTGCGTATAAGATTCCTATGCATAGGAAGTGGGTTAGACTTAAATGTGTTTTGAATTTGCTTCTTGATGCTCTCTTTTACTTCAATTCATATTTCTTATGTGAGTATCATCAAAATTCTTTTGCCTAACTTAAAGGCGTTAAAGAAAAGTACTTATTGGGAGATAACCCAAAAGTTTTAGATGAGTCATGGAAGTTATTACTTCAGTAATAACCGCTCCTTATCCTTTTTATTTGTTTTTTGTGCCAAGAGTAACCTCTAATGAGAGAGAAGTAATGATTGGGAAAGTTGCTGTCCCGAAACAGATTTCTATGCTTCACCGTAAAAATCCGTGTAAAATCTGTGTACATCCTTTTGAGGCGTGAATTTCTGTGATTCTGCTCTAGGTTGTTATCTAACTTTCGTTAGTTCAACACTTTTTTATTTGAGCAACAGAAGGTCTTCGAAAAAATTCGTCTTTACCTGCTGGTCTGTTTTGACAGATTTCTACCATTTTCTGCATTTGCTTCTTGTTGGTTCCTTTTTGAGTTCTTTTGGGGAATTGAGATTTTTGAGGAAAGTGCTACAGTAGATTGTGTTTTAATGGAAGTTTTATTGGTGTTAGAACTGAACCTAAAGACTTATTATCTTGAGTGCAGTAATGTTGCTAATAAAGATTGTGTGAAGTTTTGTATGAAGGAAAATTTTCAGGTGTATGGAAGGAATGAGTAATGAGATGAAGAATGGACTAAAGCTCAAGCTTGGGGATGCCACACGTGTCACCCCAAGAAATATCCAATAAGTACAAGTGTCAAAGCTTGGGGATGCCCAAGGCATGCCCTTCTTCATCAATAAAAATCATAGGTTTCTTCCAAACGATTCATTTTTATTGTTTCATGCATAATTGTGTTGTTCTTGGAGCGTCTTCTTTTTCGTTTTTATTTTGGTTTTTTGTTTGCTTTGTTTGCTTAGTTTGCTGAATAAATTGGTTGGACCCCCTCTTTCATACATTGGTTATCAAATAGTTTGGTTTGGATTGGAAAAGAGTAGGAAAGTTCATGCTTAAGTGGTAAAGAGAGCTTGTTTTTTACTGTGGCCTATGCTTCGGCATGCCATGCTTGATATTGTTTTGGCTTTATGCTTAGTATTCTTTCATGTAGCATGACTTGTTATAAACAATTGAGATTGCTTAATGTGCCTTTGAAGAATCATGCGTTGTTTTAGCATATTAAAGCATAGTATTGTGGTATTCTTCTTTGATGCTTTATTTGGGTTGACTTGGGGCATGCTCACACCATGTTATGACTATCTCAAGTCACCATAGCCTTTATGATCCTTTAGTTTTCAACTTGTAGTATCACTTTATGCTTTGATCAATGATGTTTTGTCGCTCTGCATGATTATGGCCATTATTGCTCTCTTAGTTTGTCGCTCCCAGTCTTTTGCTAGCCTCCGCAACCAAGTATGAGTTCCACTCATGCATCCAACTCCCTAAACCAAGTTATTCCAAAGAGTCCACCATACCTACCTATTAGCATATGCTATTCCAAGTATATTCATGTTTTTGTTTACCTTCCAAATTAAACTTGTTATGAGAAAACTAGTGATTAAAGCTCTCACGAACTTGATGGCACACTTTACTTTTCTTGCCCTTCATAAACCTAAGCAATTATGTCATCTATGTTGTATATGCTTGCACTTATTTGTTGGGGATTAGCAGAACCATGCTGTCATGGGGAACGCTTTCAACATTGCACTAGTACTTTGTACCTAGTTGATATCATGCTCTTTTGTCTATGGATGTCGTCGGTGTGAAATGAAAGGGGAGCCTGTAAGTCCATGGACTTATGTATATGTGTTAGAGAAACGCCTGGGCCGCTGGTCTAATCCATGCTGACATGGTGGAAACCTGCAGCGTAACCATAATGAGCTGTCTATGAAGCATTCTTCTTATAAAAAAAGGAGTCCGATATTGAGAAAAAAAAGAAAAAAAGAGATTATGAAAAGAGGAAAGAAATAAAAAAGCACCATATTCCCATGGTAAATAAAAAGATTGTTGAGATGCTCGTTGTCTGCTTGCCTTGTCATTTTGATATGGGGATTCTTCCGTATCATCGGGCAAGGGGTACCCCGTTGGCGGTTCTCTATGATACACATGTACTTACGATGACAAGAACTTACCGGTGACTAAACTTGAGTAACATGAGGAGCGTCCCTTGTATTCAAGGGACATGAGATTTCTAACTTATACTTCATCAAGCATGTACACCATACTTTGTTCACTTTAACCTTAATCACTTCAATATGCTTATGATAGGGGCAATGAGAGATGAAAGCTATTAAGTACCATAATTTTTGGAAGCTCTTTATGAGACTTGAATCCATACTTCCTTCTATGAAGGCCTTTCTTCCACTTATATATTGAGTCTCCACCTTCTATCTTTATGCACCTACTTTGAGAGCATAGTGGCCATTCTTAGTTCTATGTGCATTGTCCCAAGACTTTTTGATTGATGCATACCTTGATATTGCTTGTTTTAAACTATTTGTATCTAGTCACTCTTATGAACTTTGAAGGTGTCCTATGCATTTATATTTGCTACTCTATTCTATGTTTTCTTTATGTGAAACAAATAAACGTCTTGCAAAGCATTATTATTCATGAATCTTTTGTTTGTGCCTTTTCATGTTGCATCATAGTTTCTTTGTCTTATTGCTAGAACTTTCTATTTCATGTTATGATTGAAGTACTATGATCCCAGCTTTGAATGTTTTACAAATACTTTGATCAAGTTTATGATGGTGCATGTCACCTCAAAAATTATTGTTTCTTTTTATCACTTACCTACTCGAGGATGAGCAGGAGTTAAGCCTGGGGATGTTGATAAATTAAAAATGTATCTATAATTTTTGATGTTCCATGCTTGGTTTTATCTACTATCCAGTGTTTTGTCCACACTTTGGAGTACTTTTCATATGATTTCTTGGACTAACCTATTAACAAGAGCCACAATGCCAGCTGACTGTTTTCTGCTGTTTTTGGTTCCAGGAAAGTCAGAAAATAAATATTCTCGGAATTGGACGGGACAAAAGCCAGAGTCATTATTTTACCTGGGTGGTGTGGCCAGGCCAGGCACCCCCTCGGCCTCTCCTTCCGCCTATATATTGCCTCTGATACGGAAACAATAAGTACCCAATCAAAATTCCACGAAAGAGTTTGTAGCCGCTGTCATCTCCATCCCTATATCGGGAGGGATCTGAAGCTCTTCCGACACCTGGGAGAGAATTCACCACAGAGGCCTTCATCATCATCATGCAAGCCTCCAGTGTGATGCGTGAGTAGTTCATCTCTGGACTACGGGTCCATGTAGTAGCTAGATGGCTGGTTCTCCTCCTTTGTGCTATCATGTCTAGATCTTGTGAGCTCTGTTCATGATCAAGATCATCTATTTGTAATTCTGCATGTTGTGTTTGCGGGGATCCGATGGATATTGAGATGCTATTTCAGATTGATTATTGATTCTATCATGTCTTTGTTATTTGTGATCTTGCATGCTTTCCGTTGTTAGTAGCTATCTGGTAATCTGGGTTCATGCCTCTGGTAATCTGGGGAAGTGACAGAAATCTCTAAGGTACTAGATGTGTTGTTGGTACTAGGGAGAAAACAAAAATCCTTTGTTCATAGAACAATCGTATTGTTTACATTACACGCAATTCATAATGCAATTATCTGTTGCTTGCAACTTAATACTGGAGGGGGTTCGGATGGTAACCTGAAGGTGGATTATTAGTCATAGATGCAGTTGGATGGCGGTCTATGTATAATGTTGTAATGCCCAATCGGATCTCAAAAGGATTCAAGATGAATAGTATATGCTTGTATGCTTTCTCGATGTTTGTCAATTGCCCCGATGTAATTTGTTCACCCAACATGTTATCTATCTTAAGGAGAGCTACCTCTAGTGAACTATGGACCCCGGTCCTTTCTTTTACTTTCAATCTACAATCAATTGTTTACTGTTTTGTGTTTACTTTGTGCAAACTATTACTTTCTTCGACTCGATACGTTTAATCCTTTGTTTTCAGCAAAACTGGTGAGATTGACAACCTCATCGCAACTTGGGGACAGAGTTCTGTGGTTGTGTTGTGCAGGTCCTTTGGGGTAGTGCGCCCTGCCAAAGTTCAGCTAGCTTCACCTTTGGGGTGTTTCCTTGCTCCTACTGGATTGATAACCTTGGTTTCATAACTGAGGGAAACTTACTGCTGTGCTCATCATACCTTCCTCTTGGGGTTCCCCCACGAGCTCATTAGTACACGAGTCAGCAGTGAGCGGGAGTCTTGGTGAGATATTGACGCCTTGGCAAATGGCTTAGATGTCAAGTCCTTGTACAACGATGGATGCATGATTCCCAAAGAGGTGGGGGGTAATTGGTGCTCCTTTGGTAAATGAGCATCAACCTAGAATTTGGGAGATCCATAAGGGTTTCTTCAAGTATGAGGATTACAGTGGAGGTTGGGGGCTATTTTAGGCCAGCCATTAAAATAGTGTAGTTTGGGTACAAAAGGTAAAGTATGGATGAAATAGGGAATATTCTCGGGCATTGAACCCGGGGTTGACTTTCGCCAGGCGATTCCGGTGATAAGTCCAGTGGCGCTGGAAATGGCGCCAGAAATTGCGGTCATCACCGGTTCTATCGGTCTATCCCGGAATTCCTTACTGAACAACATTTAGGTTTGGTCCATTCGGCTCCAGGCTTGGTGTCAGTATTTTTGGTTGGTGTTCCAGTCCACCAGAGCTATCACCGGGAATTATGGTGGCGGCATCGGTTCGCTGGACCTTACACCAGTTCCGTTTGGAGCTCCTTCTTGCGGGTGCTTGGTTCCTTCTCTTGGCGTTTCTTCATGGGGTTCATAGCTGACGATGCACAAAGTATTGGCATGAAGTAGCAATCCATCCAAGGACGTATCAAAGTCACACAAGGCAAGGAGTGAGTTAACCTTAGTTTAAAGGAGCTTGGCCCAGGCGTGAGTCATTGGCCCACTTGGGGTACTTGGTGGTGTAGATGTAGGGACGTCCGTATCACGGGCCGCATCAGTTCCCCCCTTGGTAAAGAATCATCCTCGACTCTTCATGGTTATCATATTGATCATGTACATGGTAAGGTCAAAGGTCCTTAACATTGAATGTATTGCTCATAAGATGATAAGGGGTGACCTCAAGGGTGGCGCGATCTTCATGGATATCATGGTCAAATTGATGGGAAAGCGAGGGCAAAGGGAGAAGGTAGTGTAAGCAGACACACACCTCACGAAGAACATTATGATCACACGCAAAACTCACACGATATAAGGCAAATTGCTCCCGCCGGTGGCCACTGATCCGATAGAATCCTCGCAAGGAAAGATCAGTCAACTTGCTCCCTTCGTTCCCAAGCGGAGAGGGCATAATGCCTCGGAGAGGTTCTTCAAAAATACACTCAAGCACTCGCAATGTAGGCCTTGTACAATGATGGATGCGCGATGCAAACTCCAAAGAGGTTGGTGACGATAGTCGGTACCCTTGGTAAAAGGGATGAGGCAAAACTAGAAATTCCACAAAGGGGTTTGTCTTTAGTCAATCATCCATGCCTAAGGAATACATGAGGGGGTGGGCGCACTATATATAGGCTAGTCACATAGCTAGGGGTAATTTGGGGATAAATCTATGGTTTGGAACGGACTAGAGGGGTACATGGGCTGACGGCCTAGATGGCGGCATGCAGGCCCATTCGCTTAGGCCGGAGACTCTAGCGGTGGATAGAGACTCCGGGGTCGATGTTGCTTTCTGGGGTAAACTCCAGGGTGGTGGACAGAGAGCTCCAGGTGGGCGGACGGAGTCTTGTCCAGAGTCTTGGGGCGGAGACTCCGGTGCAGAGGGCCGGAGAGTCCTAGGGTTGCCAGAAACTCCGGTGCGGAGGGCGGAGACTTCGAGGGTTGCCGGAGACTCCGGTGTGGTCATTGCTCTACGGGCTTGTCTCTGGAGGGCTGTACTATGAGCACCTGGGGCGAGTGTGGAGTCCTGGCTGGAGACCTAGAGACTCTAGGCTTGAGGGCCGGAGACTGTGGGGCTTCAGCTGCTGCTTCTTCCGTCTCTTCTTCCAAGACTTCGTCTTGTTGGGCTTGGTGCTCCAAGCTTCCTCCCTTGCCACTGTACTTCTCCGTGTAAACCTATCATGATAATGGTACGGAATATGAAGTAGTATACCATTAAATAGGGTAGGAAGTAGGATCGCATAGAGGATAGGATTCACCTTGGGAGTCCATGACGACTTGGAATAAGTTGGAGACCTTGATGTGGTAACGACCGTAGGTTGAGCTTCATCAGCTCCGCCTTCAAAAAGAGTCTTCCTCAACTCTACATGATCATTACAAAGTAGAAGCTGTCGAGAGACTTTCGTGTTCCTGTGATTTACCATCTAGTCATCCTCGAGAAGATTGATTTTACAACACCTCAATGCTCCTTCACTTTTCATGAAGCCTACAAAGCTCACAACCAAAGCGAAACAACACTCAAAGAGTAGCCAGTTCATGAAGATTATAGCATGAGTCCTCAAGTAGAAGGAAGTCACCTTATAGTGTATAGATAGCTCGATGAAGGGCAACCATAGGTAACTCTCTTTGGTTCGTCGTGTCAACTCATGGTACATAGAGGTTGACTCATAAGCAATTGTACCTTCACACAACAAAGACCAAGCAAAATATGTTTGTGTGTGATAGAGGAGCATGTCATTTGTGGCATGTCCATTCTTGTTAAGAAAACTATTAGCACAACTCAAGTATAGGAAACGGGATGCATATGCAAGGTCAAAGTGCATAGAAATCGTTTGAACATCAACCAAATGTGAAAACTCAAAAACTCCATATAACATCATAGTCTAGCACACAAAGAAATTGGCTAAAATATTGATCAACATCTTTGATCAAAGAATAGGAGAATTTGGCAAAAAAACATGAGGAAGGATATCCAAAACAACATCACTATGTGCGCAAACCAACCATTGGAAATAGAAATTGTTCAATATGTTGAATGACACACACAAATCATCATCAGCTAAGATCACTGACATATGAGTATCATAAGTGGAAGGAAAAAACATGTTTGCAAATAAACAATATGAAAGAGAAAAAATTTCTTATGTTTGTTGCAACAACTATACGAGATACATGGAAGCTCTCATGACAATACATACTCATAATGACATTATGGTCGCACACAAAACATCGGAAAGAGAAAGTGTTCAACAATTTGTTTACAACACACAAAGCATCAATATCCAATTGCAAAGAAACATGATTGTGACAAGGTGGAAGAATACCATTACCATGCTTGCAAACAAACCATAGGAAAGAGCAATTTTTCAACATGAAAGATGCGAAGCAGGCAAAAGGTATCAGAGTTGGGTTTTATCTTGAACTCACTTGCGGGATGCTCTCTAGATCTCTTTTTCTCAACACGTGCTCAACCGAGGTTGACATTCTAGTTAGGGTACCTACACACATCATACACAAAAGCAAGAACATGTGTGCATGGTAGACAAATCCATTATCCATCATGACATATCTCTTCTTTTTCACATCACCATTAGTGTTAATCAGGTGTGAAGTAGATGCATGGTGAATATGCAAGTGGGGAACATGCTTTTCATGGAAATCATCAAAATCTCCAAAATTTAAGAAAGCTATGGGGGCCATCAACAGAGATCATAGGAGAATTAATGTTGCAAACAAAACAAGTGAAAGAGAAAGTATTCATCTTATTGCAAGAAATGGGAGAAATTGAATAACTATCATGACAAAGCATGTCCAAAGAAATAGCATGGTCGCCGACAAACATATGGAAAGAGAAATTGTTCATCAAGTTTGTCGCAACACGAGGATAATTTTTAACATCATTGCAAGCAAAGCATTGGAAATAGCAATTGTTCAACATATTGCAAGCAACAATGGGAAAGATGAAACGTTTATAGCATGGCATGTCTATGGCAACATCATCATAATCAATTAATTTCACATGATCAACATTATGAAAAGGCAAAGTATCACATGGAAATGTGAATGAGTAATATGTGATATCACAAACATCATCCATAGCATGCTAATCATCACAAGTCATCATGTCCACTAGTGGGATCATGGCATCGTCAACACCCTTATGTTTACCTTGTTCATACCTCTCATATGAAGTGGGTGTTGTGGTAGCATTGGCTTCCATGTGGGCGACTTCTTCATCCAATATGGTGGTGGCATCATCTTCATCCACCATGTACATCTTCTCAGTCGGAGGCATCATCATTTCCAAGCTTGTCTCTTCTTGATCCATGGAACCTAGCACATCATGAGAAAACATACTATAGGTAGAGGGGAAGTCGTTAGAAATCAAAATGGTCTCACATGACCTATCAACTACCACTCTCAACTCACTCGATGCATCACTCATGCCCTCCAATGTAAGCACTCAATCTCATGTATGGTGGAGTCACTCATCTCACTCTTGCTACTCAAGTGGGATAAGTGGATCTCATACTCACATGGGATTGGTACCACATCATCACTCAAGCATATACGGATAGGCTCAGTTTACTCAACTCCATGCACCTACTTTGGTGAAGGGAAAGTCCCATGCTCACCATTCTCAACTCTATTACCTTCAAAATTGGATGCCATAAGATGGGCATCACTCACCTCCATGGTCGAAGGGAAAATTCCATGCTCGGTTGTCATGTCGCCATCTTGTAGTAGTGGTGGGAGTAGGTGATGACTGCAAGTGCACATATCGTTTGTAGCTAGTTTCAAAATGAAGATATCGATCCCATAGGGAGAAGTAGGCAAAATACTAAAATGCTTTTAACTATAACTAAACGAAGTACTTAAGAAATAACTTTAAGATGCAAGATAAGTAGATTTGTTTTGGGTTTTTGGTTGAACAAGGTAATTTAAAGTAAAGCAAAACTTAATGTAGAAAGTAAGAATCACGTGTGTAATAGAACTTTGGAACTACAATAGGAAAAAAGGCATTCTCGGGGAATAGTGGATACACCACTAGCAATTTAGACTAAGCAATCAAGATTATTATAATGAATATTCTCATAACGTGTATGTACGTGGGAGTAGCTCCATATATGGATGATTTGCCAGCAACCACTGCACACATCGTCCTCATAACCACAGCAGACAGCAATCGACATCAATCGAGTTACTACTCTATTAAGGGATCTCTCCTGTGGCATGGACATGGCTTTATGAGTTCTGCTTGATACCCCCAAGTTAGTTGTAAGGATTGATAACAGCTTTATAGTCATAGTAAGTGATATCATCCCTCCGTCTACCAACAAGTAATCCCCTTCATCGAGCCCCATAAGAGGAAAATATTAAGGAGGTGCATAACTCCCAATATCAAGATGAATACAATTAACATATACACATAATGATGTATAACATAATAAACTCTACCTCATCTTAATCATATGCTAGGGTTTCCCCATGTCACCAAGAACTGGAGATCTACTCAGACATGGAGGCCATCAACATCATAGGAATGGTAATGGAAACAATCATAGATGAATAGTACTTGTATAAATCCACAATGAGTATGGGAATTACAACAAGATGTAGACAAGATGTAGATGGGATGTATGGAGATGGTGGTGATGCAGCGGTGGTTGATGAAGATTGATGCCTTAGCCTCCCGGATCTGCGCAGGGCAAAGATGGATCTCTGGCGGATGAGTTCCCCCTCCAGATGCCATCTGGAGGTGAGATTTTCGCGATTTCTCGGTGTTCTATATGTCGTATCCTTGAACCAATTGCACAGGGTGAAACTATTTCACGAGGCGGGGGCGGTGCCAACTATACGACCAGAGCTATACGGCCAGAAAAGTTGCTCCCGATGTATAGTTGGTCGTTGAACCTTCTGCCTCCCTTGTTTTCTTCTGGTTTTCTTTTGGTATTATTAATATTTCCCAAATAAGCGATTTATGTTGTTTTTGACTCCTTTTCTCTACAGTACAACTGCTCCAAGAATTGTATCCATTGGATCCATCATCTGTACTGATCCTGGTGAAAACAGACATGAAATGTGCGTGTGAGCGCCGTAAAATACCAAGATCCTACATCTATAATGCAAAATAATAATGTAAAACATGATGCAAATATGCACTCATCAACTTCCCCAAGCTTAGACTCTTGCTCATCCCAAGCAAGTTTTAGCTTAATGGATGTGATCCTAATATTCATGAAGCTGAGTCGATTAAAATAAATGAGGCGGTTGTAGCATGTGTTTATCATATATGATACATAGGAATAAGTTCATGAATAGTACCTTACTTGAACCATCTGAATAGTATTAGCAGGCTTCCACACCTTAGTTATCAATAGTTCATAAAAGATGAATCTCAACATAATGTAAAAGTATCTAGTTCAACCAAATGATTTAACGAGGTAGTCCCCAGTGTTTTAGGATCAACGTATTCACTTGGGATTCAAAATCTCAAAAGTGTATCTTTGTCATACTACAATACGGTGGTATATGCCTATTTGCTCTTTGCACATTCGCTCTTTTTTTTATTTATTTTTCTTTCCTTTTGCATATATACTCACACTTTTGTTTTAAGTGCTGTGCAAAGGGGCTAGCCATATATTCCACCTTATGTAGGAATTCGAAGTTCAACGATCTCAATTATCAAATTCCAAATGTATATGAAGCATTCTTATGACTTGAGATTCTACCATGACTTGTTCTCACTCTATTTTGATAGCATTTTCATTTCCCTTGTTCAAGGTTTCTTTTTCAACTTAATTGCATACATAATTTCTCTATGTAAATCAAACCATAGACTTATAGCATGTTGACCAAATTATCTTTATGTGTTCCATTAATACCAATGGTGTGGAAGACTCCTATTGCTATCATCAAGTGCAAGTAAAATCATACTCAAGCCATTCTTATATCATTAAAGCAAACACAAACTCCATATTACTCCATATATAATAATAAACTCGGAATTTCATTAAGGGGATCAACTATTCTTGAAGGGAATTCTAATGATGCAAACTTTATTTCTAGTTTGAACTTATGCAAAAACTGTAATATAAAACTTCTAAGAAAGATTACAAGGTCTTTAAAGATCTCCCCAAGCTTGGAATCAAGCTAGGCGGGATCAATTAACTCCTTGTGGGTACCTATTCCTCCTCCTGGGAAGAAAGAGTGTCGCCTTCTTCTTTTACGTTGCCCTCTTTAACTATGCTTGCAAAGCGAATGTTGATCTTGGCCGTATCATATTGGAGCTTCAACATTTTCCTCTTGAGGAATTTCTTCTCATTTGTCAACTCAAAGACAATTTTAATCAATCAACCAACTCTACCATCAATTGCATCGACCTTCTTCTCAAGGTCTTTTCTCATCATCCAGTAGGAGTCAATCCTTCTCCAATTGTTTCAACGCATGCCTTAGAATCCTTTTCTAACTCACAGACCTTATCATGAATCTCATCTTTCCACACCTTCTTAGGTTTAAGAAGTGATGGACCAAAAGGAGGTTTTTAATAGGATCCTATGTTGTAACGATAAGGATTAGGGAGGTACTCATCCTTGTTCCTTCCCTGCTCAGCTTGTCGCATCATCTCCATCCTTTGTGGGAACATGTCCTCCCAATTTGGGAGAGGCTTGATCTCTAGGCCGCATGATGACGATGATCCTTTGGGTTCTTCTTCTTTGATCCTCTTCACGGGCTTCTCTTCTTTCTTCTTCTAGATCTTGTTGACATGGAAGGGTTGCATGGCTTCTCTGCACGGATGTTGTTAAAGGGCTTGTATATGGATGGTGAAGATGTTTCGAGGTTGGAGGTTGTGGCTCTGCAAAAACTTAATGAAAAGGGTTAGATGCAATCAGCTTTAAAAGGAGGGGTTAAAAACCCTAGCCGCCTTGCGTAACGAGCAACTATACGGGCGCAACCCGTATAACTCCCACCATATAATTATAAACTGACTATAGATTATATCTACGGTGGAACTTAACTATACGGCCAGAACTATACGGGCGGGCATTTTTACTTCTGTCGTATAGTTTGTCGTTAAACTCTCTATATTCGGAATAAACTATTTGGAGATGGGTCGATAACTATACGACCGCAACTATACGGGCGGAATTTTTAATTCCGGCCATATAGTTGGTCATTAAACTCTCAGTACCCTAGAAATTATTTTGTCAAAGGTGTTGACAATTATATGACCGCAACTATACGGGCAAAATTTTAATTCCGGCCGTATAGTTGGTCGTTAAACTCTCAATACCTTTTGTTGATGGAAGGTGTGATGTCACGACAACTATACGACCGCAACTATATGGCCAGAATTTTTATTCCCGATGTATAGTTGGTCGTTAAACCTTCTATGTCCGCCAAAGAATTTTCTGCTTCTCCTAGGATTCTTATTAATCTGAAACTTAACGAAATATCAAGTTTTGACAGAAAAATGTCAGCTTAGATTTTCGACCAACTTTGGCTTTACCAATCTCCCTTCTTTGCTAGAGCATCAAATGTTTCTTGTTTGGCAGAATATCCAAATAAAACCTTAACTTGAATTTTAAAAACTTAATCAAACCTTATTTCGCATGGGTTGCCTCCCATGAAGCGCTCTTTTATGGTCAATAGCTTGATCATAGCGTTGCTCATTCCTTCTTGAGTCCATTCTTCTTGTAGTTGCAATTCCTTGTATATTTTTTCTTGATCACTTCTCCTGGAGCGATCAACTCTATGGTGACTACAATTATATCTTCTCTTACTCGATAATGTTTCAAACGTTGTCCATTTACCACCGATGCAAGAGAGGGTGTTTTTCCTTGGAGCTTCACCGCTCCCGATGGGTAAGCTTCTTCAACTATATATGGGCCTTCCCACTTTGATCTGAGCTTTCCTAGAAACAACTTAAGACAAGAATTATAGAGCAACACTTTATCTCCACTTTTAAAAGTCTTATTTTCTATTTTTCTATCATGCCATCTTTTCACTTTTCCTTAAACAACCTAGCATTCTCCTAGGCTTCACTTCTAAACTCATCTAAAGAATGAATATCTAATAAACGCTTTTCTCCAGCTGCTTTAAGGTCATAATTTAGATTCTTGATTTCCTAGAAAGCTTTGTGTTCCAATTCTAAAGGTAAATGGCATGCCTTACTGTAAACTATCTTGTAAGGTGTCATACCCATTGGATTTTTAAAAGCAGTACGGTATGCCCATGGAGTGTCATTTAACTTGTATGACCAATAGTTTGTTGATTTGTCCACCGTCTTCTCGAGTATGGTATTCAATTCCCTATTAGAGAGTTCCACTTGACCACTCGTTTGAGGATGATATGGTGAGGCAATGCGGTGGGTTACTCCGTACTTGCTGAGGATTTTCCTAAAAGTTCCCTTCATAAAATGAGAACCACCATCGGTAATTAAAAATCTAGGAACTCCGAATCTAGGGAATATGACATCATTGATCATCTTTACTGAGGTAGCTGCATCTGCATGATTCGTTGGAATAGCTTCAACCCATTTAGTAACATAGTCAACAACAACAAGAATATGAGTATAACCATTAGACTCTATAAATGGTCCCACGTAATCCATTCCCCATACATCAAAGGGTTCTATTATGAGACTATAATTCATTGCCATTTCTTGTCTCCTACCTATATTACCTCTTCTTTGGCAAGCATCACAGTATTCTACATACTTGTGTGCATCCTTTAGCAAGGTGGGACAATAGAATCCAGATTGAGTACTTTTGCAGTAGTTCTCTTACCTACATGATGCCCTCCATACGGACTTTCATGACAAGCTTTCAATATCGCATTTATCTCATGGTTAGGGACGCACTTCTGTATCATTCCGTCAAGTCCATGGTGACGTAGATACAGATCGTCTGAAAAGCAATATTTAAGATCATTAAAGAATTTCATTCTTTGATTTCTTGACATACCAGGAGGTATAAATTTCATTGCTAGATAATTAGCATATTCTGCAAACCAAGGATGAGCGATCTCAACGTTTGCTAAATATTCTACTAGAAATGATTCATTAATAGGCACGAGGTTATTAATTATTCGCTCCATCCTAGAGAGATGATCTGCTACTGGGTTATCTTTACCCCTCATATCTACTATTTGCAAATCATATTCTTGTAGTAATAAAACCCACCTAAACAACCTGGGCTTACCATCCTTTTTCACAAGGAGGTGACGCAAAGCTTGGTGATCCGTATGAATTATCACCTTAGAATTAATTATGTAAGATCTAAATTTGTTGCAAGCAAAAATTATAGCAAGAAACTCTTTTTTGTAGTAGCATAGTGTTTCTGAATCTTATTAAGAAGTCTACTAGCGTAATAAATAACATTCAAATTCTTTCCATCTCGCTGTCCAAACACAACCTGTAAAGCATAGTCACTGGCATCAGACATGATTTCAAAAGGTTCATCCCATTTTGGAGATTGCATAATAGGTGCTAAAATTAGTTTATTCTTAAGGTTCTCAAAAGCTGCAATGCATTCATGATCTAAATAGAATGGAGTTTATTTATCAAGAAGATTGGTGAGGGGCATAGCTATCTTAGCAAAATCCTTTATAACCCGCTTATAAAAACCTACATGTCCAAGAAACATTTTTAGATTTTTAATGTCCTGAGGCATTGGAAGATTTTCTATAGCATTTATACTAGTTCTATCTATTTCTATCCCCTTCTCTGAAACTTTATGCCCAAAAACTTTACCATCTCTTTCCATGAAACGGCATTGTTCCCAATTCAAAACCAAGTTTGATTGCCTGCATCTCTTCAAAACTTTGGTTAGATTGTAGAGGCAATTATCAAAAGTTGTTCCACAAACAACAAAATCATTTGTTAGAACTTCCATAGTCTTCTCAACAAAATCATCAAAAATCTTTAGAACACATTTCTGAAAAGTTGTTGCTACATTGCATAAGCCAAACATAATTAATCTATAAGCATATGTGCCATAAGGATATGTGAAAGTTGTTTTTTCTTGATCTTCCAGAAGTATGGCAATTTGAGAATATGCATAATAACCATCAAGAAAACAAAAGTAAGAATTATTACTAAGTCTTTCTAAAATTTTATCCATGAATGGTATAGGTTTATGGTTGTTTTGTGTCTCACGGTTTATCTTCCTAAAATCAATGCACATACGATATCCTAATATGGGCCTTACAAGAACTAGCTCACCATCCTGATTCATAGCAGCATCAAGACCACCTTGTCTTGGTATGCAATGAGCTGGGCTAACCCACTTACTATCGGAGATAGGATATATTATGCAGCATCTAGTAAGCGTATAACCTCTTTTCTTACTACTTCTTTCATCTTCGGATCAAGCCTTGTTTGTGTATCTACTACAGGTTCAACATCATCAAGCATGGTAATCTTATGTGTTACGATAGATGGATCTATTCCTTTAATATCACTCAATGTATACCCAAATGCTTCACGATGCTTAACCAAAACTGATATGATTTTATTTGTTTCATTTTCCGATAGATTCTTGCTTATAATAATAGGACATTTATTTTCATTATCTCAAAACTAATACCTCATATTGTCTTAAAGTTTTTTCAATTCTATTGGTGGAGGCTCTTCATCTCCTTTTCTTACCAGTTCCTCATAATCATGTGGATTTTGTGCTTTCGGAATTGATTCAAGGTAATCATCCATGTCTTCTTTCTCCTCATCATCTGGTGCTTCCTCCCAATTAATCAGACTCCTCTCTAATTCATCCTATGGAGTAATGAAATGAATTGCCGCTAGATCAGCAATCATCTTCTCTTCCTTGATATCCTCCACTTCATATGGCCTCTTCTTTAGTTTGGCAAAGTGGAATGTCATTTCCTCTTCTCCAAACTTTAGTGAAATAGTCTCCTTCTTATTATCAACTCGAGCTTTGGTGATGGAAATAAAAGGCCTGCCTAAAAGGATAGGACAAAAACAATCTCGAGGCATATCAACAATATGAAAATCAAGGGGGTACATGAGTGATCCAATAAAGACATAGATATTTCTGATTACTCCTACTGTTTTTATATTGGTTCTATTTGACAATTTAATAGTAGTGTGTACCGGTTCCACATCTAATTTTTTTTAATTGTAGTGGAGTTCCTCATAAAGCGATGAAGGTATAGTATTTATAGTGGAAATTGGCTCACAAATTCCACATAAGAAAGTTTCTCCACAATATATAGGGGTCATTGGTTTAGAAGTTTCATTACCTCGAACCTTACCTTTGATGAATTCTGAGGTTTCAAGGTCTAGCATAACCACTTCATCGTCCACTATTCATTCTTCCATAAAATCCTTTAATATAACATTATTTATATTGGTAGCTTCGGGGTTCCTTTCTAGTTTCTTTGATCTCTTCTTTATTCGTTCTTCCTATTTTTGCCTTTTTTGACGATCCCTCCAATATGTATTGAGGGGAATTCTTCCATCAGCGCTCTTGCACGCTTATTTTCTTCGAGGGGTTTACGAGTTTTCCATTCTGTAGGTACCTACAAATGTCCTGCATAATTCTCAATAATTTTCTTTACTGAGTAAGAATCAATACCGAGGGTTTTAATCATTACATCTGTCCTCTCATCTGCAAGGAAATCGTTAATGCAAGCATATTCTGAAAAACTATTTGTAATGTTTTCTTTATCTTTAAGATTTTTGGTTGCTTCTTTCATTTTTATTATTAGTTTCCATGTTTCATCATAGGTATAAGTTACAAAACTGCCATTAGAAGCAGTTTCTAGATTCATACTATTTTCAATATTTAGCCCTCCATAAAAGGTACGAGTGATTAACCAATCAGGTAAACAATGATGGGACAATTATCTAGTTAACTTTTATACCTTAGATATCCTTCATATAAGCCCTCACTAGGATTATTTTTGAAACTGATAATAGTACCTCTCATCCTGTGAGCTTTGCTTTCAGAATAATATTTTGATAGGAAATTGATTGTCAATTCCTCCCAGGTCCTTGGTGCTTCTGCACAAAAAGATCTGTACCAGTCGCAAACATTATTAGAGAGAGTTTGTTTAAACAACTGGATTTTAACCATACTGAGATTACAGTCATCAAAAATAAAGGAATTGAGAACGTCTTCAAAGAATTGTAAGTGTCCATATGGACTTTCTTCCTTGGTTCCTGCAAATTTCTTAGAATGCAATAATTCAATTAATAAAGGATGGATCTCGATTCCATCCGTATTTATGGTTTTATTGACAGCTATAAAGGAGTCCATGGGCGAACCCATTTTCCTTACTACCTCAAGCTGGTTTAAATGCCGAGTGTTGTCCATTGTTGCGGTCCTGCAACTCAAGTAAAAATTAGTACAACGAAAGTAAATAACTAAAAGTAAAGTGAATTATAGCACAAAGCTCCCCGTCAACGGTGCCATAAAATAGCTTGATGACTGCAAGTGCACAAATCATTTCTAGCTAGTTTCAAAATAAAGATATCCATCCCACAAGGAGCAGTAGGCAAAAGACTAAAATGCTTTTAACTATAACTAAACGAAGTACTTAAGAAATATCTTTAAGATGCAAGATAAGTAGAGTTGTTTTTGGGTTTTTGGTTGAACAAGGTAATTTAAAGTAAAGCAAAACTTAATGCAGAAAGTAAGAATCACGTGTCTAATAGAACTTTGGAACTACAATAGGGAAAAAGGCGATCTCATGGAATAGTGGATACACCAGTAGCAATTTAGACTAAGCAATCAAGATTATTATAATGAATATTCTCATAATGTGTGTGTACATAGGAGGAGCTCCATATATGGACAATTTGCCAGCAACCGCTGCACACATCGTCCTCATAACCATAGCAGACAGCAATCAACATCAATCAAGTTACTGCGCTATTAAGGGATCTCTCTCGTGGCATGGACATGGCTTTATGAGTTCTCCTTGATACCCCCAAGTTAGAAAATAAGGATTGATAACAGCTTTATAGTCATAGTAAGTGTTATCATCCCTCCGTCTACCAACAAGTAATCCCCTTCATCGAGTCCCCATAAGAGGCAAATATTAAGGAGGTGCACAACTCTCAATATCAATATGAAGACAATTAACATATACACATAATGATGTATAACATAATAATATCTACCTCATCTTAATCATGTGCTAGAGTTTCCCCATCTCCCCAAGTACTAGAGATCTACTCAAACATGGAGGCGATCAACATCATAGCAATGGTAATGGAAACAATCATAGATGAATAGTACTTGTATAAATCCAAAATGAGTACGGGAATTACAACAAGATCTAGACAAGATGTAGATGGGATGGATGGAGATGGTGGTGATGTAGTGGTGGTTGATGAAGATCGATGCCTTAGCCTCCCGGATCTACGCAGGGCGAAGATGGATCCCTGGCGGATGAGTTCCCCCTCTAGATGCCTTTCGGAGGTGAGGATTTCGCGATTTCTAGGTGTTCTGTATGTCGTATCTCCGAACCAATTGCATGGGGTGAAACTATTTGACGAGGCAAAGGCGGTGCCAACTATACGACCAGAGCTATACGGTCGGAAAAGTTTCTCCCACCGTATAGTTGGTCATCGAACCTTCTGCCTCCCTTGTTCAGTTCTGGTTTTCTTCTGGTATTATTAATATTTCCCAAATAAGCGATTTACGTTGCTTTTGACTCCTTTTCTCCATAGTACAACTGCTCCAAGAATTGTATCCATTGGATCCATCATTTGTCATGATCCTGGTGAAAACAAACATAAAATGTGCGTGCGAGCGCCGTAAAATACAAAGATCCTACATTTACAATGTAAAATAATAATGTAAAACATGATGCAAATATGCACTCATCAATAGGATCATGTTGTTGTCGAGAGCGGTGCTCGGATCAACTTCATCACATATGTGGCCTTGTCTTCCTCCATATTGAAGTGTAGACTCGTGACTTGGAGCTTGCTTGTCCTCTTCAGAGACCTTGGTGTTGGCACTTTCCACATATGATGGTTGGGCATGCCCATGGGTAGTGACCTTGGTCCTTGCACTTGTATCATATGGGTGTGCCCTTTTGTACTTGGGGTGCCATTGTGGTGGTGGCACAAGTAGTTGAAGGTGCCTTATGATGATGTTGTCGACGGAGGTCGTTGGCGTGCCTTACTGAAGGTTGACGTAGGTGGCACACTTGGTCATCCATATGACACTTGCGACAATTCTCCTTTTCATTGTAACTCTTCGTATGCTTGTGGCGCCTTCTTGAGGTGGACTCATTAAGTTTGGAAAGCATGCGCTTGTTCTTAGCGAAGTTTTCATCCACATCATGCTTGAAGTTGTCCATGCCACGTTTGAAGTTGTTGAGAGCACTTCCGACCATGTCCATTTTATGGTGGACCTTGGAGCTCTCGAGGTGGAGGCTTTGTGTTGGTCGACGTGACTTGAAGAGCTTGTCGTTGTCGTCTTTGAAGTCATCCATGCTTGGGGATTTATTGTTGTTGTAGAACCCCATATCACCCAAGCATGTGGAGACATTGTCAGTGTAGTGCTCCATCATATCATCCATGCTTGTGGAGGCGTAGGCATGGTGACTCATCGTGGATTCATCATAGAAATCCTGCTCGGTTTCGGAGACCCCAGACATGCTTCACAAGATCAAGTGGTGTATATGGAAGTTGTAGTGGGTGTTATGAAAACAACGTCAAACATTACTTTACCTTGGAAGATAGTATCGTTCAAGTGGCCACACTTGAGAGCAATAAAAACCAAGTAAAGTGAATTTCGCGCGGAACACCAAAACCAACTAACCACTAAAAGACACACACACACACACGCAAACCTTATGGAGGATGGGTATGGAAGGTGGCATGTCAAGAAAAAATCCGAAATCAAGATGTTGTAATGGCAAGTAAAGAACCACGATGGTCACCAAACAAAACAAGTCAATCCACAAGATAGAGGAATTATGTACAAGGAAACACATGGTGGGATAAATGAGACTTGTGCACGGAGAAGGTGAGCTAAGAACCAAATGATTACCTAGCGAAAACTATAATCTCGTGTCGCACAAGTGCAAGGAGATATGCTAGTTCGATTGCAATAAATTGGTGGCTACAAGATATGCACGATAAGTACCACCTATTTGATGTTTATCGAGATTGCGTATTCTATGATACACTTGTTTCTTTCTTTCTTTTTCTTCTTTTCATTTTTCTAATTATTTCACACTTTTCTTTCTCTTTTCTTTTTCACTTGCCTCTTCCTTGTGCAAACAACTTACAAGATAACAATATGAGATAGCATGCTCACAACTTTTCCTCGAAATTCTACAAGGTATCAAATGTGCATAGCACAAGCAATCATAGGAGTAACTAGTCTCAATACATTTTTGTTGGTCGCAAAGATAGTGGAGTTCACAAAGTAATGCAAGTGGGGAGAAGTCGTGGAATTTTTATACCGTTCATCACCCATCTTCACCCTTTATTGTCAGATTCCGTGTTGCTCGTGGAATTTGGTTGGAATAGATAGCATGACCACTTGGATAATGATGTATAGCTCCTTCTCCTCTTTAAAATGAGCTAAATAACACCCAAATCCGAGTTCGAATGCAAAAGTTATGCTCAAAACCGTGACGCAGAATTTCTATCCTGTAGGGGGAGCAGAGACTCCGAGGTCTAGGGCCAGAGACACTAGGGGGCCAGAGAATCCTGGATTCAGGGCCGGAGCCTCCAGGTCAGGGTCTGCTGCACGTCAAGAACTCGCTAGGGACGCGTTTGGGGAGGAAAAACTCGAACCAGAACCTCAAATTGATGGGGGCAATCAAGGAATTAGGCTATGGGAATGCAGGGGAAGGTAGATCAACAAGTTTAGCAACTAATCCACAGATCAAAACCTACCAAAATTCACTCAAATCACAAGTCCATCCAAAACACGAATTGGGGCTATTTTTGGTTGAATTTTCAAATTTATGGGGAAAAGACCAAATCGATGAGAAATCTGTGGCAACCAAAAGCTGCTGATACCAGATGATAAGAGATGACCTTAAGGGTGGCCCAATATTCACGGATCTTGTGGTCAAATCGATGGGAAGCCGTGGGGAAAGGGAGAAGGTAGCGGAAGCGGACACACACTTTGCAAACAACAAGATGAACACACGCAAAACTCACATGACACAAGGACAATTGCTCCCGCTAGTGGCCACCAGTCCAATAGAATCCTCTCAAGGAATGATCGATCAGCGTGCTCCCTTTGATCCCAAGTGGAGAGGGAAGAACACTTTGAAGAGGGTCTTGACAACTACGCTCACGCACTCGCAAACGTAGGCCTTGTACAACGAAGGATACACGATGTGTCATCGAATTGATGACAAGTACGCCATGAGGTGGTGCTCGAGGCGTGTGGAAGAGAGGGGTGTGAGACGTACGGTGTTCCACGACGGTGAACACACAAGTTTAGCCAGGTTTGAATCCGGTGGCTTTGGACGGATCCTACTCCTGCTAGCAATCCAGTAATACGGTAGAGCCGGAATATGGGTTACAAGGGTTTCGCCTGTGCGAGTTGAGATTGTAGTCTATTGTGAGGAGTGCCCTAAAGGCTTTCCCTAGGAAGGCTTATATAGATATACGGCCTAGGGTTTACAGAAGAGACCTATCTGGCTACGACTAATAGTCGGTTACAGAGTACATCTTGAACTACAAGTAACATAACAGTCCTATGTCGGTAAGTCTTCTGGACCTTCCCGTAGCCAGACTGGACTCCATGTCTTCTCCCTGACTAGGCCTCCCGTGAAGCAAAGCTCTAACCCGAAGTGGGCCACCCTGGTCGGTGCGGCATAGTGATGATACCAGGAAAGTATATCCCCAACAGCAGCCCCCGAAAGCCTCCAAGATCCAGAGTGGGATTTCATCATCGTCTAGCTTGATTTTCGGCTTGCAGAATCTTGAAGGGTTCCTGAGACTTCAAAAGAAAGGATAGGATCCGGTTCTCAAAACAAGTCGGACCTATGAATACATTATTGGGTTTCCAGCTTGAATTTCAAATTAAACCGGAACTTGGTCTCTGACGTAACCTGACATGAGTCATGGTCAAGTCACGTCACTGACAGACATTCCCGTCAGCATGACCGTTGGTGGGTCCGTCTTCAGTGGAACCGAGGCATCATTTTAATGTGTGCGCGGAGATCGAGGCGGAGTAATTATCGTGTGGGGGTTACCCATCTCCTTCCACAACGCGTGTCATGGTTACTCTTCATATTGCATGAATCTCGGTGCAGATAAAGGATATAAGGGGTTTAGATTTTCTCCCTCTTCTCTTCACCAGCACTTGCATCTGTTCCTTCCTCTCAATGCCTCCCATGAACTAGAGCTCCTCTGCCTCCCCCAAAATCCCCCAGGGCCGCCCATCCTAGGTCACCTGCACACGGAAAATCACCGATGCCTCATCTTTTGGCATGGCGGCGATGGAAGCGATGGTGTCGGCAGCGGAGAAGGAGAGATTCAGCAGGGTCTGGATCCCCCTTGTCTTGGATGACGCCAAGCTTCGCGTCGTTGAGAACGAAGGACTCCTCCGCGCCGGTGACTGGCGGACACTACTAGGAAAACGGCTATAGGTAATCAGCACATCCGTGGCTCACATGGTTGAAGTGCCCCACGGCTAAAACAGGCGTGGCTCACCTGTGGGCAGTGCCCTACTAATAACTAGAACAACCGTGGCGCACATGACTATAGTGCGCCACAGATGTGTGACAGGCCTGGCCGCAAGCCAAACATCTGTAGCGCACTATAGTCATGTGCGCCATGGTTTTTAGTATCATCTGTGGCGCACATGGGGGTGGTGCGCTACGCCTAAGCGCATGCCCCCCTCTGCTCTGAAACGGCCACAAACTTCTGTGGCGCACTCGGCCTAGTGCGCCACAGAGTAAAACATCCGTGGCGCACATGGCATAGTGCGCCACAGATGTTTGTACTCCCTGTGGCGCACTAGGGCCGTGTGCGCCACGGATGTGTCAATTTCTTTACGACAACACTTTATGTGCACATGTGTGACCACATCCACCACCCCACACTTCACTTTCCCCTTCTTCTTCCTCCTTAGATCTAGTCGGGATCTTCTCCTTCCCACCTCAATTTCTCCACACATTCACCATTTTTACCATGTAAAACTTGCTTTGGATGTTACATAAGTAATAGAGGAGGTCTCCGGTCTCTCATCTATCCTTCTCCTGGCCGACACAGACCTCTCCTTTCCATCTTTCTCGCGATCGGTCTCTCATCTCGGTAAGTTGTCCATGTAAGGATGTGTTCATGTGTATATGGATGATGTGCTCATATGTATGTAGATGATCGATGCTCATGATGTGTGTATGTGGAGAGGATCGATGGTCATATGTGTGTGTATATGGAGAGTATCGATGATGCTCATGCATGTGTGTATGGAGAGGATAATGATATGTTCATGTGTGTATGGATCGGTCTCTCTCTCTCTTGTGTTTGTATGTGAACAAGTTGCCATTTGTTTTGCCAAAATGTTGATTCATTTCCATTTTGGCAAGATTTTGGCATTTCGCAAAGGTCCTAATTTTAGGATAGGTCATGCCGAAATTTTCTATCGACCATTGCATGCATGCATTCATTATGTGGTTCTAATAGACTTCAAAATTGTACCATGTACACCGTGCAGGGAAAATGGTCCGCATAATGAGCGAAGGCATTGTGGCTAGATTTTGAAATGCGACGGCCGACATGATACGAAATAACAAGACGGATATAAGATGTCCGTGAAGATGAAAACTCAATCGGGTGATCGACCCAGATTCCGGGAATCGCAGCGCACTGCCCGCCATGGTTTCATGGATGGATACACTGCTGGATAAGCGTAGATGATGGAGACGGTGAAGGTGGCCAACATGACGATGATCATCATCACGGCGAACGGGCGAGATGATGAAGAGTCTCTGGAGATGGTGAAGGTGCGAAGGCATCGGGATGATGATGATCTAGATGCCGGAGGAGCAGACGACGATGGAACAACGTCAGGCTGGGTGCAGGACCCTTATGTGCAAGAGCTGCTTCTCAAGCAGACGAGTAACACCAGGGCTGCCGCTAGAGAGAAAGCCAAGCTTGCGCAACTTGAGAAAGACGCGGTTACTCCATTGTATGAAGGATGCAGGCCCGATGATACCCGGTTGAATGTAACGCTCAAGGCTATGGAGATGAAGGCAAAGCACAAATTGAGCGACGCAAGCTTGACGATATGATGGCATTCTAGCACGATCGCTCCGGAGGGGAACACATGTCCAACTAGTATCGAGGATGCCAAGAAAATCGTCCTCTCGATCTACCGTGACGTTAGATATCACGTATGCATCAACGATTGCATCATTTATCGGGCGAGGACGCGAGAAAACCACATGTCCGTGCGGCGTGAGTCGATACAAGAAAGGGAAGAAAGCACCTCGAAAAGTGGTATGGTACTTTCCTATCACTCCTCGTCTGCAGCGCTATTTCGCGGACCCTAAGGAAGCGAAGCTCATGCGATGGCATGCGGAAAGGAAGAAGCCAGGAGATGATGATGACCCCGAAAAGGATGAGCTGCCGACGCACCTTCGGATGCTAGCTGCTGGAAAGATTGGACCTCGAATTCCAATTCGGTGGAGATTCGAGAACATCAGGCTTGGTGCGAGCACCGATGGACTCAATCCGCTCGGTAGCGTGAGCAGCACGCATACACTTGGCCCGTGTTTGTATGGATGTACAACCTACCTCCATGGTTGTGCATGAAGAAGAAGTACATACAAATGAGTATGCTAATTCAAGGGCCGAAACAACCTGGTACCGACATCAATCGTATCTCGGCTGTTGAAAGAGGAGCTAGCCACGTTATGGGAATCTGAGCCAATACTTACGACGCCGCACAAGATTATTTCACTATGAGAGCCGCGTTGGTCACTACGGTGAAAGACTATCCAGTTGGGTATATCTCGGGGCAGGTTATCCAAGGATTCTACATGCGTTAGGTGCATGGATAACACAAGCTATCTCCAACTAGAGAAAGATCCGTGGTCATCGAAAACCGTGTTCATGGCGCACCGGAGGTGGCTCGGCAAGAATGATCCATGGAGAAAACATGGAGACCTGTTCGATGGCAAATCGAGACCCGAGGAATCCCAGAGCGAGGAGCAGCGAACAAGTGGAAGAGTTGCTGAAAACTGGAAAGATTGTCCTAAGCCAGAAAGAAGCGAAAGAGGCAGCAACAAGACAAGCCGCTGATGAAGGTATGGAAAACAAGGTCTGCTTTTCTAGGAGTTGCCATATCGAAGTTTCTCCGACGCCTCATAGCCTCGACATCATGCATATCACGAAAACGTGCGAGAGTCTGGTCGCCACCATAATCAACATGCCAGATAGGACGAAAGATGGTCTGAAAGCAAGGCACGACCTGATATGCTTGGGTATCCGGAAGGAGCTTCACGGAGGACGCACTACTCCTGATGATCAGGAAGATGACGATGATCATGAGTCGGAGACACAAGGTCGTCGGAAGGGTAAAAAGTTCAAGAAGAACGAATATTACTGCCTCCTTCTTGCTTCACTCTAAGCCGTGATGAGATCAAACAGTTTTTCAAGTGCCTTCTAGGAGTCAAATTTCCTTACGGCCACGCGGCAAGATAAGCAGATACCTAGACGAGGCGAAGAGGTTCATGGCATGAAGTCTCACGACTGTGCCGTGCTAATGACGCAGTACTTCCGGTCGCACTAAGAGGGATAATGGACGAGCACGTCTGCGGAAACGTTATTTGGCCTATGCAAGTTTTTCGACGTCATCTCTAGGAAGTCGATTGGCTTGAATCAGCTCGGAAGGCTACAGGAGGAGATCGTGGTGATACTATGTGATCTTGAGGTCTACTTCCCACCCGCATTCTTCGACATTATGGTGCATCTGCTGGTCCATGTCGTGGAGGACATCGTACAACTCGGGCCGATGTTCCTCCACAAAGATGATGGCGTCAAAGGATGAACGGACACATCAAAGGATACGTCGCAATAGGTCCCGCCCAGATGGAAGCATAGCCAAGGGCTTTCGGTCAAGAGTGCATCTCTTTCGCATCAATTATCTAGACATCGAGAACCGCCGGTCTTCCCGCCAGCAGACACCTTGGCAAGCTCGACGGATCTGGTCACCGAGAGGGTCGCCGACATCGCATGCAGACTTCGATTTTGACGCCAGACTTTGATCAAGCAAACCTCGTCGGCCACAGCATTTAGAACTGGTCGATCCTTGGCATGTACACAAAGGTTAATCGAGAAGAAGTACAAAGGACTGGGCATACAGAGGACGCAGGGAGAAATAATCAAAGAGCACAACTCAGATTTCACGCGTTGGTTTAGGCAGACACTCCTTGATAATCCCCCGCGCTCGCATTCTTCTGACACGGAAAAGATCATATTCACCTTGTCGCAGGGACCGATGCAAAACCTGGTGACCTATCAGGCGTATGATATCAACAGCTACACATTCTACATGGAGGAAAAGGACAACAAGTGTGATTATCAAAACTCAGGCGTAACGTCGGAATTCTACACCGATGACAACGTGAAGGAAAGATTCTATGGAAGAATCGAGGAGATCTAGGAGCTCGACTACTGTGGAGAAAATGTGCCGATGTTCCGTGTCAGATGGGCAAAGAGCGTCGAAAGAGAAGACCGGTATTTCACAACCATGGTTATACCCGAAGCAGCCAAATCCAAGGCCGCCGGTGCAAACGTGGCCGCGAAAAATGAACCGTGGGTACTGGCTACCAAAGTGGACCAATGTTTTTTCATTACCGACCCGACAAAGCCTAGCCGTGTTGTCGTGAGGAGAGGAAAAAGAAACATCATCGGAATGGATGGAGTCGCCAACGAGCAAGACTTCGACCAGTACGGCGATCCAAAGATTGAAGATGACGACTACGATGCAGCAACATACATCACAAGAAGAAAAAGGACAACCCTACCCAAAAAAGGTAGCCCGTTCGAAAGAAGAAACATTAAAGTGTCGGGGCTAAATTATTCAACCGCGACAAAGAAGGGAAAAAAGATTGTAAAACGCTAGCTCAAAAAATATTGTAAACGCGTGGTCGAAAAAGATTGTAATATTCATGGACAAAGTATTATGAAATTTAGTTATACTTTAAATCATATTTTTGGGTATTTTTGGAATATTATTACTTTTGGGCATTTTTGGAATATTTAAAAGTATTTTAAAATTAAAATAAAACTTCTATGGCATATATCACCACTTTTGGGAATTTTTTGGAATATTTAAAAGTATTTTTAAAATCAAAACAAAAAATTGGGGCACTGTGATTCAACCTGGTGCTCTCGTGTTTAGAATAGAGTAGTGGGCAGAACCAAAGGGATAGGCTAGTATAGTTGTTAGCTAGTGGGGCTGTAGTTCTCTTATGCAGAGTTAGAAGTCGATAGGCGAGCGACTAGCCCATAGTGCGCCACAGATATCCGAGCGCACTATGGCTCAAGGCGCCACGCCTAAGTGGCTTTATCCACACGTGGCGCCACCCCTCTCTCATCCCCATCTCTCTCTCAGCCAAGTCAAGGGACCGCCGGCCGCTCTCGATCCGCCGCCAAGGCCCTCGGGAGGAGGAGGCCTGCCCGCGCCCGAGGAGGAGGAGGTCCGCCCGTACGTGTCCGAGGAGGAGGTACGCCCGCGTCTCAGGAGGAGGCCCGTGTCCGAGGAGGAGCAGCCGCCGTGTCTCAGGAGGTGGAGGCCGCCGTCGTCCGCCCGTCGTTGTCCGCCCGTCGTCCGCCCGTCAGAGGTGAGCGTCGCCTCTCCCCTCTCTCCCTCTCTCCCTCTCTCCCTCTCTCCCTCTCTCTCCCTCTCTCCCTCTCTCTCCCCTCTCTCTACAGCCCATGGTTAGGGTTCTGCAGGCCATGGTTAGGGTTCAGTAGCCTCTCCCTCCCCTGTCTCTCCCTCTCTCCCTCTCTGCTTCAAGATTCAGTTAGCAGTTAATACTCGGTTGTTCCTGAAACATCATAATTAGTGTCCATTTGCATAGTGTTTGCTTGTGAATTTAGTTAGCAGTCAAGATTCAGTGAATTTAGTTAGCAGTCAAGATTCAAGAAGCCTCCATTTGCATAGTGTTTGTTGTGCGACATCGGTATATACCCTGTTTTTCTTGTGCCAGATATATACCCTGTTTTTATGCAAGTTTTCTTGTGCCAGATACAGTGATCGATACCCTGTATTCATAGGAGAGGTTTGCTTGATATATTTCGTGTGGGCTTGCTTGTGTATAAAATGGCATAACCAAAATTATTATTAACAAGCATGACTGTTTGCCTTTCCTATAACAGAATTTGAGTAAAGGGAAAATGTGGAAGAAGTTTCATTCAGGATTTTATCCTGATGGTACACAAAAACTAGAATTTGAAATATATAAGCAATACTCTGTGAGCATTTGCTGCAATGATCTTAGAGAGAAAAAAATTGGCTCCTAAATGAATTTTTTAGGAAAGTGACTAATGTATTTGGCTTATGGTGACTTTCATAAGATGGATTAATGATAGACAGATGATTTTTATCTTAATTTCTAGTGAGGTGCTACCCAAAATTGGGATGTGCCCAATAGAAAACCATTTTTTGTAATGGCTGGTATCTAGTTTAAAAACTATAAAGTATCAACTTGGGTCAGTGATGCACAGTCTGAGACCTAGGCTGAAGTTTGAACAAGTGCTATTTTATCGCCTTTTCTTAAAGATCCTATGATGTGTAGACCATGTCTCTTGCATGATTACTGAGGATATTTCCCAACAACTATTGTATATACATGTATGTGATCAAGTGTTGGATCAAAAGATTGGAGGTTTACCTTGTGTTGCTATTGCCTTGTGTTGTTGTTTCCTGCTACCCTAGTGTCTGCAGTTGCTGGTTATTCCTCCTTGACCTTGCCCTGGAACTCCTGGAACTATAGCTAGTACCAGTACCAGTGCTAGTGCTAGTGCTAGTGCTAGTGCTGACTAGTGCTAGTGCTAGTACTAGTACCTAGTGCTAGTGCTAGTGCTAGTACCAGTACCAGTACCTACAGAAGTTAAATTCAGACACAAACTTTGCTAGTGCTAGTGCTAGTACCAGTACCTACAGAAGTTAAATTCAGACACAAGAATGTGCTAGTGCTGACACAAGAATGTCCAGCATTTGCAGAAGTATTTCTTAGGTAGTTATGCCTGTGCCTGTGTGGATGCTTCTAAGATGGACATTATGGTTGTTCAGAGTCGTGGTTCAGAGTTAGGAAATGTTCTTAGGTAGTATGAAATCATAACAGTGGTTTTGTCTTCATGGTTCATGGTTGCATGGATTACACTGCAAGCAACTTCCTTTCCTAGTTGTCTTAGCCCCTAGATAAATTATTCTGAGATGAACATTATTCTGAATTTTTATTTCTGCATGATTGTATGCTTGCCTGTGTGGATGCTTCTAAGATGGACATTATGCCTGTGTGGCATACACCAACTTGTAGCATGTTAGTTAATGAAAAACAGTAAAAAAGGAGGTCTCACTGTTGCCGCTTCTGCTATCAAAGGTCTGTCCGGTAGTAGTAGCTTTGCTAGAAATGGATGGTGTGTTATTGGTAGTAGTAGGTTTAGAAAGTAGTGTTAGGTGCTGCTGCTGCTTCAGTACTTTTATACTTAAGGCAAGTAGCAAGATTCAAGTTGTAAAAAATCTGAGTACTAAACTCTTGTGAAAATCTTGCCTTAATTACTAGCTTAGCTGGTTTCTGTATGTATTCATAGCAAAAGTTCAAGCAAGAGTTTGTGCTGGGTTGTTTCTTAACTAGCATCCTAACATTAGATCTCAACTAGCATCAATGTCTATTACAATGTTTGTGCTGGGTTGTTTCTTAAATGCCCATCTTTCTGTTAAATTTCATGGATCAACATTGCTGTAAATAATCACACAACACTGGAGGCAGAGGAAGTGTCATGGTGTGGTCAAGCAGGCTCATATGCTAGCTGCTTATCAATCATACTAATGTTGTGCACTCTGTCGAAAGTTGGTGTTTTGTAAAAAAAATGCATATTGGGAAGTTAGTACTTCTAAACCAGCTTCCGGAAAAAAAGCATATTGGCCAAGATTTAAGATATGTTTGATGTACACATTCAGTTGTTTCACAATTTCTTTCTTTCAGAAAACATAAGTTTGGTATATAATGTTTTGAGATTACTGAGCTAATACTGATAGAAATATGATTTTGCATATTTCATCCAAATAATAGCCCGGTGAATCCAATTTTCTCCCACTGAAATAGTACAAATGATGCAATATGCTTGCCGTGTTGTGCTTGCTCGCTCGCTTGTCGTTGTCATTGTTGTGCTTGCTCTTCTTCTTAGTCTGGAACATCCACATATTATATGTCCACCCTACTTGTGCTACTACTACTTCTATGCTACTTGAGATGCTACTACTTCTATTATCTGTGCTGCTACTACTATATGTTCCTTATATCCATCCTAGTGTTGCTCGCTACTACTATCCGTGGTGCTCGTGCTTCTACTACTATCTCGGCCGGGACAACAACACCTTGAAATTGTGCTTGTGTATATGAAGCACTTTATTATGTGTGTATGCAGGTTCTTGTATGAAATGAGTCCTGATTTTTGCCGGAATGTTGATTAACTTCCGTTTTGGCAGAAATCGGGCACTCCTAGTTTAAGAAAATTAGCAAAGGTCATGCCAGATTTTTCCGTGCATTTAACCAATTATTTGTTTTTTATTAGTGCAAAGATGTGTGACAACGACGAGGCTGGATGTTCTAAGTGCATCAGCGCTGAAGGAGAACTCAGACCTCCGAATAAACAATTAACATTCTGGGAGGCGCCAAATGCTAGAAGACGATGAAGAATACCATCCTTCGGAGAGCGAGGATGATGAGATGGAAGACGGAGGAAGAAGTCAAGGAACGGCGGACGATGAAACCACCGATGGTGGCGAGGGCACAGGAGTGGTAGCAACCTCCTAAGAAGAAGAAGAAGAAGCAAGGACCGGCGCCAACACGGTCGGCACGGTCGGAGGAAATTACCAAGTGAGCCCAGGGGTTCCTTTGGAGCCCGCCTTGTCGTCCAAAGGGTACGGTGGGCAAGTGGCGGCGATCACCGGACAACCATCTCGATCAACACTGAGAATCTCCGCATAAAGATAATGGCCACTTGTGCACACTCCTCTTGAGAAGCTACACGGATACAAGTTCCCGCTAAGTATCGTAACACAAATTATCATGGGAACAAGTAAACAAATCCGCCCTCACAAAGATGAGCACCGCCTAGCCAGCTGGAGAACCCGGATAAAGAAGAAGATCTATAAAGAAGGCAAAAGTCTCGAGGAGATCCAGAAGATTGACCCGCAGATCACCGAAGATCAGTACCGGGAGTTCAAGGAGAGGTGCAAATCGGAAAGAGCCCAGGCCAATAGTAATCGGGAAAGGTGCCGCAGCGATGAATATAGGTCATCACCATCTCGGATCTGGTGGATCTGTAACCGGAGGCCAAATGGAATAAGGAGGACGAAGAGTATAGATCCAAGGGATAGAAAACCCTTTGCTAAATTCAACCCGGCAGGTTGAAACTTCATCAGGCCCGCTACCATGTGGACCCAAAACCAAACAACTCACCGCGGATCTTGCGGTGAAGGAATTCGAGAAATTGTGGTAAGTATAATCTAATTACCGGATCAACACGATTGCAATCTAATCGATGATCTAAATGATTCACTGTTACTTCTTCTTCGGAGGAGGAAATTGTTGCTAGTCATGGATCCTGTGGTTCCTCATCCTGTGGGTCGATGGCGGCCACCCGTGGGATAACCCTTTTAATGAGGCGATGAACCGGGCCAAGAAAATAGAGCGATTCTGAAGAAGCTGTTGCCGGCTGGCCGTCTGGCGGCCTCGGGGTAAGAATTGGGCGGATCATTTTGGTCCACCGCCGAGGACACATGTGGCACCGCGGGAAGGAGCGAGGAGGAAAACCGAGAGGTTCAAGAACTTAAGGCACAAGTGGCGCGGATCCCGCAGATCGCCCAAGACACCGGCAATCACCCTCACGCCCTTCCCGCCTACCTTGGTGGAGTCAATAGCGAACTGGAGTGCGGGTGGTCGAGTAGGGCCGTGCCGATTCCAAGCATGGTCAAGACCACCGAACAACGCGGCGTCGACGAATCAGCGAACCACGTGTTCATGACTCGCGCTAGCACCGCGGTGCCGCAAGTGTTGGTGACTTCGCCATCACCGGCGCCGAGTACATGTTGGTGCCCCGCCATCGTCATGGCGGCACCGGAGCTCCAAGCACCCGTCGGTAGGGAGAATACACGGCGGCCAGCACCGCGCCATCAAGCAGCCCTTTCGCCGCTTATCGCTCGCCGTATGCGCCGACATTAGCCGATCTCGACGCCATCACGGTAAACAAATTGCTTTAATTACCGCCTTTCATGCCATCTATTACTCTTATGGCATCTCGCTCGACGACGCCAGACATGTTTTCCGCAGACGGATGTTCCTTGCACTCTCTTATGCTACGTGAACAACGAGCTGAGGATGTTGCCAAGGTACCATCGTTCAACCCTTGCAGCGACGTTCCTCAAAGCCGATGTCGATAGCGTGCATGTGGTTAAAATTAGTCGGTGCTAAGGGGCTGCGACGACCTGGAACCTCCCATTCAACCCCTGTGAGCGGATGAAGAAGAGTCGTCATCCTCGGTTGCTTCGCTTATTCTTGCAATGGCCAAAGAGCATGATCCGTTTGGGGACGGCGGGGCCATCACGCCACAGAACAAAGGCACCGTCGTGCGGCGACAAGCGGTGGCAAAACCTACCGCCCTGCCGTCACCTCCACGCGGTGGGTCGGATCATCATGTTGATGATATGCACATGGCGCAGGATCCGCCGAGACGACAAAGACCGGAATGATCACTTCTTCAGCACTCGGTTTAACGAAGACCTAGCTGGTGGCCCCACAGAGAAAGCCACTATCACCAAGCGTCTGTTTGGTTCTCAGGAGACGCCTCCAGCTTGCGCCTTTACAGAGCCAGCTGATACAACCAACCGGCCCTTTATTCTAAGCCCTGAAACACTACATAGGCGGTCGGTGCTCAGATTGCGGTGCCTGCCCGCTCTCCAAAAGGAAAAAGGGCAGGAAAAGAAAATCTAGCAGCTCGAGCCAGCCGGTGGCGTCAACAACTGCGAATCCGATCAGGTTTCGGGACGGGCCACCAAGACCCGAGGGTATTATGTGGAGGATTCATGTGGCGGGTGAGCCCATGCTACCTAAGAATTTGCGGGCTTCGCCCGATTCGGAACTGCAGTGTGCATGACGGCGTCGACGATAGAGAGACGCTTCTATCGGAGAAAGATCCTCGCACCAGTATTCGTGGTTAAGGTGCCACCATGCTTGGGCTTCGTCGACAATGCCCCTGCGGATCTGTTCTTCCTGCGGTTCGACGACATCTTCAATATGTTCCACCTATACCCGCTACACTATACCATGGTCCGTCTGTTTTCTCTCAGCCTGGCCATGCAGATCATTAGAGAGAACACACCGGGCATCGCTATAGTGGACCCCTACTACATGCGTGACGGCTGCTTGGGTTCCCCCGCCGAACGACGTATCGTGGCCTCGTACCTAAAAAGAATCCTCATGGCGAACAAGACAAAGGAATACATTCTCGTGCCTTACTTTCCCGAGTAAGTCGTTATTCACTCGCCACCGTCGATTGGCTTTATTAGATCATCATCATTCTTTTTCCAACACATTCCATTTGAATTTTTTGCGCAGAGATGAACACTGCACGCTCATCTCCTTATCGCCGAAGCATTCCCACGCCACGTATTTCGACTCGGGGAGTCTAGAAAAGAAGAAAAACTACGACAAGATCAAGGAAGTTCTGGATGATGCTCTCACTGGCTTTGCCTCGACGGAAGGCACCACCTTCGTGCGTACGAAGGTCAAGTTCGGCAGGCACGTCTTCAACCACGTAACGGAGTTCCCCTGCATGAAGCAGCCGGAAAACAGTAAGAAGGAAGCCTACTACGCACTCCATCACATGAGGGCGTTCCTACTTGACCAGCAGAATTCTACGCTGCCAGATCATCTCAAACAGTGGGCCGAAGAAAAGGCCAAGATCAATGATTCGGATATTAGACAAGAGATGTATCGCATCCAGCAGCAGTTTGGGGCAATCATCTTTCGTGATGTCATGACTTCGGGGGGGATCTTCTACGGAGGAAATATCCCGAATAACCGTGACATAGAAGATCGCCTAGAGATGCAGGGTGACTATAGGAAGTTCATGACGAGACAAGGCGTCCTCCCATTCCCTAAGCCGAGCCAGAAGGCTTGATGTTGGCCTAGTTGTAGTTACAAACTATAGATGACCTTTGTGTGTGTGTGTGTGGACGACAGTGAACTATTTTGCTTATTATTATTATATATCAATCAATGCTTAGTTTTTTTGCTTACTCTTTGGTCCTTTGCTCAATTTGGTCCTTCTTTTTTTCCTTACTCTTTTTTCGAGAATAATGCCGATGATTGAAAGTCGTGGCACACTATATATGTGAATGTGCTACGATGGGACTGTGAGCCTTGTGATATGCACAAGTCCAGGTCGTGTGCATCCTACTTGGATCACCGTTCCATCGTAGCATATTCCTGTGTCCAACGACCTATGTATATATATGAGGCATTCTTTTCGAGTTATTTTTGTCTTTTTCGAGAATATGCCGATGATTGAAATGTCGTGGCACAATATATATGTGAATGTGCTATGACGGGATAGTTAGCCTTGTGATATGCACAAGTCCAGGAATTGTGCATCCTACTTGGCTAACCGTTCCGTCATAGCATATTCATGTGTCCAACGACCTAGATAGTTATATATGAGGCATTCTTTTCGAGCTACTTTGGTCTTTTTCGAGAATAATGCTGATGATTGAAATGTCGTGGCACACTATATATGTGAATGTGCTACGATGGGATTGTACGCCTTGTGCTATGCACAAGTCCAGGTGTTGTGCATCCTACTTGGCGTACGGTTCCATCGTAGCATATTCCTGTGTCCAACGACCTATGTATATATATGAGGCATGCTTTTTGAGTTACTTTGGTCTTTTTCGAGAATAATGCCGATGATTGAAATGTCGTGGCACACTATATGTGAATGTGCTGTGATGGGATTGTTCGCCTTGTGCTATGCACAGGTCCAGGTGTTGTGCATCCTACTTGGCGAACAGTTCCATCGTAGCATATTCCTGTGTCGAACAACCTAGTTATATATGAGGCATGCTTGCTGAGTTTGGTCTTTTTGATTTAGGAGTACTTTCTATAAGTGTATCTTCATATGCGACTTTAATTATATATGTTTTTTCAATAGTCGGTTAATTATTATTGTCAACTTATAGATGACGTGGTACGTCGTGTACAAGGGACGGGTTCCCGGAGTCTACGATGATTGGGAAGACTGCCGGAGACAGGTGCACCGTTTCAGCGGCAATAGCTACAAAGGGTACAACACTATGGAGGAGGCAGAAGCTAGATACACGCGCTATCTAGCGGGAGTTAGGACAAGGAACCGGATGAAGACCTACACCTTCGTCGCGGCGGTGATCATGCTTATCTTCTTTGGTTATTTATCCCGCGTTTGTGTCTAGCTAGCTAGTTTAGATGTCTAGACGAGCTTCCGAGCTCTAACTTGTTCGATCGACACATTTATTAGCATGTCACCAACTACTACTTTGTAATATGATCGAAACAATGTAACTTAGACTATGTATTCATGTATGAGACTTATCTATATGTATTTGTTTCAATCTTGTTTTTCATATTGAGTATTTATATATATAATTGTATATCTTGTATCTGTGTGTGTATATCTGCTGTAATATTGTATATAATCTGTATTGCATATAATCTGGCTCGGAAATTAAAAAACAAAAAATACATCTGTGGCGCACATGGTTCACCTTCCTGTGGCGCACCTAAAGCGCACTATGGAAGTTTAGTGGCGCACCAGGTAGTGCGCCATGAAGATCTCAGGTAGCGCACCATCCCAAAGTTCTGCGCACTAGGAGGTGCGCCACGCCTATCTACACAACTGCAAGATTAGGCGGCGCCACTGGCTGAGAGATAGCGCAGAAGAAGGTCTGGCGCACTGCTAGTGCGCCATGGATGAGCATTTCGGGTGCGCCACTAACAGCCTGTTTCCTAGTAGTGGGAGCGGCTACAGCCAAACTGTCCCCACTCCTTGCACCCACGAGCGGGTGCACTTCGGCACCCACCTCGACACAGGTTAGAGCTTTCCACCCTCAGACTTCTTCTCTGAGGTGATAGATTACTAAGGAGTTCAACTACACCATCTCCCCCTAAACTCTCTCTTAGAGATGAGTGCTTAAGCTTCTTTGTGCGAGGGGTATCTCGGCATTTGGCCGAGTCTCATTCTCTTCCGGTTTTATTTTCATACCCAAAGAAACTCTATCACTGCCGGTAATCCATACATTACCAGGACTCTTAGCTTTTCCGTTAGGAGAGAATGCGTCTATCCCCAAATTAACGCTAGCGAGTCGGTAAAATAGTGGCCATCCACCTTTTTCTATCACAAGGATATTCCTTCTCCCGGCAAAGCTACTGCTTTGCCGGCTTTTGTCGACGGTGCCTCCACACCCCAAGAGTCTTGGGACGCAGATGCGCTGGCTCTTAGTGATGATTTTCTTCTCGCCAAGAGGTGAATTGAATATCTGATGAAGCACAAGGGCCTTAAGGGGTCCGACTTGATTCACTGCTGGCTGGCACGCTGGATCCAACCTCTCCAACACCATGGTGACCAGCTTATGCACTCCATCATGGCGTCCAAGAATGATACTCTCCAGATCTACTCCTGTCCTTATTCGGAAAAGGACTATGAGTCCCAAATCATATGGTTGATAAGGGAGCGGATCGGGGCGGAGATCTTGGAGCTATCTTTGGACATGCATACGGCGAATAAGCTTGTAGTTCCAGTAAGCCTCCAGCAATAACTCGAATTATGTGTTCATGTTTACATTATTGTCTCTTTTCGCAATACTAAGATATTTCTTCTTTTTAGCTTGCTGACCTCCCCAAGTCGGAGCTTGCTCCTCTCGAGGGATATCCTCCTAAGATATCTCAGGATGATGGAGAACTAGTTCCACTACCGGAGACCTTTACTCGAAAGCATTAGGCTCTGACACTGGCTATTGGCACCAAAGAAGTGACCATTGTGAAGAAGTAACTTTCCTCACAAGGTTTCTCTATTTGATTTCTTCATTCTTTCCGAGGTGTAATGTTCTTTGTTCTATTACCTCCTCAGAGCTAAACAACTCACCAAGGGCAAGGGGAAAGGAGGCTCGTCGAAGCCCCTGCACTAGTCAAAGTTGAATTTGACTTCTCCTGTCACAGCACCTCCGACTCCTACCCCTCAGCCTTCTGCAGCGCTGGAGATTACTCCATCTCCGACCATCATAGAAGATCCAGCTCAACAAGCAGAGCCAGCGATCCTCGGCTCGCAAACTGACGTCACCATGGGTGACTCAGGTTTTGATAAGGGTGAACCCTCTTGGGGTAATGGTCCCTCGGCAGAGGTCTTCGTTGAAAACCTCCTCAACAATTTGGGTCTTGCCAAACTTGGCATTACTCGGAAATCTGTGGAGGAGATCCAACAGCTAGCCCAACAATGCTTGGAAAGCCGGAACATTACTACCGAGGAGGAGGCACAAGAAGAGGAGGATGTCAAGTACTCCAAACTCCTTGAGCAGATCCGTCTTTGCAACGAGGGGCTAAGAGCTGGTGTGCTTCCGCCACCACCAGTAATCCCACTCACCCTCGCTAAGAAGGTTAGCACAGAGGTGACTATGACCTTAAGCAAGCTCACTCATGAACATCATGTAAGTCGAATTCCAACTCACCTTTTTTACCTTATTTCATATCATATCCTCTAGCCCCCGAGCATGAAGTTGGATAGATAGTCTGGATTTATGCTTCCATAGGATGCCAAAGAATGAACTAGTGTAGCCCCCAAGGCTCATGCTGATATTAGTAAAAATATTAGCCTGAGTCTTTAGTAGACTTCTGACTCTGGGTATTCTGACTTACAGAAAGTTAATTCGTATAACCTAGGAATTATTGAAGAATATCTGCAACAAGCGGAGAGAGATCAGAGCTCTCCGGCTTGAAAATGCTCAGTTGAAAGTGTCAAGGGATGAGGATGAAGGTAAACATTTCAGTATTTGAACCTTGCTCTTTTATTTCATAGTCAAATTATTTATTCAACTGTTGCTCTTTTTGCTTACAGCACTGGTAAAACAATCATGTGCTATGATTGAAGAAGCCGAGAATCTAAAGACCCTGGATGTGGAGAACACCAACTTACGTCGGGAACTGGACAAGTTGAAGGAGGATCATGAATAGAGCATTGCTCAAGTTCTTGAATCCTCTTCTATGGCCACCAAAGAACGTGATCGAAGGATCGTGACACAGGATCAAAAGATCTCGGATATCAACGATGCATTGTTCAGAGAGAAGGACATCGCTGAGGCACTCTGGGATGAACTCCGGAGCTTTAGGGAAGAGAATACCAAAGTTGACGATGTCATCTTTGGTATGTGTGCTTCTTTCTGACTTTCTTCTTTTTCCGACT
The DNA here is from genome assembly GCA_023614405.1 of Avena insularis. Taxonomy (NCBI): domain Eukaryota; kingdom Viridiplantae; phylum Streptophyta; class Magnoliopsida; order Poales; family Poaceae; genus Avena; species Avena insularis. The sequence goes on along the minus strand of CM042696.1, from coordinate 280,667,391 downwards.
CTTGGAGTTTCGATATATTTACTAGCCTTTTGCATTACATGTGCAGGTCCTCTAAACTTACTAGATTCTGCCTCCACCGAGTCTCGCACCAGCCGGCGATTTTCTTCATGATTTATGCCAATCCTTGGAGGATATTGGCGAAGTACTCAAGGTTCCAGACATGCATAGAATGTCTGGCTTTGATGTGCGAGACAAGGCCAAGGAGATGCCCGGGCTCATCCAGGACTAGAACATGTCCTATGCGCGAACCGCAACACAGAACGCTCTCACCATGGTTATGAGCCACCATGGAAGCATGGAAATCTAGCAAGTAACCAGAGGGTATTCGACTATGTATGGAGATGGACATGAGCAGGACATCAAGGCCATCATAGATTTCTGTGCCGGATATGGGTGTCACGTAGCTGACTTGACCAGCTATGACACTCCTTTCTTCACTCGCGTGGAGACGCCTCCTCCACCTGACGAGGTAACAGCTGAAGTCTCCGATGACGAACAAACCGTTTCGGATTCGAATGTCTCGGAGAGATATCAAGGCGAGGTCGATGTCTCCAGTGAGCCAGCAGCTCCTACCTCTCCCCCTGCATCATAGATCATTAGGAAAAAACTTTGTGTTATTCTGAAAACAATTTAGGTTGTAAATAAGTAGTTTGATACTTTTGCTGGTGCTAAGATTTGCTACTTGCTATTAAGCACTTTTGGCTTTATACTTATCATGCCTGAAATTTTTACATAAGCACTTTTTGTTTTGCCTATACTTATCATTTATCTGGCTTTCCGCCTCATAGTGAGTCGGCCAACCTTCAACACGGAAACTTTGCCAAGCAATGGAGCTCAATTGCTAAACCAGTTTAAACTCGGAAACAAAGTCGGCTTCCGGTACCAACAATTCACTACTTGGAAAATGCCCGCATCCGGTAATCAGATAAATTACCAAAGTACAAACTAGAAAATTTAGATTTATACGCGAAGGTAGCATTTTTAGAATCGGAAATCTTAACCAGAATAAACATGAGCATAAATTACTTTCAAGTATTCTAGGATTTTCGATTGTGACATGATCATTCGGAAATAAGATGGTAATATAAAACTTCTCAGAAAAAATGAGGCAACCAACACTTTATTTCTCATTGAACATGTACACATATATAATTACAAAGAAAGATAAATTAAGAATAAAAGGGATGTAGCAGAGCAATATTCCACGGCCTGTCTAATTCTTCTGGGTTTGTACTACCTCCATCTCTCTTTCTTTTCTTAGTAGCAGGTCTTTCTTTGACTGGCCGCATATTAGTTAGATATTAAGAACCACTGTGCAATACTCGGCTAACTAAAAAGGGCCCTTCCCATACTGGGGAAAGTTTGTGCTTTCTTTTCTGCACAAGCCGGAGAACCAAATCGCCCTTATTGAAAGACCGGTTTCTGAGTCTATGGCTATGATACTTGCGTAACTTCTACTGATAGGCTGTTGATCTCATCTCAGCAACGACGCGAACTTCTTCGATTAAATCGAGATCATTTTATCGAGAAATTTTGACATCCTCTTCAATATACATAGCAACTCAGGGAGAAGTATGAATCAAATCACTAGGAAGAACTGCTTCTGCACCATAGACCAAGAAGAAAGGTGTATATCTAGTTGACCTGTTTGGAGTTGTTCATAAACTCCATATTACAGAAGGTAATTCCTCTGCCCCAGCCCCCGCAGCACGTCGTAGTGGTGCTTCGAGTCTTGGTTTTAGGCCTTGTAGGATTAAACCATTTGCTCTTTCGACTTGTCCATTAGCCTGTGGATGTGCGACTGACGCAATGTCAAGTCGGATATTTGGTTCATAGCAGAATTCAGCAAGCTCTCCCATAGAAAAGTTACTCCCGTTGTCCGTGATAATGCTATGCGGATAACCGTATCGGATTATGAGATCCTCGACAAATATTCTAGTTGTTGCTCCATCACAACTAGCGACAGGTTTAGCTTCAATCTATTTTGTGAATTTATCCACCATCACTAAGAGATGAGTAAATCCAGTTGGAGCCCGATTAAATGGTCCTACCATGTCAAGCCCCCAGACTGTGAAAGGCCATGTTATAGGTATTGTTCATAGTGGATCAGCCAGAACATGAGCTTGCTTGGCGTACTTTTGACAACATTTGCATGTCTTGACCAGCCGTTCGGTGTCTTCCTTGGTTGTAAGCTAGAAAAAACTGTGTCGAAAAGCTTTTGCCACTAAATATTTGGCTGCAGCATGGTGACCATATTCTCCTTCGTGGATTTCTCGTAAGATTTCCACTCCTTCTTCCGGAGATACACAGTGCTGAAAGACCCCAGACACACTCCGCTTATAGAGCTCACCATTAATTTTAGTATAGGCTTTTGCTCGTCGGATGATCTGCTAGCTCAGAACCTCATCCTCGGGTAATTTTCCATCTACCAAGTAATCAAAGTAAGGTTGAGTCCAGCTAGGAATTACAGCCAGAACTGCCACTAAAGGTGAGTCATATTTGGTCGGATATTCCTCGTCTACTCCTTGTATAGAGGGAACTTTGAGGTGCTCTAAAAAAGCGTCATCCAGGACATTTTTCCGTGTAGAGCCTATACGAGATAGTGCATCTACTTCCTTATTTTCTGTTCGAGGGATGTGTTGAACCTCAAACCCTTCGAACGATTTAGATAGTTCATCCACGAGAGCTCTATATGCTGCCATGTGCTTATTTGCATTATAGATATCCAACACTTGTTGAGCTACAAGATCTGAATCTCCATACCACATTAAACGTCGGATGTCGATATCTTTAGCAATCCGGATTCCATGCAGTAATGCTTCATATTCAGCAATGTTATTCGTCGCCGTGAAATTGATCTGCAATACATAGAAAAGTTTATCTCCTTGGGGTGATTTGAGCACCACGCTAGCCCCCAGCCCCCGAGCGCCTTAGACCTATCAAAACGTAGGGTCCAGTATTCCGACTCCGAGAGGGTCATGTTCTCTGTTGTCTCTGTCCAATCAGCGACAAAGTCAACGAGGATTTGGGATTTGATTGTTGTACGAGGTTTATACTCAATGTCAAAAGCTGAAAGCTCTATTCCCCATTTTGCGACGCGTCCTGTGGCATCACTATTGTTGATTATATCTCTCATGGGAACTGTGCTCACGATGGTAATTTGATGCTCCTGAAAATAATGCCGTAACTTATAGGATGCGAAAACATGCCATAAGCCAGCTTTTGATACTGCGGGTAGGGCTGTTTTGATTCAGTTAGGACCTCGCTGAGATAGTAAGTCGGATGCTGCACCAGGTGTTCCTGATTTTCCTTTGGTCTCTCCACCACCATGATAACACTAACAACTCTGTTTGTCACAGTGAGATAGAGCAACATCGGTTCCCGTGGTTCTGGTGCTGCAAGGATAGGAACATATGAGAGTACTGCTTTCAAGTCTTGTAGTGCAGCCTCAGCTTCATGAGTCCAAACGAACTTTTTGGTCTTTTTTAGGAGCTTATAGAGTGGTGCGGCTCTTTCACCGAGCCAGCTTACAAACCGACTGACTGCAACAATGCAACCAGTTAGTCTTTGAACGTCCTTCAGGCGAGTCGGACTAGAAATATTGAGTATAGCCTTAATTTTGTCTCGGTTCACCTCTATGCCTCATTGAGACACGATGAAACCTAACAATTTTCCGGATGGTATTCCAAAGAAACACTTCTTCGGGTTAAGCATTATGTTGTCTTTTCATAAGTTGGCGAACGTTTCCTCCAAGTCGGAAATTAAGGTTTGCTTCTTTTTGTACATCACCGCAATGTCGTCCACATATGCATGTACATTGCGTCCGATTTGGTCGTGGAGGCAACGCTGCATAGTGCGCTGGTACGTAGCTCTTGCATTTTTGAGTCCAAAGGGCATCGTAACGAAACAGAAGGTTCCGAAGGGGATTATGAATGAAGTTTTGACTTTGTCTGATTCCTTCATCTGTTGGTGATAACCGGAATACGTGTCGAGAAAACATAGGAGTTCCGAGCCTGTCGTAGAATCGATAACTTCATCAATTCTAGGCAGAGCGAACGGATCTTTGGGACAAGCCTTGCTCAAGGCAGTATAATCAACACACATCCTTAAATCAGTGGTGTCCTTTTTAGGACCATTACAGGATTGGCCGACCACTCAGTGTGGATGACCTCTTCTATAAATCCGGCTAACTCGATCCGGGCTAGTTCCTTAGCTATTGCCTTACGCTTTTCATCGCCGAAACATCGTAGGGACTGTTTGACGGGTTTAGCATTCGGGTGTACATTTAGAGAGTGCTCGACAAGTTCCCTAGGTACTCTGGTCATGTCAGATGGCTGCCATGCGAAGATATCTTGATTTGCTTGGAGGAACTTGACAAGCGTGCTTTCCTATGCGCTATCTAGGCCTACACCTATCTGGGTCACCTTGGAGGGGTCATCATCCTTCAACGGCGTCTTCTTCATCTCTTCTGATGCCTTGAACTCCGGATTCGGCTTTGTCACCTCCTTCTTCATCGCGGGCATCTCGGACGGATCAATGGTCTTCTTGATCTCCTAGTACTCCTGGGCATGCAGCATGGCTTCAGCAAAGGCGGCATTTCCGTCCTCGCACTCTCGTGCCTTCTTCGGGTCTCCCCTGATGGTGATCATGCCTTTGGGACTTGAAATTTTCATCATATTGTAAATGTAACATGGACGAGCCATAAAATCCCAGTAAGCCGGACGTCCGAATATAGCGTGGTATGTGCTCTTGAACGGGACCACTTCAAAGGAAAGTGCCTCTATCCGATAGTTCTTTGGAGTTCCAAAGGTAACATCCAAAGCTATGATTTGCTTGTATTCCTGGGACAACTCCAAGGGAATTTGCTTGTCTTCCTGGGACAACTCCCAGGGAATTTGCTTGTCTTCCTGGGACAACTCCCAGGGAATTTGCTTGTCTTCCTGGGACAACCCTGTGAAAGATCACGGAGTTGTGATTCAGCTGTGTCTCCGAGATCCGCATCCGGCGTAGCGTTTCGACATATAGAATATTGATGTTGCTGCCACCGTCCATGAGAGTCTTGGAGAAACCATAGCCATCAATAAGTGGGTTGACGACTAAGGCGTATTTTCCTCGACTGTGCAACTTAGGCGGATGATCAGCACGGTCAAAGGTGATTGCCACTTCCGACCAATCCAAAAAATTGTGGGACAGCCTAAACAGTTGCGTTGAGCTCATGCAGAACTTCTTTCTTGACCTTAGCTGGTTGAGATCCAAGGAAGGTGACGTAAGTGTCTTGGGATTTGAAGGGTCAGCTTCCTCCATGTCAGAATCTTCCTTGGTGTCCTTCTCTTTTTTGGGATTCTTTCCGTTCTTCCGCTTAGCCCTGTAGCCAACGGTATCGTCTTTCTTGATGTCTTCATTGAAACGACACTCAGTGTTTGTGTGAGACAAGCCCCCACTAGCATCTAGGTGATGCACACATAGGTTGTTGGCAATGTCGGCCCAGTAATAGGTTTTTCCGGGTTGTTGGTCTCCTCTACCCTGGACTCTTGATGTCCCACGACCGCACCCGCGGCCATCGCCGCGCCCTCCTCGTCCTCCAGACCCGAAAGTAGTAGTGACCACTGCCATTTCCGCGTTGGGCTTTTCTTCCGAGGAGTTCTTGTGCTTCTAAGCTTGTTGCTTTGGTTGTTTTGCCGACTGTGGCACAGCTAGGGCATTCAGTAATCCCTCTGCTTCGTTGTCAGCATCTACATACTTGCTCTCTATTTCTATCATCTCTCCCAAATCAGTGACCTTATCGCAATTTAAGCGGTGACGTAGTAAACCAATTGGGAGTCCTGCAATGGAAGCTTCAATCGCAGTTTGGTCATTTACTACTTCATAGGAGTTCTTGGTGTCGATCCATCGTCCGAGGTAATCTCGGCAAGTTTCTTCGGCTTTATGGGTGCAACGCTGTAGGTCTCCTACCATACAGGGCCTCTGATATGTTCCTTCAAAATTCCTAAAGAACGCGCTTTGCATGTCATAGCAGTTGTGGATGGTGTTCTTCGGAAGTTCATTGAGCCATGATCGTGCCGTCTTCCGCAACATAAGTGGGATATATCGGGTTGCGACCAAGCTATTTCCGCCTTTGGCGATGCAGCAAGCCTAGAAAAAATCTTGGACCCAAGTATCTGGCCGGGCCACACCGTCGTAGGCTTGGATGTGTCTTGAGATAGCAAATCCTTCCGGGAAGTGTGTTTATCGAATTCGTGGTCCATAGCATTTTGGACCCACGTATATATCATCGTTCTCATAGCGTCGCGCCTCTATGTTAGAGTTGATATGGTGTCTCATGTCACTTGGTGATAGGGAACACCGTCTTGGTTGTTCGCTATAGCAGCGGTGCCTTGGAGCCGGACTTCGGCTTCTGCCACCACCTCCTCCGCCACGACGCCCTCCTTGGCCTCCTTGAGAGCCGTTCTGATGGCTGCTTGGTGGAGAGGGTGGAGCAGGTGGATTGTTTCCGGCTGGTCGCCGGCCTCCATCCGGAGCATCATTATTCTAGTTTTGGGGAGGGTCTTCATTGCAACGAGCCCCCTGCCGGCTTGACTCGGCATGGTGTCCGTCGTTCCTTCCTCCATCACTCCCACCGCGATGGGGTTCAGCCGGACGGCTTGTGCGTCTAGGAGGTGGCATTCTTTGAAGATCCTCCTACCGGCGTTTCTCTTTATCATCTTCCCTGCGATCGTTCGACTCTCGTCGGGGAGGATTTCTCAGATAGAGTGAAGCAATCGTGTCTTGCTGCACGGCTGGAGCAACATTGCACTAGTCACATGCGGTTCTATGGCGCTGCCCTGAAGATCCGGTGCTTGAGTAGTTGTCTTCCAGATGGTCGGAACATTGATGTTGTTCCGGAACCCGTTGGGGCCTTACGTCAGTCCAGGCCGGATCCGTGCGACATTGGTTAGATTGAGAGACCAGTTTTCCGCTCCCGGATTTCGTGACCTTCTGCTGCTCTAGACCCTTGGTGAGTAGCTTTATGCCCAACCGAAGTTGTTCTGGGCCTAGATTATTTGCCAGGATATCTCGAGCTGCGGTAGTGTTTTGTACTGGTGTTGGGTACACCATATCTCCCTTGTGTCGAGTCGAGGCATCCCTGGGTCTCCCTCAAAGAGAACCTTTTCGACTCCTAGAAATTGATTCTCATGTGTGTGTTGTTTCTGGATCTTCTGATGCTGCAGAGAGATATACTTCTCCGTAGTAGCTATGCGCTTCTTCTCTTCCTCGATGTTGTTGGCTGCATCCAGGAGTACTTGGCGACGCGCTTCTAGGGCCTAAGCCCTTTCTTCCAGCTCTTCAGCATTAAGTTCTGCAGTTGTAGGGATAGGTGTAGTTAATGCAGCATCGATGAGTTTATGGGCACCTACAGTGACCACATGTACATCCACTGAAGCTTCTCTGGGCTCTTCTAGGATAAGTTCTCCATCTGAGACTTCCTCATATTCATCAGCAGTCACTTCCTCTATTGGAAGTTCTTTTGCCGGGGTCTTGTTCTTCTTATTTGCCTTCTTGGTAGCGCTGGTAGCAAAGATGGCTTTAGGTTCGTTTCCTGGAGTCAAGCTCTGATCGGTACTTTTGGACATCTGGACATCGGGATTGTCTCTGAGATCCATGTGATCCTGCGCTTTGGGAGAGTTTTCTCCAGATCTTTCATCCATGGCTTCTCCTTCTTCTACAGCTTTGGAGTTAAACTCCTCTTCATATTCCACGAACTTTCAGAAATCCGCCGATGTCATCGAGTCATCCGAAGATGTCGGTAAGTCAGTGTTTGTCCCAATCGCCTCCAGTACCGAGTCTTTGTTTTCTCCAGCATCAGCGGAGCTAGATCCGGATCCAACATATCCGACAAAGTGTGACGCGTGCCTCCTGAGGTAGTTGCGGCTTTCCTCGTGGGCTTCCTTGAAAATTCTGATGGTGTCAAGAACCTCATCCACATTTGCGCCTTGCAGCATTGTGCGCCTCAACGTATGCTTGAGGAAAGGTTGGTCTGCTCTGGCATTAGCAGAGCCGGAACCAAGGTTGTTGTCTTGCTCCTCCTGGATTTCGACCTCCACGGGTAGATTGATCTGGGATTCGGCCTCGCTAGGGAGATCCACTCTAGATTCGACTTACCCCGCAAGATCTGCTTCAGGTTCAACTTTCTCTACTATCTCCGCAACAGGTGCGGTATGGGTGGGATTAGGGTTTTCAGAGATGCGGAACACTGCCACCTCTGCGGACAAAGTGGAGCCAGAGATTTCTTCTGCCTCTATCATCACCGTTGGGGTGGGTGGGGCAGGTTTAGCGAATCCGATGTACACATCGATCTCTCCAAAAGACATGATGGTGTAGGCAGTCATGGCCTCCCTAGCCGGAATCCAGGTCTCATCGAGAATGACGAGAGGGACATCGCTGGCGTAGAGGACACGACCGACGATGATGGTCTCGCTGACTCTGATTCTTGCAGATTCCGCTCGGAACAAAGATCCGAAGCTCACTTGCCCCATGATGGGCGCCAACTATCATCGGTTTAATGACAAGTACGCCATGAGGGGGTCCTCGAGGCGTGTGGAAGAGAGGGGTGTGAGACATACAGTGTTCTGGAACGGTGAGCACACAAGTTACCCAAGGTCGAATCCGCCGGCTTTGGACGGATCCTACTCCTGCTAGCAATCCAGTAATACGGTAGAGCCGGGATATGGGTTACAAGGGTTTCGCTTGTGCGAGTTGAGATTCTAGACTATTGTGAGGGGTGCCCTAAAGGCTTTCCCTAGGACGGCTTATATAGATATCGAGCCTAGGGTTTACAGGAGAGACCTATCCGGCTATGACTAAGAGTCGGTTACAGAGTACATCTTGAACTACAAGTAACATAATATGCCTATGTCGGTAAGTCTTCCGGGCCTTCCCGTAGCCGGACTAGACTCCATCTCTTCTCCCTGACTGGGCCTCCCATGAAGCAAAGCTCTAACCCGAAGTGGGCCACCCTGGTCAGTGAGGCACAGTGAGGATACCCGGAAAGTATATCCCCAACATGATGCAAACTCCAACAAGGTTGGTGACGATAGTCGGTCCCCTTGGTAAAGGGGATGAGGCAAAACTACAAATTCCACAAAGGGGGTTGTATTTAGTCTATCATCTATGCCTAAGGAATACATGAGGGGCGGGGGCACTATATATAGGCCAGCCACATAACAAGGGGTAATTTGGGGATAAATCTAGCATTTGGAAAGGACTAGAGGGGTACATGGCCCGAAGGACCAGCTGGCGGCGCACAGGCCCATTCACTTAGACCGGAGACTCCCGGGTGCAGGATCCGGAGACTGGGGGTGGCCAGACACTCCGGGATTGACGTTTCTCTCTGGTGTAGACTCCGGGGTGGCAGACACAGAGCTCCAAGCAGGTGGCCGCAGTCCTGTCCAGAGTCCTAGGGGCGGAGACTCCGGTGTGGAGGGCCGGAGACTCCGGGGAATACCGAAGACTATGATTTGGTCGTTGCTCTCCGGTCTTGTCTCCGAAGGGGTGTACTGGGAGCACCCGGGGCGAGTCCGGAGTCCTGGCCCCGGAGACTCCGGGCTTGAGGGTCGGAGACTCTAGGGATTCAACGGATACTTCTTCTATCTCCCCTTCCTAGCCTCCATCTTGCTGGGCTTGGTGCTCCAGGCTTCCTCCCTTGCCTCTGTACTTGTCGGTGTGAACCTATCATGATAATGGGATGGAGTATGAACTAGTATACAATTCAATAGGGTAGGAAGTAGGCTCGCATAGACGATAGGATTCACCTTTGGAGTCCATGACGACTTGGCATAAGTTGGAGACCTTGATGTGGTAATGACCGTAGGTCGGGCTACATCACAAGATACTTGGAGATCAGGATGTCGATAATGTAGGCGTTGTTGTTGATTATCTTGTGGACCTTGAAAGGGCCATTGCCTCTTGGTTTGAGCTTGGAATCATGTTCCTTTGGGAAACGGTTCTTACTCAAGTGTATCCAGACAAGGTCTCCTACCTCAAAGATCAACTCTTTCTTGTCCTTGTTGAGCTTTGATGCTTGGCGAAGGACTTCTTGCTTGATAGTAACTTTTGCTTCTTCTTGTAGTTTCATCATAGTTTGGGTGCGCTTGTCGACGTCCATGTTGGTGTGCTCATGGAGAGGAAGTGGTATTAAGTCGAGCGCAGTGAGGGGTTCGAAGCCATAGACGGTCATGAATGGGCTCATCTTTGTTGTATAATGTTTGGCTCGATTGTAGGAGAACTCGGAGTGGGGAATGCATTCCTCCCTATCCTTAAGGTTTTTCTTGATCAACACACGAAGGAGAGTGTCGAGGCTTCAGTTGTTGACCATGGTTTGGCCATCGGTTTGCGGATGCGAGGAGGACGAGAAGAGGAACTTGACGCCGAGCTTGGCCATTAGGGTCTTCCATAAGTATCTCATGAATTTGATGTCGTGGTCGAAGACAATTGTTTGTGGCACACCGTGAAGATGGACGATTTCCCTGAAAACATGTGAAGCATCATCTGTCTTATGGCACGGAATGAAGTGTGCCATTTTGGAAAAGCGATCCACTATGACAAATATAGAATTGTGACCATGCTTAGACCTAGGCAATCCTAAAACTAAGTCCATGCTAATGTCTGACCAAGGTGCATGAGGAATAAGCAAAGGCATATAAAGACCAAATGGGTTAGACTTAGACTTAGCTTAAACACATGTAGTGCATCGTTGGACGTGTCGCTCCACGTATCGCTTCATTTTGGGCCAAGAGTAATGAGTGGAGAGCATGTCCAATGTCTAGTGACGACGAAATTGACCCATAAGGCCTCCACCATGAGACTCTTAGTGAAGCAAGTTTTGGAGAGATGACTTCGGAATGCAAAGCTTATTTTTTTTAAAGAGAAAGCCCTTATGCAAATAGAAGTCATCAAATCCTTTGCGAATATAGGTCCAAAGAACTGGTCGGAAGCATACAAAGTTTTGATGTCATCAAGATCCAACACATTTACTTCGAGTTGAGTAAGAAGTCTTGTGTTCTTGCGAGACAAAGCGTCCACAACTACATTATCTTTGCCTTTAGTATACTTGATATGTAAGGAAAAGACTCCATAAACTCAACCCACTTAGCGTGCCTTTTACTCAAGTTGGCTTGGACTTTGAGATATTTCAACGACTAATGGTTGGAATATATGATAAATTCCTTAGGCCAAAGGTAATGTTGCCAAACTTGAAGAACACGAACTAAGGCAAAAAACTCTTTGTCATAAATTAGGTAATTAATGCATGCGCCATCAAGTTTCTCGCTATGGTAAGAAATTGGACATCTGTTTTGCATAAGGACTCCTCCAATGTGAATACCACTAGCGTCACACTCTATCTCAAAAGTTTTTATGAAATCCGGTAATGCAATAAGAGGTGCTTTGGGTAGACTCTTGTTAATCTCATCAAAAGCTTTTTTTTGTGCTTTGACCCACATGAAGGTGACATTCTTTTTGGTCAACATGTTGAGAGGACAAGCAATGGTAGAGAAGTCTTTCACAAAACAATGATAGAAACCGTCCAACCCATGAAAACTTAGGAGTTCACTCACATTTGTGGCAATGGGCCAATCTAGTATATCTTTGACTTAGAAACATCAAATTCAATTCCATTCGAAGAAATAACAAAACTAAGAAAAATCAACTTGTCTTTAGCAAAAGTGCACTTGGGAAGATTATCATATAGCTTTGCATTTCGAAGGATTTGAAAACCTCCTTGACATGTGTAATATGTTCCGCAAGTGACTTGCTATAAACAAGAATATCATCAAAATAGACAACAACACTTTTTCCAATGAGAGATGTCAAAATATGATTCATAAGGCGCATGAAGGTGGATGGGGCATTAGATAGGCCAAAAGGCATGACCAACCATTCATAGAGACCAAGTTTGGTCTTGAAGGCGGTTTTCCACTCATCACCTTTCGCATGCGTATTTGATGGTAACCACTATGAAGATCAATTTTCTAGAAAATAGTGGCTCCACACAACTCATAAAGCATGTCATCAAGACACGGTATAGGATGTCTATAACATATGGTGATACCATTGATTAGACGGCAGTCCATGCATAACCGCAACGTATCATCCGCCTTTGGGACAAGAATCACGGGTACAACACTTGGACTAGTGCTTAATTGGATCAAACCTTTGGAGACGAGTTGGTTGATTTGTCATTTGATCTCCTTCATCTCCTTCGGCTTTGTGCGATAGGAGGCACGGTTTGGGAGAGGTGCATTGGGTATGAGGTCAATTGTGGTGCTCGATTCCGCGAAGAGGAGGTAGTCCATGAGGGATCTCTTCGGGAAACACGTCCTTGAATTCCTGCAAAATATCCATCAAAGAGGGAGGAATATTTGCCAAGTCATTAGTTCCTTGCGTTAGTCCCATGCAAATGAGGACATAGTGCAAGATAGATGGGTTATTCCTCACGTCTCTCATCTCACTTTTGGTGGCAAGAAGAACACTCTTAGTTTTTGCACTCGAGTTTGGCTTCTGGCTCTCACTCGCTTATGGTGGTTCTCTCACTCACTACTCTTCTCACAAGTTGGTGTTGTGGTTTGCACCCTCAGTAAATCCTTTGCATTGTCTGCAAATATTTGGCTAGGAGTCATCAGTTGCAAAACACATGTCTTGTTAACCCATTTGAAGGTATAAACATTTGTGTGACCGTCATGTAGAGCACCTTTGTTGAATTTGCTCGGTCGTCCAAGCAACATATGGCAAACCATCATGGGTACTACATCACACTCTACCGTGTCTTTGTAAGGGCCAATAGAGAATCTTACCGAGACGGTATGTTTGATCTTCACGAACCCTTGGGCACTTAGCCATTGGACATGGTAGGGGGCTTGTGTGGACGAAGGGTGAGGTTGAGCTTCTCACACAACTTGGTTCTAGAGAGGTTGTGACAACTCCCTCCGTCGATGATAACTTTAATGGATTTCCCATTGATGTCGACATGTGTTTGGAAAATGTTGGATCTTTGATATTCATGTTCTTGGGCTTGAGTAGTCAAGATCCTTGTGACGACAAGCAAAGGACTTGCAGCATGTTCACAAATGAGGTGTTCTTGATCATATTCCACATGTTGTTGTGTCATTGCTTCTTTGACTCTTGCATCAAATTCATCATCACTCAAGTATTCCTCGTCACCATTGTCATGAATGAACAAAACTTTCTTGTTTGTACATGTGGCTAACTTGTGTCCCTTTCCTCCACACTTGTAGCATTCACCGCTAAAGGGCGGGTCATCCTTTTTATGCTTTCCACTTGGAGGCGGTTTTCTTTGAGGAAGTGTGGGTTTGAAGGAAGGCTTGGAGGTACTTGAGGAGCTTCCATTGAAGGTTGTTGGTGTAGCAGTTGAGGCTTGCTTGTAGGTGAAGTACGTCTTCAGCTTCTTGTATTTGATGTACTCTTGTAATTGACGCTCGGCTTTTGTTGCAATGTGCACAATCTCAACCATCTTGTTGTACTTTTGGAACTCAATGATGCGCTTGATTAGGTGGTTCAAGACGATGAGGAAGCATGCCATTGTTTGTCCGTCATGCTCTTCAATGTTGGCACAGATCATGTTGAGCTGTATTTGCTTAAAGTACTCTGCCACGGACTTTGTCCCTTGGTTAATCGATTGTAGCTTGTTGAAGATGCCACGTGTGTAGTGCGTAGGAACAAAGCGAGATCTCATATGATCCTTCATGTCGTGCCAAGTGTTGATTGGAGGCTCTTCCCTTTCATCACGAGCGACTTGGACTTGTTCCCGCCAAAGGTTGGCGTAATCATCGAACTCAAGTGAAGCCATGGTGACCATCTTCTCATCGATATAGTTGTGCATATAGAATATATTGTCAACTTTGAGTGCCGATGAGAGGTATTCTTTGGGATCATTTGAACCGATGAACTTGGGAATGGTGAACTTGAGTTTGCCAAAAGTTTCTTCCCCATTGCGTTCATGGTAGTGGTTGTTGTCAAGATGGTGACGGTCTTCATCTTCCATGCAATTATTGCGATGAGCTTGGTGACCTTGTTGATGCATGTTCGGTTGAGGAGCCGCATTTTGGGGAGGTGGAACTTGGTTCCCGTGATGTTTTGGGGGAGCTTGCTCTTTCTCTTGGCGCGGTTTTTGACAAGGTTGAGGTGCTTGGGCCTCACGAGGGTGATGAGGATATGGAGCCTATTGCCGCGATTGTGGGTGACGGAGAGGCTCATTTCTTGGTTGTTGATGTGGGTTAGGCACATGGTCCTCTTGGTGAAGGTCAAGGTCTCAAGCCTCTTGACGTGGTTGGCATCGCTCCACATGTACCATGCGACACTCCATGTCTTGATGTTGTGGAGGAGGATCATCATGGTTACCATGGTGGTGGCGTGGATGTTCATGACGGCGATGACGAAGAGGAGGATCTTGAAGAGCTTCATGTCGATGACGAGCTTGTTCCTCCAAGTTGGAGTCATCACTTGTTGTGTCAAGAATGTCTTGCGTATGAGGGTGGTTGCACTCGAGTTTCCACTCGTGATTCTTCACATGGTTTGGCTTGTTGGATCACTAGTTCTCTTGCGTTATGACGGTGTTCACCTCGCCGTACTTGAGGCCTTGAGGAGAAATCACCATCATAGCTTGACGTAGCAGTGTGTCGTGGGGAAGGTACATAGTTTTAAGTACTTCCATTTTCAACCACGCGGGCCTCATTCCATCTTGGATAACTTGCATGAGGATCTTGTTGAGTAGGGCAATGGAGTGAAGAGATTGACACACTCGAATGGTGCCGTGAATAGCTTGATGCGCGTGAACACGGTATTGTGCTTCATGTGAGCTCAGCCGTCGACCTTTGTAAGGCTTCATTTTGATTGGCAAAGTTAATATGCATGGCCCTCGTCTCTTGGGAAAGGTTTGCGAAGCCCTGTCGCATGTAAAAGCATTCATAGTTGGTGGCCATCGAAACGGTTATCGATGCTCTTGAATTCGGCTTGAGTTTTGCTGAATTGTTCATATTGGCGGGTCTCGAGAGGATTGAAACGATCACGGAACTCTAATCGAATGATGTAGTGGCTTGAGTGCGTCATGTATGGTCCTTCGTCATCCTTGGGTGAAAGTGGTTGGCTCGCCTCACCGTGCTTATCCATCACACAAGACAACAATGGATTGTATATGGAAGGTAAAATGTGGTGGGGTTAGCCTTTTACCTCATCTTGGGGATTGCATCAAACTAGTAGCCACAAGTGAGAACTATAAGCTTGCAAAGTGAAATTGCAAAGAAAGCTCAGACTAAAGAAGGAACTAGAACTCTCAAAAGCTTTTGGTGGAAGGTTAGGGTGGTGGAAAACCAAACCAAACAATCCAAAGAAAAGGTTATTTGTAATGCCGGTAAAGAACCAAATATCAAAAGCAAAAAGGATACGATGTTGTCAGATTGATGACAAGTACGCCATGAGGGGGAAATCGAGGCATGCGGAAGAGAGGGGTGTGAGACGTACGGTATTCCGGGATGGTGAGCACAAAAGTTTACCCAGGTTCGAATCCACCGGCTTTGGACGGATCCTACTCCTGCTAGCAATCCAGTAATACGGTAGAGCCGGAATATGGGTTACAAGGGTTTCGCTCATGCGAGTTGAGATTGTAGACTATTGTGTGTTGCCCTAAAGGCTTGTCCTAGGACAGATTACATAGGTATACGGCCTAGGGTTTATAGGAGATACCTATCCGGCTACGACTAAGAGTCGGTTACAGAGTACATCTTGAACTACAAGTAACTTAACAGGCCTATGTCGGTTCTAGGCCTTCCTATAGCCAGACTGGACTCTGTCTCTTCTCCCGGACTGGGCTGCCCGTGAAGCAAAGCTCTAACCCAAAGTGGGACACCCTGGTCAGTTAGGCACGGTGAGGATACCTAGAAAGTATATCCCCAACAGCAGCCCCTGGAAGCCACCAAGATCCAGAGTCGGATTTCATCATAGTCTAGCTTGATCTATCTTCGGCTTGTAAAATCTTGAAGGGTTCCTGAAACTTCAAAAGAAAGGATAGGATCCGGGTCTTTCAAATAAGCCGGACCTATGAGTACATTATTCGGGTTTCCAACTTGAAATTCAAACTAAACCGGAACTTAGCCTATGACATAACCTGACATCACTCAAGCTCAAGTCATGTCACTTACAGACATTCTTGTCAGCACGACCGTTGGTGGGTTGTAACGCCCTAGTTCTAGTTAATATTAATTAGGGCTTTGTTTGTGCATTCATGAGCATCATATTTTAAAATGCATGCAAAAGAAAGAAATGCAAAACCCTAAACCATAGCTATTTTTCCCTATCTCTTTAAAAGCATTCAAAATAGTTTGAATATTTTGAAAACACAAAAATAATGGAGCCCAAATTGACTACAAGGGCTCCTGAGTATTTCAAATATTTTACAAATACCTCGAGTATTTTTGAACTGAGCCAAAACAGAAAATGAAATTCAAATACAAAAGAGAAAAGGATTTCAGAAAAAGGAAAACAGATTTCTGAAAAAAAATAGCCAGAAGCAAAACCAGGCCGCAACCCTCCCTCTCTCTAGCTCGGCCCAGCCAAGGCCCAGCCGGCCCAGCAGCAGCCCACCTGGCCGTACCGCTTCGACGCGCTCTGTTCGTCGTCTTCGACTACGACGGCAAGAAGCTCCATGCCGGCAGTGCCGCCATTGATCCATGTCGTCCGCTCAGCGCCGTCCGTCACGCCCTAGAGGATATAAGACCGCCGTGCCATGCCCTCCTTCTCTTCCACTGCTCTTATCCCCTCCACTCGCTCTCTCTCCCGCCAACGGCCAAAACCCTAGCCGACGCTACCATGTCTCCCCGTCGTCTCCGGCCTCCCCATGCCCTCTCGTTGGTCCCTAGAGCTCCGCCTCGCCGCCAGCTTCCTTTCCACCAAACGAATCGAGCCCGAGCGCCCTTAATCACCGCCATCAACGTCTTCTTCTCCGAGCCTGATGAGCTCCACTGTCGATCTTGCCGTCGCTCTGGTCCACCTCGAGCCTCGCCATCGGCCCCTTCAGCTCCAGGGTAATCTTCTAGTTCTAACGAGCCACCCCGTGGACCTTCTCCCTCTCTGGTCTGTCCTAGCATCGATCGCCGTCGCCGTCCACCGCTCCTCCTTGCCGTGCCACTGTCTCCGGTGACCAACTCCGGGTGGTGCCACCCCTATAAGGTTCACCTCGGTCTGATCGTTCTAACGAGCCTAGCCACGCGTGCTGTTGTGGCCTAGATTGTCGGTGACGACCATCGTCTAGCGTGCGCGCCGGTGAGCCGACGTGGCTCCCGCGTGGAGTCCGCATGGCCACCGCATAGATCTGACTTGGCCCATGCCCCACCTGTTAGCCGTAGTGGGTAGACCCAGCCCTGGTAGCAAATGACCCTCGCCCCGTGGTGACGTCAGCCTCCACCTGTGCTGACGCAGTAAATCTTTTAAAATTAGTTTAATAATTTCAGAAATTGATATAATCTTATAAATTCAATAAGTAATTATTTATAAGTCAGAAAAATACAAATAATATATCAAAATGTTCAAAAAAATGAGATCTACCTATGTAAGTTATAATCATGCATTGTTCAGCAACTTTAATTACAAGTTTAATTAGAGAACTAAATGAACCCTCGCAGGTGATTCCGAAGTCTCTTCTGTATTAGGGTTTGGACCCTTCGGATCCCGCTTAAATTGCCAAGCATGCCTTAGGGTTTCATTTCAATACAATTTAACTTGTCATATCATCATCCTTGCTTGAGCATTGCATCGATGACATGTGTTGATTGTTGTTCCCCCTTTCTTTTCGGTGTTTCTGCTTCTTCCCGGTAGAATACGATATCGAGATCAAGACTGAAGACCGAGAGCAACACCATCGAAGATCGAAGAACAATACTTGACCAACTGTAACCAAGTCAATTGCAAGAGTTCTGAAGATCTATATTTGGGTATCAACAAATAAGGCAAGCATAGCCCCACCATTATACAATCCTATGATTTCAAAAGTATCATTCTTGCCATGATGCATACGATTCTACTATGGTCTTTTATCGATAGATAGAGTATCCTATCTATTCCATTACTCCATTTGAGCTTATATTAACTGATCCACTGCTCCTAGCATAACTAGGTTTGGCTTGTGTGCATAGCTAGAGCTTACATCTGTGTCTTGCTTAGCCATGCTTAGCTGTCTGTGCGGGTTCATCCAGAAGATGTACCAAATGCAGAAGATCTAGTATGACAGGACAATGATGTATACTGATGAGGTAAGATCAATGGTAAAGGGTAAACATGCTAAGGCTTGTATGGGAGGCCACGGTGGGATGTGGTTTTTCTAGTCCCATGCTCCCCACTACTAGGAACCGAGTTCTTGCCTTTGGAACCGAGACGAGCGTACAACCACACGGGGCCTAGAAAACCTCACGGGTAACTAACTTGCCTAGTAGATTCCATGAGTCACATAGTTCAGGCGTTCCATTCGACATATGAATTATGGTTGTTCTCGAAGGCCGTGAAGGAGGTGCATTCATACATGTAGGTATCATGGCCGGGGTTGCTTGGGGTGGATGGAGCCCCTGGTAAACCAACCTCTCCTCACATCTCTAGGGACCGGATTTGGGATTTGACCCATTACGGCGGAACCCTCCTTAGGGCGTGACTCATGGTCTCGGTGAAAGTAAGGTAAAGGTCGTGTCCAACCATCCTCTGTCGGCCTTCCAAGGAAGAGGGCTAATCATTGTGGCATTAAGAGTCGGTTGGTACCTGTGCATAAAGTTGTACACCCCTGCAGGGTTAAATCTTTTCGAAAAGCCGTGTTCACGGTTATGAACGCTTTGTGACCGAATTCTAAGATCATAGAGAACTTTAACCTAATCGTAAAACTTGGCAGTTCAACGTGTGCTTAAGGATGCTTCCTCTTGGGTATGAGGGGGTGATCCTAGTTATTAGCCTGGAATCTATGGGCTGGGACGTCATCGTTATGCTTCAGGCCTCTTAGGCCATTTGTTAAGTTTGCTATACTTAATAGCATAATTTGCCTTTTGTTGTTTGATGTTTTTGGTTAGTGACCTCTGCTTGTAATAATTTGGTTCTTCACTCAGTTATTAGCTTGCTGTAATAATTTTTGAGTCACAAGGTTACTGTTGTGTTACCGATTCCTCACTGAATATCCTCGAGCTCTAGGTTAAGATTATGTCAGGCTAAGATCTGGGATTTGTTTAACCCTGATCCCGGGGGTGTTACAGTTCTTGGTATCAGAGTAGTACCGACTGTAGGAAAACCTTGCTACTGGTCGATGTTTAGTATAGTTCTTGTGAAAACTATTTCAAAGATGAAAAGTATTTGTGAAAACTCTTGTATGCTTCTTTTTCCCCTTATCCAATATCGCTCTAACTCTGGGTCATCTTATCATGTGTTGACTTTGAAAAGTTTTGATATATCTTCTAGTCTTTCAAAATTTAGGTGCCTTCTAGGCATGTCGTTTCTCAACCAGTTGACCTAGTGTAGAGTTCTCTAGAGTTGCGTGTGTTGTGAATTCCTTGTGTCCCCTTTGCTCTGCTTCGTCCGAGAGATTCCTTTCCATCATGATCTCTCTACCTTATGGACCCACAATATTAGGATCCATAGTGTTCTGTTCTAGGCTTCGAAGTTCCCTTTTGCCTCGTGTGCCTCCTTTTTATTTGTTGGGTACTTCAGAAGTCGTTTCTTCTCTTGGAAGTTACCTCATGATTACTATCTTGCAGTGTACGTTGTGTCACTCAAGTAGTAGTTACGTCTTTTCTCGGGTTTTAACCCTTGGACTTGAACTGAAGATCCCAGATTGTACGAGATTCTAGTGTTGTGAATCTTGTACATGAAGCTGATCTTTAACCCAAGATCCATTCCGTTGACCCCTGTCGTTAATGTTTACACATTATCTCAAGATGGCTGGTACTATAATTTTGGCCTTCAAGCTTGTGGAATTTTGTCGCGATTGAATTGTGACAATTAAGGACTTCCCCTACCACTAGCTATTGCAGATGTTCTTTAATGGAACCAAATAGATCACGGCAAGAGTACTCCTCGTGAGTCTCGCATCCATATTTGTGACTCTGCCACATGTCTCCTTTCTACGCATTGGTTTTTAGAAGATTGTTAATCTATGCATCCACATCTTGAGATTCCATCTTGAGTATGTTCTTTTTCTCCTTGTTGTTTCCGACCTTTGTCTACCCGTTGGTAGTCAAGTAGTAAAGTGCATTTGTGTTCTCCGATGCAAGATAATCATGTGGTCCATCATGACAAACTATTTCGGAATGTCAGGAGAAACAAACTCCAGTACCTTGTCATATCTAGGACCAGGTCAAAGTGTTGTAATCTGCAGATCAAGAGGCAATGATTAGCTTTTGTCTATTCTACCTTAGAGTGTCACACCCTTGTATACTAAGAGGTCATGCTAAGTTCCATGACTCCTTAGTCAAGTGGCACTCTTACACATATTTACCCACCCTTCCTTCGAGCTTTCCCGCTCGAGAATGATGCGTGTGTGTAATAATGTGGCCATCTGAGATTCTCAGTAATTAAAGTTGCTTTGAACTCCAAGGAAATTTGTGTCATTCCTAGCGTGATGGTTAACCTATCACTAAGAAAAGAATGATTGTGCTACCAAGTCCGTTACTCTGGTACACCCTGTTCGGTCAAAGAGTTAGGCTTATGCCAAAGCTCTGAGACTAAGTCTTCTTGCCTTACCAAGAAAGTTTCCTCTCGAACTAAGTGACATATCGATGGTTCGTAATATTCTAGATGTCTATTAGAAGTATCGCCATGTTGCCACATGACCGTGTTGTCAAGTTCTTGAGTAAGCAAGTTCCACGAACTGCTCCAATCTCCAAGGATCTATGCTGGATACTCTTGAACTAGTTGGTTGAGATTAAACAAAAACTTGGAGAGTTGTAAGACAAAAGTTCTATCTGACTTAGTTCATCTTAAAGGGATGTCTAGTTCCGTTCGTGCTGAAGAAAGATAGTGTTTCCTTCATGGATATGTTATCTTCCACCGCATTTGATTTGGGATATCGTCAAATCAAACTCAGTTCCAAGGACTATCTTGACAATGTTGCTACTCGTGATGTTTCACTTGAGTACATCCTCATATCCGTTGGTCTGACCAATAGTTTTGTCTTGTCCATACAACATATGAGTCCATCTTCCTAGAGTATCTCGATAAGTTTGTTGTTGAGCCCATCAATGACATCCTTATCTTCTCCAAGCTAGACTAGATTCATATGGAACTTTTGGCATTAATGTTGGAAAAATTTCGAGAACCTTCTTCGTGTAACCTCGAGGAATGTATTCTGGATGTTAGAAGTGATCTTCTCCAATTCACGTGCAATTGTAGAAAGATGCCACCATGGATTCGAGTAGAGTTATCTCTGTACCCTCAAAGACACAATTGTATTTATTTGCAAGTACTTGATGTATGTGCACTTGTCTTTTGACCAGTTGTTAATACATGGGTTTAGCAATGTAGCTCCGTCTATTGGAGCTTAACACTGAAGTCCATGTCTTGAGAATCTAGTAACTTTACCTTTACGGTAAATGTTGCAAACTATCTATTCAGACATGCTGAGTCTGAAGTATCATTCCACTTAACAAAACCTGAATCTCAAGCAGATATATGGTTGGTTGACACAATTAGTCGGAAGACCTATTGCCACATTCTCTTGATTCAGCAATAACAACCACTCTCCATGAGGCTTCCTCTATGATTTTCTATAGAAGTTGTGATCATGGTTTCCTTTGTATCTGAAGTCCGACCTTTAATTGATGTCTCGTGTCTCGAACATCAAGGAGAACATTTAAAGAAGCGTTGCTAAATGTCTCTCGGTCGATCCTCCAGACCCTTTATGTTGGAAGGCGTTTATTGTGCTAAGTAATTGAATTCTAAGAATGAAGTTTATTTGTCCCCGTTTCATTAGGAATCTTCTTATATATTCATCTTAGTGGTGTAAAGTGATATCACGATCTTTTGAAAAGATTTTGATAGACTTGGATGAATAAAGAGTTTCCTTCATTTTCAATCATGCTCAAAGAGCGACTATGATTTTGGTAATCAGAAGTTCCTCTTGTTACATGTTCCTTGTGACTCTTATGAGTCCTCGCCACAAAACAACCTTTTTGTCTTGGCCTTCTATTGAACGAAGAGTGATCCTTCTATATCAAAAGTAGTTCACCAGTTTGGTTATCCGTATCTCTGTAACCCTGGAAGCTCTACTCAAGCCACCTAGAAGAGTTTCATATCTCGAAGTCTGTGGTCATGTTCTTTCCATTGTAAGCTTTCCTCTTCATAAGTTTAAACTCTTCTAGAACTCCATGGTCTCAATCCTTATGAAGACTAGTTATCTAACAACTTGACACCATCTCCTCTTGTTTCCTCCGTTACCTTGACGTGTTTCATGTTCCTCATCTCATAATTGTTTCTGAACACTCCTTCATGAGTTGACCATGAGATACTTGGTGTGTTGTTTAGTGTGTTTCCCTCTTATCTTTAGAGTGACCCTGTTTCTTTCTCTCTCTGTCTCTCTTCCTACCCGGGTCGAGATTCTCGTAAGGGGGATAGAGTTGTAACGCCCCAATTCTAGTTAATATTAATTAGGGCTTTGTTTGTGCATTCATGAGCATCATATTTTAAAATGCATGCAAAAGAAAGAAATGCAAAACTCTAAACCATATCTATTTTTCCCTATCTCTTTAAAAGCATTAAAAATAGTTTGAATATTTTGAAAACACAAAACCAATGGAGCCCAAATTGACTACAAGGGCTCCTGAGTATTTCAAATATTTTACAAATACCTCTAGTATTTTTTAACTAAGCCAAAACAGAAATGAAATTCAAATACAAAAGAGAAAAGGATTTCAGAAAAAGGAAAACAGATTTCTGAGAAAAATAGCCAGCAGCAAAACCAGGACGCAACCCTCCCTCTCTCTGGCTCGGCCCAGCAAAGGCCTAGCCGGCCCAGCAGCAGCCCACCTGACCGTACCGCTTCGACGCGCTCTGTTCGTCGTCTTTGACGACAACGGCAAGAAGCTCCGTCTCGGCAGTGCTGCTGTCGATATGTGCCGTCCGCTCAGCACCGTTCGTCGCGCCCTGGAGGAGATAAGACCGTCGTGCCGTGCCCTCCTTCTCTTCCCCAGCTCTTATCCCCTCCACTGGCTCTCTCTCCCGCCAACGGCCAAAACCCTAGCCGACGCCGCCGTATTGCCCCACCGTCTCTGGCCTCCCCATGCCCTCTCGTTGGTCCCTGGAGCTCCGCCTAACCGCTAGCTTCCTTTCCACCGTGCGAATCGAGCTCGGGCGCCTTTAATCACCGCCATCGACGTCTTCTTCTCCGAGCCCGATGAGCTCCGCTGTCGATCTTGCCGTCGCTCCGGTCCACCTCGAGCCTCGTCGTCGGCCCCTTAAGCTCCAGGGTAATTTTCTGGTTCTAACGAGCCACCCCGCAGACCTTCTCCCTCTCTGGTTCGTCCTAGCATCAGTCGCCGCCGCTGTCCGCCACTGCTCCTTGCCGTGCCACTGTCTCCGGTGACCAACTCCGGGTGGCGCCACCCCTATAAGGTTCCCCTTGCTCCGCTCGTTCTAACAAGCCTAGCCACGCGTGCTGGAGTGGCCCAAATCGCCGGCGATGACCACCGTCCGGTGTGAGCGCCGGCGAGCCGACGTGGCTCCCGTGTGGAGTACGCGTGGCCACCGCGTGGATCTGACTTGGCTCATGCCCCACCTGTCAGCCGCAGTGGGTAGACCTAGCACTGGTAGCAAATGACCCTCGACCCATGGTGACGTCAGCCTCCACCTGTGCTGACGCAGTAAAGCTTTTAAAATTAGTTTAATAATTTTAGAAATTGATATAATCTTATAAATTCAATAATTAATTATTTATAAGTCAAAACAATATAAATAATATAACATAATGTTCAGAAAAATGAGATCTACCTATCTAAGCTATAATCATGCATTGTTCAGCAACTTTAATTACAAGTTTAATTAGAGAACTAAATGAACCCCTGTAGGTGATTCCGAAGTCTCTCCTGTATTAGGGTTTGGACCCTTCAGATCCTGCTTAAATTTCCAAGCATGCCTTAGGGTTTCATTTCAATACAATTTAACTTGTCATATCATCATCCTTGCTTGAGCATTGCATCGATGCCATGTGTTGATTGTTATCCCCCCTTTCATTCAGGCGCTTCTGCTTCTTCCCGGTATAATATGATATCGAGATCGAGATTGAAGACCGAGATCAACACCATCGAATATCAAATAACAATACTTGACCAACTGTAACCAAGTCAAGTACAAGACTTCTGAAGATCTATATCTGGGTATCAACAAATAAGGCAATCATAGCCCCACCATTATACAATCCTATGATTTCAAAAGTATTTCATTCTTTCCATGATGCATACGATTCTACTATGGTCTTTTATCGATAGATAGAGTATCATATTTGTTGCATTACTCCCTTTGAGCTTATATTACCTGATCCACTGCTCCTAGCATAACTAGGTTTGGCTTGTGTGCATAACTAGAGCTTACATATGTGTCTTGCGTAGCCATGCTTAGCTGTTAGTGCTGGTTCATCCAGAAGATGTACCAAATGCAGAGAATCTAGTATGACAGGAGAACGATGTATATTGATGAGGTAAGATCAGTGGTAAAGGGTAAACATGCTAAGGCTAGTATGGGAGGCCACAGTGGGATGTGGTTTTTCTGGTCCCATGCTCCCCACTACTAGGAACCGAGTTCTTGCCTTTGGAACCGAGACGAGCGTACAGCCACACGGGGCCGAGAAAACCTCACGAGTAACTAACTTGCCTAGTAGATTCCATGAGTCACATAGTTCGGGTGTTCCATTCGACATATGCATTCTGGTTGTTCTCGAAGGCGGTGAAGGAGGTGCATTCATATAGGTAGGTAAGCATGGTAGGGGTTGCTTGGGGTGGATGGAGCCCCTGGTAAACCAACCTCGCTTAACATCTCTAGGAACCGGATTCAGGATTTGACCCATTACGGCGGAACCCTCCTTAGGGCATGACTCATGGTTTCGGCGAAAGCAAGATAAAGGTCGTGTCCAACCACCCTCTGCCGGCCTTCCAAGGAAGAGGGCTAATAATTGTGGCATTAAGAATTAGTTGGTACGTGTGGGTAAAGTTTTACACCCCTGCAGGGTTAAATATTTTCGAAAAGCCGTGTTCACAGTTATGAACGCTTGGTGAACGAATTCTAAGATCATATAGAACTTTAACATAATCGTAAAACTTGGCAGTTCAACTTGTGCTTAAGGATGCTTCCTCTTGGGTATGAGGGGGTGATCCTAGTTGCGAGATGAGGATTACTTTGGTGGATATCAAGATGATGATCAATTCTTCGGAGATGTCGTTCTCTTATCCCCTTTTGAAATATTCTGAGTAGACGAGCTTCTTCTCCCTCTGGTTTTATAAACAAAGATGGCTTTATGCAAAATAACCCCACCAGCCATAAGTCTTGTGGAGTACACCTTGTACTCACCCTTGCTTTGTTGATACTTTCAGAGTAAGTGTTCCCTTGAAGACGAGTTTGGTACAACATCGACACTAACGAGTAGCTTGGGGTTCCCGGCCGGCAGCCTGGAATCTATGGGCTGGGACGTCATCGTTATGCTTCAGGCCTCGTAGGCCATTTGTTAAGTTTGCTATACTTAATCACATAATTTGCCTTCCGTTGTTTGATGTTTATGGTCAGTGACCTCTGCTTGTAATAATTTGGTTCTTCGCTCAGTTATGATCTTGCTGTAATAATTTCTGAGTCGCAGGGTTACTGCTGTGTTACCGATTCCTCATTGAATATCCTCGAGCTCTAGGTTAAGCTTATGTCAGGCTAAGGTCTGGGATTTGTTTAACCCTGATCCCCGGGGTGTTACATGGGCCGCCTTTTGCGGAACCAAGGCGTCATTTTAATGCGTGCATGGAGATCGAGGTAGCATAATCCTCACGAGGAGGATACCCAACTCCTTCCACGATGCGTGGCACGGTTACTATTTACTTTTGCATGAACTCATGCAAAGGATATAAGGGGTCTAGATCTCTTCCTTCCTCTTCACCAGCACTAGTGCTTTCTCCTTCCTGTCGATGCCTCCCATGAAAGAGCTCCTTTGCCTTCCCCAAATCCCACAGCGCCGCCCATCCTAGGTCCCCGACACCTAGAAAAATGGTCGAGGCTTCATCTTCTGCCACAGCGGAGGCGGCGGTGATAGTTCCTACGGTGGAGAAGGAGAAGTTTCGCGGGGTCTGAATCCCCTACGTCCTCGATGATGTCAAGCTCCACATCATCGAGAAGGAAGGCTTCCTCCATGCCAGCGACTAGCAGAGCAGCTTCGGACAAACCATCCCCTACCCCAACACTGATGAGAGAGTGCACTTCGGCACCCACCTCAACAGAGGTTTGAGATTTCCTCCCTCAAACTTCTTCTCTGAGGTCATAGATCATTACGGAGTGCAACTCCACCATCTCCCCCCAAACTCTCTTTTAGAAATGAGCGCTTTTGCCTCTCTGTGTGAGGGGTATCTCGGTATTAGGCCGAGTCTTATTCTTTTCTGGCATTACTTCTATACCTGGAGAAATTCCATCACCGCCGGTAATCCTTACATTACTGGAACTCTTAGCTTCTCTGTTAGGAGAGAGAGTCTATCCTAGAATGAAGGCTAGCGAGTCGGTGAAACAGTGGTTGTCCACGTTCTTTTATCACAAGGACAGTCGTCTCCCGGCAAAGCAACTACTTTGCTATTTTTTTTGACAGCGCCGCCACGCCCCAAGAGTCCTGGGACGCAAATGCTTCGTCTCTCTGATGATCTGCTTATTGACAAGAGGCAGATCGAATATCTGATGAAGCACAAGGGTGTGAAAGGATCCAACTTGATCCGGTACTGGCTGGTGTGCTGGATCCAGCCTCTCCAACACCATGGTGATTGGCTCATGCACTCAATCACCAAGAGTAAGACAGACTCTCTCCAGATCTGCTCCGTTCCTTACTCGGACAAGGACTATGAGTCCCAGATCAAATGGTTGATTAGGGAGTAGAATGAGAGGAAGATCCTGAAGTTGTCTTTGGACATCCATATGGCTGACGATCCCGTGACACTAGTAAGTTTTCTAGCAATCACTCGAATTATGTGTTTCATCCATACATTGTTGTGTCTTTTTGCAAATACTGAGATATTCCTTCTGTTCAGCTTGCTGGCCTCCCCGAGTCGGAGCTTGCTCCTCTTGAGGGATATCCTCCTGATTTATCTCAGGATGATGGGGAAATGATTCCACTGCCGGAGGCACTTACTCGTAAGCGTAAGATTCCGACAATGTCTATAGGCACAAAGGAAGTGCCCATTATGAAGAGGTAACTTTCCTCACAAGGTCTCTGTTATTTTATTTCTCATTCTTTCTGAAGTGTAACGATCTTTGTTCTATTACCTCCTCAGAACTAAACAACTCACCAAGGGTAAAGGGAAAGGAGGCTCGTCAAAGCCCCTACGCCAGTCAAAGTTAAAATTGACTTCTCCTGCCACAACGCCTTCGACTCCATTCCCGCGGCCTTCTACAACACCGGAGATTACTCCATCTCCGTCCATCGCAGAAGATCCAACTTAGCATTCTGAGCCAAGGAACCTTGGTTCGCAGACCGATGTCACCATGGGTGACTTGGTATTTGATAAGTGTGAACCCATAAAGGGTAATGATCCCTCGGTAGTGGTTTTCACCAATAACCTTCTCAACAATCCGAGTATTGCCAAACTTGGCATTACTCGGAAAACTGCGGAAGAGATACAAAGACTGGCTCAACAATGCCTTGAGATCCGGAACATCACCACCAAGGAAGAGGCACAATAAGCCGAGGACGTCAAGTACTCCTGGCTTCTTGATCAAATTCGTCTTCGTGACGAGAAGCTGAAGGCCGGCAAGGCTCCGCCACCACCAATAATCCCGCTGACCCTCGCCAAGAAGGTTACCACTGAAGTGAACATGAGCCTAAGCAAGCTTACTCATGAACAACTTGTAAGTCAGAATTCCAACTCGCCTTTTTTACTTTACTTTACTTCATATCATATCCTCTAGCCCCCAAGCATAAAGTTGGATAGTCAATCCGGATTTATGCTTTTATAGGATGCCAAAGAAATAACTAGTATAGCCCCCATGGCTATATTAGTTAAAATATTAGCCCGAGTCTTTAGTAGACTTATGACTCTGGGTATTATTCTGACTTACAGAAAGATAATGCTTATAATTAGGAATTAATGAAGAATATTTGCAATAAGCGGAGAGAGATTAGAGCTCTCCGACTTGAAAATGCTCAATTGAAGGTATCAAAGGATGAGGCTGAAGGTAATCATTTCAGTCCTTAACCTTGCTCTTTTTTTCATAGTCGAATTCCCTATTCAACTGGTATATTTTGTTTACAGCACTAGTTAAACAATCATGTGCGATGATTGAAGAGGCCAGAACTTCAAGACCCTAGAGGTAGAGAACACCGACTTACGATGGGAGCTGAATAAGCTTAAGGCGGATCACGAGCGCAGTGTTGCTAGTATTCTCGAATCCTCCTCCATGGCCACCGAAGAAAACGATCGAAGGATCACAGCCCAGGATCAGAAAATCTCAGATATCGATGTTTCGCTATTCAGAGAAAAGGACATCACTAAAGCACTTCGATCTGAACTCCATTCCCTTAGGGCGGAGAATACCAATGTTGACGATGTCATCTTTGGTATGTTTCCTATCTTCTGACTGTTCATTCTTCTCACTCTATGAGTTCGGATATATTTTTCTGACCTTTGTTTTATATACGCATGTCCTCTGAACTTGCTAGATTCTTCCTCCGCCGAGTCTCGCACCAGGCGGCTTTCAGAAGTCGGTGATTTTCTTCATAATTTCCGCCAATCATTGGAAGATATTGGCGAAGTTCTTAAAGTCCTGGACATGAACAAAATGTCCGCCTTTGAAGTGGAAGATAAGGCGAAGGAGATGCCCCACCTCATCCAGGACTGGAACATGTCCTATGCCGAACCGCAGCACAGAACGCCCTCACCATGGTTATGAGCCACCATGGAAGAATGGAGATCTGGCAAGTAACCAGAGGTTATTCGACTGTGGATGAAGACGACAAGGAGCAACATACAAGGCCATCATGCACTCCTATGCCAGATATGGATGTCATGTGGCTGATCTGACCAGCTATGACACTCCATTCTTCACTCGCATGGAGACGCCTCCTCCGCCTGCCGAAGAAATAGCTGAAGGTTCTGACAACGAGCAAACCGAATCTAATTTCCACGTCTCGAAAAGATATCAAGTTGAAGGGGATGTCTCCAGTGAGCCGGTAGCTCCTACCTCTCCACCTGCATCGTAGGGCATCAGAAAAACAATGTGTTATTCTAAAACAATTGGATTGTAAATAAGTAGTGTAATACTTTTGCTAGTGCTAAGATTTGCTGCTTCTATTTAGCACTTTTTGGCTTTATTTTGATGTGCCTGAAATTTTTACATAAGAACTTTTTTCTTTGCCTATACTTATCGCTTATCTAGCTTTCCGCCTCGTCACTTTCGTGAGCCGGCCAACTTTCAACATGGAAACATTGACGAGCAACAGAGCTCAATTGCAAAACTAGTTTAAACTCGAAAACAAAGCCGGCTTCTAGTACAAACAATTCACTACTTGGAAAATGCCCGCATCCGGCAATCAGATAAAGAACCCAAGTATAGACTAGCTTTTTTTAGATTTATACCTGAAGGTAGCATTTTTAGAATCAGAAATCTTAACCAGAACGAACATGAGCATAAAGTATTTTCAAGTATTCTAGGATTTTTGACTGTGACACGATCATTCAGAAATAAGAAGGTAATACAAATCTTCTCAGAAAAAATTGAGGCAACCAATACTTTATTTATAATTGAACATGTACACATATATGATTACAAAGAAAGAAATTTTAAGAATAAAAGGGACGTAGTTGAGCAATATTCCACGGTCTATCTAATTCTTCCAGGTCTGTACTGCCTCCAGCTCTCTTTCTCTTCTTAGTAGCTGGACTTTCTTTGATTGACCGCATACAGTTAGATAGTAAGAACCATTGTGCAATACTTGGCTAACTAAAAAGGGCCCTTCCTATAATGGGGAAAGTTTGTGCTTTCTTTTCTTCACAAGCCGGAGAACCAAATCGCCCTTATTGAAAGACCGGTTTCTGACTCTCTAGCTATGATACTTGTGTAACTTCTGCTGATAGGCTGTTGATCTCATTTTAGCAATGACGTGAACTTCTTCGATTAAATAGAGATCATTTTCTCAAGAAATTTCGGCATCCTCTTCGATATACGCAGCAGCTCGGGGAGAAGTATGAATCAAATCACTAGGAAGAACAGTTGCTACGCCATAGACCAAGAAGAAAGGTGTGTATCCGATTGACCTATTCGGAGTTGTTCGCAAGCTCCATATTACAGATGGTAATTCATCTGCCAAGCCCACATAGCACGATGAAGTGGTGCTTCAAGTCTTGGTTTAAGGCCATGTAGGATTAAACCATTTTCCTTTCAACTTGTCCATTAGCTTGTGGATGTGCGACTGACGCAATGTCAAGCCGGATATTTTGTTCATCGCAGAATTCGGCAAGTTCTCCCATAGAAAAATTGCTCCAGTTGTCCGTGATAATGCTATGCAAATAACCGTATCGGATTATAACTTCCTGGACAAATCTTTTGGCTGTTGCTCCATCACAACTTGTGATGGGTTTAGCCCCAATCCACTCTGTGAACTTATCCACCATCACTAAGAGGTGAGTAAATCCACTTGGAGCCCGTTTAAATAGTCCTACCATGTCAATCCCCCAGACCACGAAAGGCCATGTTATAGGTATTGTTCATAGCTCATTAGCCGGAACATGAGCTTGTTTGGCATACTTTTGGCAGCCTTTGCACATCTTGACCAGCCGTTCTGCATCTTCCTTGGCTGTGAGCCAGAAATATCCGTGTCTAAAAGCTTTTGCCACTAAAGATTTGGCTGCAGCATGGTGACCGCATTCGCCTTCTTGAATTTCTCGTAAGATTTCCACTCCTTATTCCGAAGATACGCAGCGCTGAAAGACCCCAGATACACTCCGCTTATAGAGCTCACTACTTATTACTGTATAGGTTTTTGCTCGTCGAACGATCTGCCGGCTCAGGACCTCGTCTTCGGGTAATTTTCCGTCTACCAAGAAATCAAGGTAGGGTTCAGTCCAGTTGGGAATTATAGCCAAAACTGCCACTAAAGGTGAGTTGGATTTGGTCGGATATTCCTCATCTACTCCTTTTATAGAGGGAACTTTGAGGTGCTCTAGAAAAGCGACATCCGGACCTTTTTCCATGAATAGCCTTTACGAGATAATGCATTTGCTTCCTCATTTTCTGTTCTAGGGATATGTTGAACCTCAAACCCTTCGAACGATTTAGCTAGTTCATCCACGACAGCCCTATATGCTACCATGTGTTTGTTTGCGTTACAAATATCCGACACTTGTTGAGCAACAAGATCCGAATCTCCATAACACATAAGTCGTCGGATGCCGATATCCTTAGTGATCCAGATTCCATCCAGCAGTGCTTCATATTTGCGAATGTTGTTTGTTTCCTTGAAGTGGATCTGCAATACATAGAAAAGCTTATCTCCTTGGGGTGATTTGTGCACCACGCCAGCCCCGAGCCCACGAGCGCCTTAGACCCGTCAAAATGCAAGGTCCAGTATTCCGACTTTGGGAGGGTCATATTTTCCGTTGTCTCTGTCCAATCAGCGACTAAGTCAGCGGGGATTTGGGATTTGATTGCTGTGCGAGGTTTGTACTCAATGTTGAAAGCTAAAAACTCTATGCCCCATTTTGTGACACGTCCTGTAGCATCGCTGTTGTTGATTATATATCTCATGGGAGCTGTGCTCACCACGGTAATTGGATGTTCCTGAAAATAATGACATAACTTCCGAGATGCGAAGAACACACCATAAGCCAACTTTTGATAGTGCGGATACCGCTGCTTTGATTCAGTTAGGACTTCACTGAGGTAGTATGTGGAACGCTACACCAAGTGTTCCTGTTTTTCCTCTGGTCTCTCCACCACCATGACGACATTAACGACTCTGTTTGTCACTGCGAGATAGAGCAACATCCGTTCACGAGGTTCTGGTGCTGCAAGGATAGGAGCAGATGAGAGTACTGCTTTCAGGTATTGTAGTGGAGCTTCAGCTTCGTCAGTCCAAATGAACTTTTTGGTCTTTTTTAGGAGCTTGTAGAGTGGTGCGACTCTTTCAACGAGCCGGCTTACAAACCGACTAACTGCAGCAATGCAACCAGTTAGTCTTTGAATGTCCTTCAGGCGAGTCAGCCTGGAAATATTGATTATAGCCTTAATTTTGTATCGGTTCACGATGAAACCTAACAATTTTTCGGCTGGTATTCCAAAGAAACATTTCTTTGGGTTAAGCATTATGTTGTATTTTTGTAGATTAGCGAATGTTTCCTCCAAGTCGGAAATTAAGGTTTCCTTCTTTTTGGACATCACCGCTATGTCATCCACATATGCGTGTACATTGCATCCAATTTGATCGTGGAGGCAACACTGCATAGTGCGCTGGTACGTAGCTCCTGCGTTCTTGAGCCCAAAGGGCATCGTAACGAAACGGAAGGTTCCGAAGGGGTTATGAATGAAGTTTTGACTTTGTCTGATTCCTTCATCCGTATTTGTTGATAACCGGAATATGCATCGAGAAAACATAGGAGTTCCGATCCTACTGTAGAATCAATAACTTGATCAATTCTAGGCAGAGCGAACGGATCTTTGGGACAAGCCTTGTTCAAGGCAGTATAATCAACACACATCCTTAATTCGGTGGTGTCCTTTTTAGGGACCATTACAGGATTGGCTGACCACTCAGTGTGGATGACCTCTTCTATGAATCCGGCTAACTCGAGACGGGCTAGTTCCTTAGCTATTGATTTTCTCTTTTAATCTCTGAAATGTTGTAAGGACTGTTTGACGGGTTTAGCATTTGGGTGTACATTTAGAGAGTGCTCGGCAAGTTCCCTAGGTACTCCGGTCATGTCAGATGGGTGCCATGCAAAGATGTCTTGATTTGCTTGGAGGAAGTTGACGAGCGTGCTTTCCTATGCGCTATCTAAACCTACACCTATCTGGGTCACCTTGGAGGGGTCATCATCCTTCAACAGCGTCGTCTTCATCTCTTTTGATGCCTTGAACTCTAGAGTCGGCTTTGTCACCTCCTTCTTCGTTGCGAGCATCTCGGATGGGTCAATAGCCTTCTTGATCTCTTGGTACTCCTAGGCATGCAGTACGACTTCAGCAAAGGCGGCATTTTCGTCTTTGCACTCTCGTGCTTTCTTCGGGTCTCTCCTGATGGTTATCACGCCCTTTGGACCTAGAATTTTCATCATATTATAAATGTAACATGGACGAGCCATGAAAGCCTAGTAGGTTGGACGTCCGAATATAGCGTGGTATGCGCTCTTGAACGAGACCACTTTGAAGGAAAGTGCTTCCGTCCGGTAATTCTTTGGAGTTCCAAAAGTAACATCCAAAGTGATCTCTCCTAGAGAATTTGCATGTCTTCATGGGATAACTCCGTGAAAGACCATAGAGCTGTGATTCAACTGAGTTTCTGAGAGATCCTCATCCGATGCAGCGTTTCGATGTAGAGGATGTTAATGCTACTGCCGCCATCCATGAGAGTCTTGGAGAAACCGTAGACGTTAATAAGTGAATTGACGACTAACGCGTATTTTCCTCGCCTGTGTAACTTAGGCGGATGATCAGCACGGTCAAAGGTGATTGTCACTTCTGACCAGTCCAAGAATTGAGGGACAGCCGGAACAGTTGCGTTGAGCTCATGCAAGACTTCTTTCTTGACCTTAGCTGGTTGAGACCCAAGGAAAGTGACATAAATCTTTCTTCGTTAGGAAGTTTTTCTTTCCATCCGACTTGGGATTTGAAGGCTCTGCTTACTCCATGTTAGAATCTTCCTTGGTCTCCATTTCTTTTTCAAGATTCTTCTTTCCCTAGCCAGCAGAATAGTCTTTCTTGATGTCGTCATTGAAACGACTCTCGGCATTTGTGTGAGATGAGCCCCCGTTGGCATCTAAGTGATGCACACACGGATTATTGGCAATGTCAGCCTAGGAATAGGTTTTCCCAGGTTGCTGGTCTCCTCTATCCTGGACTCTTGACGTCCCACGACCGCGTCCGTGGCCGCCTCCGCGCCCTCCTCTTCCTCCAGACCCAAAAGTAGCAGTGACAACTACGGTTTCCGCATTGGGCTTTTCTTCCGAGGTGTTCTTATGCTTCTGAGCTTGTTGCTTCGTCTGTTTTGCCGACTGTGGTACAGCCAGGACGTTTAGTAGTCCCTCTGCGTCATCGTTGGCATCTGCATACTTGCTTGCCATTTCTATCATCTCTCCCAGATCAGTGACCTTATCGCACATGAAACGGTGACGTAGTAAACCAATTGGGAGTCCTGCAATGAAAGCTTCAATCGCAGTTTGATCGTTTACCCCTTCGCAGGAGTTCTTGGTTTTGATCCATCATCCGAGATAATCTTGGCACGTTTCTCCGGCTTTCTAGGTGCAATGCTGCAGGTGTCTAACCATACAGGGCCTCCGATATGTGCCTTCTAAATTCTGAAAGAATGCACTTTGCATATCATACCAGATGTGAATGGTGTTCTCCGGAAGTTCATTCAGCCAGGATCGTGCCATCTTCCTCGGCATAAGTGGGAGATACCAGGTCGCGACCAAGCTATTTCTGCCTTTGGCGATGCAGCAAGCCTAGAAAACATCCTAGAGCCAAGTGTCTGGCCGGGTCACACCATCGTAGGCTTGGATGTGTCTTGAGATAGCAAATCCTTCCGGGAAGTGTGTTTGTCGAATTCGCGGTCCGAAGCATTTTGGTCCCACGTATATATCATTGTTCTCATAGCTCTGCGCCTCTATGTTAGAGTTGATCCGGTGTCTCGCGTCACTTGGTGACAGGGAACGCCGTCTTGGTTGTTCGCTATGGCTGCGGTGCCTTGGAGCCGGACTTCTGCTTCTACCACCACCTCCTCTGCCACGACGCCCTCCTTGGCCTTCTCGAGAGCCGGTATGATGGATACTTGGTGGAGAGGGTGGTGCAGGTTGATTGTTTCCGGCTGAGTGTCGGCCTCCATCCGGAGCGTCATTATTCAGGTTCTGGGGAGGGTCTTCATTACGACGAGCCCCCTGCCAGCTTGACTCGGCACGGTGTCCGTCGTTTCCTCCATTGGGGTGAGGTTCATCTAGACGGTTCGTATGTCTAGGAGGTGGCATCCTTTGTCGATGCTCCTCCCGACGTTGCTTTTTGTCATCTTCCCTATGATTATTTGACTCTCGCCGGGGAGGGTGTCTCAGAACTAGTGCCACAACTGCGTCTCGCTCTGCGGCTGGAGCAACATTGCTCCAGTCACGTGCGGTTCTGTCCCATTGCCTAGAAGATCCGGTTCTCGAATAGTTGTCTTCCCGATGATCAGGACAGTGATGTTGTGCTAGGTCCCGTCGGGGCCTAATATCATCCCAAGCCGGATCCGTGCGACATTTGTCGGATTTGGAGACCAGTTTCCTGCTTCCGGATTTCGTGGCCTTTTATTGCTCCAGACCCTTGGTAAGTAGATTTACGCCCAACCGAACTTGATCCGGGTTTGGGTTGTTGCGAGGATATCTCGAGCTACAGCAGTGTTTTCTACTGGCGTTTCATACACCAGATCTCCCTTGCTATCTAGCCGAGGTTCTCT
The DNA here is from genome assembly GCA_023614405.1 of Avena insularis. Lineage (NCBI taxonomy): Eukaryota > Viridiplantae > Streptophyta > Magnoliopsida > Poales > Poaceae > Avena > Avena insularis. The sequence continues at coordinate 280,631,525 of CM042696.1, read as the reverse complement.
CTTGACGGCGTCATCTCCCTCAAAGAGGGTCTTGTGGACTTCCGGATTTTTGTTAGCCCGCACGGGGCTGTTCCGGGTCTTCTGATACTGCAGGGAGTTGAACAGCCCCACGGATGCAATGAGCTTCTTCTCTTCCATAAGGTTATTAGACTCATCCAGGAGTACTTGACGACGCGCTTCTAGGGCTTGGGCCCTTTCTTCCAATTTTGTAGATGTGAGTTCTGCAGCAGTAGGGATTGGTGTAGTTAACGCAGCATCGATGAGTTTACGGGCACCAGTGGTAACCATGTATCCATCCACCAGAGTTTCCTTTGGCTCGTCTGGGATTAGAGACCCATCCAAGTCTTCTTCGTATTCTTCAGCAATCACTTCCTCTGCCAGAGTCTTGTTCATCTTATTTGCCTTCTTGGCAGCGCCGGTGACGAAGATAACTTTGGGTCCGTTTCCTGGAGCCAACCTCTGATCGGTACTTTGGAAATCTGGACGTCGGGATTTTCTCCGAGATCCATGTCATCCTGCGCTTTGGGAGAGTTTTCTCTGGATCCTTCATTCATGGCTTCTCCTTCTTCTGTAGCTTTGGAGATAAACTCCTCTTCATAATCTGCGGAGAACTTTCGGAAATCCGCCGACGTCATTGAATCATCCGAAGATGCCGGTAAGTCGGTGTTCGTTCCGATCGCCTCCAACACCGAGTCTTTGTTGTCTCCAGCATCGGCAGAGCCGGATCCGGATCCAACATATCCGACAAAGTGTGACACGTGCGTCCTGAGGTAGTTGTGGCTTTCCTCGTGGGCTTCCTCAAAACATCTGATGGTCTCGATAACCTCATCCATGCTTGCGCCTTGCAGCATTATGCGCCTCAACGTATGCCTCATGAAAGGTTGATTTGTTTCGGCGTTGGCAAATCCGGAACCAGCATTGTTGTCTTCCTCCTCCTGGATTTCGACCACGACAAGCAGATCGATCTTGGATTTGGCCTCCCTACGGAGATCCACTCCCGATTTGACTTGCACCGCAAGATCTGCTTCAGGCTCAACTTTCTCCACTATCTCCACGATAGGTTCGGGCTAGGTGGCATTAGGGTTTTCCGAGATCCAGAACTCTGCCACCTCCATGGACAAAGTGGACCCAGAAACTTCTTCTGCCTCTATCATCACCGCTGGGGTGGGTGGGGCAGGTTCAGCGAAATCCAGGTGTAGGTAGTCACGACCTCCCTAGCCGAAATCCAGGTCTCGTCGAGAACGATGAGAGGGACATCGCTGGCGTAGAGGACGCGACCGACGGTGATGGTCTCGCCAATTTCAATTCTTGCAGATTCCGCTCGCAACCTAGATCTGAAGCTCACTTGCCCCTGATGACCCACAAGTATAGGGGGTGTATCCCAGTATTTTCGAGGGAAGTGAAACCCAATTTATTGATTCGACACAAGGGGAGCCAAAGAATATTTATAAGCCTTAACAACCGAGTTATCAATTCAGCTGCACCTGGAAACAATCTTGCTCACAGCAGTTTATCAGTAGGAACAGTTTTGTAGTAGGAATAGTAAAGTAACAGCAGTAGTAAAGCAAAGTCAGTAGTAACAAAAGCGAACAAAGGATTCGAAAAGGTAGGCATATGGATGGATGGACGGGCGTTGCATGGACAAGACAATTCAAATAGCAATCAGAACATAGGGCAATTGCAGATAAATAAGATAAAGCATCCAAGTACTAGACAATCCTAGGCATGTGTTCCATATATAGTCATACGTGCTCGCAATGAGAACTTGTACAACATCTTTTGTCCTGCCAGCCCGTTTGCAGCAGGTCCTCTAGGGAACTACTGGCAATTAAGGTGCTCCTTTTAATAGAGCACCGTAGCAAAGCATTAACACTCCGTGAACACATGTGATCCTCACATCAAAGCCATTCCCTTCTAGTTATCCCGATTTCTGTCACTTCGCCGCCATAGGTTCCGGACAACAATGTGTGTATACAACTTGTAGATAAGACCAAAAACAATACTATCATAATGAATCAATAACATGTTCAGATCTGAAATCATGGCACTCGGGCCCTAGTGACAAGCATTAAGCACAACAAGTCGCAACAAAGTCATAAAGCACTAATAAAAGATACTAGGCACCATGCCCTCACAATTTGATGCCATTACATGAACGATCTCATCCAATCCCTACCATCCCCATAGCCTACATCGGTGGATTACTCACTCATAGATGGGGGAAACATGGATGGTTGATGGAGATGATGGTGGAGATCGCTGGAGATGGCTCCGGGGGCACTTCCCCGTCCCGGCAGGGTGCCGGAACAAAGACTTTCTGTCCCCAAAATCTCCCCTTCGGTGGTGGCGGTGCTGCGGAACTTCTTCTAGAAAAACATCGAACCCCCCGGAGTTTTTAGGTCAGAAGGATTCTTATAGGCGAAGAGGGAGACCGAGGGGGTGCCTGGGGCCACCACACCATGCCCTGGCACGGCCAGGCCCAGCCCGCGCCTGGGGGGTGTGGCCAGCCCCTGGCCCTCCTCCGTCTCGTATTCTGGCTCCTGGAGTCTTCTGGAAAAATAGGCACTTTGGCTTTTGTCCCGTCCAATTCCGAGAATATTCATTTTCTGACTTTCCTGGAACCAAAAACAGCAGAAAACAGGCAGCTGGCACTGTGGCTCTTGTTAATAGGTTAGTCCAAGAAATCATATGAAAAGTACTCCAAAGTGTGGACAAAACACAAGAAAGTGGATAAAACCAAGCATGGAGCATCAAAAATTATAGATACATTTGCAATGTATCAACATCCCCAAGCTTAACTCCTGCTCGTCCTCGAGTAGGTAAGTGATAAAAAGAAAGAATAATTTTTGAGGTGACATGCACCATCAAAGACTTGATCAAAATATTTGTAAAACATTCAAAGCTGGGATCATAGTACTTCAATCATAACATGAAAGACAAAGTTATACCAATAAGACAAAGAGACTATGATGCAACATGAAAAGGCACAAACAAAAGATTCATGAATAACAATGCCTTGCAAGACGTTTGTTTGTTTCACATAAAGAAAACATAGCATAGTGGCATTCAGCTTGTCCCTCATAGAGTAGCAAACAAAAATGCATAGGACACCTTCAAAGTTTACAAGAGTGACTAGATACAAATAGTTTAAAACAAGCAATATCAAGGTATGCACCAATCAACAAGTCTTGGGACAATGCACATAGAACTAAGAATGGCCACTATGCTCTCAAGAAAGTGCTCATAGAATGTGTGAAGACTCAACAAGGAAATGAACAGGTTTTGAAAAGTTTGAAAGGCTTCCAAAAGCATAAAGTATGGTACTCATTAGCTTTGAGCTCTCATTGCCCCTATCATAAGCATCTTTAAGTGGTTAAGGTTAAAGTGACACAACTAAGAGGATATGCTTGACAAGTTATAAATCAAAGTCTCATGCCCCTAACTTACGAAGACCGATCCTCACGCTACTCAACTTCAGTCACGAGTAAGCTCTTGTCATTGTAAGTATATACGTATCATAGAGAACCACCAACAGGGTACCCCTTACACATGATACAGGAGCTATCCCATAATCAAAATGACAAGGCAAGCAGACAATGAGCATCTCAGCGATCTTTTTATTTACTATGTGCATAGATTTTTATTGAGGATGCTTCATAGAATGCTCATTATGGTTATGCTGCAAGTTTCCACCATGATTAGGCATGGCTTAGGCTAGCGGCCCAGATGTTTCTCTAACAAACATACAAACTCCATGATCTTACAAGTTCCACTTTTATTTCACACCGCCGGAATCCATAAGCAAAAGAACATGATATCAATGAGGTACTAAGTACCAGTGCAATGCTGAAAGCGTTCCCCATGATACATGGTTCTGCTAATTTCAACTTATAAAGTGCAAGCATATACGCAACAAAGAAGGACGCAACGGTTCAGGTTTATTAAATGCAGGAAATAAAGTGTGCCATCAAGTTCGTGAGAGCTTTACTAACTAACTTTCTCATAACAAGAAAACATTTTTATTCGGAGGAAAACAAGGCATATTGAATATGCACGGAAGTAGCAAATGATGCTAATAGGTAGGTATGGTGGACACTTTGGCAATATTTGCTTTAAGGGAGTTGGAAACATGAGTAAAACAGTCAGTGCAAGTGAAGTCTAGCAATAGTAAGAGAGCGACAACGAGAGAGCAATAATGGCCATAATCATGCAGAGCGACAAAACATCATTGATCAAAGCATAAGGTGATACTACAAGTTGAAAACTAAAGGATCATAAAGGCTTATGGTGACTTGGGATAGTCATAACGTGGTGTCAACATGTGCCAAGTCAACCCAAATAAAGCATCAAAGGAGAATACCACTATACTATGCTTTAATATGCTAAAACAACGCATGATTCATCCAAGGCACATTAAGAAATCTCAATTGTTTATAACAATTCATGCTACAGCAAAGAATACTAAGCATAAAGCCAAAACAATATCAAGCATGGCATGACAAAGCATAGGCCACAGTCAAAAACAAGCTCTCTTTACCACTTAAGCATGAGCTTTTCTACTCTTTTCCAAACCAAACCAAACTATTGGAACACCAATATATGAAAGAGGAGGTCCAACCAATTTATTCAGAAAACTAGGCAAACCACACAAACTAAAAACCAAAACGAAAACGAAAAAGAAGGCGCTCCAAGAACAACACAACTGTGCATGAAACAATAAAAATGAAGTGTTTGGAAGAAACCTGGGATTTTTATTGATGAAGAAGGAGATGCCTTGGGCATCCCCAAGCTTTGACGCTTGTACTTTTTGGATATTTCTTGGGGTGACACGCGTGGCATCCCCAAGCTTGAGCTTTAGTCCATCCTTCATCTCATTACTCATTCCTTCCATACACCTGAAATTTTTCCTTCATACAAAACTTCACAAAATCTTTATTAGCAATATTAGTGCACTCAAGATAAATAAGTCTTAAGGTTCAGTTATAACACCAAATAAACTTCCATTAGAACACTACCTACTGTAGCACTTCCCTCAAAAACCTCAATTCCCCAAAAGAACTCAAAAAGGAACCAACAAGAAGCAAATGCAGAAAATGGCAGAAATCTATCAAAACAGACCAGCAGGTAAAGACGAATTTTTTCGAAGACCTTATGTTGCTCAAATCAAAAAGTGTTGAACTAACGAACGTTAGATAACAACCTGGGTCAGAAGCACAAAAATTCGCGCATCAAAAAGGCGTTCAGAGATTTTACACGAATTTTTAAGGTGAAGCACAGAAATCTGTTTTGGGACAGCAACTTTCCCAATCATTACTTCTCTCCCATTAGAGGTTACTCTTGGCACAAAAAGCAAATAAAAAGGATAAGGAGTGGTTATTATTGAAGTAATAACTTCCAAGACTCATCTAAAACTTTTGGGTTATCTCCCAATAAGTACTTTTCTTTAATGCCTTTAAGTTAGGCATAAGCAAAAACAAAAATGGATAGAATAGAAGTAAGCGGAGATAATCATGGTGAAAAACATTGTTTTGTTCAATGAAATCCTTTTGTTAACAAGGTTGATCAGGTCTTGTTACCAAAACAATTTCATATGAGACAAAACTTTGTATTCCACTAATAATTATGTTACCTCAACCTTGATAGCAAAGGTCCCAATCATAATAGTTTCAAATTTTTCTCTTGGTATGGGACAATATATTTCTCCAACTTGAATGCCCTCAACAAGTTCAATTGAATTCAAAACCATAAGTCTATCAATCTTCTTGGGGAAATAGATAGTATGTTCCTTGTCATTGACATTGAATGTCACCTTCCCTTGATTACAATTAATAACAGCTCCTGCAGTATTTAAGAAAAGGTCTCCCAAGAATAGTAGACATATTATCATCTTCAGGCATAAAAGTTTGAGAGGATGCTCTCATAAGAAATATGAGTTGAAGTAAAAGAGAGCATCAAGAAGCAAATTCAAAACACATTTAAGTCTAACCCACTTCCTATGCATATGAATCGTGTATGCAAATAAATTCGCAAAGAACAAAGTGACAGGCATAGGAAGATAAAACAAGAGTAACTTCAAAACTTTCAGCACATAGAGAGGTGTTTTAATACCATGAAAACTTCTACAACCATATTTTCCTCTCTCATAATAATTTTCAGTGGCCTCATGAATAAACTCAACAATATAACTATCACATAAAGCATGCTCTTCATGATCTACAAGCACTAGAGCTTTATCATAAACATTTTCAAAAGAATCCTCAGGAACATAACATTCATCCCCCTTTAGTAAGCATGGAGGACAATCAAATAATGTAAGGGATAAAGAGTTACTCTCATTAGAATGTAGGCATGGGTAGCTAATCCATTCTTCCTCCTTTTGTTCATCACTCTCCTCCTCTTTTTCATCTAATGAGATTTCAGGTTCATCAAATTCTTCTTCCACAGGATCCTGCAAGGCATTAGTCTCTTCCATTTGTGGAAAGCATCTATTAAAATATTCAAGAATATAGACATTTTCATCCTTGTAATTATCAAAGCAAAATTTAAGTATACCATAAACCTCATATTTGTAAGGTGAATCATCAATATTTTCAAGCAAACTAGCAAGTTCAAAAGCACCCTTCCAAGAAATAAATTCTTCAATTTGTTCTGCATCATAAAAGTCATAAATTCCTTTAGCATAAGAAGATATTGTATCATTATCATTATACTCACATTGAAAAGGGAGGTGTTTATACCTCTTTCTGCAACGAGATTCATCATAGCAATAAGTAACATTATAAGTAGAGCACACGTTTCTAGCAATGGTATACAATCTATCAATTTGTTCCCATAAGTGTTTCCCTTTTTGTGACAAGCGGTGTTCCTTATAATAATGTGTTTGATCTTCCGTGAACCCACCTTGCCAATAAGCTTCAGTTTCAAAGAAACCAACCATTGATAACAAGCATGATAAGGCAAGACAATAGCAGACCAACGAAAATAACAACTAGAGTAGGAACTACTTTTTTGTATTTTTGATAAAGAAACAAGCAAACAAGGAGAAAATAAACTTAGCTTGAACAATAGTGATTCCATGTGAACTTGATAAATAAAGCTATGCTCCCCGGCAACAGCGCCAGAAAATAGTCTTGATGACCCACAAGTATAGGGGGTGTATCGCAGTATTTTCGAGGGAAGTGAAACCCAATTTATTGATGCGACACAAGGGGAGCCAAAGAATATTTATAAGCCTTAACAACTGAGTTGTTAATTCAGCTGCACCTGGAAACAATCTTTCTCACAACAGTTTATCAGTAGCAATAGTTTTGTAGTAGGAATAGTAAAATGCAATGATAGTAAAGCAAAAGCGGTAGTAACAAAAGCGAAGCGATTGGGATTCGAGTGTGGTAGGCATAGGGATGGATGGGCCAGGCGTTGCATGGACAAGACAATTCAAATAGCAATCAGAACATAGGGCAATTGCAGATAAATAAGATAAAGCATCCAAGTACTAGACAATCCTAGGCATGTGTTCCATATATAGTCATACGTGCTCGCAATGAGAACTTGCACAACATCTTTTGTCCTGCCAGCCCGTTTGCAGCGGGGCCTCTAGTGAACTAATGGCAATTAAGGTGCTCCTTTTAATAGAGCATCGGAGCAAAGCATTAACACTCTGTGAACACATGTGATCCTCACATCAAAGCCATTCCCTTCCGGTTATCCCGATTTCTGTCACTTCGGGGCCATAACTTCTGGACAACAATGTGTGTATACAACTTGTAGATAAGACCAAAAACAATACTATCATAATGAATCAATAACATGTTCAGATCTGAAATCATGGCACTCGGGCCCTAGTGACAAGCATTAAGCACAACAAGTCGCAACAAAGTCATAAAGCACTAATAAAAGATACTAGGCACCATGCCCTAACAACCTGATGCCATTACATAAATGATCTTATCCAATCCCTACCATCCCCATAGCCTACAGCGGGGGATTACTCACTCATAGATGGGGGAAACATGGATGGTCGATGGAGATGATGGTGGAGATCAATGGAGATGGCTCCGGGGGCACTTCCCCGTCCTGGCAGGGTGCCGAAAAGAAACTTTCTATCCCCTGAATCTCCCCTTCGGTGGTGGCGGTGCTGCGGAACTTTTTCTGGAAAAACGTCGACCCCCCGGAGTTTTTAGGTCAGAAGGCTTCTTATAGGCAAAGAGGGAGACCGAGGGGGTGCCTGGGGCCACCACACCATGCCCTGGCGCGGCCAAGCCAAGCCCGCGCTTGGGGGGGTTTGGCCAGCCCCTGGCCCTCCTCCATCTCGTATTCTAGCTCCTGGAGTCTTCTGGAAAAATAGGCACTTTGGCTTTTGTCCCGTCCAATTCCGAGAATATTCATTTTCTGACTTTCCTGGAACCAAAACAGAGAAAAACAGTAACTGGCACTATGGCTCTTGTTAATAGGTTAGTCCAAGAAATCATATGAAAAGTACTCCAAAGTGTGGACAAAACACGAGAAAGTGGATAAAACCAAGCATGGAGCATCAAAAATTATAGATACATTTGCAATGTATCAGCCCCCACAATAGGCGCCAACTGTCGTCAGATTGATCACAAGTACGCCATGAGGGGGTCCTCGGGGCGTGCGGAAGAGATGGGTGTGAGATGTACGGTATTCTAGGAACATGAGCACACAAGTTTACCCAGGTTCGAATCTGCCGGCTTTGGATGGGTCCTACTCCTGCTAGCAATCTAGTAATACGGTAGAGACGGAATATGGGTTACAAGGGTTTTTCCTGTGCGAGTTGAGATTGTAGACTATTGTGTGTTGCCCTAAAGGCTTGTCCTAGGACAGCTTATATAGATATCTGGCCTAGGGTTTACAGGAGAGACCTATCCGGCTACGACTAAGAGTCGGTTACAGAGTACATCCTGAACTACAAGTAACTTAAAAGGCCAATGTCGGTAAGTCTTCTGGGCCTTCCCGTAGCCGGACTGGACTCCGTCTCTTCTCCCTAACTGGGCCGCCCATGAAGCAAAGCTCTAACCCAAAGTGGGCCACCCTGGTCAGTGAGGCATAGTGAGGATACCTGGAAAGTATATCCCTAACATACGATCTACAAAAACACAAAGATACGCACACGTGGAGATGGATGGGGTTAGCATGACTATGAAAATGAGCACAAAATGTCCTAACGAATACTAAGATCGGTTGTCGTACCAATGCAAGGAGAGAACACAACTCATTCGCCAAAAGAGGATAAGCAAAGGATTTGTGCACTTTCCTTGGTAGCGCTTTTTCTCTCTCTTTTCTTACAAGCTTGATACTGTCTTTGTATTGGGAGACTATTTATCTTTCTATTCTTCTTTTGCTTTTTCTCTTTTTTGATTATGTTTCTCCCTTTCTATACTACTATGTCAACTTTTGTATTTTCTTACACACTCACACTTTCCAAGGGCAAGTGCACAATGCTTAGGCAAACACAAAATGAGCTGCTCTTATAGGATAGATACACAAAAAGGAAGATATGGGGTTAACAAGGTGGAACAAGTTATACCTTCGGTATTGATGACGACTTGCTACCAGTGTTGGGGATGATGTTTGGGTGTTGCGGTCTTGAGGTGCGCGGGTTATGATGATTTGCACGACACGCACACGAAAGATGAACAAACAAAAGAGGAAAAGGTCAAAATGGGGGCCTCCAAAATTTTCGGCGGAGTAGCCGGCCGCGCCGGTTCTCCCGCCAAAATTTCGGGCAATGAGTTCGGTCGTGGCGGAATTCTCGCTGGAAATGCCGGTGGTGGAACCGTTTTGCCGGGATGCTCACCGAAAACAGTTCGTGATGAACTCCAAAAATTTATATCTAGAAATTCTTCGAAAATCTGTCGAAATTGGGCTAGGGGATGGTTCAAGGAAGGTAGATCAATACCCTAAGCAACAAATCTATGGACCAAAACCACGAATAACTCACCAAATCCAGAGATTGATCTGAAGGCAATTTAGGGCTCTTTTTTAGGGTATTTTTGAATTTTCAGTGGATAGAAGAAAAATTGTGGGGAAATTCTTGATCAACGAAGCTCCTGATACCAATATGTTGGATTGTTCCCCTTGGGGTTGCCCGATCTTTCATGAATCCTCGTGGAAATCGAGATGGAGGCATGTGGGGAGAGGGTGGGGATGAAAACCATGAACACAAACGGGAAGATCTCGATGAACACATACAAGGAAAACACGATACAAACCAATAGCTCACGCCGGCGGCCACCGGTCAGGGGCAATCCCTAGGATCGGCGTTGGGTAAGAATATCTATCTAACCAGCACGACGAGTAGGAGGCTTGGTGAGATCTTGACGTCTTGGAAAAGGGCTCTGATACCAAGGCCTTGTACAACCATGGATGCATGATGCAAAGTCCAACGAGGTGGGGATAATGGGTTCTCCTTTGGCAAAGGAGGATGAGGCTATAATTAGCGCGATCCACAAGGGTTTCTTCTAATTCCAATTATCCAAGTCTAAGGATTACAATGGATATTGGGGGCTATTTATAGGCCAGCCACAAAAATAGGGGTAGTTTGGGTATAAAATGTAAAGTCTAGACGAAATAGGGAATATTCTCAGGCATCAAACCCAGGGTTGACTTTCGTTAGGCGATTCCGGTGATAAGTCTGGCGGCGCCGGACTTGGCGCCGGAAATTCCGGTCGCCGCCAGTTCTTTCGGTCTGCGCCAGAATTGCTTACAGAACAAAATTTCGGTTTGGTTCTGTTCGGTGCCTGGCTTGGTGCCGGGATTTCCAGTCGGTGTTTTGGTCCGCCGGAGCTATCGTCGAGAATTCTGGTGGAGCGGTTGGTTCGCCAAACCTGGCGCCAGTTCCGTATAGAGCTCCTTCTTGCGGGTGCTTGGTTCCTTCTCTTGGCGTTTCTTGATGGGGTTCATAGCTAAGGATGCATAAAGTATTGGCATGAAGTATCAAGCCATCCACTGATGTATCAAAATCACACGAGGTGAGGAGCGAGTTAACCTTAACTTGAAGGAGCTTGGATCGGGCGCGAGTCATTGGTCCACTTGGGGGGAATTGGTGGTGTAGATGTACGTACGTTCATAGGATGGGCCTCATCACATAGAGTATAGGATTCACCTTTGGAGTCGATGATGACTTGGCATAAGTTGGAGACTTTGATGTGGTAACGACCGTAGGTCGGGCTACATCAGCTCCCCCCTTCAACAAGAGTCATCCTCAACTTTGCATGCTCATCACAAAGTAGAATAGGTCGAGAGACATTCTTGATCCTAGGGTTCACCATATAGTCGTCCTCATGAATATTTATTTGACAAGACTTCAATGTTCCTTCACTTTCCGTGAAGACTACAACACTCAAATAGTAGCCAATCCACAAATATTATAACATGAGTCCTCAAGTAGAAGTAAGTAACCGTATGATGTACAGATAGCTCGTTTAAGGGCAGCCATAGGTAACACTCTATGGTACGTCTTGTCAACTCATGGTGCATAGAGGTTGACACGTAAGCAATTGTACCTTCACACAACAAAGACCAAGCAAAATATTTTTGTGTGTGATAGAGGAGCATGTCATTTCTGGCATGTCCATTCTTATTCAGAACACTATTAGCACAAACCAAGTATTGCAAATGAAATGCACATGCAAGGTCAAAGTGCATGGAAATCATTTGAACGTCACCCAAATGTGGAAACTCAAAGACTCCATATAATGTATTAGTATGGCACTCAAAGCATTGGACTAAAATATTGATCAACATCTTTAATGCAAGAATATGAGAATTCAGCAAAAATACATGAGGAAGGATATCCAATACAACATCATTATGTATGCAAACCAGCCATTCGAAAGAGAAATTGTTCAATATGTTAGATGCCACACACAAATTATCAAAAGCAAAGATGATGGGCATATGAGTATCACAAGCATAAGCAAAAAAACAATGTCGGACTATTGGCACCAGGGGTACCCCATCTCATTGAGTCGCCGGGCCTGCCCGGGGCACCCTCTCAAGGGCTTGCACGGAGAACGAGCCTTTGGAGGAGGGATCGGAGGCTAGATCCTCTACAAGTGCCTCAGTCATCCTGGACCCATAACCGAATCCTCCTAGCAAGACCTTAGGAGGGGCAGTCACTCGGTCCAAGCGTGCCTAGTAAGACAACACGCCAATGGTCGGTCCAAGCCACGACCAGTCCATCCGTGGAAAGCAGAAAACGAACAGGTGGGAGGATGACACAAGACAACGATGGCGTCTAACACAACCGTTTTGGTGCAAGGATACCAAGGCGACGGTGTAAAGCTATTGGGAATATTCCCTAGAGGCAATCATGAATGATGTAATTCCCATTGTATTCATAAAGTAATAAAGTTGTCCTTGTATGAACATCAGATATATATCATTGAATACATGACTCAGTTGTGGAACTATATATTCATGTTTGTTCATGCTAGATGTCCTTTGTCATTGAGGTTGTGCTGGACACACAACTTAGACCAATGTTCCAGTCGGCTGATGACATGGTTCCACTTGTCATGGGCTTGGTGATGCTATTCCGACTTACACGGACTCGGCTAAAGAGTTTAGCGAGTCAAACTGACCCACAGTTGAGATGCAATGAGCTTGTTGTCATTTGCAATCTTAAGCAATGGAATCCTTTAACCTAAGGTGATTGCATGATCCGAGTTGTGGATCGCCAGCTTAGGTTCTACCAAATGTTGTTCCGTAAATGGGAAGTTATAAAGGTAGAGTTCGGGTTGGTTGTGAAGCAAGCTGTGTGATGTGGATTACCAAGATGCGATTTGTCCCTCCGTAATAGAGAGATATTCGGAAGCATGGCCAAGCGCGACTTGGTTAAGTGTTAACCGAGGAATCAGATTAAGTGTTAGTCTAGTGAATCGTATATCATGGAACAAGAAGGGATAGTCAAGCTATTAAAGGAATGGCAACTTCTGGCATATAGCTTGACAAGGTATATCACGAGGCAAAGAGACTTGGACGAAAGTCACATTGAGAAAGGTTTTTCTACTGAATTTACGGCGCTTGGGAGTTGGCACGTCTTGCTAGAGTCCACTACCAGCTATCGACTCGGAGTGGTGACTCGTGTCGTGTCCAGGTGTACGTGAACCTACAGGGTCGCACACTTAAGGGAAAGGAGCCCATATGGATTCGGTCGATGTGGAGATTGGGGCACAACCTAAATTGGCCTCAAGCGTTGAGACTAGCTAGGAATGTATATAAGTGGAGAGACAAGGGATAGTCCTGACCTAGCCGTCATTTTCTCCACTCCAAGTTCGGGCTAGACAACATCTAGCAGTCCTCTGCCTGGAGCTCCTCCCTATACGTGTGGATACCGGTAGAGGCACTACACGTGCGGCGCTGGAGACAAGAAGGTTCGTGGGGATCTGGACGTGTTGTACGTGAGATTGTTTGGCATGGCATCAACTGGCGTGCTTCATCAATAATCCACACCTGGGTGTCTAGTGGTAAATCTCGTGGCCTATCGCCTGAGCTAGTTCTTGGGAGCACCACGTAGGGGGATTTTTTTTGTTTATCTTTGCGTGTCCCAACAGTGGTATCAGAGCGATATCTTCTGGTTTTAGGCTCGGGATCTCGCATATGTGACATGCAGTAGGCATTAGATTGGATCAATTTTCTGTTTCTGTGGTCTATCTATGAGATAGATCTGTGTTGTACAAGATTGATTGGATCAATCGTACTTGGGGAATGGATGATCTGTTTTCCATGATTATACTATTGAGGTCATGGAACGACATTTCCCTACCGGTCAGCTTCCACCATCGGGGTAGACTGTAACACGTAAATCCAGATGTGGTGATCGAAGATCAAAGAGTTTGATCGAATTGGAGTATCAGATTTGGGTAAATTTTTTTATCCGATGAAGAAATCCATGTTCGAAATGTAGATGAGATCTGCGTTCGCCCTGTCATAGCGCCTTATATGTTGTTGCGAGTTTCACAATGCCGGTAGATATCGTATCTATGCATAACTTGTTTTTGCAGGATGATGTTGTGAATGGTATGGTTTATGTGCATGTGATGTCTATAATCCATACGTGATCTGCGTATCATGGTTTTTGTCAGCCGACGGGAGCCTAGGTGTTGTCATTTTATTGTATACGACATGCGTGTCGGATTATCTATGTATTTTTTTATTTACTAAGCTAGTGTAGGTTGTTGGAGAACCCGGATGGCATGCAAGTCGATGTACGAGTTGGCAACAAGGAGTAAGATGGCACGTGACAAGAGTTGGCACAAGTCGACTTACAAGATTAGTGGAGATAGAGATCACCATCAAGAGAGCCATACCATTTCACATTATAATTGCTTTATTTTGTGTTATGTTTATCTCTCTGTTTACCTCTATTAGATAGTTGGTAGAAAGTAATCCCTTAAAGAAGGTCTAGTCGGTCTCCCCGTCGGTGTTGCACCATCACAAGTCGGACATTCTTGGTAGTGGGCTCATAAAATTGAGGTGCTACCAATTATTTTTGACTAGGTGGGTTTGAGTCGGACTCTTACAACGGAAGCACTTGGTAAGATAGTCGGGTCTATCACAACGGTTGTGGGACTCGGGGAGAGGTCGGTCTGGAGCTGGGGCATGTGATGCCACCTGACCAATAGGAGTCACATGAGATGCGATTGGCAAGGAGTTGCCTACCTGGATCACTTGATGGCTAGTGTTGATGCTAAATCTCACTAGATGGCTTGCTTATTTAGGATCCTAAATCACTTAGTAACCATCGGAGAGGTGTTGGTTCTAGTGGGTGCATAAGTATTAAAATGTTTAATATGCTTGCTCTTTTATGGATACATGCCTTAAGTGTTTTGCATATTTTCTGTTGTAGATCAATGGCACCTAGTAGCAGTCTCCCTCAGATATCTAGTTTTGCATTGAGATCGATCTTAGAGAAAGATAAGCTTAATGGAACTAATTTCACCAACTGGTATTGTAATCTGAGAATTGTTCTCAAACAAGAAAAGAGGGACCATGTTCTAGACAAACCCGCTTCCAGATGAGCCGAATGAGAATGCGAGTGTCATAGCAACCAGTGCCTACCGTAGGACATGTGATGAGTCTACAGAAATTAGTTGTCTTATGCTTGCTCACGTGGAACCAGACTTGCAGCAACGCCTACGATATGATTGAAAGCCTCAAAAGTATGTTCCAGGCTTAGGCAAAGACCTAGAGGTATCAAGATGGTTGGTTACGTGCAGTCTCTAGAAAGGCTTTGCTGAGTTGTAAGCTTAAGGATGGCGATCCACTGAGTCCGCATGTAATCAACATGGTTGGTTACGTGCAGTCTCTAGAAAGGCTTGGCTACACCATTAGCAAATAGTTCGCTACGGACATAATTCTGAACTCTCTTCCTAGTGCGTATGGCCAGTTCATATCGAACTACCACATGCATGGTATGCATAAGAAGCTCACTGAATTACATGGGATGCTCAAGCAGGAAGAGGCTGATCTCAAGAAGGGTGCCAGTCAAGTGTTGATGGTATAGAATAAGGCCAAGTTCAAGAAGAGTTCTTGGACTAAGAAGAAGAAGGCTAAGTCAGGAGGTAATGCACCGGATTTGATCCCAAGTGTTTCCTCGGGGACTAGGCCATCTCCTTCAGCTGGATCCACCTGCTTTTATTGCAAGGCGGATGGACACTGGAAGAGGAATTGCAACAAGTATTTGGCTAACAAAGCTGAGAGTGGAGGCGTGACTTCCAACTCAGGTACGCTTGTGTGCAATGTTATAGACATTTATCTTGCTGATGCACCTAATAGATCTTGGGTATATGATACCAAATTAGTAATTCACATCTGCAACTCATTGCAGGGACTAGTAAGAACTAGAGTGTGGCAAGAGGTCAGGTTGACATTTGGGTCGGCAACAAAGCGAGCGTCGCTGCATTGGAAGTCGGCACGATGCAACTTCATTTACATTTGGGATTCTTAATGGAGCTAAATAATTTTAATTATGTTCCAGTGCTTAGTCGAAACATCATTTCTGCATCATGTTTGATGAGACAAGGCTATGAGTTGAATATTAAGAATAATGGTTGTTCTTTATATTTGAATGATATGTTTCACGGCTTTGCACTCATCCAGGACGGGTTATTTATTTTGAATCTTGATGGTGAATCAGTCTATAACATAAATATGAAAAGTTTGAAACCAAATGATCTGAATATGACTTACTTTTGGCACTATCAACTTGGTCATATAAGTTAGAAACGCATGAAGAAGCTCCATGATGTTGGACTCCTAACTTTGTTCGACTTGGGTTCGAGACATGTCAATCCTGCTTTTTTGGCAAGATGACCAAGAAACCTTTTGCAAAGAGTTGTGAAAGTGCGTCCGACTTATTGGGACTACTACATAGTGATGTATGTGGCTCGATGAGCACGACAGCCAGAGGTGGTTATGAGTACTTCATTACCTTCACTGATGATTTGAGTAGATATGGATATATCTACTTGATGCAACTCAGAAAGAAAATAAAGTTTCTTCGGTCGGACCGAGGAGTCGAGTACATGAGCCATGAGTTTGATGACCATCTAAAGAGTTGTGGAATAGTTCCTCAACTCACCCTGCCAGGAACGCCACAGAGAAACAGTATGTCAAAAAGGCAGAATTGAACCTTGTTGGATATGGTATGATCTATGATGAGTCAGACAGATCTTCCTTTATCATTTTGGGGTTATTTTCTAGAAACAGCGACGTTCACACTAAATAGAGTACCATCAAAATCGGTAGAGAAGACACCACATGAGATGTGGACGGGCAAAAGACCAAGTTTGTCTTTTCTTAAGATTTGGGGTTGTGAAGCATTTGTCAAGCGACTTCAGTCAGACAAGCTTACTACCAAGTCAGATAAGTGTATTTTCGTGGGGTATCCGAGGGAAATGTTGGGTTACTACTTCTACAACTGAGAAGAAGGCAAAGTGTGTATCGCTCGGAATGGTGTCTTCCTTGAGAAAGAGTTTCTCAGTCGGGGAGTCAGTGGGAGTATGGTGCAACTCAAAGAAATTCGAGAGGAACCGGCCAGTAGAGAGTCAGCAAAAGCTTTAGAGGTTGAGCCAGTCATGCTAGCTGAGCCAGCAGCTGCACCTGCACCACGAAGATCGGCCAGATTGCGAAGTGTTTGTGATCTGTTACTATTCGACAGTGATGAACCGGCAACTTATTCAGAAACAATGGTGGGATCCGATTCTGAGTCATGGCTTGGAGCCATGAGATCCAGGTTAAAGTCCATGGATGAAAATCAAGTTTGGAACTTGGTTGATCTTGTAGACAGTGCATGACCCGTCAAGTGCAAATGGGTCTTTAAGAAGAAAACTAATATGGATGGAAACATTTTTTATCTATAAAGCACGGCTTGTCACGAAGGTGTTCCGACAGGTTCAAGGAGTTGACTATGATGATACTTTCTCACCTGTAGTGATGCTTAAGTCTATTCGGATCGTGTTAGCTATAGCAGCCTATTTTGACTATGAGATATGGCAGATGGATGTCAAAACAGCTTTCCTTAATGGAAAATTAACAGAGGACATGTATATGATACAGCCCGAGGGTTTTGTGGATCCGTCTAATGCTGACAAGATATGCAAACTTCAAAAATTCATTTAATGGTTGAAGCAAGCATCTCAGAGTTGGAACATTCGCTTTGATGAGGTAGTCAAATCATTTGGCTTCATCAAGATTGATCATGATTCTTGTTTATACAAGAAGTTTAGTGGGAGAAAAGTAAAAATTCTGATCTTATATGTGGATGACATATTATTGATTGGAAATGATGTCTAGATGTTGCAAGAAACCAAGGAGTCATTGGAAAGGAGTTTCTCAATGAAGGACTTGGGTGAGGAAACTTACATACTAGGAATCAGGATCTATAGAGATAGATCAAGGATGCTCATTGGGCTGAGTCAAAGTACATACTTGGACAAAGTGTTGAAGAAGTTCAATAATGAATCGTCTAAGAAGGTGTTCTTACCAATGTCCCATGGTGTAAAACTAAGCAAGACTCAGTGTCCTTCGACAACTGATGAGTGAAGTCGGATGAGTGTGATTCCCTATGCTTTGGTAGTCGGGTCCATCATGTATGCCATGATTTGTACTAGGCCAGATGTTTCCTATGCTCTAAGTGTTGCGAGCAGATACTAGGCTAACCCTGGAGAAATCCACTAGGCAGTAGTGAAGAACATCCTTAAGTACTTGAGAAGGACTAAGGATGTGTTCCTAGTTTATGGAGGTGAGGTTCAACTCAGTGTAAAGTGTTACACAGATGAGAGTTATCTTATAGACTCAAATGATTCTCGTTCGCAATCTGGGTATGTGTTTGTAATGAACGGAGGAGTTGTGAGTTGGAAGAGTTCGAAGCGAGAGATTGTGTTTGCAGCTACAAAAGAGACTGAGTATATTGCTGTCTCGGAGGCAGCAAAGGAAGCCGTTTGGATCAGGAACTTCCTGATGGATCTTGGTGTGGTTCAGGGATCGTCCAATCCATTAGACATGTATTGTGAAAACAATGGTGCTATTGCACAATCCAAGAAACCTAGACAACACCATAAGAACAAACATATACTCATGTGGTACCACCTGATTCGCCAGTTTGTGGGTCAAGGAGATATCAAGTTATGCAAGGTACACATGGATGCAAATGTTGCGGATCCGTTGACAAAGCCACTTCCACATCCTAAGCATGAGCACATGTAAGAGCCATGGGCATTAGATGCCTAGACATGTGATGTCGGGATGATTGACTCTAGTGCAAGTGGGAGACTATTGGGAATATGCCCTAGAGGGAATAATGTATGATGTAATTCCCAATGTATTCATAAAGTAATAAAGTTGTCCTTGTATGAACATCAGATATATATCACTGAATACATGATTCAGTTGTGGAACTATATATTCATGTTTGTTCATGCTAGATGTCCTTGGTCATTGAGGTTGTGTTGGACACACAACTTAGACCAATGTGCTAGTCGGCTGATGACATGGTTCCACTTGTCATGGGCATGGTGATGCTATTCCGACTTACATAGACTCGGCTAAAGAGCTTAGCGAGTCGGACAGACCCACCGTTGAGATGCAACGAGCATGTTGTCATTTCCAGTCTCAAGCAATGGAATCCTTTGACCTGAGGTGATTTCATGATCCGAGTTGTGGATCGCTGATGGCTCTAAAATATAGCCATCTACGTCCACATTTAAATTGGCTATTAATCATATTTTTGATGAAATATCTCCCTAAACCCTGCCACAAATGCTAATATTCAGATGCGTATGCAATCCTTTGTTCTTGTATTTTTCCTGCGCAGATAATGTCGTTTAAAGGAGGGAATCACTACATTGAAGTCAACGATCCGATATTTCCTTCAACCAGAAGAAACCAGAGTGATCCGCCCAACAAAGCAAACATCAGAACGACCAACTACTCGACCGGGAGCAAAAATTACATTGTATAGCTCGGTGGTATAGTTAAGCGCCACCGTTAGGTCAAATAGAACAACTTTCGTGAAGGGACCCCTATATAAAGAAGCCTCAGGCGATGGGAAAATCTTGCTTGCTGCGCCCTAGACCCCGAAGAAGCCATACCTCGCCAGAAAGCTGCCTCCAGATCTCCACATCCTTTTCCATCTCTATAGCCATACTCCACCACTTGTAATAGTAGATCTCTTCTTCTATTGGCAACATTGTAAGACTAGCGCTATCAATCTTATGATTTTCATTACAATGTTTGTGATTGTTGATCTCATCTCTATGTGTGAGTAATTCTCCTTGGACTAAGGGCTTCGGCCTAGCCATGTAGAAATTAATTTATCATAGATGGGATCGTGTATTAGTTTGTATGACATGATGATTATTGTTCCTCTCTTGCCTCAATCCAAGGACTTTTCAGGTACCCAAGACCCTGAGGGTTGAGCCAGGTATAGGGAGTATGAGTGATGACTAATCTGCAGGTTGGGAACCCAGTGACAGAAGGGGTAGTACGGTTGTATGTGAGGGATTTGCTTGGGATTAACGGTGACATCACTATGCATATCATTAGTTCTCTTTCTTCTATGGGTGAGACTAGTAGGTTATTGCTATAAGCGGTTGCGGAGGCAATAGCAATTATGGATGCACTGCCCATATATAATTTATCTTGCTCTAACAAGTACACGCATACTTTATTTCTATCTTTTATTTCCATCAGCTGTTTTTGCACAGCTACAGGTGAAACCGAACACCCTAGGCCCTCTCTCTCAATCATCAACAACAACAACAAAAATACGCAAGCTACTGGTCTGGTGAAAACACAAAAGGAATTCTAAAACTATCGAAGGTCTGTTAAAGTAACTTCACTATGCATTCGCTTCCCGTGGATTCGATAAAAGGTCTACTAGGGAAAAAGAGCTATACTACATCTGTAATCCGGATCGAAGGTATCAATCGCCAACTTAGGTTCTATCAAATGTTGTTCCGTAAATGGGCAGTTATAAAGGTAGAGTTCGGGTTGGTTGTGAAGCAAGCTGCGTGATGTGGATTACCAAGATGGGATTTTCCCCTCTTTAATGGAGAGATATTCTCTGGGCCCTCTTGTGTGATATGATTCGGAAGCATGGCCATGCGCGACTTGGTTAAGTGTTAACCATGGAGTCGGACTAAGTGTTAGCCAGTGAATTGTATATCATGGAATGAGAAGAGATAGTCGAGCTATTAAAGGGATGGCAACTTCTCGCCTATAGCTTGACAAGGTATATCGTGAGGCAAAGGGACTTGGACGAAAGTCACATTGATAAAGGTTTATCTACTAACTTTATTACGGTGCTTGGGAGTTGGCACGTCTTGCTACAGGCTGCTACCAACTATCGGCTCGGAGTGGTGACTCGTGTTGTGTCCAGGTGTACGTGAAACTACATGGTCGCACACTTAAGGGAAAGGAGATCATATGGATTCGGTCCATGTGGAGATTGGGGCACATCCTAAATGGGCCTCAAGCATTCATCCTAGCTAGGAGTATATATAAGTGGAGTGAAAAGGGATAGTCCCTGACCTAGCCGTCACTTTCTCCACTCCCATTTCGGGCTAGACAGGATCTAGCAGTCCTCTGCCTGGAGCTCCTCCCTATACGTGTGGATACCAGTAGAGGTGTTACACATGTGGCGCTAGAGACAAGGAGGTTCGTGGGGATCTAGACGTGTTGTACGTGGGATCGTTTAACACGGCATCAGCTGGCGCGCTTCATTAATAATCCGCACATGCGCATCTAGTGGTAAATCTCGTGGCCTATCACCTGAGCTACTTTTTGGGAGCACCGCGTAGGGGAGAAGTTTTTTGTTTATCTCTGCGTGGCCCAACAAAAGCAGAGGGATGGCCGACGACCCCCTGACACGACAGCTGGCTGGTGACCGCAAGAGGACAAGACTAGTTTGAATCCTTTGGCGGGAATGTGGTAGCCCTTCCTGCCCATGTACCGGGGGAAGAGGCCTGACGCCGCCCTATAAAAGGATCCCATCTCCTACCTTGGAGGGGGATCTATCCCTGAGATCTAAAACCCTAGACTTCCATCCTCCATTGTACCCTCATGAATCACGCAAGTAATACAACAAAGCAGGAGTAGGGGATTTACCTCCTCACGAGGGTCCCAAACCTGGGTAAAAAAACCGGTGTCATCTCTCTGTTGTGTGCTCACTCCGCTTGTGTCGTCGTCACTGAGTTCCTTTAGAATCACGTGTTCAGCCCCCTAACGAACCAAGGGATCGTTGGACCCTAGTTCCTTCGTGGGACAAATTATCGACATTTGGTGTGCGAGGTAGGGTGCTGGGGCGTGACTTAGAGGACTCCAGCCAGCAGCATCGGCATGGTCGCTCGCATCGAGCCTCGCGACAGCCGCTCCCGGTGGGAGCAAGTAGGGAGGCTCGGGGGCTCTCTCCTTGATACCCCCACTCCCCCATCCCGCTTTGGGGGTAACAACGAGCTCCTCCTATGCCCCTTCGCGAGGATAGGCGGAGATAAATATTGTTCAAGCACCTTGCCAACCCGGGCGTCTCGCATCCCGCTCACCCCGGAAACGGCTCGCCTCCTGGAGAAAGAGCTCCTCCGCTACTCGCCTGCCGAGGACGCAAGAGAGGAGTGGCAGGCACGCTTCGCGGCCTTGATGGACGTCTCCTGGGACAACTCTACAGCATGCGAAGCATGGCTGGGCGACTTAGCCTACGAGGCACCTCCACCTCCTCCTGTTCATGGCAGGCACAGGGGCTCGGATGACGTGAAGCTGCACACCATTGCAAGTCCCGGGCAGATCTGAGGCTGGGCGTTAGTCGTCCATTCGGCGGAGGATGCGCTGGTGACCTTGGCCAGGCGTCGGGGGCGCGAGACTCGGACCCTCTAGGCCATCTCGGCTGCGGGCCTGCAGAACCGAGTGAAGCTCACTGCTGGCACGGAGACCCGTAGCTCCAGCTGCCCCACCCTCACTGAACACCTCCTCCAGGTGGTGGGGCCGCCCGGATTCAAGACGGAGATGTCGCCGTGGTATGATGGCACCACCAACCACACGGAGTTCTTACAGATCTACACCACGGGCGTAGAGGCAGCTGGGGGAGACAACCACATCGTCGCCAACTAGTTTCCTATGGGCCTAGGGCCGGAGGCATGCACATGGCTCCTGAACCTCCCCAAGGGGTCCATCGGCTCATGGTCCGAGCTCTGCAGGTTCTTCGTCGCGAAGTTCGAAGATGTGGATGAACCTGCGCATATGTGTGAGGACCTCAAAAAGGTGCGCCAAGCGCCCGGAGAGACCTCGCGCAAGTACCTGCAGCATTTCGACCAACGCCTCGTCAGGGTCAGCGGGGTTACCAATGTGGAAGTCATCGCTGCTTTCGTGGAGGGTGTCTCCGATGCGCAAGTGCTCAACAGGATCGGCCACCATGGAGAGAACCTATCCACGGTGGTCGAACTCTTTGCAATGGTCGATCGCTGCACCAAGGCAGAAGCCAGGGGTCTGTTTGCCCACGGCTATTGGTCCCACGGACCTGGCCACGAAGGGTGAGACAAGCCCCATCAGGCACCTGGGGAAGGACAGCAAGTGACACCCCCTCAGGAGAGAAGCGCGCAGCTCGACCGGCTCGCATCCGTATGGTGCCTTCCACCAGAGGCAGGTCCATGACACAAACGAGTGCGTCAAGCTCAGGGAGGTAAGGGAGGAGTATGTCAGAAATAAGAGGCGTGAACAGAGCAACAAGAGCAATAGGCCCCGGCGCCCCAAGATCCCTGGCCCGTAGCTCCAGCGGAGGGCCCGAGGGCTAGACGGACGGCGGCACCGGAAGCTCAATCCCTTGGGGGAGACCATGGAATAAGAGGCATCCCCACATCACAGGCGCACGCGTTTCTACCAAGCTAAGCCCCCTCAAGGTGACCCACAACTCCCTCTCCTTCTCTACTAGGTGACACTTTTGCACCCCTCATCAGGGTAGGGTGCTCGGGAAGGGAAACAACTACAATTGTCGATGATTTCTATCTGCTTTTTGGTGAATTCATTCATTCTTTGAGTTTCCCTTCTGCCAGCGTGTTGACCACATCCCCATATATCCATCATACAAGCGGGGGATGGGGTGGTGCCTATCACCTGATCGTGCCCATCAATGCCGAGGGCCTGAAGGATTGAGCTCTGAACTTGCGGACTAGCTCCAGCAATAAGTCAACTCACTCGCAGAACCCTGGTGCTCGAGACCCTTGTATGGTGTACTGACAGAACAAGGCAGCACTAGGAACGCGGCTCGGCCAGGACACACCAGTCCTCGACCAGGACCGCCACAATGTGCGATACCTACGATATCCTCCTCGACAATATCATGGGCTAGCATGGGTCCTACGGTGCTCTCCTCGAGAGGCTTACGGGGTGGCTCGTGAGGCACTTCCCTCCAGCGGCCCAAAATCTCCATGACCTAAAGTGTCGAGCTCTAAACTTATGGCCCGTTCCTCGGCCACAAGTTACCTCACCCACGGTTCATGTAGGCTCATGAAGCACTTTCCTCCAGTGGCCCAAAATATCCAGGACCTAAAGTGTCGACCTCTAAACTTGCGGCCCGTTCCGCGGCCGCAAGTTACCTCACCCACGGTTCTTGGCACAAAAAATACATCCTGATGGCGGCTCGCGAGGCACTATCCCTCCGCGGCTCGAGCTTCCGAGAGACTAAAGTGTCGAGCTCTGAACTTGTGGCCTATTACTTGGCCACAAGTCACCTCACCCACGGTTCCTAACTAAAATACATGTATGCATACCTCGCCGCGATGGCTCGTGAGGCACTGTCCCTCCGCGGCTCGAGCTCTCCAGGGCCTAAAGTGTCGAGCTTTGAACTCACGACCCATTGCTCGGCCACAAGTCACCTAACCCACGGTTCCCGGCCCTCAAAAGACCAAAAATCCCTATGATAACGGGACAACTCTCTTCTCGAGAGGAAGGTTGGACGGCTCATGAGGCACCCGCCCCTCTAATTGCCAAGAAACTACAAGACTTAGCAGGGGGAGCTCTAAACTTACCGCACGACCATAGCAGTAAGTCACCTTACCACGAGAGCTCACTACAAGCGCTCCTTGGAGCCTCCCTCAGACATCTTCCCGCGAGACCTAGGGGAAGGACAAGACCCTGTAACACCCTCGAATCGGCCCTATGCAAGTTTTAGCCCTTTCCGCCAAACCTGCATAGAAACAATTCAAGGACGCCCACCAAGCACTTTCGTGCGGGTGGAAAACGAACTAATACCATTACACAACAGTCCTCGATGGGACCCACAGAACAGATATATACAACAACGACTCCATGAGTCAAGAATACAGATATAATATACAAAGATCCAAATCACCTTGAAAACGATAGAGCGTACGACTACGGACAAGATGCAAATGAGGCTAAGAGCCCTGAAGAATAACCAATGGCGTCCATAACCCTGCCCAGGCCAAGCCGTAAGGGTAACCCTGCTAACGACGTCGAACTTAACCTGCTAAAACAAAAGGGGTGCCGACAAAGGGCAAAGGAAAAAGAGGAGCGTTAGTACTGAGGCCAGTAAACGGCGAGGCTAGAATTCGGCGGCTCTCGCCTACATAGGTATGGTGGGCTGAAGCGGCAGCGCAACGGCACTAAACAACATATAGAGACTCAGTAAAACTGGCGGTTATTAGAGAGGGTTAAGAAAGACCTATCCGGATCCAACCTGATAGTAACACCAAACATACCCATCCTAGTATTCTCCCTCGAGACCAAACGAGGAAGTCAAACCGAGGAACTCACACAGTTGGCAGTTTTACTCATTCCATTACGGTTGAAGCACTTACTAGTCAGATATAATTAGCATGAGTCATCCTAAAGCATAAGTAGTGGGCAGTTTAATTCACATTCCGTTGTAGTTGGAACATTTACTAGTCAGATATAATTGTCCTTAGGAATCCCAAAACCCAGCATTTGTTGGCACTTTTATCACATTCCATTGGAGTTGCAATACTTACTAGGCATATATAACAAACAACCCAGATCCAGCAGTTATTGGCATTTTTAATATCCATTCCGTTATAATTGAGCTGATTACTAGTCACATATTAAGTCAAGTTTATAGCACTACTTTAGTTATGCTTGTCTATGATCGAGATACTGTGCTCCAAGTAGTCCATAACCGCGGACATGGCTGTCAGAAAGTTTTACCCTGCAGGGTTGCACAAATAGCAACACACACTCGATCAACCTCGGAAAACCAACTCAAAACCCAACGAGGCATTCACGACAAAGCAATCACAGGATTCATAAAATATTTCAGGGGGCCACCCCACTAAGCTACCCGCAACGAAGTTGGCCGGCTCCGAAACGGACCCAGGGTTTGTGTGGATGGCTGTAAACGACTGGGAACCCGAAAGTGTGACTAGGCTTATCGATACAGCGAAAACGTGTCATGATCCTAAACAGTACAGGTGCTCCACGCACAATCGTAAATAAAGTAGTAAAGCATGGCATAAGTATACGATAGTAATAAAGCCCCAAACTAGTTTATGGCCCCAAGAAATAGAAATGAATCAAGCTCTGGCTCAGGGGGGTCCATAAGGCCTCCCGGATGTGGATAGTGCAAAAAATCAAGGAACAGGTATCAAGTACTCGGGGTCCTACGAGACACAAGTGAGCGTGGAAGAACCAAATAACATCTATTGCCCACCGATGCCTCTGCATTAGTTATATCTAGCATTTTAATAGTTGTATTTAAAGTCATGATCATCTCCACCATTAAGCATCTCCACCATTAAGCATCTGCCAACCTTTCAACAACTGTGCTACTTGACTAAATGGGATCGCACCTAAGCAAGCAACTATGACTCGCAAGGCCAGCTATCTACCAAACACAGGTAATAGGAGGTGTCCAAGGCAATATAGAGGCTGCACGGGATATAACTGGTACGGAACACTAAAGCATCGCGACACGGATAGCAATAGATCAATAGGAGGAAATAAAGACTATAAATGCAAAATAGGTAGAAGGGGGAGAGATGCTCGCCTGGGAAACACTGCTGAAGGTTCATATCTGGAGAACTTGTCGATACTCGCATCAACTCATCGGCCTAATTCGTGAAGAAGCAAACACTAGAAGAAACACCGGATGCAATATTTAATACTACGGCAGAAGATCCGGCATGATTATGATATGATGCATGACATGGCACAGATGCAGTGCAATTAGGCAATATTAAGCGGAACCGGGGTCCCGACAATTAATTATATGGTTCAAGTTATTTAACAACCCCGCAATTTAAATGTTGTCTTAATAAGGCAAAGCATGGCATCGGTTCGCTACACCAATTTAAATGGAGTCCGGAATAAGACTAGAATAGCCCGCATATAGACTCCATATTTAATTTAGGTGAATCGACTATAATGCCCCCAAAACCACAGACAGGTATGCATGCATGAACAATTTAATATGCGATAGTATAGATGTCATATTATAAAAATAGAGGCTTAGGGTCACACATCTAGGTTCGGAAGATCTTGGGTTCCGGGGGTCCGGGGTTCGACAGGGTTCGACGGGGATCGGATCTGGGGTTCGGATCGACGGGATCGTTCTCGGAAAACGGAAGGAGAGCTTGGCGTTCCGGGAAGAAGGACTTGGTTTGGCGTCAGGGGGCGCATCGGATTCGCCCTGGTCGGTGTCGATCTTGTCATCGCGGAGATCTTGTCATGTCCGCGTATCGGGTCGGTCTTGGCGTTCGGGATGGAGAACTTGGCGTCCCGTGTCGGCGATCTTGGCGGTCTTCGGATCCGGGTCTCGCATCCGAGAAGGAGTACTTGTCGCATCTGTGGTCTTTGGGTCCGAGTAGAAGGACTTGCCATTCCGAGGGGTTCGGGTACCGTCTTCAGACTCCGGGATCGGGGTCTTGGTGTCCATGTCGGAGTACTTGAACCCAAGTCAAAGGTCTTGTCGATGGTCCATCGGGTGCCACCGGGTTCGGCACGGTCTTCGTGTGGTACCATGTTCCTTCTTCGAAGGTATCAGGACAACGAGAAGATCTTGATGGTAGCAGGCGACGAGGGTCTTGGCGGAACCGAGCATCCACCCACAGGGACACGGGGACGTCACCGGCATCGAAGATCTTGGGGGGTCTTGGTCTCTAGGACAGTGACATGGTGACATCAAGGTTTGCAGGTACAACCACATACACATCTGGGGCCACACAGACAGATGGCGCTACAGGGGCTTGCAGGCGGCGACGTTGTGCGGGGTGGACGCCTACTGTAGGAGGCGCTGCTCGGCCGGGAGAAGATGCGGGGTGCGGTGGGACTTGGTGGCGAAGACGACCATCACAGGCGGTGGAGGCCGGCGTCCTGGGGCGCCAAGACGAGGGAGTGGCGACGGTGAGGCAGAGGGCCGGAGCTGTGCTGCCGGAGGGCCAAGCGGCAGCGCTCACGCGATGAGGAGCGGAGCAGGGGCACGGGGATGCTGGAGGCGACGCCTCGCAGAGAGGAAGCAGGGCGGCGGGGGTTGGTGATGAACGGCCGGTGGCGGTGCTCGGGAGATGGTGTCGCAGAGGCGGCAAGGCGACGGCCGTGGCGGGGCTTGGCAATGGAGAACCGGCAGCGGCGGTTGTCGAGCCCTACGAGGCGAGGAGGAGGCGCAGCACGGCGGAGGGAAGAAGAGGTCGGGCCGGCGACGCGGGGAAATTGCGGCGGGGCAGCTCGTCCGGGCGGCGGCTCGGTGAGGCGAGGGGGAGAGGCCAGGCGGCGGCCGGAGATGCTTAGGGTGGCGGCAGGAATCGAGGAGAGGGAGAGAGAGACGCGAGGTGGGGGTTGGTGGGGATGGGGACAGGCGCGTGGGGGCGCGTGGAGAGAGAGGGGGTTGGTGGGGAGAAGCGCCAGGGGATGGGCTGTCGAGGGACGTGGCGCAGGTGGGGGCGAGCGACATGGGGGAACGGGCAGGTGGGGAGGGGATGCACGCGTCGAGCCAGGTGGGACCCAGCTTGATGGGGGGGTTGCAGCGGGCGGGATGGAAGCGCGTCGTTGCAGACGGGAGCCACAAGGCGTTATGCTACAGCGGGTGAGGTGGCATTGGCGGGTGAGGTGGCGGCTGGTGGTTGGTCGGGGTGAGGTGGCTGGTGGGATTTTGGGCAGGAGGGGTGAGAGAGAGAGGGAGGCGGCGGCTGAGGGAGTGTGTGGGGTTAGGGTTTGGTTAGGATTAGACTAGGTTTTAGTTTAGGGCTTGGAGGTGGCCGGCCGGGCTTTCGGGCCTAGCGGGCTGCCTCCTTAAAATATTATAAATATATATATTTAAAACGAGGCTTTGGCAATCCGTTTTTAGACAAATCAAAATAATCCGGAGGCCTGGGGTTTTAATTAGAATAAAGACGGGAATATTTAGAAAAACAAAACTAGGCGTTTCGAAAATAGTTTTAGACAAATCCATGCAAGATGATGACGATGCTCAAATGCAATGTGGCATGATGACATGAGCATGCGGTCATGATGATGCAATGCACAAAAACACAGCGATTTTCTAGTAGTGGTTTTGCGGGGCGCCACAGACCCTCAACAGGAGCACGAACAAATACGTGCCACGAGTCCACAAAAGATACATCAGGTCCAAAACACGGCCATTGTGCCAGAGTACACGGAACGAATTATAGTCAAAAGGGCCCATCAGGCCGATAGCTCCAAAGCACTGTCTTCTAATGATAGCTCGCCACTCGCCCTCGCACCAGGCGTGCCACGCGAGGAACCTCCGTCTTCATCATCAGAGGACTCGAGACCCTCAGAGCCCTCACCCTCTTCGGTCCGCACGAAGATTGGGAGGAAGACATTGACATGTTCCTCTACAAGTTGTTGGAACCACGCGACCTCGACTGGCGGTGTCCTCGCAGGATGCATCACCTTCTCTAGGAGTACCCTCCAGGGGAAATTGGTGTCGTACTGATAGAGGACGGAGAGAACATGGGTCGCCATGACCCGCATCATCTTGTGGCACTCGTCCAGATGGTACCCATGGTAGAGCTCAGCTCTCCCCTCTAGTGTCACCGTCATTCGGTCGAACAGCGTCAGGAAAGCGCCATCTGTGTTGGCATCAGCGAGAGGAACATCGTAGAAGTCGGGTAATCTGAAGTCCTGGAGAGTGGGATCCGCGTGCTTGGCAAGCGCCTGATACATCTTGCACCTCTCCTTCTCCAACACCTGGAGGTCCCGCTCCACATTGTCGTGGAGGTCCCAGCGCTTCTAGAGCTCTTGGTGAGCGGCCTGCAGCTCCTTGAAGGCGCCTAGATCAACAAGCGTCTGGGCTAAGTGCTCCTCCGCCGCATGGAGGGAGGCTTTCAGCTCTTGTCTCCTCTCGAGGAAGCACGCCTCCTTGGTATTGGATTTCCCTTGCCACTCCACCAGAAGGGCCTGGCAAATCTGCGAGAGCGCCACCTCGTTGTCCTTCTTCAAATTCTCTCGCTCCTCAGCAACCTTGGCGTAGCAGTGACAAAGACGCTCGTCAGTGTTCGTGCTACGGTGGTCGACATCGAGCATGCGTTCCTCAAGCTTCTGCTATGCCGCCCCCAGATGGTCCTCAAGCGCCTCTAGCCGGCTCCTCTCTAGCTAAGCCTCATCCTCGCAAAGCCAAACTGCCTCCTCACGGAGGGCCACGTCTCGCTCTTTCTGAGTGACCCTCCGACGGTCTTATTTGACCTCCCGGTCGGAGAAGGCAAGTGCATGTTCGTGCACAAAGAAGTCATGAGAAATGCTGGCTAGGTCCCTGGAGTAGGGCCTCGGAGGTGGTACGCGAACTCCGGCCGACATGGAAGTCCCCGCAGCTTCTAGAGGCGACTCCGCGAGGACCTAGTCGCCCCAGAGCTCATTGCCTTGCCACGGGTTCGCCACTGCTCCTGGACCTTGTCGAGAGCGGCCCACTTCAGGTGAAGACGACACCACGCCTCGGCCAGGCGATGCTCCTCTACATCGATGTCGACAAGGAAACGGTCAAGCCCGGCGCGGGCGGTCGCCACGACACCCCGCAGGCACCCCGACCGGCCAAGGGAGCCACCCTTGGGTGGTAGAAAGGACAGCATGCTTGGCCCCACCACATCAAGGGCTCGAGGGCTTCCCCCAACAGGCTCTCCCCGGTCGTCATGGACTGGTGACGGAGTCGTGACTTGCGCCCCCATAGGATCGTCGAGAAGGAGGCCATTGTTGCCTCCTGTGACCACCTCAGAGTCATGCAGACCCTCATCAGCCAGGCTGTCCCTCGCCACGGCCCCCTCCTGGGCAGATGGGGAAGATATTCCAGGATGCACTCCTAGCCGGAGGGAGGCAGGACTGCCCATGGCACGCCCCGCTGCTCCTCCTGAATCGGACCTCGCCGCCTTCGCCTTCCTGCTTTCCTTGCACTTGGACCGATAGAGTGAGATTACGAAATGGGGAAAAAGAGCAAGGGAAAAGGGGATGCCTCGTGAGGGTGTCTCACCTCCTTGCTTCTCCTTCCACCAAGTGCTAGTTAGCCCTCCTCGTTCTAGGGGAAGAAAAGCACCACCTTTGCCCTGCCTAAGGCGCTTCTTGGTAGCCCGCGCTAGGAGAGGGGCAGCTGATGCCTCGGGCTCGGCTCGCTCTCCGCAAATGGACCTGCTAGAAGGTCCAGCGGCCTCAACATGGGGGAGGTCCTCGACGTCCTCCTCTAAAGACGACACGCTATTGATCATCCTCCCACACCGCACGTGCTTGGACGGTTCGAGGGAGTAGCTTGGCTCCTCATTCTCGTCATCCAACTCGACCAAGGGGCACTCCCTCCTGGCATTGAAAGTGGGAAGACCCGCGCGGGCGACGCCGATGTCGCCTCCCAAATACAGGGGACGCGCGCCCAGGGGAAGCTCCATCGCCACGTCCGCACCAAGGAGTAACAACGTGAGGGTGGACACGGTATCCTCTATAGAGTGCCCCTCGGTGCGATATGGTCCACATGGGCCTCTTGTGCTCCTGGAGAGGGGCGATCTGTTGCCGCAAGAACTCCCTCACCACCATCTCGCTGGACAAGCCCTGGTTCCTCAAGTACGCCATGCTCCTCGCGAGGGGCCCGGGACTCATGCAGGCAGCCGCCTCGCGAGCCATGCCAGGATTCTCCACCGTAGCCCCCGTGGGAGCGCGAAGAGGAGGCCAGGCCCGACCGGCATCCACCAGGACCTAGTTGTGGTGGAATTCTGATGTCGCGCCAAGGATGGAGATGGGAAGGAAATCTCCCTCCTCCCTGGCGAAGAATCTGACGCTGCTGAGGATGTCCCCGAGCGCAAGGACGCGGAGGCTGTAGAAGTGCTGGAACAATGCCAAGGACAACGCCACACTGACAAAGGCGCACACCACAATGCGAACACGGCTAGGAGGGTCACACTCTGTGAGGGGAGATGGAGGAGCTGGATGCAGTAATGGTCCAAGATGGAGATGAGGAAGGGGAAAATGGCAGGACGAGGCCGGCAGCGATGAAGTGGGTAAATACGGGGGACGCGGTGGCAAACCACCTACTTCCCCCAATGTTGGCACACCACACCTGCGAGGCTCCCCACTCATTCGAGTCGGAGGCCATCAGCTTGTGGACCTTCTCCAACCCTACCTTGCTGAGAATCGTCGCCGGTGGTAAGGCCCCCACGATCAACGGGGGAAAGCTCGGCGCGGTGAAAGTAGCACACGCTCTCTAGAGTGCCATCGCGGGTGTTGCAAAAGTGGAAGGAGCGGCATCACACGGAGCTCTGGTAGGCTGGCGGTGGAGGAAGAAAGAAGCTGGCAAGTCCCTTAGGATTTGGGGTTTTGCGGGCGGCTCGACCTCTAAGGCTAAGTATTGGAAACGATGGTTCCTGCACTGGGCATACGCCATGTCCTGCACGGGCATGTAGAAGCCACGGGTGGTGGCCTTGGGGATCGTGCTACGACGTGACCGCTCGTTGGCCCGGCTCTAGTTGGTCTCTTGACTTCCTTGCCCCTTCGTCAGTGGCGTGCAAGCAAAGCGACCGAGGGATACTATCGAACTATTGGCACCGGGATTACCCCATCTCATCGAGTTGCTAGGCCCGCCCAGGGCACCCTCTCGAGGGCTAATACGTTGCAAACATATCTATAATTTTTTATGTTCCATGCTTGTTTTATATCTACTTTCTTATGTTTTTTCCACACTTTGGAGTATTTTTATACACTTTCTAGGACTAACCTATTAGCAAGATATCATAGTGCCAGTTACCTGTTTCTACTGTTTTTGGTTCTAGAAAATCTAGAAAATGAATATTCTTGGAATTGGACGGGACAAAAGCCAAAGTCAATATTTCACCGAGGGAACAAGGAGCCAGAAGACGAGACGGAGAGGGGCCAGGGGCCGGCCACACCACCTGGCCGCACGGCCAGGCCTGACCCGCGCCTGGGGGTGGTGTGGTCCCCTGGTACTCCACTGACCTCGCCCTTTCGCCTATAAGAAGCCTCCGATATAGAAACCCTAAGGACCCGATCAAAAATTCCACGAAAGAGTCTGTAGCCGCCACCATCTCCATCCCTAGATCGGGAGGGATCTGAAGCTCTTCCCGGCACCCTGCTGGAGGGGAGAGATCACCCAGGAGGCCTTCTTTATCACCATGCCTGCCTTCGGTGTGATGCGTGAGTAGTTCATCCCTAGACTACGGGTCCATGTAGTAGCTAGATGGTTGGTTCTTCTCCTTTGTGCTACCATGTTTAGATCTTGTGAGCTCCGTTCATGATCAAGATCATCTATTTGTAATCATACATGTTGTGTTTGCAGGGATCCGATGGATATTGAGATGCTATTTCAGATTGATTATTGATTCTATCATGTCTTTGTTATTTGTGATCTTGCATGCTTTCCGTTGTTAGTAGCTATCTTGGCCGAGTAGATGCTAGCAACTCCAAGAGGGGGTATTTATGCTCGATAATGGGTTCATGCCTCTACGAATCTAGGAAAGTGACAGAAATCTCTAAGGTACATAGATGTGCTCTTGTTACTAGGGAGAAAATAGCAATCATTTGTTCATAGAACAATCGTATTGTTTACTTTACACACTTTTCTTAATGCAATTATCTGTTTCTTGCAACTTAATACTGGAGGGGGTTCGGATGATAACCTGAAGGTGGATTATTAGTCATAGATGCTGTTGGATTACGGTCTATGTATAATGTTGTAATTCCCAATCAAATCTCATAGGAGTCAAGATGATTAGTATATGCATGTATGCTTTCTCGATGTTTGTCAATTGCCCTGCTGTAATTTGTTCACCCAACATGTCAACTATCTTAAGGAGAATCACCACTAGTGAACTATGGACCCCGGTCCTTTCTTTTACCATCAATCTACAATCTGCTATTTACTATTTTATGTTTACTTTTTGGAAGCAATTACTATCTTCCACACAATACGTTTAATCCTTTGTTTTCAGCAAAACCGGTGAGATTGACAACCTCACTATAAGTTGGGGACCAAGTTTTGTGGTTGTGTTGTGCAGGATTCCAAGTTGGAAACAACACCTTGGAGGTGTTTCCTTCCTCCTAATAGTTCGATAACCTTGGTTTCATAACTGAGGGAAAACTTGCTATTGTGCTCATCATACCTTCCTCTTGGGGTTCCCTAACGAGCTCGAATATATTTTGAGACATCAAGCCATTTTTCTGGCGCTGTTACCGGGGAGTCAAGGACATCTTCACAAGGGGAGTCCCTCATAACCAATCTCTTTACTTTGTTTTATTTGTTTTGCTTAGTTTATTTCTTCTTTGTTTGCTTGTTCTTTTTATCAAAAATATAAAAAAATTAGTTTCTACTATAGTTGTTATTTTTGTTGGTCTGTTATTGTCTTGCTTTATCATGCTTTCTATCAATGGTTGGTTCTTTTAAACTGAATCTAATTGGCAAGGTGGGTTCACGGAAGAACAAAAATATTATTATAAGGAACACCGCTTGTCACAAAAAGCGAAAAACTTATGGGAACAAATTGATAAATTGTATAACATTGCTAGAAATGTGTGCTCTACTTATAATGTTACTTATTGCTTTGATAAATATTGTTGTTTTAAGAGGTATAAACACCTCCCTTTTTAATGTGAGTATAATGATGATGTTACCATATCTTCTTATGTTAAGGGAAATTATGACTTCTATGATGTGGAACAAATTGAAGAATTTATTGCTTGGAAGGGTGCATTCGAACTAGCTTATTTGCTTGAAAATACTGATGATGCACCTTATAAATATGAGATTTATGATATACTTAAATTTTTCTTTGATAATTACAAGGAATAAAATTTCTATATCCTTGAATATCTTAATAGATGCTCTCCACCAGCGGAAGAGACTAATTCCTTGAAGGAGCCTATCGAAGAAGAAATTGCTGAAACTGGAAGCTCATTGGATGAAAAAAAGGAGGAGAGTGATGATCAAGAGGAGGAAGAATGGATCTACCCATTCCTACCTTCTAATGAGAGTAACTCTTTACCCCTTATAATATTTGATTGTCCCCCATGCTTACTAAAGGAGGATGAATGTTATGTTCCTAAGGATTCTTTTGAAAATGTTTATAATAAAGCTCTAGATGATTGTCCTATATTGGTTGATAATATTAATTGTACTACTATTGAAAATGAGATTGATTAGTCATCTTGTTATAAAATTGTTAAAAGTGGGTTTGGTTTTAATCCCACTATTTTTGAGCTTGATAAAAATTATGTGTTTGTAGATCATGAAAAGCATGCTTTATGTGATATTTATATTGTTGAATTTATTCATGAGGCTACTGAAAATTATTATGAGAGAGGAAAATATGGTTGTAAAAGTTTTCATGGTACTGAAACACCTCTGCTGAAAGTTTTGAAGTTACTCTCGTTTTATCTTCCTATGCATGTCGCTTTGTTCTTTGTGAATTTATTTGCATATAAGATTCCTATGCATAGTAAGTGGGTTAGACTTAAATGTGTTTTGAATTTGCTCCTTTATGCTCTCTTTTACTTCAATTCATATTTCTTATGTGAGCATCATCAAAATTATCAAGCATAGCTCAAAGGCGTTAAAGAAAAGCACTTATTGGGAGATAACCCAAATTTCGTTAAGAATCTTTTGTTGAGTCGTGGAAGTTATTACTTCAGTAATAACCTCTCCTTATCATTTTTGTGTGGTTTTTGTGCCAAGAGTAACCTCTAATGAGAGAGAAGTAATGCTTGGGAAAGTTGTTGTCCCGAAACAGATTTTTATGCTTCGCTGTAAAATTCGTGAAAAATCTCTATACGTCAATTTAAGCTGTAATTTTTTTGCTTCTTCCCCCCGGTTTTTATGAAACTTTCGTTAGTTCAACACTATTCGATTTGAGCATCAGAAGGTCTTCGAAAAAATTGGTTTTTACCTGCTGGTATGTTTTGACAGATTTCTGCCATTATTTGCATTTTCCTCTTAATCTCTTTCTCTTTGAGTTCTTTTTGATCATTTGAACTTTCTAAAAGAAGTGCTACAGTATCTTGTGTTTTAATGGAAGTTTAACTTGTGTTGGAACTGAACAAAAAGACTTATTATCTTGAGTACACTAATGTTGCTAATGAAGATTGTGTGAAGTTTTGTATGAAGGAAAAATTTCAGGTGTAAGGGAAGAATGATGAAATGAGATGAAGAATCGACAAAATCTCAAGCTTGGGGATGCCACCCCATGTCAACCCAAGAAATATTCAAGAGGTACAAGCGTCAAAGCTTGGGGATGCCCAAGGCATCCCCTTCTTCTCAATAAAAATTTTAGATTTCTTCCAAACACTTCATTTTTATTGTTTCATGCACAGTTGTGTTGTTCTTGGAGCGTCTTTATTTTAGTTTTTAGTTTTCGTTTGCTTAGTTTTCTTGAATAAATTGGTTGGACCCCCTCATTCATGCATTAGTTTTCAAATAAATTTGATTTGGATTGGAAAAGAGTAGGAAAAGTTCATGCTTAAGTGGTAAAAAGGAGCTTGTTTTTTACTGTGACTTAGACTTTATCATGTTATGCTTGATATTGTTTTGGCTTTATGCTTAGTGATTATTGCTGTAGCATGACTTGTTATAAACAATTGAGATTGCTTAATGTGCCTTGAAAGAATCATGCGTTGTTTTAGCATATTAAAGCATAGTATTGTGGTATTCTCCTTTAATGATTTATTTGGGTTGACTTGGCGCATGCTCACACCATGTTAAGACTACACCAAGTCACCATAGCCTCTATGATCATTTAGTTTTCGTCTTGTAATATCACTTTATGCTTTAATTAATAATGTTTTGTCGCTTTGCATGATTATGGCCATTTTTGCTCTCTTAGTTGGTCGCTCCCAGTCTTTTGCTAGCCTCCATAACCAAGTATGAGTTCCACTCATGCATCCAACTCCAAATAAAACCAAGTTATTCCAAAGAGTCCACCATACCTACCTATTAGCATTTGCTATTCCAAGTATATTCATGTTTTTATCTACCTTCCGAATTAAACTTGTTATGTGAAAATTAGTGATTAAAGCTCTCACGAACTTGATGGCACACTTTACTTTTCTTTCCCCTAATAAACTTGAACCATTGTGTCATCTATGTTGTATATGCTTGCACTTATATGTTGGAAATTAGCAGAACCATGCTGTCATGGGGAACGCTTTCAACATTGCACTTGTACATTGTACCCAGTTGATATCATGCTCTTTTGTTTATGGATGTCGTCAGTGTGAAATGAAAGGGGAGCTTGTAAGTCCATCGAGTTATGTATGTGTGTTAGAGAAACGCCTGGGCCGCTAGCCTAAGCCATGCCTAATCATGGTGGAAACTTGCAGCATCAGAATAGTGAGCAATCTATGAAGCATTCTTCTTATAAAAAAGAGATTAAGATTGAGAAAAAGAAAAAAAGATGAGAAAAGAGGAAAGAGATAAAAAAGCACCATTTTCCCATGGTAAATAAGAAGATTGCTGAGATGCTCATTGTCTGCTTGCCTTGTCATTTTGATTATGGGATAGCTCATGTATCATGTGCAAGGGGTACCCCGTTGGTGGTTCTCTATGATACACATGTACTTACTATGACAAGAACTTACCGTTAACTAAACTTGAGTAGCATGAGGAGCGGCCCTCGTATTCAAGGGACATGAGATTGCCAACTTATACTTTGTCAAGCATATACTCCATAGTTTGTTCACTTTAACCTAAATCACTTCAAGATGCTTATGATAGGGGCAATGAGAGCTGAAAGCTAATAAGTACCTTAATTTTTGGAAGCTCTTTATGAGACTTGAATCCCTGCTTCCTTATATGAAGGCCTTTCTTTTACTTTTATGTTGAGTCTCCATCTTCTATCTTTATGCACCTATTGAGAGAGCATAGTGGCCATTCCTAGTTTAATGTGCATTGTCCCAAGACTTGTTGATTGATGCATAACTTTGATATTGCTTATTCTTAAACTATTTGTATCTAGTCACCCTTATGAACTTTGAAGGTGTCCTACGCATTTATGTTTTGCTACACTATGAGGGACAAGCTGAATACCATTCTCATAATGTTTTCTTTATGTGAAACAAACAAACGTCTTGCAATGCATTGTTATTCATGAATCTTTTGTTTGTGCCTTTTCATGTTACAACATGGTTTCTATGTCTTATTGTTAGAACTATATCTTTCACGCTATGTTAAAGTACTATGATCCTAGCTATCAATGTTACAAATAATTTGATCAAGATTATGATGGTGCATGTCACCTCAAAAATTATTCTTTTTATCACTTACCTACTCGAGGACGAGCAGGAGTTAAGCTTGGGGATGTTGATATGTTGCAAACGTATCTATAATTTTTGATGTTCCATGCTTGTTTTATATCTACTTTCTTATGTTTTGTCCACACTTTGGAGTATTTTTATACACTTTCTGGGACTAACCTATTAACAAGATGGCATAGTGCCAGTTGCCTATTTTCTGCTGTTTTTGGTTCCAGAAAAGCCAGAAAATGAATATTCTTGGAATTGGACAGGACAAAAGCCAAAGTAAATATTTCACCGAGGGGAACACGGAGCCAGAAGACAAGATGGAGAGGGACCAGGGGCCAGCCACAGTACCTGGCTGTGCGGCCAGGCCTGGCTAGTACTCCACCGACCTCGCCCTTTCGCCTATAAGAAGCCTCTGA
The DNA here is from genome assembly GCA_023614405.1 of Avena insularis. Taxonomy (NCBI): domain Eukaryota; kingdom Viridiplantae; phylum Streptophyta; class Magnoliopsida; order Poales; family Poaceae; genus Avena; species Avena insularis. Next base: position 280,592,889 of record CM042696.1, on the reverse strand, counting down.
TACAGAAACCCTAAGGACCCGATCAAAAATTCCACGAAAGAGTCTATAGCCGCGGCCATCTCCATCCCTAGATCGGGAGGGATCTGAAGCTCTTCCCGGCACCCTGCCAGAGGGGAGAGATCACCCTGGAGGCCTTCTTCATCACCGTGCTTGCCTTAGGTGTGATGTGTGAGTAGTTCATCCCTGGACTACTGGTCCATGTAGTAGTTAGATGGTTTGTTATTCTCCTTTGTGCTACCATATTAGATCTTGTGAGCTCCGTTCATGATCAAGATCATCTATTTGCAATCATACATGTTGTGTTTATGGGGATCCGATGGATATTGAGATGCTATTTCAGATTGATTATTGATTCTATCATGTCTTTGTTATTTGTGATCTTGCATGCTTTCCGTTGTTAGTATCTATCTTGGCCGAGTAGATGCTAGCAACTCCAAGAGGGAGTATTTATGCTCGATAGTGGGTTCATGCATCTAGGAATCTAGGGAAGTGACAGAAATCTCTAAGGTACTAGATGTGATGTTGCTACTAGGGAGAAAAAAACAATCCTTTGTTCATAAAACAATCGTATTGTTTACTTTACACACTTTGCTTAATGCAATTATATGTTGCTTGCAACTTAATACTGGAGGGGGTTCGGATGATAACCTGAAGGTGGATTATTAGTCATAGATGTTGTTGGATTACGGTCTATGTATAATGTTGTAATGCCCAATCAAATCTCATAGGAGTCAAGATGGTTAGTATATGCATGTATGCTTTCTCGATGTTTGTCAATTGCCCCGCTTTAATTTGTTCACCCAACATGTCAACTATCTTAAGGAGAATCACCACTAGTGAACTATTGACCCCGGTCCTTTCTTTTACCATCAATCTACAATCTTCTATTTACTGTTTTTTGTTTACTTTCTGCAAGCAATTACTATCTTCCACACAATACATTTAATACTTTGTTTTCAGCAAAATCGGTAAGATTGACAACCTCACTATAAGTTGGGGACAAATTCTGTTGTTGTGTTGTGCAGGATTCCATGTTGAAAACAACACCTTGGAGGTGTTTCCTTGCTCCTACTGGTTCGATAACCTTGGTTTCATAACTGAGGGAAAACTTGTTGCTGTGCTCATCATACCTTCCTCTTGGGGTTCCCCAACGAGCTCGAATATATTTTGAGCCATCAAGGGCTCACAAGGAGAACGAGCCTCTGGAGGAGGGATCAGATCCTAGATCCTCTACAAGTACCTGAATCGGCATGGACTGAGAACTGAAGCCTCCCAGCAAGACCTCGGGAGGGGGAGTCACCAGGTCCAAGCGTGCCTAGCAAGATGACACGCCAACGGCTGGTCCAAGCGACGGCCAGTCCATCCATGGAAAGCAGAGTACGAAGAGGTGGGAGGATGACGAAAGACAAGGATGGCATCTGACATAGCCATTTCGGTGCAAGGAGACCAAGGAGATGGCATAAAGCGGAGGGACGGACGACCACCCCTGATACGGCAGCTGCCGCAATAGGACAAGATTGGTCTAAATCCTTTGGCATGAATGTGGTTGATACCTATGATCAGATCTCGGACAAGTAAAGTATCATGAGACAAAAGGAATTAGATACGATGTTGATGGTTGACATGATCACAAGAGTCACCGTTGAATGTGCATGAGTCAGTACGGATCTCTAGGTCCCGCTTCTGATTATTAACAAGAGAGGTGTCTCTATCATGTCTGCATTATTCACGAACCGTAGGGTGACACACTTAAGGTTCTCTGACACTAAGTGGTAGATAAAACATATCCGAGAATAAATTTGTTAGAGCTGATATTGTCTCAATGATCACCAGAATTGTTTTCGGTCAAATTGTTGAAAATGTTTTCAGGTGTAAAATCGAAACAATATAAGTTGTTTTATGTGAATGTTTGTTCATTAAAGTAATTAAAAAATTCTGAATAAAATAAATAAAAGTGTTTTATTTAAAGAGAAAATTGCATTCAAACTAGCGGGTATTAAATGCATGTGAGTGGAGATGGTTTTTATGTGAGTGGAGTGTCCACTCACATGAATGAGGGAGAGGTGGGGGAACCCACCATGGCCGGCCAGCCATGGACATGGGGCTGCACCCCCTCCCCTATAAAAGGTACCCCATCCCTCCTCTCCATTTGCACCACCTCCTCGTGAAGGTTCTCTTCCCCCTCTAGCATTTCCCCATGGCCTCGGATTAGCAATGTACATGTTATGTTGGATTATCAGAGTAAGATTTATCTACTCCTTTTGCTGATCTGCTAGAGTGGAGGCGTGGAGGTTATCGGGATCCTGACGTGTGCTTGAGGACGGATGCACTGCTGGTTTGCAACGCTCTACAACTTGACCTTGAGATCGACACGTAATCGACTACATCAATAATAAAATCAGTTTTCATAAAAGGCTTTCGGTCTTCGAGGGTTAGTTTTTCTGGTTACCCTCTTACTCGTTACTAGCATCTACTAGATTATATCTTGGCGCAATTGGCATTCTTATTGTTGTAATTTTTTGTTCTCTATGGTGCGAACCCTTTAGTGGCATCAGAGCCATATCTAAGCGTAGATGTTCTATAAAGAGTAGAACACATAAGGTTGTGGGATTTGAGGATCATGTTATTAAAACTTTTTGTGTATATTGGATCTTAGTGGCATAGTGGGATGAAGCGGCCCAAACTAACTTTACATGTCATCGCACATGATACTTGTTCCACGCTTGACATGCAACTTGTATTGCATAAGTGGTTAGCGGGTGTCTGTCTCTCCTACTATAGCTATGATCTAGTTTACAACGGGTTGTTAATAATTTGTTTATCACCAGGTTTGAAGTTCATAGGATGAACGATTCTTATTAAGCCCAAAGCCACGCAAAATATGCAAAATAAAGTAGAGCCATCTAACTTGTTTTTGTAGGACATGTGATATGATAAGGTCATATGTTACAAATTTTATGTATGCAATGATATCATTTGTAAGTTATGACAACCGGCTGGAGCCATATGGTTGTTTTATTCTTTTAAAGGCCTGCGTGCTGAAAATGGAAATTCCATGTAATTTGAATTAGTGGAGAACAACAAAGATGGTGGCATCATGGACCTTGGATTCACGCCAGTGGAATGATGGTGATCATAACATGGAGAACAAGATGGAGATCAGAGTGCAAGAAAGGACCATATCATATCACATTATATATCCATGTGATGTTTATCCCTTTTATGCATCTTATTTATGCTTATGTATTGTTTAGATCTTTGCGGTAGCATTATAAGGTGATCCCTCGCACTAAATATCAAGATAAAAATGTGTACTTCCTTTAGTATGCACCATTAAGAAAGTTCACCGTTTCGAAGCTCCATGTGATGATCGGGTGTGATAGAATCTGTGTTCACATACAATGGGTGTAAAACAAATTTACACACGCAGACAGTAAGGTTCTTACTTGGAGAGCCTAGCATGTACAAACATGGCCTCGGAACACGAACTGAAAGGTAAAGCGTGAGTCATATGGTTGATATGATGATCATATCGATGCTCGCCTTTGCAGCTGCACCAATTCATGTGATGATCAGTCTTGGTGTAGTGAATTTGGTTCATGTAATCACCAAAACAACTCGAGGGATGTAGTTTTTGAGTGGGAGTTCACGTAGTAATATGATTAAAGTAGAACTCAATTTATCATAAACTAGATCAAAGTGAATTTGCATAGTTTGTTATAGTCATTGGCATTAGTTTACTACCTTGCGTTTAGTTTTACATGAGATAATAGAAATATAGAATTCTAGATATTTCCTTTATGAACTGGTATCGTATTGTTTTGAGTGTTAATCTAAAGTTTAAAGTCCTATTGCAAACTTTCAGCAAACTCCACTTAGTCCATGAAGTTTAATAAGTAGTATTAAATCAAGAGTAATAGTTCCAATGTTAGTATTTAAATATCATGCTTTCCTCCACGATCATTGATATTTGAAAGTTGTTTCAGTATCAAGGTTATCTAGGAGCTAAAAGAATTATTTCAGAAACCATCATGCGTGGAAGATATTGTGATATCTAAAACAATGCTTGGTTGCAATATGGTAGAATATAATTTTTAGTAAGATACATGTTCTCATATCGTATGAGAATTTGCGAAGGTTAGAGATTTTGGGAACTAACATTATAGTTGTAATTTTTGTCCTTATAGGCTATAGTAGCTTGACCATGAAAGTTACCATGATAGGATGAATAAAAGATGTAGATAAAATGTTTACTACACTAAAAGATTACTAAAGAAGGGATTTTGGAAGAACGCCAAACATTTGATGATGTGATACACATCAAAGTGCAAGTCCAAGGGTAATAGTGTTTTACTAACATGCTTTGGACTAAGTGTCATGTGTATGACGCCACTGTTGATGTTTATATATTCTTCTAAAATGAAAAGAAATGCTGAAAGAGAATCTAGGAAATATATGGCGGAAAAGAGAAGTCTGGACATGTCTAGGTTAGGTATATAGATGATATTCATGTTGTGGATGTATTCTTTGCTTGTTAAACAATGTGGTTCTTGGATATTAGATACCAAATTGGTTGGAGTGAAGTGTCATACAGGACAACACAATTCATGAACTGCAATGGCCTAAGTAACTATTAAGAGAATATGAGATGATGTTCATCGGAAACAAATAAAGGTTTGTTGTGTTTCTCGTTGACATCAAACCTAGCCTTCATGATTTTTTAATAATTGTTATTTTGTTCCAGCATTATGAGAACAATGGTTGTTCAAATAAATTACCGTATTCCATAGAAGATGGATGAACTCTTACAAGTGTAATTGGAGAAATCACATCCATAACGCTAATGCTAAAATGTCGCAAGATAGATGATTAGAATATCACTTATGAGTGACGTCGCCGTTTAAATTATATTGGAAAGAATACATGAAGAAACTCCATGTTGATGGATTTTTGGAGTCTTTGATTTTGATCGATTGACGCTTATAAGACTTTCCTGGAGATAATTGGAAATCATGCATGTTTATGTATATACTCCATTATGTGTAGTCATGAGCGATGGATTTCAACTTCTTATACTTTATTCGGAAATTTGAGTGGATATATGTGTATATTTATTTAATAAGGAATAAGTATGAAATATTTGAAACCTATTCAAAGACTTTCAAGATGAAGTGGAAAATGATTGTAACAAGAAAATAAAGAATTTATGATTGGATCATAAAGGAAGATATTGAGTTACAAATTTAACACCGAAGATTTGAGGAATAGTTCCATTGATTTGTGTTTCCTGAAACACTATAGGTGTATGGAGTGTTCCAGAGATGTAATCAAACCTTGTTCGACATGGTAAGATAAAAGGTGTCATTTATAAAACTACCATTTAATTTCAAAGATTATGCTTTAGAGACTAGAACTTTTACACTGAAAAGAGCACCATCATGATTCGTAGAATTGACTTCATATGAGTTATGACTTGGGATAAATCCTGAGTTGTCTTTTCTTAAATTTGGGTATGCTAGTTATAAGTAAAATGTTTATAACCAAAGTCGGATAGGCATGTTTTTTAGGTTATCCCAAAGATATTGTTGGGTATTCCTCCATAACATGAAAGACAAAAGTGTTTGTCACTTAGAACGTCCAGTTTCTTGAGAAGGAATTTTTCGCAAAAAGTTAAGTGGGAGGACAATAGAACTTTGGTTAGGTTGATGAACCTAAGCAACATGTGATGAGTAGTGCATCGCTATAAAGTGTCTCGTAGTCAGCCACAATGCTCATGGATCCCGTGCCTCAAAGGTTGTAGTCACAGAGATCTAAGTTCATATTGAACCATGTAGGTTGGGTAAATAATCTAATACTAAGATTTGAGATCAAATCATTAATATTTAAGAATTATGACCAACTACATATAAATAAGCGATGATGGACCCTGACTCCATCAAATGGCTATAAGCCATAAAATCCGTGATAGTTCCATACACGAGAAACCAAGTTTCTGAACTTGGAAGACCCTCTAGAAGGCATGCAGCCTATCAGTCGTGTTTGGATCTATAAAGAAACAGACATGGATGTTTCATATCTATAAAATTTTCAACATGTCGGAAATAATTTTGTGACAATGTTCAAGGAGTTGACTATGATAATATTCGATCTTTCATATAGATATTTAGTCTGGACGGATAAGTGTAGCAACAACTACATATGTCAATTTTGGTATATGGTAGTTGAACAAACAAAACAATGTTCTTTTAATTGAATGGTTACCAAGGACATGTACATGACACGGTCCAAAGGGATTTGTTTGTTTGTAGGATGCTAAAAGGGTATTCAAATTTCATTGGATGAAGTAAGCGTAGCGGAGTTGGAATCTTCACCGTGACGAAACTGTTAAAAGGGTTTAATTTCATCAGAGATGATGAAGATGCTTGCATTTGCAAGAAATTAAGTGGGAGCACTAAGACATATTTCTAATACATTATGTAGAAGATATGTTGTTAATTTGAAATGATGTATATTTTATTTACACATGTTGAGAATTTTATGAAAATTAAGGTTTCGATGAAAGACTTGGACAAAACCGGAATATTAGACATCAAAGTCTATATGGATAGATTGAGACGCTAATATGGTTGTGCAAAATGTACATAGATGAAATATTGAATGAGTTCAATATGGAAATGACGAGAAAGGTTCTTGCCACATGGAAAAGATTCAAGTGTATTGACACTTGGTGAGTGAAACAAGATTCAAGTGTTTTTACACTTGGTGACTAAAATCACATGAATATCTTGATCAATCATACCATGATATGTACATATCCAGATATATCCTATGCTCTAAAAGTTATAAGCATATACCAGGGTGACTCATAAGATGATCATTGGATGACAGTAAGGATATTCTTATGATCTTTGGGAGAACTAATAATTTATTCTATATGTAGAGGTGATAGATAGTTCATTGTAAAGTGTTACATTGGTACTAGACATATAACTGATTGTAAAGTGTTACATTGGCACTAGTTTTTTCATAATATACAAATTAAGTTCATCTCAATTTAGGCTATAGGTTAAGGTGGCACTATGTAATGGAACAAAGTTCCATGATGGATTTGGATGAGTTCCAAAGTTAAGACATTGTGGCAGATACTACAACAAAGGCTGAGTATGTGACTACTCTAGTAGCAGCTAGGGAGGGCATTTGTGTCAAGAAGGTTGTTAATCAAACTAGGTGTAGTTCCAAGCGGGGTCATATATGAAGTTATATTGTACGACAATAGTATCAACATGATTTAACCCTAGGGAACTGAGGTCTCATCAAAGGACCAAATTTATACAATGCTATCTCATTTGAGAACGAGTGATGCGTAGAGACGCAAAGACATGCAAATACACATGACCTGAAAGTGTAAGATCTAGAGATTAGGTTTACCACAATAAAATGTGTATGAACAACACCGGAAAGACATAGGTGTTAAAATGCGCAAGTTTCAACTAGATTATTGACTCTAGTGCAAGTGGGAGACTGAAGGGAATATGCCCGTGAGGCAATAATAAAATTGTTATTATCTTATTCCATGTTGATGACAAATGTTTATTTCTCATGCTAGAATTGTATTAATAGGAAACATTGACACATGTATGTTCAATTAACAAACAAAAGTTCCTAGTAATGCATCTCATATATATATACTAGCTCATTGATCAGCAGATGATCAAGGCTTCCTGATCATGAGCATTGGATGTTGCTGATAAAGTGATCATGTCATTAGAAGAATGATATGATGAACATATACCCAAAGTAGATTTAGCAATTCGATCTACTCATCAAGTTTATATTGCTACATCAAACACATACGAAGTATTCCTAATCCTAAGACCATGAGATCACGTCAATCACTAATGCCGGAAGAGTGCTTTGATAACATCAAATGTCACACCGTAACATGGTGACTATAAATGTGGGTTCAGGTATTCCAAAAGTGTTATGTACATGTTCATGGATAAAGAGTGGGATTTGTCAATCCTAATGACGGAGAGATCTACTCTAGGCCCTCTCGGTGATATCACATCAACACCGCTTGAAAGCACGTGACTAGATCACAAGGATGTTGTATCATAGAATGAGTAAAGAGTACTTGTCGGGAACAAGATTGAACTAAGGTATCTTTGATACCTATAATCGGATCTCAGACAAGTAAAGTACTGAGAGACAATAGGAATTGGATACGATGTTGATGGTTCACACAAACATAAGAGTCATTGTTGAATGTGTAGGACTTAGTACAGATCTCCAGGTCCTGCTTTTGATTATTGATAGGAGAGGTGTCTCTATCATGTCTTCATTATTCTTAAACCGTAGGGTGACACACTTAAGGTTAGCCTACACTAAGTGGTATATGAAACATATCCGAGAATAAATTTGTTAGAGTTGAAATTGTTTCGATGATCATCAGAACTATTTCGGGTCAAATTGCTAAAAATGGTTTTAGGTGTAATATCGAAACAATGCAATAGGTTTTATGTGAATGTTTGTTAATTAAAGTAATCAACAAAATTCTGAATAAAATAAATAAAAGTGTTTTATTTAAAAAGAAAAATGCATTTAAACTAGTGGGTATTAAATGCATGTGAGTGGAGTGTCCACCCACATGAATGAGGGAGAGGTGGGGGCACCCACCATGGATGGCCAGTCATGGCCATGGGGCTGCGCCCCCTCCCCTATAAAAGGGACCCCATCCCTCCTCTCATTTGCACCACCTCCTCGTGAAGGTTATCTTCCCCCTCTAGCATTTCCCCATGGCCTCGGATTAGCGAGGTACATGTTCTATTGGATTCTCAGAGTAAGATTTATCTAATCCTTTCGCTTCTCCACTGGAGTGGAGGCATGGAGGTTGTCGGGTGTCGGACGTGTGCCCGAGGACGGATGCGCTGCTAGTTTGTGGCACTCTACAACTCGATCTTGAGATCGGCAAGTGATCAACTACATTAATAACAAAATCAGTTTTGGTAAAAGCTTTCGATCTTTGAGGGTTAGTTTTTATGGTTACCCACTTACTCGTTGCTACCATCTACTAGATTAGATCTTGGCGGAATTGGCGTTCTTATTGTAGGATTTTTTTGTTTTCTATGATGCGAACCCTTCAGAAGACTCCATTCATGATCATCTATGGATTCGATCCCATGACCGCGCTCGACATCCTACCGTTGTCCCTTCATGAGCGCACCAAAATGGACATCGATAAGTGAGCCTAAGAAATGAAGTATCTCCATGAAGACACAAGATCTACCATTGAGCAACAAGTCCTTCGTCAACTTTAAGACTCAATAAGAACAAGAACGAGATGATCTTCAACGAAGGTGACCTAGTGTGGATACACTTCCAAAAAGACCGCTTCCCAAATGAGAGCGACTCCAAACACAAGCCAAGAGGAGATGGTCCTTTCAAGGTCCTCAAGAAGATCAATAACAACGCCTACATTATAGATATCCCCACTTCCAAGTATCTCGCAAGAAACACTTTCAATGTGGCGAACCTCTCACCATTCCATGGAGATGATGAAGATGAAGAGTCGAGGATGACTCTTTCCCAACGGGGGAGCTGATGTAACCCGTCCTACGGATGTTACTACATCTACAATGCCAAGTCCCCCAAGTGGACCGATGACTCGTGCTCGATCCAAGCTCCTACAAGATAAGGTCAAGTCACTCCTATCCTTGTGTGACTTCGATACTCCCTTGAATGGCTTTCTACTTCATCCGATTACACTTCGTATCCTCAGGTATGAGTCGCAAGATCGTCGGCAAGATGCCAAGGAATACAACCAAAAGGAGCTGTGACATGTAGTAGCAAGAACTGCACTTGAGTCTACGATTTACAACACGAGAATCTCTAGCATCAACGGAATGTCAGCACGTCATCCCGGAGTGTCCGGCCTACCTCGATTGACCAGTGGCTACACCTTGCATATGCTCGGATCGGACAACGCCCGGACTCCACCCGGAAACTCTGAAGCTTCCTCCCTAGACCGGAGTCTCCGCTGCACCAACACCAGAGTGTTCACCCATCCCAGAGTCTCCACCCCATCCATGCGAGAGTGTTCGGCCTAAGTGACACCATATTCCAGAACACATGAAGCTCGTTCGACCTCAACCCATGTAACACCCAGATCACCCAAACTTCCCGTTTTATCCCTAAACTACCCCTATTTATGTGGTTGGCCTATATAAAGACCCACCCTCCATTCTAAACCCTATACTTGATAATAGAGCGAGAAGACAACACCTAAGAGGAATCTATCTAGTTTTGGTCTCATCTTCCTTTGCAAGAAAGACCTAATATCCCCTAGCTCCTTGGATTTTACATTGAGCATTCAAGTTGTACAAGGCCTTTACTTTGAGTGATCTCTAGTAAAGTTGTCAACATCTCACCAAGGTTCTTGTCCCTTCCTATTTGGGTGAGAGAGAGAGAGAGTCTTGATCAACACCGATCATAGGGATTGTGTTGAACCGATAACCACCGGAGTGAGACACTAGCCTGTGTTGTGTTTGTCTTTGCATGTGATTCGTCGTGTTCTTCGTGTGTGAGTTCGATTGTGTCACCCTTTACTCTCTCCTCCCATACGAATCCACCGCATATCTCGGAGAATTGTGAAAGATTGATCCACCCTAGAGGGTAGTCCCTAACATATAGGCAGATCGTGGCTGTCCTTGTGTTTTCCTTCGCCAAACGAGAGTCTAGGGAGGAGCACTGGAACCGAATAGGTTGTTGCTTCTTACGAAGAAACTCCAAGCACATACAAATGAAGTTGGAGGTGTGATCCTATGACCATTACAGAATTAGTATTCCTCCATCATATTTACAATATGTTCAACTGTGAGTACAAAAAATGTGAATGATCATGGAAACAACATGAGAACAAAAGTTTCTCTCAAAAATAAAGAAAGGAGGAAAGAGTGGAAGCTTCAGTTACACATATTTAGTAGTGTTTATACGTTACATAATCAATTGTAGAAGAAATCACTGGTGTCAAATATGCAACAACAATGCAACAATCAGGATACATGAGTGCTCCAAAAAATGGCTGCTAGTTCAATGTTACTATCAGTTTTTATCTTGTCCAATCCTGGGTCAAAATATGGGCCTCCAAAAGCATGCCCAAGACATTCTCTCGCTTCCTGAGCTACCCATCATATGATGAGACAAGGGCTTGGTACACTTTTCAATCCATGCGGATTAGGATGAGCAGCATCCAGCCTTCTTTACAGCAGATACATCGTCTTTTGACCCGACATTAATGGTCTGTCCTCGTGGTGGAGCAGCAGGATCGTCGCCGATGTCAAGGGCTTTCTTGCTGACCACTCGGTAGATCTGCGTTAGCACCTCGGTAAAGGCGTCCTCTACATTCATGGCTTCCAACGCAGAGGTTTCCATGAAATAGGTGTACCCCTTCTCTGCAAATGCCTTGGCATCCTCCACAGAGACAGCCCGCAAGTGACGTAAGTCGGCCTTGTTGCCGACGAGCATGATCACAATGTTGGCATCAGTATGGTCCTTCAGCTCCTTCAACCACCTCTCTACGTTGTCGAAAGTCACATGGCGTGTCATGTCATACACAACAAGCGCACCAACAGCTCCTCTATAATATGCGCTTGTAATTGCACGATACCTGCAAAGGGATTGCGCAGATTGTATGTTATGAAATGCGAATGCTAGCAAAGTCTCGTGTTAACCAGACTATAAAGAACTTTAGAATACTATCTGTAGTTAATCTTTCATAAGCAAGAAAATTTAAACAATAACAGAATAGATACAACCAATACTTTGAAGGGCAAAATTTTCAATATAGAAAAATACAACAATACCTTAAAAAGGGCATAAATAATTATATCCTTTTTCTATATGAGGATAAAAGGTCAATTGCCAAAATTAGCATTTGATTTAGGGGCGAACGTTGAAGAAAATAAAGGTGAAGAACACTCCTATTGCCCCAAGAATAGTAAGTGTACAGTATATGCATGTGAAATGAGAATTCAGATAAGTCTTAACTCTTAGCAAAAGCAAGAATCAGCTTGCATACATACATATATAACATCTAGCTTTAAAAGCTTGAATATTAGTATTGCTCAGGGATAACTAACGATTATAAGCTACTCCCTCTGTTCTATAATATAAGATGTTATAGCTTTGTGAAACGAATGTATCTAGACATCTTTTAATGTGTAGGTTTAGTCCGAATCTAAACACTAAAATATGTCTAGATCTATTTGTTTTAAAAAGCTAAAATATCTTACATTTTGAAATGAAGGAAATATTAAACTAAGGTACTGAAATGCATTGGCATTTATGTTTCAACCGTCAAGAGTATAAGACAAGACTATTACTCTTGTAAGTCCATGGCAGAAATAATTAATACTACTAGATAATCGTGAGAGGAACACTAAGTTACTACCTTTTTTATTGGATAGTGCGATAAATGTAGTAACATAGAAATGTTTATTTATTAATTTATACTCATTTTGTTACTCCATTTGGCGCTTCCTTCATTAATTGCTTGCTACATCATCTTTTTAGTCCAGGTGATATCTATGTTACCACTTAGTTTAATAGTAAAGACCGATGTTGGCTATAAGCCACCACCATTTTATCTATAGCCAACTTAATAGCTAATATATACGATAGTAGCTATAACTAAGTACTATTTTATTTGGCTAAGGTCCAAATTACACTCACACAAAGTGCCTAGGACACGTGCTATAACTAGCTATTGCATAAGAGCACACTATTCTTCTCCCTCCTCCACCTCATCTCAAATATATTATTTAATGTCTTATAACCTATAGCCTACTTGTTCTTATGTTACTCTCACTATGAGTAGTCATATAGTAAGGGTATCATGCATACCAGCTTGCAAAATTAATGAAGAGATGAGTGTTATCATAATATGAATCCTTATCATAACACTTATAATAAGAAATTTAATGTCAAATACACTTGTAGACAAAATTCTATTGAGATTTAACAAATCATTAAATACCCTAAAACTATGATACAACTAGATGATATTAAGCATTATCGGGGTAGTATCATACACTATATGCATGATATTAGTATATGTATGATACTTTACACTATGACTAGCATTATGTTCTTATGCATGAACTTCGGTGTCTGACGGAGTCAATTTCTAGGCCGAATGGGGGACGCCGGTGTGGTTTCAGCTATGAGAGGGGGAGCTAGTTCTAGCCGCACTCCTGATAAGAAACTTCAAAAAAAATTAAATTGACACGAATATAAACATGGAATGGTGAAATTCATGCAAACACGGCGATTTTTACTAAATACGAAGAAAATATGGTAAAACATGAACTGAAATCCTAAACAACATGTCAAAGTGGTTGTAGAAAGCGGTATAGTCGCCGCCGTCGTTGTCACTTGAGGGCTCGTCTTTCGGTGGCGGGCGGCTGCAGCCATGGCAGATGTCACTGTACCACTACCGCGGCTGGCTCGGCCTGGACTCATCATCATCGATGATGAAGTTACCAGTGTGGCGCTCGTGGTAGCATGCAGCGAGCTCCGATGTTTAGCACCGTAGCTCCACCTTCTCCCTTCCCGCCTCGGCCTTCGACCATATAAGGGTGTACTCTAGGGATGTTGGAAGACCTCCTTGAATGAGGAGCGCTCGACCATCCTCTAGCCAGGGAACTCCTCTAGGTCCTCGGGGGTCTAGAACTGCAGTTAGCGGGCGGCATACTCCGGTGACAGCTGCCACGCTAGCTCAGGCTTGGGCTTCTTCACCCACGACGAACCAGGCTCCCTATTCGGCATGACGAGGCGAAGGCTGCCGCACGGTGTCGATGGCGCTCGAGGAGCCTGCTGCTCACGGATGACGATAACACCGCCAAAGCACATTCGGGGCTTCTCCTCGTACTCATCCTTGGCAGGGGAGAGGGGGAGGCCTAGGCATCGCTCGCATGGACAACGAGGACCTCAATGAGGAAGACAACACAGATTCCATCCTTCTCGTCATCCATGGGAAGCCGCCGAAGTTGCGCCTCGGCGGGAACGGAGGGGAGAACGATAGCGCAGCCACTGGTGGTTTCCAGCGACGATGTAGTCCATCACGCTGCGAGAGTGCGGCCCAGCGTGCCTCACTAGAGCTTGAGGCTGTTCACATTCTTGTCCTCCGGTAGTAGTCCGTCGGCCTCGTGCCTAGAGAACTCCCTCTTCCCACGGTCGTGGAAGAAGTTGTTCCACGTGATGTTATTGTCAGGGTCCCAAATGGGATCGTCCCACTACGCTGGTGTGATCTCGCCGTAGTAATGCTAGTGGATATCCTGCCACCCGCACCGCGTCGTGTAGTACTGGTGGCACTGACACGCCACCAGTGCTCAGCTTCCAGTCGACGGGGCGGTGGATAGTTGGCCTCATAGAGCACGCGTGCCTCCCACCGTGGAGGAAGCGGCGGCTGAGGCTATTGGTTGCCGCTGTAACTCCTTTTTATCGCTCTGTCATGGTGGCGATGTGAGTGGAGGATCTTGGGCAAGACGGTTTTTGGGTAACAATTGGAGGTAAAAAAGGGAGGGAATGATGAACAGAGGTGCATGAGAGGTGTAGATATACAGAGCGGTTGGGGAAAAGGTAGAAAACGATGGTGTAGCATGCACGGGAAGGGGTGTGGTGGCGCGCAATAATGCTGCATGCCCTTTGATATGACGCGTCGGCTGCTCCCTTGTCGTTGCTTGGAAGGTTAACCGGTGACAAGACCATTAACGTGGCGCGGGAGACGAGGCACAGGGGCGACTAGATTGTTTTGGTGCCAGGACGGGACATCTGGGAAAGGTGCCGCTTCGCGCATGTTTCCCGTCAGACATCCCGCTCATCCCTCATTGGTTGTGTTCGGTCTAAGAGCACCGAATGAAAAACCAGGTTGCCGGCTATAACTACACTTAGGGGGTGGCTGGGCGAAATTTTTAGCGCAGACACCCCCATAGCCTGTTTGGGGAGGGGAGGGGAGGGGGCGAGTGGAGATTCCTTAGAACCTTTTATGCAATAATCTTCTCATTTCATTAGTACTTCCTCCGTTTCATAATATAAGATGTTTTAGCTTTTTAAAGTAGTGTATCTAGACCTCTTTTATTACGTATATTCACTCTGAACCTAGATTTGTGAAAGGAGTATGCGCATGACTACATGTACTGAAAGGTTATTCACAAGCTAGGGAACGGAACAGGGTACATCGTAAGACCAATATTAAATCACCGACCAGAATACTCTATAGCTCGTGGGATTTTTGATAAAAACTACACGGTTTCCCCACATCGTCTCCTCCCCCACCTGCCCTCTCGTCTGTTCGTTGATCGAGCTTTTTACGGCCCAACCCCGACCCTTCTCCGGCGACTTTGCCAACCGGAAATGGCGAGGGGAAGGCTTCAGCGTAGATGTAGGATTTAGATCTAGGTGTTTTGGCTAGTTTGGAGTAGGTCGCAGGTCTCTCCTAGCCAGATCCTGCGGATCTCGTGGTGACGGCTGGTTGCTGAAGAGCTCCGGTGGACGGAGTGGTCGGCGCGGCTCTTCTCAGACTGCATCTCCGTTAATAAAGCCAGGTTATGCCCCTCTCATGTCTGCTATGCTTTGCTGCTGCTCTTTCTCCTTCTGGCCGGCCGTGGCGGCGGGGGGAAGGAGGGGATTAGCGGTGAGGTCGGTGGTACTGTGAGGTGGCTGGGTTGCTCTGCCGCTCGTGCGCTCTAGCGCGGCGCAAAGCGTCTGCCCTCCAGTCTCTCGGCGGTGCCCCCATGGTGGAGGATGTTCGAGTGGATTTTTAGGGCGAGGACCCTTTTCATTAAGCGCCTTCTTCGTCCCTGCCTTCTTCCGGGTGATGCGGTGTTGGTCTCCCTACTCTCGGCCGGCCGTGGCGGCGAGGGAGAGGATGGAGGCCCTGCCGCTGCTACTTGAGCGAGGCAGGTTTTGGATGGGACCGTCGGCTTGCTGTTCCCCACAAGTGCCACCTCGCCCTTGCCGGTGCTACCTGCTCTCTTGGGTGCAATGACGAGCAACACCCCGGAAGCTTCGATTTCTGCAGTACCTCAGCGACGACCGACGAATTCTGCCGCCGCTATCTATGGCGCAAGGAGCCGCTCCAGGCTTGGAAGCAATCGGAGCCCGAGCTTCTTCCTCCAGGCCGCCGTGCCACTTTGGAGGATCTTCTCCGACCTAGTCATGGGATCCTCGGTCGACGCCGCCCCAAGTGGCATGTTCCCCGGCGGCGACGTTGACCCCTGATCAGTGGTCTCTCAGTTGCGGTGAAGAAGACCAAAGACTTGATCAAGTTTCAGAATTTTTTGCCGAGGTCTTCTCTGTAAAAGGGCTAGCCTTATCTCTGATTTCCCCTATTCTTAGGGGTATGGCTGTAATTTTGTATCACCGCTTTGTTTAATCAAATCTTCGAGGGCCTTCCGACGCATCCCGTTAAAAAAAAGACGAGAATCCTCTATTGGGACGGTAAGCAAAGGCATCACATGAGCTCATAGTATGCCTAATGTCAAGCTTCATGCACACCAACAGAACCAAAAGTTCGAACTGATGAAAAGGACTAGTACAATCTACATATACTGTAACACTCCCGCTCAGTGTGACGGAAAAAACAAGTCAACACGTGAATATAATAGTCTTAGAGGTATAACTCAAGAGGTATATATGTGGACACCAAGAGGGCTACCAGTAATTTTTAATAAATTGCGAAACCAAAACTCTGATACCATGTCAAGCTTTATGCACTAACCAACCAATGCAACCAAAAGTTCGAACTGATGGAAAAGACTAATACAATCCACGTATACTGTAGCACCTAATAGGTTTATCACCCAAGCAATGCAATGTGACTCGTGAACGACTGCCTTTTAACCTCAAAAAAATCATGATACACGTTAAATTGCAGAAAACAACACGACAATGATGCATCAACAAAATATGATGTATACAATGCAGAATTGCAAGAAATCAGACATAATCCGAGCTAATGTTGCAACACTGATACCCAGAAGCAATCCTGGGCGACCTGAAATTTGTACGATGGCGCGATGCACGTGTACACCGTCACCAAACAATTCACAAATCACAATACGCATATCGCACTATACCTGAATCCTACAAAAACCAAACAATTCTCCTCACAAACCTAAACTGCATTCTGAAAACAACCCTATAGCTTAGCTCAAGCATTAGCTCGGCCTGGGGTGATTAAGATACAAAGCAAAATGCAAATGATGAATCAGAACCATGAAAAGTGAACGGGGAAACCGTACCTCTCTTGGCCGGCGGTGTCCCAGATCTGCGCCTTGACAACCTTGTCGTCGACCCTGATACTCCTAGTGGCGAACTCGACCCCGATGGTGGACTTGGACTCGAGGCTGAACTCGTTGCGCGTGAACCGCGTGAGGAGGTTGGATTTACCGACGCCCGAGTCGCCGATGAGCACCACCTTGAAGAGGTAGTCGTAGTCGTCGTCCGCCCGGTACGCCATTCTTTGGCTTCCCCGCGGTGGTCACGTGCCGGCCACCCACGTACGTTCTTCCTCCTCGGCCGTTGTCCTCGCAGATTTGGTCGATCTGCCCGCCGTTCCCGCCGAAGGGAGGCCGGACGTAGTGGCTGGGGTCGTCGGCAGCGGCGCGCGCTTGTCGGGGTTCCAGCAAGGGGAAATGGGTGGTGTAAAGAAGGAGAACGTTTTGGAATGGCAAGGGGCTGGAAGAACGGTTGGAGAAGAGGAGGAACGAACGTCGCTGACACGTCATCATGTAAATTTGTATTTATTAAGCAGATTCCTTAAAACTGGTTACCTAAAATCATTCTGCTTCTATTTTATCATTTCATTGTGCATATACTCCCTCCGTTTTATAATATAAAATGTTTTACCTTTATAAAAGGAGTGTATCTAGGTTTCTTTAGTGTATAATTCACAAAGCTAAAACATACTATTATATTATGAAACGGAGGAAGTACATTTCAATTTAACTCTAATTATCAGTAACAATTCATACTCGTGCAATTACGCTGAACACAATTCCACACACTACCGGAAAATGAAAAATTGCCGTGCAAAACCTTTTTGTTGAGTGTATAATGGCCCAGAACTCCACTAAGATAGTATGCCCAACACAATTCCACACACCACCAGAAAATGAAAAATATCCATGCAAAAACTTTTTGCCTAACGTGTAATGGTCCGGAACTCGGCAAAGATGGAGTTTGGCTGAGCGGAATCCCGAAAACATTCGGTAAACTAGGTGAATATGCGCGTTACGCCCCGCCATCTACAGTCTATTTGGCAGAGTGTGGTGGTGTGTTGTACTTCCTGCTGGTAACACATCTATTTTGTTTGTGTTACTATAAATTAAATATACGACCATGTGCGTGGTTGAGTATTTTAATCGGTAGACAAATGTGTCATTTACGTGTTAAAAATATCTAAAACTGAGAGATCTAGCCTTAGACACAGAAGGAGAGCCCTTATTTTATATTAAAATTCATAAGCAACATAGGGGTACCAATGTTTTTTTAAGTAAAAAAAAAAGTATATCGAGCAAACTTCAAACAAAATTATATCGAGCAATAGAGCAAGTTCAGTACCACAAGAAACTGGCATGTTACATGATCAAGCTAAAAAACTAATGATGTCAAAACAAGCTAACTTATAAAGATCACACGATAACCTTGTTTGACTGCATCAAAATCGACGCTTGCAACTATTTGGATTGCAGAGCTCCAAGAGAAGACGCAATAGTTATAAGTGGCTAGATTATTAAATAATTATTAGTTTAGTCATTATAGACAATCAGATTACATGTATACTAATTCTATGCAGAAGTTACACTCCATATATTCCAAATAATTCAATGGTTCAATAAAATTAAAAAGATGAGGTATGGCTGGAAGTTGCCACGAATCTTTACATAAAAAGAAGATCTAATGTGTAATCAAGTTTGATAATTTATGTACATCAAAATGAAAATAGAAGTTATGACATTTCTTTTGTACCTACTTAGTCGATGGAACCCGCTTATTCATTAATCATAAAGCATGCTCTAAGTCAAGGGCACTGATTTTTTTAACTCATATAGAAATTGTAGAACAACGTAAAACATGTATCAATTTACACAACATCTCACGTATTTTCGAGATATGCTAATATATTTAAAAGCAAATTCAGTTGCAGAGCCTAAGAGGGACAAAAATCAGCTTATTCTCTTTATTTCAGGAATACATACACGTTAATCGTTGAAGTGACATGAAACACGCCCGTTTCATACAAGGCGCGGCCATTTCTCCGCCTGATAGCGCTCCACGTTTTCTGTTCAGCGATTTTTCTGTTCGGTTACTATAGATTTCAGCTTCTGGCCAATCGCTCTGCGCCGCGTTATTGCATGTCTCGCGAGCCTTCTCCTTTTCAATTCTCTTTCTCCGCCATCCGTTCCTAATTTTCCCAATCAAATCGGTGAGGATAATGCAACATGTTCACGTAGTCCTGCATAAGAGCGTCTCTACCCGCACCGCCACCTCTCTCTCACCCCCACCGTCCCACGTGCTCACCTCCTGATCTTCCTCACCACCGGCAAAGCATGGCGGCGGACGAGTGCGCGAGGTCGAATCAGTATTGTCAGGTTCGAGGTGGTGAAGCAGAGGCGGCCGACGCTGGATACGTGAGCTAGACGGGAGGTGGTGGCCTCGTGAGTGAAGGGGGCGGAGGTGAGAGAGAACTCAGGAGTAGAGGGGCGGTGCACGTTGCTGGGGGGAGATAGAGGAACGGTTGAGATGGACGGGAGCTCACGACTCGGGTGCTCGGGTGGAGGGCAACGGGATAAAGATGGGGGCTGGGGTGGGGGCTGAGACGGGATGGACCAGCTCGTAAGACTTTGGTCAACACCTGAAACTAGCTCGTAAGACTCCAGTCAACACCTGAAACTACATGGTTTAGATGACTTAGTGTGGAAGATTAGAACGCTAGAAACGCACGCGCGTGCAGGTGGCCTAGGATGGCTCACTTTTGCTAAGGCTTAAGCTATAGTATAATATGGACCACTCCATGAAATCTGAGAAAACCACTCGGCAAATAAAACCAGCTCGGTAAAGAGGGGGAAAACACTAGGCAAATAAAAACGACTTGCTAAATTTTAAAGGACGCGACTACCCGGCGGACGTCATGAAATAGCGCGATTCTGGCGGGCGTTTCCGACTCGTGATCCCGCGTTCGGACCACGATCCCGCGTCGCCGTGCCCCACCCCTTCCCATCACGGACGCGTGACCACGTCCAAAAAGGGAAAGCTAGCTTTTCCCCCAAAAATTGGGACCATCTTCCTCTCCAAGAAAAAAACTCAAACCTGAATCAGAAATCCCCCCAGTTCTAGCGCTATCCCCCTCGCCCAATTCCGCACCTGTCCATGTCGCCTTCATCCTCTATCCAAGATCGCCATTGCAGCTCCACCTTAACACCTTGATGCCCAGCGCCCTGCTACTGAAAAGTGAAAAAACGAACACACAGCAAAAACAATAGGTACTTCTCAAAATTAAACCTTCCATTCAGCATGATTTTCGTAGCAACATCTCTATATGGTACTCAAGATGACAATATACTGCTGCACAACATGAATCTAAATGAAAACAGGGCATCTACAACTAATTTACTCCTCAAATTTTGCATCTGAGATATATCCAATCTTGTTCAAACTATAAGAAATCAATTATCTTAAGCTTCAGTGACAGTATATGTTGATCCCTACATTACAAACAACTAATTTAGGACAACTAATAACTAAATAGACATGACATCCTATTTTTTCTTCATCCTAAATTCTGACATGATGAATATTTTGGTTGAACAGCTATGAAACCATGGATATTGACCTTAATGCGGAACCAAATAAAGAAATATACGAAGAGGAGCATGCTGATGTTTCACACACAAATGCTATTTTGCAAGTTATGAATGAAGGTATGATGATTATATGCAATCAACTTATCAAGCAATATTTAAACAGAAGTTATCCAGGCATATCAGTACAAGTTATCCACTAACTAAAACTACGGTTATCCAGGCATATCAGTACAAGTTATCCACTAGCTAAAACTACAAGTATCAATGCATATGAGTAGAAGTTATCCACTAGCTAAAACTACAGTTATCCATGCATATGAGTAGAAGTTGTCCACTAGCTAAAACTGCAGTTATCCATGCTTATATACATAAGTTAGCCATGCATATGAGTAGAAGTTATCCACTAGCTAAAACTACAGTTATCCATGCATATGTGTACAAGTTGTCCACTAGCTAAAACTGCAATTATCCTTGAATATGAGTACAAGTTATATACTAGCTAGAACTACAGTTATTCATGGTTAAATGTAGAACTTATCCATGCATATGAGTACAACTTATGCATGCATATGAGTACAAGTTGTCCACTAGCTAAAACTGTAGTTATCCATGCTTATGAGTACAAGTTGTCCACTAGCTAAAACTGCAGTTATCCAGGCATATGAGTAGAAGCCATCCACTAGCTAAAACTGCAGTTATTCTGTCAACACCCGGATTTTTAATCCCAGATGCCCGTTATGCCATACCTCGCAATCCCAGGATTACCATTTTTGCGAGACATAACGGATTGGATATCACAGTACATCATCCATTACAAACCATACATAAGGTCTTACACAAATAAGGATCTCATGATCCAGTCTGAACACAACAAACAACGGAAATAAAAGATAAGCGTAGCGGAGGGGTCCATCTTCAGGCGCACAGGCAATGCTGACGAAGACAAATAGTCCTAGTTATCATAGCCGTCCTATTGGCCATCATATTGATAGTCTCCTTCATAGTCTGGCCATGAGAATAGCCAGGGACAAAAGCCATGAGTACTCTTTAAGTACTCGCAAACTACCACTAACAAGTAATATAGTTCTAAGTGTGCTAAACTCTATGTTTAACTATAAGGTTAAGTTTGAAACCTAAGCTAAGTTCTGAAGCAAAGAAAGATAAAATAAAGTTCTAGAATCACTTAAGTTGGGAAGCTAGTATCATAAACATAACCCTGTTGTGGTCAAGTCAAGATTCATCATTAACTTCAAGTTATTTGGAAAACATCTGACAACGAAACAGTATGGCCATTCCAACTGTCCTTAACCGCGAATGCGGCTATTCGAATAGTTTGACACTCTGCAGAGGTGGTACACTTTCACCACAAGATTCGATACATCTGTCAGGGATAACCCTGAATAATCATACTTAGTATGTAGATAATCAAACATAACCTTTCCTTTACACACCCTAGTATAAGCACCTCTCCTATGAGCATGGCCTCCCAACCATGACCATCAGTCATCTTGGGCACTGCATAGGTGGACATCATTGAGAGGTAGCCTCAGCTCAAACCTCTCCCGTGAGGGAACTAATACTAATGCATATAAATTTCTAGCTAAGCCTTACCCAATTCAGGTAGTGTGTTTGTACGGTAAATTTGGAATGGTATCGCATCTGAATCCAACCATCGGTTTTATAAAAGGGTGAAGGCTCATGCCTCAACATTTTCATAATCATAAACCATTTGTGTTTCTCAACACATGTCAAAACATCTCAATAGAATGACTCATCATTCCAAGGTTTTCACAATTCATTTTCACCAATTGTTCCCATCTAAAGTGACTCAAGTTTTGATCTACTCTAACTACTAAGTTAAGAGTGTTCACTAAGGTGGAAAGATGATGGGTTCAACCTCATGCCATAGAATGACATCTAAAGCTTAGCTAAATAGGTCAAGTTTTATAATTTTTATGCTACCTTCAAAACAAGTAAGGGACTTTGTGTAAACTAAAGGAATTAAAGCTGGTAAGGTAATACCTGGGGTAGTAATAGTCAAGGTGGTGTGACCAAAGCATGCCTAAGGCATCTTTGCTCATTCATCTCTCTTCATTCTAGCTTGCTAACAATTGTTTGCACTTTTAATGGTGGCTTGCAAGTACAACTTGCAAGGGTTAACTTGGATAGGGCTAGCTTGCCTTGGTTGGTGCAGTGGTTGAAGTTTTCTTCTTCTTCTTTATGGTAGCACTCCTCCTCCTCGTAAGCTTGGTCGGTACTATCTTCTATAAATACATACGGAGTACACAATCACCAAACAATATTTAACTAATTTAATTAGCATTCTAAGACACACATTTGATGATCTATTATCATCACAAGCATCACAAGTTTAATTCACTAGTTTCTTCCTTTTTATTTTAGAAAAGTAATTTCTACTCATTGAAAAGTTAACTAAGATTTAATATTCACCACTTGAAATAGGGGATCATGTTGACACATGTCATCACCACATATTCTAACATGTGGGAATGAGAATTAAAGGTTGGATCATAATTACTTTGGTTTAAGTTTATTATTTAATGATTTAAAGTGACTAGAAATGCCTATATAGCATTATTTTGGTACTAGTCCAAAGTCACTGCATGTAAACCTTAATATTATTACATATTTAGATAGATATGATGAAATGTGATTTTTGAGAGTTGGAATCAACTCAAAACATATCTTAGTTGATTTTATAAAAATGTTGCCATATGCAAAAGCTTCTGTTTTGTTATTTTTACTAGGACAGATCTATAAATCTAATTGAATTAAATCCAACGAGCTTGGATAGATCATTTCAATACCATTCAGGCAAAATTGGTTTCATGCAATTTGGATTTGTCAAACTCCCAGAATTGATTTTTAAACTAGTGGACAAAAACTAGATTAACTCTAAATAGAAAAAACTAAATTTGAATTTCTAACTCGCGCGGGAACTAACTGGGTCGGCCCAGCTACACACAGTGCGTGCAATGGGCTGCCTGACATGCGGGCTCCACCAGTCAGCGGCACAAAAATACCGAAACAATATCTAGCATTCTAGGCCGCACGATTAAAAGGGGATCTAACGGTGGAGAGTCATCGTCGACGGCGGATTACTCCGGCGAGAGTCTGACCTAGACGCGGCGGTGGGGGTCGATTGGGGGCATACCAGGGATCCAGAAAGGTCGGCGAGGCAGGCAAACTGGCTGGTAGACGATGGCGAGGCGAGGCGTGGTTGCGGCGGAGCTTGGGGTGCCCTAAATCGCAGGCGCCCTTATCCTCCTGCTGCGGTGGCTTCGGCTCCAATTCCGGCGAGGCAGGGCTTGAGCAGTGTCGGCTAGAGGTGGGTGAGGTTCAGTGAGAGGTGGGAAGTGAGGGAGTGTGGAGAAATGGTGCTGGGGTGGCCGCTTTATATAGGGTCGACTGAGCGGCAGAGAAGCATGGGCGATGCTCGCCGGTGATGACGGCACAACAAGCTAGAGGCGTGGGCGGTGCGCTAGGACGGTGGGCGGTGCCTTGGCGAGTGTCACGGTGGTGCTGGTGCAGTGGTTTGCGGTCGGGGACAGTGAAGAGCGCGGCGTGCACTAAGTCTCTGCCGACGGCGAGTTTCACGGCGGCCGGCGACTACGGGGTACGGTCGGGGGATTGGGCATGTCTGTTAGCTTGCTAGGCCGGTGGGTATCGTGTAGACGGGCAGCTGGAGCTAGGCGAGGTCTGGCTACGCGGGGACAAGGCACGCTCTGCGGGCGGCGTCGGCATGGTCGACATGCTCCGGGCGCGGCAGTTCCTGGCCGTTCTGGTCGCTGTCCTTGGGCTGGGGCTGGTTGGACGGTGGAGGTGGACCACGGGCGATGTGCTGGACATGGTGGGCGAGGCTGGCGGCTGTTGTGGTGCGCTGTCGCCGGTGAGGGTGCTCAAGGTGCTCGACCTTAATGGCCATGACCATTTGGTCGTGTGCACAGGGCTTGGCCGGGCTAGCAAAGGGTAGGGGGTGCACTGGGGTGGCTCTGGTTGCAAAATGGGAGACCACATTGGTCCAAACACTGCTCACAATAGTGTTTGTGATTTTTCCAGATTTTTGCACACAAGGTGTTTGACAAAATGGCCGAAAGACATCAAGTTTTGAAATTTGGTTTCAAAATTTTTGGGTGTTCTCCACTGGTACTAGGTACTCTCTGGTTGCAAGAGTTTTGAAAGTGGAGCTCAATTTGATGGTTTTTGAAATAGGGGTGATCTAGGCATATGCATTGAATTCAATTTTTACATGCCATTTAAAATAAGTATTTGAATGTTTTTAGCAGATCAAAAGGTGGGCCTTGGTACCTCATTATGTGTACTAGCAAGGGGTGTAAAGACCTAGAATTATTTCTGTTGAGAAGTGAGTGCTAGTAACACTCAAAGTAGTGTAGTGGATTAAAATGGCCAAAATGACCATTCCTCCTTTTTAATTTTTTTTATTTGATTTTCTTTGGGAAAAGTTTGGGAATGATATAGATGATGTTTAAATCACCCAAGAAACATTTTACAACCAAAGAATCACAGAACCATGGCAATTCAAATCAATTCCTAATTTAAATGCTCATACACATGAATGCTTTCATTTTTAATTTGGAAAAGTTTTTGTTAACCCTAATTTATGATGATTTGGATCTTGATAAGCTTGGATTAAAGTTTTGGAATGTTACATATACATGCTTATATGCAGAAGTTATCCAAGCATATGGTTATCCACTAGTTAAAACTAGAGTTATCCAGGCATATCAGTACAAGTTATCCATGCATATGAGTACAACTTATCCACAAGTTTTTAAATTAGTTATCCATGTGATATTACTCAAGTTATCAACTATTTAATTCTGCAATTATCCAGGCACGTAGGTGCAAGTTATCCACGTAGCTAGCACTATAGTTACCCATGCTTGGATGATAGAATTTAACAACAATATAAACACTACAAATTATACATAAGTGTTATGTGTGACTAAACATTGGAAAGACAATCGATATGTTTACGAATACTTGCTAGTTTAAAAAGTTACCCACCTATTAGAACTGCTGTTATCTATGACTTTTCATTATATTTACCCATTCCTGCAAAAAAAGAAAAATATAGAATAACTAATCCACCAGTTTATACATCAGTTATCCAGGATATAAATACAAGTTATCACCCATTGTATTAAGCAGTTATCCAGACAGATAGATTCAAGTTATCCACATATCTAGCACTATAATTACCCAAGCTTTTATGTAGACTTTAACACAAAATATCAACACTACATTTTATACAAAAGTGTTGTGTGTGACTTGCCATTCAAAGACAACCAACATATCTATGAAATAAAAACATGCTGTCCTAAAAGGTTACCCACTAGATAGGGATAAGTTACCAATGAATTTTATCTTCTATTATCCATGACTTTTCATTGTGGTTACCCATGCCTGCAAAAAACAGAAATGATAACTTGTGTTTATTTGCAAAACAGGTGATGCCCAAACTGAAGAACATAGTGACAATGACTGCATGTATACTATAGTTGAACAAGCTGCACAAGAAACAACCACGGGTGGCACAATCGAAGAAACAACAGTACACACAGCAGATTCAAATGAAGATGGGGAGAATAATGCACACAATGATGCCAAAGATGAAGTACATTCCACACCACAACCACCAACAGATGGAATGCGCTTTGACAGTTTTGAATCAGCTAGAGAACACTACAGGGCATATTAACAGAGGAAGAGTTTTGGAATAAGGATAGATTGCTCAAGAAAAGACGTAAGAAATGAGCTAAACAAGGCGTATCTTGTGTGCGAAAAAGCTGGTAAACCTCACGAAGAAAAGGAAGACACATAAAACCCAAAATCTTGTGTCAAGAAGAGGGAAAAAATACACATCCAAGGACTGGGTGCACAACACACTTATATGTCAAGAGGAAGGATGAATGGTGGTATGTTCAACATTCATCGGATGAACATAACCATCACCTGATAATAAAACCTTCATTAACAAGGTTCTTGCGTTCGCATCGGAACATACCAACAGAAGAAAAGGTGTTCTTACGGATGCTCCATGCATGCAACATCGAAACATGCCGGCAGATGCAGCTGATGGCAAGTTTCTATGGCAGTCTGAATGATGTGCCATACATAAAGGGACGTGGCGAACCTAAGGGCTTCTTTTCGCAGTGAAAACAATCACCATGACATGCAAGACACCTTGGCATACTTCGAAAAAATGAAGGTAGAAGATCCAGATTTCTTCTACAAATTAACACTTGATGAAGAGGACAGGATTGAGAACCTGTTTTGGGTTGACGGGGCATCACGAAGAGCATACAAGTCTAGATACAATGATTGCATATCATTCGACACTACCTACCTAACGAACCGGTATAAATTACCATGCGCTCCATTTATTGGGATAAATAACCATGGACTATCGGTTCAGTTTGGATGCGGGTTCGTGCGTCGAGAGCTCAAGGACAACTTTGTGTGGCTATTTCAAATGTTCAAACTGGCAATGAACGGCTTAGCACCAAAAAATATAATAACAGATCAAGACGCTGCCATGGGTGGTGCTATAAGTGTTCTTTTCCCAGATGTAACTCACAGGAATTGCAGATGGTGCGTCATCCAGAATGCAACTAAGAAAATAGGGACATTCATGGCTAACCATCCAGAGCTGCTCGACGCTTTCAATGCATGTGTAAACAATAGCTTGTCATCGGATGAATTTGAGGAGGCTTGGATGCATATGATAAATACTCATAATGTCCATGACAATGTGGATCTATTTTCACTATGGGAACAAAGAAAGGTTTGGGTACCAGCATACTTTATGCACGCCTTTTTCCCATTCCTTCAAACAACAGCAAGAAGCGAAGGGTTCAACGCAGTGCTCAAGCATTACGTCAAACCAAGCAACTCCGTTTATGAGTTTGTACAATAGTACATGTCGGTACAAGAAAATATTTACAATGCTGAGCTAAAGGCAGAGTGTGATACAGCTTTGATGGACCCGGAGTGGTGGTGTGGAAGTATAATGGAGCGACAAATGGCAAAGGCATACACGAGAAAAAATTTCTTCAGGTTTCAGAGTGAGATGCGAAAGAGCATGTCATACCAATGCGATCACCTCAATGGCTACCAATTTGAACTGAGCATAATAGGGATTCCAGTCCCACACTATGGCTATAGAAGTTATGGGGTATTTGCAAACTGGGAAGAAGGAACATATGAATGCAACTGCTGCAAATTCGATCGTGACGGTATGCTGTGCTGCCACATTATAAAATTGATGACGCATATAAAAGTCCATCAGATCCCAGATAGGTACATCCTAAAAAGGTGGACATTGGACGCGGAAACTATCCTAGCTGAAACAAATGACAAACATAAACAAGGAAAGAAAGAGATGCATGAAGAATCAAGAAATATGATGGTGTTTGCATCATACAGACAAGAGTTTGCCAGAGCTGCAAAGATAGGAGTAAAGACAGATGATGTAAGAAAAATCATCAAGAAACACTTGAAGGAAATGAAACAAGAGCTAGATGTGATAGCAAGAAGAGAAGAGAGGAAGGCAAGAGAAGCTGAAAATGAAGCAATTGCTATGCCATCGTCTAGTGCTCCTAACGATGCAAGCGTGACACCTCTGACAACTACCCCACCAAACAATGAACAGTCAACAAGAAACTATGCATCAGTTCAAACAATAAGCACATCGGGATCTCACATGTCATCAACAAAGCACATAAAGAACCCGGAGAAGTCAGTAACAAAAGGGTGACCAAGACAGATAGCAAACAAAAATCCACTAGACCTTGCTACAAAGAAATCAAAGAAATGCAGCCACTATGGTGCCGAAGGTCACACCATCCGAAAATGCCAGGAAAAGTTGAAGCTGCTAGGATACCAAATCTAGACAAACCGTGCAAAATAAACATATGTATTAGAATGTTTATGTAACACAATATGCCAATGGTAT
The DNA here is from genome assembly GCA_023614405.1 of Avena insularis. NCBI lineage: Eukaryota > Viridiplantae > Streptophyta > Magnoliopsida > Poales > Poaceae > Avena > Avena insularis. The sequence goes on along the minus strand of CM042696.1, from coordinate 280,564,026 downwards.
CTTCGTTGTTTCTATCTATGATAGTTCATGCTATACATTCTGTGGTTTCAAGTTATCCATGCATATGAATACAAGTTATCCACCAGCTAACACAGAAGTTATCCATGCATACGAGTACAGGTTATCTAATAGAGAAATCTACAGTTATCCATGCTTATACGTAGAAGTTACCCCAACAAAACATTGCTAGACTATTTAAAACATAAGTTATCCAGACATATGACTACAAGTTATCAACCTCTAACACAACAGTTATCCATGCATACAAGTAGAAGTTATCCAGTAGCTAAAAACTACAGTTATCCATGCTTATACGTAGAAATTAACCCACAAAATCATCAATAGACAAATTATCAAACAGAATTGAGTGTGCCGAACAAACTACAATAAAAAACTTGAAAGTAGAAAGAAAGCATAAAAACACTCATATATAAGAAAACAGGTATACCATGGGTAACTTACATATAACAGTGTGGACAACTTACAGAATTATGACTGGATAACAAACATGCAAGGTTGTGGATAAATTGGGAAAAATACCTCAGAACTTATTGTCTTCCAAAAGTGACCTCCAATTCAAGAGTACATTACGAGGGTGGTTCAACCAAAAAGAAGTCATCTTTTTCTTGATTATGCCGCATCATATCTTGACAAATACAAGGCACGACGCTTCCATTCCACAATTCATGGTTCTTGAGCATGAAGAAACCACAACCAGTGTTGAAAAACAAAAAATATAGAATAAACAATATAATATCAATGATTATACAAAACCAAAATATAATTACATGCATACAAAACAAACTAATAACTATATAAGAACAGAAAACAATGATGCCACGATATGAATAACACTAACCTGCCAACTTGCTTCGGAACAGGGACATGCATCAACTCAAAATTTTCAATCTGTCTTCTAGAATCAGAATAATTGACGATGCACATTCTCTTTATTGCTTCCATTAGGTTGGTCGCATGTTCAATCATTTCTACATTAGCTTCACCACGGAGCGAGTAAAGAATCTCAAACCTTTTGGCAGGCATGTTAACAGAAAGCATGTACCAATGGCCCATAGGATCCTTTTTAGTCCCAAGCTCCTGAAGGACAGGAAAGCAAAGCTACAGAAAAAAATGAACATAAAATAAGTAGGGGCACATGCAGAAAAAAACAGTGGTTACCCAGGCAGCAACGAAAGAGTTATCAACACAAATTAGCAATGGTTACCATACATTATGATCTGAACTTATCAACTACATACAACAAATTAAAAACAATAAACAATCAAATTAGACCGCATACCATATGTTTGTGGCTGAGTTTGTAGTTGTCATCTCTTCTGAATGACCTCCGAACAAGAGTGGCGGTGAATCTTCCCTCCAACAGATATTTAGTCACGATAAGGAAATATAATTTTGTTGGATGGACAATTATCTTGCATTGCGGAAATAGCGAGATCACACATATTGTTTGAAAGCTCTCCATATGGTATCACACTTCCAGCAAAATCACTAGTTGTCACCCACATTGGGTCAATGTTACAAATCTGTGTGCTACAAAAACATAAAGCATATGTAATGATTAGAATAAAAGTTATCAACTATGAAAACCATAACTTATCAGCAACAAAACGTACAAGTGATCCACCAGTAGTAATATAAGTTATCAAACAAGTATCAGAAAAAAAGGTTCAAGTTATCCACTATAAAAACTAAGAGTTATTCACTAAAAATAGTGCAAGTGACCCACCAGCATTAGTACAAACTTATCATCCAGATACCAAAAAGGTCAGGTTATCAACCATAAACAGTAAAAGTGATCCACTATGAAAACAATAAGTTATCAGCAATAAAACATATGTAATGATTACAATACAAGTTATCCACTATGAAAACAATAATTTATCAGCAATGAAATAGTACAAGTGATCCACCAGTAGTAATAAAAGTTATCAAACAAGTACCCAAAAAAAAGGTTCAAGTTATCCACTGTAAAAACTAAGAGTTATCCACTAAAAATAGTACAAGTGACCCACCAGGATTAGTACAATTTATCAACCAAGGTACCATAAAAAAGTCAAGTTATCAACCATAAAACAGTGAAAGTGACCAATTGTAAAGTACAAAAGTTACCAACAGAGATTAATAAAGGGGTAAAAGATTGTAAAAAAATAACATACACATACTTCCTAATCTTCGACTTATTCTCTTTATGCGTGTGTATGATAATCTTTTTATACAATGCATCTTCTTCAGTAGTTATCCTAGTATAGGAGAACGGAGGGAGAAGAGACTTGGAAGGATGAATAAGTCTAACAGTGCACATCCACGTCGCAGGTGTAACACTGCCAGCGACAGCAACTGGAAGAGCATAACTAATACCAGGAGTTGAATAATTAGGAACAACCACAACAACAACAAAATTAATGCAGCACATAAAAAATATCCATTCAAATACAAAAAGAAGAACTAAACAATTTTGTTTCAATACCTGGAATGGAACAACTAGTCTAGTTCAACTGTTTGGTATCTTTCGTAAAGCTCCGAACACCTTGATAACCAATCTTTTCAACCAAAAGATCATCAAGAGAAATAACTACATTTTCATCATTTACCAGCTTTTTGCACTTGCAATCAGCTATTTGTTGATACACTACAAAAAGATTAAAGAAAAGACAAAAGGAAATGTCCAAATGAAAAAGGATAGAAATGGCGGACCCCATGTGGAAAAAAGTACCACATGTTTATCACCATAAGAAAAAATTTAAAAACATAAACATATATTAAAAAATAAGGGTAGTTTAATTACATCACACAAACATAGAGTCATATAAATTACAACACGAATTGTTCCATGAAGGACATATCACAAAAGAAAAGTTCCCATAAGCTGCAATCTAATTTAAACTACGGCTTCCATAAAACAGAACCTCCATCAAAGATAGCCCGACCACCATGAAACCCAAGCCCCAAACATCCATGACAACGATGATCTTCAAGTTTTTCATCCAAGGAACAATTAACTAGATCCATCATCCACACCCTCATTTTTATCACCACCCGTTATCGGTAAGGTTAATAAGTTAACAACTGCATAGAGTAAGTCCGAAAAAAGAAAGACAAGAAGAAAAAGGGACCAAACAAAAAAATATTGTTAATGTCAGATAATCTGTTACATGTTGCATACAAAGAAAACATGTTAATCTGTACTTCATGCCAACTATACATACGACTAAAATTATACATCTAGCATGGAGGTTTTTCTTTTAAGATTGCATGAAATTTAAAACACATAGAGAAACATGAAATTAACTAAACTAGCAGTTACCAATGAATATATGTATAGTAATCCACCACTTAGAGCTATAGTTGAAAAATTATAAAACATGACATTTGAATACAAAAACAGTGTAGGTTACCAACGTAATTAAGTTAAAGTTATCAACATTAATATATAAAAATGATCCAGAGCATATATATAAAGTTATCAAGACAGACAAAAGAATGCACAATCATGATAAAAACCCATGATCCACCATGAAATAAAACATCATTAATAGAATATAATTTTACATTACAAAAAACAAGCATATAAGACAAGCATATGATGAAGTTACAAGCATATAAGACATATGAAGGAAAATGGAGGTGTGTACCAGTGCTAGGAGAAGTTGCCCAAGACAAAGGAAGAACATCTTCTGCTTCAAAAACATGGAACAAATCACCCGGAGCAGCAGAAGTGTCACGAGATACATGCACAACATTAGGATCAGCTTGTGCAACAATACGAAGATCAGGCTGAGCAAGAGTAGTAGGAGCAGGCTCCACAGGGGCACCACCAGTAGGAGCGGGCTGCACAGGGGCACCAGCAGTAGGATAAACAGGAGTATCCGCAGCAGGCGGATGCGCCAACCTCACAGCACTAGATAAAACATGTAATGGTATGCTAGCAACAAGACTCAACTTTCCATCATGAGCAACCAATTTTGCTTTCTTGATAACGCTAACTTCAGCTTCAGAACTTCCAGCTCCACCAACATGTCCACTAACAAATGGTGAAGGACAAGCAGATGTATTAGACACACGGGACTGCCTGCTAATAGGGGCTCGAAAAGACTCGACGCAGGAACCAAAGGAGCAGATAAAACAGGTTGTACATCTCCCTGGGTACTATCATCCAAGCTAGAAGGCTCATTTTCACTCCCACCCTGAGTTGATGGATCTCCAAGCGAGCAGACATCAGGACTTGTAGGCACATCAACAGAAGTAGAAGCTGCTGCAAGGTTGGTGAACAACGACGACACAGGAACAAAAACAACACCATCAGGACAAACAAAACCACCTGGTTGAACATTGGCATCAACCTGGGGAGCATCTGTGGTGGCAGCAGCAACTTCCGTGATGTTGTCCGTTGATGGATCTGTGTATGGCACTAGAAAAATGCTGGAGCGGTGTTGATGTAGAGCTCGTTGGGAACCCCAAGAGGAAGGTATGATAAGCACAACAGCAAGTTTCCCTCAGTATGAAACCAAGGTTTAATCGAACCAGTAGGAGCAAGGAAACACCCCAAAGGTGTTGCTAGCTGAGCCTTGGCAGGGCGCACTACCGGTGCTAGTAGCAACGTGGAGACCTGCACAACAAAACCACAGAACTTTGTCCCCAACTTGCGATGAGGTTGTCAATCTTACCGTGTTTTGTGGAAAACAAAGGATTAAACGTATCGAATGGAAAGAAGTAAAAGTTTGCATAAAGTAAACACAAAGCAGTAAAAGATTGTAGATTATATGTAAAATACAAGGACTGGGATCCATAGTTCACTAGAGGTGGCTCTCCTTAAGATAACATGCTGGGTGAACAAATTATAGCGGGGCAATTGACAAACATCGAGAAAGCAATACATGCGTATACTAATCATCTTGACTCCTTTGGAACTTGATTGGGCATTACAACATTATACATAGACCGCCATCCAACTGCATCTATGACTAATAATCCACCTTAAGGTTATCATCCGAACCCCCTCCAGTATTAAGTTGCAAGCAACAGATTATTGCTTTATGAACTGCGTGTAAAGTAAACAATACGATTGTTCTATGAACAAAGGATTGTTGTTTTCTCCCAAGTAGCAACAACACATCTGTTACCTTAGAGATTTCTATCACTTCCCCAGATTACCAGAGGCATGAACCCACTATCGAGCATAAATACTAACTCTTGGAGTTGCTAGCATCTACTTGGCCAAGATAGCTACTAATAACAGAAAGCATGCAAGATCACAAATAACAAAGACATGATAGAATCAATAATCAATCTGAAATAGCATCTCAATATCCATCGGATCCCCGCAAACACAACATGCAGAATTACAAATAGATGATCTTGATCATGAACGGAGCTCACAAGAGCTAGACATGAAAGGACAAAGGAGGAGAACCATCCATCTAGCTACTACATGGATCTGTAGTCCAAGGATGAACTACTCACGCATCACACTGGAGGCTTGCATGGTGATGAAGAAGGCCTCCAGGCTGAAATCCCCTCTCCGGCAGGGTGCCTGGAAGAGCTTCAGATCCCTCCCGATCTAGGGATGGAGATGAAAGTGGCTACAGACTGGCCGAGGGCATCTTATAGTCGGAAGGGGAGGCCGAGGGGGTGCCAGGGGCCAACGCACCACCCCCTGGTGTGGGCCCAGCCTCGCCGCGCGGCCAGGTGGTGTGGCCGGCCTCTGGCCCCTCTCTGTCTCGTATTCTGGCATCCGCTGACTTCCGGAAAAATAGGCACTTTGGCTTTTGTCCCGTCCAATTCCAAGAATATTCATTTTCTGACTTTCCTGGAACCAAAAACAGCAGAAAACAGCCAGCTGACACTGTGGCTCTTGTTAATAGGTTAGTCCAAGAAATCATATGAAACGTACTCCAAAGTGTGGACAAAACACAAGAAAGTGGATAAAACTAAGCATGGAACATCAAAAATTATAGATACATTTGCAATGTATCAACATCCCCAAGCTTAATTCCTGCTCGTTCTCGAGTAGGTAACTGATAAAAAGAAAGAATAATTTTTGAGGTGACATGCACCATCAAAGACTTGATCAAAGTATTTGTAAAACATTCAAAGCTAGGATCATAGTACTTTAATCATAACATGAAAGACAAGGTTCTAGCAATAAGACAAAGAAACTATGATGCAACATGAAAAGGCACAAACAAAAGATTCATGAATAACAATGCTTTGCAAGACGTTTGTTTGTTTCACATAAAGAAAACATAGCATAATAGTATTCAGCTTGTCCCTCATAGAGTAGCAAATATAAATGCGTAGGACACCTTCAAAGTTCATAAGAGTGACTAGATACAAATAGTTTAAAACAAGCAATATCAAGTTATGCATCAATAAACTAGTCTTGGGACAATGCACATAGAACTAAGAATGGCCACTATGCTCTGAAAGTAGGTGCATAAAGGTAGAAGGTGGAGACTCAATATAATGGTGGAAGAAAGGCCTTTATAGAAGGAAGTCGGGATTCAAGTCTCATAAAGAGCTTCCAAAAATTATGGTACTTATAGCTTTCAGCTCTCATTGCCCCTATCATAAGCATCTTTAAGGTGATTAAGGTTAAAGTGACACAACTAAGAGGATATGCTTGACAAGTTATAAACCGAAATCTCATGCCCCTTACTTATGAAGACCGAACCTCATGCTACTCAACTTTAGTCACGAGCAAGCTCTTGTCATTGTAAGTACACGTGTATCATTAAGAACCGCCAACGGGGTACCCCTTGCACATGATAGGGGAGCTTTCCCATAATCAAAATGACAAGGCAAGCAGACAATGAGCATCTCAGCGATCTTTTTATTTGCTATTTGCATAGGTTTTTATTGAGGATGCTTCATAGAGTGCTCATTATGGTGATGCTGCAAGTTTCCACCATGATTAGGCATGGCTTAGGCTAGTGGCCCAGGCGTTTCTCTAACACACATACACACTCCATGATCTTACAAGTTCCACTTTTATTTCACACCGCCGGGATCCGTAAGCAAAAGAACATGCTATCAACAGGGTACAAAGTACAAGTGCAATGTTGAAAGCGTTACCCATGATACATGGTTCTGCTAATTTCAACTTATAAAGCGCAAGCATATACGCAACAAAGAAGGACCCAATGGTTCAAGTTTATTAGATGCAAAAAAGTAAAGTGTGCCATCAAGTTCGTGAGAGCTTTAATCACTAGTTTTCTCATAACAAGTTTAATTTCGAAGGTAAACAAAAGCATGAATATACTTGGAATAGCATAAGCTAGTAGGTAGGTATGGTGGACTCTTTGTAATAACTTGCTTTAGGGAGTTGGATGCATGAGTGGAACTCATACTTGGTTGTGGAGGCTAGCAAAAGACTGGGAGCGACAAACTAAGAGAGCAATAATGGCCATAATCATGCAGAGCGACAAAACATCATTGATCAAAGCATAAAGTGATACTACAAGTTGAAAACTAAAGGATCATAAAGGCTATGGTGACTTGAGATAGTCATAGAATGGTGTGAGCATGCACCAAGTCAGCCCAAATAAAGCATCAAAGGAGAACACCACTATACTATGCTTTAATATGCTAAAACAACGCATGATTCATCCAAGGCACATTAAGCAATCTCAATTGTTTATAACAATTCATGCTACAGCAAAGAATACTAAGCATAAAGCCAAAACAATATCAAGCATGGCATGACAAAGCATAGGCAACAGTAAAAAACAAGCTCTTTTTACCTCATAAGTATGAACTTTCCTACTCTTTTCCAAACCAAACCAAACTATTTGCAAACCAATGTATGAAAGAGGGGGTTCACCCAATTTATTCAGAAAACTAAGCAAACCAAGTAAACGAAAAACCAAAACGAAAAAAAAGAAGACGCTCCAAGAATAACACAACTGTGCATGAAACAATAAAAATGAAGCGTTTGGAAGAAACCTAGGATTTTTATTGATGAAGAAGGGGAATGCCTTGGGCATCCCCAAGATTTGACGCTTGTACTTCTTGGATATTTCTTGGGGTGACACACGTGGTATTCCCAAGCTTGAGCTTTAGTCCATCCTTCATCTCATTACTCATTCCTTCCATACACCTGAAATTTTTCCTTCATACAAAACTTCACACAATCTTTATTAGCAACATTAGTGCACTCAAGATAAATAAGTCTTAAGGTTCAGTTCTAACACAAAATAAACTTCCATTAGAACACTAGCTACTGTAGCACTTCCCTCAAAAAGTTCAATTCCCCAAAAGAACTCAAAAAGGAACCAACAAAGAAGCAAATGCAGAAAATGACAGAAATCTGTCAGAACAGACCAGCAGGTAAAGAAGAATTTTTTCGAAGAATTTCTGTTGCTCAAATCAAAAAGTGTTGAACTAACGAAAGTTAGATAAGAACCTGGGGCAGAAGCACAAAAATTCACGCCTCAAAAAGACGTTCAGATATTTTACACGAATTTTTATGGTGAAGCACAGAAATCTGTTTCGGGACAGCAACTTTCCCAATCATTACTTCTCTCTCATTAGAGGTTACTCTTGGCAGAAAAAGCAAATAAAAAGGATAAGGAGCGGTTATTACTGAAGTAATAACTTCCAAGACTCTTCTAAAACTTTTGGGTTATCTCCCAATAAGTACTTTTTTTAACGTCTTTAAGTTAGGCATAAGAAGCAAGAAAAAGGATCAAGTGTTCTCAAATGAAGAAACATTAAGATCAATACCAGAAATATTTTCAACAAGGCAAGGTATATCATCCAAATAAGTTCTAGAGGATCCTCTCTTCACTATTCTCATCAAAAGGGTTTGCAGGAAGAATCCAATTAAGATTCTTTTCTATGGCATCATGTATTGCTACTAGTTTGAAGGGTATTGGTATCTTAGGTTCCTCCCCATTAGGTTCGGTTTTGTTCATTTTTTCTCGTATACCAACAACATCTACACATGAGCCTAGTGTATTAAAACGTTCAAAGACCTTCCTAGCTTCCTTGGCAACATCATAGAATTCCTTAAACAAAGTTTCTAGAATAAAATCCCTTTTTTCAGGGTCTTCAATTTCTTTAAGCTTAAGAAAAATTACTTGCATTAAGGGGTTGAGGTTAACAAACCTAGCTTCTAACATGTGAATTAAAGAAGTTGCAGCAATCTCATAGTTTGGAGCAATTTCTACAAGGGATCTATCCTCAGTATCTTCATGCTTACTAACATGATTAAAGAATTCTTCAATGTTATCTTTCCCAATTATAGAACCACTTCCAATTGGAAGGTTTTTCAGGGTGAATGTAGGGATCAACATGGTGAGCTAAGGAAGATGTGACAACTAAAGGAGACTTAATTTTTTTGTGTTTTTAAATAAGAAAGCAAACTAGTAAAACTAATTTTTTTGTGTTTTTGATAACAAAACAAGCAAACAAAGCAAAGAGAAACTAAGCAAAACAAAAATAACAAAGTAAAGAGATTGGTTATGAGGGACTCCGCTTGTGAAGATGTCCTTGACTCCCCGGCAACTGCGCTAGAAAATGCTTGATGGCTCTATGTATGGCGCCAGAAAAATGCTGGAGCGGTGCTGATATAGAGCTCGTTGGGAACCCAAGAGGAAGGTATGATGAGCACATCAACAAGTTTCCCTCAGTATGAAACCAAGGTTTAATCGAACCAGTAGGAGCAAGGAAACACCCCAAAGGTGTTGCTAGCTGAGCCTTGGCAGGGCGCACTACCGGTGCTAGTAGCAACGTGGAGACCTGCACAACACAACCACAGACCTTTGTCCCCAACTTGCGATGAGGTTGTCAATCTCACCGTGTTTTGCAGAAAACAAAGGATTAAACGTATCGAATGGAAAGAAGTAAAAGTTTGCAGAAGGTAAACACAAAGCAGTAAAAGATTGTAGATTATATGTAAAAGACAAGGACCAGGATCCATAGTTCACTAGAGGTGGCTCTCCTTAAGATAACATGCTGGGTGAACAAATTACAGCGGGGCAATTGACAAACATCGAGAAAGCAATACATGCATATACTAATCATCTTGACTCCTTTGGAACTTGATTGGGAATTACAACATTATACATAGACCGCCATCCAACTGCATCTATGACTAATAATCCACCTTCAGGTTATCATCCGAACCCCCTCTAGTATTAAGTTGCAAGCAACAGATTATTGCTTTACGAACTGCGTGTAAAGTAAACAATACGATTGTTCTATGAACAAAGGATTGTTGTTTTCTCCCAAGTAGCAACAACCCATGTTGTACCTTAGAGATTTCTGTCACTTCCCCAGATTACCAGAGGCATGAACCCACTATCGAGCATAAATACTAACTCTTGGAGTTGCTAGCATCTACTTGTCCAAGATAGCTACTAACAACAGAAAGCATGCAAGATCACAAATAACAAAGACATGATAGAATCAATAATCAATCTGAAATAACATCTCAATATCCATCGGATCCCCGCAAACACAACATGTAGAATTACAAATAGATGATCTTGATCATGAACGGAACTCACAAGAGCTAGACATGAAAGCACAAAGGAGGAGAACCATCCATATAGCTACTACATGGATCCGTAGTCCAAGGATGAACTAGTCACGCATCACACTGGAGGCTTGCATGGTGATGAAGAAGACCTCCAGGGTGAAATCCCCTCTCCGGCAGGGTGCCGGGAAGAGCTTCAGATCCCTCCTGATCTAGGGATGGAGATGACGGCGGCTACAGACTGGCCGAGGGCATCTTATAGTCGGAAGGGGAGGCCGAGGGGGTGCCAGGGGCCACCACACCACCCCCTGGCGCGGGCCCAGCCTGGCCGCGCGGCCAGGTGGTGTGGCCGGCCTCTGGCCCCTCTCCGTCTCGTATTCTGGCATCTGATGACTTCCAGAAAAATAGGCACTTTGGCTTTTGTCCCGTCCAATTCCGAGAATATTCATTTTCGGACTTTCCTGGAACCAAAAACAGCAGAAAACAGGCAGCTGGCACTGTGGCTCTTGTTAATAGGTTAGTCCAAGAAATCATATGAAAAGTACTCCAAAGTGTGGACAAAACCCAAGAAAGTGGATAAAACTAAGCATGGAACATCAAAAATTATAGATACATTTGCAATGTATCATCCGTCTAATTTGCTGTGGCGTTTACCATGCTGCTGCTAACAGGCTGATCACTGGTTTGCTTAATCAATGGAGCTCCTGAATCTAGTTGAGCTACATTCATTGTCACATTGACAGATAATCTTACTACAGCTGTAGCAGGTGCACTCGTCATAGATAGAACTTCAATAGCAACAGCCTTGGCACTTGTTTCTCCACCACATATAACAACTTCAAGATTCTCAGCAGGTGCATCCACAACATCATGATTTGCATCATCATTAGCAGGTCCTTCAACACGAGTAGGTGAAGGAACTATAGAGGATCCACCAATATCCATAAAAGATGTGCCACCATCTGCAGAACGCTGTTTTGCTAACCATGGTGAAGACCTTGTAGCTACAATAGATGTCTTCTTCAATGCTTTTTTTTGCTATAATAAATAATTAACATCAATTATTATATGAAGTTGAACAAACAAAAATGCAAATGAAACACATACATTACACTAACTATAGCTATAAAACAGTCTTAAAAACTGCAATGACCAACACTGACATAGATAAGTTATCCAGGTATAAATGCACAACTTATCCATAACATTTAATAAAAGTTATCCATCCACAAAAAAGTAAACAGTTACCCATATACATAATAAACGTGTTTGCAAAAGTAATTACAAACTTTAAAACATAAAATTACAACATAATACCCAAAATAGGATATGGACATTACATAGACAATCTGATACAAGGGTAAACAAGAGCTATATGATAAAAAACAGAAAGGTTACCCACATGAACATAAAGAAGTTATCATGTGAAAAATGCTACAGTTATCAACACTAAGATAGTAAAGTTATCCACTGATTAACAAAAAAATACAGAAAATGACGAAGATAATATAATATGCTCGCTCATACCTCCTAGAAATAGCAGACCGCATCATGATAGGAGTAATGCCAAGATCTTTGCATACAAGAGACTTGATATCATTTTCAACCCCCTCGACTGTACATGACTTTTTCTTCCTAGTCCGTTCATAGACACGCAGAGGAGTTTGTTGTTGTCCATCCACAACAGTAGAAACATCAGCGTCAGTCACCCGGTTAACTGGTGAGACAGGATCTGCAATAGGTGCCCTATCTTCTGGTGATGACATATAAAGAGAGGCAGGTGATCTTGGTACTGGACTATTATTCTGATCTTCAGCAGAATCCGGGAAAGTCAAGGATACATCGACATTAGAAGAACCACCCACACGATTACCTACCACACCTTTCCCCTTTCTGTCTGCATGGACATACCATTTAGCATCGTCATCTCCACTGCTGTCTGATTGGGGCTCAAGGGTGTCCTCATCATTATCAAAACTACTGCTGTCTGAATCCAACAGAATTGTATCATCAGAAGGAACAACATGAGACAATACTACATTACTACATGGAACATTCCTTCCACGAGTGCCAGCTCGAGTAACCCTACCACCACGAGCAGCACTTGAGCTAGCTCCACCCGTGAAGATTCCTCCCATAGGTTGCGTAGCAAGATGAACACCAAACTGGGCAGTAAATTGTTTCGCTATTTCAGCACCAGCATTACCTTTCACCGCCGTCAAACCTTGCACAAGGGTACTCATTAACCCAAAAAGACCAAATGCAAAACTGCCAACTAGATTAGCTATCACTGCTTTTTGCTGCACAAATAAAAAGAAAAGAAACAACACGAACATTAATAAAAAACAAAGAACACAAAGTAACAAGACAAAAAAAGATCAGTACATTATCAACATACTAAAAATGTTACCTGATTTGGACAACCAGGGTCTGCGCAAGTGTCAAACCATTTGTTGAACCCTTGGGTACCACCAAATAGTCCGAAGCTAATGCCATACCGAGGTTTCAACTGCACGATCAAAAAAATACAAAATTAGCAAATGTGATCAACCAGTTTTCTACATATTACACACATTACCCACATTGTGACCTACATGTTACTACCCACTGAACACATAAGTTACCCACAGTTTATGCTGAGTGTGATCAAGAAGTTTTATAAAAAGTTACCAACCCTTAAGCATAAAAGTTATCCACAAGATAAAAACCCATATGTTACAAAAATGTATAACCTACCTCCAGCTTTCCATAACCTTTTCCATCATTTTGCAGATCAGCCTTCAACACTTGATCAATTAGCTCTCTGGACCATATGTTCACAGCATACCGCCCTTCCGGCAAATCAATATCCAACCCGCTAACATCAAGTGAGTCAACATAAAGCAGCTGCGAAAAAATTAAAAAAATCAGAAAAGAATACAATCAATACACTAACTAAAAAATACAACAAATTTGAACATAGAAGGTAATATTCAAACAATTTAAAAACAGGAATGTGTACCTGCGAGAGAAAAAGGCAAGCCTGCGTATGAGTACCCTTAGAAAGCTCCTCGTGTAACTGGTCAGCGACAAATTTGCACCACTGAAACTTGGACACATTTCCAATGTTGTGCTGAAATTATATAATGGAAAAAGAAGCTATCAACATACCAACAAAACTTACAAATATGTTACACACTACCACAACCCAAATACAAAAATGTTACCACCCCTAAAACACAATGGTTATCATCACAACAAACAGAAAGTTATCAACATCAAAACATATAAGTTACCACCCAAAAAATAGATATTAAAAACAACAGACATGACAAGGGAAACTAACCATGATAGGGTAGCACTTGTGGCTAACATGGTTCCGGGTGGTCAGTGACAGAAGAGTCGACACAATGTACATGACATATGTTTGCTTGAACTCTTTGGCATATGAAGTCATATCCTTCAATATTTCAAAAAATTGAGTTCTCAAAGGAGTGCCGCCTTTATGAGGAAAAAGAACAGGTGCAAGAGAAGCCTGAATGTCTGCATCAGCATAATATGGTACCGGCTCTTCCGCAAGCGGCAACCCAAAACAACTGAATACAGTATTCTCATTAAGGGGTATCCTTCCTCGACCGGGCACAACAAATTCACGTGTGTGCTTGTCATATAAACTAGCAAACCAGGTCATAACTGCGTCGTGCAGTGATGAGCACTTGATATCTAGCAAACTGTCAAGCTCCATTTTTTCAATTGCTATCTTCTGATTGCCTGATAAAAATTCAAGTAAACAGGTCATAGCACAAGGAGATGCCATGTTACGTTTACGGGAAGGCTGTTTTTCACCATCGACAACGTCACAACAACCTTCCGTTTTCTCGGCATCATGGCCACTACAAACAATTTAAAATTAAAACATAAATACAAAACTCAACAACAGAAAAAAACAAATGGTACACACAAACTCATAGAAAATGTGGAAAACAACACCAAAAATTAACATATAGATGAAATAATGTTAAAAATACCATACAAAATAAGAAACACAAAAAGATATAATATAATGTTATCCAGCCATCAGTACATAAGTTACCCATGATCATAAACTAATGTTATCATACAAGAAGCTAAAAACTTATCAACATAGATAAACAAAAAGTTAACAATTGCACCACCAACAAAAATGTTACCCATGATCATACAGCAAAGTTATCATGCATTTTTCTCAAAAGTTACCAACAGATATAAGTAAAAGTTATGGATTACACTACCAAAATCATTACAATGGTACCAATAGGGGATATTATACATTACACACTTGAATTTGTTATGTGCACCCTAGGTAATCTAATGTTATTATGCCAACAGAACATAAGTTATCCATACTAGTGCACATATATTATCATGCACTTTGCTCAAAAGTTACCAACAGAACATAAACATAAAGTTAGCAGATACATGGTTAGTGATGTTGTTATCAAGGGATCCTGTCCAATGTCACCCATGGATAGTGCTATTGTTATCAAGGAATCCTAATTTTAAAAGCCTAAAACATCCAGAGTAGTGCATCCTGATTTATATATGATTTGTTATGGGCACCCCAGCTAGTATAATGTTATCATGCCATCAGTACACAAATTACCCAGACCATCACACATATGTTATCATGCACTTTGCTCAAAAGTTACAAACAGATCATAAACAAAAATTAACAGATACATGGTTAGTACTATTGATATGGACACCCCAGATAGACTAATGTTATCATGCCATCAGTACACAAGTTACCCATACCATTACACATATGGTATAATGCACTTTGCTCAAAAGTTACCAACAGATCATAAACAAAAGTTAGCACATCCCATGGCTAGTACTGTTGTTATCAAGGGATCCTGTCCAATGTTACCAATGGATAGATCTGTTGTTATCAAGGAATCCTGTGCAATGTTATACATGTACTAGTGCTATTGATATCAAGGAATTCTATACAAAACTAACCCACTTCAAATAGAAAGTATCATAGATCAAATAACAGGAGGCAACACAAGGAGATTAGTGATTAGATCATGGGGGAAACAACCCACATGGATACATCATAGCTACATCACACACAGTAGATCTGGTTTAGGGGACATTACTCAAAACTATAGGACCAAAGGGAATCAGGGGGCAGTGCTCAACCCATTTCAAAAACGGGGGGCTGAATCATGAAGGAGCGCGGCGAAATCAGGGGCAAAACACACGCATTACAACTTCCAAGCAACCCTAAACTATAGGACCAACCGGAAATCAACGCCGACGATTAAATCGACGGAAATGGAACCACCGGAAACAGAGTAGGAGAGAGGAGAAGGGTCGGAGCGGCCGTGGAGAGAAATCGGAGGAGGAACGGACCTGCGAGCGCGCCTGGAAGGAGTCGACGCGTCGGCGGCAGCAGGGACAAACTGATTCGAAGCCAATCGGACGGGAACTGCCGGAGAAGAAGAAGATGGAGCAGCGCAACGCGAAAACGGTCGGGAGAAGTAGGCGGAGTGGGAGACGATGACGAGTGGGGCCCAGGTGAAGGCAATGAAAGGATCAGGTGTGCGCTCATTAAATCGCCACCCCCCGCGCGGGTTTGTCTGCCTCCTTTCGATGCGAATTGAACGATCGACGATAGATAGCCCGTCGGGTTTTGCCAAATAACGACCAGTCTGAAGCTAGAACTACCGATTTTAAAATACACACGCCAAAATTTTCCCCTCATCAAATAAAGTGGACACGTGTCAACTGTGCCCGCGTTTGATGATGTCGTGATAGAACGCGACTTTGTCGTGTGTCCAATGATGGACACTGAGTAAAATTTTAATTTTTTTTTCCGCTACTACGCGGTGAATGATTTCCCGCCAGATATTTGTCGAGTGTATTTCTCCAACCTATTCGGCAAAATTTTGGTACTTTCCCGCCTAACTTGCCACGCGCGAACTGTGGGTGTAACACTCTTTGCTACTTAACGACTGTTCTAGAAAATATAAAACCCGGCGGATCGGACAGCAAGGATGTGCCGCTTCGTCCGCGATTGCCCGAGCCAAAACAGCCTCGTTTAGGACCAAAAGCAAGAGCCGCCTCGTGTGCACATGAAATCAGCACAAAGCAACGAAATCGATTATAGCCAGCTAAATTCAAATCTGAAAATTGAAAATGTATTGTAGATCAAATCGCTCGTCCGATTTAGAATCCGTTTTCATTGTTGGTCTAGTCGCAGCGAGATCTCCGAAACTAGATCACATGTTGATATGTTTTGACGAAATTTTTCGGACATAAAAATTATCCACCCGTAACACGTGAATTATCCGGGTTGTAGTATGTAAGAGTGAATCTAAACAACTTTTCAGTTTGCAGACCTTTCGGCATGAACAAGTACCAAAATTACGAGACTGAACTTTTGAAAATTCAGACAGCGCTGCCTTCATGGTAAAATTATAAACATGAACACAATCAGATCAAACTTTGGATCATCACGTACAGTCGATCATATATACATTGGATCATCCTAAAAGAAGCCGCAACCCTAACCCTAACCAAAACGCGACGCTGGGAATCCTCACAGGAGCCCACGAGTTGCGTCGGCGATACGGTCGGCGAACAATCGGAGTCAGGCACGATGTTGACGATCTCCTACTTGACGCGGCGTGTCGCGAGCTCCTTCTTGCTGGCCTGCTGCGCCACCACTACCATGATCGCCTCGTGTCGCTCCGTAGCTTCGCATGTCAGTTCTGACCTCGGAGTAGAGGCCCGCTCGGCGGCGTCGTCGTCGATGAAGTCGGTCAGATCCACCACGCGCCTGCCATAGTCCTCCTCTTCCTCCTCCCCCACTCCTCGACTAGCGGTGGTAGGGTAGGTGCCCATCGCGCTCTCTGTAGCATCCCAATTGTCTAACAATTGTAATGCTACTTGGTTTAGTAATATAATGGCTACTTCCTATATATAAGTGTTGCATCATAATTATATCATGCTCATGTCATCATGCCACCTTGCATTTGAGCATCATATAAAACCCTTTTTGTTTTGGTTCTTCTCTCATATGCATTGTAAATTGTATTTGCCTCTTGATATTGTATTTGGTTATTGATATATAGTTTAATGCCCAAGTTGAGTTGAGGGCATATCTTTTATTCCACTCCACCACCTTTTCTTTCACCACCTTATAACTCCACCATCCCACTATCCATGAGCTTGTATTTTTTTTTTGGTATTTAATCTAGCTCATGGGAGATAGGATGGATCTTCTTCCACAAATTCTTTTGCTTGGCTTTATTCCACTCTTGGGAATGCATGAGAATAATTCCATGTTAATATTATTGTTTTCACAAGAATAAACATGGCATTAAATATTTTGCATGGGCCATGCAAGAACCACCACATTCTAGTCTTTTGGATTTTACTTGAATCTTTGAGTGGATCATCCCCCATATCTCTCTCTACCCCTCTTCATGCTTGATCTTGCTTGATGCATGCAAGCATCTAAAACCCTACACCCATCTCCATCATCCCATCACCCTTTATCTCACCCATATCTTTTCTTTTAATTAAAACTCTTATGCATGATCATATGAGGCTTATTCTTTTCTTTCTCTCTTTTCTCTCCTAGCCTAGTTCTTCTAAACCCTAATCTCCTTTTATCCCCTCTCTCTTTTCTAACTCTAAACCCTACCACCATCTACCCTAACCCTAAACCAAACCTAACCCGAGCCCCATCTACCCTAGCCCGAGCTACCCTCCCCCTCTCCCTCTCTCTACCTTGATGTCCCCACCACCTTCTCTCACGATGCCTCTCCCCTGGTCCCCTCCCTTCCTCTCTTAGCAAAGCAACAAGAGAGAGAGGACAGAGATCACCCGAGGCCTTCCCCTACTTTGCCAAAAGGTAAAGCTACCCATGTGCCTCTCCCCTCTCCCCCTTATCACCTCAACCACCCCAGGAAAACCCCAGGGCAAGATCTGGACGCCAGGCACCCCGTCTTCCTCCCACTTTCCCCCCAGGAACAACCATGGCCTTCCCCATGCCGAACCCAAACCCTAGTCCCATCTACCTCTTTGCCTCGTCGGTCTGAAGCTCCCCAAGGCGATCCAGGAGCACCAGGGGCTTCCTCTGCTTCCTCTTCGACGCCTAGGCCGCGGGGTAGTACCAGGAGCTCGCCGGAGAAGCCCCGCCGCCGCCGTGTCCGTGAGCACCAGGAATACCCCGGCCCCGCTACTTCCTCGCCGATCTACGCGCCCCCGAGTCCGCTAGCTGCACCTGAGGGTCGTAGGTGAGCCTACCGACCTCCTGGACATCATCTTCCTCCCCCTCTCACCTTGCATCGCCGCCGCCCTGCGTCGAGCACCCCGCGTGCACGCGCATGATCACCGTCGATCGCGTCTGCCAGCCTGCCCTCGGTTTCCCCTAGGTTTTCCGCGCGCTGTAGCCCTCCTCCGTGCTAGATCTCTGAACGAAAGTTGTAGGCCGTGGTGTCGTCTTCGTTTTTCGTTTTTGGGGCGACGCGATTCGACCAGCGTACGCGTCGCCATCGTCGCCGGAAGACGCCAGTCTCTCGCCGCCGTCAGAGCCGTGTCCGACAGAGCGCAGCAGCAGCCGATGGTCTTTTTGCGCTGGAGCCCCTCCCCTTTTTCCCGCCTAAACCCGCGGTCCCAAAAGCCCACCTGTCAGCCTCGGTGTTTTGTTTGCAAGAAAACCCCCGGAAGATCTTGGCCATCACGGACAGACCCCAGCATACAGGATCGCCCACGTGTCACGCCCCGGCTGGGCGACGCGTGCGCGTGGCCCCGCTGTACCCGGACCCACCTGTCATGGGTGCGGTTAGGAAAACCCTGGTGAGAAAAGCCCCGCGCAGCCACGTCGACCCACTTGTGGCTGAGTCAGCCAGCCCACTCGTCGTGGTGTGGCTAAATCTCTCTGAGTATAAAAAGTATCTGCTGTTTACATTTAATCAAAATATTTTCAGAAATGTTTTATATGATTATAAATTCTGTTTTGAATTAACTTTTCAAATATTATTCCAAATAATACAAATAATATATGTTTTGAAATCAGAAAAATGTGAGGATTTCAAATATGCCCTTCAAAATATATTTTGAACACTTTAAATTTCAAGTTGATGAAAATTATAACAAAATGCCCTTTGCCTTAAATAATTAATAACTTTTGTTTTATAACTCCAAATTTAACAAATAATATGTCTAAAATGATTAGCTCGACGAGACCTTTCTGTTTATGCATTCCATGTTCTGAATTGCAGCATGCACCATATAAATATAAAGTATACAGCGACTTATTTGAGTATAAAATATGATTAAAACCCCATAAAATGTTTATTTCTAGTATTCCACACCTCACCCATGCCATGCTACTTTATTGCCATGCAAATTGTGCATCATTCATCATGGCATGATTGTTTGCTTGTCGCATTTTATTCATATGCTTGTGCACTTTATTTATGTTGGCCCTTGTTTGTTTGGTTCTTCTTGAATAGGCAATGCAGGGGATATATCAAGAAACCAGTGAGCACTACCAGATCCTTCTCTCGCTTCAATCGAGCTGCCGCAAGCACTACCACATGCTTGCATACATACAGTACCTATTGCCTCTATCTTATTCTTGCATCATTGAGTCGCGATTGCATTAAATTGAATCCCAAGTACTGCATAGCCTTTACTTTTAAACCCCACCGAAGCTTGTTCCCCCATCCCATGAGCCATTACTACAGGAGTTGATTGAGCCATGCGGGTCGTAGAACAGCATGTGTAGGGTATGTGAGTGTCTGATGGATAACGAGATACCTAAACAACTTAACCTGAGTAGTAATGGGATAACTAATGAAAGTGACACCGGTGAGCAATATCTGCTATTTGGTTTTTCATGCTCACTTGTGTCCGTGGGACCCAGTACTTGATTCCTGTTCCTTGAATATTCACGCTATCCACATCCGGAGGCTTATGAACCCCCACAGGCGAGCTTGATTCATTCTTATTTCTTGGGGCCACAAAGTAGTTTGGGGCTTTATTACTCTTCTGCACTTATGCCATGCTTTACTGTTTTCTTTAAGATTGTGCGAGGATGCACCTGTACTGTTTAGGTAAGCGGAGTGTTTTCGCGGTATCGACAAGCCCAGTCACACTTTCGGGTTCCCAGTCGTTTACAGCCATTGAAGCAAACCTTGAGTCCGTCTCGGAGCCGGCCAACTTCGTTGCCGGTAGCTTAATGGGGTGGCCCCCTGAAATATTTCTGAATCCTGTGATCGCTTTGTCGTGAATGCCTCGTTGGGTTTTGATTTGGTTTTTCCGAGGTTGATCGAGTGTGTGTTGCTATTTGTGCACCCATCAACGGTAAATCTTTCTGAAAGCCGTGTCCGCGGTTATGGACGACTTGGAGCACAGTTTCTCGATCATAGACAAGTATAATTAAAGTACCGCTTTAATATGACTAAGTACCTGACTAGTAAATAGTGCAACACTCATGGAATGGATAATAAAACTGCCAACGGATGGGGGGGTTGTTCGTCCGCTTCCTCGTCGGAAAGCGAGGAGGAGGATGGATCTATTAATGTTACCGTTATAACTGTTGTTATTTAATTCACGGACATCCGTCTATCTTTGGTTAGTCGGATGGTTAGCGAATATCTATAGAATTGTTAGGTATTATCTTTTGCTGCAATTGCGACACCCCAGGTTGTGTCCCCTTTAGAGGCATAAAGACTTGCTGAGTACCCCTAGGGTCTCACACGATAAATTGTTTGATTCAGATGAACATGTATACTCGCAAGATGGATACTGGGCGGAGGAGACGGGCGATGTTGGCAACGATCATTCGGTGTAGAGATTCCGGGAACGGGGATCCGTGAGATCTGTGGGCGGGATGTGTTTATTTATGGGGCATCTTATGCCGATTTGCTTCTTATCCGTACTCGGATCTTGTTTTCCGCTTCCGCCTGATACTCTGATGTTTGATGTATGAGGAGATATCCTAAACTATTATATCTATCTAGGATATTTGGATCTTGCCGTATGGCGTTGCAATATTTCTATTTCTTTTAGATGGAATGGCTCTGAGGACTGTTGTATGGTGGCTTGCATACATACTCATTTGTGTATGTAGTTGATCCCTTCGCCTGCCGATTACGCCGCTCGTTCTCGTCCCGATGTTTTGGAAATGGTTAGGATGGCCGAAAGGTCTACCTGTGAGTGGCATTTGGCCCCACCGTACTATTTTAACCATTTCCGCTCATCCAGGCTTGTAACTAAGGGCGTAATTCACCGAGGTAGTTACAATTGGTATCAGAGCCATCCCGCCCTTCAGGGTCTCAGCCAAATGGTCGTTGTCAGTCTAGCAAATATTTTTGGTAGCTATGTATACTAGGGAAAAACAAAACGCGAGAGTAGGACTGCTTCCACCTTTTCTTCTTAACCACCCACCCACCCTTTTCTGGTAAGGAAGTGTAACATTTTCAATCCTCTTCTTAAAATTCAAACTAGGATTCACGTGTTCTGGGTTTCCGTAGTACCATAGGTTGTGTGTGTGTGTGTGTGTGTAATTCCTTGTCTATCTGTTGCATCCAACATGTTATCTTTATCGGCCTTTTGGTTATCAACTGTTGGTACATTCCATACCGACAGGCTTTTGCAAACCGACGCGATCTATCTGATTCGTTGTATACCGCCGCGATCTGTCTTACTCTTTGTTATCCGACGTTATCTTGTTTGGGGTGTTCGTTTCCGTAGTTACTAATCTTTAGGTTCATCGTGAGAAGAAGGTGTTGGGATACGTGTTCTACTTATTCATGTGCGGAGTAATGATTTGAGTGCGGGATGGAGTCGCGACCATACCACTACTTTTATCATTCGCTCTTGTATATTGAATTGGTAGAGTCACTAATCTTGATTCGTTAAGTGATTTTGCGCATCTATTGGCATTTTAATGCCGAAATTTGCGGAAAATTTTTCTTTGTTAAGTTGTGTACCACACTCCTTTTCAGTCGTGTGCGTTATGCGAAATATCTTCTAGGTGCTTTGAACTTTGTTGATATTTTAATATCATCTTAGTAAATTGTATCCTTTAATCTTGATTAATTCCATCTTGGTACTATTTTGGATTATTATTATTCTCCATTATAGTACTGACTTGTGTTTTATATCAACAACAGGATGGCACCACCACGCCGTTCTGATGAGGACATACAACCTGAACTGGGGGCCGCGTTGTCAAGCATCGCCAATGCCTTGGCAGCAATGCAACAGAACCAGCAGCGTTTTGAAGAAAGTGTCAGGAGGAATGAGTTTGTTCCGCTACCTCCACCTCCCAAGCGAGGAGACATCAAAAGCTTCTTGAAGTTCAACCCACGCCAATTTGATGTGTCTGATCAACCGCTTGATGCTGATGATTGGTTGCGTGAGATATCAAGGTTACTGGTGACTGCTGATGTTCCTGAGCAAGAATGGGTAAAATGTGCCACTCACCTTCTGAAGGGAGATGCAGCTCTCTGGTGGGAGAATTACTTGAAGGCAAACTGCACTGGGTTTCAGCCTACTTGGGGACAGTTCACTGGAGCTTTCAAAGAGCAATATCTGTCAGAAATTGTCATGGAGAGGATGAAGGAAGTGTTTCTCAACCTCAAGCAGGGCAATGACAATGTCAATACCTACATCAGAAACTTCATGAACCTTTCTCGTTATGGTGGCGATGAGATCTCTGATGACAAGAAGAAGAAAAAGAGGTTCGAAGGGCTCAATGCATCGATTAAATATGCAATCACACATGCAAGGCGGCATCTTTTACGGAACTTCAGCATACCTGCAGAAGAAGCAAGCAGGCAAGTGTTTGAGGAGTCAAAGAAACACAACAGCGATGCAGCAAGCTCTTCACTATGTCAACTCCTTCTAAGCGTCGTATGGGTTCCTAACACCCACCGTCGCTCGGCTCAACCAAGACCTTCAAGCTACGCAAAGGCCACCAAACTTCCTCCTTCTGCTCCCGGGGCTACAACCACCACTACCAGGCGCTGGCGGAGTCCAGCTACGTTGCTCCACGTCCACCTGGTGCTTGTTACACTTGTGGAAACACTGGGCATCAAAACTGGAACTGTCCGATGAAAAACAAAGCTCTTCCTCCACCACCTCCAAGACCTCCGGCAAGCTCTCCTTTGGTTCGTGCACCACCACCTCGGGTTCTCAACATCAACACCAAGCCCGGGTCTATTGTTGCTCGTGCCAACTGTGTCAACGCCGCTCAAGCTGAGCATGCACCTGGAGTTGTGATGGGTATGCTTTCAGAAAACTCAGTCACTGCACGAGTTTTGTTTGATTCTGGTGCATCGCATTCTTTTGTTTCTCACAAATTTGCGAATGAGAATGAGTTAGCTATGGATCCTCTCCTTAAGCGGTTAATGGTCCTTTCTCCTGGAGCAACAATGGCAGCTTCTAAAATCAGCCATGGCAATCAAATTGAGATTGGTGGCTCTTCGTTCTCGGCGTCCTTAATTGTTCTGGGCAATTCTGACATTGATGTCATCTTGGGCATGGATTGGTTGACAGCAAATGCAGCTGTGATTGATTGTGCTGAATGCTCGGTTTCTCTGAAAATTCCTGAAGGCCATATAGTCTATTCTCCAAGTCTGACTCCTGCTATTCAGCTTTTCTCTTTGGCGGCTCTGAATGATGATGCTATGGAAGCTATTCAGAGTGTTCCAGTGGTCTGTGAGTTCCCAGATGTCTTTCCTGAAGAGTTGCCAGGTCTGCCTCCGAATCGTGAGGTTGAGTTTGTAATTGAGCTTGAACACAGCGGCTCCTATCTCCAAGCGGCCTTATAAAATGGGTCCTGCTGAGTTGGCTGAACTCAAACGTCAGCTTGATGAACAAGAGAAGTTGGGTTTCATTCAACACAGTACTTCTTCTTGGGGTAGCCCAACCCTCTTTGTGAAGAAGCGAGACAAGACTGATAGACTTTGTGTCGACTATCGGGCTCTCAATGCTAAAACCATCAAGAATAAATATCCCCTTCCGCGGATTAATGATCTCTTCGATCAGCTAGCTGGAGCTGTGGTATTCTCTAAGCTTGACTTGAGAAGTGGTTATCATCAAATCAAGATTCGCAAGGAAGATGTTCCTAAAACAGCTTTCACCACCCGCTATGGCCTGTATGAGCACACGGTCATGTCTTTCGGTCTCACCAACACACCTGCCACCTTCTCGAGGCTTATGAACTCGGTTTTCATGGAGTATCTTGATAAGTTCGTTGTGGTTTATCTGGATGACATCCTAGTCTATTCTAAGTCAAAGGAAGAACATGAAGAACACCTTCGATGTGTCCTAAACAAGCTTCGTGAGAACCGCTTGTATGCAAAGTTCTCCAAATGTGAGTTTTGGCTGCCTCAAGTAACCTACCTTGGTCACGTCATCTCTGCCAAGGGCATTGCCGTCAACCCGGAAACTGTAAGGACAATTGTTGATTGGCTTCCTCCTGTAAATGTCAAAGAAGTGCGGAGCTTGCTTGGTTTGGCTAGTTATTGCCGTCGCTTCGTTCAGAACTTTTCGAAGATAGCGAAGCCTCTTACCGATCTCCTCAAGAAAGGCAAGAAATACCTTTGGAATCCTGCATGTCAAGCAAGTTTTGAAACACTTAAAGAGAAGCTCACTTCCACACCAGTCTTGGTTCCTCCGAATACATCCAAGCCCTTCCAGATATTCTGCGACGCATCTTTGCAAGGATTGGGTGCGGTCCTTATGCAAGAAAACAAGTTGTTGCTTATGCCTCTCGACAGTTGAAGACGCATGAGATCAACTATCCTACACATGACCTCGAGCTCGCAGCAGTTGTCTTTGCTTTGAAAGTATGGAGGCATTACTTGCTGGGCAACCGTTGTGAAATCTTTTCTGATCACAAGAGTCTGAAGTATATCTTCACTCAGCCTGATCTCAACCTTCGGCAAAGGAGGTGGATTGAAGCAATCAATGATTTCGATCTGACCATCAACTACACTCCGGGCAAAGCTAATGTCATGGCCGATGCTCTCAGCCGTAAAGCTTATGTCAGCAACCTCATGATGGAAGAACAACAGCCTCTCTTGTGCGAGGAATTCCGTCAGCTAAACCTTGAAATTGTGGAACAAGGGTATCTTCTGAACCTTCTGGCAACCCCTCTCTTGGAAGAAAAGGTTCGTTCCTTTCAGCTTGGTGACCCGTACACCAAAAAGATCATCTCCAACATCCAGCTTCCGAAGTATGAGTCCTTCCACGTCGATGACCAAGGCACGTTGTTCTTTGAACTCCGGATGTTTGTTCCGAACTACCCGGGTTTGAGAGAGCAAGTTCTCAAGGAGGCGCATGATTCTGTTCTTTCTATCCACCCTGGCAGCACAAAGATGTACATGGACTTGAAAACACAATATTGGTGGCCGGGACTGAAACGATATTGTGCCAAGTATGTCTCGGAGTGTGATGTTTGCCGCAGAGTTAAAGCTATCCATCAGAAACCTTCCGGTCTTCTACAACCATTGAAACCCCCGGAATGGAAATGGGAGAAAGTAGAGATGGACTTCATCACTGGTTTTCCAAGGTCGCAGAAGGGCAACAATGCAATCTTTGTTGTCATTGACAGGCTTTCTAAAGTGGCTCACTTCTTTCTCGTCAAGGAAACAATTTCTGCAATTCAGTTGGCTGAGCTCTATATCAACAGAATTGTCTCTCTGTATGGGGTTCCTCTCGAGATCAGTTCAGACCGTGGAAGCATCTTCACTTCCAAGTTTTGGGAGAGTTTCCAAAATGCTTTGGGAACAAAATTGAACTTCAGCACAGCTTACCACCCTCAGTCGCAAGGACAAGTTGAAAGGATCAATCAGATTCTGGAGGATATGCTCCGTGCTTGCGTCATCTCCTTTGGCATGAAGTGGGAAGAATGTCTTCCTTATGCTGAATTCTCTTACAACAACAACTTCCAGAAAAGTCTAAGGATGGCACCATTTGAGGCTCTCTATGGTCGCAAATGCAGAACTCCGATTGGTTTTTCGGGTGCAGGAGAAAGAATATTGTTTGGCCCTGACATTGTAACTCAAGCGGAGGAGAAAGTTCACATCATTCTTGAAAATCTGAAGATTGCTCAAAGTCGCCAGAAGAGCAATTATGACAGAAAGCACACGGACATGGAGTATGTCCCTGGTGATCTAGTTTACCTTCGTGTCACTCCCATGAGAGGCACGCACCGCTTTGGTATCAAAGGAAAGCTGGCTCCTAGATACATCGGTCCATTCAAAATTCGTGGAAGAAGAGGAGAAGTTGCTTATGCTCTTGAGCTCCCGGAAAAACTCAAGGTCCATGATGTTTTCCACATCTCTCAACTCAAGAAGTGCTTCAAGGATCCCGGTAGGACCGTGGACCACGAGCTTATCAATCTCCAAGAAGACCTGTCTTATCAAGAACACCCCACAAAAATCCTTGAAATCGCAGAAAGAAGGACTCGCAACAAGTCCATCAAGTTCTGCAAGGTGCAGTGGTCGCACCATTCCGTTGATGAAGCCACTTGGGAACGTGAAGATGAGCTCCGTGGCAAGTATCCTACCCTCTTTGTGTCTTCTTCTTCGTCCTAGAATCTCGGGGCGAGATTCCTGTTTAGTGGGGGAGAGTTGTAGCATCCCAATTGTCTAACAATTGTAATGCTACTTGGTTTAGTAATATAATGGCTACTTCCTATATATAAGTGTTGCATCATAATTATATCATGCTCATGTCATCATGCCACCTTGCATTTGAGCATCATATAAAACCCTTTTTGTTTTGGTTCTTCTCTCATATGCATTGTAAATTGTATTTGCCTCTTGATATTGTATTTGGTTATTGATATATAGTTTAATGCCCAAGTTGAGTTGAGGGCATATCTTTTATTCCACTCCACCACCTTTTCTTTCACCACCTTATAACTCCACCATCCCACTATCCATGAGCTTGTATTTTATTTTCTTTTGGTATTTAATCTAGCTCATGGGAGATAGGATGGATCTTCTTCCACAAATTCTTTTGCTTGGCTTTATTCCACTCTTGGGAATGCATGAGAATAATTCCATGTTAATATTATTGTTTTCACAAGAATAAACATGGCATTAAATATTTTGCATGGGCCATGCAAGAACCACCACATTCTAGTCTTTTGGATTTTACTTGAATCTTTGAGTGGATCATCCCCCATATCTCTCTCTACCCCTCTTCATGCTTGATCTTGCTTGATGCATGCAAGCATCTAAAACCCTACACCCATCTCCATCCATCCCATCACCCTTTATCTCACCCATATCTTTTCTTTTAATTAAAACTCTTATGCATGATCATATGAGGCTTATTCTTTTCTTTCTCTCTCCTAGCCTAGTTCTTCTAAACCCTAATCTCCTTTTATCCCCTCTCTCTTTTCTAACTCTAAACCCTACCACCATCTACCCTAACCCTAAACCAAACCTAACCCGAGCCCCATCTACCCTAGCCCGAGCTACCCTCCCCCTCTCCCTCTCTCTACCTTGATGTCCCCACCACCTTCTCTCACGATGCCTCTCCCCTGGTCCCCTCCCTTCCTCTCTTAGCAAAGCAACAAGAGAGAGAGGAGAGAGATCACCCGAGGCCTTCCCCTACTTTGCCAAAAGGTGAAGCTACCCATGTGCCTCTCCCCTCTCCCCCTTATCACCTCAACCACCCCAGGAAAACCCCAGGGCAAGATCTGGACGCCAGGCACCCCGTCTTCCTCCCACTTTTCCCCCAGGAATAGCCATGGCCTTCCCCATGCCGAACCCAAACCCTAGTCCCATCTACCTCTTTGCCTCGTCGGTCTGAAGCTCCCCAAGGCGATCCAGGAGCACCAGGGGCTTCCTCTGCTTCCTCTTCGACGCCTAGGCCGCGGGGTAGTACCAGGAGCTCGCCGGAGAAGCCCCGCCGCCGCCGTGTCCGTGAGCACCAGGAATACCCCGGCCCCGCTACTTCCTCGCCGATCTACGCGCCCCCGAGTCCGCTAGCTGCACCTGAGGGTCGTAGGTGAGCCTACCGACCTCCTGGACATCATCTTCCTCCCCCTCTCACCTTGCATCGCCGCCCTGCGTCGAGCACCCAGCGATACTGCAGCAGCGCCATGATCACCGTCAGTCGCGTCTGCAGCCAGCCTGCTGCCCTCGGTTTCCCCTAGGTTTTCCGCGCGCTGTAACCCTCCTCCGTGCTAGATCTCTGAAGAAAGTTGTAGGTCGTGGTGTCGTCTTTGTTTTTCGTTTTTGGGGCGACGCGATTCAACCAGCGTACGCGTCGCCATCGTCGCCGGAAGACGCCAGTCTCTCGCCGCCGTCAGAGCCGTGTCCGACAGCGCGGCGGCGGCCGATGGTCTTTTTTGCGCTGAGCCCTCCTTTTCCCGCCTAAACCAGCGGTCGAAGCCCACTGTTACCTCGGTGTTTTGTTTGCAACAAAACCCCAGAAGATCTTAGCCATCACGGACCCAGCATACCCGCCACAGGATGCCCACGCCCATTGTCACGTGTTCGAGACCCACAT
This sequence comes from Avena insularis, assembly GCA_023614405.1. Classification (NCBI taxonomy): domain Eukaryota; kingdom Viridiplantae; phylum Streptophyta; class Magnoliopsida; order Poales; family Poaceae; genus Avena; species Avena insularis. The sequence continues at coordinate 280,535,006 of CM042696.1, read as the reverse complement.
CATGGGTGCGGTTAGGAAAACCCTGGTGAGAAAAGCCCCGCGCAGCCACGTCGACCCACTTGTGGCTGAGTCAGCGCCTGGCCCACTCGTCAGCGGCTGTGGCTAAATCTCTCTGAGTATAAAAAGTATCTGTCGTTTTTCTGTTTAATCAAAATATTTTCAGAAATGTTTTATATGATTATAAATTCTGTTTTGAATTAACTTTTCAAATATTATTCCAAATAAAACAAATAATATATGTTTTGAAATCAGAAAAATGTGAGGATTTCAAATATGCCCTTCAAAATATATTTTGAACACTTTAAATTTCAAGTTGATGAAAATTACAACAAAATGCCCTTTTCCTTAAATAATTAATAACTTTTGTTTTATAACTCCAAATTTAACAAATAATATGTCTAAAATGATTAGCTCGACGAGACCTTTCTGTTTATGCATTCCATGTTCTGAATTGCAGCATGCACCATATAAATATAAAGTATACAGCGACTTATTTGAGTATAAAATATGATTAAAACCCCATAAAATGTTTATTTCTAGTATTCCACACCTCACCCATGACATGCTACTTTATTGCCATGCAAATTGTGCATCATTCATCATGGCATGATTGTTTGCTTGTCGCATTTTATTCATATGCTTGTGCACTTTATTTATGTTGGCCCTTGTTTGTTTGGTTCTTCTTCGAATAGACGCTGAGCAGGGGATATATCAAGAAACCCAGGAGCACTACCCAGATTCTTCTCTCGCTTCAACTGAGCTGCCAGGCAAGCACTACCACATGCTTGCATACATACAGTACCTATTGCCTCTATCTTATTCTTGCATCATTGAGTCGCGATTGCATTAAATTGAATCCCAAGTACTGCATAGCCTTTACTTTTAAACCCCACAGAAGCTTGTTCCCCCATCCCATGAGCCATTACTACAGGAGTTGATTGAGCCATGCGGGTCGTAGAACATGTGTAGGGTATGTGAGTGTCGATGGATAACGAGGTACCTAAACAACTTAACACGAGTAGTAATGGGATAACAAATGAAAGAGGAACCGGTTAGCAATAACTGCTATATGGTATTTAATCCACACTTGTGTCCCGTAGGACCCCGAGTACTTGATTCCTGTTCCTTGAATATTCACGCTATCCACATCCGGGAGGCTTATGAAGCTTATGAATCCCCCTGAGCCAGAGCTTGATTCATTCTTATTTCTTGGGGCCACAAAGTAGTTTGGGGCTTTATTACTCTTCTGTACTTATGCCATGCTTTACTGTTTTCTTTAAGATTGTGCGAGGATGCACCTGTACTGTTTAGGTAAGCGGAGTGTTTTCGCGGTATCGACAAGCCCAGTCACACTTTCGGGTTCCCAGTCGTTTACAGCCATTGACGCAAACCTTGAGTCCGTATCGGAGCCGGCCAACTTCGTTGCGGGTAGCTTAATGGGGTGGCCCCCAGAAATATTTCTGAATACTGTGATCGCTTTGTCGTGAATGCCTCGTTGGGTTTTGATTTGGTTTTTCCGAGGTTGATCGAGTGTGTGTTGCTATTTGTGCACCCTGCGGTAAATCTTTCTGAAAGCCGTGTCCGCGGTTATGGACGACTTGGAGCACAGTTTCTTGATCATAGACAAGTATAATTAAAGTACCGCTTTAATATGACTAAGTACCTGACTAGTAAATAGTGCAACACTCATGGAATGGATAATAAAACTGCCAACGGATGGGGGGGTTGTTCGTCCGCTTCCTCGTCGGAAAGCGAGGAGGAGGATGGATCTGTTAATGTTACCGTTATAACTGTTGTTATTTAATTCACGGACATCCGTCTATCTTTGGTTAGTCGGATGGTTAGCGAATATCTATAGAATTGTTAGGTATTATCTTTTGCTGCAATTGCGACACCCCAGGTTGTGTCCCCTTTAGAGGCATAAAGACTTGCTGAGTACCCTAGGGTCTCACGATAAATTGTTTGATTCAGATGAACATGTATACTGCAAGATGGATCTTTGGGCGGAGGAGGCGATGTTGGCAGCGATCATTCGTGTAGAGATTCCGGGAGCGAGGATCCGTGAGATCGTAGGCGGGATGTGTTTATTTATGGGGCATCTTATGCCGATTTGCTTCTTATCCGTACTCGGATCTTGTTTTCGCTTCCTTTGATACTCTGATGTTTGATGTATGAGGAGATATCCTAAACTATTATATCTATCTAGGATATTTGGATCTTGCCGTATGGCGTTGCAATATTTCTATTTCTTTTAGATGGAATGGCTCTGAGGACTGTTGTATGGTGGCTTGCATACATACTCATTTGTGTATGTAGTTGATCCTTACTTTTGCCGATTCACGCTTCGTTCGTCTGATGTTTTGGAAATGGTTAGGACGGCCGAAAGGTCTACCTGTGAGTGGCATTTGGCCCCACCGTACTATTTTAACCATTTCCGCTCATCCAGGCTTGTAACTAAGGGCGTAATTCACCGAGGTAGTTACACTCTCCTTCGTGAACATCTAGCCTCCTCATCATCGCGGCTGAAGTTTCACCAACGTAGTTAGGCCGGCGGCATCTCATCGTGGTTGGTGTACCAGCGCGCTTCTCTCTTCCTCGCCGCTAGCTAGGAAATGCGGCGCTTCCACTCCACCTACTTGGGGGTGGGGAGCGGGCGTGCCACGAACCAGACCAAGAAATAGAAGAGGAGGAACATGCCGATATTTCACGCATAGATGCTATTATGCAAGTTATGAATGAAGGTATGATGTTTATACACAATCAGAGATAGGAAATCACACATGGGGTATAATCATCAAGTTATCCACCAGTTTATATAGCAGTTATCCAGACATATGAGTACAACTTATCCAGCAGCTAACATAGCAGTTTTCCAGGAATACGAGTAAAATTTATCCACCAGCGCTACAGTTATCCATGCTTATACGTAGAAGTTACCCTAGAAATCATCACTAGACATATATCCAGCAGTGTTATGTGTGACTAGCCAACTGTATTAAAAACTTGATAGTAGGAAGAAAGTAGAAAAGCACAATCATAGATAGGAAATCACACATAGGGGTATAAAAATGAAATTATCCACCAGTTTATATAACAGTTATCTAGACATGTGAGTACAAGTTAGCCAGAAGCTAACACTGCAGTTATCCAGAAATATGAGTATAAATTATACATCCAGCTAACACTATTGTTATCCATGCTAATATGTAGAAGTTACACCACAAATCATTACTAGACATATATTCAATAGTGTTGTGTGTGACGAGACAAGTACACTAAAAACTTGATAGTAGGAAAAAAGTAAAAAAAGCATAATCAAAGATAAGAAATCATACGTGGGGTATGAAAATCAAGTTATCCAACAGTTTATACAACAGTTATTCATGCATATGTATATAAGTTATCAACCAGTTTATGCAACAGTTATCCAGGCATATGTATACAAGTTATCCACCAGTTTATGCAGTAGTTATCCAGGCATATGTATACAAGTTATCCACCAGTTTATGTGGCAGTTATCCGTGCATATGTGTACAGAGTCATTCACCAGTTAGCTTGATAGATTTCCATCATTAGTTTTCATCATTACACTATTCGTGATAAGATCTTCAAAACAAGATCCCATCTTGATGGCTTTTATAGACTTTTTTGAAACCAAAAGTAATCCACATGTAACCACCATCGCGCCCTCTATCGCGTTGGTGTTGGTGCTTCGACATATGAAGTCGTTCGGAGATGGTTATCACTGAGGCACTAGCAGACCAACATTTGCTTGTTTGCTTTGATTTTTTTACCGGCCCAAGATGAAATAGTCAAAATTAGTATTTTCAGTGATTTTTTAGTGAAACTCAACAAAACGCACAAACTAAACTTTTGGAAGGAGTAATAAATATAGACAAATTTATGACATCTATTTAGAGAGAGGGAGTACAAACTATAACGGTTTCAATATATATCACCCTAACATTGACGAAGACTTTAGCACACAATAACACAATTCTAGTGGCTGACAACAATTTAGTACTCCCTTCGTAATAAATGTCGAAGTTTTAGTTTAATTTTGATTAAATTTGAAATAAAGCCTCGACGCTTGTTATGGAAGTAGTTTGAATCACTACCTAAACAAGATTACTAGATGCAGGCGATGCACGGCTTCATTGATAGCGATGGATCACTTTCAACAAATAAGCATGTTACATGACCATCCAACATGAATCATGCAGGATGAAGCACTCGGACTAAAATAAACTAGCAATCTAGTACAACTTAACTGCTCAAGTCACGGTGGTACAGCCAGCCTACAAGTCGCGGGCTCCTCTCCAGCGAGCACACGAAGCAACACAGCGCGCACGGGGTGGAGAACAGCAGCGGGCGGCATTGCCGAGTGCCCTCAGCGTGACCGCGCCGTGCCTCCACCTCCTCATTATGGCGGTGCCGCCTGGTCCAGGTGGTGTTGGAATACCCGCATCACCTCCAGGCGCCACTACTCCAGCGCCCAATCGAGCTCCAGCAGCGGCTCCTGAACTCCGACCCGGCCATGCAGCCCCAGAAGCTTGCCTCGCGGACGGAGGGCGTCAGCAGCGAGACGAGAAGACATACCTTGGCGCGGACGAGGGAGGGCTCCTGCACCGGGTCACCCATAGCTCGTCGACAGCCACCGAGTCGAGGGGCTGAAGCTCGGGGCTCTGCGGATCTTGCTGTTGGGCAGCCAGATGGGGAGAAGACAAGTAGAGATAGATGACGCACGGAGGAGATAAGAATTGATCGAACGGTACAAAGGAACCCGCCGAGTTTTGTCATCTGGCGACCGCCCTGAACATATATTTGCCGTACTTTTTTCCCTCCATTTTTTGCTGCAATTTTCCAACGTCTCTCACCACATATTCCACAACTCACTTGGCCTTCTTTCTGTTCGTCAAATACACATGTAGCGTAAGAGTTCATTAGAGGATGGCATTTTACGCTGTTTCTCTATTGTGTGAAGAAGAACGATCCTGCTTGAACACCTTGCATGTGCAAATATTGTACAAGATTAAAGTATTGACGTACGAGAGTTGCATCTCCAAAGTGGTCGAACATGTGCACACAGATATAGGTACTAGAGGATGGCAGTTGCGACTGTTCCTCTATTGTGTGAAGAAGAACGCTCATGTTTGAACACCTTGGAGGTGCAGATCTTGTACAAGATTAGAGTATTGATGTACAAGGTCTACATCTCCATATTGGTCAAGCAGGTGCACCCAGACATAGGTGTCTTCTCTGAGGGTACATCCACCATATATAGACTTCTTTGTCAACGACATCTTCGAGAAGCTCTCCCCTCCATGAAGCAACGCCGGGTCAACCCAACAATGCTCGGGCCTGCCCCAAGGTACCTAGAGTTTTGGTAGCTTCTTTACAAAAAAAATCATTTTTGCGCACTCCGAAAATGGATAGTGCAAATGTGTGTTTTGTTATAGGTGTGTGCAGGGGAGGCTGTTGGGAAAATGAGAGCTGGAGAAACGAACGGTAATGTTTTGGTGGGGGAAAGCGAGAAAATCAGGTCGTGAATAAATGGAGTAAAAAAATTGGGCGGGAAGAAGTACGGCAGGGAGAAATAATGGTAGAAAATAAAAAAATTCACCTTCAGAAGAACCCATATACATGGCAGTAAGTCTAAGTCTTTGCAACACTAATACCTCACAACTACACGTCACATAAAATTATGCACGCTGGATTTAAGATACAACACAATTAATGCTTCGGTACCTGCATTTTGGTAGCAAACTAAACTCTTCAGACAAAAAATAGTCAGCAGTGACACTCTTCGATGACGCAACACTCTTTTATAGGAGTGGTGGTAGACATGAAGAAGTAGCGGAAAAAGGAGGGAAGAAGTGGCATGAAGAAGTGTTGAGAAGAAGTGGTGGGAAAACATGATGGGAGGAAGTGGCAGGGAAAAGGACGGGAATAAATAGCCAGAAAGAAGGGTGGGAAGAAGTGGTGGGAAAGAGACAAAGATGTATGATATTGGCATGAAATCACAGCCCTATGAAGGTTTCCTCGCAACTAGATCACATAAAATTACACCAACGTGTGGGTTATTTATTTTCTATTTTTTGAAATACTTGTGCTCTTTGCAGAACGTTGTCAAAACAACGGGTATGACCGTTTTTGCCTCGGGGAAACATCTTCTGTGATTGTTAGCGTATATGTGATGAAATGACATCTTGTGAATCTAAAGGTGATGTTTGCCAATTATCTGGAGAAAACGACGGAACACTTGTTATTCAATTTTCACCTGGTTCCTGCTGAATCTGCATGATAGTCTGAAAAATATGAAAAAACAACATAAAGCTTTTATAGTGAGATGGTGAATTGTACATAAAAATCCATCTACTATTTTTGCAAATTGGTTTGGTGAGGTTACCAAGCAGATTTTTGGTAGCTTCTTCACAAAAACTCATTTCTAGCACTTGAAAAATGAAAAGTGCATTTTTTGTAAAGACCATGAAATATCCTTGTGGTAATTTTTTGGGAGTTCCATTGGGCACGTGTGTGCCCGATATGGGCTTGTGCCGAAAAATATGTCATGGTTAAGGTCATGACCTAGGTCACTTTCCTTGAAACCTCGTTCGAGGTATCTCAGTTCTATGAATTGTTTTCACAAAAAAAATCTATAGTCTAGGTCATATAGTGTGGGTTTTCTAATTTTCTGGATTAGTTGTTCTCCTTCCAAACCCAGGTCAAAACGACGGGCACTACCATATTTTCTAGGGAAAGCATCTTGCACGACTGTTAAAATATCTTTGATAAAATGACACCTGCTGAACTTGAAAGTGATTTTTGCAAAAAAAAGAAAAAACTATGTAGCACTTGTAGTTCAATTTCCACCGCTTCATGCTAAATCGGCCTGATCGTTTGAAAAATATGAAAAAACATGAAAAAGCTTTTAAAATAGGATACATGGTGAATCATATATAAAACTAAATCTACTATTTTTGCAAGATGGTTTGGTCGGGTTATCAAGTAGATGACTATATCTCTCATAGGAGAGGTGCTCATCACGATAATCTTGTGCTCTTGAAAATAGTGTTGTAGCTTTGTGGCTGCAAAAAACACACTATAGGCTAAAATTTGGTAATGTGGATACCGTTGTTTCGATTCTATCAGAACCTCGTTGAGGTAGTAAGTCGGACTCTACACCAACCGTTCCTGTTTTTCATCCTTTCGTTCCACCACCATGACATAACTGTTTGTCACACCAATATAGAGAAACATGTGTTCTGAGGATCCGCTGCTGCAATAATAGGGGCGGATGGGAATACTACTTTAAAGTCTAGGAGTGCAGCCTCAGCTTCGTCGATCTAGACAAATTTGTTGGTCTTCTTCAAAAGCTTGTATAATGGTGCGACTCTTTCATCGAGCCGACTGGCGAAACGACTAGCTGCTGCGATGCAGCCAGTGAGCCGTTGTACGTCCTTCAGGCGAATTGGCCGGGTAATGTTAAGCATAGCTTTTATTTTGTCCCTGTCCACCTCTATGCCTCTCTGAGATACAATAAAGCCTAATGATTTTCCGGCTGGAATTCCGAAGAAACACTTTTTCGGGTTAAGCATTATGTTGTATTTTCGTAGATTCGTGAACATTTCCTCTAAGTCGGAAATTAAAGTTTCCTTCTTTTTGGACATCACATCTGTGTCGTCCACGTATGCATATACATTGCGTCCGATTTGATCGTGGAGGCACCGCTGCATAGTGCTCTGGTAAGTAGCTCCTGCATTTTTGAGCCTGAAAGGCATCGTTACATAGCAAAAAGTTCCGAAAGGGGTGATGAAGGAAGTCTTTATGATGTAGCCCGACCTATGTTCGTTATCACATCAATATCTCCAACTTATGCCAAGTCGTCATGGACTCCAAAGGTGAATCCTATCCTCTTTGAGATCCCATTTCATACCCTATTGAATGGTATACTACTTCATACTCCATACTTTAACCATGATAGGTTCACATCGACGAGTACGGAGACAAGGAAGGAAGCCTGAGTACTCATGGCCGACAAGTCAGAGGCTTCGAAGAGAAGACGGAAGAGGCAGAGCCAAACCGACGAAGGTCCCGGCGCCGCTGGACCCACCGCCAGAATCTCCGGTGCCAGAACCAGTGGACCGGATCCCATGCCGACCAAAACGGCAACCGTCGGACCAGACCGACAGTCCACCTAAACCGCTACCAGAACACCGAACTGGTGACGACTGGAATAATCGGCGCCTGCCAGAACTTTTGGCGATAGATTCGGCGCCGTTGGACTTACCGCCGGTATTCCCCGTCTGCGCATGAATCTAGGTTTGATGCCCTGGAATATTCTCTTTACGTACCCATTTTCCTAAACTACCCCCATTCTAGTGGCTGGCCTATAAATAGAGCCTCCTCCCCTCATGTATCCCTGAGGCATAGATGATAGACTAAAGACAACCCCTTTGTGGAATCTCTAGTTTTGCATCATCCCCTTTACCAAGGGTACTGACTATCGTTACCAACCTTGTTGGACTTTGCATCATGCATCCATCGTTATACAAGGCCTTAGCATCGGTGTCCTTCGCCAAGTTGTCAAGTCCCTCTCTAAGGTGTTCTTTCCTCTCTGTTTGGGATCAAAGGGAGCACATTGATCAATCTTTCCTTGCGAGGATTCTATCGGACCGGTGGCCGCCTACAGGAGCAATTGGCCTTGTACCGTGTGAGTTTTGCATGTGTTCATCGTGTTCTTCATGAGGTTTGTGTCCGCTTCCACTACCTTCTCCCTTTCCCCTCACTTTCCCATCGATTTGATGATGAGATCCATGAAGATCGGGCAACCCTTGAGGTCACCCATTATCATCTGGTATCGGCAGCTTTTGGTTGCCACGAATTTCACATCGATTCGGTCTTTTCCCCCATAAATTCACAATTTCCACCAAAAATAGCCCCAATTCGTGTTTTGGATTGATATGTGATTTGAGTGCATTTTGGTAGGTTTTGATCCGTGGATTACTTGCTAAACATGTTAATCTACATTCCCTTGAGTTCCCATGGCCTAATTCCATTATTTACCCCTCAGATTTGAAGTTTTCCATCATGTTTTTCGCGTTCACGGACTCGTTTGCCGCTAGGTCCGACGAACGGGACCAGCAACCAGAATTTCCGGCGAGAATTCCAGTGAAACCAGCCCCATAACCAAAATTTGCGGTGCCAGTTCCGGTGCCGCCGATTTGGCCACCAATAGTTTCAGCTCCGCACTGCTTTGCGCATAACTTTTATAATCGAATTCGGATTTTGGTGTTCTTTAGTTCGTTTCGAAGAGGACAAGGAGCTCTATATCATCATCCACGTGGTTCATGCTATCTACTCCATACAAATTTGGTGAGAAAGGCAAAATCCAACAATAAAGGGAGAAGATCAGTGATGAAAGGTATAAAAATTTCGTGACTTCTCCCCACTTTCATTCCTTTGTGAACTCCACTATCTTTGCGAACAACAAACACCTATTGAGACTAGTTCTTCCTATAATTGATTGGGCTATGCACATTTTATACCTTGTAGAATTCCGAGAAAAAGTTGTGAGCGCGGTATCTTATATAGTTATCTTTTGTAGTTGTTGGCACAAGGAAGACGCAAGTCAAATAGAATAGAAAAATAACGAAAAAGAGAGAAAAATAAAAAAAGAGAAACAAACAAGTGCCTCATAGAAAAATAAGCGCAAGCTCGATGAACATCATATATGTGGTACTTATTGTGCATATCATGTAGCCCACCAATTTATTGCTATCGAACTAGCGTCTCTCCTTACACTTGTGCGACACGAGCTTATAGTCTTAGCTAGGTAATCATTTAGTTCTTAGCTCACTTTCTCCGTCGCACAAGTCCCATTTATCCCACCATGTATTTTTCCTTGTACATAATTCCTTTCTTGTCGATTGACTTGTTTTGCTTTGTGATCATTGTGGTTCTTTACTTGCCATTACAACATCTTGATTTTGGATTGTTCTTTCACATGCCACATTCCATACCTATCCATCATAAGCTTTGTGTGTGTTTTTTTTAGTGGTTAGTTGGTTTTGGTGTTCCGCATGAACTTCACTTTACTTGGTTTTGACTGCTCTCAAGTTTGCCCACTTGCAAGATACTATCTTCTAAGGTAAAGAAAGGTTTGACGTTGCATCGCTAACCCCCTACCACTTCCATATACACCACTTGGTCTTGTGAATCATGTCTAGGGACTCCGAAACCGAGGATGATGTCTATGAAGAATCCATGGTGAGCCACGATGACTACGACTCCAAAATTATAGAGGACATGATGGAGCACTACACCGACAATGGCTCCGCATGCTTTGAGGACCCGGAGCACTACACCTACGACGAATCCACATGCATGGAATACATGGAGCATGTCATCAACTATGGTTCCTCAAGCATGGAAGACTTGGAGCTCTACATCAACAATGGCTCCTCATGCATGGAGTACATCGAGAACTACACCAACAATGTCTCCACATTCTTAGGTGATATGGATCACTACCACAACAATGACTCCCCAAGCATGGAAGACTTCGAGCGCGACATCGACGACGCCTCTCCAGGTATGGAGGACATGGAGAACTTCATTGGCATTGATAGCTCTTCCATGAGCCATGAAGAATTCCTCCATCGCTTGGAGATGGAAGACTACTACGCCAAGCAAGCGTAGGCGCATCATCAAGAAACCATGACCTTTAAGGCCAAGCGTGCCACACCAAAGGGCACCACCTACTTTGATGATCCACCTCCAAGGCGTCAAGCGCCACCACCTACATGGCGTCATGCGCCACCATCTCCAAGGCGTCAACTGTTCATCTCAATAGCGTCAAGCGCCACCATCTCCAAGGCGCCAAGGACCACCACCTCAAAGGATTCATGTGTAAAAACCTCCAAGGCAACAAGTGCCACCACCTACAAGAAGAGTGGCGCCCCAACATCATCTTCCAAAAGAGGCACCACGAAGCAAGAATCTTCATCAACATACATCCTCTCATGATCATCGCCAACATTAAGAGGATACACGATGTCATTCAAGGATTCTTCTCCATAAAGATGGAGAATACATGTTGAGCACCATCCATAATGCTCAACTAAGCTCAAGAAGGCACCACCATCACAAGAAGAGTGCCCAGGAAAAGGATCATCGTCGCGAGCGTCATGTGGATGAACAAGTGCTTCACCAACATAAACCTTCGGCAAGGCACGCCAATGACCTCCGTCACCACCATTACCATAAGGCACCTTCCACTACTAGTGCCACCACCAAAATAGCACCAAGAGCAAGCCTTCTTCCACGCCATCAAGGTTCAACGAACAAACTTCAAGTTCAAGATGAAGCATCCAACTACAAGAGCTTCAATGCAACTTCTTATCCAAGAACTCCAAGAATGTCATACAAGCAAGAGATGGACCTCTACTTAGCCAAGTTGGACGATGCCATCAAAAATATGACCCCCCATAAGATAGAAGAAAACAAGTTTCTTTGCTAACAATTGGATGCAATGGTGAAGATGGCTTCAAGGACCAACACTTCCAATATGAGTGCCACCACCCCAATGGCACCCAAAGTACAAGGCAACAACAAGGTTGAGAATGGTGAGCATGGGATTTTTCCTTTACCAAAGGAGGCGCATGGAGTTGAGCAAACTGAGCCTATCCCTATATGCTTGAGTGATGATGTGGTTCCAATCCCATGTGATGAGAGCCACATAGGCCACTTGAGTGAGAGCAAGAGTGAGCTGAGTGACTCCACCATATGTGAGATTGAGTGCTTCCTCTTTGAGGGCATGAGCGAGACACCGAGTGAGTTAAGAGTGGTACTTCATAGGTCATATGAGGCCATTTTGATTTCTAACGACTTACCCTCTATCTCTAGTGTGTTTTCTCATGATGTGCTAGGTTCCATGGATCAAGAAGCGACAAGCTTGGATATGATGATGCCTCCAACCGAGAAGATGTACATGGTGCATGAAGATCATGCTACACCATGGCTACATCAAGAAGTCGAAGTCGCCCTATAACATCCCAAGATTTGGAAATTGGGCCTAGAATTGTTTTCATTTGCATGAAATTCATGAGGATTTCACTAAATTCTTGTTTGCTTTTCAAAATTTGAATAAAAACTCTAACCCTTTTTTAGTTTTGATTTTTCCAAAAGGTTCTTATAAGGAACTATACAAGGATTTACACAATCACTATTATCAAACATGGGAAAATGCTACAAAAAGGATACTATGGTTATCAAGTAATTATTAGAAAATTTTAGAAACAAAATTCAACTCATTTGGGGTTGTAGAGAAAAAGTTATAAAGGATTTGTAAAAATAGAAAAGAATAAAATAATAAGGGAAAAAACCTAACTAACCATACCTGGGCCAGCCCGAGCCAGCCGACCTTATCTATTGCACATGCAAGCAGCAAGCAGCACGCAGCGCAGCGGGCCGGCCCAAAGTTAACGCAGCAGCAGCCCCGCAGCCCAAGCGCGGCCAAACAAGCAGCGATCACCCAGCAGCCTGCGTCTCTGGATGCGGCTGACAGGTGGGACCCACCCATCATCTCCAACCTCCCGACGGAGAGACTGTGATGAACACGGGACGAATCCGAACCAAATCCCGATCGATTCAGCCTCGAACTATTGTCCCCTCGTCCAAGAAGTCCCACATATAAATATCCCTAGACCCCTTCGTCAAACGCCCCAAAGAAATTATACCTATCCGCTCCCAGGCTGTCGAATTGCAGGTCGAATCCGATCTCTCCAGAGATGCCGCCGTAGAGCTTCCAGAGGTTGACGACGCCACTATCTCGGGATACCTGCGCCCCTCTCACCCCTTCTATCTTGTTGTCCATGCTTTTCCACGTCGCCTAACCCTTTTGTTTTCATCTGCAGCACTCGGTAGCCGCCTGCCGACGTCGCCGAAGCCAACGAGAAAGCAACTCCGCTGGAGCACCACGACCACCCCGGGAAGATAAGGGAACTAAAGAGTACCACGACAACCTTGATCGCGAGGAGGTTCTGATCATCGTCAACTACTCCGTCATCGCAGGAGCTCGTCGGAACGTCACCCCGGCGACCACCTGGAAGCTTCTGTTCCCAGCCATCAGATCTTGCATTGATGGTCAAAACTCTTCAAGCCGGGCCGAGCCGAGCCAAAACTCAAGTCGAGCCGGAAACTCAAGCCGATCCCACACTGAGCCGTTGATCTGCCACCGTTTGATCTAGATCTAGCGATCCATGCCAGTCCACTTAACCAAAGAGGTATCAACGAATCAGATCTCGCCACGTCATCGCCACGCTCAGTTTTTTGGAAAATAGATTAAAATAGGTAGAAAAACATATAAATTGTAAACATCATAGTAAAAGTTGTACATGTCCAAATTTAGCATATAATATACCGTTGGATTCATAAAATCATGTAGAATGTTAATATGCAATAAAAATTATACCTTGCAGAAACTATATTTTCCGTATCATTTAAATCTCTAACATGGTATTTAATTCATATGAAAATATCTACAACCCCGTTTTAGTTGATTCTTGTTTTGTTAGCTTTATGATTACAAGATCTATCGGTTAGAATTTGTTTTGAAATAATAGTGTTTTTAGTATTATAAACATGTTTGCATGCATGCACAAGATGTGGGATATGTTTTGCTTGCAATGTTTTGATTTGGTATTACTTTCTCCTTCGTTAGATTCTCCAGAGAGTGCGTTTTCTGCTGAAGAGTACAATCATTACACCTGAACTATCATAAGGAATGTTACACCTTTGTTCATGTTTTGTCCTAGTTTTGCTACTATGCATGTTTTGATCTTAAAAATAGTAGGATGCATGTGTAGGATGTTCTAATAGAATTAATTATAAATATTTTACAAGTGCGATGTTGTTTTATAGTATATGAAATGCGTAGCTCTATACATAGGATTACTTCCCCTCCTAATAGGTTCTCATAGAATTTTTCTAAGTGTTATGCCTGTGCTATGCTATATATACAAATATTGTTGGGGGTTTTCAAAGACTGAAATTTTTTTAACTATAAAAGCTATTTTGAGCGAAGCTTCTCCTCTCAAGTCTATTTCAAAATAAAATAAAAGTTTTTTTCTAGACAGAGTGGTATATCGGGAATGTCTACAAGGGCAGCAACCTGAGGGCTCTACGGATGCTCAGGTTCTGGTGGAGGACCTCTGACAAGGGATTAACTCATCAATGCCATTGTTATGGACTTAGGTTTTGGAGAGGAGGGAGCACTGGAGGCATCAATCGGCTAGCAAACAAGCACACAGGGACACAAGGTTTACCCAGGTTTGGGGCTCGTAGAGGTCTCTACTCCTGCTTGTCTGCTCTTGGAATAATCGAGGGAGTCGAAAGTTATAGGGGGTGCACAGATGCAATCTGGTGATGGTTGTGGAAACTAGGGTTGTGATTGTCCTCCTCGCCGCCCCTCCTAGCCTTTATATAGATAGGCTAGGTCTCGGGTAGCAGGTTGTAATGCCCCGGTTTTAGCTAATGTTTAATTAGGGTTTGTTTGTGCATTCATGAGCATCATCCCGTAAATCGCATGCAAAAGAAAATAAAGTAAAACCCTAAAACCCTAGTTTCCTCCCTCTCTTGAAAGTCCTCTCAAATGGTTTTTATATTTGGAAAAGTTCAAAAAGTGTGGAGCCCAAATGGACTAATAGGGCCCCACAATATTTTCTATAGTTTCTTAAACCTCTGGTATTTTTGAAATGGTTCAAACAGATTTGAAATTGGTTTTACAAAAGACAAAAGAGATAAAAGGTTTTGGAAAAAGTTTCTGTTAAAAAAAATAGCCAGACTAGCAAATAGGCCGGCCCAGCTCCTCCTCTCCTCCTCTCCGCTGCTCAGCACGCAACAGCTTGCGGCCCAGCTCCAGCCCACCCCGGCCCACCGTTTCGACGTCCTCTTCTTTTCTTGTTCCTCCCGACAGAAGAGCGACGATGAGAAGCAGGTGCGTGTAGACGCCGGAGCCATACGCCATCTCTGCAATGATCGCCCCGTCAAGATACGTGTAGCCGCCGCTCCTACTGACTACAAGGACCCCGTGCACGCAGAGAACGAGCCCCAATTCTCCTCCTTCCTCCTTCTGCCTTATCCTCTACAACCCTAGCTCGTCGGAGCTGCGGGGAGCCGTCGTCTCTGACCGTCCCCCGGCCAGTCGAGCCCGCCTCCTTGTATCCCTTGTTCTTCTTGCTCGTTTGCCCCCAACAGAGAAAGCCGGCATGGTCTGAACCGTCCCAATCAACACCTCCATCACTGATGACGGCCCCGCCGTCCCCGTCAATTACGGCCACCCGACGCCTTACTGACCGTCCCTTCGCACTCATGGTGAGCCTCTCGTCCTCCTGGACCTCTCCTCTATCTTCCTCTCGCATCATAGCCGCCTCCCGCCTTGAGTCTGAGAGCGCCACCGGCCCCGCTCGCTCTAGCCGTGTTTCCGATGACCAAATAGGAGCGGCACCACAACTATTTTGTTCGCCTTGGTATCCTGGTTCAAACGCACCACTCCGCCCACTCGCTCGCGCCCTCCTCCGCCTTCCCTAGCCGCCGGATGAAGTGGATTCCGGTGAGCCCGCGTGGCGCCCATGTGGTGTCGATGTGGCACCCGCCTGGCCGTGACGTGGACACTGCGGAACCTTTGCCATCGTGTCTGCTGACGTGTCTCGGGCCCCTCTGTCAGCTATAGTGGGTAACCCTAGCCCCGGTGAGAATCAAGCCCTAAGGTGACGTCAGACCGTGTCTTGCTGACACAGTAAATGTTTTTAATGGTTTAATAATTCTAGAAAATAGTTTAAATCTTGTAAAATTCAATATCTAATTATTTATAAGTCAAAAAAATGTGTATAATATATCAAAATGTTCAGAAAAACAATATCTACACTTTAGCATGAAAATCATGCATTGTCCAACAACTTTAATTACATGTTTAATTAGAAGAACAAAGTGAACCCCCGTAGGTGATTCCGGGGTCTCTCCTATATTAGGGTTTGGACCCTTCGGATCCCGCTTAAATTGCCAAGCATGCTTTAGGGTCTCATTGCAATGCTATTAAACTTGTCATATCATCATCCTTGCTTAAGCATTGCATCGATGCCATGTGTTGATTGTTGTTTTCCCTTTTTTCGGTGTTTCTGCTTCTTCCCGATAGAATACGATATCGAGATCAAGATTGAAGACCGAGATCAACACCATCGAAGATCGACAAACAATACTTGACCAACTATAATCAAGCCAAGTACAAGGCTCCGAAGATCTATATTTGGGTATCAACAAACAAGGCAAGCATAGCCCCACCATGATACCATCCTATGCTTTCAAAGTATTTTACTTCTCGCCATGATGCATATGATTCTACTATTGTCTTTTATCGATAGATAGAGTATCCTATCTGTTGCATTACTCCCTTGAGCTTATATTACCTGATCCACTGCTCCTAGCATAACTAGGTTTGGCTTGTGTGTACTTCTAGAGCTATTATCTGTGTCTTGCTTAGCCAAGCTTAGCTATCAGTGCTGGTTCATTCACAAGATGTGCCAAATGCAGAGAATCTAGTATGATAGGAGAACAAGGTTTACTGATGAGGTAAGATCATTGGTAAAGGTTAAATATGCTCAGGCTTGTATGGGAGGCCATGGTGGGATGTGGTTTTTGTAGTTCCATGCTCGACACCACTAGGAACCGAGTTCTTGCCTTTGGACCAAGATGAGCATACAGCCAAATCGGGCTTGGGAACCCCTCCGCTGATTAACTTGCCTAGTAGATTCCGTGAGTCACATAGTTCGGGCGTTCCATTCGACATATGCATAGAAAATGTTTTGAAAGATTTGGCGGGTGAAGGTGCATCATAACAGGTAGGTAAGTGTGGCCGGGGTTGCTTGGGGTGGATGGAGCCCCTGGTAAACCAACCTCGCCTCACATCTCTAGGGACCGGCTTCGGGATTTGACCCGTTACGGCGGAAACATCCTTAGGGCGTGACTCATGGTCTCGGCGAAAGCAAGGTAAAGGTCGTGGCTAACCACCCTCTGCCGGCCTTCCAAGGAAGAGGGCTAAAATGTTGGCATTAAGAGTCGGTTGGTATGTGTGGGTAAAGTTGTACACCCCAGCAGGGTTAAATCTTTTCGAAAAGCCGTGTTCATGGTTATGAATGCTCGGTGACCGAATTCTAAGATCATAGAGAACGATAACCTAATCGTAAAACTTGGTAGTTCAACATGTGCTTAAGGATGCTTCCTCATGGGTATGAGGGGGTGATCCTAGTTGTGAGATGAGGATTACTTTGGTGGATATCAAGATGATGATCAATTCTTCGGAGATGTCGCTCTCTTATCCCCTTTTAAAATATTCTGATTAGACGAGCTTCTTCTCCCTCTTGTTTTATAAACAAAGATGTCCTTATGCAAAACAACCCCACCAGCCATAAGTCTTGCGAAGTACACCCTATACTCACCCTTGCTTTGTTGATACTTTTGTAGCAGAATAGGTGTTTCCTAAAGACGAGTTCCGTACGACATCGACATCGACGAGTAGCTTGGGGTTCCCGGCTGGCAGCCTGAAATCTATGGGCTGGGACATCATCGTTATGCTTCAGGCCTCTTAGGCCATTTGTTAAGTTTGATATACTTAATAGCATAATTTGCCTTCCGTTGTTTGATGTTTGGGGTCAGTGACCTCTACTTGTAATATTTTGGTTCTTCGTTCAGTTATGAGCTTGCTGTAATAATATTTGTGTCGCAGGGTTACTGTTGTGTTACTGTTTTCTCACTTGATATCCTCGAGGTCTAAGTTAAGCTTATGTCAGGCTAAGGTCCCGTGGGTGTCATAGATCTTGGTATCAGAGTAGTACCGACCATAGGAAAACCTTGCCATTATTCGATGTTGAGTCTAGTGCTTGTGAAAACTATTTAAAAGCTGAAAAGTATTTGCGAAAAACTCTAGTAAGCTCCTTTTACTCCTTATCTGGTATCGCTCTTAACTCTGGTTCATCTTATCTTGCGTTGACTTTGGAAAAGTTTTGATATCTCTTCTAGTCTTTCAAAACTTAGGGGCCTTCTGGGCATGTCGTTTCTCAGCTGGTTGACCTAGTGTTGAGTTCTCTAGAGTTGTGTGTGTTGTGTTCTTTGTGTTTCCTTTGCTCTGTTTCATCTGAGTGATTCCTTTCCATCATGATCTCTCTACCTTGTGGACCCACAATATTATATTGTAGGATCCATAGTGTTCTGTTCTAGGCTTCGAGTATTCCATTCGCCTCGTGTGCCTCCTTTTTATTTGTTTGGGTACTTGAAAAGTCATTTCTTCTTTTGGAAGCTACCTCGTGATTGCTACCTAGCAGTGTATGTTGTGTCACTCAAGTAGTAGTTACTTCTTTCTTGGGTTTTAACTCTTGGACTTGAACCGGAGATCCCGGATTGTGCTGGATTCTGGTGCTGTGAATATCGTACATGAAGCTGATCTTTAACCCAAGCTCCATTCCTTTGACCCCTGTCGTTAATGTTCAAACATTACCTCGGGATGGCTGGTACTACAATTCTAGCCTTCGAGCTTGTGGTTATTGCCGCGATTGAATTGTGACAATTAAGGACTTCCCCTACCACTAGCTATGGCAGATGTTCTTTAATGGAACCAAATAGATCACGACAAGAGTACTCCTTGTGAGTCTCGCATCTATACTCGTTACTCCACCATGATGACCCACAAGTATAGGGGGTGTATCGCAGTATTTTTGATAAGTAAGAGTGTCGAACCCAACGAGGAGTAGAAGTTGCTGGCTAGTGGTATGGATTAGGAATTCTCTACAAATACTTAGCAAACGGATTTTTGGGGTTTTTTGATAAAGCAAGTAAATAAAGTACGAGTAAATAAAAGCCAATAAGAATAAATGCAGCAAGTGGCCCAATCCTTTATGCAGCAAAGGACAAGCCGGTTGTATTACTTAAGATGACCAAACGTTTTCGAGGACACACAGGAAGACTGTCAAGTGCTTTCGCTTCATATAGTTGATTAATCTTCTTTAGCTTGCTAAGTGTTGTGTGGGTGAACCTGTGCTAATGTACCGACCTTCCTAGGACTAATACATACTTGTGATTATACCCCTTGCAAACATCCATAAGTACAAGAAAGTAATTAAGGTAGAAGCCTAACCACAGCTTTAAACTCTAAGACCCTGACGTCCCTTGTGCAATGGTTTCCTAACGGGGGTTCAGGTTTCTGTCACTCCGGCAACCCCTACGATTAGTAGCCAAATACACAATGCATTCCCCTATGCCCATATAGGTGAAGTGTCATGTAGTCGATGTTCACATGAAACCACTAGAAGAAGTACACCACAACTTAAATATCAAACTATTGAATCTTTCTCAACACAACTCCACTACTAACAACATGACTTCTCCCATGTCCTCAAGAACAAAATGAACTAAACACAAGACATCATATGGATCATGATCAAAGATGGAATAATGATGTATTACAATATGAACATAAACAATAATTCAACCATTCACTCAATAGCATCAACTACAATGAGTAATCAACACCGGGAAAGTTTGCCCTAAGAACTATGCAAGATTCAACCCAATTGTTATAGCAATATGGAGATGGTGATGAGGGTGCTGCTGATGATGATGGTGGTGATGATGATGATGATCCCGATGAAGTCCAGCTTGATGGTGGTGTTGATGGCGACGATCTCCCCTCTCCGGGAAGGAATTTCCCCGGCAAAAATATATCTGCCAGAGAGATCTTTCTCTCTCGGTGTTTTCCACCCCCAGAGGCGCTGTGGTCGCTCCCCGAGTATTAGGGTTTCGAGAGGATTATATATGCTAGAGGGGAGAGCTAGAGGCGGGCCAGGGCAGCCACACCACCTAGTGGCGCGGCCTAGGGTGGCCCGCGCCAGGGGGTGGTGTGGGCCCCCTATGGCCCATCTCCACTCCTCCTTCTGGCAGCCTTTGTCTTCAGGAAAAATAGGATTTTCCATATATTTTCCTGGATTTTCTGATCTTCGCGAATTTTGCCTCCAAACAGCACCTTTTCCATCAGAATCCTGACTGCAACGGTCCATGCTCCAAAAGTCATCAACCATGCAAAAACAAATGAAATAACATAAGTATCATCTCTTAATATGAAATATATCAATGAATAATAGTGAATTATGATACAGAATAGTGATGCAAAATGGACGTATCAACTCCCCCCAAGCTTAGACTTCGCTTGTCCCCAAGCGAAACTGAGCTCAATAAACATGACCTTAGGTTTATGGAGTGAAGGGTCGATAAAAGAATACGGACAAGAAGCATCACATTCATCAATACGTAGATCCTAATAGAAGACAACTCACTATTATATAACTTAACTTGCAATAAGTAAAGGAAACACAATAAAGATACATAAAGTGAATCATAATTGGTAATGGCAAACTTAGCTCTTCGTCGAAGAATAGTTGATAATTTGCTGGAGTTCACAAATAACTGATTTTCAATGATAGCTTTCAAAGTAGTAAACAATAAGATAAGAGCAATGTGCAAAACAAGGAACATAAGAAACATGATTGAATAAATCATCATATGAATGAATGAAACACAACAACTCAAAATACTTGCTGAGATAGAAGGGAATAGGTTTACCGACTCAACTAAAAAGTAAAAGAAAGGCCCTTCGCAGAGGGAAGCAGGGATTTCAAGTTTCATAAAGAGCTCCCAAAAATTATGATACTTATTAGCTTTCAGCTCTCATTGCCCCTATCATAGGCATCTTTAGGTGATTAAGGTTAAAGTGATCAAATATGAGGATATGCTTGACAAGTTGTAAATTTAGAATCTCATGTCCCTTGAATACGAGGGACGCTCCTCATGCTACTCAAGTTTAGTCACCGGTAAGTTCTTGTCATCATAAGCACATGTGTATCATAGAGAACCTTGACCAGGTACCCTTGCACGATGATATAGAAGAATCCCCATATCAAAATGACAAGGCAAGCAGACAACAAGCATCTCAGCAATCTTCTTATTTACCATGGTAATATGGTGCTTTTTTCTCTCTTTCCTCTTTTCTCATCTTTTTTTCCTTTTCTCTTTTTCTCAATCTCTATCTCTTTTTTTATAAGAACAATGCTTCATAGATGCTCGTTATGGTTACGCTGCAGGTTTCCACCACGACAGCATGGATTAGACCGGTGGCCCAGGCGTTTCTCTAACACACATGCATAACTCCATGGACTTACAAGCTCCCCTTTCATTTCACACCAACGACATCCATAGACAAAAGAACATGATATCAACTAGGTACAAAGTACCAGTGCAATGTTGAAAGCGTTCCCCATGATACCATGGTTCTGCTAATTCACAACTTACAAAGCACAAGCATATACGCAACATAGATGGGCACAATGGTTCAAGTTTATTAAGTGCAAGAAAGTAAAGTGTGCCATCAAGTTCGTGAGAGCTTTAATCACTAATTTTCACATAACAAGTTTAATTTGGAAGGTAGATAAAAACATGAATTTACTTGGAATAGCAATAATGCTAATAGGTAGGTATGGTGGACACAAATGGCATGGGTTTGGTTTAAGGAATGGATGCACGGGAAGAATTCCCTCTCAGTACAGGTTTTTGCTAGCAAGGCTGGGTAGAAAGTATAAGAGTTGAAGGAAACAAACAAACATACAAGTGACAAAGACAAACATGCAATCTTCCTTGGAAGCACAAAAGATCTTAACTAGAGAATACTAAACTTATGAGCAAATCAAGAAAGAAAGATGATGATTTTTTCTTTAGAGTACTTTTATCTTTTCATTCAACTCTCAAAAATAGTGTTGCTATTGGCCGAGCCAGGTTTGCCAAAACCAACTAAATTAACTCAATGATCCCAAAGTGATACCAATATTAACAACAAGATCAATCATATAACCACGAATTGAAAACTAATATAAGATATGCAAAAGAGTAAATGATAGAACTTCTCATTAATATTCCATAACGGCAACTCACACCAAGGGATATATATCTAACGAGAGAGGGGACACTTCCATAATGCAAACCATCCTACATGATAACTTCTCTATTCATGATATGACTCTACTAAAAAGGTAAAAAGATAGAAGATAGAGATATGATACCGCGGCACTCCCCCAAGCTTGGAACAAACCAAGGGGATGCCAAACCTGATGATGAACTACTCCTTCGGTGGTGCTGGTATCCTCTTGATTAGCTCTCTGATCAGTTTCCCCAAGTTCTCGATGTCAAAGGTGAGATTGCGAATAAGCTACGAGTTTTGCTCAATGCGGCTCATGATCATGTCGGGTTACGAATTCTAGCTCTTGTGATTCTTTCCCCACTCTTCCTCCTTGAATTCTTCTTTTCCTGCATGGCTAAAATGAGGCAAATCCCAATTGTAGGGTAATTTCTCCTTGGGCATATTCTGGTATTGATGCTCATGGATAAGGGTATGGAAAGGATTCTTGGCGCGTGGGGGAAGTGACCAGCGATCTGAACGGTGACGAGGAGGCTTCCCTCCGATTGACATAGTCCTGGCAGGGTTTGCCACCACTCCAATGCTTGTAATGGTAGTGCCGGTGTGGTTTGCCTCCTCTTCACCTTCACTCTTGATCTCCTTCTCCTTCCCGGGGTCTTAGAGATCTTCCTCCATAGGCTCCTTTCCTTTATCCTTGGTGGACACCATTGTGCTTCTAAGCTTCAAACATAGTTCCTGGCAGAAACAGATCGAAACAAAAACACGACAAAAACACGATATACGAACCTCGGTAGATCCGGGGGATTGTATATTACGAAGTTTCACACCAAAAGGAAGGTACTGAGAGAAAACAGGCCGAAGACGGAGTCCGGAGTGGCCACACCACCTGGTGGCGTGGCCAGGGGTGGGCCCGTGCCACAGGGTGGTGTGAGCCACCCTGGCTCCGTTTCCGTCCCTCTTTTGTTTCGTAGCCTTCCTTATTGACTGAAAACTGCAAAAATATAGTTGGATAGTATTTTCGTGGAACTTTTCTTACCAGAACTGTTACCTATTTGAAAACGGACTCTGCAGGTCTCTGAATTTGATATTTCGTGGGTTCTTCCAGAGTCACCACTTTACTAACATCAATATCTTCATCTTCATACACTTATTACTTGAGTCATGAAACCTTTCACTTCCTCACTACACCATTATCTCCACTAACCTGGGAATTTCTTTCACACAGTTCTCATTAGCAACATTAGTCTAAGTGAAGTGGTAAAGCCTTTTGAGTCCAACTTCAACTGAAAACCATCAAAACATAAGCTACTGTAGCAACTCCTTCTGAAAACCCAAAAATAATTCAAAAAGGAAATCAAATAAAGAAGCAAATGCAAGAGTGGCAAAATCTGTCAAAACAGACCAGCAGGTAAAAATCAATATTTTCGAAAATATTCTGTTGCTCAAATCAAAAAGTGCAAAACTAACGAAAGTTAAATAACAACCTGGGGCAAAAGAAAAAAAATTACAGCTCAATCTGAAATACAGAGATCTCTCACAAATTTTTACGGTGAAGCACAAAAATCTGTTTCGGGACAGCAACTTCCCCAAATATTACTTCTCTCTCATTAGAGGTTGATCTTGACACAAAAACCAAACAAAAAGGATAAGAAGAGGTTATTACCAAAGTAATAACTTCAAAGACTCAAAGAAAAACAAAAACAAATTGAAAACACAAATAAACTAGGTTGTCTCCCAAAAAGCTCTTTCTTTATAGCCATTAAGATGGGCATTGTAATTTTGATGATGCTCACATAAGAATATGAATTGAAGTGAAAGAGAGCATTAAGAAGCAAAAATACACACGTTTAAGTCTAACCCACTTCCTATGCAAAGGAATTTTTTAAACAACCAAGTTATTGAAACCAAAGGCTACTAGCATAGGAAGGCAAAAGAAGTGCAACATAAAAACTTTCAGCATAAAACGAGGAAACTTGATATTATTAAGATACATAAGAACACTTTTCCCTCTCTCATAGTAACTTTTAGTATCATGCATAAACTTAATAATATAACTATCACAAGGACCATCATAACAATGATCACTTATTCTAACAGAAAACACAAGAATACTAGTTCTCATAACACTACTTTGTGAAATAATATTAGAGGTATCCTTACAAAGGATAGTGTGTCCCTCTTGTACATATTTAGTGACAAAGTTTTTCACATTTGCTATTATAGGTTCATCATCCATTTGTTTATCAGGTTCAACAGCTTTACTTGTACTTTCATTAACCATACTAGCTATCATATGTTCCTTTATCTTAACCAGGAAAGGGATTTTCTCAATGTAAGGTTCAGGTAAAACATGATTAGCAGTATAAACTTCAGTATTTCTTGCAGGAATACTCTTAGCAATATCTTTATAAGGTTCATGATACTTATTCCACTTCTTTTTAGGCACTTCAATGTAGGAAGAAAAAGCCTTAAAATAAGTTTCAATAGCTTGAGAGTCTAGACCATAAGCATTTTTAATATTTTGAAAGTCATCAGTTCCCATAAAAGATTCAATGCATTCATAATCATAATTTATACCTAACTTTCTACCTTTGTCATTCTCCCAAGCTTCAGCATTATCTTGAATACGGTCCAGAAGATCCCATTTAGCTTCTTCCATGCGAGTGAATGATCCAGCACAAGAAGCATCCAATAAATCCTTATCATGTAGAGGGAGCCTTGCATAAAAGTTATTGATAATAATATTGTTGGGGAGCTCATGAATGGGACATTTGAGCATTAGTAACTTCAATATCCCCCAAGCTTGAGCTGTACTCTCTCCATCAAGAGGCCAAAAGTTGTATATTTGATTCCGATCTTTATGAATCTCACTAGGAGGATAAAACTTTGAATAAAAGAGAGGCACTATTTCCTCCCATTCAAGAGCTTGACAATTCTTCAGCAGCTTATACCATTCCTCAGCTCTTATTTTAAGCGATAATGAGAATAACTTCTTCTTAACTTGATCTGTAGTAATACCTGCACACTTAAACAACCCGCATAATTCGTGTATAAAGCGCAAATGATCACCGGGATGGACAGTTTTCATCCCCAACATAGTAGTTATCCATAACACGATCAATAATTCTTGTAGGTATTTTAAAAGTATCATTCTCAGCAGGTGGTGGTTCATCTACTACCTTAGCAGTTGTAGTAGCTTTACCAAATAAGAAACTCAGCGAATTATCCATAACGAAAATAAAGCAACTAACAGAAGTAAACAATACTCACAGTAGAAGTTTCCTTTACCAGTTCCACTCTCCAATAGCGCTTCACTCCCCAGCAATGGTGCCAGAAAATAGTCTTGATGACCCACAAGTATATGGGGTGTATCGCAGTATTTTCGATAAGTAAGAGTGTCGAACCCAACGAGGAGCAGAAGGTGCTGGCTAGTGGTATGGATGAGGAATTCTCTGCAAATACTTAGCAAACGGATTTTTGGTTTTTTTTTGATAAAGCAAGTAAATAAAGTACGAGTAAATAAAAGACAATAAGAATAAATGCAGCAAGTGGCCCAATCCTTTATGCAGCAAAGGACAAGCCGGTTGTATTACTTAAGATAACCAAACGTTCTCGAGGACACACGGGAAGACGGTCAAGTGCTTTCGCTTCATATAGTTGATTAATCTTCTTTAGTTTGCTAAGTGTTGTGTGGGTAAACCTGTGCTAATGTACCGACCTTCCTAAGACTAATACATACTTGTGATTATACCCCTGGCAAATATCTATAAGTACAAGAAAGTAATTAAGGTAGAAACCTAACCATAGCTTTAAACTCTAAGACCCTGACGTCCCTTGTGCAATGGTTTCCTAACGGGGGTTCAGGTTTCTGTCACTCCGGCAACCCCTAGTCAAATACACAATGCATTCCCCTAGGCCCATATAGGTGAAGTGTCATGTAGTCGACATTCACATGACACCACTAGAAGAAGTACACCACAACTTAAATATTAAACTATTGAATATTTCTCAACACACCTCCACTACTAACAATATGACTTCTCCCATGTCCTCAAGAACAAAACGAACTACTCACAAGACATCATATGGATCATGATCAGAGATAGAATAATGATGTATAACAATCTGAACATAAACAATAATTCAATGGTTCAGTCAATAGCATCAATTACAAAGAGTAATCAACACCATGAAAGTTTCCCCTAAGAACTATGCAAGATTCAACCCAATTGTTACAGCAATATGGAGATGGTGATGAGGGTGCTGCTGATGATGATGGTGGTGATGATGATGATGATCCCGATGAAGTCTAGCTTGATGGAGGTGTTGATGGCGACAATCTCCCCTCTCCGGGAAGGAATTCCCCCGGCAGAAATCTGTCTGCATGAGAGATCTTTCTCTCTCGGTGTTTTTCGCCCCGCAGAGGCGATGGAATCTTTCTGTGGTTGCTCCCCAAGTATTTAGGTTTCGGGAGGATTATATACGCAAGAGGAGAGAGCTAGAGGTGGGCCAGGGCGGCCACACCACCTGGTGGCGTGGCCTAGGGTGGCCCGCACCAGGGGGTGGTGTGGACCCCATGTGGCCCATCTCCACTCCTCCTTCTGGCAGCCTTCGTCTTCTAGAAAAATAGGATTTTCCATATATTTTCCCGGATTTTCTAATCTTCGTGAATTTTGCCTCCAAGCAGCACCTTTTCCATCAGAATCCTGACTACAGCGGTCCATGCTCCAAAAGTCATCAACCATGCAAAAACAGATGAAATAACATAAGTATCATCTCTTAATATGAAATATATCAATGAATAACAGTGAATTATGATATAGAATAGTGATGCAAAATGGATGTATCACACCACACCTTACCTCTTCTGAACATTGGTTTTCGGAAGAATGTTAATATATGCATCCACATCTAAGGATTTTATCCTGAGCATGTTCCTTTTCCTCTTGTTGTTTCCGACCTCTATCTACTAGTTGATAGCCAAGTAGTAACTATGCATTGGTGTATTCTGATGCAAGATACTCTTGTGGTCCATCAAGACAAACCATTTTGGGATGTCAGGAGAAACAAACTCCCGTACCTCGTCATATCTAGGACCAGGTCAAAGTGTTGTAGTCCGCAGATTAAGAGGCATTCATTCGCTTCTACATGTTCTACCCTAAGATATCACACTCTTATGTGCTAAGAGGTTCTGCTAGGTTTCGTGACCCCTTAATGAAGTGATGCTCTTACACATATTTATCCACCCTTCCTTCGAGCTTTTGCGCTCATGAATGATGCGTGTGCGTCATAATGTGGTCATCTGAGATTCTTAGCAATCCCAAATGCTTTGGACCTCAACAAGGACATTTGTGTAATTCCTAGCGTGATTTTTAACCCTATCACTAAGCGATGGATGATTGTGCTATCAAGTCCGTTAGTCCGGTATACTCTCGCCGGTCAAAGAGTTAGGCTTGTGCCCAAGCTCTGAGACTATGTCTTCTTGCCTCACCAAGCAAGTTTCCTCTTGAACTAAGTGACATATCGGTGGTTCGTGATGTTCTAGATGTCTTTCTAGAAGTATCGCCATGTCGCCACATGACCATGTTGTCAAGTTCTTGAGTAAGCAAGTTCTCCGAACTGCTCCTTTCTCCAAGGATCCATACTGGATACCCCTTAACTAGTTGGTTGAGCTTAAACAACAACTTGGAGAGTTGTAAGACAAAAGTTCTATATGACTATGTTCCTTCTTAAAGGGATGTCTAGTTTTGCTCGTGCTGAAGAAAGATAGTATCTCCTCTGTGGATATGTTATCTTCCCTACTTTTGATTTGATTTGGGTTATCGTCAAATCTAACTCAGTTCCAAGGACTATCTTGATGGTGTTGCTACTCGTGATGTTTCACTTGAGTACATCCTCATGTTCTTTGGTCTGACCAATTCTCTGCCTCGTTCATATAACATATGAGTCTAATGTCTTGGAGTACCTCGATAAGTTTGTTATTGAGCCCATTGATAACATCCTTATCTTCTCCATGCTAGAATAGATTCATATGGAACAACTGGCATTAATGTTGGAAAACTTTTGAGAACCATCTTCGGGTTATCTCGAAGTATGTGTTCTGGATGTTAGAAGTAACCTTCTCCGATTCATGTGCAAATGTTGAAAGATGGCGCCGTGGATTGGAGTAGAGTTATTTTTGTTCCTTAAGGACACATGTGCATTTCGTTGCAAGTACTTGATGTATGAGCAGTGGTCCTCTGAAAAGTTCTTAATATATGGGTCTAGCAATGTAGCTCACTCTATTGGAGCTTAACACTAAAGTCCATGTCTTGAGAATCTTGTAACATTACATTATGGTAAATGTTGCAAACTTTCTATTCGGACATGCTGAGTATGAAGTATCATTTCACCTAACCAAATCTGAATCTCAAGCAGATATGATGGTTGGAGTTATCCAAGGTTTTGACATAGGTCTCTTTGTAGTCCGACATGATTGATGTAATGGTTGACACAACTAGTCGGAAGGCCTGTTGTCATATTCTCATGAATCAGCAAATAACAACCACTCTTCATGAGGCATCTTCTATGATTCATTATAGGAGTTGTGCTTATGGTTCCCTTGTCTCCAAAGTCTGAACTTTACTTGATGGTTGTTTTACCTGAACATCAAGGAGAACATTTAAAGTAGTGGTGCTAAATGTCTCTCGGTCGATCCTCCAGACCCTTTATGTTGGCAAGCGTTTGTTGTGCCAAGTAATGGAAGTCTGAGAATGAAGTTTATTTTTCCTCGTGTCATCAGGAATCTTCTTAATTATCTGATGGTGTAAAGTGATATCACGATCTTCTGCAAAGATTTTGATAATCCTAGATGAATAAAGAGTTTCCTTCTTATCTCGATCATGTTCACAGAGTGATTATGATTTTGGAAATTAGCAGTTCCTCTTGATACATGTTCCTTATGACTCTTACCGGTCCTCTCCACAAAACACATTTCTTTCTTAACCTTCTATTGAACGAAGAGTGATCCTTCTGTATCAAAAGTAGATCAACAGTTTGGTTATCTGTATCTATGTATCCCTGAAAGCTCTACTTAAGCCGTCTAGTAGAGTTTCCACTCTCGAAGTCTGTGGTCATGCTCTTTCTGTTTTCCTTTTCAGAAGCTTAAGCTCTTCTGAAACTCCATGGTCTCAATCCTTATGAATACCATCTATCTAACAACTTGAAAACATATCTCCTCTTGTTTCCTCCGTTACGTTGATGTGTTTCGTATTCGTCACCTTAGAGTTGTTCTGAAAACTCATTCATGAGTTGACCATGAGATACTCGGTGTGTTGTTTAGTGTGTTTCCCTCTTACCCTTAGAAGTGACCCTATTTCTCTTTCTTCTTCCCACCTGTGGAATCTCGGGTTGAGATTCTCGTAAGGGGGATAGAGCTGTAATGCCCCATTTTTAGCTAATGTTTAATCAGGGTTTGTTTGTGCATTCAGGAGCATCATCCCTTAAATTGCATGCAAAAGAAAATAAAGTAAAACCCTAGTTTCCTCCCTCTCTTGAAAATCCTGTCAAATGGTTTTTATATTTGGAAAAGTTCAAAAAGTGTGGAGCCCAAATGGACTAATAGGGCCCCACAATATTTTCTATAGTTTCTTAAACCTCTGGTATTTTTTAAATGGTTCACACATATTTGAAATTGGTTTTACAAAAGATAAAAGATATAAAAGGTTTTGGAAAAAGTTAGCAAACAGGCTGGCCTAGCTCCTCCTCTCCTTCTCTCCGCTGCTCAGCACGCAGCAGCTTGCGGCCCAGCTCCAGCACACCCCGGCCCACCTTTTCACCGTCCTCTTCTTTTCTTCTTCCTCCCGACAGAAGAGCAACGACGAGAAGCAGGTGCGTGTCGCTGCCAGAGCCATCCGCCGTCACTACGATGATCACCCCACCAAGATACGTGCAGCTGCCGCTCCTGCTGACTACAAGGACCCCATGCACATAGAGAACGAGCCCCAATTCTCCTCCTTCCTCCTTCTGCCTTATCCTCTGCAACCCTAGCTTGTTGGAGCTGCGGGGAGCCGTCGTCTCCGACCGTCACCCGGCCAGCCAAGCCCACCTCCTTGTATCCCTCGTTCTTCTTGTTCGTTTGCCCCCAATCAACACCTCCATCACCGACGACCTCTGCCGCCGTTCCCGTCGATTATGGCCACCCGACGCCTCGCTGATCGTCCCTTCGCACTCATGGTGAGCTTCTCGTCCTCCTGGACCTCTCCTCTGTCTCCCTCTCGTGTCGTAGCCACCTCCGGCCGTGACTCTAAGAGTGCTGCCGGCCCCGCTCGTCGTAGCCGTGTTTCCGATGACCAAATAGGAGCAGCACCACCACTGTTTTGTTTGCCTTGGTCTGCTGGTTCAAATGCACCACTTCGCCCACTCGCTCGCGCCCTCCTCCGCCGTCCCTAGCCGCTAGATGACGTGGATTCCGGTGAGCCCGCATGGCGCCCATGTGGTGTCGATGTGGCGCCCGCCTCACCGTGACATGGACACTACAAAACCTTTGCCATCGTGTCTGCTGACGTGTCCCGGGCCCCTCTGTCAGCTGAAGTGGGTAACCCTAGCCCCGATGAGAATCAACCCAGCCCTGAGGTGACGTCAGCCCGTGTCTTGCTACGCAGTAAATGTTCTAATGGTTTAATAATTCCAGAAAATAGTTTAAATCTTGTAAAATTCAATATCTAATTATTTATAAGTCAGAAAAATGTGTATAATATATCAAAATGTTCAGAAAAACAATATCTACACTTTAGCGTCAAAATAATGCATTGTTCAAAAACTTTAATTACATGTTTAATTAGAAGAACAAATTGAACCCCCGTAGGTGATTCCGGGGTCTCTCCTGTATTATGGTTTGGACCCTTCGGATCCCGCTTAAATTGCCAAGCATGCTTTAGGGTCTCATTGCAATGCTATTAAACTTGTCATATCATCATACTTGCTTGAGCATTGCATCTATGCCATGTGTTGGTTGTTGTTCTCCCTTTCTTTTCGGTGTTTCTACTTCTTCCCGGTAGAATAAGATATCGAGATCAAGATTGAAGACCGAGATCAACACCATCGAAGATCGACGAACAATACTTGACCAACTATAATCAAGTCAAGTACAAGGCTCCCGAAGATCTATATCTGGGCATCAACAAACAAGGCAAGCATAGCCCCACCATGATACCATCCTATGCTTTCAAAGTATTTTACTTCTCAGCATGATGCATACGATTCTACTATGGTCTTTTATCGATAGATAGAGTATTTTACTTCTCGCCATGATGCATACGATTCTACTGTGGTCTTTTATCGATAGATAGAGTATCCTATCTATTGTATTACTCCCTTGAGCTTATATTACCTAATCCACTACTCCTAGCATAACTAGGTTTGGCTTGTGTGCACTGCTAGAGCTATTATCTATGTCTTTCTTAGCCAAGCTTAGCTGTCAGTGCTGGTTCATCTAGAAGTTGTACCAAATGCAGAGAATCTAGTATGACAGGAGAACGAGGTATACTGATGAGGTAAGATCAGTGGTAAAGCTTAAATATGCTAAGGCTTGTATGGGAGGCCATGGTGGGATGTGGTTTTTGTAGTCCCATGCTCTCCACCACTAGGAACCAAGTTCTTGCCTTTGGACCATGTCGTGGAATTGTACACGGCAGATGCTACATGGTAGCTGACATAGAGGAAAGGGCAAGGTGTGACGTAGGAGAATCCGGGAGCGAGATTGTCACATGATGTACCCAGGTTCACGTCCCCTCGGTGGAGGATCGTTACGTCCTGCTATCAATCTAGTATATGTTCATAGATTGGTTTACAATGGAGTCGCCGGAGGCGATGGGAGAGACTAAATCTAATATGACGTGAGAGATGTCCCTCGAAGGGGTGCCCCTGTTGGCTTTATATATGCAGCCAGTTAGGGTTTAGAAGTGTGCTAATGGGCTTTGTATTGGAGTCGCTATCTTGGGCCTCCAATCGGCGAGTCGTCCGGATGAGCTTGGCCTCCCAGCCATGACCATCTGCCATCTTGGGCACTACATAGGTGGACAACATTGAGAGGTAGCCACATCTCAGACCTCACCCGTGAGGGAACTCATACTAATGCATATAAACTTCTGGCTAAGCCTTACCCAATTCAGGTATTGTGGTTGTACGGTAAAATTGGAATGGTATCGCATCCGAACCCAACCATCCGTTTTTATAAAGGGGCTAAGGCTCATGCCTCAACATTTTCATCATCATCATAAACCATTTGTGTTTCTCAACACATGTCAAAACATCTCAATAGAATGACTCATCATTCCAAGGTTTTCACAAGTCATTTTCACCAAGTATTCCCATCTAAAGTGATCAAGTTTTGGTTTATCTCTAAACTACTAAGTTAAGAGTGTTCACTAATGTGGGATGCTAATCTCAATCTCATGCCATAGAATGACATCTAAGTCTAGCTAGATAGGTCATGTTTTATACTGTTTATGCTATCTATAAACAAGTAAGAAACTTTGGTAAGGTAAAAGAAAGTAAAGCTTGTAACTAAAACTTGGAGTAGGTATAAGTCAAAAGATATAACCCAAGCATGCCTAATGCATTTGCTTAGGTTATCTAGCTCGCAAGGGTTATCTTGCATTGTTAATGATGGCTTGCCTTGGTTGGTGCAGTGGTTGAAATTCTCCTCGTCTTCTTCGGGGTAGAACTCCTCCTCCTCGTAGACTTGGTCAGTACTATCGTCTATAAATACATACAGAATACACAATCACCAAACAATACTTAACTAGTCTACTTAGCACTCTAAATCACACATTTGATGATCTAGTATCATCACAAACATCACAAGATTTAATGAACTAGTTTCATTTATTTTATTTGAGAAAAGTAATTTCTACTCATTGAAAATAACTAAGATTTAATATTCTCCAATTAAAATATGGGATCATATGGACACATGTCATCACCATATATTCTAATGCATGGGAATGTGATTTAAATGTTCGATCACATTTTAATAAGTTTAAGTTTAATATTTAATGATTTAAAGTGACTATAAATGCCTATATAGCATTATTTTGGTACTAGTCCAAAGTCACTGCATGCAAACCTTAATATTATCACATATTCATATAGGTATGGTTAAATGTGATTTTTAAGAGTTGGAATCAACTCAAAATCTATTATGGTTGATTTTAGAAAAATGTTTGAATGTGAAAAAGCTTATGTCTTGTTATTTTTGCTAGGAGATATCCCTAAATCTAATTGATTTAAATCCAACGGGCCTGGATAGAGTTTTTAATTATCTTTCCAACAAAATTGGAATCATTCAATTTGGATTTGCAAAACTCCCTGAATTGATTTTTGAACTAAGAGACAGAATTAAGTTTACTTCTAAAAAGAAAAAGATTTATTTGAATCTGCTAGGTTGCGCGGGAACACTAATGGGCCGGCCCAGTTTCACTCCGCGGCACTAAGGTCAGCTAACAGGGGGGTACCGCCTGTCAGTGGCTCTTTAAACGCAAAGAGGTACGGGGCAACATGGACCGTAGAATTATAACTAAGATCTACGACTAGGGCTTATCGTCGACGACAGACCTGTCGCTGGCGAGGTGGAACCCTAGCGGCTCAGTGGGGGTGCAGTAGGGGCGTGCCAGGGCTCCAGCAAGTGCGGAGATGGGGGCGATCAAACGAGACGACGACGGACTCAGGCGAGGTCACGACAGCTCTAGGGGTGGACGAAATCGACGGGGGGCGTCTCCTCCTCTACTGCGGCTATCTCTGGTGAAATTCTGGCGGCTGGCTACTCGAGTAGCTCTGACGAGAGGTGAGGAAGGACCAATGGTGAGAGGGGAGCTGGGTGGTGTGAAGAAATGGTGCTGGGGAGGCTCCCTTATATAGGCTCGGCGAGGCGGCAGATAAGCATGGGCGGAGCTCGTCGGTGATAACGGCACAGGGTGCTATCGGCATGGGAAAGGTAGGCAGATGGTGGGCGGTTCCCTGGCAGTTAGATAGGGCTTAATGGCGACGCTAGGGGCGGTGGCTAACGGTCAGGAGCGTCTCGCGCTCTGAGCGATAGGGGTGGTGCTCAACGTGGTTCCCAGCGGCTGTGGGACGCGCGACGGGGTAAGGGCGTGTCTAGCAGGGTGATGTGGTCAGCATGAGCAGGCACGCGGGCGTGGGAGGTGAGGTGGTCGAGGGGCTTGCTGGGCTTGAAGAGTGGACAGGGGGCGGTGGTGCTACCATGCTACCTCCTATACATGGCGAGAGAGAGGGGTGCACTCCTGTGGCTTGGGAACGGTCGGCTAGCGATCATGGCCTCGGGGTGGCGCCTGCACTATGGCTAGGGACTAGGGAGTGGGCTGGTTTTGGCCTGGTTGGAACTAGGGGAGACAAGGAAGGTTAATGGTGATCAAATGGCTCGACAAAATTTGATCAAAACAGTATTAGTTAGGCAGGTTTGATTCTGCTCGCAAGGTGTTCGACACAATGGCCGCAAGAAAGTTCTGTTTGAATTTTGAAAAGATTTTTGGTGGGTGTGTTAGTCATATGCTTGAGCATATGTGGTTGCTTGGGATTTTCAAGGTAAACTCACTTGAGTAGTTTTTGAAAAAGTGGGATCCATGCCTATGGAATGGATTCCATTTTTCAAATGCCATTTAAAATTAGTGTTTAAATGTTTTTGTAAGATTTCAAAGTGGGCCTTGGTAGATCTTTACTTGTACTAGCATGGGGTGCAAAGAGATAATTGTTTCTGTTTGAATTTGACTTCTAGGAACACCTAAAGTGGCCTAGTGGATTAAAATGGCAAAAGTGACCATTTGATATTTTTATTCTTATTTGATTTATTTTTCTTTGGATTTTGTTTCTAAATGATCTAGATGATGTGGCATTCACCTTTGAATCATTTTACAACCATTAGAACAATCAAACATGGGATTTTCAAAAAATTCTATCTTAATGCAAACACACATGCATTCATATTTATTTTTAATAATAAAAAGTTTTTGTTAACCCTAAATTGGGTGAGTTGGATCTTGATAACCTTGATTAAAGTTTTGGGATGTTACAAACCTTCCCCCCTTAAACAAAATCTCGTCCCGAGACTTAAGAAAGAAAACTAGGAACTAAAGAAATCTGGGAACTCTATCCTAATGTAATCTTGTCGCTCCCAAGTGGCTTCTTCTTCGGTATGATTGCTCTACTAGATCTTGAGAAACTTGATACTCCAGGTCCTGTTGGTTCTTTAAGATTCTTCCAAGATACGGATGGGAATTTCACGATACGTCAGATCCTTATTGATATCAACAGCTCGGTGATCGATGTTCTTGAAAACTTTGGTCTTCTCTGGCACTTCTAAGCATTTGCGAAGTAACGAGATATGGAACACATTGTGGATGGCAGACTTCTCCTCAGGAAGTTCCAGTTGATATGATACTTCTCCTCGACGATTCAGAATCTTGAAGGGTCTGATATATCTGGGGGCTAACTTTCCTTTCAGACTAAAATGTTGGGTTCCCCTCAATGGCAAAACCTTGAGGTACACAAAATCTCCAACATTGAAAGTCAGGTCTCTCCTTCTCTTGTCAGCATAACTCTTCTGTCTGGATTGGGCAGTCTTGAGGTGCTCATGGACTTTGTGAACCTTCTCTTCGGCTTCTCGTAGGATGTCGGGTCTGAAAATCTGACTCTCTCCTACTTGTAACCAATTCAACGGGGTATGGCACTTTCTTCTATATAAGAACTCAAATGGGGCCATTTGCAAACTGGCTTGATAACTGTTGTTGTATGAGAATTCTGTGAAAGGCAGGCAATCTTCCCATTTTGATCCGTACTCTAACACACAAGATCTCAACATATCCTCTAGGATTTGGTTGACTCTTTCAGTCTGTCCATCGGTTTGCGGGTGATAAGCTGTGCTGAAATTCAACTTGGTTCCTAATCCCTCTTGGACTTTCTGCCAAAACCTCGAGGTAAATTGGGTTCCTCGATCCGACACTATGGTCTTGGGGGTTCCATGCAGACTAACTTTTCTAGCGATATACAGCTCTGCTAGCTTCGAACTCTAGTAGTTTGTCTTGACAGGTATAAAATGAGCTACCTTGGACAGTCTATGAATAATGACCCAGATTGAGTCATTTCCCCTACTAGAAGTAGGCAAACCGGTGATAAAGTCCATTCCAACGGAATCCCATTTCCATTCCAAAATCTGCAATGGTTGCAACAGTTTTGCAGGTCTCTGATGTTCCACTTTGACTCTCTGACAGATCTCACACTTGGCGATGTAGCTTCCGATTTCTCTCTTCATCTTGTGCCACCAAAATTGCTCCTTCAAATCCTGATACGTCTTTGTTCCTCCGGAGTGGATAGAATAAAGAGTATCATGAGTGTCATGCATGATAACTTGCTTCAGCTCCAAATCTGCTGGCACACAGATACGTCCTTTGTACCACAGAACTCCTTCTTCGTCTTCGGTGAATCTAGGTACCTTTCCTGTATCAATATGACGCTTGATTCCGCCGATACATGCATTTACCTTCTAGGCTTCCTTGATTTGGCTAATAAAAGTGGGTTGAAGTTCAATGATGGCTAAGAATCCTTTGCTAACTAGCTCAGTTCTAAACTGCTCCAACTCCTCATACAAACTTGGTTGCTTCTCCTTGATAATGGTGTTTAGCCTACACGGCAATCTGCTAAGAGCATCCCCTACCACATTGGCTTTGCCGAGGTGATAGTGAATGTCAAGGTCATAATCCTTGATTAACTCTATCCATCTCCTTTGCCTCATATTTAGCTCCTTCTGAGTGAAAATATACTTCAAGCTCTTGTGATCTGAGTAAATCTCACAACGATTACCCATAAGATAATGACGACATGTCTTCAGTGCTAAAACTACGGCTGCTAACTCAAGATCATGAGTGGGGTAATTTTGCTCATGCTGCTTCAGTTGTCGAGACAGATATGCGATGACTTTGCCTTCTTGCATCAATACACATCCGAGACCAATCTTGGATGCATCACAATACACATCAAACGACTTCTTGATATCTGGCATGATCAATATTGGGGCTGAAATCAATCTCTTTTTGAGCTCCTGAAAACTTGCTTCACATTTGTTGGTCCATTCGAATTTCTTGTCCTTCTTCAACAATTGGGTCATGGGTCTTGTGATGCTCGAAAATCCTTCTACGAACTTGCGGTAACATCCCACTAATCCAAGAAATGCACGAAATTGGGTTTGAGTGGTTGGGGCTTCCCATTCTTCGACATCTTTGATCTTGGCGGGATCAACAACGACTCCTCCGGCAGACACAATATGTCCTAGGAATCCTACTTCTTTCAGCCAAAACTCACATTTGCTAAACTTGGCATATAACTAATGCTCTCTAAGGGTTTCAAGGATGATTCTCAGTTGTTGCTCATGGTCTTCTTCTGACTTGGAGTAGATAAGGATATCATCGATAAACACAACGACAAACTTATCTAGAAAATTCATAAAGATATTATTCATGAGATTCATGAAATAAGCAGGGGCATTAGTTAATCCAAAAGACATGACCATATACTCATATAATACATATCTGGTGGTAAAGGCGGTCTTTGGAATATCCGTTCCACAAATCTTAAGTTGGTGATAACCAATCCTAAGATCGATCTTAGAGAACACTCTGGCACTAGTCAACTGATCAAATAGATCCTCTGTGTTTGGTAAAGGGTACTTGTTCTTGATTGTGACATCATTCAACTTCCTGTAATCTGTGCACAAATGGTTGCCTCCATCCTTCTTGTCGATGAACAAAATAGGCGATCTCCATGGCGATGCGCTTGGTTTAATCAAGCCTTTCTCCAGCATAGCATCCAACTGCTTCTTCAGTTCCACTAATTCTGAGGGGTTCATGCTATAGGGTCTCTGAGCTATGGGACCGGTTCCGGGGATTAGATCAATAATGAACTCAATATCCCGATCCAGGGGCATACCGGGAAATTCATCTGGGAATACGTCGGGGTATTCACAGACTACTCTGAATTGGTCTATGGTGGGTAGGG
Organism: Avena insularis; assembly: GCA_023614405.1. Lineage (NCBI taxonomy): Eukaryota > Viridiplantae > Streptophyta > Magnoliopsida > Poales > Poaceae > Avena > Avena insularis. The sequence goes on along the minus strand of CM042696.1, from coordinate 280,496,950 downwards.
CTAGACTCTTGTTGCACTTGAATTGACGGGGCAAGGTTTCAGATATATGCTCTCGATACTCCAGAGCTACTAGTCATTGTGATGGCTTTCTTGGCACAGTCTATCAATCCTTTATGCTTCGACATCCAATCCAATCCTAGTACTACTTCCAAACCTTTGGTTCCAAGTACTATTAGATTGGAATAAAAATCTATCCCATGTATTATGATAGGCACAACTTTGCAAATTTTTCTAGCTTTTGTAGTTGAACCAGGTATTTGAACTATCATGACATGCTTCAAGTTGGTTGGGTGAATCTTACTAGTGCATGCAAATTCTTCGGTGACAAATGAGTGCGATGCTCCAGAATCAAACAACACTCTTGCTCAAACTGAGTTGACAGAAAACATACCCAGCACTACATCTAGCGCTTCTTGGGCTTCTTCGGCGTTCATGTGGAAGAGACGGCCGTTCTTGATTGTGAGGTTCCACAGGCGAATCTTCTTCTGGGTTGAACATGACGCTGCTGTTGAGCTGGGGCATTCACATTGGCAGTGGCGGCAATCTTCTTGGGGCACTCATTGGAGTAGTGACCCTTCACTCCACACTCGAAACAAGTAATCTGAGACTTGTCTCTTGCTGCCACGGGCACAACATTGCTTCCAGTTCTCGGTGCAGTGTTGTTGTTGTTGTGCTTGGGAGGTGCACAGTTGAAATTGCTGGAGTTGCCGGGGTGGTTGTTGTTTCCTCCGGACTTCACAGTTCCTCCGTTGTGGTTGGGGTAGCTTGGGCGAGACATTGGGGGTCGATTGTTCCGCGGGGCATATCCGGCAGACGGGTTGGGACGGTACTTCTGGTGACTGCTGGATCCAGCTTGGTGCATCATCCGATGTTTGTGATTGTCGTTCGCTTGATTAGTCTTAACTTCCATCTGAATGGAAGAGTCGACTAGTTCTTAGAGATCCTCGAAACGGATGTTGACAAGTACAGTCTGCATCTCATAATGCAGTCTATTCAAGAATCTCTCCTTCTTCTTGGCCTCCGTGTTGATCTCATCAGGTGCATACCTGGCGAGGGACTAGAATCTGTCATGGTACTCCACTACAGTCATTCTGCCTTGCTTTAGCTCTCTGAATTCATCTCTCATTCTGGTGACTAGACCCTGCGGCACGTGGGTGCGACTGAACTTGACTTTGAAGGCTTCCCATGTCATCACTTGACCATGGTTCATCGTGCTGGTGCTGTTCCACCAAGCTCTTGCATCTCCGGCCAAATAGTGGGTGGCAAATAGGACTTTCTTGTTTACATCCACTCCGGCGACTTCTAAGTTGTTCTCCATGGTCTGTAACCAATCATCAGCATCCAGTGGGTCTTCAGACTTGCTAAAGATTGGGGGATTGGTATTCTAGATGTTTTTAAGTTTGGATCCATGATGATCCTGATTTCCATGGTTCTGATTGTTGTGAGCCATCTGGGCGATCTGCTATAGTGTGGCCAGATTTGCTTGGCACTTTGCCCTACTAGCTTCACGGTCTGCAATGAGCGTCTGCAGAATCTGCAACATTGGGTCTTGCGATGAGCTGCTCTCTCCTTGGTTTCCACGAGTCATCTGAAGATTGATATAGATAATGGGGTAAGAGGGAAAGTTCTAAGGTTCATGGTTTTGGTTTCAAAGCTAAAACTTTGAGTTTGACTTAGGTTTTGCAACTAACTTCTTTTCATTCATTCAAGCAAAGCACACAATACAAACTCACACACACCACAACGAAAGGAAAACAGATGGTTTTAAGAACCATTCTGTAAGCTAGGATACAATGGGACCGATACTTCTCACACCTACGATAGTGCTCTAGTGCATCTACTCATCATCGATGAAGTCGGAGTCATCATCGTCAGTGTAGAAGTCCATGGTATCATCCTCCATATAGTCATCATCATTACTGAGCTACGAGTGAATATCCCCTTGGATGTCTTCACCTTCCTCTTCTTCTTCTTTTGCTGCAAGCTGAGCTTCTTGCTCCTTGATGGTCTTCTCGAGGTCGGCCACCTTCTTGTGAAGACGGTCGATGGTGCGATCCTTCTTTGCACGTTGACGGCGAAGTTACTGACGATCCTTGACTAGTAGTGAGAAAGTTTGGGCCTTCTAGGCGGCAATGGCGAGGTTGTGGTTGGCGAACTCTCTAGCATTGTCCAATTCCTTCTGTTTGTCGTACTGTAGGAAGTCGAGGTTCTCCACTTGACGCTTCAACTCCGGGTGACTTGGCATCTCCAAAGGCATTCCCATAGAATCACGCCTTGCATAGTGAGCAAAGCGGGTCCCTTGGATCAAGTTGACATTCTGTGTGCAGAGACGAGCGAGAGCTTCACGCATTGCCCTGGCTAATCCATCTAGCCAATTGTTCTCTCTCACGGAGAAATGAATCTTCTTGGACATTGATGCTTCTAACTTTCCTTGAAGATCAGCAACTACCAGCCATTGTAAATCTCCTCCTGGGGGACCATTGAGTTGAGCTCCAAAGAATTCCGGATGTGGGCGCTCCAGGTACTTAGAGAGTGCATCTAGATCCCTCTCGAAGATCAGTTGGCCTCCATTGCCCAACTGGTAGAACTTGCAGTACTGAAGTTCCATCTATAAGAATTTAGGATGAGATAGTTAGTGAAGTGATCAAGTGTGTCAAAATTTTATGTAGTAATGTAAGAAGTTTTGAGGAACATGTAATTTTTTTGAGAGAGAGAATCCCAAGGGTAAGAGAGGAAATAAGTTTTCACAAATACTCACTTTGGTTTTGAAACTAAGTTTTTGTTTGTACGTCCATTCTAATTAGGGTCTCCTATGGTTAGGATGGCTCTGATACCAACTTGTCAACACCTGCATTTTTAATCCCAGATGCCTATTATGCCATACATCGCAATCCCAGGATTACCATTTTTGAGAGACATAATAGATTGGATATCACAGTACATCATCCATTACAAACCATAATAAGGTCTTACACAAATAAAGGATCTCATGATCCAGTCTTAGTACAAACAAGTAGCGGAATAAATAGCATAGCGGTGGGCTCCATCTTCAGTGTCACAGGCAATGCTGACGATGGGAGATGATCCTAGTTATCGTAGCCGCCCTGCTATCCTCCTTCAGGGTAGTCCTCCTCATAGTCTGGCCACGGGAATAGCCAGGGACAAAGCCATGAGTACTCTTTAAGTACTCACAAACTATCATTAACAAGTAAGGTGGTTCTAGTAGGAATGCTAACTATAAGTTTATTTGTAAAGCTAAGTTTGAAACCTAAGCTGAGTTCAGAAACAAAGAAAGATAAAATAAAGTTTGAAAACACCTAAGTGGGAACTTAGTTGTCATAGTCATAACCATGTTGTGGTCAAGTCATGTCACAATTCATTTTATAAGTCATTTAGAAAACATCTGACAACGGAACAGTATGGCCACTCTAACTGTCCATAACCGCGGACGCGGCTATTCGAATAGTTTGACACTCTGCAGAGGTGGTACACTTTCACCACAATATTCGATACATCTGTCAGGGATCACCCTGAATCATCATACTTAGTATGCAGATAATCAAACATAACCTTTCCTTTACACACTCTAGTATAAGCACCTCTCCTATGAGCTTGGCCTCCCAGCCATGGCCATCTGCCATCCTAGGCACTGCATAGGTGGACAACATTGAGAGGTAGCCTCAGCTCAGACCTCTCCAGCGAGGGAACTCATACTAATGCATATAAACTTCCGGCTAAGCCTTGCCCAATTCAGGTATTGTGGTTGTACGGTAAAATTGGAATGGTATCGCATCCGAACCCAACCATCAGTTTTTATAAAGGGGCTAAGGCTCATGCCTCAACATTTTCATCATCATCATAAACCATTTGTGTTTCTCAACACATGTCAAAACATCTCAATAGAATGACTCATCATTCCAAGGTTTTCACAAGTCATTTTCACCAAGTATTCCCATCTAAAGTGATCAAGTTTTGGTTTAGCTCTAAACTACTAAGTTAAGAGTGTTCACTAATGTGGGATGTTAATCTCAATCTTATGCCATAGAATGACATCTAAGTCTAACTAGATAGGTCAAGTTTTATACTCTTTATGCTATCTATAAACAAGTAAGAAACTTTGGTAAAGTAAAAGAAAGTAAAGCTTGTAAGTAAAACTTGGAGTAGGTATAAGTCAAATGATATAACCCAAGCATGCCTAATGCATTTGCTTAGGTTATCTAGCTCGCAAGGGTTAGCTTGCATTGTTAATGATGGCTTGCCTTGGTTGGTGCAGTGGTTGAAATTCTCCTCGTCTTCTTCGGGGTAGAACTCCTCCTCCTCGTAGACTTGGTCGGTACTATCGTCTATAAATAGATACGGAATACAAAATCACCAAACAATACTTAACTAGTCTACTTAGCACTCTAAGGAACACATTTGATGATCTAGTATCATCATATACATCACAAGATTTAATGAACTAGTTTCATTTATTTTATTTGAGAAAAGTAATTTCTACTCATTAAAAATAACTAAGATTTAATATTCTCCAATTAAAATATGGGATCATATGGACACATGTCATCACCACATATTCTAATGCATGGGAATTTGATATAAATGTTGGATCACATTTTAATAAGTTTAAGTTTAATATTTAATGATTTAAATTGACTAGAAATTCCTATATAGCATTATTTTGGTACTAGTCCAAAGTCACTGCATTAAAACCTTAGTATTATTACGTATTCAGATAGGTATGGTTAAATGTGATTTTTAAGAGTTGGAATCAACTCAAAAGCTATTATGGTTGATTTTAGAAAAATGTTTGAATGTGAAAAAGCTTATGTCTTGTTATTTTTGCTAGGAGAGATCTCTAACTCTAATTGATTTCAATCCAACGGGCCTGGATAGAGTTTTTAATTATCTTTCCAACAAAATTTAAATCATCCAATTTGGATTTGTAAAACTCCCTGAATTGATTTTTGAACTAAGGGACAGAATTAAGTTTACTTCTAAAAAGAAAGAGATTTATTTGAATCTGCTGGGTTGCGCGGGAACACTAATGGGCCGGCCTGGTTTTACTCCGCAGCGCTGAGGATAGCTAACAGCAGGGTCCCACCTGTCAGTGGCTCTTTAAACACGAAGCTGTACGGGGCAACATGGACCGTAGGATTAGAACTAAGATCTACAACTGGGGCTTATCGTCGACGATGGACCTATCGCCGGCGAGGTGGAACCCTAGCGGCTTAGTGGGGGTGCAGTGCGGCATACCAGGGCTCCAACGAGTGCGGCGATGGGGCGATCAAACGAGATGACGACGGCAGACTCAGGCGAGGTCGTGGCAGCTCTGGGGGTGGACGAAATCGACGGGGGCATCTCCTCCTCTGCTACGGCTATCTCCAGCAAAATTCCGGTGGCTGGCTGCTCGAGCGGCTCCGGCGAGAGGTGGGGAAGGACCAGTGGTGAGAGGCTCAGCGAGGCGGCAGAGAAGCATGGGTGGAGCTCGTCGCTGACGACAGCACGGGGTGTTATCGGCGTGGGAAAGGTAGGCGGACGGTGGGTGGTTCCCTGGCGGTCAGCTAGGGCTTAATGGCAATGCTAGGGGCGGTGGCTAACGGTCGAGAGCGTCTCGTGCTCTGAGCGACAGAGGCGGTGCTCGACGTGGGACCCGGATGTTGTGGGTCGCGCGACGGGGTAAGGGCGTGTCTGGCGGGGTGATGTGGTCAAGGCGGAGCGGCGCGCACGGGATATGGTCGAGGGGCAACTTGTGGCATGCTATCGGTGTCGGCGCTCTGGCGTGCGCTGCGCATGGCACAGAGGCGGTGGGCGCGGGCGAGGTGAGGTGGTCTAGGGGCTTGTTGGGCTTGAAGAGTGGACAGGGGCGGTGGTGCTACCACGCCTACCTCCTAGACATGGCGAGAGAGAGGGGCGCGCTCTTGTGCCTTGGGCACGATCGGCCGGTGATCATGGCCTCGGGGTGGCACTGCACTGTGGCTAGGGACTAGGGAGTGGGATGGTTGTGGCCTGGTTGGGACTAGGGGATACAAGGAAGGTTAATGGTGATCAAATGGCTCGACAAAATTTGATCAAAACAGTATTAGTTAGGCAGGTTTGATTCTGCTCACAAGGTGTTCGACACAATGGCCGCAAGAAAGTTTTGTTTGAATTTTGAAAAGATTTTGGTGGGTATGTTAGTCATATGCTTGAGCATCTGTGGTTGCTTGGGATTGTCAAGGTGAACTCACTTGAGTAGTTTTTGAAAAAGTAGGATCCATGCATATGAAATGGATTTTATTTTCAAATTCCATTTAAAATTAGTGTTTAAATGTTTTTGTAAGATTTCAAAGTGGTCCTTGGTAGATCTTTACTTGTACTAGCAAGGGGTGCAAAGAGTTAGAATTGTTTCTGTTTGAATTTGACTTCTAGGAACACCTAAAGTGGCCTAGTGGATTAAAATGGCAAAAGTGACCATTTGGTATTTTAATTCTTATTTGATTTCTTTTTCTTTGGATTTTATTTCTAAATGATCTAGATGATGTGGCATTCACCTTTGAATCATTTTACAACCATTAGAACAATCAAACATGGCATTTTCAAACAATTCTATCTTAATGCAAACACACATGCATTCATATTTATTTTTAATAATAAAAAGTTTTTGTTAAACCTAAATTGGGTGATTTGGATCTTGATAACCTTGATCAAAGTTTTGGGATGTTACAGAAGTCGATGCGGTGGATACGGGGTCGACGCGGAAGACGTAGGTCGCGCTATGGCGAAGTCGACGTGGCGGACAAGGGGTCAACACGGCGGACGGGGTCCGCGCTATGGCGAGGTCGACACGGCGAACACGGGGTCGACGCGGTGGACAGGGGTCACGCTATGGCGAAGTCGACGCGGCGGACACATGGTCGACGCGGCGGACGGAGGTCGTGCTATGTCGAAGTCGACGCGTCAGACAGGGGTCCACATGGCGGACGGATGTCGCGCTACAGTGAAGTCGATGCGGCGGACACCGGATCGACACGACGGACAGAGGTGGCGCTATGGCAAAGTTGACACGGCAAACACAGGGTCGGCGCGGCGGACGGAGGTCGCGCTATGGCGAAGTCGACGCGGCGAACACGGGGTCGACGCGGCAGACGGAGGTCGCGCTATGGCGAAGTCGACGCGGCGGACACGGGGTCGATGCGGCGGACGGAGGTCGCCCTATGGCGAAGTCGACGCCACGGACACGGGGTCGACGCGACGGATGGAGGTCGCGCTATGACGAAATCGACGCGGCGGACACGGGGTCGACGCGGCGGAGTCGTACGACTTTTAGCCGGTAGCATGGCGAGTAGTGGTAGCGAGCTCGATCGGACCATTGGTCGGACGGGGTCGCGTGGCGGAGTTGCTTTGGTGGAGATGTTGGGTAGCCGGTAGCATGGAGATCCACCGGACATGGCGAGTCTGTGGTGGGAGGATCCGCGAGCGTGGCCAGTCCACGACATATGACGGGGTCGACGCGGCGGATATCGTTAGGTTGGTGCGCCACACGCATCCAGGCCACTAGTGCGAGTCGAGTTGTTCCTCGCACATACACATCAACATGCATTCAGTAAGAAGATTATCAGTGTACAAATAAATATTGGAAATAATATATAAAATTATCGGCCATAGCCGAGTCGTCGCCGGCGAAGTTGTATGCAACCGTGGCGGCGAAGAGTCGAAGCAGTTTGGCGCGGTCGATTAAGCCTTCAGACGAGATCTCGGCTCCGATCGGACCTTCGTAGGGCAGAGTCGCGGTGTACACATACGCCGCATAAGTTGCCAAGCCTCGGTTCCTGGCCGCCGACGTGCAGCGATCGATTTGGCACTCCAGCGCTCAAATCAATGAATCAATCGACGTACCAAATTTTGGTTTGCACAATTAAAGTTGCTAAATGGAGTGATTAATAGATCGATATCACCTGATAGAATTTTGTTGTTCTGCAATTTCCTTTTGATCGATTTTAGTTTAGGCTATCCGGAGATCGAGACTGAACTGTATCCGGTCTGGACGATTGCAGCGGCCGAAAACGACTACTCACCGATATACATGGCCGATCCATGGATAGTTCTTATCACCATAAGTACGTGATTCGATCTCAGAAAGTCCACGGCGCATGCATTCCAAAAGTGACACGCAAAAGGATTAGATTAAATCTAAATAAAATAATTGATTAAAAATATGATCAACAATATTAGATGGATAAATCAATCTGTCACCGTGTTCGGTTGATGGTGAGGAGGTTCGATCTCTGCATGTATTAAACAAATAGCTTGCATATCCCAGCCGATAGCATGGGTGCTTGCCGCTAGACAGCTTGTGAGCTGCTATGGCTTGGCGTACGCGCCGCTGACCTGTGACTTATTTGCCGAACAGGTTGTTGCGCAGATCGAGATCCGAATATATACGCGGCAGCTATGTAGATTGAATCTGATTCCTTCTATCTCTGGTCTTTGATCATGATGATGACGAGGGATCCCGCCCAGAAAACAACTCCAACCGTCGCTTGCCCCACAGTGGGCGCCAACAGTCGTGGCATTAACCGTGGCAGATGCTACAGGGTAGCTTACGTAGAGGAAAGTGCAAGGCAACGTAGGAGAATCCGGGAGCGTGATTGGCACATGATGTACCCAGGTTCACGTCCCCTCGATGGAGGATCGCTACGTCCTGCTATCAATCTAGTATATGTTCATAGATTGGTTTACAATAGAGTCACCGGAGGCGGTGGGAGAGACTAGATCTAATATGACGTGAGAGATGTCCCTCGAAGGGGTGCTCTTGTTGGCTTTATATATGCAGCCAGTTAGGGTTTACAAGTGTGCTAATGGGCTTTGTATTGGAGTCGCTATCTTGGGCCTCTAGTCGGCAAGTCGTCCGGATCTAGTATGCACCAGTCCCTGTACTTGGCAAGTCGATCCGCCATGGGCGACTGCGCTTCGTGGATATACCCCGATTGGTATTCTCCTATCAGACCAAGATGAGCGTACATCCACACGGGGCTTGGGAACCCCTCCGCTGATTAACTTGCCTAGTAGATTCCATGAGACACATAGTTCGGGCGTTCCATTCGACATATGCATAAAAAATGTTTTGAAAGATTTGGCAGGTGAAGGTGCATCATAACAGGTAGGTAAGCGTGGCCAGGGTTACTTGGGGTTAATGGAGCCCCTGGTAAACCAACCTCGCCTCACATCTCTAGGGACCGGCTTCAGGATTTAACCCATTATGGCGGAACCATCCTTAGGGCGTGACTCATGGTCTCGGCGAAAGCAAGGTAAAGGTCGTGGCCAACCACCCTCTGTCGGCCTTCCAAGGAAGAGGGCTAAAACATTGGCATTAAGAGTCAGTTGGTACGTGTGGGTAAAGTTGTACACCCCTGCAAGGTTAAATCTTTCCGAAAAGCCATGTTCACGGTTATGAACGCTTGGTGACCGAATTCTAAGATCATAGAGAACGATAACCTAATCGTAAAACTTGGTAGTTCAATGTGTGCTTAAGGATGCTTCCTCATGGGTACGAGTGGGTGATCCTAGTTGTGAGATGAGGATTACTTTGGTGGATATCAAGATGATGATCAATTCTTCGGAGATGTCGCTCTCTTATCGCCTTTTAAAATACTATGATTAGACGAGCTTCTTCTCCCTCTTGTTCTATAAACAAAGATGGCTTTATGCAAAACAAGCCCACCAGCAATAAGTCTTGCGGAGTACATCCTGTACTCACCCTTGCTTTGTTGATACTTTTGTAGCAGAATAGGTGTTTCCTGAAGACGAGTTCCATATGATATCGACACCGACGAGTAGCTTGGGTTTTCCGGCTGGCAGCCTGGAATCTATGGTCTGGGATGTCATCATTATGCTTCAGGCCTCTTAGGCCATTTGTTAAGTTTGCTATACTTAATAGCATAATTTGCCTTCCGTTGTTTGATGTTTGTGGTTAGTGATCTCTACTTGTAATATTTTGGTTCTTCGCTCAGTTATGAGCTTGCTGTAATAATTTTTGTGTCGTAGGGTTACTGTTGTGTTACCGTTTTCTCACTCGATATCCTCGAGGTCTAAGTTAAGCTTATGTTAGGCTAAGGTCTGGATTTGTTTAACACTGATCCAGGGGGTGTCACACAGGTCAAGTCGGTTACAGATTATGGTTTGTCCCTTTAAACTTTCTATCTTAAGCTTCGTCTTGTGCTACAAGCAATCGGAGTCTCCGTGAGTCACCCGAATCCTGTATTGGGCCCTGGTAACACCATGGGCTTTTGCCATACCTGGACCGTATATACCAACCTCGAGTACCTGTAAGGTATGCCCACATCAGCAGCCCCTGAGTGTCCAGTGGAATCGCAGATTCGAGTGGAGACTTCATGAAGTCTTTCGAGTGCACAGCTAAGCAGATTTTCGAGTGCTTTGATTGTTGTCATAGGGATTGTTGATATACATTCCTGTTTCATCCGATGCATCAGGATCAGTTAACTTCCTTAGGGCAAAACAACACAATCTACTCAAACTCGAGTCCCCGAACTCGAATTCGGAAAAGTGCTGGTATAATTCGACTCAGGCCGCGGAGGTCTTACAGGAGTTGAATCCCAGTATGTAAGTGTGAGCACTCGACGCGTCCATCAAGGCATATTTCATCGTACCTACAGGCACGAATATTTTCTGGTAGAGCACAGCAGATGCGTTGCCAGGCTTTATTCGGGTCTTATCTTCACGTCATAGATGCGGCATCCGAATTTTGTCATCACGGAGATGGTTCAGGTGACCCAGGAGACGCAGTCTCTTTTTAGGGATGTTGTGAGGCGGAGTCGCCGATGCTTTCGAGTTTAGTCATTGTCAACACGTAATTATGTGTAAGAAAAAATTATAGGGTGCATGACCAGTGCTCCCTATGGGAGTAGCCCTCGAGTGCCTATTCGAGTTGAAGACTCGAGTGGGGACTATAAGTACTTTGCGACTGTTGTCGTCGTTTTGCTTGTTTCAGTCGAATGTGCTTTCAGCGCTCCCTGTGGGAGAAACCCGAATTCCACAATCGAATCGTTGATTCGAGTGAAGGGTTATTCAATGTCTTAGAAAAATTTTCCTCGGTTGCGCGACCAGCGCTCCTGTTTGGAGTAGCCCCCGAGTGCTAGGTTGAGTCGAAGGCTCGAGTAAGGACTAAAGCAGTCAAAAAAGTTATTCCTTCTAGAGTTAATGACGTCAGTGCTGATGATGAGATGACCTCAGTTACCCGTGTGAGAGGATTTGACGGGATGTGACGAGTAGTAGGTCCTATTCTCTGACTTGGATTTGACCAGGCGTGCGTAATCTTCTAGTTTAACTGTGTCTCCTCGATTCTCGCGCGTAATGGGCAGAGTGGGACGATGGTTCGTGGGCTACGCTTGCCACGTGTCGACGTTGATGTGTGCCACATGCTGGATGGATTTTCTCCTGGCCGTTGGATGGCATCTGCTCAGATGTGAAGTAGGGGTTCACCGTGCGGTAAATTCCCCACATCTTCTTCTCCTTCGCGCATCTCCTCCATTGTTGTTCTTGCTGTTCCATTGCTCACCGCTCCTCTGTGGTGCTAGACCAAGTCCGTACTTTTCCCAGCTACTTCCTGTGCTCACATCGCCAGCACAAGATGGGCAAGAAGAAGGGGTGTTCCACCGCTAGATCTACGGCTGTTGCTGTCGCAACCAAGAAGAAGGGTGCCGCCTCCATGGGCACTAGCATGGCGGAAGCTGGGAAGAAGAAGGGTGCGGGGATCCGCGTCACCAATTCGTCATGGCGTCCATCCGTCATCAAGCCGTTGGAGTTGTGCACCCAGCGCCAGGATGGGGCACTTTCCGCCGCGGAGGACGACTCGCGCGTTCCCGACAACGAGGTAATCCCCAGTCCTCCTGCTGGTTTTCGAGTGATGTTCCTTACATTCGTCATTCGCAGTCTTTCTCTCCCCTTGCATCCATTTGTTAGGGGTCTCCTTTGCTTCTATGGACTCCAACTCCATCAGCTGACCCCCAATTCTATCCTCCACATTGCCTGCTTCATCACTCTTTGCGAGTGCTGGCTCGGAATCGAGCCACACTTCGGCCTATTCAAGAAGCTCTTAAATCTCAAACGTCAATAGGCGTCGTGTTCAGTAGTCTACGATATAGGAGGCTGCGGTATCCATGTCGATTCCAACGACACCAACTTCAACATCAAGCTCACTGCGTCTGTCCAAGGATGGAGAGAAAAGTGGTTCTACATCCGCGTCCAGAAAGTGGATGGAGAACACTACAAACCCGCACCCTTTGATCCGCTGGCACCCTGCAAGCGGAGGAGGTCCTGGAAGAATGTTGGGATGCCCGCTGAAGTCGAAGAGACAGAGGCCCTCTATCAACGTGTCTGTGACCTCGAAAAGCGCATAGGCAAAGAAGTAGGCAGCACATAACTTATTCGCACTTGGATGCGTTGCCGGGTGCAGCCTCTGCAGGCCAGGGCGCACCCGATGTTCCGCTAGACTGGTGCTGGTGATGCCACTCGCATTTCTACGGAGGGCATCTCTTCTAGTGAAGTGGACGGGAGGTTGCGACTGCTGACGAAGTACACCACCAAGGAGGATCTCCCGGGTGACTCAATCGTGCCTCCATTCTGTGCCAGCAATCTTCCTCCTGAGGTGGATTTCTCTTTGAAGTTTCTTGTTTTTTTGATTGCTTGTAGGTGCTTTTGTATACTGATGCTTTTCCTGTTGTTAGGACTGGGCCGTAGCTGCCAACTTGCCTCCTTGGCCTGAAGGAATTATTTTTCACGAGGTGGATGAAGAGGACGAGTCGGGCTCTACTGTCCCTGTGGAGGAAGAGGAGGAAGCCCCCTAGTCCAGCAATCATGGGACTCACAAGCGGTCCCGTAGCAAAGATTTGGATGCCTCCTCGCCGACGATGCCATAGGGTCCTCCTGCTGCTGCGGAGGAGCCAATCCCAACCGCGCCTGTAGGCGCCATGGCTCCTCCCGCTGGGAAGAAGCTGAGGTTACCAAAGGAGTCATCGGGAGATTCCTTCGACCTCGAGAATTTTAATGGGTAAGTCTTTATATTTTTCAAGTTTGTCTTGATTTCCTCGAGTTCTTTCTTCTGAAGTGGTGCTTAATATTTGCAGTCAAACGGCGTCATCGTCTTCCGACGACTACCAATTTGTTAAAGAATCTAGTCATGGACTCCAAGAACAAGGAGGTGGTCGTACGGTCTCCTTCTCCTCCGGTGGTGGCCCACCCCGACACCAACTCTTCAAGTTCCCCCACGCTGGGAGGCACCAGATGGTTGCACGGACGCCCACTCGACAGGAACCTTCGGAGTCCCTGGAGGAGCATGTAAGTGTCTTTTGCCGCTGGCATTCAAATTTTGATTGATGTGCATGATTTGTTCATTTTTGCTAATGCTGATGCTTCTTATGTTTTGATGTAGCCCATCGTGAAGGATTCCACTCACCTCGTGGAGTAGATTCTTGCCTTGGGTCGACAGCATGCCTTGCTAGACAACCACCATCGTGCAGTCGAAGGTTTGTGTTAATCTTGCCTCTTCTTTCTGTTGTGTAGAGATTGGCGAGTGATCTTGCCATGTTTATATCCTTTGTAGGTGAACATAATGAACTTCTTCATCGCGTTGACTCCCTCGAGAAGGGACTGCAGGAGTCGCATAAACGTGATGAAGTAGTCGAGGCCCTGCAGGAGTCGCAGAAAGGCGAGGAGGATTTGCGTGCCTCCACTTCTGATAGGGAAAAGTTGTTCGTAGAACAACTCTTCTCAGTCGTGAAGCCACTTTCAGGTACAACACTTCCTTGCTTGTATGTGTCATGTATATTGCCTTCATATTGTGTTTTGCTGACATGTGTTTTATTCAGATGCCACTAGCGTGAGCTTTGATGCCCAAGCTTTGGCTCGCACGGATGCTTTGGCTGGCGCCATGACTGTAGTCGAGGACCGGAGCGCCGCTCTCCAAGACACACTTGGAAAGGCCAAGGGCGTGCTGAGTCGCCACCAAGAGGAGGTGGCTCCCAAGGCCAAATTAATCGAGAGTCTTGATGGCCTGGTGGAGTCCTTCACAGAGGTGCTCCCAATGGACTTCAAGAATTCTCAAAGGTCTGTTGGCGCGACTATGGCACTCGCGATGACGCAAGCCCATGGTGTAGAGCTGGACCCCAGCGAGATCTCTTCAGCGATGCCGGTCAATGCAGATGGCCAATAGGAAGTCTTCCAGCCCTTCGCCACTACGTGCAGTAAATATGGTCCTCGGCTCATTGATACAGTTACAGCTTATTCTGCTGAGTTGCGGCGATTGAAGAGTGTGAAGGCTGCGGCATCTGGGGCTACAACTGGGAAGTCTGTGGTGTCGGAGACTGCCACAGATTCGAGGAAGCCCCCGAAGTCAAAGTCGAAAAAGTAGAACGTTCCTTAGTTACCATCTATAATAGCGTAGATTTTCTTTTGATGAACCATATTTTGTGGGGGTACCCCTTTTGAAACATTGTTGAACTTGAGTGTGCTTCCTTGTTAATGCATAGTTGGTCTTATTTTCCTCTTGTTTGGCTATAATAGGGTCCTTCGAGTGGTCCTCCTGACTCTCCTCCTACCGATGAAACTGCGACGCGATCGCGCTCAAAGGTGGAAGAGTTGTCGCTGTTTGCGCGACTGCGTGATCGCATAAAGCAGTTGGAGCAAGAGTTTCCCATTATTCGGGGTAACGCGGACATGTGGAATTCGAAGGCCCAGAAGGCCACTGCTCGCGAGTAGTATCTCCTGGACGAAGTTGCGCAGCTGAACGAGCAATTTAAATGTTAGCTCTCTATGCTCTTTTCCTTTTCTTTGGCCATTCGCGACGATGCTCTGTCTTATGCTCTTTTCTTTGCTTCTTGTAGTTGTTAGCGCTTGTCATCCGCAGGATGAGAGGGATCAGGTTGCCATTCTCCTGCATAATCTGACCCAGGAGCAGCTGCAAGCTAGCGGTTACTTCAGAGTGGATCATGACCGCGCAGTCGCGTTGGCAACACTGCAAGATCATGCCTCGCGAGTGCTTCAGTGCTTGAAGAACGGACAGTCATGCCTTAGGCATATCTTCCAAGTGATGTTTCCTCTGGACGCGGTGCCATAAATCTTGTTAGCTTTGCTGGCGAAGTTTCAAGATATTAGCGCCATCCGCGAGTGCGTGCGCCAGCAATTTGTCACGGGTGCCAAGGCTGCGTTGGCGCTTGTTCGATTGCATCGGCTAGATGTGGATGTTGCGGCTGTTGCTGCTGCGCTTCCGCCACCGCTAGAAGGGATGACCAGGAACGTGGTCCCACACTACCAGGCGGTTGATCGGCCAGCCAAAGATATCGTCAATTTCTTTGAAGGTCAAACAAATGTTCTCCTTTTGCAGCAGTAGTGTAGTTTGTATCCTGGACATAGATGTATAAGTGTTGTAAAATTCATATGATTGTGTCGGGTGTGTTTGATACCTATTAATGTGTAAAGAGCTTGCTAGCTTGTATATTTTTCGAGTGTATTGTAAGATACAGGTCCTTTTTGTTAGCCTGACGTGTGTTCATCTCAGCACGTTGCCAACCTGCCAGGTGCGTTGCAGCTGGGTTGGTGTTATCAAGGGTTCGATTGGTAGTGCGTCAGCTACTCAGGATACTGTGTTGTTCGTGGAACAAGATGTAAAGGGTGGCACAGCCCCCGAGTAAAATAATTGCAAGGAAAGCAGAGAAACACATGGTTTGGGGCACTTAGCATTATTTATTCGTAGAATATCACGAGGTACAATGTGTGGCTAAGTATCCTGGCTGTGTAGCCTTATTTGTAAAGTAAAAAGAACATCTAAGGGTAGAAACGACGCTGTTGCGCGATGTTCTGGGGGTTGGAGTATGTGAATCCGCTCTTGAAGTCTTTAAGGTGATAGGCGCCACCTGGGATTACTTCGGTAATTATGTAAGGTCCTTCCCAAGGGGACTCGAACTTGTGGTGTCCTTGCAGCTTCAATCGTAGGACTAGGTCCCCTTCGACGAAGGATCTGGGCCCTAGCCTTCTGTTGTGGTAGTTGCGGAGGTTCTATTGGTAGATCATGGATCTCTCCGCTGAAATCTCGTGTGCGTCATCGAGGAGGTCGACAGAGTCTTCGAGTGTGAGGTTGATTTTGCCTCTCTGTATGCTACTACCCGTGGGGCCTTGTAGCGCACTTCTGCGGGTAGTACCGCCTCGGCGCCGTGTACCGTGAAGAATAGAGTGTATCCTGTGGGAATGTTTGGAGTTGTGTGCACGCTCCAAAGTACTGATTGCAGCTCGTGTGGCCAGCACCCAGCAGCTTGTTCGAGTGGCTGGAGGAGCCTCTTCTTGATTCCGCCGCAAACGAGGTCATTGGCCTTTTCGACTTGACCGTTGGTCTGAGGGTGGGCCACCGAGGCATAGCTAATGTTGATTCCCAGGTTTTCGTAGAATTCCTGGAACTCCTTGGAGATGAAGTTCGTCCCATTGTCCGTGGTGATGCTATGTGGCACCCCGAAGCGAATGACAATGGACTCGAAGAACTTGACAGCGCTTGCTCCAGATTGGTTTGTCATTGGCATGGCCTCAATCCATTTGGTGAATTTGTCCATCGAGACTAGTAGGTAGACGTATCCTCCTCGTGAGGATCTCTGGAGCTTGCCGACCATGTCGAGTCCCCATTGCACGAAAGGCCAAGCCACAGGTATTGGCCTGAGCTCCGCGCCAGGTGCATGCGGTTTGTCCGAGAATCGCTGGCAAGCGTTGCAGCGCTGGACGATGTGTGTGCGGTTTGTCCGAGAATCACGCATGGCCGTTGGCCAGCGGAATCCCGCTCGTAGAGCTTTGGCGACAAGGGCATGACTGCCAGCGTGGTGGCCACAAGTGCCTTCATGTATGTCGAGGAGGATTGCCCTGCCGTCCCTGTTGGAGATGCACCGCTGAAGTACTCCTATGATGTTGTGCTTGTACAGTTTGCCATTGATGAGGGCGAATGCCTTGGATCATCACGCTATGTGACGCGCATCACTCGGGTCATCTAGCAACCTTCTGCCGAGCAAGTATGTGACATATGGTTGCGTCCAGGATGGCTCGATCATCATGACCTCCATGGGACCTTCGAGTCCTGTTTCTGGCTCCGTGTCATCGAGTGCCATTGGCTCGTTGGGTGGCGTAGCCCCCGAGTCCGTTGGCCTGCTTGTCTTCTTCTCTGGAGCCTTGGGCTTGATGGAGCATTCGCAGATGCGCTCTAGAAATACTCCAGGTGGCACTGGGGCGTAGGTGGAGCCGATGTTGGCGAGTGTGTCTGCCTCCTCATTGCTTTCGCGGCCAACGTGCCACAGCTCACAGCCGTCGAAGTCTCCCTCGAGTGTTTCATAGAGGTCGCGATAGGCGATCATTTTGTCGCTCAGGGCACCGCACTTGTTCATTGTTTGGTTGACCACCAGTTTCGAGTCACCGTAGATGACAAGTCGCTTGGTGCCGCGGACTTTCACCATCCACATCCCATGGATCAAGGCTTCGTATTCAGCTTCGTTGTTGGAGGCTGTGAACTGCATTTGCAGAACGTACCTCATCTTGTCACCTTGGGGTGATGTCAGCATGACACCTGTGCCAGCTCCTTCCTTTTGATTGGACCCGTCGAAGTGCATTGTCCATAGGTAGGACATGTCTGGCTTGTCGGGGAGCTGGTTCTCCATCCAGTGCATGAAGAAGTCCGGGAGAACTTGCGATTTGATCGCGTCGCGCTTTTCATATTTGATGTCTCGTAGAGTGATACATCCATTTTACATCACTATTCTATATCATAATCTACTGTTATTCATTGATATATTTCATATTAATACATGATACTTATGTTATTTCATCTATTTATGCATGGTTGATGACTTTTGGAGGATGAACCACTGAAGTCAGGATTCTGATGGAAAAAGGCACTGTCCGAGTGCAAAATTGGAAAAAATCAGAAAATTCCAGAAAATATACGGAAATTCCTATTTTTCTAGAAGACGAAGGAGGCCAGAAGGAGGTGTGGAGATGGGCCACAGGGGCCAACGCTACCCCCAGGCGCGGGCCACCCCTGGCTGCACCACCAGGTAGTGTGGCCACCCTGGCCCACCTTTGACATTGCCCTTTGGCGTATATAATCCCATCGAAACCCTAAGACACGGGAAGCAACCATAGAAAGGTTCCTCCGCCTCTGCGGGGTGGAAACTACATAGAGAGAAAGATCTCTCCGGGAGGCAGAATTCTGCTGGGGAAATTCCTTCCCAAAGAGGGGAGATCATCGCCATCAACACCGTCATCAAGCTAGACTTCATCAGGATCATCATCATCATCTCCACCAACACCATCATCACCACTCCATGTCGCTGTAACAATCGGGTTGAATGTTGCATAGTTCTTAGGGGAAACTTTCCTGGGGTTGATTAATTGTTGTAGTTGATGCTATTGAGTGGAACCATTGAATTATTGTTTATGTTTAGATTGTTACTTATCACTATTTCATCTCTGATCTTTATCCATATGATGTCTCATGAGTAGTTCGTTTAGTTCTTGAGGACATGGGAGAAGTCATGTTGTTAGTAGTGGAATTGTGTTGAGAAAGATTCAATGGTTTGATAATTAAGTTCTGGTGTTATTCTTCTAGTGGTGTCATGTGAACGTCGACTACATGATACTTCACCTTTATGGGCCTAGGGGAATGCATTGTGTATTTGGCTACTAGTCGTGGGGTTGCCAGAGTGACAGAAACCTGAAACCCCGTTAGGAAACCTTTGCACAAGGGAGTGTAGGATCTCAAAGTTTAAGGCCGTGGTTAGGTTTTATCTTAATTACTTTCTTGTAGTTGCAGATGCTTGCAAGGGGTATAATCACAAGTATGTATTAGTCCTAGGAAGGTCAGTACATTAGCATAGGTTCACCCACACAACACTTGTCTAACCAAAGAAGATTAATCAACTATATGAAGTGAAAGCACTTGACAATATTCCCATGTGTCCTTGAGAATGTTTGGTCATCTTAAGTAACACAACCGGCTTGTCCTTTGCTAAAGAAAGGATTGGGCCACTTGCTGCAATTATTATTATTATCTTTTATTTACTCGCACTTTATTTATCTGCATTATCAAAAACCCCTAAAAATCCGTTTGCTAAGTATTTACAAAGAATTCCTGATCCATACCACATGTCAACACCTTCTGCTCCTCATTGGGTTCGACACTCTTATCGAAAATACTGCGATACACCCCCTATACTTATGGGCCATCAAGACTTTTTTCTAGCGATGTTGCCTGGGAGTGAAGCGCTATTGAAGTGTGGAACTGGTAAAGGAAACTTCTACTGTGAGTATTATTTATTTCTATTTGTTACGTTATTCTTAATATGAATAGTTCACTTAGTTTCTTATTTCATAATGCTACTACCACTGCTAAGTTAGTAGATGAACCACCACCTGCTGAAAATGATACTTTTAAAGTACCTACAAAATTTGTTGATCGTGTTATGGATAACTACTATTTTGGAGATGGAACTGTCCACCCCGGTGATCATTTGCTTTTTATACACGAATTATGCGGATTGTTCATGTGTGCAAGTATTACAACATATCAAGTTAAGAAGAAGTTATTCTCGTTATCATTGAAAGGAAGAGCTGAGGAATGGTATAAGATGCTAAAGAATGGCCAATCTCTTGAATGGGAGGAAATTGTACCTCTCTTTTATTCCAAATTTTATCCTCATAGTGAGATTCATAAAGATCAGAATCAAATATATAACTTTTGGCCTCGTGATGGAGAGAGTACATCTCAAGCTTGGGGGAGATTAAAGTTAGTAATGCTCAAATGTCCTATTCATGAGCTCCCTAAAAATATTATTATCAATAACTTTTACGCAAGGCTTTCTCTTCATAATAAGGATCTACTGGATGCTTCTTGTGTTGGATCATTTACACGTATGGAAGAAGAAGCTAAATGGGATCTTCTAGACCGTATTCAAGAGAATGCTAAAGCATGAGAGAATGATAAAGGAAGTATAAATTATGATTATGAATGCATTAAATCTTTTATGGGAACTGATGACTTTCGTAATATTAGTAATGCTTATGGTCTTGATTCTCAAAGTATTGCAAATTGTTCTAAGGCCTTTGCCTCTTATATTGAAATTCCTAAAAAGAAATGGAACAAGTATCATGAGCCATATAAAGATATTGTTAATTGTGTTCCTGCTAGAAATACCGAAGTTTATATTGTTGATCATATTTTACCTGAACCTTACATCGAGAAAATACCTTTCCCAGTTAAGGTAAAGGAGCATTCTATGATAGCAAGTATGGTTAAAAAAAGTACAAAGAAATTTGTAGAACCTGATGAACAAATAGATGTTGAACCTGCTATAGCAAATGCGAAAGACTTTGTCACTAAAAATGTAGAAGAAGGGCACATTATCCTTTTAAGGATACTTCTAATATTGTTTCACATCCTAGTAGTGCTAGGAAAGCTAGTGTCCCTGTGTTTTCTGTTAGAATAAGTGATCATTGCTACTATGGTTCGTGTGATGGTTATATCGTTAAATTTATTCATGATGCTGAAAAAGTTATTATGAGAAGGGATAAATGTTTTTATGCATCTCAATAATATTAAGTTTCCTCGCTAGATGCTGAAAGTCTTTATGTTGCACTTGTTTTGCCTTCCTATGCTAGTTGCCTCTGGTTTCAGTAATTTTTTTTCTTACAA
Source organism: Avena insularis (assembly GCA_023614405.1). Classification (NCBI taxonomy): domain Eukaryota; kingdom Viridiplantae; phylum Streptophyta; class Magnoliopsida; order Poales; family Poaceae; genus Avena; species Avena insularis. The sequence continues at coordinate 280,476,240 of CM042696.1, read as the reverse complement.
AATTCCCTTGCATAGGAAATGGTTTAGACTTAAATATGTTTATATTTGCTTCTTGATGCTCTCTTTTACTTCAATTCATATTCTTATGTGAGCATCATTGAAATTATCAGGCCTATCTTAAGGCTATAAAGAAAGAGATTTTTGGGAGACAACCTAATATATTTTTGCTTTCAGTTTATTTTTGTTTATCTGAGTCCTGGAAGTTATTGCTTCTGTAATAACCTCTCCTTATCCTTTTTGTTTTGTTTTTGTGTCAAGATCAACCTCTAATGAGAGAGAAATAAGATTTGGGGAAGTTGCTGTCCCGAAACAGATTTTTGTGCTTTACTATAAAACATCGTGAAAAATCATAGAACGTCGTACTGATCTGTAATTTTTAGTGTGCATGCCCCAGGTTATTATTTAGCTTCCGTTAGTTCTGCACTTTTTGACTTGAGCAACAGAAGATTTTCTAAAAAATTGATCTTTACCTACTGGTATGTTTTGACAGATTTGTGCCATTTTTGCATTTGCCTCTTAAATTGATTTCCTTTTTGAATTCTTTTTGGGCTTTTGAAAGGAGTTGTTTCAGTATCTTATGTTTTGATGGATTTCAGTTGAAATTGAACCCAAAGGTTTATTATCTTATATGCACTAAAGTTGCTAATGAAGATTGTGTGAAGTTTTGTATGAAAGAAATTTTGAAGTGTTAGGAGAGAATAGTGTAATGAGCTAGTGAATGATCAAAATACTCAAGCACTATATTCCTAGAGATTCTTACAATGAAGATATTGATGTTATTCAAGTGGTGACTCCGGAAAAATTCGTGAAAGACCAAATTCAGAAACCTGCAGAGTCTGTTTTCAAATAGGTAACAGTTCTAGTAAGAAAAGTTCCACGGAAAACCTTTTAATCTATTTTTTTTGCAGTTTTTATCTAACATGGAATATAATGAGTCAAAAAAAGGACGGAAATGGAGCCCGGGTGGCTCACACCACCTCGTGGTGCTGGCCCGTCTAGCCACGCCACCAGGGGGTGTGGCCACCCCGGAGACCGTCTCCGACCCATTTTCTCCCAGTACCTTCCTTTTCTTGCTAATTTTTGTAATATATAATCTCCCGGATCCCCCAAGGTTCGTATTTCGTGTTCAAGCCGTGTTTTTGTTTTCGATCTATTTCTGTCAGGAGCTAATCTCATGTTTAGAAGCACGATGGTCTCCACCAATGATTTGAAGAAATTGATTGAAAAGCTTATCACAAGAACACCACCACCGAAGGAGTAATTCGTCTTCAGGTTTTGGCATCCACTTGGTTTGTTCCAAGCTTGGGGGAGTGCTGCGGTATCACATCATTATCTTTCATCTTTTTACCTTTTTAGTAGAGTCATATCATGAATAGAGAAGTTATCTTATAGGATGGTTTACATTGTGGAAGTATCTCTCATGTAGCTAGTTATCTATGTATCCCTTGGTGTGAGTTGCCGTTATGGAATATTAATGAGAAGTTCTATCATTTACTTTTTGCACATCTTATTTTAGTTTGCAATTTCTATTATATGATTGATCTTGTTGTTAGTATTGGTATCACTTTGGGATCATTAAGTAAATTTAGTTGGTTTTGGCAAACCTGGCTTTGGTCAGTAGCAACACTATTTGAGAATTGAATGGAAAAGAGAAAAGTACTTTTAGAAATATAATTTCATCATCTTTCTTTATTGTTTCGCTCATAAGCTTAGTATTGTCTAGTTAAGATCTTTTGTGTTTCCAAGTAAGATTGCATTATTGTTTCTATCACTTGTATGTTTGTTTGTTTCCTTCAACTCTTATGCTTGCTACCCAAACTTGCTAGCCAAAAACCTGTACTAAGAGGGAATGCTTCTCGTGCATCCAATCCTTAAAACCAAAACCTAAGCCATTTGTGTCCACCATACCTACCTATTAGCATTATTTCTATCCCAAGTATATTCATGTTTTTATCTATCTTCCGAATTAAACTTGTTATGTGAAAACTAGTGATAAAAGCTCTCACAAACTTGATGGCACACTTTATTTTCTTGCACTTAATAAACTTGAACCATTGTGTCCATCTATGTTGCGTATATTCTTGCCATGGGGAACCATGTTACCATGGGGAACGCTTTCAACATTGCACTTATTATTTAGTTGATATCATGTTCTTTTGTCTTTGGATCCTGGCGGTGTGCAATAAAAGGAGAGCTTGTAAGCTCATGGAGTTTGTATATGTGTTAGAGAAACGCCTGGGTGGCTAGCCTAATCCATGCCTAATCATGGTGGAAACTTGCAGCATAACCATAGTGAGCATTCTATGAAGAATCCTCAATAAAAACCTATGCAAATAGCAAATAAAAAGATCACTAAAATGCTCATTGTCTATTGCCTTGTCATTTTGATATGGGATAGCTCCTGTATCATAGGGCAAGGGGTACCTCGTTGGCGGTTCTCTATGATACACATGTACTTACAATGACAAGAACTTACTTGTGACTAAAGTTGAGTAGCATGAGGTTCGGTACTCGTAAGCAAGGGGCATGAGATTTTCGACTTATAACTTGTCAAGCATATCCTCATATTTATGTCACTTTAACCTTAATCACCTCAAGATGCTTATGATAGGGGCAATGAGAGATGAAAGCTAGTAAGTACCATAATTTTTGGAAGCTCTTTATGAAACTTGAAATCCCTGCTTCCCTCTGCGAAGGGCCTATCTTTTACTTTTTAGTTGAGTCAGTAAACCTATTCCTTTCTATCTTCAGCAAGTATTTGAGTTGTTATGTTTCAATCATTCATATGATCATATATTCAATCATGTTTCTTATGTTCCTTGTTTTTGCACACTGCTCTTATCTTAGTGAATATTACTTTGAAAGCTATCATTGAAACCCCCATTATGTTTGACTCCTGAAATTTGTTAACCATTTTCTTATTAAAAACGAAGTTTGCCATTACCAATTTGGATTTACTTTGTGTATCTTTATTGTGTTTCCTTTACTTATTGCAAGTTAAGTTATATAATAGTGAGTTGTTTTCTATTATGATTTGTGTATTGATGAATGCGATGCTTCTTGTCCGTATTCTCTTTATAGACACTTCACTCCATAAACCTGTCGTCATGTTTATTGAGCTCAGTTTTCGCTTGGTGACAATCGAGGTCTAAGCTTGGGGGAGTTGATACGTCCATTTTGCATCACTATTCTATATCATAATCTACTGTTATTCATTGATATATTTCATATTAATGATACTTATGTTATTTCATCTATTTATGCATGGTTGATGACTTTTGGAGGATGAACCACTGAAGTCAGGATTTTGATGGAAAAGGCACTGTCTGGGTGCAAAATTGGCAAAGAACAGAAAATTCTAGAAAATATACGTAAATTCCTATTTTTTCAGAAGACGAAGGAGGCCAGAAGGAGGAGTGGATATAGCCCACAGGGGTCCCACACCACCCCTTGGCGCGGGCCACCCCTTGCAGCGCCACCAGGTGGTGTGGCGAGCCTAACCCACCTCTGACATTGCCCTTTGGGGTATATAATCCCCTCGAATCCCCAAGACTCGGGGAGCGACCACAAAAAGGTTCCGCTGCCTCTACGGGGCGGAAACTACAGAGAGGAAAAGATCTCTCCGACATGCAGAATTCTACTAGGGAAATTCCTTCCCGGAGAGGGGAGATCGTTGCCATCAACACCGTCATCAAGGTAGATTTCATCAGGATCATCATCATCATGATCATATCCATCATCATCTCCACCAGCACCAACAATTGGGTTGAATCTTGCATAGTTCTTAGGGGAAACTTTCCCGGTGTTGATTATTTGTTGTAGTTGATGCTATTGAGTCGAACCATTGAATTATTGTTTATGTTCAGATTGTTACTTATCATTATTTTATCTATGATCTTGATCCATATGATGTCTCATGAGTAGTTCATTTAGTTCTTGAGGACATGGGAGAAGTCATGTTGTTAGTAGTGGAATTGTGTTGAGAAAGATTCAATGGTTTGATAATTAAGTTGTGGTGTTATTCTTCTAGTGGTGTCATGTGAACATCGACTACATGATACTTCACCTTTATGGGCCTAGGGGAATGCATTGTGTATTTGGCTACTAATCATGGGGTTGCCGGAGTGATAGAAACCTGAACCCCCATTAGGAAACCTTTGCACAAGGGAGTGTATGATCTCAAAGTTTAAGGTTGTGGTTAGGTTTTTATCTTAATTACTTTCTTGTAGTTGCGGATGCTTGCAAGGGGTATAATCACAAGTATGTATTAGTCCTAGGAAGGTCAGTACATTAGCATAGGTTCACCCACACAACACTTGTCTAACCAAAGAAGATTAATCAACTATATGAAGCGAAAGCACTTCACAATATTCCCATGTGTCCTTGAGGACGTTTGGTCATCTTAAGTAACACAACCGGCTTGTCCTTTGCTAAAGAAAGGATTGGTCCACTTGCTACAATTATTATAATTGTCTTTTATTTACTCGCACTTTATTTATCTACATTATCAAAAACCCCTAAAAATCCGTTTTCTAAGTATTTACAGAGAATTCCTGATCCATACCACTTGCCAAAACCTTCTGGTCCTCGTTGGGTTTGACACTCTTATTTATCAAAAATACTGCGATACACCCCCTATACTTGTGGGTTGTCATGGAGACAGTTCAATTGCCAAGAGCATGACTCGTCCGGTGGCGTCGGGATTCTTGAGTATGTGCTCGAGCGGGGTGTCGTTCACCACCATGATTGGGTGCTCCTGGAAGTAGTGGTGCAATCGCCTGGCCGTCATGAAGACGTTGTAGGCCTGCTTCTGGTAGTGTAGGTACTGATGTTTTGTTGGTGTGAGCACCTCGCTGAGGTAGTAGACTGGGCGTTGTACCCCGTGGACTTTATTTTCTTCGGCTCACTCCACCACGAGCACCGTGCTGATCACTTGGTTGGTGGCGGAGATATATAGGAACAATGACTCCTTTTCGTGAGGCGTCACCAATACTAGCGAGGTGGACAGTAGACATTTGAGGTCTTAGAATGCTTCTTGTGCTTTGTCTGTCCACTCGAACTTGTCAACTTTATAGAGAAGTTGATAGAAGGGTAGTGCCTTTTTGCCCATTCGACTGATGAATCGGCTGAGCACCGTGATTCGCCCAGCCAGCTGTTGGATGCCTTTTACGTTCTTCAGCTTCTCCATGGCTAGTATGGCCTTTATTTTCTTCAGGTTTTCCTCGGTCCCTCTCGCGGAGATGAGATACCCGAGCAGTTGCCCAGATGGTACGCCGAAGGCGCATTTGTCCGAATTGAGCTTGATCCGGTAGTAGTCGAGGTTATCGAAGGTCTCGTGGAGATCGTCGAGTAACGTGGCTTCCTCTTTGGTTTTTACAAAGATGTCATCGATGTAGAGTTGGATATTGCGACCAAGTTGGTTCTTGAGGCAAGCCTGCATACACCGCTGATAGGTGGACCCTGCGTTTTTTTGCCCGAAGGGCATCGTGTTGTAGCAGAACACACCAAGGTGTTGTGAACGTCGTTTTCTCCTAGTCTTACTCCTTCATTCAAATCTGATTGTAGCCTGAGTAGGCGTCGAGGAAGCAGAGGCGCTCGCATCCCGAAGTGGAGTCGATTATCTGATCGATCTGTGGCAACGGGAAGTGATCCTTCGGGTGGTGCTTGTTCAAGGATGTAAAGTCCACGCACATCCGCAGAATATCTATGTCCTTTTTAGGCACAAGCACTAGATTTGCGAGCCAGGTGCTTTCCTTGATCTCGCGTATGAATTTTGCGTCGAGGAGTCTATTGACTTCCATACCGAGTGCTTTTGCTCTTGGTTCAGACAGTCGTCGTATTGTTTGCTTGACTGGCCTTGCGTCTAGATTCATGTTGAGTGAGTGCTCGGCAAATTCCCTGGGAACTCCTGGCATGTCCGCTGGACACCAGGCGAAGATTTCCCAGCGCTCATGGAGGAATTCAACGAGTGCGAGTTCCTATGTGGGACTCAAGTTGTCGGTGATGAGGGCCGTCTTGGTCAGGTACGTTCGTTTGACCTGGACTTTCCTGCTGTGCACCAACGAGTCGAAGGATAGGTCGGGTGAGCTTGGCTTGCTCAGGGGAGGCAGACTGTTGTCTGTCGACTCCTTCAATCATGCGAGTTCCTCTTGCATGCCGAAGGACTAGGAGATTCTGTTGAATTCCCTATCACAACTGTCAGACCTCTCGAAGCTTCCATTGATTGTGATGACGTCGTTTGGGCCTGGCATCTTCATCTGTAGGTCGGCGTAGTGTGGTACCGCCATGAACCTCGCGAACGCGACACGTCCGAGGATGCAGTGGTATTGTGAAGGCCAGTCGACAACTTCAAAGTCGAAGATGACATCGAGGTTGATCTTGCCCAGGGGGTACACGCCCTTCCCTGGGACGACGTCGTGGAATGTTGTGTCTGAAACTTCCAGACATGTCAGAGGGATCCTCATTGCACGCAAGGCACTTGCGAACATGAGGTTGATGCCGCTTCCGTCTTCCATGAAGACACGACTCATATCAAAGCCCCCAATCTGTGCCTCGAGTACGAGGAGACAGTGGCCTGGGCGAGGTACTTGGCGCGGATGGACGCGCTTGTCAAAGGTGATGTAGGACTCGCTTCCACTGAGTTACTCAGTGGTGGAGGGCGGAGACTTTATCGCCAAATTGACTTGGTGAGTGATTGCCTTCTGCACTCGATTTGAGGGGCGTCCTTTTTGGATCATCCCCATGTTGCCCAGTGCTCACTGGTATGGCTCGCCTCCATGGTTCTGGACTGGTGCAGCCGCAGGTGGTGGTCGTCCAGGTGGTGGCGGTGGTGCTCCGTGAGCCACGGCACCCGGGGTAGCTCTGTAGCCCTGGTTGATTGTGTTGCGATTCATCTGGACAATTTGTCTTGGAGGGATAGTCTAGGTGCCTCGTCGCGAGTGCGGTGCTGCCACACTTGCGTGGTGTTCCCGCTATCGCGATATCCACCGCTGTGGTATCCGTTGTTGTGGTTGTCGTCGTGTTTGTCAGCGTAACCAGCTGTGACCATGTCGACCTATTCGTGGTCCTCATAGACGCGCATTTGATGTTTCCCTCAGCGATCACGTCTGCGCCCGAGGTCAACTTCATCATCAGAGTAGGCACGGTTTTTCACCAAGTCCTCTCCATCGGCCCACCGATTCGCAATCTCCATCAGGTGGTCGATTGTCTTGGGCTTCGAGCGGCCCAGCTCCTCCCCGAGATCTCTGCGGCGAACGCCTCGGTTGAACGTGTCGATTGCACGATCTTTAGAGATATCTTCTACAGAATTCTTGATGATGGACCATCTCTAAATGTACGAGCATAGTGACTCATCAGACCTCTGGTGGCAGCCTCTTAGTTCCTCGATTGATGCATGCCTTTTGTAAGTGCCCTTGAAGTTGTGCATGAAACTGTAGACCAGCTCTTCCTAACTGCGAATTGATCCGCGCGGGAGATTGTTGAGCCATGCGCGGGCGGCGCCTTGCAGCTGTAGCTATAGGCATTGCATGGCCGTGCTTGAGCTTCCTCCATGCAGCCTGACGGAGGAGATGTGATCTTCTAGCCAAATCTTCGGGTCCTGTAGGTCATCAAATTTCGGGTTCTCTGATGGGAGTTTGAACCCCTTAGGCATTTGCTTCAGGATGATGGCTCTACTGAAGCATCTGGCGCCATAGAGCTCTACTTCGTCATCTTCCGAGTCAGTCAAATGGGTAAGGCTTGCGTGCATCTTGTTGACCTTGCACTGTGTGATGTCATCACGCGTGTCGTAGTCACGGTCATGCCGCCGTGAGCGACGTCGCCATGACAGATCGTGGTTGTCATCGCTGGAGGAGTATGAATAGTAATACTTGTCTAGAACTTTACTTTTCTTTGGCTCCGGTGTTGGATCCTTGACGAGGGAAGTTTCGACTAGCCCCAAGCCCGCGATCATAGATCAGTGCATGGCAGCTTGCGGATCCCCAGCCGGTGGCTGGTTGTTGAGGAGGTACATGGTGGTCGCTATCACCGCTGATTGAGGTGTCTATGGGAGCACGTTGCCCCGCGTATCCACGATCATGGAGCCGAAGTCGAGGACTTTCACGGCTTCTTCGTGCTCCTTGTCGGTGAGGTGGGCTAGGTGAGATTACCGTTTGGCGGCCACATAGTCATTGTCCTTGGAGGAGGATCCTCCCATGGAGGCGAGTTGAGCCCGTCGAAGGCTCGACTCATCCACCGCCTTTCTATGCGCATCGAGTTGCATGATAACTTGTTGTTGGCGCTTATACTCCTCTTTGAGAAGCCAATGGTAACCCATCAGCATCTGTTGTGATGAGTTCAAGGGGAGGGGATTGCCCCATAGAGCCTCCTGACAGCGGGCCCACTCATTGTCGTTGAGATTGATCAGCACACGCTCTTCGGTGTGCTCATTCTCCGTGAGGTTCGGGTCTCCTTCTGAACCATTGTTGGTGGGCGCACCGTTGGCGGGGCCACCATTTTCGCGGTTGGTCGGTACAGTGCCAGTGTTGTCGCAATTGACACCAGTGTCGCCTGCATTGATGACGGCGCACATGAAGTGATTGGGGAAGCTGTTGCTCCCACAACTTTTAGATTCGGAGCCATATGCTCCATCTTCTGTGGCCAGATCACCCAGATCGGTTCTGCGACTGCTGTCGCTCTCCGTGATCCCAACTGTTGTCGGGGCGTTGAGCTCACTTAGGGTGTCGATTGGTGGTGGAAACCACGATGCTGGAGAAATCGCGGGAACCGTCGACTGGTCAAGGAGGCGAAGTGTGCCCAGCTGACCAACTTGGAAGTGTAAGCTCCCGATCGCCAAGCCGATCCCATCGCCCACAGAATCGAAAGCCGGGTGAGTGGCCGGCATGTGGACAGTGAAGTCGAAGGCGCCAAAAAGTTGGCAAATCTCTGCTGTTGCAGAGTTGTAGATCGCGGTTGACGGGGCCAAAGAAGCCGTGACATCAGCATTCCCAGTTCCCACAGACATCGCTAATTGACGAGGGATTAACTCATCAATGCCCATTGTTATGGACTTGGGTTTTGGAGAAGGAGTGAGCACTGGAGGCATCAATCGTCTAGCAAACAAGCACACAGGGACGCAAGGTTTACCCAGGTTCAGGCCTCGTAGAGGTCCCTACTCCTACTTGTCTGCTCTTGGAATTATCGAGGGAGTCGAAAGTTACAGGGGGTGCACAGATGCAATCTGGCGATGGTTGTGGAAACTAGGGTTGTGATTGTACTCCTCGCCGCCCCTCCTAGCCTTTATATAGATAGTCTAGGTCTCGGGTAGCAGGTTGAGTCGGTTACAAATTAGGGTTTGTCCCTTTAAACTTTCTATCTTAAGCTTCGTCTTGTGCTCCAAGCCATCGGAGTCTCCATGAGTTAACCAAATCCTGTATTGGTTGCTGGTAACGCTGTCGGCTTCTGCCATACCTGGACCGTATATGACAAACTCGAGTACCTAAAAGGTATGCCCACGTCAACCTCCGTCCAGGATCAAAGAAGTCTGCCATGTTCCATAAGTGAGAAGCTTCCAGTGTAACCACAATACATATGGGCTCTGTCTTAGCCTAGTACTTAGTGGGAAACCTCACCTGGGTACCACCACTTGGAGGATTTTTGGCACGGGTGGATCCGGAAGGTAGAGGGGCTATTAAGGGAAAGCTTCACCATGGTCTTGTTTGTAAAAGGACTTGATCGTTGATTGTGGGATTGTTTGTTTGCGGCCTGAAAGTTCATGGGCAAGTCCATGGCGGTACCCAAGTTGCCTGTAATTGCCGCGTTTCGTAAAGTTGGGCTGCCAACTACTCAGAGGGGCCATTTCGACACAAACTCCTCTCACCCTTGCCAAATACAAACATTCCATTAAACTACCCCGTGAAGTAGACGGTCGGGACCCACATGTCGGTCATCTGTCCGTGATGCGAGCGCCAATGCGGCAACCTCTTCGGAAAATCAAGGAACTAAGTGGATTGGATGCGTTAACCAATTTCACAAATCCATTCCCTCCTTTCCCCTAGCACCGGAAGCATCGAAATCCACCCTCCAAGCAGGATGATTGATGACCCACATGTATAGGGGGTGTATCGCAGTATTTTCGATAAGTAAGAGTGTCGAACCCAACGAGGAGAAGAAGGTGCTGGCTAGTGGTATGGATCAGGAATTCTCTGCAAATACTTAACAAACCGATTTTTAGGGGTTTTTGATAATGCAGCTAAATAAAGTACAAGTAAGTAAAAGACAATAAGAATAAATGCAGCAAGTGGCCCAATCCTTTCTTCAGCAAAGGACAATCTGGTTGTATTACTTAAGATGACCAAACGCTCTCGAGGACACATGGGAACACTGTCAAGTGATTTCCCTTCATATAGTTGATTAATCTTCTTTAGCTTGCTAAGTGTTGTGTGAGTGAACCTGTGCTAATGTACCAACCTTCCTAGGACTCTTACGTCCCTTGTGCAAACATCCGTAAGTACAAGAAAGTAATTAAGGTAGAAACTCTAAGACTCTTACGTCCCTTGTGCAATGGTTTCCTAACGGGGGTTCAGGTTTCCGTCACTCCGGCAACCCCTACGATTAGTAGCCAAATACACAATGCATTCCCCTAGGCCCATATAGGTGAAGTGTCATGTAGTCGATGTTCACATGACACCACTAGAAGAAGTCACCACAACTTAAATATCAAACTATTGAATCTCTCTCAACACAATTCCACTACTAACAACATGACTTCTCCCATGTCCTCAAGATCAAAATGAACTACTCACAAGACATCATATGGATCATGATCAGAGATGAAATAATGTTGTATAACAATCTGAACATAAACAATAATTCAATGGTTCACTCAATAGCATTAACTACAAAGAGTAATCAACATCGGGAAAGTTTCCCTAAGAACTATGCAAGGTGCAACCCAATTGTTACAGCAATATGGAGATGGTGATGAGGGTGCTGATGGTGATGATGGTGGTGATGATGATGATGATCCCGATGAAGTCTAGCTTGATGGTGGTGTTGATGGCGACAATCTCCCCTCTCCGGGAAGGAATTCCCCTAGCAGAAATCTGTCTGCCGGAGATATCTTTCTCTCTCGGTGTTTTCCGCCCCGCAGAGGCGGCGGAATCTTTCTGTGGTCACTCCTCGAGTATTAGGGTTTTAGGAGGACTATATACGCCAGAGGGGAGAGACAGAGGTGGGTCAGGGCGGCCACACCACCTGGTGGCGCGTCCTAGGCTGGCCCGTGCCAGGGGGTGGTGTGGACCCCCTGTGGCCCATCTCCACTCCTCCTTATGGCTTCCTTCGTCTTCTAGAAAAATAGGATTTTCCGTATATTTTCTCGGATTTTCTGATCTTCGCAAATTTTGCCTCCAAACAACACCTTTTCCATGAGAATCCTGACTGCAGTGGTCCATGCTCCAAAAGTCATCAACCATGCAAAAACAGATGAAATAACATAAGTATCATCTCTTAATATGAAATATATCAATGAATAACAGTGAATTATGATATAGAATAGTGATGCAAAATGGACGTATCAATGATCCCTTCGGACATTTGACTTCCAGCGCCAAGTTGCTGCACCCAGTTCCTGGTCCCGAGCTCCCATGGCACATGCCGTAGCCGCCGTTGCGAGGCTCTAGCCCACCTCTGCCGCCGACGAGCCAAGCATCTCGGGGGATGGAAGATCCTACTACCAAGGAAGAAGAAGTTCTGGCTACATGCGGGTGAACTACCCTTCTCTTTGTTATTCGCACTAATTATAACTGCTAGCTGGCTACCGAACCTACCATTGTTTTTTAGCCCAACGCTGACAAACATATTTTGTCCACAATTTTCTGTCAAGTGGGATCTCCATGGACCACCCTTACCTGGTTACGGTAGTCCTCTTCAGGTACGACTCTAAATCAGCAAGGGTGAAGGGCAAGTGGTATGGACACCATTTTATCACGATGGAAGAAGCGCCTGCGCAGATCTGCACTACATCTGGTATGGATGTTGCTCTGCGTAATCATGATGAATTATGGCCGAAGCAGACTGCACAGTTCAGCTTCATGGATGAACGTGGCATCATGGTTCCTCTAACGTGTGACAGTTAGCTAATTGGGTTGATGAAAAGGTATGCTTCGGCTTGCATGTTTGAGCTGAATTGTGATGTACTGGATGTGGAAGCTGCTGCAACTGGGAGTCGCCCTTCTATTCTTGGATAGGGTGGTCGCTCGAACCCAATTAGCTCCTGGTAAGAAGGAGTCTCTTGGGGTTCGCATGTTTGTGCTGAATTGTAATTTTTGTTTCATTTACTCTGTAGATATTGGGCAGTTATGCAACAGCCATGTTTCTTTGACAGGAACCACCGCAAGGTTAGAAACATGACTACCGGGTCAGTCATTTTGCTGCCCGAAGAAGGTAAAAACAAGTGGAAAGATGATGTTGGACACGATTCTGGTGCTGATTGTCCTGGCGATGCAGAGTATGTGAAGCTAAGAAAATTGGCACCGAGGAAGAGGAAGAAGGCAGGAAATGAAGAAGCCAGTGGATGTGAAGGCTTGACACCTAGGCTGTGGAAGAAGGCTGCTGGCAAACAAGATGCATACTAATGTGTTGAACTTGAACCTATATATGTAATTCGGTTAAATTCTGGAGCTTTGTGTGTGGCACTTTGCTGGGCGAAACAATCTACCCACATTCTCTGAGTACAATGTACCGCAACTTAGGGTTTGGAAATGCCCGAGTCAGTAGTTGAATCCGAAATGGTGATTGTCACACTACTATCTGGAAACACGCAGCACCGGTTCCACGATTGCTGAGGGGCAGGAGGTCTCCAAATTCGATGGAATGTAAGTGGCACAGAAATAAATTATTTAAGCTGCCACACTCCACGAAGTAGCAACTTATTTCAGATGCTGCACAACGACGTGGCAACGTAAACAGCAATGGCAACCGATAACGCCCAGATGCTTGAGCCCGTCTATCTCACCGCCTCCATGCTCCTGCATCCCCTGCGTCTGGCGAAGCTCCCGGATCTCTATTAACCGGGTGTACGTGCTTCCACTTTATAAATTGTGGTTGTGCCATTTGCATGCGGCAGAATCCACGTAGATTACGTTTAAACAAACCAGCAATGTCAGAATACCACCATGATCAGACAAAAGGAAGTAATGCAGGGTTAAGACAGATTAACGGGAGACCAATTTTTTCCTCCCAGGACTCCGAGACCACTAGTTCAGACCGCTAGGTGAACAAGTACTACTATTACAACTTAAAAAGGCACAGAGCTCAAGCTAAATAGAACCAGGTATCACACATCACCTTGATCTTCCTAATCTTAGCCCGATGCGCATCTTCCTGCGAGAGCAAGGATCGATTCGTCTGCTCCTTCCTTTTAGCATCTTCCTTGCATAGCTTCAACTGTTTCTCTGTATTTTTCCTTATGCACTTGACAACAATCGTAGTTGTGAACTGCAGGACTTTGGTCTGGTGAAGATCATTCCTTGCTTGAGTCAGTTCTTGCTCTGCTTTAGCCTTCAGGGCCAACGCCACGTCCCTCTCCTTCTCGACTTTGCTAAACTTGTCTTGCACCCTCCTGAGATCTCGGTAAAGTTTGGTCATGTCAACTGGGTCCCATAGGTTCATCTCAACACTGTCAAAAGTGAGCTGACTACGGATTCTTTCAACTCAACAGTCATATCCCATAGTTTGTCTAGCATTTTCTGCATCGATTTGGGCCACTCTGGATCTACCCATTTGACAACACCGCAACTTCCACCTTGCATCATTGCACGATGTCCTTAACACCGTAGAAACCTCCTGCCTATGTTTCGTCCTTCAAACGCTACAAATTTAGCGGGCACATATCCATGTTTACATAGCAAAGGACTGTCTTCATCCGCTAAACCGTGATAGTCGGAGTCATATAGCGTCTGGTTGGCCTAACACATCATACGCGCATGAGTAAACAGAGTAGATCTAGCTCAAAATAGATAACTGGACAGATGATAGAGATAGAGATGAGACGACTCACATCGAAATCACCGTACGTGTCGTCACAACGCGTTTCCTCAAAGTCTCCCCTTGAACCCATGGCGAGAGAGAGATGGAGAGGGGGGTGGCTGCCGGAGAGATAGCTAGATGCGCCGTCAGCTTGCAGCTGCGGCAGGATGGGAGTGATGTGGGGAAAGTGGCTTCGAGGGGAAGGAAGAGAAGTACGGGGAGGAAGAGAAGAAATAGGGACGTGACACTAGAATATGGCCCACTAAACTCGTGAGTCCTGACACTCGCAACAGGGGAGTGCCCGATGTTGCTAGTTTGTCCAGAGCAAGCATGGCCAATCATGCCATAGAACAGCCTACTCGCGGATCGCTCTCACGAATACCATCCCAATCATCCAAGCACCCCGATCGAACGGTATGTAACAATTGTCAAGCAGAACAACTGTGTTAGGGCGTGCCTTCTAGAACACTCGGTCTAACGGCCACCATTGGGGGGCTAAGGTTAGGGCTCTCCTAAGGTTAGGATCCATATGTGGTTTATGAGAAGAACACACATGCAATGACACAGGTGATATGTGGTTTGTGAAAATAACACACATGCAATGACTATAACTATGGTTAACTAAAAGAGCAGACATGCAATGACACTGGTGGATCCATGTGTGGTTTCTGAGAAGAACTCACATGCAATGACACTGGTGTATCCTTATGTGCTTTGTGAGAAGAACACACATGCAATGACTCTAGTTGTGATTCATGAAAAGAACACACATATAATGACACTAGTGGATCCATGTGTGGTTTGTGAGAAGAACAGACATGCAATGACACTGGGTGTGGTTAATGAAAAGAACACACATCAATTGACACTGGTGGATCCATGTGTGGTTTAATGAAAAGAACACACATGCAATGACACTGGGTGTGGTTCATGAAAAGAACACACATCCAATGACATTGGTGGATCCATGTGTGGTCTGTGAAAAGAACAGACGTGCAATGACTCTGGGTGTGGTTAATGAACACGCATCAAATGAAACTTGTGTATCCTTATGTTGTTTATGAAAAGAATAGACATGCAATCACACTGGGTGGATCCATGTGTGGTTTGTGACAAGAACATACATGCAATGACACTGGTGGATCCATGTGTGGTTTGTGAGAAGAACACATGCGATGACACTGTGTGTGGTTCATGAAAAGAACACACATCCAATGACACTGGTGGATCCTTATGTGGTTTGTGAGAAGAATAGACATGCAACGAATCTAGCTGTGGTTCATGAAAACAACAGACATGCAATGACACTGTTGTATCCTTCTGTGGTTTGTGAGAAAAACATACATGCAATGACTCTGGCTGTGGTTCATGAAAAGAAAACACATGCAATGACACTAGTGGATCAATGTGTGGTTATGAAATGAACAGACATGCAATGACATTGGGTGTGGTTCATGAAAAGAACAGACATGCTATGACAATTGTGGATCCGTATGTGGTTTGTGAGAGGAACATACATGCAATCAAACTAGGTGGATCCATGTGTGGTTCATGAAAATAATATACATGCAATGATACTGGTGGATCCTTATGTGATTTGTGAGAAGAACAGACATGCAATGAATCTAGCTGCGGTTCATGTAAAGAACACACATCCAATGACACTGGTGGATCCTTATGTGGTTTGTGAGAAGAACAGACATGAAATGACTCTAGCTGTGGTTCATGAAAAGAACACACATGCAATGACACTGGTGGATCCATGTGTGATTTATGAAAGGAACAGACATGCAATGACACTGGGTGTGGTTCATGAAAAGAACACACATCCAATGACACTAGTGGATCCATATGTGGTTTGTGAGAAGAACAGACATGCAATGACTCTAGCTATGGTTCATGAAAAGAACAGACATGCAATGACATTGGGGTATCCTTATGTGGTTTGTGAGAAGAACAAACATGCAATGACTCTAGCTGTGGTTCATGAAAAGAACACACATGCAATGACACTGGTGGATCCATGTGTGGTTTATGAAACGAACAGACATGCAATGACTCTGGGTGTGGTTAATGAAAAGAACACGCATCCAATGACACTGTTGGGTCCATGTGTGGTGTGTGAAAAGAATAGACATGCAATCACACTCGGTGGATCCATGTGTGGTTTGTGAAAAAGAACAGAAATGCAATGATACTAGTGGATCCATGTGTGGTTTGTGAGAAGAACACACATGCAATGACACTGGGTGTGGTTCATGAAAAGAACACACATCCAATGACACTAGTGGATCCTTATCTGGTTTGTGAGAGGAACACACATCCAATGACTCTGGCTGTGGTTCATGAAAAAGAACACACATGCAATCACACTGGTGGATCCATGTGTGGTTTGTGAGAAGAACACACATGCAATGAAACTGGGTGTGGTTAATGAAAAGAACACACATGCAATGACACTGGTGGAACCATGTGTTGTTTATAAAAGGAACAGACATGCAATGATACTGGGTGTGGTTCATGAAAACAACACACATCCAATGACACTGGTGGATCCATATGTGGTTTGTGAGGAGAACAAACATGTAATGAACTTTGGTGGATCCATATGTGGTTTGTGATAAGAACACACATGCAATGACACTGGTGGATCCATGTGTGGTTTGTGAGAAGAACACAAATGCAATGACACTGGGTGTGGTTCAAGAAAAGAACACACATCCAATGACACAGGTGGATCCTTATGTGGTTTGTGAGAAGAACACACATGCAATGACTCTAGCTGTGATTCATGAAAATAACAGACATGCAATGACACTAGTGTATCCTTATATAGTTTGTGAGAAGAACATACATGCAACGACTCTGGGTGTGGTTCATGAAAAGAACACACATCCAATGACACTGGTGGATCCATATGTGGTTTGTGAAAAGAAAAGACATGCAATCACACTGGGTGTCGTTCATCAAAAGAAAACACATCCAATGACATTGGTGTATCCTTATGTGGTTTGTGAAAAGAACACACATGCAATGACACTGGGTGTGGTTCATGAAAAGAACACACATCCAATGACACTGGTGGATCCATATGTGGTTTGTGAGGAGAACAGACATGCAATGAACTCTGCTGGATCTATATGTGCATTGTGAGAAGAACACACATGCAATGACACTGGTGGATCCATGTGTGGTTTATGAAAGGAACAAACATGCAATGACACTAGTGGATCCATGTGTGGTTTATGTAGCATCCCAATTGTCTAACAATTGCAATGCTACTAGCCTAGTCTATATAATGCTACCTTCCTATATATAATTGTTGCATCATAATTATATCATGCTCATGTCATCATGCCACCTTGCATTTGAGCATCATTTAAAACCCTTTTGATTTGGTTCTTCTCTCAGATGCATTATTAATTGTATTTGCCTCTTGATATTGTATTTGGTTATTGATATATTGTGTAAATGCCCAAGTTGAGTTGGGGGCATATCTTTTATTCAACTCCACCACCTTTCTTGTCATCACCCCATAATTCCACCATCCAACTAAATATGAGCTTTGCACTTTATTGGGATTTTACCTCTAGCTCATGTGGGTTGGGATGGATCCAATTCTATTTCCACATGCTCTCATATTAGCATCATGTTGTTTTCACATTATTGATATGTGGAGCCACCTTTGCATGCATTATGAGTAGTGCTCCTTTTCCTAGCTTTCATATGGATTATTATGGATTTATGCTCATGTTGGGATATTTTTGGGACTATTAAACATCTAGTGGAATATACACACTAGCAAGTCCCAATTATAATCAAATATGATCATCTCCATCTACTCCACTTGGAACTTTCTTTTAAATTCTTTTGCTTGGCCTTACTCCACATTTTGGGTAATGCATAGGAATAATGTCATGATTATTATTTTGTTTTCACAAGGTTAAAACATGGCATTTAATGTGTTTGCATGGGCCATGCAAAGCACCACCATTCTTTCTCCTTTGGTTTTTCTTTGGTTTTTGAGTGGATCCTTTCTTTTGTGAGCTTCCCTTTCTCTCTTATTCAAAACCCCATCACCTTGATCTTGTGTTTGGATCATGTTAAAACCCTCACACCACCTCTTCTCTCATCTCACTCTCCTTATCCATCATCACATCCTCCACCCTTGCTTGATCTTAGTGGATCACCCCTAAACCCTAACCCCTCTCTCATCTCTCCTCCCTCTAACCTAGATAACCCAAACCCTAAACCTAGTTCCCTCTCTAATCTAACCCTAGTTACACCCATCACCCCCTCTCTTCTCACCCTCTCCTCCAACCATGCCGAGGTGCCCCCTCTCCCTACCATGCAGGCCCCACCTAGCCACCTACTCCCCCTGGCCGAGCTACCCTCCTACCCCAACCCTAGCACAAACCCTAACCCGAGCCTCTAGCCCTAGCTACATCTACCCGAGCCTCTCTCTCTCCTTCTCTCTCTGCCACAAGGCCCCACACCGAGCCTACCCCTCCTTGGCCTCGCCCTGACCCCACCTGGCGGCCTCCATCTACCCCTCCCTCTGCCCATGCCGTCCAGCCCGAGCACGTGAGGAGGAGAGAAAAGGTGGCACCCGAGCCACCTTTAACTACCCCCTGCCACAGCTGATCGCCTTCCTCTCCCTCCTTTTCCTCCTTCCCCACGACTCTCCTGCATCTCCTAGATCCACCCCAGGGCCTTGCCCTCTCCCCTCTTTTCTCCACCGCCACCATCTACCCCATCGCCGGCCACCGTCGGTCTCCACCAGCTCCCGTCGATCCAGGAGGCGTAGGCGAGCAGGAGGTTGTCGGCGAGGTCGGGAAGGTCCTCTGCAGCAGCCCTGTACACGACGTCGAGGAGGAGACGGCCCAGACCTGCTGCACGCCATCGACACCGAGCCGAAACCCTAGCTCCAGATCGCCAGCATCCTCGCCGTTTCCCTGCGCTCCGGCACGACCCGACCCCACCGACCCACTCCCGGTGAGCTCCACCTTCTCCCCGACACGGTCCGCCTCGCCGTACCGCCCTAGCCCCGCCGATCGTTTGCCGAACGGCCCTGGCGCGCTGCTCATTTGTTGTGTTCCGCCAGGTTCCCGCGCCGTCTAGCACCTCATCTAGCCCGCGCCCTCCTCCCAATCATCTCCCCTAGCACTACCGCACCGGCTCGCACCCCCAGCGCGCACCCTCACGTCCCTGGATCGAATCTCGCATGCCGGCCGGTCGAAAGCACCGATCCGTCCGCAGGTGCAGGAAGATCCACAGTACCAGCCGTCGTTGTTTTGCAGATAGCCCCTCCGTTTTTCTCTCGCTCAACCCGCGGTATGCAGAGCCCCACCAGTCAGCCTCCCCGTCCATTTTATAAAAAGCACCCCGTAGATTCTTACCCCTAACCCGCGGTCCGGTACACCCTCCCGCCGCCCACGCTGTATCACCCATCCACGTGGGCCCATGGCCGCTGGCCCCACCTGTCATTCGCAGAGGCTAGGTAAAGCCGCGGTGGGAAAACGCTTCAGGCGGCGTGTTGTCCTGGGGCCAACAATTGGCCCACCCGTCAGCTCGGGTCTCAGAATCGGCTGAGTAACAAAAGGTTTTTCTGCTTTTCTGTTTTAATTTAAACTTTTCAAATTTGTTTTAAATTCAAATTTAAATCTGTTTTCAAATATCTTTCAAAATATAATTCCAAATTAAACATGTAATATATGTTTTTGAATCAGAAAAATATGAGGATTTCATATATGCCCTTCAAAATATATTTTGAACACTTTAAATTTCGAGTTGATTTAAAATTACAAATAAATGCTCTTTTCCCTTAATTAATTAATAACTTTGGTTTTATAACCCCAAATTTGACAAATAATATGTCTAAATCGATCAGCTCGACGAGACCTTTCTGTTTAGGCATTCCATGTTCTGAATTGCAGCATGCATCATATAAATATAAAGTATACAGCCACTTATCTGAGTATAAAATATGATTAAAACACCATAAAATGATTTATTTTTGTACTCCACACCTCACCCATGCCATGCTACATTATTGCGATGCAAATTGTGCATCATTCATCATGGCATGATTGTTTGCTTGTTGCATTTTATTCATATGCTTGTGCACTTTATTTATGTTGGCCCTTGTTTGTTTGGTTCTTCTTCGAATAGACGCGAAAGGGGGATATATCAAGAAACCCAGAGCACTACCTGATCCTTCTCGCTTCAACTGAGCTGCCAGGCAAGCACTACCACATGCTTGCATACATATAGTACCTATTGCCTCTATCTTATTCTTGCATCATTGAGTCGCGATTGCATTAAACTGAATCCCAAGTACTGCATAGCCTTTACTTTTAAACCCCACCGAAGCTTGTTCCTCCATCCCATGAGCCATTACTACAGGAGTTGTTTGAGCCATGCGGGTCATAGAACAGCATGTGTAGGGTATGTGAGTGTTTGATGGATAACGAGGTACCTAAACAACTTAACCTGAGTAGTAATGGGAAAACTAATGAAAGTGGCACCGGTGAGTTGTTATTTGGTTTTTCATGCTCACTTGTGTCCCGTAGGACCCCGAGTACTTGATTCCTGTTCCTTGAATATTCGCGCTATCCACATCCGGGAGGCTTATGAACCCCCCTGAGCCAGAGCTTGATTCATTCTTATTTCTTGGGGCCACAAAGTAGTTTGGGGCTTTATTACTATCCTGTACTTATGCCATGCTTTACTTCTTTATTTACGATTGGGCGTGGAGCACCTGTACTGTTTAGGATCGTGACACGTTTTCGCTGTATCGACAAGCCCACCACACTTTCGGTTCCCAAATCATTTACAGTCATCCACACAA
This sequence comes from Avena insularis, assembly GCA_023614405.1. Lineage (NCBI taxonomy): Eukaryota > Viridiplantae > Streptophyta > Magnoliopsida > Poales > Poaceae > Avena > Avena insularis. The sequence continues at coordinate 280,455,386 of CM042696.1, read as the reverse complement.
ACCTTGAGTCCGTCTCGAGCCGCCAACTTCGCTATGGTAGCTTAATGGGGTGGCCCCAAATATTTCTGAATCTGTGATCGCTTTGTCGTGAATGCCTCGTTGGTTTTGATTTGGTTTTCCGAGGTTGATCGAGTGTGTGTTGCTATTTGTGCACCCTGCAGGTAAAACTTTCAAAGCCGTGTCCGCGGTTATGGACGACTTGGAGCACAGTTTCTCGATCATAGACAAGTATAACTAAAGTACCGCTTTTAATTTGACTAAGTACCTGACTAGTAAATAGTGCAACACTCATGGAATGGATAATAAAATTTCCAACGGCTAGGGGGTTGTTCGTCCGCTTCCTCGTTGGTAAGCGAGGCAGAGGATGGATCTGTTAATATTACCGTTATAACTGTTGTTATTAATTCACGGACATCCGTCTATCTATGGTTAGGCGGATGGTTAGCAGTATCTATAGAATTGTTAGGTATTATCTTTTGCTACAATTGCGTCACCCCAGGTTGTGTCCCCTTTAGAGGCATAAAGACTTGCTGAGTACCCCTAGGGTCTCACACGATAAATTGTTTGATTCAGATGAACAGGTAAGCTCGCAAGATGGATACTGGGTGGAGGAGACGGACGATGTTGGCAACGATCACTTGGTGTAGAGATTCCGGCAACGGGGATCCGTGAGGTCTGTGGGTGGGATGTGTTTATTTATGGGGCATCTTATGCCGATTTGCTTCTTATCCGTACTCGGATCTTGTTTTCCGCTTCCGCCTGATACTCTGATGTTTGATGTATGAGGAGATATCCTAAACTATTATATCTATCTAGGATATTTGGATCTTGCCGTATATGCTGTAATATTTCTATTTCTTTTAGATGGAATGGCTCTGAGGACTGTTGTATGGTGGCTTGCATACATACTCATTTGTGTATGTAGTTGATCCCTTCGCCTGCCGATTACGCCGCTCGTTCTTGTCCCGATGTTTGGAAATGGTTAGGACGACCGAAAGGTCTACCTGTGAGTGGCATTTGGCCCCACCGTACTATTTTAACCATTTCCGCTCATCCAGGCTTGTAACTAAGAGCGTAATTCACCGAGGTAGTTACAATTGGTATCAGAGCCATCCCTCCCTTCAGGGTCTCAGCCAAATGGTCGTTGTCAGTCTAGCAAATATTTTTGGTAGCTATGTATACTAGGGAAAAACAAAACGCGAGAGTAGGACTGCTTCCACTTTTCTTCTTACCCAACCACCCACTCTTTTCTAGTAAGGAAGTGTAACGTTTTCAATCCTCTTCTTATAATTCAAACTAGGATTCACGTGTTCTGGGTTTCCGTAGTACCATAGAAAGTGTGTGTGTGTGAGTGTGTAATTCCTTGTCTATCTGTCGCATCCAACATGTTATCTTTATCTGCCTTTTGGTTATCAACTGTTGGTACATTCCATACTGACAGGCTTTTGAAAACCGGCGTGATCTATCCGACTCCTTGTTAACCGGTGCCATCTTCTTAAGGGTGTTCTTCCTTCCAACATGCTTTCACAGAATGTGGAGTTGCTAATCGCTACCTGATAAGTGATTTTGCGCATCTATTGGTATTTTAATGCCGAAAAATGCGGAAAATTTTTCTTTGATACATCTGTGTTTCCACACTCCTTTCCAGTCGTGTGTGAAACATTATCTATCTCCTTTTTTTCAGCATGTCCATGCTAACTCATTCTTTCGTCACCGGCGCTTAATCCTGGAGTTTTATTTCATCTCCATTTCTCTTGGGCTAATTACATAACATGTGTCGATCCGATGCTGGTGAGTGTAATTTGGTTCTCCGCATAGCTATATGACACTTATCATGAGTGGAATATGGAAAATGCTATCAACGCTATCCTCCAAATGGTGACGGTCATCTCCTGTGATTTTGAGTACACCGTGATCATATCTATGCATATTCAAGCATCTTTGGCAATCCGGAGTTTCTCAAGGCACTACGGCGATCTATCATCTGTCCATCATGCTGCACATCTTTTTGAACTCCATATCTCCAAAATTCTCTTTGAGACGAGGAAATTGCATATTTTCGTCTCTGATAGCTTTGCTTAAGGTATGAGCTATCATCGGTTCTTATCCAAGATCTCTTTATCTTTGTAACCGGTGATCCAATCGACAATGTGAACCAGGTGACATCTCTTTTTCTTCCGAAGGACCAGATAATCTATTCTTCCAGTGCATCTTCTTCAACACGAACCCGTGCTCTTAATATTGATCTTTCTAAGAGCGTTGAGCTCAGGAAGTGTTCGAGCATTTGTTCGCTTTCTCGCTTTTGAACTTGGTATTCTGGGAATATCTTGTTAATCCATGGTGGTATATGTTGATAATATGCTTGCCTATTCGATATCAATGGAAGGACATGGAAGATCATCTGTGTCTCTTTCTCTCAAGCTTCGTGAGCACTGCCGTGTGCAAAGTTCCCAAAGTGGAAATTCTGGCTTCTTGAAGTCACCTATCTCGACCACGTCCTTCTGCTAAATAGATCACTTCAATTCTGGAATCAGCAAGTTCATTGTTAATTCCATCTTCCATCTTCAATCAAACCTAGAGTTTTTCCTTGTTGGCGAGTTATCATCGTCGTTCCGCCGAAGATTTCCTCAAAACTGCTAATCTCTCTCAATCATTTCAAGAAGAACATGGAGTTCTTTCACCGCAGTCTCGTCAAGTGATCTTTTGAAACCCTCTCGTTCTATCATCTATGCTCAATCCACCGGAGGCCATGAAGATTTTATCAGATCTTTTGTAATCCTTATGTTCAAGTGGTGCTCTCTTTTTCTTTATCTGTGGAATCTTGCAGTTGTCTCCGTGATCTTCCTTCATATCTTTCCGGTGGCTGGTTACTTATGACATGACGACAACATCATCACCCTTATCTATCTTGGATCCGGTGAATCGTTTGCATTAATCTTTGTTTTCTTATGGAGTTCCGTGAGCTCTTCTTGTCAATACCTTCAGTCTGTTTCGGTAGTTGGGTTGCATGGTTTTCTTATTCATGTGCGGAGTAATGCTTTGAGTGCGGGATGGAGTAGCTACCATACCACTACTCTTATCATTCGCTCTTGTACATTGAATTGGTGAATTAATGTGATTTCACTCATTCCACGGAAGTTAGAAGTGGCCTTTATCCCTTGATACTTTTACTTCCGTCTTTGTTTTCCGGAGTGCTCTCTCGAAGAAAGTAATCAATAATCTCTTGTGGTGGTCTGTCTATTCTAGATGGAGCAAAATCTTCAATTATCTGGTGGAAACAGACGCAAACTCTTTTCCGTCCTCGTCATTCGATCGATGCTTGACATCCACAAACAAGATGGAAGGAAACTATCTCTCTCTTTGTTTCATCAATTCTTTTTCTGTGGTAAAGCCAATTATGGTTGATGCCATCAGCCGCAAATCTATTGCGTTAGCCTCAAGGCTAAAGAAAGCAATAAGTATCTCTACAATAAACTCCAGATCCTCCATATTCTTTGCTTCTTGGGATTCCACCATGATCTGGCTTCACATCCGTCTCTGGAAGTTATATCCGCGCACCTCAATTGCGTGATCCTTTGGGTCTTACCAGCGCAAGAAGAATCTAATCCGACGATGTCTAACTAAATCTTTCTGTTGATATCAAGGGACTCTATTGTTTGAAGGCAATATTGTTTCCGTACTTCATTTCTCAAATCCGAGAGAAGATACGATGCTATTGTCATAGTGGTTCAAACCTCTCCAATCTAGCTCTTTTTCTTTCGGCGAGATAAAGATTCATCCTCTCTAGTATCGGTAAATCTTTAATCTTAATGGTGTGTCCTTTCTTTATCCATGATACATCATCTTGTCCTTTCTTTCACAAGTGGTTATATTCTTTTATCATGTTTCTTGAGAAAACCGGAGCTATGTCCATCCTATCCTTCTTGTCTCACGACAATCCTACAACTCTTCTAACCGTTGTTTCTCAAGCAAAACGCAAGACTCGCAACAAGTCTAGCAAGTTTTGCAAGGTGTAGTGGTCGCACCATTCTGTGGTTCATCAACTTGGGAACGTGAAGATGAGCTCCGTGCCAAGTATCCTACCCTCTTTGAGTCTTCTTCTTCTTCCTAGAATCTCGGGGCGAGATTCCTGTTTAGTGGGGGAGAGTTGTAGCATCCCAATTGTCTAACAATTGCAATGCTACTAGCCTAGTCTATATAATGCTACCTTCCTATATATAATTGTTGCATCATAATTATATCATGCTCATGTCATCATGCCACCTTGCATTTGAGCATCATTTAAAACCCTTTTGATTTGGTTCTTCTCTCAGATGCATTATTAATTGTATTTGCCTCTTGATATTGTATTTGGTTATTGATATATTGTGTAAATGCCCAAGTTGAGTTGGGGGCATATCTTTTATTCAAATCCACCACCTTTCTTGTCATCACCCCATAATTCCACCATCCAACTAAATATGAGCTTTGCACTTTATTGGGATTTTACCTCTAGCTCATGTGGGTTGGGATGGATCCAATTCTATTTCCACATGCTCTCATATTAGCATCATGTTGTTTTCACATTATTGATATGTGGAGCCACCTTTGCATGCATTATGAGTAGTGCTCCTTTTCCTAGCTTTCATATGGATTATTATGGATTTATGCTCATGTTGGGATATTTTTGGGACTATTAAACATCTAGTGGAACATACACACTAGCAAGTCCCAATTATAATCAAATATGATCATCTCCATCTACTCCACTTGGAACTTTCTTTTAAATTCTTTTGCTTGGCCTTACTCCACATTTTGGGTAATGCATAGGAATAATGCCATGATTATTATTTTGTTTTCACAAGGTTAAAACATGGCATTTAATGTGTTTGCATGGGCCATGCAAAGCACCACCATTCTTTCTCCTTTGGTTTTTCTTTGGTTTTTGAGTGGATCCTTTCTTTTGTGAGCTTCCCTTTCTCTCTTATTCAAAACCCCATCACCTTGATCTTGTGTTTGGATCATGTTAAAACCCTCACACCACCTCTTCTCTCATCTCACTCTCCTTATCCATCATCACATCCTCCACCCTTGCTTGATCTTAGTGGATCACCCCTAAACCCTAACCCCTCTCTCATCTCTCCTCCCTCTAACCTAGATAACCCAAACCCTAAACCTAGTTCCCTCTCTAATCTAACCCTAGTTACACCCATCACCCCCTCTCTTCTCACCCTCTCCTCCAACCATGCCGAGGTGCCCCCTCTCCCTACCATGCAGGCCCCACCTAGCCACCTACTCCCCTTGGCCGAGCTACCCTCCTACCCCAACCCTAGCACAAACCCTAACCCGAGCCTCTAGCCCTAGCTACATCTACCCGAGCCTCTCTCTCTCCTTCTCTCTCTGCCACAAGGCCCCACACCGAGCCTACCCCTCCTTGGCCTCGCCCTGACCCCACCTGGCGGCCTCCATCTACCCCTCCCTCTGCCCATGACGTCCAGCCCGAGCACGTGAGGAGGAGAGAAAAGGTGGCACCCGAGCCACCTTTAACTACCCCCTGCCACAGCTGATCGCCTTCCTCTCCCTCCTTTTCCTCCTTCCCCACGACTCTCCTGCATCTCCTAGATCCACCCCAGGGCCTTGCCCTCTCCCCTCTTTTCTCCACCGCCACCATCTACCCCATCGCCGGCCACCGTCGGTCTCCACCAGCTCCTATCAATCCAGGAGGCGTAGGAGAGCAGGAGGTTGTCGGCGAGGTCGGGAAGGTCCTCTGCAGCAGCCCTGTACACGACGTCGAGGAGGAGACGGCCCAGACCTGCTGCACGCCATCGACACCGAAATAAACCCTAGCTCCAGATCGCTGACATCCTCGCCGTTTCCCTGCGCTCCGGACGACCACCCCACCGACCCACTCCCGGTGAGCTCCACCTTCTCCCGACACGTCCGCCTCGCCCGTCTAGCCCTAGCCCTTGATCGTTTCGTCGAACGGCCATCGTGCGCGTCGTTCGCCGTTGTCTGCCAGGTTCCTGCGTCGTCTAGCACCTCATCTAGCCCGCGCCCTCCTCCCAATCAGCTCCCCTAGCTCTACCGCACCGGCTCGCACCCCCAGCGCGCACCCTCACGTCCCTGGATCGAATCCCTGTGCCGCGCCCCGCGTCGGTCGAGCACCGATCCGTCCGCAGGTGCAGGAAGATCCACAGTACCAGCCGTCGTTGTTTTGCAGATAGCCCCTCCGTTTTTCTCTCGCTCAACCCGCGGTATGCAGAGCCCCACCAGTCAGCCTCCCCGTCCATTTTATAAAAAGCACCCCGTAGATTCTTACCCCTAACCCGCGGTCCGGTACACCCCCTCCTGTCAGCCACGTCGTTATCACCCACTGTCACGTGGGCCCATGGCCCGTGGCCCCACCTGTCATTCGCAGAGGCTAGGTAAAGCCGCGGTGGGAAAAACCTTTCTGTGCGCGTGTTGTCCCAGTCAGCAACTGTCCCACCCGTCAGCGACTGGGTCTGTAACTGGCTGAGTAACAAAAGGTTTTTTTGCTTTTCTGTTTTAATTTAAACTTTTCAAATTTGTTTTAAATTCAAATTTAAATCTGTTTTCAAATATCTTTCAAAATATAATTCCAAATTAAACATGTAATATATGTTTTTGAATCAGAAAAATATGAGGATTTCATATATGCCCTTCAAAATATATTTTGAACACTTTAAATTTCGAGTTGATTAAAAATTACAAATAAATGCCCTTTTCCCTTAATTAATTCATAACTTTGGTTTTATAACTCCAAATTTGATAAATAATATGTCTAAATCGATCATCTCGACGAGACCTTTCTGTTTAGGCATTCCATGTTCTGAATTGCAGCATGCATCATATAAATATAAAGTATACATCCACTTATCTGAGTATAAAATATGATTAAAACACCATAAAATGATTTATTTTTGTACTCCACACCTCACCCATGCCATGCTACATTATTGCCATGCAAATTGTGCATCGTTCATCATGGCATGATTGTTTGCTTGTTGCATTTTATTCATATGCTTGTGCACTTTATTTATGTTGGCCCTTGTTTGTTTGGTTCTTCTTCGAATAGACGCTGAGCAGGGGATATATCAAGAAATCCAGGAGCACTACCCAGATCCTTCTCTCGCTTCAACTGAGCTGCCAGGCAAGCACTACCACATGCTTGCATACATTTAATACCTATTGCCTCTATCTTATTCTTGCATCATTGAGTCGTGATTGCATTAAACTGAATCCCAAGTACTGCATAGCCTTTACTTTTAAACCCCACTGAAGCTTGTTCCTCCATCCCATGAGCCATTACTACAGGAGTTGTTTGAGCCATGCGGGTCGTAGAACAGCATGTGTAGGGTATGTGAGTGTCTGATGGATAACGAGGTACCTAAACAACTTAACCTGAGTAGTAATGGGAAAACTAATGAAAGTGGCACCGGTGAGCAATATTTGTTATTTGGTTTTTCATGCTCACTTGTGTCCGAGGACCCAGTACTTGATTCCTGTTCCTTGAATATTCGCGCTATCCACATCCGGGAGGCTTATGAACCCCCCTGAGCCAGAGCTTGATTCATTCTTATTTCTTGGGGCCACAAAGTAGTTTGGGGCTTTATTACTATCCTGTACTTATGCCATGCTTTACTGCTTTATTTACGATTGTGGTTTAGGATCGTGACACGTTTTCGCTGTATCGACAAGCCCAGTCACACTTTCGGGTTCCCAGTCGTTTACACAAACCTTGAGTCCGTCTCGGAGCCGGCCAACTTCGTTGCGGGTAGCTTAATGGGGTGGCCCCCTGAAATATTTCTGAATCCTGTGATCGCTTTGTCGTGAATGCCTCGTTGGGTTTTGATTTGGTTTTTCCGAGGTTGATCGAGTGTGTGTTGCTATTTGTGCACCCCTGCAGGGTAAAACTTTCTGAAAGCCGTGTCCGCGGTTATGGACGACTTGGAGCACAGTTTCTCGATCATAGACAAGTATAACTAAAGTACCGCTTTTAATTTGACTAAGTACCTGACTAGTAAATAGTGCAACACTCATGGAATGGATAATAAAACTGCCAACGGCTAGGGGGTTGTTCGTCCGCTTCCTCGTTGGTAAGCGAGGAGGAGGATGGATCATTAATATTACCGTTATAACTGTTGTTATTAATTCACGGACATCCGCTATCTATGGTTAGGCGGATGGTTATAGTATCTATAGAATTGTTAGGTATTATCTTTTGCTACAATTCGTCACCCTGTGTTCTGTCCCCTTTAGAGGCATAAAGACTTTCTGATTACCCTTAGTGTATCACACGATAAATTTTTTTATTAAGATGAATGTAAGCTCGCAAGATGGATACTGGGTGGAGGAGACGGACGATGTTGGCAACGATCACTTGGTGTAGAGATTCCGGGAACGGGGATCCGTGAGGTCTGTGGGTGGGATGTGTTTATTTATGGGGCATCTTATGCCGATTTGCTTCTTATCCGTACTCGGATCTTGTTTTCCGCTCACTTTGATACTCGATTTTGATGTATGAGGAGATATCCTAAACTATTATATCTATCTAGGATATTTGGATCTTGCCGTATGGCGTTGCAATATTTCTATTTCTTTTAGATGGAATGGCTCTGAGGACTGTTGTATGGTGGCTTTCATACATACTCATTTGTGTATGTAGTTGATCCCTTCACCGCCGCCGCTTCGTTTCGTTCTTGTCCCGATGTTTGGAAATGGTTAGGACGGCCGAAAGGTCTACCTGTGAGTGGCATTTGGCCCCACCGTACTATTTTAACCATTTCCGCCCATCCAAGCTTGTAACTAAGAGCGTAATTCACCGAGGTAGTTACAGTTTATGAAAGGAACAGACATGCAATGACACTGGGTGTGGTTCATGAAAAGAACGGACATCCAATGACACTGGAGTATCCTTATGTGGTTTGTGAGAAGAACAAACATGCAATGACTCTAGATGTGGTTCATGAGAAGAACAGACATGCAATGACACTGGTGTATCCTTATGTTGTTTGTGAGAAGAACAGACATGCAATGACACTAGTGCATCCATGTGTGGTTTATGAAAGGAACAAACATACAATGACACTAGTGGATCCATGTGTGGTTTATAAAAGGAATAGACATGCAATGATACTAGGTGTGGTTCATGAAAAGAACACACATCCAAAGACAATCCTTATGTGGTTTGTGAGAAAAACAGGCATGCAATGAATCTAGCTGGGGTTCATGAAAAGAACAGACATGCAATGACACTGGTGTATCCTTATATGGTTTGTGAGAAGAACAGACATGCAATGACTCTAGCTGTGGTTCATGAAAAAGAACAAACATGCAATCACACTGGTGGATCCATGTGTGGTTTGTGAGAAGAACACACATGCAATGACACTAGGAGTGGTTAATGAAAAGAACACACATGCAATGACACTGGTGGATCCATGTGTGGTTTATGAAAGAAACAGACATGCAATGACACTGGGTGTGGTTCATGAAAAGAACACACATCCAATGACGTTGGTGGATCCATATGTGATTTGTGAGGAGAACAAACATGCAATAAACTCTGGAGGATCCATATGTGGTTTGTGAGATGAACAGACATGCAATGACACTGGTGGATCCATGTGTGGTTTGTGAGAAGAACACACATGCAATGACACTGGGTATGGTTCATGAAAAGAACACACATCCAATGACACTGGTGGATCCATATGTGGTTTGTGGAAAGAACACACATGCAATGACACTAGCTGTGGTTAATGAAAAGAACACACATCAAATGACACTGGTGTATCCTTATGTGGTTTGTGACAAGAACAGACATGCAATGACACTGGTGGATCCATCTGTGGTTTGTGAGAAGAACACACATGCAATGACACTGGGTGTGGTTCATGAAAAGAACACACATCCAATGACACTGGTGGATCCTTATGTGGTTTGTTAGAAGAACAGACATGCAATGACTCTAGCTATGGTTCATGAAAAGAACAGAAATGCAATGACACGGTTGTATCCTTATGTGGTTTGTGAGAAGAATAGACATGCAATGACTCTGGCTGTGGTTCATGAAAAGAACAAACATGCAATGACACTAGTGGATTCATGTGTGGTTTATGAAAGGAACAGACATGCAATAACACTGGGTGTGGTTCATGAAAAGAACATACATGCAATGCCACTGGTGGATCCATATGTGGTTTGTGAGAGGAACAGACATGCAATCACACTGGGTGGATCCATGTGTGGTTCATGAAAAGAACAGACATGCAATGATACTGGTGGATCCATGTGTGGTTTGCGAGAAGAACACACATGCAATGACACTTGTTGTGGTTCATGAAAAGAACACACATCCAATGACACTAGTGGATCCTTATGTGGTTTGTGAGAAGAGCAGACATGCAATGACACTAGTGGATACATGTGTGATTTATGAAAGGAACAGACATGCAATGACACTGGGTGGATCCATGTGTGGTTTGTGAAAAGAACAGACATGCAATGACACTGGGTGTGGTTCATGAAAAGAACACACATCCAATGACACTGGTGGATCCATATGTGGTTTGTGAGAAGAATAGACATGCAATGACTCTAGCTGTGGTTCATGAAAATAACACACATGCAATGACACTGGTGTATCCTTATGTGGTTTGTGAGAAGAATAGACAGGCAATGACTCTAGCTGTGGTTCATGAAAAGAACACACATGCAATGACACTGGTGGATACATGTGTGGTTTATGAACGTAACATACGTTCAATGACTCTGGGTGTGGTTAATGAAAAGAGCACAGATCCGATGAAACTGGTGTATCCTTATGTGGTTTATGAAAAGAATAGACATGCAATCACACTTGGTGGATCCATGTATGGTTTGTGAGAAGAATAGACATGCAATGACACTTGTGGATCCATGTGTGGTTTGTGAGAAGATCACACATGCAATGACACTGGGTGTGGTTCATGAAAATAAAACACATCCAATGACACTGGTGGATCCTTATGTGGTTTGTGAGAAGAACAGACATGCAATGACTCTAGATGTGGTTCATGAAAAGAACAGACATGCAATGGCACTGTTGTATCCTTATGTGGTTTGTGAGAAAAAACATACATGCAATGACTCTAGTTGTGGTTCAAGAAAAGAACACACATGCAATGACACTGGTGGATCCGTGTGTGGTTTATGAAAGGAATAGACATGCAATGACACTGGGTATGGTTCATGAAAATAACAGACATGCAATGCCACTGGTGGATCCATATGTGGTTTGTGAAAAGAACAGACATGCAATCACACTGGGTGGATCCATGTGTGGGTTGTGAAAAGAACAGACATGCAATGATACTGGTGGATCCATGTGTGGTTCGTGAGAAGAACACACATGCAATGACACTGGGTGTGGTTCATGAAAAGAACGCACATCCAATGACACTGGTGGATCCTTATGTGGTTTGTGAGAGGAACACACATCCAATGACTCTAGTTGTGGTTCATGAAAAAGAACACACATGCAATCACACTGGTGGATCCATGTGTGGTTTGTGAGAACAACACACATGCAATGACACTGGGTGTGGTTAATGAAAAGAGCACACATGCAATGACACTGGTGGATCCATGTGTGGTTTATGAAAGGAACAGACATGCAATGACACTGGGCGTGGTTCATGAAAAGAACCACACATCCAATGACACTGGTGGATCCATATGTGGTTTGTGAGAAGAACAGACATGCAATGAACTCTGGTGGATCCATATGTGGTTTGTGAGAAGAACACACATGCAATGACACTGGTGGATCCATGTTTGGTTTTAGAGAAGAACACACATTCAATGACACTGGGTGTGGTTCATGAAAAGAACCCACATCCATTGACACTAGTGGATCCTTATGTGGTTTGTGAGCAGGACATACATGAATGACTCTAGCCGTGGTTCATGAAAGGAACAGACATGCAATGACACTAGTGTATCATTATGTGGTTTGTGAGAAGAACAAACATGCAATGACTCTAGCTGTGGTTCATGAAAAAGAACACACATGCAATCACACTGGTGGATCCATGTGTGGTTTGTGAGAAGAACACACATGCAATGACACTAGGAGTGGTTAATGAAAAGAACACACATGCAATGACACTGGTGGATCCATGTGTGGTTTATGAAAAAGAACACACATGCAATGACTCTAGCTGTGGTTCATGAAAAGAACACACATGCAATGACACTATTGTATCCTTATGTGATTTGTGAGGAGAACAGACATGCAATGACTCTAGCTGTGGTTCATGAAAAGAACACACAAGCAATGACACTGGTGGATCCATGTGTGGTTTATGAAAGGAACATACATGCAATGACTCTGGGTGTGGTTAATGAAAAGAACACACATGCAATGACACTGGTGTATCCTTATGTGGTTTGTGAAAAGAACATACATGCAATCACACTTGGTTGATCCATGTGTGGTTTGTGAGAAAAATAGACATGCAATAACACTGGTGGATCCATGTGTGGTTTGTGAGAAGAATACACATGCAATGACACTGGGTGTGGTTCATGAAAAGAACACACATCCAATGACACTAGTGGATCCTTATGTGGTGTGTGAGAAGAATAGACATGCAATGACTCTAGCTATGGTTCATGAAAAGAACAGACATGCAATGACACTGTTGTATCCTTATGTGGTTTGTGAGAAGAACATACATGCAATGACTCTAGCTGTGGTTAATGAAAAGAAAACACATGCAATGCCACTGGTGGATCCATGTGTGGTTTATGAAAGGAATAGACATGCAATCACACTGGGTGTGGTTCCTGAAAAGAACAGATATGCAATGACACTGGTGGATCCATATGTGGTTTGTGAAAAGAACATACATGCAATCACACTGGGTGGATCCATGTGTGGTTCATGAAAAGAACAGACATGCAATGATACTGGTGGATCCATGTGTGGTTTGTGAGAAGAAAACACATGCAATGACAATGGGTGTGGTTCATGAAAAGAACACACATCCAATGACACTGGTGGATCCATATGTGGTTTGTGGAAAGAACACACATGCAATGACACTAGCTGTGGTTAATGAAAAGAACACACATCAAATGACACTGGTGTATCCTTATGTGGTTTGTGACAAGAACAGACATGCAATGACACTGGTGGATCCATCTGTGGTTTGTGAGAAGAACACACATGTAATGATTCTAGTGGTGTTTTAGGAGAAGAACACACATACAATGACACTGGTGGATCCTTATGTGGTTTGTGAGAAGAACAGACATGCAATAATCTAGATGTGGTTCATGAGAAGAACAGACATGCAATGACATTGGTGTATCCTTATGTGGTTTGTGAGAAGAACATACACGCAATGACACTGGTGGATCCATTTGTGGTTTATGAAAGGAACAGACATACAATGACACTGGGTGTGGTTCATGAAAAGACACACATCCAATGACACTGGTGGATCCTTATGTGGTTTGTGAAAAAGAACACACATGCAATGACTCTAGTTGTGGTTCATGAAAAGGACACACATGCAATGACATCGGTGGATCCATGTGTGGTTTATTGAAAGAACACACATGCAATGACTCTGGTGGATCCATATCTGGTTCATGAAAAGAACACACATTCGATGACACTGGTGGATCCATATGTGGTTCATGAAAAGAACACACATGCAATGACATTGGTGGGTCAACATGTGGTTTATGAAAAGAACACACATGCAATGACACCGGTGGATCCATGTGGTTTGTGAGGAGAACACACATGCAATGAACTCTAGTTGGTCCATGTGGTTTATGAGAAGAACACACATCCAATTAACTCTAGTGGATCTATCTTGGCATAATTTGATGTATGCCATGATGTATTTCATTGTACAAGACACTCACTTTCTATCTTTATACTACTCAGTTTTGCCCTTGGTTTTTTGATACTACTCAGTTTTGCCCCCTCTCTCTATCTTTCGTAGAAGCCCAAACATGTGCTCACTCTGTCTGCTACTCCCTGATTGGTTGTCACAGTTGCCACGCGGATCATGCGCAGCAACCGTTGATTCAGTGTGATCCAACGATGATCGTTGCACACGTCGTTCCCTTCACAATATAGCATGAGACATCACATACGTCTCCCTCAGCGAGACTTCTACAAGAAGGAACACGAAGCCGTCCATGGAAAAAGTTGTCGACTGGTCATGTCATGTTTAATCAAGTCTGAAAAGCCTACTACTGCTACTACTACGCCACAACACATGCTTCATCGAGTGCACGGTCATCGATGGATAGCTGCAATTTATTGCCACTTGATTTTAATAAGACATATCCCATTTTCTACGTAGAGGCCCTTGATACGTTGGTAAAGTATCCATAATTTTTGATGTTCCATGCTTGGTTCTATCTACTTTCTTATGTTTTGTTCCAACTTTGGAGTACTTCTTATACACTTTCCTGGACTAACCTATTAACAAGATACCACAGTGCCAGTTGCCTGTTTTTTGCTGTTTTTGGTTCTAGGGAAGTCAGAAAATCAATATTCTCGGAATTGGACCGGACAAAAGCCAAAGTCGATATTTTACCGGAAGACTCACGGAGCCAGAAGACGAGACGGAGAGGGGCCACAGAGTGGCCACACCATATGGTGGCATGGGCTAGCCCTGGCCGCGCCACCAGGTGGTGTGGCCCCCCCTGGCTGGCCACCGACCTCGCCTCTTTGCCTATATATTCCTCTCGATACAGAAACCCTAAATTATCCAGCCTCCAGCCGCGAAAAGTTTTGGAGCGCCGTCGCCACCGAAGGGGAGATTCGGGGGACATAAAATCTCTGTTCCGGCACCCTACCGGGATGGGGAAGTGCCCCCGGAGCCATCTCCAACGATCTCCACCACCATCTCCATCGCCATTGCTGATTCCCATGATGAGGAGGGAGTAGTTCTCTCTCGAGGCTAAGGGTTCTACCGGTAGCTATGTGTTCATCTCTCTCTCTATGCATGATCTTATTGAGATCATGAACTTGTAATCTATAGATCCACCTTGCTACTCAAGTGCTTTAATAGATCTCTGATCTCACCATGTGCGTGAAGTTGACAGTGTGCACACCATTGTGGCACTTAGGCTAGAGATTACAAATACTTGTTATGAGTTATATTTGGAGTTGGATGTCTTTATGAAATTGTGGTGTTTGTTTGAACCATCTAGTGCTCAAGATGATAGTGTGGGGTTATCTAGATGGGAAAGGCTTACTTTGAGGTGTGATGTTATAGCCCTACACTGGATTAGAGTGTCCAACCGGAGAGTAGTTCAGCGTAGTATCATAAAGAAGAATATATTTATATGAGAGTGTTCACTAGTGAAAGTATGATCCCTAGGCCCTTTTTCTAAGCATTGAAACACCATTTGCTATTAGATCTATTACATGTTTGCTTGCTTCTATCTTTATTTCAGTTTTACTTTAGTCTTTTCCATGCCATCAAGCTATTTTCTATCACTGTTACCACTTATAATTATCTATACCACTTGTATTTCACTATCTCTTCGCCGAACTAGTGCACATATACACCTGACAAGTGTATTGGGTGTGTTGGGGATACAAGACACTTCTTGTATCTTGATTGCAGGGTTGCTTGAGAGGGGATATCTTTGACCACTTTCTCCCTGAGTTCGATAAACCTTGGGTAATCCACTTAAGGGAAAATTTGCTGCTATTCTACAAACCTCTGCACTTGGAGGCCCAACAACTGTCTACAAGAATAGAAGTGCGTAGACATCAAGCTATTTTCTAGCACCGTTACCGGGGAGGTAAGGTAAAATGTACTCACATCCTCCGGTGTGAGTGCTCGAAGTTATTTCCTTTAGATTCTGTAATTTTGTCTTTTGTTTCTTGTTTTCACTAGTTAGGCTTAATGGAAAACAACAACAAAATTAGAGAGCTTTATAGTATTTATCTTGACTTAGGACATGAAGTGTTTGAAGAGAAAATTAAAAAACCTATGGAACTTTATTTGCATGCGAATAACAATGTTTTTAGTATGAATTCTTTGGACACCATTATTGCTAATGCTATGGAAAAGTCTAAGCTTGGGGAAGCTAGCTTTTATGAAAATGATCTTTTTAGTCCCCCATCTTTAGAGGAGAAAATTTGCTTTGATGATACCAAACCTCCAATTTATGATGATTACAATGATGAATATGATATTTTCAGCCCACCTAATGTTGAGGAGAAAATTTATTGTGATTACAATATGCCTCCTATATTTGATGATTATGGTGATGAGAATAATAGTGATACCTATTTTGTTGAATTTGCTCCCACCACTATTAATAAGAATGACTATGCTTATGTGGAGAGTAATAATAATTATATGCATGTGGCTCATGGTAAGAATGTTTTATGTGATAGTTATATTGTTAATTTTATTCATGATGCTACTGAAAGTTATTATGAGAGAGGGAAACATGGTTTTATGCATCTCAATAATATTAAGTTTCCCCTCTTTATGTTGAAAGTCTTGAAGTTGCACTTGTTTTGCTTTCCTATGCTTGTTGCTTTGTGCTTTCATGACTTGTTTCTTTACAAGATTCCTATGCATAGGAAGTGGGTTAGACTTAAATGTTCTTTGATTTTTCTTCTTGATGCTCTCTTTTACTTCAATTCATATTTCTTATGTGAGCATCTTCTCAAACTATCATGCCTAACTTAAAGGCGTTAAAGAAAAGCACTTATTGGGAGATAACCCAAAAGTTTTAGACGAGTCTAGGAAGTTATTATCTCAGTAATAACCTCTCATTATCCTTTTTATTTGCTTTTTGTGCCAAGAGTAACCTCTAATGAGAGAGAAGTAATGATTGGGAAAGTTGTTGTCCCGAAACAGATTTTTGTGCTTCACCATACAAATTCGTGTAAAATCTCTGTACGTCCTTTTGAGGCGTGAATTTGTGTGCTTCTACCCCATATTTTTATCTAACTTTTGTTAGTTCAACACTTTTTCATTTGAGAAACAGAAGGTCTTCGAAAAAATTCGTCTCGACCTACTGGTCTGTTTTGACAGATTTCTGCCATTATTTGCATTTGCTTCTTGTTGGTTCCTTTTTGAGTTCTTTTGGGGAATTTAGATTTTTGAGGGAAGTGCTACAGTAGTTATGTTTTAATGGGAGTTTTATTGGTGTTGAAACTGAACCCAAAGACTTATTATCTTGAATGCACTAATGTTGCTAATAAAGATTCTGTGAAGTTTTGTATGAAGGAAAATTTCAGGTGTATGGAAGGAATGAGTAATGAGATGAAGGATGGACTAAAGCTAAAGCTTGGGGATGCCACGCGTGTCACCGCAAGAAATATCCAAGAAGTACAAGCGTCAAATCTTGGGGATGCCCAAGGCATCCCCTTCTTCATCAATAAAAATCCCAGGTTTCTTCCAAACACTTCATTTTTATTGTTTCATGCACAGTTGTGTTGTTCTTGGAGCGTCTTCTTTTTTGTTTTCGTTTTGGCTTTTCATTTTCTCGATTTTCTTAGTTTGCTGAATAAATTGGTTGGATCCCCTCTTTCATGCATTGGTTTTCAAATAGTTTGGTTTTTATTGGAAAAGAGTAGGAAAGTTCATGCTTAAGTGGTAAAGAGAGCTTGTTTTTGACTGTGGCCTATGCTTTGTCATGCCATGCTCGATATTGTTTTGGCTTTATGCTTAGTGATTTTTGCTATAGCATGACATGTTATAAACAATTGAGATTTCTTAATGTGCTTTGAAAGAATCATGCGTTGTTTTAGCATATTAAAGCATAGTATTGTGGTATTCTCCTTTAATGCTTTATTTGGGTTGACTTGGCGCATGCTCATACCATGTTAAGACTATCCCAAGACACCATAGCCTCTATGATCCTTTAGTTTTTGACTTGTAATATCATTTTATGCTTTGATCAATGATGTTTTGTCGCTCTGCATGATTATGGCCATTATTGCTCTCCTAGTTGGTCGCTCCTAGTCTTTTGCTAGCCTCCACAACCAAGTATGAGCTCCACTCATGCATCGAACTCCTAAAACCAACTTATTACAAAGAGTCCACCATACCTACCTACTATCATATGCTATTCCAAGTATATTCATGTTTTTGTTTACCTTCCAAATTAAACTTGTTATGAGAAAACTAGTGATTAAAGCTCTCACGAACTTGATGGCACACTTTACTTTTCTTGCCCTTAATAAACTTGAACCATTGTGTCGTCTATGTTGTATATGCTTGCACCTATTTGTTGGGGATTAGCAGAACCATGTTGTCATGGGGAACACTTTCAACATTGCACTGGTACTTTGTACCTAGTTGATATCATACTCTTTTGTTTATGGATGTCTTCGGTGTGAAATGAAAGGGGAGCTTGTAAGTCCATGGAGTTATGTATATGTGTTAGAGAAATACCTAGGCCGCTGGTCTAATCCATGCTGACATGGTGGAAACCTGCAGCGTAACCATAATGAGTTGTCTATGAAGAATTCTTCTTATAAAAAAAGAGTCCTATATTGAGAAAAAAGAGAAAAAAGAAAAAAAGATATTATGAAAAGAGGAAAGAGAGAAGAAAGCACCATATTCCCATGGTAAATAAGAAGATTGCGGAGATGCTTGTTGTTTGCTTGCCTTGTCATTTTGATATGGGGATTCTTCCGTATCATCGGGCAAGGGGTACCCCATTGTCGGTTCTCTATGATACACATGTACTTACGATGACAAGAACTTACCAGTGACTAAACTTGAGTAGCATGAGGAGCGGCCCTCGTATTCAAGGGACATGAGATTTCCAACTTATACTTCATCAAGCATATACACCATAGTTTGTTCACTTTAACCTTAATCACTTCAAGATTCTTATGATAGGTGAAATGAGAGCTGAATGCTATAAGTACCATAATTTTTGGAAGCTCTTTATGAAACTTGAATATCTGCTTCCTTCTATGAAGGCCTTTCTTCTACTTTTATATGGAGTCTCCACCTTCTACCTTTATGCACCTACTTTGAGAGCATAGTGGCTATTCTTAGTTCTATGTGCATTGTCCCAAGACTAGTTGATTGATGCATACCTTGATATTGCTTGTTTTAAACTATTTGTATCTAGTCACTCTTATGAACTTTGAAGGTGTCCTATGCATTTATATTTGCTACTCTATAAGGGACAAGATGAATACCATTATGCTATGTTTTCTTTATGTGAAACAAACAAATGTCTTGCAAAGCATTTTTATTCATGAATCTTTTGTTTGTGCCTTTTCATGTTGCAACATAGTTGCTTTGTCTTATTGCTAGAACTTTGTCTTTCATGTTATGATTGAAGTACTATGATCCCATCTTTGAATGTTTTACAAATACTTTGATCAAGTTTATGATGGTGCATGTCACCTCAAAAATTATTCTTTCTTTTTATAACTTACCTACTCGAGGACGAGTAGGAGTTATGCTTGGGGATGTTGACACGTTGCTAACGTATCCATAATTTTTGATGTTCCATGCTTGGTTTTATCTACTTTCTTAGGTTTTGTTCCAACTTTGGAATACTTATTATACACGTTCCTGGACTAACCTATTAACAAGATGCCACAGTGCCAGTTGCATATTTTCTTCTGTTTTTGGTTCCAGAAAAGTCAGAAAATCAATATTCTCGGAATTGGACTGGACAAAAGCCAAAGTCGATATTTTACAGGAAGACTCACGGAGCCAGAAGACGAGACGGAGAGGGGACACAGGGTGGCCATACCATATGGTGGCGCGGGCTAGCCCTGGTCGCGCCACCAGGTGGTGTGGGCCCCCTGGCTGGCCACCGACCTCGCCCCTTCGCCTATATATTACTCCCGATATAGAAACCCTAAATCATCCAGCCTCCAGCCACGAAAAGTTCCGCAGCGCCGACGCTACCGAAGGGGAGATTCGGGGGACAGAAAGTAGTTCAGTGTAGTATCATAAAGAATAATATATTTATATGAGACTGTTCACTAGTGAAAGTATGATCCCTAGGCCTTGTTTCTAAGCACTGAAACACCGTTTGCTATTAGATCTATTACATGTTTGCTTGCTTCTATCTTTATTTCAGTTTTACTTTAGTCTTTTCCATGCCATCAAGCTATTTTCTATCACCGTTACCACTTATAATTATCTATACCACTTGTATTTCACTATCTCTTCGCCGAACTAGTGCACATATACACCTGACAAGTGTATTGGGTGTGTTGGGGAGACAAGAGACTTCTTGTATCTTGATTGCAGGGTTGCTTGAGAGGGGATACCTTTGACCACTTCCTCCCTGAGTTTGATAAACCTTGGGTAATCCGCTTAAGGAAAAACTTGCTGCTGTTCTACAAACCTCTACACTTGGAGGCCCAACAATTGTCTACAAGAATAGAAGTGCGTAGACATCAGCTCTCAATCTCACTTCCAACTAGGCCCCACCGTAAGAAACTTGCACGCGCTAGCCGGAGGCCGAAGAACTGAGCTCAACGAGACCTAACGTCTCCGCCTTCATCGAGTCACTCGTAGTCATCAACACATCCCTCTACTCAATCTAGAACAACCCCACAAATCTCGTCGTACAGCCACCTACCTTCCCCTCTACATTTCCACTTTTAATTATCGCCAATTTTAGGGCCGTGTGAAACTTCGTACATAGAAATTGTGTATGAGCCCTTTGCATGCGGCTCAATACAGAACTGCCATGCATGGCCCGGGAAAAAAACGTGACGTACCATGCGCGTGTCGTGGTGCACGGTGCAGTAGACTACACGGCGCGTTGCACGGTATTGCAACGAAACGTGCCTTGCTTCCATCAATCTTAACTATAGAGCCCCTCTCCGCACACCCACACTCACTCTCGCTCACTTTCCCCACGCAACCCTCTCCACTATCCCACCAGCATCTGCAAACTACCGAGAATACCCCGTCTGCGCCGGTGATGGCGGAGGAGGATACGGTGGCCATCGTCGCCTCCGAGGCTACTGGTGAGGAGGCCCCCGTCTCCTCACTGGTCCCCCTCGACGCGTTGAAAGAATCCGCCGTCCCCGTCCATGCCCCAGTCGAGCCATCGATCGCATCCGCCGTTCCCGTCCAGGCCCCCGTCCCTACTACCGACGTAGCCGCCGACAAGGCCCCTGTCTCCTCGCCGGTCCCCCTCGACGCGTTGAAAGCAGCTGTTGTCCCAGTCCAGGCCCCAGTCGAGGCATCGATGGCAGCTGTCGTTCCCATCCAGGCCCCCGTCCCCACTACCGACGTAGCCGCCAACGAGGAGCCCCCGCCGGTCAGGAGCAGATCCAGCACTTCATGGGCACCTACGATCTAGATGAGTACGTCGCTCCACTGAACCCCTACAACACCGGCATCGATGACCCATGGTTGGAGGTAACTAGGGTTTGCTCCTCTTCCTTGGTTCTTCTACCGTTCCCATTGTTGGATGCTAGATCTTGGTTTATTAGAATTCGCTTGTTCGCATTTCGATTGCTCAATTTTATTACATCATCTACTCCCCCATTTTCCTTTTCTTCCAATAGGTTTGTGGCAGCGACGTCTGCAGCGATGATGAGTCCAGGCACACCAAGACTCGTCAGGTGCTGTGGAGGCTGCAGGCCGGCCAGTACGACGCCTTCTTTGATGGCGGCGACTACAGCTGCCCCTTCTACAAGGGGATCGCCTTCTGCTGGGTGAGTCTCGCTGGTACCGACTTCAACTCCTTACTGAAGCATGCAGAGGGCCCGGGATCCGGCATCCAAAAAGGTGGCCAGACCGTGAACATCAACGCCTACATCGCTGAACACCAGGATCTCGGCATTCACCTCCGAAACCTCCAGTAGGTGGCCATCAAAGAGGGTCGCATGCCTCTAATCAAGCCCAAGGCCCCCAAGATCAAGGGACTAGGTAGCAAGAAGTGGAGGAAGAGCCGGAGGGAGGAGGCGGAGGCGCATGCGCATGCAAGGAGGGGTTGAATGTGTCTGTTGCTGCTGCTGCTAAGCAGCTTCGTTAGATTTTCTATATTTTGCTTGCATCCTATTTCTGGTTGAATGCATCGAACCTCGTTAAGCAACCTACTTTCTATTGCTATAGACTATTTAGCCGCGCATAGCTATATCTACATTTGTTTTGTTTTCAAAATGAATGTATTATGCCTGGTGTGATTTGTTGCTCTAGATTTGCTACCAGATCGGAGGCAAAAAGAGGTCCAAAAGGGAACATATCATTTGCTTTTTACACTCGAATTATGCGGATTGTTCAAGTGTGCAAGTATTACAATAGATCAAGTTAAGAAGAAGTTATTCTTGTTATCATTGAAAGGAAGAGCTGAGGAATGGTATAAGATGCTAAAGAATGGCCAATCTCTTGAATGGGAGGAAATTGTACCTCTCTTTTATTCCAAATTTTATCCTCCTAGTGAGATTCATAAAGATCAGAATCAAATATATAACTTTTGGCCTCGTGATGGAGAGAGTATAGCTCAAGCTTGGGGGAGATTAAAGTTACTAATGCTCAAATGTCCTATTCATGAGCTCCCTAACAATATTATTATCAGTAACTTTTACGCAAGGCTTTCTCTTCATGATAAGGATCTATTAGATGCTTCTTGTGATGGGTCATTTACACGTATGGAAGAAGAAGCTAAATGGGATCTTCTAGACCATATTCAAGACAATTCTAAAGCATGGGAGTATAAATTATGAGAATTGTGAATGCACTAAATCTTTTATGGGAATGATAAAGGAAGTATAAATTATGATTATGAATGCATTAAATCTTTTATGGGAACTGATGACTTTCGTAATATTAGTAATGCTTATGATCTTGATTCTCAAAGTATTGCAAATTGTTTTAAGGACTTTGCCTCTTATATTGAAATTCCTAAAATGAAATGGAAGAAGTATCATAAGCCATATAAAGATATTGTTAATTGTGTTCCTACTAGAAATATTGAAGTTTATATTGTTGATCATATTTTACCTGAACCTTACATCGAGAAAATACCTTTCCCAGTTAAGGTAAAGGAGCATTCTATGATAGCAAGTATGGTTAAGAAAGTACAAAGAAGGTTGTAGAACCTGGTGAACAAATAGATGTTGAACCTGCTATAGCAAATGCGAAAGACTTTGTCACTAAAAATGTAGAATAAGGGCACATTCTCCTTTGTAAGGATACTTCTAATATTGTTTCACATCCTAGTAGTGCTAGGAAAGCTAGTGTCCATGTGTTTTCTGCTAGAATAAGTGATCATTGCTACTATGGTTCATGTGATGGTTATATCGTTAAATTTATTCATGATGCTGAAAGTTATTATGAGAGAGGGGAAACTGTTTTTATGCATCTCAATAATATTAAGTTTCCTCGCTATATGCTAAAAGTCTTTATGTTGCACTTGTTTTGCCTTCCTATGCCAGTAGCCTCTGGTTTCAATAATTTATTTTCTTACAAAATTCCCTTGCATAGGAAATGGTTTAGACTTAAATATGTTTATATTTTCTTCTTTATGCTCTCTTTTACTTCAATTCATATTCTTATGTGAGCATCTTTGAAATTATCAGGCCTATCTTAAGGCTATAAAGAAAGAGCTTTTTGGGAGAGAACCCAATATATTTTTGCTTTCAGATTATTTTTGTTTATTTGCATCCTAGAAGTTATTGCTTCTGTAATAACCTCTCCGTATCCTTTTTGTTTTGTTTTTGCATCAAGATCAACCTCTAATGAGATAGAAATAAGATTTGGTGAAGTTGCTATCCCGAAACAGATTTTTGTGCTTTACTATAAAACATCATGAAAAATCACAGAACGTCGTACTGATCTATAAATTTTTGTGTGCATGCCCCAGGTTATTATTTAGCTTCCGTTAGTTTTGCACTTTTTGATTTGAGCAACAGAAGATTTTTGAAAAAAATGATCTTTACCTGCTGGTCTGTTTTGACAGATTTGTGCCATTTTTGCATTCGCCTCTTAAATCGATTTCCTTTTTGAATTCTTTTTGGGATTTTGAAAGGAGTTGTTTCAGTAGCTTATGTTTTGATGGATTTCAGTTGAAATTGAACCCAAAGGTTTATTATCTTATATTCACTAATGTTGTTAATGAAGATTGTGTGAAGTTTTGTATGAAAGAAATTTTCAAGTGTTAGGAGAGAATAGTGTAATGATATGGTGAATGGTCAAAAGACTCAAGCACTATATTGCTGGAGATTCTTACAATGAAGATATTGATGTTATTCAAGTGGTGACTCCGGAAAAATTCATGAAAGACCAAATTCAGAAACCTATAGAGTCCGTTTTCAAATAGGTAACAGTTCTGGTAAGAAAAGGTCCGCGGAAAACCTTTTAATTTATATTTTTTTGCAGTTTTAATCTAACATGGAAGATAATGAGTCAAAAAATGGACGGAAATGGAGCCCGGGTGGCTCACACCACCCCGTTGTGCGGGACCGCCTGGCCGTGCCACCAGGGGGTGCGGCCACCCCGGAGACCGTCTGCGACCCGTTTTCTCCCAGTACCTTCCTTTTGTTGCTATTTTTTGTACCTCCGGATCCCTCGAGGTTCATATTTCATGTTCAAGCCGTGTTTTTGTTTTTGATATCTTTCTGTTAGGAGCTAATCTCAAGTTTAGAAGCACGATGGTCTCCACCAACGATTTGAAGAAATTGACTGAAAAGCTTATCACGAGAACACCACCACCACTGAAGGAGTAATTCGTCATCAGGTTTTGGCATCCACTTGGTTTGTTCCAAGTTTGGGGGAGTTCCGCGGTATCACATCATTATCTTTCATCTTTTTACCTTTTTAGTAGAGTCATATCATGAATAGAGAAGTTATCTTATAGGATGGTTTGCATTGTGGAAGTATCTCTCCTCTAGCTAGTTATCTATGTATCCCTTGGTGTGAGTTGCCGTTATGGAATATTAATGAGAAGTTCTATCATTTACTTTTTGCACATCTTATTTTAGTTTGCAATTTCTATTATATGATTGATCTTGTTGTTAGTATTGGTATCACTTTGGGATCATTAAGTAAATTTAGTTGGTTTTGGTAAACCTGGCACTGGTCAGTAGCAACACTATTTGAGAATTGAATGGAAAACAGAAAAGTACTTTTAGAAATATAATTTCATCATATTTCTTTCTTGTTTGGCTCATAAGCTTAGTATTCTCTAGTTAAGATCTTTTGTGTTTCCAAGGAAGATTGCATTATTGTTTCTATCACTTGTATGTTTGTTTGTTTCCTTCAACTCTTATGCTTGCTACCCAGCCTTGCTAGCCAAAAACCTGTATTGAGAGGGAATGCTTCTCGTGCATCCAATCCTTAAAACCAAAACCTATGCCATTTGTGTCCACCATACCTACCTATTAGCATTATTTCTATCCCAAGTATATTCATGTTTTTATCTATCTTCCGAATTAAACTTGTTATGTGAAAACTAGTGATTAAAGCTCTCACAAACATGATGGAACACTTTATTTTCTTGCACTTAATAAACTTGGACCATTGTGTCCATATATGTTGCGTATATGCTTGCCATGGGGTACCATGTTACCATGGGGAACGCTTTCAACATTGCACTTATTATTTAGTTGATATCATGTTCTTTTGTCTATGGATCCCGGCGGTGTGAAATAAAAGGGGAGCTTGTAAGCTCATGGAGTTTGTATATGTGTTAGAGAAACGCCTGGGTGGCTAGCCTAAGCCATGCCTAATCATGGTGGAAACTTGTAGCATAACCATAGTGAGCATTCTATGAAGCATCCTTAATATAAACCTATGCAAATAGCAAATAAAAAGATCACTGATATGCTCATTGTCTATTGCCTTGTCATTTTGATATGGGATAGCTCCTGTATCATGGGGCAAGGGGTACCCCGTTGGCGGTTCTCTATGATACACATGTACTTACAATGACAAGAACTTACCTCTGACTAAAGTTGAGTAGCATGAGGTTCGGTACTCGTAAGCAAGGGGCATGAGATTTTCGACTTATAACTTGTCAAGCATATCCTCATATTTATGTCACTTTAACCTTAATCACCTCAAGATACTTATGATAGGGGCAATGAGAGCTGAAAGCTAGGAAGTACCATATTTTTTGGAAGCTCTTTATGAAACTTGAAATCCCTGTTTCCCTCTATGAAGGGCCTATCTTTTTCTTTTTAGTTGAGCCAGTAAACCTATTCCTTTCTATCTTCAGCAAGTATTTGAGTTGTTGTGTTTCAATCATTCATATGATGATATATTCAACCATGTTTCTTATGTTCCTTATTTTGCACACTGCTCTTATGTTAGTGAATATTACTTTGAAAGCTATCATTGAAAAGCCCATTATGTTTGACTCCTGAAATTTGTTAACCATTTTCTTATTAAGAACAAAGTTTGCCATTACCAATTATGATTTACTTTGTGTATCTTTATTCTGTTTCCTTTAGTTATTGCAAGTTAAGTTATATAATAGTGAGTTGTTTTCTATTATGATTTGTGTATTGATGAATGTGATGCTTCTTGTCTGTATTCTCTTTATAGACAATTCACTCCATAAACCTGTCGTCATGTTTATTGAGCTCTGTTTTCGCTTGGGGACAAGCGAGGTCTAAGCTTGGGGGGAGTTGATACGTCCATTTTGCATCACTATTCTATATCATAATCTACTGTTATTCGTTGATATATTTCATATTAAGAGATCATACTTATGTTATTTCGTTGAGCTCTCATTGCCCCTATCATAAGCATCTTTAAATGGTTAAGGTTAAAGTGACACAACTAAGAGGATATGCTTGACAAGTTATAAGCTAAAATCTCATGCCCCTTACTTACGAGTACCGGACCTCATGCTACTCAACTTCAGTCACAAGTAAGGTCTTGTCATTGTAAGTACATATGTATCACAGAGAACCGCCAACGGGGTACCCCTTGCACATGATACAGGAGCTATCCCATAATCAAAATGACAAGGCAAGAAGACAATGAGCATCTCGGCGATCTTTTTATTTGCTATTTGCATAGGTTTTTATTGAGGATGCTTCATAGAATGCTCATTATGGTTATGCTGCAAGTTTCCACCATGATTAGGCATGGCTTAGGCTAGCGGCCCAAGCGTTTCTCTAACACATATACAGACTCCATGATCTCACAAGTTCCCCTTTTATTTCACACTGCCGGGATCCATAAGCAAAAGAATCATGATATCAACGAGGTACAAAGTACCAGTGCAATGTTGAAAGCGTTCCCCATGATACATGGTTCTGCTAAATTCAACTTATAAAGTGCAAGCATATACACAACAAAGATGGACGCAATGGTTCAAGATTATTAAGTGCAAGAAAGTAAAGTGTGCCATCAAGTTCGTGAGATCTTTACTAACTAACTTTCTCATAACAAGCAAACATTTTATTCGGAAGAAAACAAGGCATACTGAGCATGCACGGAATAGCAAATGATGCTGATAGGTAGGTATGGTGGACACTTTTGGCAATATTTGGTTTTAGGGAGTTGGAAACACGAGTAAAGCTTATACTCAGTGCAGGTGAAGGCTAGCAATAGTAAGGGAGCGACAAATGAGAGAGCAATAACTATCATAATCATGCTTGCAACAAAACATGACTAAACATGGCATGAAAGTGATTCAAGACCCTTGAGGAAAAATAATTCATCGAGGCTTAATTGATTATTGTTTCAGTCATATGCATGCATGAGCATGTGCCAAGTCAATTCAAGTGAAACATTCAGAGGAGGATACCACAGTGTCATACCAAGTTATGAATAGAGCAATGCAAGCAAACATTCATATGATATGATATAAATTATTAGCGAGCTGGAGCTAATCATAAGAAAGCAAGAACTACTAAGCATCCATAAATAACTTACACCCTACATGAACAGGCTAAGCATGCCCACAATGATGAGTATATGTACAAAAATTAAAACAAATAGAGTTTGTTACCAGCCTCTTACCACACCTCATGTTGTCATTAATCCTCATTATTGCCCTTCACTTGTGTAGCTTGAATAATAACATGAAACCAAATTCACTGAGGACTGCTGAACCCTGCAACAAACTCACGAAACCAAAGAAGAACAACAAATATTTTTGGTGTTTTGGATTAAAAACAAGAACCAAAAGGAAGAAGAAGCAAAGCGAAATCTTTTTGGGTTTTTTGAATAATTCAAACAAAGCAAAAAGGAAAAGGAAAACCAAGGCAAAAGAAGAAGAAGCAAACAAAGAGAAACAACGGAAATAATTTTTGTCTTTTTGTGTTTTAGAAAACAAAAGAAAAAAGAGAACAAAAACTAAAGAAGAGAACGAAACATGAATATACAAAGTACCAACGAAACATGATATGGAGATGAGTGTGATGTCGGTGTACCTCCCCCCAAGCTTAGGCTTTTGTCCTAAGTGGGTATCAATCCAAATACGAGTAAGGGTTCCAAGCAGGCGGGTCATTGTAAGAATGATCGTGATTAGGCCCTTAGGAAGAAGAAGAAGATCCCCAATCATAGGTAGGCTGCTGATATGAAGATTCCCCCTCATTCAAGGGTTGGAACGAATCATCTGTAACCTCCCTTCTAGTATCCTGCTCCTGTTGGGAGAGCTCTCCCACGTACGTATCAAGCTCCTCCTCAGTGAGTGACCATCCTACCTTGGTATCAAGGTTAAACAAAACAGGTGCAGGTAACAGAACAAATCGCTCGGTCTTATTCCTTCTCCAACCAGCCTTGAGAAAGGTTATTTCATAATACAACTCACTCAAATTAGCCCAAGGAGAAACAAATTTATGTTGTATCATTGAATTAAGATCAAGCCTTTCTATGGGAAACTGCAGGTCTAGATGATGGGGCACTAAACCATGCAAAGCTAATTAACGAGAGGCAATGAGGCCTCCACAAATTCCACCTTTCTCGCGGTTAGCAGCAAGACGAAATCTATCAAGGCACCCAAGTTATAAGTCCTATCTCGTTTTAAAGCAGTTGAGATGAATGCTAGATCATATGAGGACAACTTATTAGCAGTTTTCCTAGCGAGAACACACTTGGCAATAAATTATGCAAAGTAGCGAATAGATGGGTGATGAATGTTACGGATTTTCCCACTCTCCTTTGAGAAGCTGCTCCCTTGGAAAATCTCCGTGTACAAGTCCATGATGGTGCAGGTCGCTCTTTAATCCTTCCACATGATCCCCATTGAGGTACCTTAATAGCTGCACAAAAGTCATCAAGAGGAAGGTCGACAGCTATATTGTAAATTTTGTAGTGGACCATGGGGTTAGGAAAAGAGTAACTAAATCGAAAGACCTGCACTACAGACATAGTTAGTTTCACAAATTGACAAGGTTCATCCTCCAGAAAGTGCTCCAATCCTGCATTAACAACCAAAGTATGGAAGTCCTGGGAGATTCCTGCAGCCCTCATGAACTCGAAGCATGGATAGACGAAAGGAAAAACTTCTTCCTCTCGGTGAATCTTCATAACCTCAGGCACCCTCAGTTCATGTTGGTTGAGTTGATGCTCATTCATCTTCTATTCTGAAATTTAAACATCCATTACACAAGTGATTGCAAAGTGAATATATAATGAAGGGCACTACTCATAGGGACTTGTAAGAGGCCTAAACATGCATCAAAACAATATCTCTAAGCATTGAACAAGCTTACAAGCTCTCATAACCTGTAACCTATACCAGAAAAATACTCAAAATATAAACCACTAAACCCAAATCTACTTGGACAAGCAGAGGAGTCACATAGCGGAGAACAAATGCTCGAAATTTCAGCAGCAAAGATGGGCTGAGCAAGGAGATCGAAAAATCATGGGCAAGAACAGCAAGAACGCGATTTCGAGCAATGAACTGATGTTTTCTTGGGAGAGAGAAGAAAGTGGGAAGTGAGAGAGTGAGTAGAGGGCCAGGGGTAGACCACACCATGGCCATGCACGCCCCTGGGCTGGCCGCGCCACCAGGTGGTGTGCCTGCCTGGTGGGCCCCCTGGTGCTCTCCAGGCACTCCTCTGCCCCTTTTTTCACTTAAAAATTTAATATGAATTTTCTAGAATTTTTCGAGACACTTTATTTTTGAGCATTTTTCAGGTGGGCCCCCCTGTGGGCTGAGCAAGCAGACATAAAATGTTTCTGGAAAGATGCAATGACAAAACAAAACAAAACTTCAGAAGTTCTAAGACACTCTAACATGAAAGTAACAAACAAAAGAAAAGTAAACTAAACGGAAGCAAAAACTAGAAAGATAAAATAAAAGTAAACAAAAATAATCATGGTGAAAACATTGTTTTGTTCATTGAAATCCTTTTGTTAACAAGGTTGATCAGGTCTTGTTACCAAAACAATTCTATATGAAACAAAACTTTGTATTCCACTAATGATTAAGTTACCTCAACCTCGATAGCAATGGGTCCCAATCATAATAATTTCATATTTTTCTCTTGGTATGGGACAATATATTTCTCCAACTTGAATGCCCCCAACATGTTCAATTGAATTCAAACCATAAGTCCTATCAATCTTGTTGGGGAAATAGACAATATTTTCCTTGTCATTAACATTGAAAGTCACCTTTCCTTGATTACAATTAATAACAGCTCCTGCAGTATTAAGAAAAGGTCTCCCAAGAATAATAGACATATTATCATCTTTAGGCATTTCAAGCACAACAAAATCAGTTAATATCAAGCAATTATGAGCCACTTGAACAGGTACATCCTCACATATACCAATATGGATAGTAGTAGATTTATCAGCCATTTGCAAAGATATATCAGTTGGTATCAGTTTTTCTAGTTGAAGTCTCTTATAGAGAGAAAAAGGCATAACACTAACTCCAGCTCCCAAATTACACAAAGCAGTTCTAACATAACTATTTTTAATAGAGCACGGAATAGCTGGAATCCCTAGGTCTCCAAGTTTCCTTGGAACCTTACCATTAAAGGAATAATTAGCAAGCAAAGTAGAAATTTCTTCATTAGGGATCTTCCTTTTATTCGAGACAATATCCTTCATATACTTTGAATAAGGAGGCAATTTAATAGCATCAGTCAAAGGAATTTGCAAGAATAAAGGTTTCATCCACTCACAAAAATTATTATAGTGTTCATCTTCCTTTGACTTGTGTTTCTTATCAGGGAAAGGCATAGGTTTTTGGACCCAAGGCTGTCATTCACTACCATGTTTCTTAGCAACAAAATCTTCTTTAGTGTATTTAGTATTCTTAGTGTGCCTTTCAGGTTCTTCTTCAACTTTTTCTTTATCAAGAACATCATTTTCTTCATTACCACTTTCAGTTTCAGCATTAGAGACAGATATACTATTAGGATCTTTAGCAGGTTCAGAAGGTTCTACAATAGTTTTATGTTTCTTCTTTCTTTTCTTAGGAGTACTACCAATATTTTCAACTCATTGAGAATCCTGCTCAATTCTTTTAGGATGCCCCTCAAGATATAGGGGATCCTGGGTAGCAGCACCACTTCTAGTTCTAATTTCATAAGCATGTTTTTCTTTAGCAACATTAACTAGCAAGTCTTTTTGCACTTTAATAAGATGATCAATTTGAGTTTGAACCATTTGAAAATGTTTAACAAGCATTTTAACATCATTAGAGGTTCTTTCCACAATATCCTTCAACTCAACAATAGCTCTAGTGTTTTCCGTCAAATAATTTTGCACCCTTTTATTAAAATTATCTTGCTTAACAATAAAAACATCAAATTCTTCTAAGCATTGATCGGGAGGTTTAGAGTAAGGGATATCACCTTCATCAAAATGTTGGAGAGAGTGTACCTCAATAGTGGATGAGTGGGGAATTGGCTTACATAATTCTTCTATAAGAGGTAAATTCTTGACATCTGCAGCTTTAATTCCCTTCTCCTTAAGACATTTCTTAGCTTCCTTCATCACTTCATCATTTAGTTCAATAACTCCCCTCTTATTTGATGTTGGAATAGGCACATGAATAGTTGGTTCAGGTATAGTTGTCTTAGGTATAGCTGGTTCAGGAAGAGTCCAGTATTCATAATTCTTGCTTATTTTAGCCATTAATTCCTCAGCTTCCTTGGGAGTCCTCTTCCTGAAAACACAATCAGCACAACTATCTAGGTATGTCCTAGATTCTTCAGTTAGTCCATTATAAAATATATCAAGAAGCTCATTCTTAGGTAATGAACATCCAGCCTGTGCATGAATCAAAGCACAAAACCTTGCCCATGATTCAGGCAATATCTCTTTTTCTCCCTGTTTAAAATCAAAAAGTTCCTGCAAAATAGCATGTCTAGAACTAGGAGGAAAATATTTCTGCAGGAAAGTAATAATCAAGCAATCAGGGCTATCAATAGATCCAAGAGGTAAATTATTAAACCAAGTTTTAGCTTCTCCTTTCGGTGAAAAATGGAAAATTTTAGCAACAAAGTAGGTGCACATCTTAATATCATCAGAAAATAAGCCGCTCATGGTAGAAATATCAGTCATATGTGTTACCGCACTTTCATTCTTAGTCCCACAAAAAGGTTCTTTCTCAACAATAGCTATGTAAAATAGATCAAGAGAGAAATCATAATCTTTATCTTTAATGTTTATGTGAGATGCAGGAAACTTAGCATTACGGGACAATTTGGGTTTTATAGTACGCCTCTCAAGGAGACTCTTAATAGCACTCCTATCATGGGTGTTTTAACATTCTTTAATAAATTCATCGGTCATCTCTATATAACCGTCTTCGATATCATAGCTCTCTCTAGACTCAGGTGAACTGACAAGTGTAGTAGTGTCTTCATTAGGAGTTTCAGTATTTCCAGCTATAGTTCTAGCAATCGTAGCATCTAGGAAAGGACCTAATGAACCACACTTATCAAGCACAGTAGAAGCAGCATCATAAGTATCAGAAGTTTTAGATTTAGCAGTAGTAGCAGTATGTGTAGCATGTGTATGTGGTGGTGTAAGGAGCTTACTCATAACAGACGGTGAATCAAGAGCAACATAGGTGTTCATAACCATACCTCTTGTTGTAGTGGATGGTAAAATAGGAACCTTGCCATCACGAGACTTACCCATGATGGATGGATGGCAGCGAACAATAGTGATTCCAAGTGGACTTGATAAATAAAGTTGTGCTCCCCGGCAACAGCGCCAGAAAATAGTCTTGATGACCCACAAGTATAGGGGGTGTATCGCAGTATTCTGGAGGGAAGTGAAACCCAATTTATTGATTTGACACAAGGGGAGCCAAAGAATATTTATAAGCCTTAACAACTGAGTTTTCAATTCAGCTGCACCTAGAAACAATCTTGCTCACGGCAGTTTATCAGTAGCAACAGTTTTGTAGTAACAATAGTAAAGTATTAGCAATAGTAAAAGTAAAGACAGTAGTAACAATTGCAGTAAACAGTAGGATTAAAGCGCGATAGGCATAGGGATGGATGGACAGGCGTTGCATGGACAAGACAATTCACATAGCAATCAGAACATAGGGCATTTGCAGATAAATAAGATAAAGCATCCAAGTACTAAATAATCATAGGCATGTGTTCCATATATAGTCATACGTGCTCGCAATGAGAACTTGCACAACATCTTTTGTCCTGCCAGCCCATTTGCAACGTGGCCTCAAGGGAACTACTTGCAATTAAGGTGCTCCTTTTAATAGAGAACCGAAGAAAAGCATTAACGCTCCATGAACACATGTGATCCTCACATCAAAGCCATTCCCTCAGGTTATCCCGATTGATGTCACTTTGGGGCCTTTGGTTCCGGACAACAACTTGTGTATACAACTTGTAGGTAAGACCATAAACAATACTATCATAATGAATCAATAACATGTTCAGATCTGAAATCATGGCACTCGGGCCCTAGTGACAAGCATTAAGCATAACAAGTTGCAACAAAGTCAAAAAGCACTAATAAAAGATACTAGGCACCATGTCCTAACAATCTGATGCCATTACATGAACCATCTCATCTAATCCCTACCATCCCCATAGCCTATAGTGGGGGATTACTCACTCATAGATGGGAGAAATATGGATGGTCGATGGAGAAGTGATGGTGATGATGATGGTGATGATCTCCTCCAATTCCCCGTCCCGGCAGGGTGCCAGAACGGAGTTTCTGGTTCCGAATCGTGGAACCTGGTGGTGGCGGCGCAGCGGAACTCTTTCTGGAAAAACGTCGAACCCCCCTTGGTTTTTAGGTCAAGAGGCAACTTATAGGAGAAGAGGGAGACCGAGGGGGTTCCTGGGGCGGCCAGACCACCCCCTGGCGCGGCCAGGCCTAGCCCGCATGACCAGGTGGTGTGGCTAGGCCCCAGCCCCTCTCCGTCTCGTATTCTGGCTCCTTGAGTCTTCTGGTGAAATAGGATTTTTGGCATATTTTCTGTGATTTTTCCTAATAGTTGATTTTCTGCACAAAAACTAGACACCAAGGTAATTCTGCTAAAAACAACGTCAGTCCATGTTAGTTGTATCCAAATCACACAAGTTTAGAGTAAAAACAATAGCAAAAGTGTTCAGGAAAGTAGATACGTTTTGGACGTATCACATCTCCATCATCATCTCCACCAGCACCATCATCACCACTCCGTACCGCTATAACAATTGGGTTGAATCTTGCATAGTTCTTAGGGGAAACTTTCCCGGTGTTGATTACTTGTTGTAGTTGATGCTATTGAGTGGAACCATTGAATTATTGTTTATGTTTAGATTGTTACTTATCATTATTTCATCTCTGATCTTGATCCATATGATGTCTCATGAGTAGTTCATTTAGTTCTTGAGGACATGGGAGAAGTCATGTTGTTAGTAGTGGAATTGTGTTGAGAAAGATTCAATGGTTTGATAATTAAGTTGTGGTGTTATTCTTCTAGTGGTGTCATGTGAACATCGACTACATGATACTTCACCTTTATGGGCCTAGGGGAATGCATTGTGTATTTGGCTACTAATCATGGGGTTGCCGGTGTGATAGGAACCCAAACCCCTGTTAGGAAACCTTTGCACAAGGGAGTGTACGATCTCAAAGTTTAAGGTTGTGGTTAAGTTTTTATCTTAATTACTTTCTTGTAGTTACAGATGCTTTCAAGGGGTATAATCACAAGTATGCATTAGTCCTAGGAAGGTCAGTACATTAGCATAGGTTCACCCACACAACACTTGTCTAACCAAAGAAGATTAATCAACTATATGAAGCGAAAGCACTTGCAATATTCCCATGTGTCCTTGAGAACGTTTGGTCATCTTAAGTAACACAACTGGCTTGTCCTTTGCTAAACAAAGGATTGGTCCACTTGCATGTTGTTGTTTTCACATTATTGATATGTGGAGCCACCTTTGCATGCATTATGAGTAGTGCTCCTTTTCCTAGCTTTCATATGGATTATTATGGATTTATGCTCATGTTGGGATATTTTTGGGACTATTAAACATCTAGTGGAATATACACACTAGCAAGTCCCAATTATAATCAAATATGATCATCTCCATCTACTCCACTTGGAACTTTCTTTTAAATTCTTTTGCTTGGCCTTACTCCACATTTTGGGTAATGCATAGGAATAATGCCATGATTATTATTTTGTTTTCACAAGGTTAAAACATGGCATTTAATGTTTTTGCATGGGCCATGCAAAGAACCACCATTCTTTCTCCTTTGGTTTTTCTTTGGTTTTTGAGTGGATCCTTTCTTTTGTGAGCTTCCCTTTCTCTCTTATTCAAAACCCCATCACCTTGATCTTGTGTTTGGATCATGTTAAAACCCTCACACCACCTCTTCTCTCATCTCACTCTCCTTATCCATCATCACATCCTCCACCCTTGCTTGATCTTAGTGGATCGACCCTAAACCCTAACCCCTCTCTCATCTCTCCTCCCTCTAACCTAGATAACCCAAACCCTAAACCTAGTTCCCTCTCTAATCTAACCCTAGTTACACCCATCACCCCCTCTCTTCTCACCCTCTCCTCCAACCATTCCGAGGTGCCCCCTATCCCTACCATGCAGGCCCCACCTAGCCACCTACTCCCCTTGGCCGAGCTACCCTCCTACCCCAACCCTAGCACAAACCCTAACCCGAGCCTCTAGCCCTAGCTACATCTACCCGAGCCTCTCTCTCTCTCCTTCTCTCTCTGCCACAAGGCCCACACCGAGCCTACCCCTCCTTGGCCTCGCCCTGACCCCACCTGGCGGCCTCCATCTACCCCTCGCTCTGCCCATGCCGTCCAGCCCGAGCATGTGAGGAGGAGGGAAAAGGTGGCACCCGAGCCACCTTTAACTACCCCGTGCCACAGCTGATCGCCTTCCTCTCCCTCCTTTTCCTCCTTCCCCACGACTCTCCTGCATCTCCCAGATCCACCCCAGGGCCTTGCCCTCTCCCCTCTTTTCTCCACCGCCACCATCTACCCCATCGCCGGCCAAAGTCGGTCTCCACCAGCCCCCGTCGATCCAGGAGGCGTAGGCGAGCAGGAGGTTGTCGGCGAGGTCGGGAAGGTCCTCTGCAGCAGCCCTGTACACGACGTCAAGGAGGAGACGGCCCAGACCTGCTGCACGCCATCGACACCGAGCCGAAACCCTAGCTCTAGATCGCCAGCATCCTCGCCGTTTCCCTGTGCTCCGGCACGACCCGACCCCACTGACCCACTCCCGGTGAGCTCCACCTTCTCCCCGACATGGTCCGCCTCGCCGTACCGCCCTAGCCCCGCTGATCGTTTCGTCGAACAGCCACCGTGCGCGTCGTTCACTGTTGTCTGCCAGGTTCCCGCGCCGTCTAGCACCTCATCTAGCCCGCGCCCTCCTCCCAATCAGCTCCCCTAGCTCTACCGCACCGGCTCGCACCCCCAGCACGCACCCTCACGTCCCTGGATCGAATCCCTGTGCCGCGCCCCGCGTCGGTCGAGCACCGACCCGTCCGCAGGTGCAGGAAGATCCACAGTACCAGCCGTCGTCGTTTTGCAGATAGCCCCTCCGTTTTTCTCTCGCTCAACCCGCGGTATGCAGAGCCCCACCAGGCAGCCTCCCCGTCCATTTTATAAAAAGCACCCCGTAGATTCTTACCCCTAACCCGCGGTCCGGTACACCCCCTCCTGTCAGCCACGTCGTTATCACCCACTGTCACGTGGGCCCATGGCCGCTGGCCCCACCTGTCATTCGCAGAGGCTAGGTAAAGCCGCGGTGGGAAAAACCTTTCTGTGCGCGTGTTGTCCCAGTCAGCAACTGGCCCACCCGTCAGCGACTGGGTCTGTAACTGGCTGAGTAACAAAAGGTTTTTCTGCTTTTCTGTTTTAATTTAAACTTTTCAAATTTGTTTTAAATTCAAATTTAAATCTGTTTTCAAATATCTTTCAAAATAGTATTCCAAATTAAACATGTAATATATGTTTTTGAATCAGAAAAATATGAGGATTTCATTTTTGCCCTTCAAAATATATTTTGAACACTTTAATTTTCGAGTTGATTAAAATTACAATAAAATACCCTTTTCCTTAATTAATTAATAACTTTTGTTTTATAACTCCGAATTTGACAAATAATATGTCTAAATTGATCAGCTCGACGAGACCTTTCTGTTTATGCATTCCATGTTCTGAATTGCAGCATGCATCATATAAATATAAAGTATACAGCTACTTATCTGAGTATAAAATATGATTAAAACACCATAAAATGATTTATTTTTGTACTCCACACCTCACCCATGCCATGCTACATTATTGCCATGCAAATTGTGCATCATTCATCATGGCATGATTGTTTGCTTGTTGCATTTTATTCATATGCTTGTGCACTTTATTTATGTTGGCCCTTGTTTGTTTGGTTCTTCTTCGAATAGACGGCGGGGATATATCAAGAAACCCAGGAGCACTACCCAGATCCTTCTCTCGCTTCAACTGAGCTGCCAGGCAAGCACTACCACATGCTTGCATACATATAGTACCTATTGCCTCTATCTTGTTCTTGCATCATTGAGTCGCAATTGCATTAATTTGAATCCCAAGTACTGCATAGCCTTTACTTTTAAACCCCACTGAAGCTTGTTCCTCCATCCCATGAGCCATTACTACAGGAGTTGTTTGAGCCATGCGGGTCGTAGAACAGCATGTGTAGGGTATGTGAGTGTCTGATGGATAACGAGGTACCTAAACAACTTAACTTTGAGTAGTAATGGGATAACTAATGAAAGTGGCACCGGTGAGCAATATTTTATTTGGTTTTCATGCTCACTTGTGTCCCGTGGGACCCGAGTACTTGATTCCTGTTCCTTGAATATTCGCTATCCACATCCGGAGGCTTATGAACCCCCAGGCGAGCTTGATTCATTCTTATTTCTTGGGGCCACAAAGTAGTTTGGGGCTTTATTACTATCCTGCATTTATGCCATGCTTCTTGCTTTATTTACGATTGTCGTGGAGCACCTGTCTTGTTAGGATCGTGACGTTTTTTGTGTCGACAAGCCCAGTCACACTTTGGGTTCCTAGTCGTTTACAGTCACACAAATCTTGAGTCCGTCTCGAGCCGCCAACCGTTGCGCTATGGTAGCTTAATGGGGTGGCCCCTGAAATATTCTGAATCCTGTGATCGCTTTGTCGTGAATGCCTCGTTGGGTTTTGATTTGGTTTTCGAGGTTGATCGGTGTGTGTTGTTATTTGTGCACCCTGCGGTAAAACTTCTGAAAGCCGTGTCCGCGGTTATGGACGACTTGGAGCACAGTTTCTCGATCATAGACAAGTATAACTAAAGTACCGCTTTTAATTTGACTAAGTACCTAACTAGTAAATAGTGCAACACTCATGGAATGGGTAATAAAACTGCCAACGGCTAGGGGGTTGTTCGTCCGCTTCCTCGTTGGTAAGCGAGGAGGAGGATGGATCTGTTAATATTACCGTTATAACTGTTGTTATTAATTCACGGACATCCATCTATCTTTGGTTAGGCGGATGGTTAGAGAGTATCTATAGAATTGTTAGGTGTTATCTTTTGCTGCAATTGCGTCACCCCAGGTTGTGTCCCCTTTAGAGGCATAAAGACTTGCTGAGTACCCCTAGGGTCTCACACGATAAATTGTTTGATCCAGATGGACAGGTAAACTCGCAAGATGGATACTGGGTGGAGGAGATGGACGATGTTGGCAACAATCACTCGGTGTAGAGATTCCGGGAACGGGGATCCGTGAGATCTGTGGGCGGGATGTGTTTATTTATGGGGCATCTTATGCCGATTTGCTTCTTATCCGTACTCGGATCTTGTTTTCCGCTTCCGCCTGATACTCTGATGTTTGATGTATGAGGAGATATCCTAAACTATTATATCTATCTAGGATATTTGGATCTTGCCGTATGGCGTTGCAATATTTCTATTTCTTTTAGATGGAATGGCTCTGAGGACCGTTGTATGGTGGCTTGCATACATACTCATTTGTGTATGTAGTTGATCCCTTCGCCTGCCGATTACGCCGCTCGTTCTTGTCCCGATGTTTGGAAATGGTTAGGACGGCCGAAAGGTCTACCTGTGAGTGGCATTTGGGCCCCACCGCATTATTTAACCATTTCCGCTCGTCCGCTTGTAACTAAGAGCGTAATTCACCGAGGTAGTTACAATTGGTATCAGAGCCATCCCGCCCTTCAGGGTCTCAGCCAAATGGTCGTTGTCAGTCTAGCAAATATTTTTGGTAGCTATGTATACTAGGGAAAAACAAAACGCGAGAGAAGGACTGCTTCCACTTTTCTTCTTACCACCCACCCACCATTTCTGGTAAGGAAGTGTAACGTTTTCAATCCTCTTCTTAAAATTCAAACTAGGATTCACGTGTTCTGGGTTTCCGTAGTACCATAGAAAGTGTGTGTGTGTGTGTGTAATTCCTTGTCTATCTGTTGCATCCAATTTGTTATCACAATCTGCCTTTGGTATCAACTGTTGGTACATTCCATACTGACAGGCTTTTGAAAACCGACGCGATCTATCCGACTCCTTGTTAACCGGTGCCATCTTCTTAAGGGTGTTCTTCCTTCCAGCATGCTTTCACAGAATGTGGAGTTGCTAATCTCTACCTGATAAGTGATTTTTGCGCATCTATTGGTATTTTAATGCCAAAAATGCGGAAAAATTTTCTTTGATACATCTGTGCTTCCACACTCCTTTTCAGTCGTGTGTGAAACATTATCTATCTCCCTTTTATCAGCATCTCCATGCTAACTCATTCTTTTGTCACCGGCGCTTAATCCTGGAGTTTTATTTCATCTCCATTTCTCTTGGGCTAATTACATAACATGTGTCGATCCGATGCTGGTGAGTGTAATTTGGTTCTCGGCATAGCTATATGACACTTATCATGAGTGGAATATGGAAAATGCTATCAACGCTATCCTCCAAATGGTGACGGTCATCTCCTGTGATTTTGAGTACACCGTTATCATATCTATGCATATTCAAGCATCTTTGGCAATCCGGAGTTTCTCAAGGCACTACGGCGGTTTATCATCTGTCCATCATGCTGCACATCTTTTTGAACTCCATATCTCCAAAATTCTCTTTGAGACGAGGAAATTGCATATTTTCGTCTCTGATAGCTTTGCTTAAGGTATGAGCTATCATCGGTTCTTATCCAAGATCTCTTTATCTTTGTAACCGGCGATCCAATCGACAATGTGAACCAGGTGACATCTCTTTTTCTTCCGAAGGACCAGATAATCTATTCTTCCAGTGCATCTTCTTCAACACGAACCCGTGCTCTTAATATTGATCTTTCTAAGAGCGTTGAGCTTAGGAAGTGTTCGAGCATTTGTTCGTTTCTCTCGCCTTTTGAACTTGGTATTCTGGGAATATCTTGTTAATCCATGGTGGTATATGTTGATAATATGCTTGCCTATTCGATATCAATGGAAGGACATGGAAGATCATCTGTGTCTCTTTCTCTCAAGCTTCGTGAGGATCGCTGCGGTGCAAAGTTCCCAAAGTGGAAATTCTGGCTTCTTGAAGTCACCTATCTCGACCACGTCCTTCTGCTAAATAGATCACTTCAATTCTGGAATCAGCAAGTTCATTGTTAATTCCAGCTTCCATCTTCAATCAAACCTAGAGTCTTTCCTTGTTGGCGAGTTATCATCGTCGTTCCGCCGAAGATTTCCTCAAAACTGCTAATCTCTCTCAATCATTTCAAGAAGAACATGGAGTTCTTTCACCGCAGTCTCGTCAAGTGATATTTTGAAACCCTCTTGTTCTATCATCTATGCTCAATCCACCGGAGGCCATGAAGATTTTATCAGATCTTTTGTAATCCTTATGTTCAAGTGGTGCTATCTTTTTCTTTATCTGTGGAATCTTGCAGTTGTCTCCGTGATCTTCCTTCATATCTTTCCGGTGGCTGGTTACTTATGACATGACGACAACACCATCACCCTTATCTATGTTGGATCCGGTGAATCGTTTGCATCAATCTTTGTTTTCTTATGGAGTTCCATGAGCTCTTCTTGTCAATACCTTCAGTCTGTTTCGGTAGTTGGGTTGCATGGTTTTCTTATTCATGTGCGGAGTAATGCTTTGAGTGCGGGATGGAGTAGCTACCATACCACTACTCTTATCATTCGCTCTTGTACATTGAATTGGTGAATTAATGTGATTTCACTTTCCACGGAAGTTAGAAGTGGCCTTTACTCCTTCATACTTTTACTTCCGTCCTTGTTTTTCCGGAGTGCTCTCTCGAAGAAAGTAATCAATAATCTCTTGTGGTGGTCTGTCTATTCTAGATGGAGCAAAATCTTCAATTATCTGGTGGAAACAGACGCAAACTCTTTTCCGTCCTCGTCATTTGATCGATGCTCGACATCCACAAACAAGATGGAAGGAAACTATCTCTCTCTTTGTTTCATCAATTCTTTTTCTGTGGTAAAGCCAATTATGGTTGATGCCATCAGCCGCAAATCTATTGCGTTAGCCTCAAGGCTAAAGAAAGCAATAAGTATCTCTACAATAAACTCCAGATCCTCCATATTCTTTGCTTCTCGGGATCCCACCATGATCTGGCTTCACATCCGTCTCTGGAAGTTATATCCGCGCCCCTCAATTGCGTGATCCGTGGGTCTTACCAGCGCAAGAAGAATCTAATCCGACGATGTCTAACTAAATCTTTCTGTTGATATCAAGGGACTCTATTGTTTGAAGGCAATATTGTTTCCGTACTTCATTTCTCAAATCCGAGAGAAGATACGATGCTATTGTCATAGTGGTTCAAACCTCTCCAATCTAGCTCTTTTTCTTCCGGCGAGATAAAGATTCATCCTCTCTAGTATCGGTAAATCTTTAATCTTAACGGTGTGTCCTTTCTTTATCCATGATACATCATCTTGTCCTTTCTTTCACAAGTGGTTATATTCTTTTATCATGTTTCTTGAGAAAACCGGAGCTATGTCCATCCTATCCTTCTTGTCTCACGACAATCCTACAACTCTTCTAACCATTGTTTCTCAAGCAAAACGCAAGACTCGCAACAAGTCTAGCAAGTTTTGCAAGGTGTAGTGGTCGCACCATTCTGTGGTTCATCAACTTGGGAACGTGAAGATGAGCTCCGTGCCAAGTATCCTACCCTCTTTGAGTCTTCTTCTTCTTCCTAGAATCTCGGGGCGAGATTCCTGTTTAGTGGGGGAGAGTTGTAGCATCCCAATTGTCTAACAATTGCAATGCTAATAGCCTAGTCTATATAATTCTACCTTCCTATATATAATTGTTGCATCATAATTATATCATGCTCATGTCATCATGCCACCTTGCATTTGAGCATCATTTAAAACCTTTTTGATTTGGTTCTTCTCTCAGATGCATTATTAATTGTATTTGCCTCTTGATATTGTATTTGGTTATTGATATATTGTGTAAATGCCCAAGTTGAGTTGGGGGCATATCTTTTATTCAA
This sequence comes from Avena insularis, assembly GCA_023614405.1. Taxonomy (NCBI): domain Eukaryota; kingdom Viridiplantae; phylum Streptophyta; class Magnoliopsida; order Poales; family Poaceae; genus Avena; species Avena insularis. The sequence goes on along the minus strand of CM042696.1, from coordinate 280,412,496 downwards.
CTCCACCACCTTTCTTGTCATCACCCCATAATTCCACCATCCAACTAAATATGAGCTTTGCACTTTATTGGGATTTTACCTCTAGCTCATGTGGGTTGGGATGGATCCAATTCTATTTCCACATGCTCTCATATTAGCATCATGTTGTTTTCACATTATTGATATGTGGAGCCACCTTTGCATGCATTATGAGTAGTGCTCCTTTTCCTAGCTTTCATATGGATTATTATGGATTTATGCTCATGTTGGGATATTTTTGGGACTATTAAACATCTAGTGGAATATACACACTAGCAAGTCCCAATTATAATCAAATATGATCATCTCCATCTACTCCACTTGGAACTTTCTTTTAAATTCTTTTTCTTGGCCTTACTCCACATTTTGGGTAATGCATAGGAATAATGCCATGATTATTATTTTGTTTTCACAAGGTTAAAACATGGCATTTAATGTTTTTGCATGGGCCATGCAAAGCACCACCATTCTTTCTCCTTTGGTTTTTCTTTGGTTTTTGAGTGGATCCTTTCTTTTGTGAGCTTCCCTTTCTCTCTTATTCAAAACCCCATCACCTTGATCTTGTGTTTGGATCATGTTAAAACCCTCACACCACCTCTTCTCTCATCTCACTCTCCTTATCCATCATCACATCCTCCACCCTTGCTTGATCTTAGTGGATCGACCCTAAACCCTAACCCCTCTCTCATCTCTCCTCCCTCTAACCTAGATAACCCAAACCCTAAACCTAGTTCCCTCTCTAATCTAACCCTAGTTACACCCATCACCCCCTCTCTTCTCACCCTCTCCTCCAACCATGCCGAGGTGCCCCCTCTCCCTACCATGCAGGCCCCACCTAGCCACCTACTCCCCCTGGCCGAGCTACCCTCCTACCCCACCCTAGCACAAACCCTAACCCGAGCCTCTAGCCCTAGCTACATCTACCCGAGCCTCTCTCTCTCCTTGTCTCTCTGCCACAAGGCCCCACACCGAGCCTACCCCTCCTTGGCCTCGCCCTGACCCCACCTAGCGGCCTCCATCTACCCCTCCCTCTGCCCATGCCGTCCAGCCCGAGCACGTGAGGAGGAGGGAAAAGGTGGCACCCGAGCCACCATTAACTACCCCCTGCCACAGCTGATCGCCTTCCTCTCCCTCATTTTCCTCCTTCCCCACGACTCTCCTGCATCTCCCAGATCCACCCCAGGGCCTTGCCCTCTCCCCTCTTTTCTCCACCGCCACCATCTACCCCATCGCCGGCCACCGTCGGTCTCCACCAGCCCCCGTCGATCCAGGCGTGGCGGCGGCGGAGGTTGTCGGAGGTCGGAAGGTCCTCTGCAGCCCCAGACACGACGTCGAGGAGGAGACGGCCCAGACCTGCTGCACGCCATCGACACCGAGCCGAAACCCTAGCTCCAGATCGCCAGCATCCTCGCCGTTTCCCTGCGCTCCGGCACGATCCGACCCCACCGACCCACTCCCGGTGAGCTCCTCCTTCTCCCTGACACGGTCCGCCTCGCCAGCCCCTAGCCTGCCGTCGTTCAAGTCGAATGGCCACTGTCGCGCTGTCGTTGTCGCCAGTTCTGCGCCTAGCACCTCATCTAGCCCGCGCCCTCCTCCCCTTCAGCTCCCCTAGCCTACCGCACCGGCTCGCACCCCCAGCGCGCACCCTCACGTCCCTGGATCGAATCCCTGTGCCGCGCCCCGCGTCGGTCGAGCACCGACCCGTCCGCAGGTGCAGGAAGATCCACAGTACCAGCCGTCGTCGTTTTGCAGATAGCCCCTCCGTTTTTCTCTCGCTCAACCCGCGGTATGCAGAGCCCCACCAGTCAGCCTCCCCGTCCATTTTATAAAAAGCACCCCGTAGATTCTTACCCCTAACCCGCGGTCCGGTACACCCCCTGCCGTCAGCTGCGTTGTTATATTTATCACCCATCACATTTGGGTTGGCTGGGCTCCCCCCACTACATTCGCAGAGGCTAGGTAAATGCCGGTGGGAAAAACTTCGTTCTGGGCGTTGGTGTTGTCCCAACAAGAATCGCCCACCCGTCAGCGACTGGGTCTGTAACTGGCTGAGTAACAAAAGGTTTTTCTGCTTTTCTGTTTTAATTTAAACTTTTCAAATTTGTTTTAAATTCAAATTTAAATCTGTTTTCAAATATCTTTCAAAATATTATTCCAAATTAAACATGTTAATGCATTCCATGTTCTGAATTGCAGCATGCATCATATAAATATAAAGTATACAGCTACTTATCTGAGTATAAAATATGATTAAAACACCATAAAATGATTTATTTTTGTACTCCACACCTCACCCATGCCATGCTACATTATTGCCATGCAAATTGTGCATCATTCATCATGGCATGATTGTTTGCTTGTTGCATTTTATTCATATGCTTGTGCACTTTATTTATGTTGGCCCTTGTTTGTTTGGTTCTTCTTCGAATAGACGGCGAAAGGGATATATCAAGAAACCCAGGAGCACTACCCAGATCCTTCTCTCGCTTCAACTGAGCTGCCAGGCAAGCACTACCACATGCTTGCATACATATAGTACCTATTGCCTCTATCTTGTTCTTGCATCATTGAGTCGCGATTGCATTAATTTGAATCCCAAGTACTGCATAGCCTTTACTTTTAAACCCCACCGAAGCTTGTTCCTCCATCCCATGAGCCATTACTACAGGAGTTGTTTGAGCCATGCGGGTCGTAGAACAGCATGTGTAGGGTATGTGAGTGTCTGATGGATAACGAGGCACCTAAACAACTTAACCTGAGTAGTAATGGGATAACTAATGAAAGTGGCACCGGTGAGCAATATTTGTTATTTGGTTTTTCATGCTCACTTGTGTCCCATAGGACCCCGAGTACTTGATTCCTGTTCCTTGAATATTCGCGCTATCCACATCCGGGAGGCTTATGAACCCCCGAGGATCTTGATTCATTCTTATTTCTTGGGGCCACAAAGTAGTTTGGGGCTTTATTACTATCCTGTACTTATGCCATGCTTCTTTGCTTTATTTACGATTGTGCGGAGCACTGTCTTGTTAGGATCGTGACACGTTTTATTTGTATCGACAAGCCCAGTCACACTTCGGGTTCCTAGTCGTTCTGACCGTCCACACAAACCTTGAGTCCGTCTGAGCCGCCAACCGTTCATGGTAGCTTAATGGGGTGGCCCCTGAAATATTTCTGAATCTGTGATCGCTTTGTCGTGAATGCCTCGCTGGGTTTTGATTTGGTTTTTCCGAGGTTGATCGAGTGTGTGTTTCTATTTGTGCACCCTCAGGTAAAACTTTCTGAAAGCCGTGTCCGCGGTTATGGACGACTTGGAGCACAGTTTCTCGATCATAGACAAGTATAACTAAAGTACCGCTTTTAATTTGACTAAGTACCTGACTAGTAAATAGTGCAACACTCATGGAATGGGTAATAAAACTGCCAACGGCTAGGGGGTTGTTCGTCTGCTTCCTCGTTGGTAAGCGAGGAGGAGGATGGATCTGTTAATATTACCGTTATAACTGTTGTTATTAATTCACGGACATTCGTCTATCTTTGGTTAGGCGGATGGTTAGAGAGTATCTATAGAATTGTTAGGTGTTATCTTTTGCTGCAATTGCGTCACCCCAGGTTGTGTCACCTTTAGAGGCATAAAGACTTGATGAGTACCCCTAGGGTCTCACACGATAAATTGTTTGATCCAGATGGGATGTAAACTCGCAAGATGGATCTGGGTGGAGAGACAGACGATGTTGTAGCGATCACTCGGTGTAGATATTCCGGGAATGGGGATCCGTGAGATCTGTGGGCGGGATGTGTTTATTTATGGGGCATCTTATGCCGATTTGCTTCTTATCCGTACTTGGATCTTGTTTTCCGCTTCCGCCTGATACTCTGATGTTTGATGTATGAGGAGATATCCTAAACTATTATATCTATCTAGGATATTTGGATCTTGCCGTATGGCGTTGCAATATTTCTATTTCTTTTAGATGGAATGGCTCTGAGGACTGTTGTATGGTGGCTTGCATACATACTCATTTGTGTATGTAGTTGATCCTTCGCCTGCCGATTACGCCGCTCGTTCTTGTCCCGATGTTTGGAAATGGTTAGGACGGCCGAAAGGTCTACCTGTGAGTGGCATTTGGGCCCCACCGTACTATTTTAACCATTTCCGCTCGTCCAGGCTTGTAACTAAGAGCGTAATTCACCGAGGTAGTTACAGGTGCTCCTGGAAGTAGTGGTGCAGTCGCTTGGCCATCATGAAGACGACCTGCTTTTGGTAGTGCGGGTACTGCTGTTTTGTTGGTGTGAGCACCTCGCTGAGGTAGTAGACTGGACGTTGTACCCCGTGGACTTTATTTTCTTTTGCTCGCTCCACCACGAGCACCGTGATGATCACTTGGTTGGTGGCGGAGATATATAGCAACAACGGCTCCTTTTCGCGAGGCGTCACCAATACTGGCGAGGTGGACAGTAGACGTTTGAGTTCTTCAAATGCTTCTTGTGCTTTGTCTGTCCACTCGAACTTGTCAACTTTATAGAGAAGTTGATAGAAGGGTAGTGCCTTTTCGCCCATTCGACTGATGAATCGGCTGAGTGTCACGATTTGCCCAGCCAGCTGCTGGACGCCTTTTACGTTCTTCGGCTTCTCCATGGCTAGTATGGCCTTTATTTTCTTAAGGTTTGCCTCGATCCCTCTCGCGGAGATGAGATACCCGAGCAGTTGCCCAGATGGTACGCCGAAGGTGCATTTGTCCGAATTGAGCTTGATTCGGTAGTAGTCAAGGTTATCGAAGGTCTCGCGGAGATCGTCGAGTAATGCGGCTTCCTCTTTGGTTTTGATGAAAATGTCGTCGAGATAGACTTGGATATTGCGACCAAGTTGGTTCTTGAGGCATGCCTGCATACACCGCTGATAGGTGGACCCTGAGTTTTTTGGCCCGAAGGGCATCGTGTTGTAATAGAACACACCAAAGGGTGTTGTGAACGTCGTTTTCTCCTAGTCTTCCTCCTTCATTCAAATCTGATTGTAGCCTGAGTAGGCGTCGAGGAAGCAGAGGCGCTCGCATCCCGCAGTGGAGTCGATTATCTGTTCGATCCGTGGCAACGGGACATGATCCTTCAGGTAGTGCTTGTTCAAGGATGTAAATTCCACGCACATCCACAGATATCTGTGTCCTTTTTAGGCACAAGCACTAGATTTGCGAGCCAGGTGCTTTCCTTGATCTCGCGTATGAATTTTGCATCGAGGAGTCTGTTGACTTCCATACCGGCTGCTTTTGCTCTTGGTTCAGATAGTCGCCGTATTGTTTGCTTGACTGGGCTTGCGTCTGGATTCATGCTGAGTGAGTGCTCGGCGAATTCCCTGGGAACTCCTGGCATGTCTACTGGACACCGGGCGAAGATTTCCCAGCGCTCATGGAGGAATTCGACGAGCGTGAGTTCCTATGTGGGACTCAAGTTTTTGGAGAGGAGGGTCGTCTTGGTCAGGTCCGTTGGGTGGACCTGGACTTTCTTGGTGTGCACTGACGAGTCAAAGGATAGGTTGGGTGAGCTTGGCTTGCTTAGGGGAGGCAGACTGTTGTCTGTCGACTCCTTCAATCTTGCGAGTTCCTCTTGCATGCCGAAGGACTAGGAGATTCTGTTGAATTCCCTATCACAGCTGTCAGACCTCTCGAAGCTTCCATTGATTGTGATGACGCTGTTTGGGCCTGGCATCTTCATCTGCAGGTAGGCGTAGTGTGGTACCTCCATGAACCTCGCGAACGCAACACGTCCGAGGATGTAGTGGTATTGTGAAGGCCAGTCGACAACTTCAAAGTTAATGCGCTCTCACCGAAAATTTTGCGGCATGCCGAAGAGGACATCGAGGTTGATCTTGACCCAGGGGGTACACATCCTTCCTTGGGACGATGTCGTGGAATGTCGTGTCTGAAACTTCTAGACATGTCAGAGGGATCCTCATTGCACGCAAGGTACTTGCGAACATGAGCTGATGCCGCTTCCGCGTCCATGAAGACATGACTCATATCAAAGCCCCCAATCTGTGCCTCGAGTACGAGGGGACAGTGGCCAGGGCGAGGTACTTGGCGCGGATGGATGCACTTGTCGAAGGTGATGCATGACTCGCTTCCGCTGAGGTACTCAATGGTGGAGGGCGGAGACTTTATCGCCAAATTGACTTGGCGAGTGATTGCCTTCTGCACTCGATTTTAGGGGCGCCCTTTTTGGATCATCCCCATGTTCCCTAGTGCTCGCTGGTATGGCTCGCCTCCATGGTTCTGGACTGGTGCAGCCGCAGGTGGTGGTGGTGGTGCTCTGTGAGCCACGGCACCCGGGGCAGCTCCGTATCCCTGGTTGATTGCGTTGCGATTCATCTGGGCCAGGCCTTTGTGGAGTTTGAGTAACTCGTGGCAGTCCTTGAGAAGGTGGCTGGACTTTTTCTTGCTGTCGTGCTTGTCGATGTAGAAGTGTACGTTGCACGGTTCGGACAATTTGTCCTAGAGGGATAGTCTAGGTGCCTCGTCGCGAGTGTGGCACTGCCACACTTGTGTGGTTTTCCCGCTGTCGCGGTATCCACCGCTGCGGTATCCACTGTTGTGGTTGTCGTCGTGTTTGTTAGCGTAGCCAGCTACGACCATGTCAACCTCTCCGCGGTCCTCGTAGACGTGCATTCGATGTTTCCCTCAACGATCACGTCTGCTCCCGAGGTCAACGTCATCATCGGAGTAGGCACGGTTTTTCACCGAGTCCTCTCCATTGGCCCACCGATTCGCGATCTCCATTAGGTGGTCGATTATCTTGGGCTTCGAGCGACCCAGGTCCTCCCTGAGCTCTCTGCGGTGAACGCCTCCGTTGAATGTGCCAATTGCACGATCTTCAGAGATATCTTCTACAGAATTCTTGGTGATGGACCATCTCTAAATGTACGAGCACAGTGACTCATCAGACCTCTGGTGGAAGCATCTTAGTTCCTCGATTGATGCGGGCCTTTTGTAAGTGCCCTTGAAGTTGCACACGAAACTGTAGACCAGCTCTTCCCAGCTGCGAATTGATCCACGCGGGAGATTGTTGAGCCATGTGTGGGCAGCGCCTTGCAGTTGTAGCTGTAGGCATTGCATGGCCGTGCTTGAGCTTCCGCCATGCAGCCTGACGGAGGAGATGTGATCTTCCAGCCAAATCTTCGGGTCTTGTAGGCCATCAAATTTCGGGTGCTCCGATGGGAGTTTGAACCCCTTAGGCATTTGCTTCTACATGATGGCTTTGCTGAAGCATCTGGCGCCACAGAGCTCTACTTCGCCACCTTTCGAGTCAGTCGAACAGGCACGCCTTGCACGCATCTTGTTGACCTTGCACTGCGTGATGTCATCACACGCGTCGTAATTGCGGTCATGCCGCCATGAGCGACGTTGCCGTGACAGATCGTGGTTGTCGTCGCTGGAGGAGTATGAATAGTAATATTTGTCTAGAGCTTTACTTTTCTTCGGCTCCGGTGTTGGATCCTTGATGCGGGAAGTTTTGACTATCCCAAATCCCGCGATCGTAGATCGGTGCATGGTAGCTCGCGAATCCCTATCCGATGGCTGGTTGTTGAGAAGGTACATGGTGGCCGTTGTCACCGCTGCTTGCGGTGTCTATGGGAGCATGTTGCCCCGCGTATCCACCATCATGGAGCCTAAGTCGAGGACTTTCATGGCTACTTCGTGCTCCTTGTCGGTGAGGTGGGCTAGCCGAGATTGCCGTTTGGCAGCCACGTAGTCGTTGCCCTTGGAGGAGGATCCTCCCATGGAGGCGAGCTGAGCCCGTCGAAGGCTCGACTCATCTGCCGCCTTTCTATGCACGTAGAGTTGCACGGTAACTTGTTGTTGGCGCTTATACTCCTCTTTGAGCAGCCAATGGTAACCCATCAACATCTGTTGTGATGAGTTCAAGGGGAGGGGATTGCCCCGCAGAGCCTCCTGACAGCAGGCCCACTCGTTGTCGTTGAGCTTGATTAGCACGCGCTCTTCGGTGTGCTCATTCGCCGTGAGGTTCGGGTCTCCTTCTGTCCCATTGTTTGTGGACGCACCATTGGCGGGGCCACCGTTTTCGCTGTTGGTCGGTATAGTGCCAGTGTTGTTGCGATTGACACCGGTGTCACCTGCATTGATGACGGCACACCTGAAGTGATTGGGGAAGCTGTTGCTCCCACAACTTTCAGATCTAGAGCCAAATCACCCAGATCGGTTCCACGACTGCTGTCACTGTCTGTGATCCCAACTGTTGTCAGGGCGTTGAGCTCGCTTAGGGTGCCGATTGGTGGTGGAAACCACGATGTTGGAGCAATCGCGGGAACCGTCTGCTGGTCAAGGAGGCGAATTGTGCCCAGCTGGCCAACTTGGAAGCGTAAGCTCCTGATCACCAAGCCGATCCCAACGCCCACTGAATCGAAAGCCGGGCGAGTGGCCAGCGTGTGGACAGTGAAGTCGAAGGCACCGAAGAGTTGGCGAATCTCTATTGTTGCAGAGTTGTAGATCGCGGTTGATAGGGCTGAAGAAGCCACGACATCAGCACTCCCAGTTCCCACAGACAACGCTAATTGACGAGGGATTAACTCATCAATGCCCATTGTTATGGACTTGGGTTTTGGAGAAGGAGGGGGCGCTAGAGGCATCAATCAGCTCGCAAACAAGCACACAGAGACGTAAGGTTTACCCAGGTTCAGGCCTCGTAGAGGTCCCTACTCCTGCTTGCCTGCTCTTGGAATTATCGAGGGAGTCGAAAGTTACAGGGGGTGCGTAGATGCAATCTGGCGATGGTTGTGGAAACTAGGGTTCTTATTGTCCTTCTCGCTTCCCCCTCCTAGGCTAGGTCTCGGGTAGCAGGTCAAGTCGGTTACAAATTAGGGTTTGTCCCTTTAAACTTTCTATCTTAAGCTTTGTCTTGTGCTCCAAGCAATCGGAGTCTCCATGAGTCAACCAAATCCTGTATTGGGCGCTGGTAACGCCGTGGGCTTCTGCCATACCTGGACCGTATATGACAAACTCGAGTACCTATAAGGTATGCCCACGACAACCTCCGTCCAGGATCAAAGAAGTCTGCCATGTTCCATAAGTGAGAAGCTTCCAGTGTAACCACAATACATATGGGCTCTGTCTTAGCCTAGTACTTAGTGGGAAACCTCACCTGGGTACATCCACTTGGAGGATTTTTGGCACGGGTGGATCCGGAAGGTAGAGGGGCTACTAAGGGAAAGCTTCACCATGGTCTTGTTTGTAAAAGGACTTGATCGTTGATTGTGGGTAAAGTGCACAAACTCTTATGAGTAATCAATCTGATCGATCGGCCATGTACACGAAAAAGAACAACATTGAGCATCTGAAGGATGGAGCCTCTGAAGGATTTCCTCTATATTTTTCAAAGAAAATGTTTGCAAAAACCTAAGTTCGTGAGTTGCATCCTGAGGGCTCTATAGGCTCAGACTTAGTGGGATTTTGGTTCAACAAAAAATGTTTGTAAAACCTAAGTTTGTGAGTTGCACCCTAAGGGCTTTGTATACTCGGACTTAGAGGGTTTTGAATGCCATGTGTTTGGTTGGGGGATGGTATCCAGGAGGACCCAGTGCGAGCCACTCGATCTTATGTAATTAAAATACTTCTCTTTTACTTAGTGAAAATTGCCTTTACGCAAATAAACCACAAAGCCTTCTCTTAGCCTTGCATGTGGACATAGGCTAAGTCTTTTCCTTGGTGTAATTTGCTAATACATTCAAAGTATTGACCAACTCATTTGGCTACACATTTTGTGTGAAGGATTTGGAGAGCATCATTGAAATCTGCGCTAGGATAGGTAGTCTTCACTCAACTAGCATGTGGCGTTGATGGGACTCAAGTTGTAATTATTATGCTTCCTATTCTAATAAAGTAAACTTTGGATTATTCGATTCATGTAATAAATACTTGTGTTTTATATGATATTTCATCGACTGTGAGTGCTAGCTAATGATCCAAGGACTAGCATGCCAATCACAAGGGTTAGGATCTTTATCGATCCAAGGTCACTACAGATGGTATCAGAGCACATGTTGACTTTAGATCGTGACCCTAGACCCATAAAACCTTAGGATTAATATTTTATAAGTTATTTCATAAAACTCTTATACGTCTCAACACCTATCTTAAGAGCTATAAAAGTTTCCTGATCTCTAAACTTTTCTAAAACTAGTTTACCATTACCTCCTTCATGAAGATACTTCTCAAGTCAACTTTTCCCAGGAAGATTAACTTGATGCTTCATTCCAAGTCAATACTAGAAAGCCTCCACCGAAGATGCTTCAATCATTAAAGCCATAAGTACCAAAGACTTCGAAGACAATGAAATAAAATAAAAAGTATTAAGGCCTTTGAAAGCTGATGACCGTGAAGATATCAAGTGACCTATTAGGAACCAAACTTGTATAGGCTTCACTACAATCTTTAGGTGCGGTTAATTGCCTTCATTTTTCGTGTGTGATTCTTAACAGTAGCAAATAAAAACCTAATTTCAAGAAAATGAAGCTGTTTGTATGTGTTATTCTTCTTCTCCTTCTACAACAAGTTTGTTCCCACTCTAAACCTTGGTCAACCCGGCAGATGGACCACATCAATAAGGAAGACAAGGAAATCAACTTCTCGAACCATATGATCCACGCTGATGTGAAGGAGGGGATTCACAAGGTTGAAGGAATAATTAAGGATGCTAACATTGAAGCTAATAGAATGGTTCATTATGCCAACCAGTTCCTGAAGGAGGACGCTGCAACTTGGTGGGAGATGAAAAACACCATTGATGATCATCAAGGGTTGATATCGTGGGAAGAATTTAAAGTGGTTCTACTACAGTCTCGTCTTGTCACTCGGATATCAAGAACCCAAGGAGTGGGAGTTCTAAAACCTTCAGCTTGTAGAGCCTGTGGGGAAATAGGACACACCTCCAAGGAGCATTCTTATCAATGCCCCTATTGTGATGTAAGTCACTGATGGCTCTGAAATATAGCCATCTACGTCCACATTTAAACTGGATATTATTCACAATTTTGATGAAATATCTCTATAAACCCTGCCACTAATGCCTAATATTCAAAGGGGTATGCAATTCTTTCTTTCTATTTTTTTCCTGCGCAGATAATGACATTTTATGATGGGAATCACTACATTAAAGTCAAAGATACAAGATCTCCAACAACCAGAAGAAACCAGGAGTCGTGGATCCGAGGCAAATGCTTTAACGACCAACTATACGGCTGGAATAAAATTCTAGCTGTATAGTTACGGCCATATAGTTACGGCCGTATAGTTGCCAATCGACGCTGCTAGGTCAAACAGATCTCCATCCACAACACTGACGAGAAACGGGCGCTCGCAGAAACCATCAGCCACCCCCAGATCTCCATCCACAACACTGACGAGCCGCTAGAGGAATAGACTTACATCTAATCTCTCCACCACCATAGCCATATTCCACCACTTGTAATAATAGATCTCTTCTTCGATTGGCGACATTGTAAGACTATTTGCTATCAATCTCATGATTTCTATTACAATGTTTATGATCTTTGATCTCATCTCTATGTGTGAGTAATTCTCCTTGGGCTAAGGGCTTCGGCCTAGCCATGTAGCTTTTTGTGCATGTTATTTATCATAGATGGGATCATGTATCAGTTTGTATGACATGATGATTATTGTATCCTCTCTTGCCTCAATCTAAGGACTTGTCAGGTACCCAAGACCCTGAGTATTGAGCCAGGTATAGGGAGTATGAGTAATGACTAATCTGCAGGTTGGGAACCTCTTGTAATGGAATGGGTTGTATGTGAGGGATTTACTTGGGATTAACGGTGACATCACTATGCATATCATTAGTTCTCTGTCTTCTATGGATGAGACTAGTAGGTTATTGTTATAAGCAGTTGCGGAGGCAATAGCAATTATGGATGCACTACCCACATATAATTTATATTGCTCTAACAATTACATGCATACTTTATTTCTATCTTTTATTCCCATCAGATGTTTTGGACAGCGACAGGTGAAACCGAATGTCCTAGGCCCTCTCTCCATCATCAACAACAACAAAAATACACAAACTCTTGGTCCGATAAAAGCACAAAAGGAATTCTAAAACTCTCGAAGGTCAGTTAAACCAACTTCACTACGCTTATGCTTCCTGAGGATTCGAGAAACCTAGGTCTACTAGGAAAAAAAGCTATACTACATCCGTAATCCGGATCGAAGGTATCAACCCTTTTTCTGGTGTCGTTGTCGGGGAAGCGATAGCTACCTGGTGAGGTTAGTAGGAACCTTGCTAGTTTTAATTCTTGTTTTTAGTTTTTAGTGTGCTTTCGGTCTTTATTTGAAAAACTAAAAACAATTAGTTAGTCTTTAAATTCTTGTTTTTATTATTATCATAAATTTCTGTTTAAGAAAACCCAAAAACATAAGAAATATGGCTGAAAAGAAGCTTGTGGAATTTTCCACTCCTAATAATGATTATTTGCGTACTCCTATTACTCAGCCAGCAATTGCTACTAATGACTATGAAATTATGCCCCATTACTTAAGTTTGGTCCAACAGGATCAATTTGGAGGCTCTGCTGTTGAGGACGCAGGTATGCACTTGAATACTTTCACTGAAATATGTGATATGACGAGCATAAAATATGTTGACCCTGATGCGGTCAAATTGCGTTTATTTCCTTTCTCTCTTAGAGGAAGAGCAAAAGAATGGTTGCCAGCTTTGCCTAAAAATACTATTACATCATGGGTGGGATGTACTTATTTATTTATGACTAAATTTTTCCCACCTTCAAAGACTATGCCACTAAGATCTAATATTACTGGTTTTAGACAGGAAGAGCATGAGCCACTAGCGCTTGCATGGGAGAGGATGAAAGAATTCTTAAGAAATTGTCCCAGCTATGGGATGGAAGATTGGTTAATCCTCCGTTTATTTTATAATGCTCTTAATCCTGTGTCTAAGTCTATTCTTGATACTGCAGCTGGAGGAACATTTATGGTAAACATATTACCGAAGCAAAATAGCTGCTAGACAATATGCAAGACAACCATGCCCAATGGCATGTGGAAAGATCAAACACGAAGAAGGTGAACTCCATCTCACCACAAGAAAATGAAGAACTCAATGCTAAGTTGGATGAGCTCATATTAGCCGTAAAAGGTAAGGAAACCCAGGTAAGAGCTATGCTCAAAACTAATATTGAAGAAATAGACTTCATAGCTCGTAATTATTATAACCCTGCTTTGAAGAAAAATTATAATCCTAATTTTCAGAAACATTATTCTAATCCTGTAGGTAACTCTAAAAATAATATGGGAACTAGTAATGGTAGTCTCCAAGAAACACTTAAGTCTTTTATCGACTCACAAAATGAACAAAACAATATTCTTGTTAAAATAACAGAGAACCATGATGCTATGCTTGGTAAATTATCTAACCAAGCTGTAAGTTTGAGGAATGATTTGTAGGCCCTCCAAGAAAGGACGAGGATTGTTGAGGCACATCTAGGTAAGATAACCGAGAGTTAAACTCTCATTCTAGCTCAATTTGCAGGTAAAGTTGAGCCCAATCCTATTGAAGAACTCAAAATGATGAGGATCCAAAGAGAGGAGCCTAAAGATTTTGATTATAGTAATGCCCCTTCACCAAGCTACACTATTGAAGATCTCATAAAAAGGATCAACGTTAAGATTCAAGTAAGTGAAGGTAATGATGAAGCCATGTATCAACACTTTGTTGATCAAGTACCGATTAAGGTACGCGAGATTGAAGAGGAATACAAGAAAATTGCTGAAAAATTACATGTTAAACTAGATGATATATTTGAGCCCACGATTAAAATTAAGATTGGGACTAATGAGATAGCTGCACTTTGTGATCTAGGTGCAAGCGTCTCAACAATCCCAAATAGTCTTTTTAACAAATTAAATCTTGGCTCTTTCGAAAGTACTGAACTAAAACTACATCTTGCAGATTCTACCTATAAACAAGATGTAGGAGTTAAGGAGAACACTTTAGTTTACATTAAAGGTTGTCCTTCTCTAATTGACTTTGTTATTGTTGACATGCCTAAAGATGCTATTGCTCCTATTATACGAGGATGTCCTTTGTTAAGAACTATAAAGGCTTTAATTAATCTCCATGAAGGGAACATGAAGCTGCAAATGCCTTCGCTGGATCCTTTTGTTATCCATTTCCCAGGAAAAAGAAAGCCAAACATGATGAGAAGGAGGCCATCACTTTGAAGGACAACTACTTTGGAGTGGGTGTTCCACTCATCTGGCCCAAGTGAGTAACATCAATGTCAAGCTATTGACCATACAAGAGCGCTCCATGGGACGCAACCCATGTGAAATAAAGATTTAAGTTTAGTTTTAAGTTTTAGTTTAAGTTTATGTTTAATAAAGAGTGCTAGAAAACTCCATTTGAGGAGAAGAAATTCGGTAGTACTTAAAATTCTGCTTTATACATGCTGTTGTTGGTCGATAATTTTAGTTATCAACTTTCTGTCAAAAACAAGGTATTTTGCTAAGTTTCAGTATAAGTAATTCATGAAGAAACGGAAATTTTTTGATGGACACAGAGAGTTTAACGACCAACTATACGGCAGGAATAAAAATTTCGGCTGTACAGTTCCAGCCGTATAGATATTTCAGCCATCGACAATTTTTCTTTCAAAAATACTGACTGTTTAACGACCAACTATATGGCGGGAATAAAAATTCCGGCCGTATAGCTGTCGTCATATAGATATCGATGCTTTTGTACAAATTCTTTCCCAGGTACAGATGGTTTGACGACCAACTATACGGCAAGAACACATTGTTTCAGCCGTATAGTTCTGGCTGTATAGCTGCGCTGCAAGGTGGAAACCCTAAAAAATTAACAGAAGGACAACTATACGGCGGGAACGCATTGTTCCAGCCATATAGTTGCACTCATAGTTGCGTCCAACCACAAAATCGCATGGGAAGGTACCTCCAACTCAAAAACTTCAATCCTTTTTCTCTCTTCTACCTCTAAACTCTCTCAAAACCTCAAGAGATCTTCACCTCTACACGAGTGATCTATGTTATGTTTCTCCTCCGATCCTCCAATTACTTTTGGCAAATTCATTTTCGATCTATTGTCATTATCAATCTAGGGTGAGACCTACTATGAACTAATTTCCATGATTCTCTTGCCTAGATTATTATTTGGAGAGGATTGTTTAGTGTGCTATGATGAGGAATATGTTATACTTATTATTGTTGGATCAAAAAGTTTTATTTTTGTCTTTCTTTATTGTTTTAGATGATGAATGATGGCCCAAGATATCTCGATCTCGTTGTGAACCCCAAGAGGAAGGTATGATGAGCACATCAACAAGTTTTCCCTCAGTTATGAAACCAAGGTAATCGACCCAGTAGGAGCAAGGAAACACCCCAAAGATGTTGCTAGCTGAACTTTGGCAGGACGCACTACTGGTGCCAGCAGCAACGTGGAGACCTGCACAACAAAACCACATAACTCTGTCCCCATCTTACAGTGAAGTTGTCAATCTCACCGGTTTTGCTGAAAACAAAGGATTAAACGTATTGTGTGGAAGAAAGTAATACTTTACAGAAAGTAAATAGAAAGCAGTAAACAGTTGATTGTAGATTGATGATAAAAGAAAGGACCGGGGTCCATAGTTCACTAGTGGTGGCTCTCCTTAAGATAGATGACATGTTGTGTGAACAAATTACAGCGGGGCAATTGATAAACATCGAGAAAGCAATCATGCATATACTACTCATCTTGACTCCTTTGAGATTTGATCGGGCATTACAATATTATACATAGACCGTAATCCAAATGCATCTATGACTAATAATCCACCTTTAGGTTATCATCCAAACCCCCTCTAGTATTAAGTTGCAAGCAACAAATAATTGCATTACGCATTGTGTGTAAAGTAAACAATATGATTGTTCTATGAACAAAGGATTGTTGTTTTCTGCCTAGTAGCAACAACACATCTAGTACCTTAGAGATTTCTATTACTTCCCCAGATTACTAGAGGCATGAACCCACTATCGAGCATAAATACTAACTCTTGGAGTTACTAGCATCTACTTGGCCAAGATATCTACTAACAACGGAAAGCATGCAAGATCACAAATAACAAAGACATGATAGAATCAATAATCAATCTGAAATAGCATCTCAATATCCATCGGATCCCTGCAAACACAACATGTAAGATTACAAATAGATGATCTTGATCATGAACGGAGATCACAAGATATAAACATGATAGCACAAAGGAGGAGACCCAGCCATATAGCTACTACATGGACCCGTAGTCCAAGGATGAACTACTCACGCATCACATCGGAGGCTTGCATGATGATGAAGAAGGCCTCCAGGGTGAATTCTCCCCTCCGGCAGGGTGCCGGGAAGAGCTTCAAATCCCTCCCGGTCTAGGGATGGAGATGACGGCGGCTACAGACTCTTTCATGGAATTTTGATCGGGTACTTAGGGTTTCTGTATTGGAGGCATCTTATAGGCGAAAGGGGAGGCCGAGGGGGTGCCGGAGGCGGCCAAACCACCCCCTGGCACGGGCTAGGCTGGGCCACATGGCCAGGTGGTGTGGTGCCCCCCTAGCCCCTCTCCGTCTCGTATTCTGGCTCTTGTGTCCCTTGGTGAAAAACTGACTTTGGCTTTTGTCCCGTCCAATTCCCAAGCTTAACTCCTGCTCGTAAGAAAGGAGATAAAAATGAAGCATGGAACATCAAAAATTATGGATACATTAGCAACATATCAACATACCCAAGCTTAACTCCTGCTCGTCCTCGAGTAGGTAAGTGATAAAAAGAAAGAATAATTTTTGAGGTGACATGCACCATCATAAACTTGATCAAAATATTTGTAAAACATTGATACCTGGGATCATAGTACTTCAACATAGCATGAAAGACAAAGTTCTAACAATAAGACATAGCAACTATGTTGCAACATGAAAAGGCACAAACAAAAGATTCATGAATAACAATGCTTTGCAAGACGTTTGTTTGTTTCACATAAAGAAAACATAACATAGTGGGATTCAGCTTGTCCCTCATAGAGTAGCAAACATAAATGCATACTACACCTTCAAAGTTCATAAGAGTGACTAGATACAAATAGTTTAAAACAAGCAATATCAAAGCTATGCATCAATCAACAATTCTTGGGACAATTCACATAGAACTAAGAATGGCCACTATGCTCTCAAAGTAGGTGCATAAAGATAGAAGGTGGAGATTCAGCATAAAAGTAAAAGAAAGGCCTTCATAGAAGGAAGTAGGGTTTCAAGTTTCATAAAGAGCTTCCAAAAATTATGGTACTTGTTAAATTATGGTACTTGTTACCTTTCAGCTCTCATTGCCCCTATCATAAGCATCCTGAAGTGATTAAGGTTAAAGTGAACAAACTATGGTGTATATGCTTGACGAAGTATAAGTTGGAAATCTCATGTCCCTTGAATACGAGGGCCGCTCCTCATGCTACTCAAGTTTAGTTACAGGTAAGTTCTTGTCATAGTAAGTATATGTGTATCATAGAGAACCGCCAATGGGGTACCCCTTGCCCGATGATACGGAAGAATCCCCATATCAAAATGACAAGGCAAGCAGACAACGAGCATCTCGGCAATCTTCTTATTTACCATGGGGAAATGGTGTTTTTTTATCTTTCCTCTTTTCTCATATCTCTTTTTTCTTTTTCTCTTTTTTCTCAATATCTGACTCTTTTTTTATAAGAAGAATGCTTCATAGACATGTCATTATGGTTACGCTGCAGGTTTCCACCATGACAGCATGGATTAGACCAGCGGTCCAGGCGTTTCTCTAACACACATACATAACTCCATGGACTTATAAGCGCCCCTTTCATTTCACACCGACGACATCCACAGACAAAAGAGCATGATATCAACTAGGTACAAAGTACAAGTGCAATGTTGAAAGTGTTCCCCATGACAGCATGGTTCTGCTAATCCCCAACATATAAGTGCAAGCATATACAACATAGACGACACAATGGTTCAAGTTTATTAAGGGCAAGAAAAGTAAAGTGTGCCATCAAGTTCGTGAGAGCTTTAATCACTAGTTTTCTCATAACAAGTTTAATTTGGAAGGTAGATAAAAACATGAATATATTTGGAATAGCATATGCTAATAGGTAGGTATGGTGGACTCTTTGTAATAACTTGGTTTTAGGAGTTGGATGCATGAGCGAAACTCATACTTGGTTATGGAGGCTAGCAAAAGACTGGGAGCGACCAACTAAGAGAGCAACAATGGCCATAATCATGCAGAGCGACAAAACATCATTAATCAAAGCATAAAGTGATACTAAAAGTTGAAAACTAAAGGATCATAAAGGCTATGGTGACTTGGGATAGTCATAACATGGTGTGAGCATGTGCCAAGTCAACCCAAATAAAACATCAAAGGAGAATACCACAATACTATGCTTTAATATGCTAAAACAACACATGATTATTCCGAGGAACATTAAACAATCTCAATTGTTTATAACAAGTCATGATACAACAAAGAATACTAAGCATAAAGCCAAAACAATATCAAGCATGGCATGACAAAGCATAGGCCACAGTCAAAAACAAGCTCTCTATGAAAACCAAACTATTTGAAAACTATTTGAAAACTAATGTATGAAAGAGGGGGTCCAACCAATTTATTCAGCAAACTAAGCAAACCAAGCAAATGAAAAACCAAATCGAAAATGAAAAAGAAGACGCTCCAAGAACAACACAACTGTGCATGAAACAATAAAAATGAAGTGTTTGGAAGAAACCTGGAATTTTTATTGATGAAGAAGGGGATGCCTTGGGAATCCCCAAGCTTTGACGCTTGTACTTCTTGGATATTTATTGGGGTGACACACGTGGCATCCCCAACCTTGAGCTTTAGTCCATTCTTCATCTCATTACATAATTCCTTCCATACACCTGAATTATTTCTTCATACAAAACTTCACACAATCTTTATTAGCAACATTAGTGCACTCAAGATAATAAGTCTTTAGGTTCAGTTTCAACACCAATAAAACTTCCATTAAAACACAAGCTACTGTAGCACTTCCCTCAAAAATCTCAATTCCCCAAAAGAACTCAAAGAGGAACCAACAAGAAGCAAATGCAAGTAATGGCAGAAATCTGTCAAAACAGACCAGCAGGTAAAGACGAATTTTTTCGAAGACCTTCTGTTGCTCAAATCGAAAAGTGTTGAACTAACGAAAGTTATATAACAACCTGGGGCAGAATCACAAACATTTGCGCCTCAAAAGGACGTACAGAGATTTTACACGAATTTTTACGGTGAAGCACAGAAATCTGTTTCGGGACAGCAACTTTCCCAATCATTACTTCTCTCTCATTAGAGGTTATTCTTGGCACAAAAAGCAAATAAAAATGATAAGAAGAGGTTATTACTGAATAAATAACTTCCAAGACTCATCTAAAACTTTTGAGTTATCTCCCAATAAGTACTTTTCTTTAACGCCTTTAAGTTAGGCATAAGAAGCAAGAAAAAGGATCAAGTGTTCTCAAATGAAGAAGCATTAAGAGCAAAAAAAAATTCATAGGAGAGGCAAAAGAAATATTTTCTCTCTTCTTAGGGAAGTGTTGTATACCTTTCTTGAGTGGGAGTTGATATTTAATGGTGCCTTCTTTCATATCAATAATGGCACCAACAGTTCCAAGAAAAGGTCTTCCCAAAGTAATAGGACAAAAGGCATTGCATTCAACATCCAAACCATAGAAATCAACGGGGACATAGGCATTATTAACCATAATAAGGACATCATTAATACTCCCCATGAGTTTCTTTTTAGCATTATCATCAAGTGGGACATTTAAATAACAATCTCCCAATGGTGGCAAATCAAGCATATCATAAATCCTTCTAGGCATAATAGAAACACTACTATCAAGATCACATAAAGCTTTGAAATCAAAATCATTCACTTTAATATTAATGATGGGTTGCCAGCCATCTTCTTGTTTTATAGGAATATAAGCTTTATGTTTCATCTTTTCTTCTTTAATTTTTATGAGAGCGTCAGTAATGTGTTTCATAAAGGCCATATTCATAGCACTAGCATTAGGACTTTTAGCAAGCTTTTTGAGGAACTTAATAACTTCAGAGATATTGCAACCATCAAGACCAAAATCATAATTATCATCTAAAGTAGTAGAGCTATTACTAGCCTCAACACTAGTGGTATTGATAGTAGAAACACTAATGTTTCTAGCAATTTCATCTTCTCTTTCCCACTTAGCATGCAATTCACCTAATAGTCTAACATTTTTATCAATTCTTACTTGTATGGCATTAGTAGCAGCAAAGGGATTATCAATAGTTTCAGGTTTAGCAGCCATTTTATTCAAAAAAGATTGAGCTTCAGCCAAAGATGCTATATTTCTTTCAGCATTAGAGAGTTTTTCCTCAATAGTTTTATTAAAAGCATTTTGTTTACTAATAAAATCTTTAAGCATAACTTCTAGTTTAGAGGGAGTACTCTTATTATTGTTGTAGGAATTTCCGTAAGCATTACCATTGTTGGGAGGATACGACCTATAATTATTATTACCAAAATTATTCCTGTAGACGTTGTTGCTAAAATTGTTATTTCTTATAAAGTTCACATCAACTTGCTCTTCTTGAGCAACCAAAGAGGCTAAGCAAACATGATTTGGATCAATATGAGCTTTCCCATTAACAAGCATAGACATAATAACATCAATTTTATCACTCAAGAAGGAGGTTTCTTCAACATAATTTACCTTCTTACCTTGTGGAGCTCTTTCAGTATGCCATTCAGAATAGTTAACCATCATATTATCCAGAAGCTTTGTTGCAGCACCCAAAGTAATGGTCATAAAGGTACCAGCAGCAGAATCCAATAGATTTCTTGAAGAATAGTTCAATCCTGCATAAAAGGTTTGGATAATCATCCAAGCAGTCAGCCCATGAATGGGACAATTCTTTACCAAAGATTTCATTCTTTCCCAAGCTTGAGCAACATGTTCCTTATCAGATTGTTTAAATTTCATTATTTCACTTCTCATAGATATAATCTTAGCAGGAGGATACTATTTTCCAATGAAAGCATCTTTGCATTTAGTCCAAGAATCAATACTATTCCTGGTTAAGGAATTCAACCATTCTTTAGCTTTTCCTCTCAAAGATAAAGGAAACTATTTAAGCTTAATAATATCCCCATCTATATCCCTATGCTTTTGCATCTCACAAAGTTCAACAAAGTTATTTAAATGAGCAGCAGCATCTTCATTACCAATACCAGAAAATTGTTCTCTCATAACAAGATTGAGTAAAGCAGGTTTTATTTCAAAGAAAGTAGCTTCAAGAACATGTGGAGAATAGGTGTGATCATGAAATCATTGTTGTTGGTGCTAGTGAAGTCACACAACTTAGTATTTTCCAGAGTAGTCATTTTTTTGTGTTTTTAATAAAGAAAGCAAACTAGTAAAACTAAATTTTTTGTGTTTTTGATAAAGAAGCAAGCAAACAAAGAAAAAGTAAACTAAGCAAAACAAAAAATAACAAAGTAAAGAGATTGGTTATGAGGGAATCCCCTTGTGAATATGTCCTTGACTCCCCGGCAACGGCGCCAGAAAATAGCTTTGATGGCCCAAGATATCTCGAGCTCGTTGGGGAATCCCAAGAGGAAGGTATGATGAGCACAACAGCATGTTTTCCCTCAGTTATGAAACCAAGGTTTAATCGAACCAGTAGGAGCAAGGAAACACCCCAAAGGTGTTGCTAGCTGAACTTTGGTAGGGCGCACTACCGGTGCCAGCAGCAACGTGGAGACCTGCACAACAAAACCACAGAACTCTGTCCCCATCTTACAGTGAAGTTGTCAATCTCACCGGTTTTGCTGAAAACAAAGGATTAAACGTATTGTGTGGAAGAAAGTAATACTTTGCAGAAAGTAAACAGAAAGCAGTAAACAGTTGATTGTAGATTGATGATAAAAGAAAGGACCGGGGTCCATAGTTCACTAGTGGTGGCTCTCCTTAAGATAGATGACATGTTGTGTGAACAAATTACAGCGGGGCAATTGACAAACATCGAGAAAGCAATCATGCATATACTACTCATCTTGACTCCTTTGAGATTTGATTGGGCATTACAATATTATACATAGACC
This sequence comes from Avena insularis, assembly GCA_023614405.1. Taxonomy (NCBI): domain Eukaryota; kingdom Viridiplantae; phylum Streptophyta; class Magnoliopsida; order Poales; family Poaceae; genus Avena; species Avena insularis. The sequence continues at coordinate 280,390,253 of CM042696.1, read as the reverse complement.
GTAATCCAAATGCATCTATGACTAATAATCCACCTTCAGGTTATCATCCAAACCCCCTCTAGTATTAAGTTGCAAGCAACAAATAATTGCATTACGCATTGTGTGTAAAGTAAACAATACGATTGTTCTATGAACAAAGGATTGTTGTTTTCTGCCTAGTAGCAACAACACATCTAGTACCTTAGAGATTTCTATTACTTCCCCAGATTACTAGAGGCATGAACCCACTATCGAGCATAAATACTAACTCTTGGAGTTGCTAGCATCTACTTGGCCAAGATATCTACTACCAACGGAAAGCATGCAAGATCACAAATAACAAAGACATGATAGAATCAATAATCAATCTGAAATAGCATCTCAATATCCATCGGATCCCCGCAAACACAACATGTAGGATTACAAATAGATGATCTTGATCATGAACGGAGATCACAAGATCTAAACATGATAGCACAAAGGAGGAGACCCAGCCATATAGCTACTACATGGACCCGTAGTCCAAGGATGAACTACTCACGCATCAAATCGGAGGCTTGCATGATGATGAAGAAGGCCTCCAGGGTGAATTCTCCCCTCCGGCAGGGTGCCGGGAAGAGCTTCAGATCCCTCCCGGTCTAGGGATGGAGATGACGGCGACTACAGACTCTTTCATGGAATTTTGATCGGGTACTTAGGGTTTCTGTATCGGAGGCATCTTATAGGCGAAAGGGGAGGTCGAGGGGGTGCCGGAGGCGGCCAAACCACCCTCTGGCACGGGCCAGGCTGGGCCACATGGCCAGGTGGTGTGGTGCCCCCTGGCCCCTCTCCGTCTCGTATTCTGGCTCTTTTGTCCCTTGGTGAAAAACTGACTTTGGCTTTTGTCCCATCCAATTCCGAGAATATTCATTTTCTTACTTTCATGGAACCAAAAACAATAGAAAACAGGCAGCTGGCACTGTGGCTCTTGTTAATATGTTAGTCCAAGGAAGTGTATAGAAAGTACTCCAAAGTTGGAATAAAACATAAGAAAGTAGATAAAAACTAAGCATGGAACATCAAACATTATGGAAACGTTAGCAACGTATCAATGAACACAAGGACCCAAACTCCTGCTCATGCCGCTGCTAGCGCTTCTCGGGCTGTCACTCAAGAACGCATGGGGATACGGTTCAGGAATAAGCTCCAACGTGATCGCTTCAACAAGATCAAGAACAGCGAAGTGAAGGACACCAAGTGGGCTTGCCCCATTAGATTGAACCAACTTGGTATTTCTGATGACTTTAATTTTCTTTGTAATAGAGCTGGCATGCAAAACTTTGTGTACAATGATATGCCTACCTATCACCAATTAACCATTGAATTCCTAAGTTCGTTGCAAAGCATAGTTAAACTATGGCAAGGAGAGGACACGATTTCTTTTCGTATTATGAACAACAACTACACTTTAACACTAGATGAATGGTGCGCATGTTTTATTTTCCCAAACAATGATGTTAATACCTTACGTGCATCCTTTACTGGCTTAAATCCTTCCCCTGAACCATATTATAATGGAATGAGTTTCACTACTAGAGTAAGCGAGGGGGAGAATATTCAACATCCTGTAGTTCACTATTTGTTCTATGTTATTGCTAATACCTTGCATGCACGTAATGAGTTCACAAGACTCAATGAGGAGGACATCTTAGTCCTTGCACAGTCTTCTTACATCAACAACAACTTGTCACTAAACTTGGACGCAATCCTTGTGCGCTACTTGGAGCACCAATCCTCCCAAAGCCAAGGACCAATCACAGGTGGAGGCGTCATCACCGTGCTCGCCAATGCCCTAGGCATCGACCTAGGTGAGTTGCAACCTGTGCTAGGTGAGCGACGTATTGGTTTCTCTACTTTGAAAGCTTATGGAATGCTCACTAGGAGAGGTGGTGTTTATTACCTACATATTGTTGGAGCTAGGCTTATCTACCCCGCTCCTATGCCTAATGGTCTTTTATCTATCGAGGAAGGACATTTGCTATATGACTTGCAGGTTGAGAAACACCAACCCGAGGAGGAGATTCCAGATGAGGATGAGGACCAAGAAGAAGAGCAAGAAGTTCCTCATCAAGACTTCCAAGAACTTGGAGGGACTGTGGAGAGGATGCATAGCCTCTCTCTGAACCTCGGAGAATCAACTAGTAACCTCTCAACTCAATTTGCGAACTAGAGTTCCGACTTTTTCCTGTCACCACAATGATTTGAAGGGCTTACAAAATCCTAAGATTGGGGAAGTTTCCTCATGTATCTTTATTTGGCATTCATTTGCTTTTATTTATTTCGAGGTTGTGTTTTTAATTTGACTTTATAAGCACTCATGTTGGTTTCCCCAACACTTTATCTTTAGTTATTTCTATTTGCTTTCGAGATTTTCTAGCCGAGCTTTGCCGCCAATTTTCTATTCTTTAAATTCCCTCTCTAAAAAATAACAAAAAGATTTCTCCATTTTTCTTTATTTTCCCTCTTTCTTTTCTTTCCGCCTCTAGGTTCTCATGTATTTGCAGGAGAGTGATCGACTTCGAGTTTCCAAGAAACAAATAAAAAAGGAAGAGAGAAGTGGAACCAAACATGAGAGGTATGCCTTATGACTCCCCACTTTTGAAGTTTGAGAAACCCATGATAGTTAGTAGTAAATGTTGAGATATTATACTGGTGGAGTGAGTCTTTTTATTATAGTAAGATTTTCATTTGCATGGGTATTTAGTTGGGTATGTTTTTTCCAGCTCTCGTAATTAACCATGTCTTGCCTAAAAATTGCTAAACAATTGTAATAAGAAAAAGTCTCACAATTGAAGGCTTGGGTGTTGTGGTGTTTAGTCTTGAAGGCTTGTTTCTAGAGACACTCAACACCACTAAAAATGTTGATTGAATTGATAGCTCTCTTTAAAAGGATTTGTTCGATTGAATTAATGTTTAGCGGTTTTTGTGAGCATGCCAAAGTTTGACTTGTTAATCATAAGAATGATATTGCTTTATGTGTGTCAAACTTCATGGGATGCCAACAACTCCGCTGGCCTACGAACGATCTTCATGGAGGAAACTCCTAAATTTCGGCTATGAGTTGATTAAACACATGTAGAAGCAATGATATAGTGGGTAATATTCTTGGCACTCTCGGGTAGCTATGTTCATGATGGAATCACTCCCCTGGCTACTATGAGTAATCATTATGCAAAAGGAACAAAAACCTTAGTGATTCCACGAGTGTTCATCATAGCTCGATAAACTAATTTTTTTGGCATGCTCTCAATTACTCAAAAACTGAAATTCTTGAAGGACAATGAATAGAAAAGTAGTGCTTGAAAAGTCTTGATTTATCGATGTGGGACAATTGAGATACTCTAGTGTATATGCTTTTAATGACAACTCTCACACTCTCAATTTACATGATTATACTTTATTGTTCAAAGGCAAGCCTATGAGTTGATTACATGACATGGAATAAAGTTTACTCATTTGAATCATCCATGTTAACAATAATTTTGCTGCGCTATAAGGATGCATAAAACCCATATGATATGCTTGCCATTACTCAATCTATGCTGAAGTTTTTCAGATTTATGAAGTGGAGGAAACATGAGACTATCAATCATGAGTAAGATCATCATCTCGTTATTTCAGTTTAAATGCTGAGTTCCTTTTTGATTTTGGTTTTCTTGCTCGGGGACGATCAAGTTTAAGCTTGGGGAGGTTGATGGCTCTGAAATATAGCCATCTACGTCCACATTTAAACTGGATATTATTCACAATTTTGATGAAATATCTCTCTAAACCCTGCCACTAATGCCTAATATTCAAAGGGGTATGCAATCCTTTCTTTCTATTTTTTTCCTTCATAGATAATAATGTTTTATGATGGGAATCACTACATTAAAGTCAAAGATACGAGATTTCCAACAACTAGAAGAAACCAGGAGTCGTGGATTGAAGGCAGGTGCTTTAACGACCAACTATATGACCAGAATAAAATTTTGGACGTATAGTTGCCATCGACGCCACTAGGTCAAACAGAACAACTTTCATGAAGGGACCCCTATATAAAGAGGCCTCGGGCAACGAGAAACAGGCGTTCGCAGAAACCATCAGCCACCCCCAGATCTCCATCCACAACACCGATGAGCCGCCGGAGGAATAGACTTAGATCTAATCTCTCCACCACCATAGCCACATTCCACCACTTGTAATAGTAGATCTCTTCTTCGATTGGCGACATTGTAAGACTATTTGCTATCAGTCTCATGATTTCTACTACAATGTTTATAATCTTTGATCTCATCTCTATGTGTGAGTAATTCTCCTTGGGATAAGGGCTTCGTCCTAGCCATGTAGCTTTTTGTGCATGTTATTTATCATAGATGGGATCATGTATTAGTTTGTATGACATGATGATTATTGTATCCTCTCTTGCCTCAATCGAAGGACTTGTAAGGTACCCAAGACCCCGAGGATTGAGCCAGCTATAGGGAGTATGAGTAATGACTAATCTGCAGGTTTTGAACCCAAGTGATAGAAAGGGTAGTACGGCTATATGTGAGGGATTTACTTGGGATTAACGGTGACATAACTATGCATATCATTAGTTCTCTTTATTCTATGGATGAGACTAGTAGGTTATTGCTATAAGCGGTTGCGGAGGCAATAGAAATTATGGATGCACTGCCCACATATAATTTATCTTACTCTAACAATTACATGCATACTTTATTTCTATCTTTTATTCCCATCAGATGTTTTGCATAGCTATAGGTGAAATCGAAGGCCCTAGGCCCTCTCTCTCCATCATCGACAAAAACAAAAAGACGCCAACTCTTGGTCCGGTAAAAACACAAAAGGAATTCTAAAACACCCAAAGGTCTATTAAAGTAACTTCACTATGCTTCTGCTTCCCGGGGATTCGATAAACCTAGGTCTACTAGGGAAAAAGAGTTATACTACATCCGTAATCCGGATCAAAGGTATCAGTCACCCATTTGAAGAATTCCCTAGCTCTCAAGTTAAGTGCTTCTTGTGTGAAGGAACCAATCACAACCCCACTCAATGTCACCTATACCTGATGGTACAATAGGTGAATCAGCAAGTCAGAGACGCGGAATGCGCCAAGGCCTCATGAAGCTCTGTGAGGACACAACGTCTATGACAAGGGCGAGAGATGGAGTCAAGATTCTAGACACCACCTCCAAAGTCATCACTTCGCGATACTCAGCTTATGGAAAGAGGGGCTATGTTCCCAAAACTAGCTCAAGGAAAAGAGCCAGGTTTCCGAAGATTGAGGTAGATTATGAAGAGAAAGAACTACGAGACTTGTTGTCCTTGGAAAGACCAAAAAGGAGGGATGATTTGAGCGAAGTTATTTGTTATAAGTGTGGAGCCCTTGGACACTATGGATATTGTTGTCCTGAGAAAAAGGGCAATGGTAATGGGAATAGTGGCAACCATAGTGAGAAGCATAGCATGGACCTTGGAGATGTCACTTCCTATAGAAGAAACTTCAAGATGTTGAACACTAGAGGATGCACCACTCCTTTGAAGAGCAACAACGTGCACATCCCGATTCATAAATGAAGAGACAAAGGAGTAACATAGTTAGCCTACGAAATATCATAGTACCCTGACCGATGTCTTTGTGGTATTGTAATGCTTGTTTTTTAATAACTCGATGTGATTGAAACTTGTTTGATTTCTTTTATGTTTCCATGTGTGATGCATGCATAAGGGTAGAGTATATTCCTTAGTATTTCTATCTATGTCTTACCTTTTTACTAAACCCTCAGATGCCACCAAGACGTGCGAACTATGCCCTACCTCTAGAGATTGTGCAACTTTTGAACACCCAGAATCAGCTGATACAACTCCTCACTCAGAACATGAAAAACAACAACAACAATAATAACAACAACAACAACCCCCCTTAGTAGGATCGCTAGACTCTATTTTTGAGGTTGAACCCTCCTATCTTCTCAAGCAACACTGAGCCGATAGTGGCAAATGATTGGCTCCGCACAATCAATAAGAAATTGGACACGGTTCAAGCTGTTTGAGAAGAAAGGGTGCGGTTTGCCGCACATCAACTTGAAGGACCTGCTACTGAATGGTGGGATAACTATCAGGTCATCCATCCCGATGTTGATGCTATATCATGGAACCAGTTTGAAGGAGCTTTCCACACTCATCATGTGGCTGCTGGAGTTATGTCATTGAAGAAAGGGGAGTTTCGCGAGTTATGTCAATTGCATCGTTCTGTTTCCGAGTATGGGGACCTTTTTAACAAATTGTCACGCGCCCGGAGACAGGAGGAGTTCATGAGGAGGACTTAATGACGAAATATTAACCCATCTTGTGGCTCTGAGGTTTGATAACTACCAAGAACTCTTCGACATGGCAGTTGTTGTTGAAGCTAAACAAAAGAGCATGGAGAATCGTAAGAGGAAGTATACATTCCACAAGCACACCTCCAGATCATACCAAAAGCATCATACTATTTCTCCACCATGCCACAAGCATGATAACTCCCATTTGAACAAGCACAATGACCACAACGGTCATACGCACCAAAACAGGAATGGGGAAATGTCACCAATGACAGAAAAAGGAAGGACACGGGTAAAGTCCTCTGTTTCAACTGTCGCAAACCTGGACACTGTGTCGTTGATTGCTTGGAACCAAAGAATGGTAATGCGAATGGAAAAGGCAAGATTCACCCTCCCAATAATGCTATTGTGAATCATGTCTCTGTGGACGAAGCATACGGATCCTCACATCAAGGCAATTAATGACGCACCGACACCCAATCATGAAGATTCAACAAAGACAACATTTTAAGGGTGGTATCACCTTTGTATCCCGAACCTCTTTTCTTTCTAACCTTCTCGAATCTTGAGGACGAGATTCCTTTTAAGGGTGGTAGTCTATAACATCCCAAGATTTGGAAATTGGGCCAGGAAAAATTGCATTTCCATGAAATTCATGAGGATTTCACTACATTCTTGTTTGCTTTTCAAAATTTGAATAAAAACCCTGACCCTTTTGTAATTTTGATTTTTCTCCAAAAGGTACCTATAAGGAACTATACAAGGATTTACACAACCACTATTATCCAACTACGGAAAATGCGACAAAAAGGATACTATGGTTATCAACTTATTATTAGAAAATTTTAAAAACAAAATTCAACTCATTTGGAGTTGTAGAGAAAAAGTTGTAAAGGATTTGTCAAAACAAAAAAGAATAAAAGAATAAGGAAAAAAACCTAACTGAACCTACCTGGGCCAGCCGACCTTATCTACTGCACCCACGCGAGCAGCAAGCAGTGTGCAGCATAGCGGGCTGGCCCAAAGTCAGCGTAGCAGCAGCCGTGCAGCCCAGGCGCGGCCCAGCAAGCAGCGAGCACCCAGAAGCCCATGTCTCTTGGTGCGGCTGACAGGTGGGACCCACCCCATCATCTCTAACCTCCCGACGGAAAGAACATGATGAACATGGGACGAATCCGAACCAAGTCCCAATCGATTCAGCCTCGAACTGTCGTCCCCTCGTCCAAGCAATCCCGCGTATAAATATCCCTAGACCCCTGCATCAAATCCCCCAAAGAAATTATACCTATTCGCCCTCAGGCTATCGAATTGCAGATTGAATCTGATCTCGCTGGGGAAGCCGCCGCAGAGCTTCCAGAGGTTGACGACACCACTGTCTCGGGATACTTGTGCCCCTCTCACCCCTTCTATCTTGTTCCCCATGCTTTTCCGCATCGCCTCACCCTTTTCATTTCATCTGCAGTGCTCGGTAGGCGCCTGACGACGTCGCCATAGCTCACCGACAAGAACACAACTCCGACGGAGCACCGTGACCACCCCGAGAAGAGAAGGGAACCAAGGAGGAGACACTCTTCACCGCGAGGATGTTCTAATCATCGTGAACTACTCCGCCATTGCAGGAGCTCGCTGGAATGCCGCCTCACCATCGCCAGCTGACCGTCCACCGCCGTCATTGACATCACCTCGGCGACCACCTGGAAGCTTCCATTCCTAGCAATCGGATCTCGCATCGATGGTTAGAACTCTTCAAGCCGAGCCGAGCCGAAACACAAGTCTAGCCGGAAACTCAAGCTGATCCCAGACCGAGCTGTCTCCGAGCCATTGATCTGCCACCATTTGATCCAGATCCAGCGATCCACACTAGTCCACTTAACCTAAGAGGTATCAGCGAATTAGATCTCGCCACATCATCGCCACGCTCTGTTTTTCGGAAAATAGATTAAAATAGGAAAAAAACATATAAATTTGTAAAAATCACAGTAAAAGTTGTACATGTCGAAATTTAGCATATAATATACCATTGGATCCATACAGTCATTTATAATATTAATATGCAATAAAAATTATACCTTGTAGTAACTATATTTTTTGTATCATTTAAATCTATATCGTGGTATTTAATTCATAGGAAAATATCTACAACTCCGTTTTAGGTTATTCTTGTTTTGTTAGTTTCATTATTACAAGATCTATCTGTTAGAATTTGTTTTGAAAATTTACAATCTATAGATATGTCTTTCTATATTTATGATCGTTAAAACCTATTTTGAGTCTAAATAAAGTTATAAAAATCTTATTAAGTTAATTCCTTATGAAAATTAAAGGTTGTGATGTCACCGGAATGCTATACTTGCTGTATAAATTTTGTTGTCAAAATAAAACTGATTTTAGCCTTATAAACATGTTTGCATGCCTGCACATGATGTGGGATATGTTTTGTTTGCAATGTTTGGTTTGGTATTATTTTGTCCATCGTTAGATTCTCCGGAGAGTGCATTTTTTTGGTGAAGAGTACAATCATTACACCTGAACCTATCATAAGGAAAGTTACACCTTTGTTCATATTTTGTACATGTTTTGCTACTATGCATGCTTTGATCTTCAAAATAGTAGTATGCATGTGTAGGATGTTTTAATAGAGTTACTTACAAATATTTTACAAGTGCGATGTTGTTTTGTAGTATGACAAGAGTAGCTCTATACATAGGATTACTTCCCCTCCTAATAGGTTCTCACCAAATTTTTCTAAGTGTTATGCCTATGCTATGCTATATATACAAATACCATTGGGGGTTTCAAAGACTGTAATTTTTCTAAGTATAAAAGCTCTTTTGAGCAAAGCTTTTACTCACAAGTCTATTTAAAAATAAAATCAATGTTTTTCTTCTGGACGGAGTGGTATGTCGGGAAAGTCTACAAGGGCAGCAACCCGAGGGCTCTGCGGATGCTCGGGTTTTGGTGGAGCACCGCCATCCAGGATCAAAGAACTCTGCCATGTTCCAGAACTCAGAAGATTCTAGTGTAACCACAATACATATGGGTTCTGTCTTGGCCTAATACTTGATGGGAAACCTCACATGGGTACCACCACTTGGACGATTTTTTGGCATGGGTGGATCCGGAAGGTAGATGGGCTACTAAGGGAAAGCTTCGCCATGGTCTTTTTTGTAAAAGGACTTGATCGTGGATTGTGGGTAAAATGCACGGACTGTCAAGAGTAATCAATATTATCGATCAGCCGTGTTCACGGAAAAGAACAACCTTGAGCATCTGAAGGATGGAGCCTCTGAAGGATTTCCTCTATTTTTTTAAAAGAAAATGTTTGCAAAAACCTAAGTTCGTGAGTTGCATCCCGAGGGCTCTGTAGACTTAGACTTAGTGGGATTTTGGTTCAAATAAAAATGTTTGCAAAACCTAAGTTTGTGAGTTGCACCATAAGGGCTCTATAGACTCAAACTTAGTGGGGTTTTCAATTCCATGTGTTTGGTTGGGGGATGGTAGCCTGGAGGACCCAGTGCGAGCAACTCGACCTTATGTTATTAAAAAGTTTGCAAAGTAGGATAAAAGTTTTTCTCTCTACTTCTCTTTTACTTAGTGAAAATTGACTTTACGCAAATAAACCGCAAAGCCTTCTCTTAGCCTTGCATGTAGAGATATGCCAAGTCTTTTCCTTGGTGTAATTTGCTAATACATTCAAAATATTGACCAGCTAGTTTGGATGCATGTTTCATGTGCATAATTTAGAGATCATCATTGAATGGTGCGCTAGGGTCACGGGTCTTTACTCAACTAGCATGTGGCATTGATGGGACTCAAGTTGTATGCTTCTTGTTGTAATAAAGTAAACTATGGATTATTCGATGCATGCAATAAAGACTTGTGTTTTACATGATATTTCATTGACTGTGAGTGCTAGCTAATGATCCAGGGACTAGCATGTTAATCACAAGAACTTATGATGTTTATCGATCCAAGGTCACTACACGCCCACATGGAGGCCAATACTACCACAACACCCACTTCATATGAGAGGTATGAAAAAGATAAAAATAAGGGTGTCGGTGATGCCATGATCCTACTAGTGGACATTATGACTTGTGATGATTGGCATGCTATGGATGATATTTGTGACATTACATATGACTTATTGATATTTCCATGTGATACTTTGCCTTTTTATAATGTTGAGCATGTGAAATTGTTTGATTGTGATGATCTTGCCATAGACATGCCATGCTCTAAATGTTACGTTGATGACATCATTGCTTGCACTTTGTTGAACAATTGCTCTTTCCAATGTTTTGCTTGCAATCAGGATAACAACGGTATACCTTAGACCATGCTTTGTCATGGATGTTTACAATTTCTCCCGTTCCTTGCAATGAGATGAATAATTGCTCTTTCACTTGTTTTGCTTTCAACAATAATTATCATATGTTTTATATTGAGATGGCCCCCATATCTTTCTCAAATTTTGGAGATTTTGGTAAATGCCATGATAAGCATGTTCCCCACTTTCATACTCACCATGCACCTATGTTACACATGATTGACACTAATGGTGATGTGCACACGAAGAGATATGTCATGATGGATGATGTGTTTATGTACCATGCACACACATTCTTCCTTTTGTGCCTTCGTTTAGCATGAGTTGACAAAAAGAGCTCTAGAGAGCATCCCCCAAGTGAGTTCAAGATTGAATCTAGCTCTGATTCCTTTTGCAAGCTTTGCCTCTTTCATGTTGAAAAATTGCTCTTTCCTATGGTTTCCGTTCAAGCATGTTAATGGTATTCTTTCACCGCGTGACAATCATGTTTCGTTGCTATTGGATATTGATGATTTGTTTGTTGCAACAAAAATGTTGAACAATTTATCTTTTTGATGTTTTATGTGCAACCATAATGCCATTATGAGCATGTATTATCATGGGAGCTTCCAAGTATCTCGTATTGTTGTTGCAACAGACATAAGGACCACTTGCTCTTTCACATGGTTTGTTTGCAAACATGTTGTTTTCGCTTCCACTCACGATACACATACGTCCATGATTTTTGCTTTGGATGATTTGTGTGTGGCATACAACATATTGAATAATTTCTCTTTAAAATGGTGATGCATCCCGTCCTACAGACGCTACTAGATCTACAACGCAAAATCCCTAAGATCGTCCCCTACTCACCCAAGAAGATGGACAAGGAGCAGCCACCTCCAGAACCGGAGTCTCCGTCGTCATCACCCCAGAGTCTCCACCAAATCCCGGAGTCTCTGGTCCTACCCCCAGCTACCCACATCTGCAAGCTCCTGGACTCCCTCTGTAGTCTCCGCTTGCTACCCAGAGTATCCGCCCTAGACCGGAGTCTCTGGCCCAACTACATCGGAGTCTCCGGCCTAAGTGATGGGCATGCGCGCCGCCAGCTAGGCCCTTGGCCCATGTACCCCGTATTCCGCCCCAAACCCTAGTTTTATGCCCAAACTACACCTGAACTTGTGGCTAGCCTATAAATAGAGCCCCCACCCCCTCCTGTATCCCTTAGGCATAGATGATAGACTAAAGACACCCCCTTTGTGGAAACTCTAGTTTTGCCTCATCCCCTTACCAAGGGGACTGACTATCGTCACCACCTTGTTGGAGTTTGCATCGCGCCACCCTTGTTGTACCAGGCCTACGTTTGCGAGTGTGTGAGCATAGTTGACAAGACCCTCTCCAAGGTGTTCTTCCCTCTCCGCTTAGGATCGAGGGAGCATATTGACCGATCTTTCCTTGCGAGGATTGAATCAGACCGGTGACCACCGGTGGGAGCAATCGGCCTTGTATCATGTGAGTTTTACATGTGTTCTTCATGTTATTCGTGAGGTGTTCATCCTCTTCTGCTACCTTCTCCCTTATCCTTGATTTCCCATTGATTTGACCATGAGATCCGTGAAGATCGGGCCACCCTTGAGGTCACCCTTATCATCTGGTATGAGAGCCCAAGTTGCTCATGGATTTCCCCTCATTCTTCCCCACCAAATGTTTTCTTCAAAAACCAAAAAAATAGCCATAAATTTGAGTGGAACTTGTGTCAACCTTTATCATCTGGTATCAACAGCTTTTGGTTGCCACGGATTTCTCATCGATTTGGTCTTTTCCCCATAAATTCAAAACTTCCACCAATAATAGCCCCAAATCGTGTTTTGGATTGATCTATGATTTGAGTGAGTGTTGGTAGGTTTTGATCCATGTATTACTTGCTAAACTTGTTGATCTACCTTTTACTGCGTTCACATAGCCTAATTCCTTGATTTCCCCTATGAATTTGAGGTTTTGGTTCGAATATTTCTGCCCAAAACTCATCCTTGATCTTCTGTTGTAGTACTAAATAATGCATCAGGTGTTTCTTTTAGTGCTTTGCTTCTTCACGGATTAGGCTGATGAGTTGATGTGAGTGTCGACCCGATCTTCAGATGAACCTCCATCAGTGTTTCCCAGGCAAGCAATCTCCCCCTTTCTACCTATTTTGCATTTATGGTCTTTACTTCCTCCTGTTGATCTATTGCTATCCATGTTGCGATGCTTTAGTTTCCGTGCACCATTCATATTCCTTGCATCCTCTATATTGCCTTGGACACATCCTATTGCATGTTGTTTGATAAATAGTCGGCCTTGCGAGTCGTAGTTGCTTGCTCAGGTGTTGCTTCGTGTCGTGTCGTTCCACCCTTGTTGGAAGGTTGGCACATGTTTAATGGTGGAGATGATCACGGTTTTAATTACAACTTGTTAAATAAAATGCTGGAAATAGATATAACTAATGCAGAGGCACCGGTGAGCAATAGCTAATACTTGGTTTTAACCGCTCACTTGTGTCCCGTAGGCCCCGAGTACTTGATACATGTTCCTTGACTATTTCACTATCCGCATGAGGGACCATGAATCCCCTTAGACAGAGCTTGATTCATTTTTTTATTTCTTGGGTCCACAAACTAGTTTGGGGCTTTATTACTATCCTGTACTTATGCCATGCTTTACTACTTTATTTACGATTGCGCGTGGAGCACCTATACTATTTAGGAGTTGTGACACGTTTTCGCTTTATCGACAAGCCCATTCACACTTTCGGGTTCCTAGTCGTTTACCGCCGTCGACACAAACCCTGGGTCCGTCTCAGAGCTGGCCAACTTCGTTGCGGGTAGCTTAGTGGGGTGGCCCCCTGAAATATTTTATGAATCTTGTGATTTCTTTATTGTGAAAGTCTCGTTGGGTTTTTATTTGGTTTTTCTGAGGATGATCGTGCATGTGTTGCTATTTGTGCACCCCTACAGGGTAAATCTTTCTAAAAATCGTGTCCGTGGTTATGGACGACTTGGAGCACAGTATCTCAATCATAGACAACCATAACTAAAGTAGTGCTATAAATTTGACTTTAACATGTCTAGTAATCAGTTTCACTACAATAGAATGAGTAAATAAAAGTTCCAACAATTACTGGATTTGGGATGTATTATGCTAATTGTATATGACTAGTAAGTATTGCAATTACAACGGAATGATTAACTAAGAGTGCCCACTGCTTAGGATATCAGGATGACTCATGCTATCTATATATGACTAGTAAGTGCTGCAACTATAATGGAATGATTAAAACTGCCAATTGTGTGAGTTCCTCGGTTAGACTTCCTCGTTTGGTCTCGAGGGGAAAATACCAGGATGGGTATGTTTTGATGTTCCTATCAGGTTGGATCCGAATAGGTCTTTCTTATCCCTCACTAATAGCTGACAGTTTAATCGAGTCTCTATAGGTTGTTTAGTGCATGTTTCGATGCCGCTTCAGTCCATCACACCTATGTAGGCAAGAGCCGTGGAATTCTACACTCGTCGTGTATTGGCCTCAGTACTGACCGCTCCATTTTTCTTTTGCCCTTTGTTAGCACCCCTTTTTCTAGCAGGTTGAGATTGACATCGTTAGTAGGGTTACCCTTCCGGCATGGCCTGGGCAGGGTTATGGATGCCATTGGTTATTTTCAGGGCTCTTAGCTCAATTTGCATCTTATTCGTATTCAGATGTTGTATTGTTTTCAAGGTGATTTGGATCTTTGTACTTTATATGTGTATTTTTGACTCGTTGAGTCATTGTTGTATATATATGTTCTATGGGTTCCATCCTGGACTATTGTGTAATGATATTACTTTGTTTTCCACCCGCACGCAAGTGCCTAGTGGGCACCTTTGAATCGCTTCTATGCGGGTTTGGCGGGAATCGTTAAAATTTGCATAGGGCCGATTCGAGGGTGTTACAAAGTGGTATCAAAGCCCAGCAGTTACGATACCCCACTGGTCCATCCTGTAGGATAACCTAGCTAACGACCCATGTATAGTTTGAAAACTATTTTGCAAAACAGGTTGGATAGATCTGGTTAGGTTTGATTTTACTCCTTACCTCTACGCTATTCTCCTCTTACCTTTGCGTGTTTTGTATCTACTCTTATCTTTTATTTGAGTCCAGGATTTCTCGTGGTTAGGTTTCCATCGTACCTTCAGGGTTTCTCATCCTCCTTTTATAACGATGGAGCTACAATCACTAATTTGCATCATGTTTGTTGTGCCCTTGATCTAATCCTCTGTCCTTGAACTCTTTATCTCTATGTACCCCTTGACGGATATCCGTATCATTGAAAAACATATGAGAAGGATGAGCATTGGTGAAGTTGGAGTATACCTTGAGCATGTGTTGTTCATGCCAATGGAACCATCGCGGAACCTAATCATTGTGTCTTTTCATATGATTTCTTTGTATCTTCATGTGGTTTCCAATGCAACGACATCATATGTATCAGATCTGGCGAAGAGCTTGCATCACTCCTTTGTTTCCGAACCTTGCTTGTTGAGATCTTTAGTCTAATTTTGAGAATGGGTTGCATGATTTCTACTGTATGTGCGGACTAATAGTTTGGGTGTGTGATGGATTGGCCCCATGTCGACTACTCATTCTAATCGCTCTAGTAAATTGAAGTGGATTAGATTGTACCTTTTCTCTCCTTTTATCGAAGTTAGAGGCTTTATCTTTTGATACCTTTACCTTTGTCCTTTGTTCTCCGGAGTGTTTCCTCGACGAACGTGAGCAACGACCCCTTGTTAGTGGTGTCGACAATTAGAAGATAGAGTAACAATCCTTGTTAGTGGTGTCAAGAGGATCTACACAAAGTGAGAAGATTCAGATCATCGGCCTTCTTCCCTGTACCATGAGGCGGATCTCGAGGGCGAGATCCATTGTTAGTGGTGTCGAATTGTAGCACCCCGATAAAACCACTACTCAAAAATCGCTTGTTATTTTTGTTTTGTGCATCATCATGACCGTATGCTCATGTCATCATGCCACATTGCATTTGAGCATCATCATGTCATCATGCATCTTTGTGTCTAAAACTATTTCCTAAAATCCTACCTTTGTTTTCTAAATAACCCCTCTCTATTTCAAATCAAAACCCTAGATCTGCCCGGATCTTCTATTTGCCTAAAACCTATTTTGCGATCTCTATTTCAAATTAAAACCCTAGATCCGCCTGAATCTTCTATTTTCCTAAAACCTATTTTGCAAAATAGTTTATTTTAAAATAATAAAAATGTTTTGTTATCGGGAGGCAGCTGCGGGTCAGGCCTAAAGACCCATCCTGCAACCACCTACTACCCCGGTAGGCCCAGCCCAGCCCAAATCCTAGCTAACCTAGACTAAAACATAACCCTAGCCCAAGATCTACCCGCCGTTGCACCACACACTCAACCACACCACGCGACACAACACCCCGCTCGCACTCCACCTACGACCGCTGCCTGGTCCCACCCTGCAGAGAACCACCGCGGTACACCGTCCACCCGGCCTTCCTCATACACCGTCACGCCAAGCCCCATCACGACAACCGTGTCGCGATCCACGTCTCCACGACACCGAGGAAACCACCTGACAACGCCACCAACCCCGCCTGGCCCACCACCCTGCAATAACCGCCCGCTTCCGCACGTCCTCGATCGCGACGGGCCCACCCCATCGCGACCCCGTCATGCGCGACGCGCCCATCCCTGTGTCGTCTCCTCACCCTCATCCCGCGATCCCCGCAGCGCTGATCTCCCTTGCTCTGCCGCCCGGCCAGAGTCCCACCCCGTGACCCTGCATGCCGCCTCCTGGTCCTTCACAGACGCGCGCTGCCACCAGGCCCCTCTCCGCGGGAAGCTCACCGGGCTGCCGTCCACCGTACCCGAGCACCGCCCCACCTCTCTGCCGCTTCTCGCCTGTGCCATGATGCCACCCGAGCCCTCTCCGGCCGCCTCCCTTGTCTGACTCCTCAAGCCCTCCATCGTCGCCACCTCCCACCTTAGCTCGGCGCATCGCCGGCCGTCTCCCCACCCTCGACCGCTTCCCTGACCCATCCCCACGTCGCCGTGTCCTGCATCCCCAACGCCTCGACACCGCGCCACGAGGACCACACCTTCGTGAGCCTAAGAGACCCATGGTGGACTTGGCTTCCCCGTGCCACCTAGCTCGAGCCGCTGTCCGGCCGCACGTACTCATCTCCGATGCCACCGCATCCCCGACCCCGTTCATCCCTGTCACCATCGATAGGGTCTGCTGTGCCTCGGACCCTTCCGCTCGACACCATGTCCTCCATCTGCAGGTATTTCTCCTCTCGTTGTTGCCAAGGAGCCCAAATCTCATCGCCCTGCTTCTTCCCTGCGGATGCTTGACCAAGCCCCTGACAACAAGGTGTTTGAGCCAATGCCCGCATGGGACATGCCGCCTCAAAGGATAAGTTAAGGATACTGCTTGAAAACCGTATGCGTCGATCCAAGACCGTACCGAATCGGAGGTGCCGAAGAATCGACAAGAACTTCCTTACGGGTCATCAAGCACTGACCCTCGAAGCATGAACCACAAGGTTTCCTTCCCGGATCCGAAGCCCCGAACCGAAGTTTGATCCCAGAATCCGAAGACCGATCTCGTTGAACCCCGGAACAAAGATCTTCGACCCCAATGTGTGACCCCTATCCAAGAGCCCCTTATTTTTATAAAATATGACATTCATCTGTTGCATATTAAATTGTTCATGATGGCATACATATTTTGTGGGTGTTTAGGGTATTTTGATGATTCGCCTAAATTAAATACGACGACTATATGCGGGCTATTCTAGTCTTATATTACCTCCATTTAAATTTGTATAGCGAACCGATGTCATGTTTTGCCTTTCTAAACCAACATTTAAATTGCGAGTACATAAATAACATGAACCTTCTAATTAATTGTCAGGACCCTGGTTTCGCTTAATATTGCCAAGTTGTACCGCATCTTTGTCATGTCATACATCATATGCATCATGCCTGATCTTCTGTTGTAGTATTAAAAGTGTATCCGGTGTTTCTTTTAGTGTTTTGCTTCTTCACGGATTAGGCTGATGAGTTGATGCGAGTGTCAACTCGATCTTTGGATGAACCTGCATCAGTATTTCCTAGGTGAGCAATCTTCCCCTTCCTACCTATTTTGCATTTATGGTCTTTACTTCCTCATGTTGATCTATTGCTATTCGTGTTGCGATGCTTTAGTTTCCATGCACCATCCATATTCCTTGCAACCTCTATATTGCCTTGGACACATCCTATTGTCTGTTGTTGGATAGATAGTCGACCTTGCGAGTCATAGTTGCTTGCTTAGGTGCTGCTTCGTGTCGTGTCGTTCCACCATTGTTGGAAGGTTGGCACATGTTTAATGGTGGAGATGATCATGGATTTAACTACAACTTGTTAAATAAAATGCTAGAAATAGATATAACTAATGCAGAGGCATCGGTGGGCAATAGCTAATATTTGGTTTTTAACCACTCACTTGTGTCCCGTAGACCCCGAGTACTTGATACTTGTTCCTTGACTATTGCACTATCCACATGAGGGACCATGAATCCCCTTAGACAGGGCTTGATTCATTTGTTATTTCTTGAGGCCACAAACTAGTTTGGAGCTTTATTACTATCCTGTACTTATGCCATGCTTTACTGCTTTATTTATGATTGCACGTGGAGCGCCTGTTCTATTTAGGACTTGTGACACGTTTTCGCTGTATCGACAAGCCCAGTCACACTTTCGGGTTCCCAGCCGTTTACAACCGTCGACACAAATGATGGGCCCGTCTTGGAGCTGGCCAACTTCGTTGCGGGTAGCTTAGTAGGGGTGGCCCCCTGAAATATTTTATGAATCTTGTGATTGCTTTGTCTTGAAATCCTCGTTGGGTTTTTATTTGGTTTTTTGGAGGTTAAACGTGCATGTGTTGCTATTTGTGCACCCCTGCAGGGTAAATCTTTCTGAAAGCCATGTCCGCGGTTATGGACGACTTGGAGCACGGTATCTCGATCATAGACAACCATAACTAAAGTAGTGCTATAAATTTGACTTTAACATGTCTAATAATCAGTTTAACTACAACAGAATGAGTAAATAAAGGTGCCAATAATCAGTTTAACATGTATTATGCTAATTATATATGACTAGCAAGTATTGCAACTACAAGGGAATGATTAACTAAGATCGCCCACTGTTTAGGATATCAGGATGACTCATGCTATCTATCTATGACTAGTAAGTGTTGCAACTATAATGGAATGATTAAAACTGCCAACTGTGTGAGTTCCTCGGTTTGACTTCCTCGTTTTGTCTCGAGGGGGAAATATTAGGATGGGTATGTTTTGGTGTTACCATCAGGTTGGATCCGAATAGGTCTTTCTTATCCCTCTCTAATAGCCGACAGTTGAATCGAGTCTCTATAGGTTGTTTAATGCATGTTTCGCTGCCGCTTCAGTCCACCATACCTATGTAGGCAAGAGCCGCCAAATTCTACACTCGCCGTGTAATGGCCTCAGTACTGATCGCTCCATTTTTCTTTTGCCCTTTGTCGACACCCCTTTTGTTTTAGCAGGTTGAGATTCACGTTGTTAGCAGGGTTACCCTTCCAGCTTGGCCTGGGCAGGGTTATGGACGCCATTGGTTATTTCCAAGGCTCTTAGCTCAATTTGCATCTTATCCGTACTCAGATGTTGTATTGTTTTCAAGATGATTTGGATCTTTGTACTGTATACCTATATTCTTGACTCGTTGAGTCATTGTTGTATATCTATGTTCTATGGGTTCCATCGTGGACTATTGTGTAATGATATTGCTTTGTTTTCCACCCGCACGCAAGTGCCTGGTGGGCACCTTTGAATCGTTTCTATGCGAGTTTGGCGGGAATCGCTAAAATCTGCATACGGCCGATTCAAGGGTGTTACACATATGCATCCCATTTGCTATACTTGAGTTCTGCTAATAGTGATGTGAACAAGAATGGACATGACATAAATGATATGCTACTCTATCACGCACGAGCATATTTTGCTTGATCTTTGTTGTGTGATGGTACAACTGCTTACACGCCAACCTCTATGGACCATAAGTTGACAAGACGAACCATAGAGAGTTACCTATGGATGCCCTTCAACGAGCCATCCCTACATCATAAGGTGACTTCCTTCTACTTGAGGACTCATGCTATAATCTTCATGAATTGGCTACTCTTTGAGTGTTGCTTTGTTTTTGTTGTGAGCTTTGTAGGTTTCATGAAAGGTGAAGGAACATTGAAGAGTTGCCACATCAAGCTTCTCGAGGACGACTACATGGTGAACCCCAGGATCAAGAATGTCTCTCGACCTCCTCTACATGGTGATGAGCGTATAGAGACGAGGACGACTCTTTTCAAAGGGGGGAGCTGATGCAGCCCGTCCTACGGACGCTACTACATCTGCAACGCCAAGTCCCCAAGCTCGTCCCCAAGTCACCCAAGAAGATGGACAAGGAGAAGCCACCTCGAGGCAGGTCTCCTCGTTGTCACCCGAGTCTGCACGGATCACAGGTCTCCGCCTTGCGCCGGAGTCTCGGTCCGCCCCTGACTACCCATGTTTGCAAGCTCCTGGACTCCATCCAGAGTCTCCGGCTGCTACCTAGAGTATCCACCCTAGATCGGAGTCTCTGGCCCAACTACACCGGAGTCTCCGGCATAAGTGATGGGCCTGCGTGCCGCTAGATGGGCCCTTGCCCATGTACCCCTTATTCCGCCCCAAAACCTAGTTTTATGCCCAAACTACCCCTGAACTTGTGGCTGGCCTATAAATAGAGCCACCACCCCCTCATGTATCCCTTAGGCATAGATGATAGACTAAAGACACCCCCCTTTGTGGAATCTCTAGTTTTGCCGCATCCCCTTACCAAAGGGGACTGACTTTCATCACCACCTCGTTGGAGTTTGCATCGCACCTCCCTTGTTGTACAAGGTCTACGTTTGCGAGTGCGTGAGCGTAGTTATCAAGACCCTCTCCAAGGTGTTCTTCCCTCTCTGCTTGGGATCGAGGGAGCATGTTGACCGATCTTTCCTTGCGGGGATTCCATCGGACCGGTGGCCATCGGGGGGAGAAATCGGCCTTGTATCGTGTGAGTTTTGTGTGTGTTCATCATGTTCTGCACGAGGTGTGTGTCTGCTTTCGCTACCATCTCCCTTACCCCTCGCTTTTTCATCGATTTAACCATGAGATTCGTGAAGATCGGGCCACCCTTGAGGTCACCCTTATCAAATGGTTGGTTTGAAGGGTTTCGCGGCATAGTAAATCAAAATTTTCTACGGAAGCGAATAGAGGGAAAGCCAAGATCTAATCTAGGAGATGCAAACAACGAGAGAGATTGGATTAGATCTTCATACCCTTGAAGACTACGCCTGGCAGAGCGTTCGTCGGGCGTGGGTGATGTAGTCGTACTCGCTTCTCCTCCTCGCGATCCGATCCGATCTAGCACCACAAGTGGCGGTGCCTCCGTGAGATGCACACGTGCAGCACCTCGACGTCTCCTCCTTCCTTGGACCAGCAAGTATGGTGGAGAGATGGATTGGATCTACAACACGACGGCGTGGTGTATATGGTGGAGAATTTCTGCAGCAGGGCTTCGCCCACAAACAGTCGGAAGGGAGAGAGGAAGGCAGCAGGGCTACTAGGGCTTGGAGGGAGATGTGTAGGGGGGAGGGGGCGCACCAGCCCTCTATATATAGAGGGGGAGGGAGCGGCCAGCCCTAGCCCCTCCTCCAAGCCTATATCCAGTTTAAACGATTTAAACTCTCCCCTTATCTAGAAATTCTATCCCGAGATTTAAACGAGTTAAATCTCTCTAGAATCGGCTGGGCCCTATGGGGCCTTGTGCCCCTGGCCCAATGCGGCCAGGACACTCCCTCATAGGCCCATGCCCTCTCCCGGAAGGTGGGACCATGTTGGCCCCCTTCCGGAAGGTTCTAGAAGCTTAGACAATACCGATTAATCCGGAACAATTCCGAACTCCAAAAACTGCACTGCCTTATATGAATCTTATTCTCCGGACCATTCCGGAACCTCTCGTGATGTCCCGGATCCCATCCGAGGCTCCGAAAAAAATTTCATAAACCAATTATCCAATCTATCCTAGCGTCGAGACACGTTAAGTGTGTGACCCTGCGGGTTCGAGAATATGCAGACATGATCTTCTATCAATAATCAACAGCGGAGTGC
Organism: Avena insularis; assembly: GCA_023614405.1. Lineage (NCBI taxonomy): Eukaryota > Viridiplantae > Streptophyta > Magnoliopsida > Poales > Poaceae > Avena > Avena insularis. The sequence goes on along the minus strand of CM042696.1, from coordinate 280,368,351 downwards.
AGGCACCCATATTGACTCCACACATTCATCGATGATCATATCGGATGAACCAAGATGCCAGATTCAATCAATCCCATATATATATTCCCTTCGTCTCGCGATATTTTACTTGCCCGAGATTGATCGTCGGTATCATCATACCTAGTTCAATCTCGTTCACGGCAAATGCTTTACTCGTTCCGTAATCCGATATCACTTTGTGATTAACTCCTTAACCACATGCTTGCAAGCGGTGTTGATATCGATTACCGAGTGGGCCCAAGTATATCTCTCGACTTGGGAGGGACAAATCCCATCTCGATACATACAACCCAGAGATACTTTCCAATTGCAGAGACACCTTTATGATCACCCTCTCATAGGATGACGTTTGATGACCTCAAAGCTTTCTTCCGATACCGGGGAGTTGTATTATCTCATGGTCTAAGGAATACAATATTTGACATAAGAAAAACTTCGCAAAAGGCGAACACGATGACACGATCTAATTGCTTCGCTTAGTTTGGTCTACATCCACCATATCATTCTCCCAAGGATATGATCTCATTATCAATTGACAACTCATGTCTATGGTTAGGAAACCTTAACCATCATTGATCAATGAGCTAGTCCATAGAGGCGTACTAGGGACACGGTGTTGTTCACAAACCACACAAGTATTAATGTTTCCGCTTAATACAATTCTAGCATGGAATATAAACTTTATCATGAACAAGAATTATAATAATAACATCTTTATTATTGCCTCTAGGGCATAATTCCAATCTCCCACTTGCACTAGAGTCAATAATCTAGTTTACATTTGGCAACAATCTTACACCCATGGCACTGAGGTCTTGATCATGTTTTACGTGGAAGAGGTTTAGTCAATGGATCTGCGACATTCAGATCTGTATGTACTTTCTTGATCTTCAGATCTCCATCTACTATATAATCTCGGATTATATGAAACTGCGGTTGATATGCTTGGTCTTTGGATGATATCTTGGTTCCTTAGCGAGTGCTATGGCGCGGTGTTGTCACACAATATCTCCAGTGGGTCCAATGCACTTGGAACCACGCCAAGCTTCGATGATGAAGTTTGATCCAAACTCCTTCACTTGGCGCTTCTGCGGCAACCATGTATTCCGCTTCTCTGTAGATCCCGCGATCACGCTTTGCTTGACTTCTCGACTCACAGCTCCTCCATTCAAAATATACTGGCGTATCACATGCGAGATTTAGAATCATCCTTGTCGATTCGAAACTAGCATCGGCGTAACCTTTTCTGACGAGCTGTTCATCACCCCATAGACTAAGAACATTTCTTTAGTCCTATTTAGGTATCTTAGGATGTTCTTTACGGCTGTCGATGTTCCACTCTGGATCACTCGATATCCTTTCGTCAAACTAAGAGCATTGGACACATCCGGTCTAGTACTGACATGGCATACATGATGGAACCTATGGCGAGGCATAAGGCACTTTGCTCATAGCTTCCCTATCATTTACCGTAGCTGGACACGAGCCTTGCTCAATATCTTACGATAACATAGGCCTTTGAACCTTTCAATGCCTTATCCATTCTGAACCTTTTCAGAACTTTGTCTAGGTATGTACTTTGGCTTAAAGCTATCGAGCGTCTTTGTCTATCTCTATAGATTTTGATGCCCAATATATAAGCGCTTCACCTAGGTCTTTCATTAAAACACTTGTTCAAATAACTCTTCACATCGTTAAGCATGTTGATGTCATTTCCAATAATCAATATGTCATCCACATATAGTACGAAGCGTCACCGAGCTCCCACTCACTTTCTTGTAGATGCAAGCTTAGTAGCAATTTGGAACAAATCCAAAGCTCTTGATCACTTGATCAAAGCGAAGGTTCCAACTCCGAGATGCTTGCTTGATCCATAAATGGAGCGCTGAAGTTTGCATACTTTATCAACATCCTTAGGATCGACAAAACCTCGGGTTGCATCATATACAACTCTTCATCAATGTTGCCATTGAGGAAAGCGATCTTGACGTCCATTTGCCATATTTCATAATCATGAAGCAGCAATTGCTAATAAAATCCGAATGGACTTAAACTTCGCTACGGGAGAGAAAGTCTCATCGTCAACACCTTGAACTTGTCGAAAACCTTTCGCAACAAGCCGTGCTTTATAGCGGTAACATTACCATTCGTGTCCGTTTTCTTCTTGAAGATCCATTTGCACTCAACGGCCTTTTATTCGCTAGGAGGTCCACCAAAGTCCATACTTGGTTTTCGCTCATGGATCCCAATTCGGATTTCATGGCTTTTAGCCATTTCTCGTCTGGGCTCATCATCGCTTCCTCATAGTTCGTAGGTTCCTTTGTCTTCTACTAACAAGGCAGTCAAGACAGGGTTGCCGTACCACTCGGGAGGGCACGCGACCTTGTCGACTGCGACGTTCGATGGCGACATCGTCCAAGCTTCATGATCCTTGTCATTAGCTTCCTCTATTGTTGGTGCGGTGACCTTGGAACAATTTCAGGTCTGCTACTCTCCAATTCAGAGAAGGTTCAATAACCTCGTCTAGCTCTACTTTCCTCCCACTCACTTCTTTCGAGAGAAACTCCTTCTCAAGAAAGGAACCGTTCTTTCGACAAACACTTTGCCTTGGTTACGTGATAGAAGGTATACCCAATAGTTTCCTTAGGGTATCCTATGAAGACGCATTTCTCCGCTTTGGGTTCGAGCTTGTCGGCATCAACTTCTTGGCGTAAAGCATCCCCAAACTTTAAGCGACAACTTAGGTTTAGCACCAAACCATAGTTCATACGGTGTCGTCTCAACGGTTTAGATGGAGCCCTATTTAAAGTGAATGCAGTGGTTTCTAATGCATAACCCCAAAATGATAACGGCAAATCAGTAAGAGACATCATCGATTGGACCATATCTAATAGGGTTCGATTCCGGCGTTCAGACACACCATTGCCTTTGTGGTGTTCGGGTGGCGTGAGTTGTGAAACGATTCCACTTGCTTTGAGATGCGTGAAAATCATAACTCAAATATTCGCCCCACGATCGGATCGTAGAAACTTAATCTTTACATTACGATGGTTCTCCACTTCATTCTGAAATTCTTTGAACTTTTCAAGCGTTTCAGATTTATGTTTCATTAAATAGATATACCCATATCTACTTAAGTCATCGGTAAAAGTGAGAAAATAGCGATATCCACGTCGAAACACTCATCGGTCGCATACATCGGTATGTATGATTTCCAACAAGTCCGTTGCTCGCTCCATCATACCGGAGAAGCGGGGTTTTGATCATCTTGCCCATGAGGCATGGTTCGCATGTGTCAAATGATTCAAAATCAAGAGACTCCAAAAGTCCATCGAATGGAGTTTCTTCATCGCTTTACACCAATATGACCTGGGCAGCGATTACCACAAATAAGTAGTATTATCACTATCTACTTTGCATCTCTTAGCCTCAATGTTATGGATGTGTGTTTCATCCCTTTCGAGATTTAGAAGAAATAAACCACTCACAAGAGGTGCATCACCATAAAAGATGTTACTCATATAAATAGAACAACCATTATTCTTGATTTAAATGAATAACCGTCTTGCAATAAACACGATCGAAATAATGTTCATGCTCAGCGCGGGCACATAATAACATTTATTAAGGTTTAAAACTAATCCGAAGGTAAAACTAAGGAGGCGTGCGGCCATCACATCAACTCTTGATCCGTTGCCAGCAGCGCGCCGTCACCTCATCCCTCGCAAGCCGCGTCTATTCCGCAGCTCTGTTTGAGTTACAAATAATAGCAACTGAACCGGTCTCAAATACCCAGGCACTACAATGAGCGCTAGTAAGGACAACATCAATAACATGAATATCAAAGATACCTTTGATGGTGCCGCCTTCTTGTCCGCTAAGTACTTGGACGATTGCTTCTAGTGACCCTTGTCCTTGCAATAGAAGCACTCGGTTTCGGCTTGGGACCAGACTGAGCTTCTTCTCGCGAGGGCATTGCGCTTCGCCGCCCTTCTTGAAGGGCTTCTTTGCACCTTACCTTTCTTAAAGGAGGGCTTGTTGACCATCAACACATGATTATCCTTCTTGATGTCCACCTCGCAGCCTTGACTTTGCGAAGAGCTCGATGATCGTGTCAGTGGAACCAATCTGATTATGAGTCACTACAAAACTTTTGTAGCTGGGAGGAGTGATTGCGAACCCTGTCAATCTTGAGCTCCTCTGGAATCTTGCGATCCGGTTGCTCAAAGGCGTTGAGTGTAGCAGACATCTTAATGGCGTGCTCACTAAGAACTCCTTCCTCCATCTTGCGGTTAAAGAACTTCTCGGAGATCTCATATCTCTCGGAAGCGGGCCTGAGTCGAAACATGGTTTTCAACTCTTGAGAATCTCAAAGGGCCGGGATAGTTTTCAAAAGCGATTTTGAAGTTCGGTTCCATAGCAAACAACATGGTGCTCTTAATCACACCATAATCATCTTTCTTGTTGATAGACAGCTTTCTCATCGGCCAAGCGATTGCGGAGGGGGTTACCTAATGTTTTCTCAAGGACATAGTCCTTTTGACCGCCAGAGAGAATGATTCTCAGATTGCGGAACCAGTTTGTGAAGTTAGACCCATTGTTTCTAAGCTTTTCTTTCTCAGCAAAAACGTTGAAGTTGAAGTTGGACTTGGCCATGTGATCTACTGATTAGCAAGTACAATTTAGACTATGTTCATGATAAATAGTTCAACTTAATCAAATTACTAGATGAACTCCCACTAAATTCAACATCCCTCAAGTTGTTTAGTGAACACGATCCAAATTCACCACACCTAATCCGATCTTCACGAGAAGAGATGTGGTTTCAATGGTGGACAACGAAGTGTCGATCATATCATTCATATGACTCATGCTTAACCTTTCGGTTCTTGTGTTCGAGGCCATGTATACATGCTAGGCTCGTCAAGCTAGACCAAGTATTTCGGCGTGTGCAAAACTGGCTTGCACCCGTTGTATGTGGCGTAGAGTCTATAGCACCCGATCATCACGTGATGCTTGGACACGACGAACTTTCATAGCAGTGCATACTTGGGGAGAACAGGTTTTTATCTTGATCTTTAAGTGAGGAATCATCTTATAATGCTACCGTCATGATCTAAGCATAATAAGATACATAAAAGGATAAACATCACATGCATATAACTTTATGTGACATGGTATAGCCAATCTTCGCAATGATCTCCATCTTGTGCGTGCGGCATGATCTCCATCACTCCACCATGATTGCCTCCACCATGAATAGCAACTACAACTATTGCTAACTACTTAGCGATAAAGTAAAGCTATTACATGGCGTATAGAAGTTGACTTCATGGGTCATACACAATTATAAACACAACCATATGGCTCACGCGGTTGTGTACTCATCGACATGCAAGTCGTGAAACATTACAAAACATGATCATCGCATACATTATACACATCACATCTTGGGCCATACCATATCACGAAAACACTCCTGCAAAAACAAGTTAGACGCCTCTACTTTGTTGTTGCATGTTTTACGTGGCTTATGGGAGTAGATGCTAAACGATTCTTACCTACGGAAAGCCACAACGGTGATATTATGGTTGCAAACTCGGTGTTAATCCCATGACAACTATAGTGAGAGAAACGGCATCCACCAGCGCATGTGGAACAAGCCACACGTCAAGTGCGGAGCGGTCTCGTGAACGGCGTCGCGTAAGGTTGGCACTGGACCGCTTCAATCTCACTATCGCGTCATAAGAAGAACACAAACAAGAGGCTTGCAACAGAAAACATCAACGCCATAACAACCATGTTGCGTTCTACTCGTGAATCACATCTACGCATAGATCTAGCTCGATACCCTTTGAAGGGTTTGCGGCATAGTAAATCAAAATTTTCTACGGAGCGAGCAGAGGAAAGCCAAGATCTAATCTAGGAGATGCAAACAACGAGAGAGATTGGATTAGATCTTCATACCCTTGAAGACTACCTGCAATGAGCGTTAAATCCGGAACGTGGGTGATGTAGTCGTACTCGCTTCTCCTCCTCGCGATCCGATCCGATCTAGCACCACAAGTGGCGGTGCCTCCATGAGATGCACACGTGCAGCACCTAGATGTCTCCTCCTTCCTTGGACCAGCAAGTATGGTGGAGAGATGGATTGGATCTACAACACGACGGCGTGGTGTATATGGTGGAGAATTTCTGCAGCAGGGCTTCGCCCACAAACAGTCGGGAGGGAGAGAGGAAGGCAGCAGGGCTACTAGGGCTTGGAGGGAGATGTGTAGGGGGGAGGGGGCGCACCAGCCCTCTATATATAGAGGGGGAGGGGGCGGCCAGCCCTATCCCCTCCTCCAAGCCTATCTCTAGTTTAAACGATTTAAACTCTCCCCTTATCTAGAAATTCTATCCCGAGATTTAAACGAGTTAAATCTCTCTAGAATCGGCTGGGCCCTATGGGGCCTTGTGCCCCTGGCCCAATGCGGCCAGGACACTCCCTCATAGGCCCATGCCCCCTCCCGGAAGGTGGGACCACGTTGGACCCCTTCCGGAAGGTTCTAGAAGCTTCCGGTACAATACCGATTAATCCGGAACAATTCCGAACTCCAAAAACTGCACTGCCTTATATGAATCTTATTCTCCGGACCATTCTGGAACCTCTCGTGATGTCCCGGATCCCATCCGAGACTCCGAACAAAAATTCATAAACCAATTATCCAATCTATCCTAGCGTCGAGACACGTTAAGTGTGTGACCCTGCGGGTTCGAGAATATGCAGACATGATCTTCTATCAATAATCAACAGCGAAGTGCAGGCACCCATATTGACTCCACATTCATCGATGATCATATCGGATGAACCACGATGCCGAGATTCAATCAATCCCATATATATATTCCCTTCGTCTCGCGATATTTTACTTGCCGAGATTCGATCGTCGGTATCGTCATACCTAGTTCAATCTCGTTCACGAAATACTTTACTCGTTCCGTAATCCGATATCACTTTGTGATTAACTCCTTAACCACATGCTTGCAAGCGGTGTTGATATCGATTACCGAGTAGGCCCGAAGTATATCTCTCCGACTTGGGAGGGACAAATCCCATCTCGATACATACAACCCAACAGATACTTTCTGATTACCCGAGAGACACCTTTATGACCACCCTCTCATAGGATGACGTTTGATGACCTCAAAGCTTTCTTCCGATACCAGGGAGTTTTATTATCTCATGGTCTAAGGAATACAATATTTGACATAAGAAAAACTTCGCAAAGACGAACACGATGACACGATCTAATTGCTTCGCTTAGTTTGGGTCTATCCACCATATCATTCTCCCAATGATATGATCTCATTATCAATTGACAACTCATGTCTATGGTTAGGAAACCTTAACCATCATTGATCAATGAGCTAGTCCATAGAGGCGTACTAGGGACACGGTGTTGTTCACAAACCACACAAGTATTAATGTTTCCGCTTAATACAATTCTAGCATGGAATATAAACTTTATCATGAACAAGAATTATAATAATAACATCTTTATTATTGCCTCTAGGGCATAATTCAAACATGGTTTACACACATAATGATGTTGTTTTGGATGTCCTTTCTCATGTGTTTTTTCCGAATTCTCCTCTTCTTGCATCAAAGATGTTGATCAATATTTTAGTCAATTGCTTTGAGTGCCACACTAACATGTTATATGGAGTTTTCGAGTTCCCACATCTGGGTGATGTTCAAACGAGTTCGATGCACATTGACCTTGCATATGCACTCCATTTGCTATACATGTATTCTGCTAATAGTGTTGTGAAGAAGAATGGACATGCCACAAGTGACATGCTCCTCTATCACGCACGCAAATATTTTACTTGGTCTTTGTTGTGTGAAGGTACAATTGCTTACGCGTCAACCTCTATGGACCATAAGTTGACAAGACAAATCAAAGAGAGTTACCTATGGTTGCCCTTCAACGAGCTATCTCTACATCATAAGGTGACTTTCTTCTACTTGAGGTCTCATGCTATAATATTCATGAATTGGCTACTCTTTGAGTATTTTCCACTTTTGTGATGAGCTTGGTAGGCGTCATGGCAGGCGAAGGAACATTGAAGTGTTGTCAAGTCAATCTTCCCGAGGACGACTATATGGTGAACCCTAGGATCAATATTTTTTCGCGACTTATTCTACTTTGTATGAGCATGTAGAGTTGAGGATAGCTCTTTTTGAATGGGGGGGGGTTGTATCTCGACCTACGGTCATTACCACATCAAGGCCTCCAACTTGTGACAAGTTGTCATGGACTCCAAAGGTGAATCCTATCCTCTTTGAGATCCCACTTCCTACCATGTTGAATGGTATAGTACTTCATACTCCATGCTATGACCATGATAGGTTCACACCGATGAGTACGAAGACAAGGGAGCAAGCCTGAGGACTCATGCCCGACAAGACGGAGGCTTGGTAGAGAAGACGGAAGAAGCAAATACAAACCGACGAAGGTCTCGGTGTTGCCGGACACACCACCAGAATCTTCGACACCTGAACCAGCGAATTGGATCCCATGCCGACCAAACCGGCAACCTCCGGACCAGACTGACACCCTGCCAAAACCGCTGCTAGAACACTGAACCGGCGATGACCAGAATAATCGGCGCCTGCCGAAAATTTCGACGATAGATCCAGCACTGCCGGACTTACCACCGGTATTCCCTGTCTGCGCATGGATATGAGTTTGATGCCCTGGAATATTCCCTTTACTTACCCCTTTGCCTAAGCTACCCCAATTCTAGTGGTTGGCCTATAAATAGAAACCCCACCCCCTCATGTATCCCTGAGGCATAGATGATAGACTAAAGACAACTCCCTTTGAGGAATCTCTAGTTTTGCCTCATCCCCTTTACCGAGGGGACTGACTATCATCAACAACCTCGTTGGACTTTGCAACATGCATCCACCGTTGTAAAAGGCATTGGCGTCGGTGCCCTTCGCCAAGTTGTCATGACCCTCTCCAAGGTGTTCTTCCCACTTGATGGCTCTGATTTTTGCCATCTTCCACTGCGTTTAAACATTGTTTTTGGTCAAGAAATTGCCAAAAAACCTCTCAACTCTTGCCACTAATGACTAATAATTGCAAAGATATGCAAATCCGTTCTTTGATTTATGTTGTGCAGGAAATCACGGCTTTTAATGCGAAATAAGGAGTCATAATGAAGGATTTTGAGGAAGTACACATGGCCAAGTAATTGGAGAGGCGTTCCAGGGCATCAACAAGCTTAACCGACACTGGTACGGGCGCGGTTCGCCCGTACCGCCTGCCCGTACCAGGTGGCGACGACTTTGTCTCATCAAACCCTTCAACTTTTGTGAAGACGCCTATATATTTTGAGGCTCCAGCCACAAACCAGAGGGCCGCCATTCTCAGATTGCATCACAACACCACCAAAGGAGATCCACACCATTGTTCATCACTTCCCCCAGCCATCCATCCACTAGCCATAGCCATTGCTTTGTACTTTAGTTCTCCTTGTGATTTGGCGACCATTGTAAGAATATTTGATTTCAATCTAAGTATTTGTATGATGTTTTTATCTCCGATCTATTTGTTATGAGTGAATAGTCCTCATGGGCTACGGTTTGGGGAGAAACCTCGAGCGATTATGTGCATCTAGATCATGGGAGAATTGTATTTTGTTTGGAATTGTGATTTATATCTTTTGTTTCTTTATTTCTGTCTCAATCTGTGGACTTGTAGGTATCCAAGATCCCATAGATTGATAAAGGCTTGAGGTGAGATACTTGGCTAGCAGCGATCTCATAGGAACCTCAGTGACAGAAAGGGTAGTACGGTCTTCGCTTAGCACCCCATTAGGGATCAACAACAACATCACCACTTAAAGCTTTGATATGTGTTTTACACTTAATATTCGTTTGTAACCCGTGGCTTTGGTGTACTCTCGGTTGGATTAAAAGTCTATTGCTATGTGTGCTGCATCACAGGAGCTCTAGAATATTAGGATGTGTTGCCCACACGAGATTATCTACATTCAAACATTATACATGACTATGCTTATTATTATTATTTACCCCATTTGATGTGCAGCTATAGGTGGATATTCAACCCTAGCCTATCTCCAACCATTGATTCAAACTTGTTATAAAGTAAACTAGATTGGTTCGGTCAACTAAGGTAAAACAAACAAACAAAGTCTTGTAGACGTGGCCTTTTTTATTACCTTTTAGCAGTGCTCTCCGAGGTTCGATTAAACCTAGGTCTTATAGGGAAAAAGCTATTATACTACATCCGTGAATCCAAATTGAAGGTATCATCTCTCCGATTGGGATCGAAAGGAGAACGTTGACCGATCTTTCCTTGCGATGATTCTATCGGTCCGGTCGCCGCCGGCGGGAGCAATTGGCGTTGTATCGTGTGATTTTTGCGTGTGTTCACCATGTTCTTTGCAAGGTGTGTGTCCGGTTCCGCTACCTTCTCCCTTTCCCCTTGCTTTCCTATCGATTTGACCATGAGATCCATGAAGATCGGGCCACCCTTGAGGTTACCCCTTATCACTTTAGTTTGTCTAACTCCTTCATGCATATTTGGTGCGAACTGGCATATGCATCGATAAAGCATAGGAGTTCTGAGCCTGCCATTCAGTCGATAACTTGGTCAATTCTAGGCAGAGTGAACGGATCTTTGGGACAAGCCTTGTTCAAGCAGTATAATCGACACACATTCTTAAATCAATGGTGTCCTTTTTAGGGACTATTTTAGGATTGGCCGACCACTCAATGTGGATGACCTGTTCAATAAATTCGGCTAGTTCTAACCGGGCTAACTCCTTAGCTATATCTTTGCACTTTTCATCGCTGAAACATCATAAGGACTGGTTGATGGGTCTAGCATCAAGATACACATTGAGAGAGTGCTCCGCGAGTTCCCTAGGTACTCTGGTCATGTCAGAAGGTTGGCATGCGAAGATATCTTTATTATCTTTTAGGAACTCGAGGAGCGCACTTTCCTATGCGCGATCTAAACCTATGCCTATCTACATCACCTTGGAGGGGTCATCATCCTTCAGCGGTGTTGTCTTTGTATGTTGTGATGCCTTGAACACTAGAGTTAGCTTCATCACCTCATTCTTCGTAGTGGGCATCTCGGACAGATAAGTGTTCTTCTTGATCTCCTATCACTCTTGGGAGTGCAACACAGATTCCGTGAAGGCGGTAACTCCGTCCTTGCATTCTATCACATTCTTTGGGTTTCCGCAGACTATGATAATGCCTTTGGGACCCGAAAGTTTCATGATGTTGTAGATGTTGCAGGGCGAGCCATGAATTGCCAATAGGTTGGCCTCCCAAATATAGAGTGGTATGCGCTCTTGAGAGACACCACTTCAAAAGATAGTGGTTCAGTCTGATAATTCTTCGGCGTTCCAAAAGTAACGTCCAGAGTGATTTCTCCTAGAGAGTTCGCTTGTCTTTCGGGAATGATTCCATGGAAAACCACGATGCTATGGTTCAGCTGGGTTTCCTATATCCTCATGCGGTGTAGCGTTTTGACATAGAGGATGTTGATGCTACAACCACCATCCATTAGGGTTTTTGAGAACTCATATTTGTCAATAAGTGGATTGACGATCAGAACGTACTTTACTCGCCTGTGAGGCTTACACTACAAGAATCTGGGAGGTTCATGACGATCTGATATTATCGTGGATAGGGGTCAAAACATCGTAGATGGCCATCCGCCCATGGATTCTGCGATAGAAAAAATAGGTCACGAACCTCACGTCATAATTCAATCCGTGATGTTTTTTCTGTCTGAAAACGTCACGGGTTGTCTGTGACGTTCCTCCAATTTCTTCGTGGCAAACTAGACCGGCCTGGCCCAGGCCCGATCTTTCATGACATTTTTATTTCATCATGAACGATGCCACGTGGCGGACGGCACTGCGAGCTGTAGTCAGCGACGTTTGCTGATGTCATGTTCGCCATCTACGACGTCATCTACTTCCTGATGTTTTTTCCATCACGGCCTGATTCCGCTAGCGCCGTTTGCTGATGTCATTCATTCATTTTCTTATGTCATCCTTCCCATTTCGTCACACTGGTGGAGACAAATTTCGTTTTTGTCATGGTAATAAGCTGGATAGCTTATGCATGGATGACCGTCAGGGCAACACGTGGACCAATAGGAAGGAAACACGTGGTCCATCTGCAGCGCGAATCATGTAACAATCAAAGCTGGACGCGTATCTCCAATGCATGACAAACTCAATTCATCAGGGCATAAGAGATGACGTTTCTGTTTCGTCGAGGACGTTGACGAGTGAAAGTGCGCCACGTCAGCATCTATCGGTGATGGAAATATTTTCGTCAACTAAAAAGCATGACATTTTCATTTACGTTGGAGAAGAGTGCTGACAACTTTGCTAGATTGCACCGACCAGATCAAAATGACAGAAATTGCAGGGCACATGTTTCAGGTGACATAAATATGTTCGCACATAAGTTTCCAACAAAATAAAGAAAAGAGCCTAACAAGCTTTCAGTCACACCACCAGTTCACTTACGCAATATAGCTCAGAATTGCTGAAGTGATGCATTTATAAGGTCTGCAAAGTTCACAAGTGCTTTCCGTGCTTCATTCTTTGCTTTTATCTCCTTCAGCAATGCTGCAATGTGTCTGCCCAATGCCTCATTCACTGCTCTCTTAGCCCCAAGTTGTGCTTCAAGGAGAGAGCTAGTTGGTCTTGATGCATGGATGCTTTCATCAGTGGAAGCAAGGGGTTGATCCTCAATGCCATCTTCTGCAGTAGATGGTGCCACCATGCTTCCAATGGGTGCCTGACAGTTATAGAAGAAAACGTTAGAAAACTAGCAAGCAAATTTCAAGCACATCTTCATGGACAAATAGGGTATTGAATTATACGGAGATGACAAAGATGGACCTAGTGTAGCTTCTTCCACACTTCATGCGCTTACTTTAGGGCTTCTTCCTCGCCATCTGGTTTCTCCGTGTACAACCCCACGATGGCACTGCACAATATCGCATTCCCTACTATCTGAGCCCCGAGTTGTGCTTCAAGGAGAGTCTAGGTTGGTCTTGAAGAATAGATGTTGATGTCGCGCGATAGCGCATACTGCACCAGTCGGTGGAAGGAGGTTGTTCAGCCTCAGTGATATCTTCTATAGCATTAGGTGCCATCTTGCTTTCCATGGTTTCCTATTGAGTTTTAGGAATAGAATCAAACATTAGAAAAATAGCCAGCAAATTTTGGAAGATGAGAAAGTTGAAAAGTATTCTGGCGGGCTTATGTTGCTTTTTGGACAATGTGATTGGAGAAGGCCCGATTGTCACAGAAAAACAAGTCACAGCGATAAGATTGTCTATTTCTTGTTTGCCTGTTTGTTAGACAACGGGCCTACACAAAGAGAGAGCATAGTGTATAAAAGGCAGTCCTGGTTAAACACAAACAAGGTAAGTTGAGTAGACAAGACTTGACCTAGTTCCTGGGGTCAGTCCAAGAATCAACAAGCTTGCGCCACTCTGCATTGCTCATGTGTTCAACAGGAGATATCCTTGTTACTTCATTCAATGGGAGGGGGTCAAAAAATTGCTTCTTCGGGAGATGCCTTTGAATTCTTATGTGCCTCATTAACTGCTGGTTGCAAGCAACCTGCACATCAGGGTGTGATGCATCCATGAAAAAGTTTTGCTGAAATAAAACATCGTGCATCAGCCTCTACATGAACAATAATGAGAAGAAAAGGGCAGTTGAGTCACAGAACATAGGGAAACTCTGTCATAGAACTCTACTCTGACATCCGGCCTCTCCTTGTACTCTTTCTAGCAAGGGAAGATAGGCATACCAGTCCTGACTTTTTTTGCACCTTCAATGGCGAACTTGGAAGCAATAATTCTTCCTGGAGGAATGACAAATGGAAGCTTTCCTCCTTTGGACATGTTCTCATGCTTCTTCCCCATGTTTTTTTCCCTCAAGAAAATTTGAGGATCATCATGTTTAATAGTGTCTTCAGAAGGATGATGGCCAAAATCATCTACAAACATATAATGTGGAGTTAGTGTTCTACCATATAATAAGTGCCATTCAAACAATATAATGTGCTTTCCTTGGGGAGTTGGTTGCTTGCCTGAGGAAGCTATCTGCTCGTCTTGGACTAATGTCTTCCTGCCATGGAGTGCTACCATCTCGATTTGGGATACTACCTTCTCTCCTTGAGCATCAGGATCTATAGGACTCTGAGTTTCTTGCAAAGAGGTCGTAGCACTTGGCGGTCTTCGTGGGCGCCATGGAGAACTTGGAGGTGGAAATACTTCTAGTGGACTCCCCTTAGACCTAGTATCTCCCGTACTTTTTGCTGAGGCAGCCATGCTAGCCAAGACGCACTTCCGAGTAGCTGATCCACCACCAGCAACCATCCTTGTCATGACGACAGTTTTCTTCTTATATTTCCTCTTCTTAGTCTACACAATTCAAAGGTAGTTAATTCGGGATAATAAAAAAGCACAACATATATGGAAAATTAAGTAAGCAAATAATTACAGAAAAGATGAGTAGGCAAGTAAGGGGACTACCTCCATCTCATCCTCCCCCTCCTCTTTAGGATAATAGTCAGATCCAGAGCCTTCATCCTTGCTCTTTTTGGGGAGAATTCAGTGGGAGATGCATAAACAAGGGGCCTAAGACCCATTTTTTGCATCCACACATTGTTTCTCGTGATGTTTTCCAGCCGTCTTTCTTCCATGGGATGCAATTGTGGTTCTATCATGAATAAGCAACTCTTAAGTAAGCTACAAAAATATAACCTACGTCCTATGATTTTGATTGTTTGATACTAATCATAATGTGAAACAGTCCACTATGAGAAACTTCTACTATGAATCTCATATCACAAGACTAATGATGAAGCAGCCAAAGCAAAGCAAGAGACAAGATGATGAACAAGCTAGACAATTCACCAAGTGGTTGTAGTAATAAACAGAGTGGAACAATAAAACACAAGAAGGATAAGCATCAATAGTGCAACTAAACAGGAAACATAACCTACTGTACTGCTTGTTCTATAAAACTCATCATGTGACAACTCAGTCTGATCAATTTCTACTATGATCACAAGGCATATGATGAAGCAGCCAAACTAATGCAAAAAAGCAAGATAATGCAACTTTTATCACACACAAACAGATCATAAGTCGAAATAGTATATATGCAGTTAAAGAGGATAATCACAATAAAACATAAGCAGGATAAGCAACTACCCTGCAAATAAACAAAATATAACTTATGGTGTTGATTGTTCTATAGTAATCATCATGTAACCGAGTCCACTATGAGAAATTTATACTCTGATCAAAAGACATAGAATGAAGCAACCAAACCAATGGAACAACCAAGATAATGCAAACTTTATCTGTATGTAAACTGATCATAAGTCAAATACTCTGAATCTCACTATCAATTGGTTGGCTGGTTGCACTAATAAGTAGGGAAGGACAATTAAACATCAGAAGGATAAGCATCTTTCATGCAATTAAAATAGGCAATTAAACAAGTCATGACATATGATGTTGATTGTTCAATAGTAATCATCATGTAAAATAGACTACTATGAACAAGTTAAACTCTGCTCATCAGACATGCCATGAAGCAGTCAAACTAATGCAACAAACGGGATAATGCAACCCTGATCACAAGACTTGTAAAATCACAAGCAATTTCACAGGCAGAACAAATAAGAGAGAATAACTGCAAGAAAATAGGTACATTTGTGGCATGAACAGGATAATGAACAACATTTCTCAGGAAAAGTAAAAAAACATGAGCATCGAGGATGAGCGTGTTTCCTTGCCTGCAGGCTGTAGGGCCTTTTTGATATCGCGTTTCTTGCAGTGACCCGGGGCACGTGGCATAGAGCTAGACGATGAGGTAGCATACCTCGTCGATGAGGTGGGCGACGAGGTGAATGGGCCTTGTTAGTGTGGTGATGGGCCTTGTTAGTGAGGGGGACAACGAGCTAGACGACGAGGTGGACGGTGAGCTAGACGGAGAGATGGACGGCGAGCTAGCTGACTTTGCGGGTGAAGTGTACAACTAGGTGGTAGACAAGGTCAGCCGACTGTCAGCGAGGTGGACAACCGGTGAGGTTGACGTACATGCTGGAAAACCGAGACGGTGAGGAGGGGCTAGGGTTTGTGCTAGGCTGATGGAGAGGTTACTAATGGAAGGAAGGACAGAGACGAGGGGATTAAAGGTAGAGGGCGGAGGGACGGACAACGGCGAGGGGAAAAGGGAGAGGACGGCAGGGAGGGCGAGGGGAAAAGGGGGAGGACGGCGCCGAGGGCGGTGGGGAAATTTGGATCTGTCTCATTTTGGCGAGGGGATAAAAAGGGTTTCAAATAGATTACGTACATGACCTTTGCACGGATGCTTGGGTGGCGTTGTGCGGGTGTGCTCAAAGGTAATTGCAGCTCGAGAAATTTTCGTTTGCGTAGAAACTCTCCCGCGCTAGTGCCAAGTTTCGCGTGGGCGGGAGGACCTTACCTGGAAATTTGGGGTTGGTGTCCTGGCCGTCGGATGCATGATGGAGGGTTCAAAAATATTTACCATATTTTAAAAAGTCTTCACTAAAAGGGCCTAGTGAAGAAAACTATAAATTATTGATGAATAAATCTTGAAAAAAATCAATAATGTGGACTACTAGTTTATATTCTGGTTTGTATAATGATCTCAATAGAGGTAACGTATTTTGGATAATATATTCAAATTTAGATAAGATTCAAAATGCTGTTTTGAATAATGGATTTCTCTAGATTAGGGTTGAACAATGGACTTTTCTCCTTATTTTAGTTAGTTTTAGGTCATAGAAACACATATGGTATATATCAAAGTTTGAGCACAATAAGATGCATCACAGAGACCAAAATACATAGGAAAAGAAGCTTCCACATACATGTGCACCACTAGTGTGACAGAAGTTGCAGGCATGTGGTCTCATGTAGATATCAATGTGGTTTTGGAAAAGAACACATGCAATGTGGTCATGTGAATGACTAGTTGTGGATATATCAATGTGGTTAGAGAACACATGCATGAGTCTAGGGGATCCATTTGTCAGACCAAAATTAAACATCATATAGGAAATAAATAACCAGCTTCCATGTTGCATGACCAGTGTGTGAAAGAAGTTACATCACAGAATCATGTAGATATATATATCAATTTGGTTTAGGAAAAGAACACATGCAATGTCTCTAGGGGTTCCACGTGTCAAAACCTATGGTCACAGAGACAAAAACACATAGGAAAGGTAGCTTCCACATTGCATGTTGCTCCAGTGTGTGACACAAGTTGCATCACAAAATCCACTAGAGTTTGTGTGGTCATGGAGATATCAATGTGGTATTATTGAAAAATAATACATGCAATGTGGTCATCATGTGGATCTATCAATGACTCTGGTGGCCATATCAATGTGGGTTAGGAAAAGAACACATATGCATGCAATATGACTCTAGGAGAGATCCATGGTCATAGAGAACAAAAACACATAGGAATTAAATAAAAGAGCTTCCACATTGCATGCATGGTTGCACCAGTGTGACATAAGTTGTGCATCATCACAGAATCCACTTGCATACATGCACGTGTGTGGTCATGCATATGTAGAGATATCCTTGTGGTTTTGGAAAACAACAGCGTACATATATGCAATATGGTCATGTGGATCAGTGACTCTAGTGGATATATATCTGTGTGTACTGGTTTAGGAAAAGAACACACATCATGCAATGTCTCTAGGGAATCCATGTGTCGAATTAAACCATGCATGGTCATAGAGACCAAAAACACATAGAAAGCAACTTCCACATATTGCATGTTGCACCAGTGCGACAGAAGTTGCATCACAAAATCCATTAAAGTTTGCGTGTGTGGTC
The DNA here is from genome assembly GCA_023614405.1 of Avena insularis. Lineage (NCBI taxonomy): Eukaryota > Viridiplantae > Streptophyta > Magnoliopsida > Poales > Poaceae > Avena > Avena insularis. The sequence goes on along the minus strand of CM042696.1, from coordinate 280,350,367 downwards.
ATGCATGTAGAAATCATGTGGTTTTGGAAAAGAGCACATGCAATGTAGTCATGTGGATCAATAAATCTAGTGGATATCAATGTGGCTTTTAGGAAGAGAACACACACATGCAATTAATTAATGACTCTAGCAGCTAGGGGATCCATGTGTCAAACCATGCATGGTCTCAGAGAGACCAAAAAACACATAGGAAAGCAGCTTCCACATATTGCATGTTGGACTAGTGTGTGTGTGTGTGTGTGATAGAAGTTGCATCACAGAATCCACTAGTGGTCATGTAGATATATCAATGTGGTCTTGGAAAAGAACACATGCAATGTGGTCATGTGTGGATCAATGACATCTGGCAGTGTGGATATCTATGTGGTTTAGGACAAGAACACATGCAATTACTCTAGGGGTTCCATGTGTACAACCATGGTCACAGAGACCAAACACATAGGAAAAGCAGCTTCCATACATTGCATGTTGCACCAGTGTGACAGAAGTTGGATCACGGAGTGTGTGTGGTCATGTAGATATCAATGTGGTATTATTGGAAAAGAACACATGCAATGTGGTCATCATTTGGATCTATCAATGTCTCTAGTGGCCATATCAATGCCGGTTAGGAAAAGAACGCATGCATGCGGTACGACTCTAGGAGAGATCCATGGTCATAGAGACAAAACACACATAGGAATTAAATAAAGGATCTTCCATATTGCATGCATGGTTGCACCAGTGTGACAAAAGTTGTGCATCATCACAGAATCTACATGAGTATATATATGCATGTGTGTGGTCATGCATATGTAGAAATATCATTGTGGTTTTGGAAAAGAACAATGTACATATATGCAATGTGGTCATGTGATGAATCAGTGACTCTAGTGGATATATATCAGTGTGTACTGGGTTAGGAAAAGAACACACATCATGCAATGTCTCTAGGGGATCCATGTGTGAAATTAAACCATGCATGGTCATAGAGACCAAAAACACATAGGAAAGCAACTTCCACACATGCATATTGCATGTTGCACCAGTGTGACAAAAGTTGCATCATAGAATCCACTGGAGTATGTGTGTGGTCATGGATGTAGATATCATGTGGTTTTGGAAAAGAGCACATGCAATGTAGTCATGTGGATCAATGAATCTAGGGGATATCAATGTGGTTTTTAGGAAGAGAACACACACGTGCAATTAATTAATGACTCTAGCAGCTAGGGGATCCATGTGTCAAACCATGCATGGCCTCACAGAGACCAACAAACACATAGGAAAGAAGCTTCCACATATTTCATGTTGCACCAGTGTGTGTGTGTTTGTGACAGAAGTTGCATCACAAATTCCACTAGTGTGTGTGGTCATGTAGATATATCAATGTGGTTTGGAAAAGAACACATGCAATGTGGTCATGTGTGGATCAATGACATCTAGCAGTGTGGATATCAATGTGGTTTAGGAAAATAACACATGCAATGGCTGTAGAGGTTCCATGTGTACAACCATGGTCATAGAGACCAAACACATAGGAAGAGCAGCTTCCACACATTGCATGTTGCACCAGTGTGATAGAAGTTGCATCACAGAGTGTGTGTGGTCATGTAGATATGAATGTGGTATTATTGGAAAAGAACACATGCAATGTGGTCATCATGTGGATCTATCAATGACCCTGGTGGCCATATCAATGTGTGTTAGGAAAAGAACACATGCATGCAATATGACTCTAGCAGAGATCCATGGTCATAGAGACCAAATACACATAGGAATTAAATAAAGGAGCTTCCACATTGCATGCATGGTTGCACCAGTGTGACAGAAGTTGTGCATCATCACATAATCCACTTGAGTATATATATGTCTATGTGTGGTCATGCATATGTAGAGATATCATTGTGGTTTTGGAAAAGAATAGTGTACATATAAGCAATGTGGTCATGTGATGTATCAGTGACTCTATTGGATATATATCAGTGTGTACTGGTTTAGGAAAAGAACACACATCATTCAATGTCTCTAGGGGATCCTTGTGTCAAATTAAAACATGCATGGTCACAGAGACCAAAAATACATAGGAAAGCAACTTCCACACATGCATTTTGCATGTTGCACCAGTGTGACAAAAGTTGCATCATAGAATCCACTGGAGTATGTGTGTGGCCATGCATGTAGATATCATGTGGTTTTGGAAAAGAGCACATGCAATGTAGTCATGTGGATCAATGACTCTAGTGGATATCAATGTGGTTTTTAGGAAGAGAACACACACATGCAATTAATTAATGACTCTAGCAGCTAGGGGATCCATGTGTCAGACCATGCATGGTCTCACAAAGACAAAAACACATAGGAAAGCAGCTTCCACATATTGCATGTTGCACAAGTGTGTATGTGTGTGTGTGACAGAAGTTGCATCACAAAATCCATAGTGTGTGTGGTCATGTAGATATATCAGTGTTTTTTTTGAAAGAACACATGCAATGTGGCCATGTGTGGATCAATGACATCTAGCGGTGTGGATATCAATGTGGTTTAGGAAAAGAACACATGCAATGACTCTATGGGTTCCATGTGTACAACCATGGTCATAGAGACCAAACACATAGGAAAAGCAGCTTCCACACATTGCATGTTGCACTAGTGTGACAGAAGTTGCATCACAGAGTGTGTGTGGCCATGTAGATATCAATGTGGTATTATTGGAAAAGAACACATGCAATGTGGTCATCATGTGGATCTCTATCAATCACTCTAGTGGATATATCAATGTGGTTTAGGAAGAGAACACACATGCAAATAATGACTCTAGGGGATCCATGTGTCAAACCATTTGGTCTCACAGAGACCAAAAAGACATAGGAAAAGTTGTATCATAAAATCCACTGAAGTTGCCTAGTTGATACCTATCTCAATGTTTGTACATATTCTAGAAACACATGCAAGATACGAAGGGATTCAGACGCTTTGATGCTCGGTTTTCAACGAAACTCTAGACCGTGGGCCCCATATATGATCTACCCCCTAGATTATTTCTCCAGATGAGGGTTGCACAATGGATTTTATCCTTATTTATTTTGGTTAGTTTTAGGTGCAATACCAAAGTTTGAGCCCAAGAAGATGCTGGATCATGCGCATAGCAATATATGTGAGAGACCATGCTCACCAGGGGACTAGATAATGCCTATCTCAACAACCCATCACACTCTTGTACATATATCATATAGGAAAACAAATAATTGCATGCAAGTTCTTCCAACTCTTAGATCCCAAACTAATCTGTACATCCCAAAATATATACTACATACACAAAATAAACTATAATCTAATCTAGTTCAAACACATAATTTATCACCACCACTTGTTGTCTTCCTTGACTTGCTTCCCCTTCAACCACTTGTTGTCGCCACCGTTACAACATCCCTGCTCGTCCTGATACCACTTTCTGTCCTCCTCGCGACTCTTCTCTTGGGCTAGCTTGCAACCAGGGCATAAATCTGTCACGAAAAACCCTGCCTTAACCATCCTATCTTTGATGGTAATGAGCTTACTGTACAACTCGTACACCATGTAGGCGTCTTTGGCTGCATACTCGAGGCGCACCTGGCGCATCGGCTTCCACTCCCAGTAGTCATGCTCGCTTTGCTTAAATTTCTTCAGTTTTGCATAGGATATGTTGATGATTTCCGCTGCCAGATCACCCATGCCATCCTTCACTGGGTATGGTTTGATCTTGTACAGATTTTGGATGTCGATGTGGTACCCATGTGGGATTTTTATCAAGGCACGAGAAAGCATAATTGTGTCATTTGTGATATCCACGCTAGTGAAAGTTGTCCCTTGCCTACACAAGAACTCGACCAGAGCCGGAAAATGCTTCTTAGTTGGTTTACTCGTGCAGTTAGAGGGTTTTAGGGATGTAAGGGAATAAGGGATACAAAAGTGGTGATCTCAAATTTAAATTTCACATACGTGCAGAAGTGGTAAACGAGGACCGCCTCATGTATGGCAATTTTCACGATGACGATCTCTTGTGGAGGATCTTTTCAATTATTTGCACGGGTGTACTCCAAGTCTAGCACCACGAACTTGTACTTCTATTTATCATGCAATTTCTCATACCTGGTGAGAGTTGTCTCCACATTCGCTTTATCATTTGTGCACACCACTGTCAAAGACGTGGTGCCATGGGCAAGGACGAAGTGGGTCTCTATTGTGCGTTTCCCATCGTCCATGCCTACAAGGAAATGGGTGAAAGGAAATGCCTATGAGGAAGAAGAAGAAGAACCGACAGTTCCAAAACAGACGAATCAGCGAGGAAGAGGAGGAAGAAGCATGCAGGAATAATTGCAGATATCGTGGATACATGGTAATAATGAATAACTGCAGTTTCGGTTCAAGAACTCACCATGGTTATGTGGAGATCGTGGCAGTGCTGCCGGTTCAACAAGTGGGGTCGGTTCCTGCGAGAATATGGAATTAGTTATGCATTTTTCTATGCGAGAAATTGAGAGAAATCATTTATATTTTCTATTTCATAATTAAACATAATGAAGTTGGTACAACCCAAGAGATTTGAAGAAAAGAGATTTGCTAGTTTAACATACAACAACACAAAAGTTTCCGAGCATGCATTCTTGAAATTTAAAATTTGATGATTTATTCATAAGTTCTGAGCTACAACTGACATCCCAGAGCCAACGCTCTCTTCTTCATCCTCCTCCTGCTGCTCATCACTGTCGTCTTCCACATCCTCATGTTCCTCTGTCGGACCGGTGACCACCTCAATAATCCGCTTGATATAGTGCCTCATTACCTTGACCTGGACAACGAGCAGATCATCAAGGCAAATTCTATTTTTAGCATAGAATTCAGTCCAGGGGTCGGTGAACTCAATGCAATTGTCATATACTTCCGATATGCCATATCACCCCAAGATTTTCAGGACTTTGTCACACTTATTATTCATGCGTACACAATAGAACCCTTTCTTTTGGATTTGGTGTTCCCTTGTGCATATCAATAGAATTTCCCGAGTAACCAAAATATATAACATATCTTAGTTAACTAGCCACCCTGATAAATTTAAAAAATAAGAAGGAAAAGCATAGAAAAAGTGATTAACTAACCATCTGCTGAAGATCATCTTCATCCTGCATCCGGTGCACCAAGAACTGAGGGATATCAAAGACCTCATCTTCATCCATGTCTCTTAAAAACTCCTTGTAGAATACCCAAGATATGGAATTCATTTCAAAACAACTGACATTACATGGGTGCTAAAATATGGATTTCTCTAGTGTCACCTTGCAACAATCTTTGGTCTTATAACACCCTCATCATGCATATGAAATTGAAGAAGGTTTGTGTGTAAGGAACATATATAATTAAGAAACTAGTCATGTGTGTACGAAAAAATCAATTCAATGCAAAGAAGTCAATACATACACTAGTCTTGGTCAACCCAAGGTTTGATAACATTATCAGCATTTGACACTTCAACAATAAAGCACATGTCTACTCTATCGTCTGCAAATGTGATAACATCATTCTGTTCAATGTTATAAGATGCACAGAACCCCCTCCAATATGGCCCACATAATGCTACCGACCTCTGAAAGTTCCCGCCATACAGCACATAGAAGTAGTATTCATCAATTGTTTTGTTTTTTATCATGGCGGTCACTTCGAGCAAGGATCCAGGTCATATGTGGACCAAGAGCGAATTGTCGCATACGCTCAGCCAAACAACAAGGAATACCCTGCATAAATTTGTGAAACAGAACAAAACCCATAAGATCATGAACATAAAGCAGTATATATGGAAATTTAAAGTAAGATATGTATATGAAAATCGAGAATACTTACAAATCCCTCTGCAAAAAGGGTGATCTCACCCTCATTCTAAAATACATCACATGGTATGTGTTTCACTCCCACACCAGGCAGGTTGCTGCTGACATGTCACACATTCGTTCTGAGCCATATTCCTTGTTTTCTGAACACAAAAAATACAAAATATTAGGAAAATAAATGATATGATGTTACTAATATTATCTCTAAACACTACTACAAGTGTCAAAATATATAAATGGTATGATGTTACTAATATCACTACTACTAGTGTAGTTAAGAATATCAAAACTAAACTCTAAATTTACAGCAATGATCCTTTGAGGAAAAACTACATTATCCAAGCTCGGAAAATTATGGGATTTATACCCAAGCTATGAATATTAATGATATTGATTACATTATACTTTAGCTAGGAATATTAATTTACAGTTCTACATAGATAATCCTGCAAAAATACAACTAATGATGTGCATACTTGAAATGGATCGTATGGGCACCTAGAGGGGGGCTGAATAGGTGCTACTTCAAATTTTAATGATTTTTCAATTTTAGGCTTAGCACAAAGGTAAATTCTCTAGATGAACTATTAGGTGGAATTTCCCTATATGCAAACCTATCTACTAGCGAGTAAAGAGCGAGTGGAAGAGGAATGGGTAAACCATAGTGAAGCACGCGGAAACACTGGATTTGTTTGACCGCAGTTAAGGGAAGTACGTCTGCGTTGGAGGGGTGGGCGGTACTAAGACCACCACGCCACAATAGGCCTCACCCTGTTCTCCGATGGATCCCGCCACCAAACGCCTGATCCACTATAGGGGCCCTTTGAGGTGGGTACCTATGCCTTTCCACAACTAGCGGGGCACAACTCCACAATCAACTTGGAGGCTCCCGTAATGACAATACTTTAGCTAGGAATATTAATTTACAGTTCTACATAGATAATCCTGCAAAAATACAACTAATGATGTGCATACTTGAAATGGATCGTATGGGCACCTAGAGGGGGGCTGAATAGGTGCTACTTCAAATTTTAATGATTTTTCAATTTTAGGCTTAGCACAAAGGTAAATTCTCTAGATGAACTATTAGGTGGAATTTCCCTATATGCAAACATATCTACTAGCGAGTAAAGAGCGAGTGGAAGAGGAACGGGTAAACCATAGTGAAGCACGCGGAAACACTGGATTTGTTTGACCGCAGTTAAGGGAAGTACGTCTGCGTTGGAGGGGTGGGCGGTACTAAGACCACCACGCCACAATAGGCCTCACCCTGTTCTCCGATGGATCCCGCCACCAAACGCCTGATCCACTATAGGGGCCCTTTGAGGTGGGTACCTATGCCTTTCCACAACTAGCGGGGCACAACTCCACAATCAACTTGGAGGCTCCCGTAATGACAACAAGCTGCCACAAGAACAAGTTATCAATAACAAAGAACGAGATCTAGATATTGACAAGAATACTAGATCGGGGATTTCTCCTAATGAATGGAGAGGAGTTGATGCACTTGATTCGTGATGACGATGAAGATTCTCTCCTCCTTGAATTCCCCCAAAGATCGAAGCTTTCGGGTGGTTGAAGTGGGAGATCTAGAATGGGAGCTCTTGCAAAGTGTCTGAATAATTTCGAGTGAATCAAGAATTCTAAACGTTGGGGAAGGAGGGATATTTATACCCCCTTTCAAAACCAAGCCGTTGGAGTCTTTGGGGGCCGGATTATCCGGCGCAAGTGAGGGCCGGATTATCCGGCCTGGGAAAAACTCCACCCTAGACTCGGAATATTCGGCAGATAATCCGCCCCCTCTCTGAGTGTCACGCCGAGCTTGCCCTTGATTGTCTTCTGGGGGCTGGATTATTCGGCCCCATGTGAAGGCCGGATTATCTGGCCTCGGGAGGAAAAACCTCCCCAGCTCGGATTTTTCGGGAGAAAATCCGACCGGACTCCAACCGACACGCCTTGGGAGGCTTTGGTCAAATTCTGGGGCCGGATTATCCGGCCCAAGCGAAAGCCGGATTATCCGGCCTGGGGAAGAAAAACCGCCCCAGTTTGGATTTTCCGGGCGATAATCCGCCCCCTCTCTGGGTGAAGCGCCTTGGCAGCCTTTGATCAATGAGGTAGGCCGGATTATCCGACCCTTGGTGCAGTAGATAATCCGCCCCCCCAAACCTCCTGCACACTTAGCGCACATGATAAAACTCCACAGTATTGTTATCTAACACACAAAACACAGGAAAACATGAAATGTTCTTTCAATCTCCCCCTTTTTGGTGTTAGATGACAATACTAGGATTTCCAGGAAAGGATCACAAGACTACCAGCAATAAACATGGAAGAGACTCCCCCTCAATGTGTACATATTAGAATTTTGCATTTGAATACAAATGCACATAAATAGGTGAATCTATTCCATTGAAATATGAACAACATAATCATACCACCGAGATAGGGAGAGAGGCATCCTTGAAATAGCCACAATTATCAACATGATAACCAATATAAGCGCCTTCCTCGATAAAGATTCCAACATAATAGGATATGAATAGATGAATCCATAAGCATAATCCATGAGATAAATCCAGACAACCACCATCACAGAGAGTCTCAAACAAACCACAAATCACAAATTTAAAGTTCAACACTAAATGGGCACAAGCGAGAAAACGACGAATAGGAAAAAATGCAAGTGCTTATGCCCGACCCATGCAAATCCTCGAAGACCTAATAGAACTACTTCTCCCCCTTTGGCATCGAGACGCCAAAAAGGAAGAAGAGCGATGCTAGCGCCCCAAGGGATCACTCGTAGTCCTCATCCTCGTCCTCGTCCTCGTCCTTGTTCCCATCCTCGTCCTCATGTTCAAGATCCTCGGTGTCATCATCCTCATCATCAGCAGTGGCCGCAGAGGGGAACAAGTGACACTCCAGCTCTCCATAGTTCAGCCTGGAAGAAGAGTTCCACCGGGCATATGGTGTGGGAGGGGTAGGAGCCAGGGGATCACTAGAAGCACCGGACACATGGTGAAGGATGAGCTGATGAGAGTGAGCCAACTCATGGAGCTGCTTGAACGCCTCATATTGGCCATTGCGTGTGTCCACGCCCATGCATAGGATGTGCCGCTAGAACCAGTTCAACTGCTTGATCTCATGAGCAACTAGGGGCACTAGAGGCCTGCGAGCATCCCTCATGAGACCCTCAGGAGCAGAAGAGGGGTGAGAGGTCTTCCGAACCTTGGTGTAGATCTTCTTTGCCTTATGCACAAAATCAATGTTGAAATCTTCAGAAGGAAGCAGGTGTCTGATGAGCATCATAATGTAGGGAGCATAAGGAATGGACAGTCGGTTGAACATTGCATCAATCAATTCATGGTAGATGAAGTCCATCACATCTAGCTTGTATTGCACGGACTCATCCTCGCACGAGGCAACCTCATGGGAGAAGGCAAGGAGCTGAACAAGGTGACCACAGATGCTATCATTGTTGCCTCCACTTGGAGTGATGGAATCATGGAAGAGACCGACCAAAGCAGCATAGATAGGAGCAAGACCAGCAAGAGTGCCCACAATGCCATTGTCCATTGTGCAAGGAGAGAGAGCTGCATCTTTGTTGGGCTTCAGCTGAGTGATGATGCAGTGGCCACTGGCCCTATCCCTGTTACAGAAATTGTATCCAAGAACCTCAGCAAACACACGGAAATCAGCAGTCATAGGCCTGTCATGAGTCATCCACTTCATAGTGTGATGCTCATCGCCACAAATAACCAAAGTGGAAAAGAACTACTTCACCACCTCAGAGTCATATGAGCACTGGAGAGACATGAGATGGTGCAGACCCATCCACTCAGCCACATACATGGCATCCACAAGGTGGTACTTCTACAAAGCCTCAGCAAGAACTAGCGGGTGCATAGGCCTAATGTTCAGCCTGGCATACACATCTTCAAAGATACCTTTTTGTTCAGCAGACCAAACGCGAGCATCTCCCAGCTCAGAATCACGAGGCAACTCCGCAAAGAAATCATGGTGATGCATATAGGAATAAGTAACTGGATCCAAGCCTTGTAATTGATCTTGGGCTCCTTGCCCTTCCTTTTGGACACCCCCTTTCTAGTCCTCTTTGCTTGTTCAGCCATGCGCTTCTCTTCGTTCTTTCTTCTCCTCAAATCAACCTCGTCCACTAAGTTACCCTGTCTGTCGTCCCGAAAGTATACCACCAGGACAGCGCTTGTAGGTCTTGGGAACACTAGAACCACCTGTGAGGAGAACAAGGGTGATAACACGGGGATAAGTATACACACAAGTCTAGGAAAGAGCATGGAAAAAGTAGTCAAAAAGTTCATAAGTCAAACCTACTCAATGCACACAATATGGTGAAACTGAACGAGAGTTGAATCTGTCAGGCCAGATTATCTGGCCTGGCCAGGGGCGGATAATCCGACCCTGGCAAAAATTTTCGACTTCACCTAGATTGAATGCAAAAAAGTAGATCGGGCCTAGAAACTGCAAGACTACGATTTCTATGCGAAAAACATCCTTCTAGACAATGTTCCACCCAACAAATAACACATCTAGCCAAAGATGGGGAGAGAGGGAGTTACCCTCACTCATTGGAGGAAGAACATGGAGGAGAAGGTACCCGGAGGCATGGAGAAGAAGATCCGGGGAGACCCAAAATATCCGGTGTCCGGAGAGGCTCCGGGGAGGGTAGGGGACGGCAGCAGGCGGGTGAGGAGGAGGAGAGGGTTGGGGGAGAAGTGCTGCTCGTTATGAGACCTTCCCCCGATCCCTGCCCTTTAAGATGAAATCCGCCAGGGCCAGATTATCCGTCCTACACTTGGGCCGGATTAACCGGCCTCAAATCTGAATTTCTATTGTACACAGATTCAGGCCCGCGCGTCCCCAAACAACACCCCCACAAGGTGTATAAGGGACTTGTGTGCAAGAATAGATGGCTTAGGGGTGGAGAAAGGCTTAGGATTAAGAAAGACAAACTGAGATGGTACTATACACTCAAAATTGCAAGAACCAAATCAAATAAAAGCCAAAATTGAGTGTGATTCCCATAAGAACATGAGATGACCAAAAACAACCAAAAAGATCCATAAAAATCCAATTCTTCTCAAGGGAGAGGGCGGTGCCCGAATCCACCTTGTTGGAGTGTATGGTGTGACACCGTGAAGATATATCTTGGGTTCACGACCAATACTCATCAATAAGCTCACATATCACAAAATGATATTAAGAGAAATGATTTATCTTGCTTTTCGCATTATGGGGGGAGGGTTAGCCCAATTAATTAGGACCACACTGCCCCTATATCCATGCCCACATCTAGACCAAAAGACTGAGATGTATGAGTGAGTGCATGGGTAATCAAGACAAACTCCTGGAATCAATGATATTTAGCTCATTCCTCAAGTAGAAGAATCTTGCTTCATCAAGTGGCTTCATAAAAATATCAGCAAGTTGGTTCTTCATGCTCACAAAAGATAGATCAATATCGCCTCGAGCAACATGGTCTCGAATAAAATGATTCCGAATCTCAATATGCTTTGTCCTTGTGTGATGTACCGGATTGTACGCAATTTTGATTGCACTTTCATTATCACATAAAAGAGGCACTTTGTCACAATTGACACCATATTCCTTTAAAGTTTGCCTCATCCACAATAACTGAGTGCAAGCACTAGCAGCAGCAACATATTCAGCTTCGGCGGTGGAGAGAGAGATACAATTCTGATTTTTAGATGACCAACACACTAGAGATCTTCCCAAGAATTGACAAGCTCCAGAAGTGGATTTCCGATCATCCTTATCACCAGCCCAATCTGAATTAGTATAACCACATAGAGAGAAATTGGAGCCCTTGGGATACCATAAACCAAAGTTAGGGGAATGAACCAAATATCAAAAGATCCTCTTGACCGCCACTAAGTGGCTTTCTTTAGGAGCTGCTTGATACCTTGCACACAACCCCACACTCAACACAATATCGGGTCTAGATGCACAAAGGTAAAGAAGAGAGCCGATCATGGACCGGTATACCTTCTGGTCCACATCTTTACAATGTGGGTTAAGTTCAAGGTGACATTTTGTTTGCATCGGAGTGGCGACACCATTAAGATCCGTCATCTTGAATCTCTTGAGCATGTCTTGGATGTACTTTGCTTGATTGATGAAGGTTCCTTCTCTAAGTTGCTTGATCTCGAATCCAAGAAAGAACCATAATTCCCCCATCATAGACATCTCAAACTCGGGTACCATAAGCTTTGAAAATTCATCATTAAAAGCTTTATTAGTAGAACCAAAGATGATATCGTCTACATATAGTTGGCATATGAAGAGCTCCCCCTTAACCTTCTTAGTAAAAAGAGTGGGATCAATTTTCCCAACTTCGAAGCCACGGTCTAGCAAAAGCTCTTTAAGGTGCTCATACCACGCACGTGGGGCTTGTTTAAGGCCATAGAGTGCCTTATCGAGTTTGTAGACATGGTTCGGAAAGTTAGGATCCTCAAATCCTGGGGGTTGCTTTACATATACCAACTCATGTAGAGGACCATTAAGGAAAGCCCTCTTGACGTCCATTTGCTGCAATTTAAAATTGTTATGGGTAGCATAAGCAAGAAGGATACAGATGGACTCAAGTCGAGCCACTGGAGCATAGGTATCACCGAAGTCAATGCCCTCAACTTGAGAGTAGCCTTGTTCCACAAGTCTTGCCTTGTTCCTCACAACAATGCCATTCTCATCTTGCTTGTTTTTAAATATCCATTTGGTGCCGATAACATTGCGGAAATCTTTGGGTTTCTCCACGAGTTTCTAGACCTTGTTGCGCTCGAAATTATTTAATTCTTCATGCATAGAAACAACCCAGTCCGGATCTTCAAGAGCTTCAAAAACTTCCTTGGGTTCCACCATTGAGATGTGAGCTTGATGCTCACCAAAACTTGCCAATTCCCTTCTTGGAGAAACCCTTTGTCCAAGGTCACCTACAACCTTGTCGAGGGTGTGACCCCTTAACTCAAGGTTCTGATCAGCACGAGCCTTGCGACGAAGTTCAATAATCTTGTTGTCTCTTGGTGGAATAGTGTTGGGGTTCCACGTATGAAAACAATATATTTTACTCTACGCCCCTGAACCCCTGAAACTACCAGGACCTATCTATTAGTAATACAGTAACAGGAGGGGCTTTTCGCGAACTTACCCTTGAAGATCGAAAAGCGTTGTCAACCCTTAGGAGAGCGTGGTTGATGTAGACGAGCCGAAGCCGACCTCAAGGTCGTGATGAAATCCTTGCGTTCCATGGCTCCAACGACTTGAGTGCCTCAAGTGCGACACCTCGCGGGGAGTTACACACGTCCGGTGCCTGACGATGACTCCCGCTTCCCCGATCCAGCAGCAGTTGTGGAAGTAGAGCTCCTGGATCCGAATCCCACAGCGCGACGGCGCTCCGCGGTGAAGATGTCTCTCACTTGTGCAGTCCAGACTTGGGACTATGGTCACGAGAGAGAGAGGGGAGAGAGAAAATATCAATTAGAGGTCCTCCCAAAAGTGGGGAGACCTTTATTGATTATTGGTGTATTTATCTTGGCCAAATACCCTACTATATATAGGGGGAGGAGGGGGTACACCCTCCCTCAAAGTCCCAGGGTGGGACTAAAGGAGAGGAGGGGGTGGGGAGGCCTAGTGGGCCCCGCGCGGGGGGCCTAGGCCCACCCGGCCAGCCCCCTTGCCCCTTCTCCCTCTCTCCTTTCCCTAATGGGCCCTCTCCCTCCGAAAATTGGCCCATTAAGCCTTTGACCATTAAAATTGATTTTCTCTTTATTTAAATAATTATGAATAAATGATTAAATCAACATTTAACATTCATTCACATATTATTCATCTCCGTAGCTATGGAACACCTTCCACCTCCACTCTGGACATCCTCAGAACTTACTGAAACCCTTCTGGTTTTCTCCCTACTCTTCTTCGGTGATTCCACCGATCCTATAAACACTCTCTAAGCATCATCAAGCCCTTAAGCGTGATACCCTACGGTTCGGGAACACTCTAGACATGGTCGGGACACTCCCGCACCAATGATCGACAGAGGGACTTGGATGGCCATGTGACCCCTGTGCGTTCCACGAAGATCTTTCGTCGTTTGAACTGGGACAGTCGTGTCGTATTCCCTTTGTCTCTCGATACTTGCATTGCCCGAGATCTGATCAATGACATCACCATGTCGTGTTCAATCTCGTTACTGAACAATGCTACTTGACTCGTTCCGACAAGTGATATCCCCATGATCAAATCACACGCTGCGCATCTATTGGATATAACTTCTCTGAGTGGGCCCTTGTGTATCTTCCCGTCACATAGACGGACAAATCCCGCTCTTGACATATATTGCCTCTATGGTTTCCTCCGAGTACCTGAACACACCTTTATAACCACCGTATTACCAGATGGCGTTTGATGCTATCTAAGCACTCTCGGGAGACAGTGATTGATATAGCCTCACGGTCTAAGTAGTCTACGAGGATCCATTTCTAATCATCGTAACTTGAACTTCGTGACATGATCAGGTCACGATGTTTAGGTTGGGTATTGGTTCATCATCTCATTCTCAGAATGAGATAACCTCATTTCCAACTGGCATAAATGCCACATGATCAGGAAACTTGATCATCTGTTGACCAATGAACCAGTGACTAGAGTTTCACTGGGAACCCCTGGTTGTTTGTATATCACACGTGTATTGATGTTTCCACTCAATACAGTTATAGCATGATATAAAACTTAATCATAAACTATATGAAATGTGATAATAGTCCTTACTACTATTTGTCTATAGGGCATATTTCCAACAGTCTCCCACTTGCACTAGAGTACAAATACACTAGCTGCATTTGTTCTCAATCTTTGGCACCATATACCCTGTACCCTAAACATGCTTGCTCATGCAAGAGGTTGAGTCTTGGGTCTATACTTTACAGTCCCAAATCCTTTGCAACTTACTAATGTCACCTTGATTGACATTAATACTTTATCATCACATGATAGCATCTGTGTATGCATCGTCGTTATGGCAGCAGAACAAGGCCTGATTCCAGGAGCCTATAGTGACGTTAGATCAACCTCGAGGGCTTTCTCATTCTACTTTAAAAGCGAACTAGCCCTGTCATAACATTATACAACACTTTAGATGGTACCCTTATCTATTATTATAAATGTATTCATCGAAACACTAGTGCACTCTGTGCAACTTTCGATGTTTTTGTTCACCTCGCTTCCTACTTGACTTTAATCGGTATATATACGGGAGTTTCCAACATATTCCCTTATAACATAACTCTTTATGTTTTAAGATATGTCATCCTTTATGGATTTGGAAAACATGTCTACAGTTCTGTATTAGACATTATGGACAAACTCAGCTAAAACATTTTGTTTTTCAAACTTAATGACTTTTAAACGTTCCTTCTTGGATCACATATTATGCTAAGTTATCATCATGGTTTTCTAAGAAACAACCTATGTCTCAACATAGTGGATGACGATAATCCTTTTCTTTCTATCAACCATTGATGTTAAACTTGATACTATTCCTAATTTGAGTTATTAAGGACCAGTTCCTTAATTACCTTCTATTCTAGAACCCCTTTCAGAATCCTTTAAGGAATACTACATAATATCATAATACATCTTATAAATCATTATTTATAAGTATTTGCGCTTTCATTCTTAACATACTTAAGAATTACTCCTATAAGCTCCCACTCAAAATATGTTCCCACGTATTTGAATTTGAGACTTATATTGCTCCCACTTAAAAATATGTCAATCACATATTGTTCTAGGAAGACTTTCATAGCTCCCACTCAATTTTATGCAAATTTCACATCCACTCACTATTTTGAATAACTTCAAAATCCTTTGATCAAATATCAAACTTGGATATTTTACTATGAGATACTAGTACTTTACTAGTTTGAAATCCACTAGACATTTAGCACGCATGAATCAAATTCATTCGAATTTATCCAATACTTGACAAAATGTGCTTTTGTCATTCACCCACTTTTCCATTATGGCCTTGCAGTCATTTGGGAAAATTCCAAGTAACCCGTTTTACTTGTGAGATTCAGCAATGAATTGCTTTCTAATCTCAAGGGAATTTTGCTTCTAGGATTTCTCATAATTCTAGTTTACCATTATTTCCTTAGTAGTTCGTAGGCATGTCATATTCCAAAAATCATGACAAGTGATTCACAAATGTCTCCATACTAGATATGGATTACATTTTGAATCCTACTTCATGTAGTGAAAACACTAGTGGAGGAAAACATGATGATCAATATCATTGATTCTTTCCTTCTGTGAAGAGAGTCGTTCAGGAACATAGTCCATTGCGCTTCTCAACACTCTGATGCAGGGTTTGAATCCTTGATGACCCACAAGTATAGGGGGTGTATCGCAGTATTTTTGATAAGTAAGAGTGTTGAACCCAACGAGAAGCAGAAGGTGCTGGCTAGTGGTATGGATCGCGAATTCTCTGCAAATACTTAGCAAACAGATTTTTAGGGGTTTTTGATAAAGCAAGTAAACAAAGTACGAGTAAATAAAAGACAGTAGGAATAAATGCAGCAAGTGGCCCAATCCTTTATGCAGCAAAGGACAAGCCGGTTGTATTACTTAAGATGACCAAACATTCTCGAGGACACATGGGAAGATCCAGTGCTTTCTTCATATAGTTGATTAATCTTCTTTAGCTTGCTAAGTGTTGTGTGGGTGAACCTGTGCTAATGTACCGACCCATCCAGGACTAATACATACTTGTGATTATACCCCTTGCAAACATCCGTAAGTACAAGAAAGTAATTAAGGTAGAAACCTAACCACAGCTTTAAACTCTAAGACCCTTACGTCCCTTGTGCAATGGTTTCCTAACGGGGGTTCAGGTTTCTGTCACTCTGGCAACCCCTACGATTAGTAGCCAAATACACAATGCATTCCCCTAGGCCCATATAGGTGAAGTGTCATGTAGTCGACGTTCACATGACACCACTAGAAGAAGTACACCACAACTTAAATAACAAACTATTGAATCTTTCTCAACACAACTCCACTACTAACAACATGACTTCTCCCATGTCCTCAAGAACAAAATGAACTACTCAGAAGACATCATATGGATCATGATCAGAGATGGAATAATGATGGATAACAATCTGAACATAAACAATAATTCAATGGTTCACTCAATAGCATCAATTACGAAGAGTAATCAACACCGGGAAAGTTTCCCTATGAACTAATGCAAGATTCAACTCAATTGTTACAGAAATATGGAGATGGTGATGATGGTAGTGATGATGATGATGATGATCCAGATAAAGTCCAGCTTGATGGTGGTGTTGATGGCGACGATCTCCCCTCTCCGGGAAGGAATTCCCCCAGCAGAAATCTGTCTGCCGGAGAGATCTTTCTCCCTCCGTGTTTTCCGCCTCGAAGAGGCGGTGGAATCTTTCTGTGGTCGCTCCCCGAGTCTTAGGGTTTCGGGAGGATGATATACGCTAGAGGGGAGAGGCTGGAGTGGACTAGGGTGGCCACACCACCTGCTGGTGCGGCCTAGGGCTACCCGCGCTAGGGGGTGGTGTGGGCCCCCTGTGGCCCATCTCCACTCTGTCTTCTAGCATCCTTAGTCTTCTGGAAAAATAAGATCTTCCGTATATTTTCCCGGATTTTCTGATCTTCACGAATTTTGCCTCCAAACAGCACCTTTTCCATCAGAATCCTGACTGCAGCGGTCCATGCTCCAAAAGTCATCAACCATGCAAAAACAGATGAAGTAACATAAGTATCACCTCTCAATACGAAATATATAAATGAATAATGGTGAATTAAGACATAGAATAGTGATGAAAAATGGACGTATCAACTCCCCCAAGCTTAGACTTCGCTTGTCCACAAGCGAAACTGAGCTCAATAAACATGACCTCGGGTTTATGGAGTGAAGAGTCGATAAAAGAATATGGACAAGAAGCATCACATTCATCAAATACATAGATCATAATAGAAGACAACTCACTATTATATAACTCAACTTGTAATGAGTAAAGGAAACACAATAAATATACATGAAGTGAATCATAATTGGTAATGGCAAACTTAGCTCTTGGTCGAAGAATAGTTGATAATTTGCTGGAGTTCAAAAATAGCTGGTTTTCAATGATAGTTTCAAAGTAGTAAACATCAATATAAGAGCAATGTGCAAAGCAAGGAACATAAGAAACATGATTGAATAAATCATCATATGAATGAAACACAACAACTCAAAATACTTGCTGAGGTAAAAGGGAGTAGGTTTACTGACTCAACTACAAAGTAAAAGAAAGGCCCTTCAAAGAGGGAAGCAGGGATTGCAAGTCTCATAAAGAGCTCCCAAAAATGATGATACTTACTAGCTTTCAGCTCTCATTGCCCTATCATAGGCATCTTTTGGTGATTAAGGTTAAAGTGACACAACTAAGAGGATATGCTTGACAAGTTATAAATTGAAGTCCCATGCCCCTTACTTATGAGTACCGAACCTCATGCTACTCAACTTCAGTCACGAGAAAGCTCTTGTCATTGTAAATACATGCATATCATTGAGAACCGCCAACGGGGTACCCCTTGCACATGACACAGGAGCTATCCCATAATCAAAATGACAAGGCAAGCAGACAGTGAGCATCTCAGCGATCTTTTTATTTGCTATTTGCATAGGTTTTTATTGAGGATGCTTCATAGAATGCTCACTATAGTTATGCTGCAAGTTTCCACCATGATTAGGCATGGCTTAGGATAGCGGCCCATGCGTTTCTCTAACACACATATAAACTCCATAATCTTACAAGTTCCACTTTTATTTCACACCGCCGGGATCCATAAGCAAAAGAACATGATAGCAACTAGGTACAAGTACCAATGAAGTGTTCAAAGCGGTCCCCATGATGCATGGTTCTGCTAACTTCAACTCGTAAAGAGCAAGCATATACGCAACAAAGAAGGACCCAATGGTTCAGGTTATTAAATGCAAGAAAGTAAAGTGTGTCGTCAAGTTCGTGAGAGCTTTAATCACTACTTTTCACATAACAAGTTTAATTTGGGAGGTAGATAAAAAAATAATTTACTTGGAATAGCAATAATGCTACTAGGTAGGTATGGTGGACACAAATGGCAAAGGTTTTGGTTTAAAGGAGGTGGATGCACAAGAAGAATTCCCTCTTAGTACAGGTTTTTGGCTAGCAAGGCTGGGTAGCAAGTACAAGAGTTGAAGGAAACAAACAAACATACAAGTGATAAAGACAAACATGCAATATTCCTTGGAAGCACAAAAGATCTTAACTACAGAATACTAAACTTATGAGCAAATCAAGAAAGAAAGATGATGAAATTATTTTTCTTTAAAGGTACTTTTATCTTTTTCATTCAACTCTCAAAAATAGTGTTGCTACTAACCGAGCCAGGTTTGCCAAAACCAACTAAATTAACTCAATGATCCCAAAGTGATACCGATACTAATAACAAGATCAATCATATAGCCACGAATTGAAAACTAATATAAGCTATGCAAAAGAGTAAATGATAGAACTTCTCATTAATATTCCATAACGGCAACTCACACCAAGGGATACATATCTAACGAGAGAGGGGACACTTCCATAATGCAAACCATACTACATAATAACTCCTCTATTCATGATATGACTCTACTAAAAAGGTAAAAAGATAGAAGATAGTGATATGATACCGCGGCACTCCCCCAAGCTTGGAACAAACCAAGGGGATGCCAAACCTGATGACGAATTACTCCTTTGGTGGTGGTGGTATCCTCTCGATGAGCTCTCTGATAAGTTTCCCAAAGTCCTCAATCTCGAAGGTGAGAGTACGAATCAACTACGAGCTGTGCTCAATACGGCTCATGATCATTTCAGTTTGTGGATCCCAGCTCTTGTGATTCTTTTTCCGTTCTTCCCTCTTGGAGTCTTCTTTTCCTGCATGGTTATGCATAAAGGTATGGAAGGGATTCTTGGTGTGTGGAGGAAGTGACCGTGGAGCCAAACTGTGACGAGGAGATTTCCCCCCAGTCTGCATCCGTGTTGTCCTTCTAACCCTGGCAGGTTTGTCACCACTCCAATGCTTGCAATGATAGTGCTGGTGTGCGGATGTTGGCCTTGCTCCTCTTTACCTTCACTCTTGATCTCCTTCTCCTTCCCGGGGTCTTGGAGGTCTTCCTCCATAGGCTCCTTCCCTTTATCCTTGGCGGACACCATTGTGCTTCTAAGCTTTCAAAGAGTATGTCCTGGCAGAAACAGATCGAAACAAAAACACGACGAAAACATGATATATGAACCTCAGGGGATCCGGGGGGTATATATTACAAAGTTTCGTAACAAAAGGAAGTTACTGGGCAAAAAACAAGCCGGAGGCGGAGTCCGGGGTGGACTCACCACTTGGTGGCACGGCCAGGGTGGGCCCGCGCCACAGGGTGGTGTGAGCCACCCTAGCTCCGTTTCCGTCCCTCTTTTGCTTCGTAGCTTTCCTTATTGACTGAAAACTGCAAAAATATAGTTGGATAGTATTTTCGCGGAACTTTTCTTACCAGAACCGTTACCTATTTGAAAACGGACTCTGCAGGTCTCTGAATTTGGTATCTAGTGGATTCTTCCAGAGTCATCAATTGAATAACATCAATATCTTCATCTTCATAGACTTATTACTTGAGTCCTAAAACCCTTCTCTTCCTTATTACACCATTATCTCCACTTCCTGGAAATTTCTTTCACACAAAACTTCACACAATTCTCATTAGCAACATTAGTATAAGTGAAGTGATAGAACCTTTTGTGTCCAACTTAAACTGAAAATCATCAAAACAAAATCTACTGTATCAACTCCTTCCGAAAACCCAAAAAGAATTCAAAAAGGAAATCGAATAAAGAAGCAAATGCAAGAGTGGCAAAATCTGTCAAAACAGACCAGCAGGTAAAGATCATTTTTTTCGAAAATCTTATTTTGCTCAAATCAAAAAGTGCAAAACTAACAAAAGTTAAATAATAACCTGGGGCAGAAGCACAAAATATTACAGCTCAATCCGACATACAGAGATCTCTCACGAATGTTTACGGTGAAGCACAAAAAATCTGTTTCGGGACAGCAACTTCCCCAAATATTACTTCTCTCTCATTAGAGGTTGATCTTGACACAAAAACCAAACAAAACGGTAAGGAGCGGTTATTACCGAAGTAATAACTTCCAAGACTCAAAGAAACAAAAACAAACTGAAAGCAAAAACAAATTGGGTTGTCTCCCAAAAAGCTCTTTCTTTATAGCCATTAAGATGGGCATGATAATTTTGAAGATGCTCACATAGGAATATGAATTGAAGTGAAAGAGAGCATTAAGAAGCAAACATACACACATTTAAGTCTAACCAACTTCCTATGCAAGGGAATTTTGTAAACAAACAAGTTGTTGAAACCAGAGGTTTCTTGCATAAGAAGGCAAAACAAGTGCAACATAAAAACTTTCAGCATAAAACGAGGAAACTTGATATTAATGAGATGCATGAGAACACTTTTTCCACTTTCATAGTAACTTTCAGTATCATGCATAAACTTAACGGTATAGCTATCACAAGGGCTATCATAGCAATGATCACTTATTCTAACAGAAAACACAGGAATACTAGCTCTCATAAAACTAGTTTGTGAAACAATATTAGAGGTATCCTTACAAAGGATAGGGTGTCCCTCTTTCTCATATTTAGTAACAAAGTCTTTCACATTTGCTATTATAGGTTGATCAACCATTTGTTTATTAGGTTCAATAGCTTTATTCATACTTTCATCTACCATACTAGCTATCATAGAATGTTCCTTTACCTTAACTGGGAAAGGGATTTTCTCAATATAAGGTTCAGGTAAGACATGATTAGCTGTATAAACTTCAGTATTTCTTGAAGGAACACTCTTAGCAACATCTTTATAAGGTTCATGATACGTATTCCACTTCTCTTTAGGCACTTCAATGTAAGAAGCAAAAGCCTTAAAATAAGAAGCAATAGCTTGAGAGTTTAGACCATAAGCATTTTTAATATTTTGAAAGTCATCAGTTCCCATAAAAGATTCAATGCATTTATAATCATAATTTATACCTGACTTTCTACCTTTGTCATTCTCCCAAGCTTCAGCATTGTCTTGAATACGGTCCAGAAGATCCCATTTAGCTTCTTCTTCCATGCGAGTGAATGATCCAGCACAAGAAGCATCCAATAAATCCTTGTCATGTAGAGGGAGCCTTGCATAAAAGTTATTGATAATAATATTGTTGGGGAGCTCATGAATGGGACATTTGAGCATTAGTAACTTCAATCTCCCCCAAGATTGGGTTGTACTCTCTCCATCAAGAGGCCAAAAGTTGTATATTTGATTCCGATCTTTATGAATCTCCCTAGGAGGATAAAACTTTGAATAAAAGAGAGGCACTATTTCCTCCCATTCCAGAGCTTGACCATTCTTCAGCAACTTATACCATTCCTCAGCTCTTCCTTTCAGTGATAATGAAAATAACTTCTTCTTAACTTGATCTGTAGTAATACCTGCACACTTGAATAACCCGCATAAGTCGTGAATAAAGAGTAAATGATCATCGGGATGGACAGTTCCATCCCCAACATAGTAGTTATCCATAACACGATCAATAATTCTTGTAGGTATTTTAAAAACATCATTCTTAGCAGGTGGTGGCTTATCTACTACCTTAGTAGTGGTAGTAGCATTACCAAATAAGAAACTCAGCGAATTATCCATAACGAAAATAAAGCAACTAACAAAAGTAAACAATACTCACAGTAGAAGTTTCCTTTACCAGTTCCACTCTCCAATAGTGCTTCACTCCCCGGCAACAACGCCAGAAAATAGTCTTGATGACCCACAAGTATAGGGGGTGTATCGCAGTATTTTTGATAAGTAAGAGTGTCGAACCCAACGAGGAGCAGAAGGTGCTGGCTAGTGGTATGGATCAGGAATTCTCTGCAAATACTTAGCAAACGGATTTTTAGGGGTTTTTGATAAAGCAAGTAAACAAAGTACGAGTAAATAAAAGACAATAGGAATAAATGCATCAAGTGGCCCAATCCTTTATGCAGCAAAGGACAAGCCAGTTGTATTACTTCAGATGACCAAACTTTCTCGAGGACACATGTGAAGACTGTCAAGTGCTTTCGCTTCATATAGTTGATTAATCTTCTTTAGCTTGCTAAGTGTTGTGTGGGTGAACCTGTGCTAATGTACCGACCCATCCAGGACTAATACATACTTGTGATTATACCCCTTGAAAACATCCGTCAGTACAAGAAAGTAATTAAGGTAGAAACCTAACCACAGCTTTAAACTCTAAGACCCTTACGTCCCTTGTGCAATGGTTTCCTAACGGGGGTTCAGGTTTCTGTCACTCCGGCAACCCCTACGATTAGTAGACAAATACACAATGAATTCCCCTAGGCCCATATAGGTGAAGTGTCATGTAGTCGACGTTCACATGACACCACTAGAAGAAGTACACCACAACTTAAATAACAAACTATTGAATCTTTCTCAACACAACTCCACTACTAACAACATGACTTCTCCCATGTCCTCAAGAACAAAACGAACTACTCACAAGGCATCATATGGATCATGATCAGAGATGGAATAATGATGTATAACAATCTGAACATAAACAATAATTCAATGGTTCACTCAATAGCATCAATTACAAAGAGTAATCAACACCGGGAAAGTTTCCCCTATGAACTAATGCAAGATTCAACTCAATTGTTACAGCAATATGGAGATGGTGATGATGGTGCTGATGGTGATGATGGTGGTGATGATGATGATCCCGATGAAGTCTAGCTTGATGGTGGTGTTGATGGTGATGATCTCCCCTCTCCGGGAAGGAATTCCCCCAGCAGAAATCATGCGCGGAGATCTTTCTCCTCGATGTTTTCCGCTTGCAGAGAGGCGGAATCTTTCTATGGTCGCTCCCCGAGTCTTAGGGTTTCGGGAGGATGATATACGCCGGAGGGGAGAGGCTGGAGCGGGCCAGGGTGGCCACACCACCTGCTGGCGCGGCCTAGGGCTGCCCGCGCTAGGTGGTGGTGTGGGCCCCCTGTGGCCCATCTCCACTCCATCTTCTGGCATCCTTAGTCTTCTAGAAAAATAAGATTTTCCGTATATTTTCCCAGATTTTCTGATCTTCGCGAATTTTGCCTCCAAACAGCACCTTTTCCATCAGAATCCTGACTGCAGCGGTCCATGCTCCAAAAGTCATCAACCATGCAAAAACAGATGAAATAACATAAGTATCACCTCTCAATACGAAATATATCAATGAATAATGGTGAATTAAGACATATAATAGTGATACAAAATGCACGTATCGATCCTCATCGTGTTTTTCACCATCTTCCATTTGCTCCATAATTGAGAAACATCACTAGAAGTGAGCTTTCTCAAGAATGCACCAAAATCCAAGAAATACAAGTTTTGCTTCTCTTTTGGTTTCAACTATGGAATTTGTATTCAAAGTTTCCAATGAATACTCTACAAGGACTTATTCTCTATTGTTTTGGTTATATCAAATAACCCCAAAACTTTCACGAATTCAAATGGTTCGCTACATTCTAATTGAGTGCTAACTATTTCTAAGCTAATGGTCTCTACATCTACACTACACCAATTTATTTGGTGCATTCTATTCAACCCCTTTGATATCCAATATCACATTGTGATGCTTTGCATTTTGGCATTTCAAAACACTTTGCATTTCACAGTTACTTTTATGCCATTCTTATAAATTCAAATTTCATTACTATTGATCAAATAAAAGTAATTAGATTCTCTTTTATATTTATACCCTTTTATTGATGAAACACTTTGATCAAATCAAATAGTTTCATATTCATGTTTCCTTTGGTAAACTACTTTACACATTTAAACAATCATTTAATGATAATTACCATTTTTGTTAAAACACAATACATCGAATATGTATTAGCTTTTAACAATTCTTTAAACACATTGTATTCAAGTAATACACGGTGCTCAAGTTATTTTGCCGAACTTAGGCATGATTTATATGTGATAAGAAATCAAATGACTTCCACATATTATCACATAACTTTGAATTTAAACAATGGTTTTCATTCATTAATGAACATATCATTAAGTCGAGTATTTTAAACAAGGCATTTTTAATGTTTTACAAATGTTCATGCATTATCAATTAGTTTCAAACAACAAGGATAATTCACACATAATCAAACAAGATATGAACATGAATAGAAATCATTCATAAAAGTGGAAGAACTGTTTGTTACAAACTCATATGAATAACCGTCTCACAAAGTGTGAGACACACTAAAGAAGTTCACAATCTCTTGATTACAAGAATCATCCTAAAACATAAACTAAGTGATACATGTCGAGGGAGAGTATCGTCGGCCATCATCATCATGCTCGCCATCAACACGCAACGTCACCTCTTCTCCAGCAAGCACCTCTCATGCAAAACAGAACAACTATCATATATACTTAACACTGCAAATGTGTTTGCAAGATTATAACATTTATAAAACTGTATATCAAATATATACCTTTGTCATTGATGACCTCTCCGGTGATTGGTTCAACCTTTACGTTCCTGAAACATAATATGAACTCATGGAAATCCAATGCTTCCGTATCACCACTCATGATGCTACTCCGTACATGTCCTTCATAGCTAGGAGGCACCGATCGAAGCAGCACGTCTATCGCAAATGGATCAGCCATCCAGTAATCCACGAAGTGAATCAGTCTCATGTGTGCATCAAGCATGCGCTCCAAGTGACCCTTCAGACATGTATGCTCCTCCACCTGTATGGAAAGGAACTCTCCAAGCAGCTCGTGCTTCCACATGCGCACATGGCCTATGAAATCCGCTCTCAGCTGATCCACCATCGAGTATGGATCAAGATCACCCACGAGCGGATGTAGTTCAGCCACCATCCCGTAACGCATTATTATCTGAATGTAGGTGGACATCTCTTAACGATAGTAGCAGTCGACTAGCTCTTGTGGGGTCTCATAGTAGTCTAGCTCAGTCAAATCCATCATGCGGCGTATGTAGTCTACCACATGATTCCTAGTAAGGAGATCATTCAGGCGCACAAGCCAACTAGGGAAGTTGGATCCATCAAGTCTAAGTTTCTCACCCTTTACCCAATCCTCAATAACAAAGTAAGCTTCACGGTGAGCCATCTACATTTATAATTACAAAAGGAATTTAGACTAAGTTTATAATTAAATGAGTTAATAATAACTCAACTCAGAAACACCTATCCCTAGTGAGGGTTCCTAGTGATAACACGACCCCTATCAGCCACATCTCCCCCGATTGATCACGGCCATCGATGTGGGTTCAAAGGTGGACGCTAAACATCGGTCACATCATTCATGCGAGTCGTGCTCGATCTTTCGACCATTCGTGTTCCAAGGCCACGCTTCTGTGGCGTGCTAGGCTCGCCAACTCAACCTTAGTGTATTCGCTGTGCAACATGGCTTACACCCACTGTATGCGAACATAGATATGTCTGACACCCAGGCTTGTAACCCTGGATCGCCTCATACCAAAGAACTTTCTTGGTGGTGCACACTAAGGGGGAAGACAATCGTTGGTAATTTTAACAGGGATCATCTTATTAGGCTACCGTCGAGTATCTAATAATAGCACACAATAAGACATACAAACAATAACATGGAATGTAAATGCTATGTGATATGGTCCTTCACGTCGTGATCTCCAACCGCCGTCACCGGGTTCCGGCGCCATGGTTCCGGCGCCATAGACACCAGGGTACCGGTGTCTTTCCAGCGTGGTAGTTCGTCACCTCCGTGACTATCTACTGCTACGTAACAAAAGGTAATCACTTTACCTTTGCCACAACCATATCACAAAGCAACACCCCCCTGCAAAACAAAGTTAGACGCCTCTACTTTATCTTTGCATGTTTTACGTGGCTGAATAGGATTTCGTACAAGAACCGTTCTTACCTACGAACTTTCAGCACAACGCTGATCAAGTAGTTGTCTATACTACACCCCTTTCGGGGCCCTCCATTGCAAATGGTATACCAACTAATGCGAGAGAGACAGACACCCCCTAAGCCACTTTATACGGTACAAGCCGTATGTCAAGCGTGGACCAGTCTCGCGAATGAACGTGTAAAGTCGGTTGGGGGCCGCTTCATCAAGCATTACTACGGTATACACAAGTACACGTGGGAGGGTAACAACTAAAAGATCAACGCCCAAACGCTACATCTCATGTGTTCTACCCATACTAGCATTACTACGCATAAACCTATCTCTGATACCACTGTTGGGGTTCCGCGTATGAAAACAATAAATTTTACTCTATGCCCCTGAACCCCTGAAACTGCCATGACCTATCTATTAGTAATACAGTAATAGGAGGGGCTTTTTGCGAACTTACCCTTGAAGATGGAAAAGCGTTGTCAACGCTCAGGAGAGCGTGGTTGATGTAGACGAGCCGAACCCGACCTCAAGATCGTGATGGTCCTTGCGCTCCTTGGCTCCAACGACTTGAGTGCCTCCAGTGCGACACCGCGCAGGGAGTTACACATGTCCGGTGCCTGACGATGACTCCCGCTTCCCCGATCCAGCAGAAGTTGCGGAAGTAGAGCTCCTGGATCCGAATCCCGCGACGCGACGACGCTCCACGGTGAAGATGTCTCTCGCTCGCGCAGTCCAGACTTGGGACCACGGTCACGAGAGAGAGAGAGGGGGAGAGAGAAAATATCAATTAGAGGTCCTCCCAAAAGTGGGGAGACCTTTATTGATTATTGGTGTATTTATCTTGGCCAAATACCCTACTATATATAGGGGGAGGAGGGGGTACACCCTCCCTCAAAGTCCCAGGGTGGGACTAAAGGAGAGGAGGGGGTGGGGAGGCCGCCGACCAGCCCCTAGTGGGCCTCGTGCTGGTAGGCCCAGCCGGCCAGCCCCCTTGCCCCTTCTCCCTCTCTCCTTTCCCTAATGGGCCCTCTCCCTCCGGAAATTGGCCCATTAAGCCTTTGACCATTAAAATTTATTTTCTCTTTATTTAAATAATTATGAATAAATGATTAAATCAACATTTAACATTCATTCACATATTATTCAATCTCCGTAGCTATGGAACACCTTCCACCTCCACTCTGGACATCCTCCGAACTTACTGAAACCCTTCTGGTTTTCTCCCTACTCTTCTTTGGTGATTCCACCGATCCTATAAACACTCTCTAAGCATCATCAATCCCTTAAGCGTGATACCCCACGGTTCGGGAACACTCCAGACATGGTCGGGACACTCCCGCACCAATGATCGACTGAGGGACTTGGATGTCCATGTGACCCCTGTGTGTTCCACGAAGATCTTTCGTCGTTTGAACTGGGACAGTCGTGTCGTATTCCCTTTGTCTCTTGATACTTGCATTGCCCGAGATCTGATCCATGACATCACCATGTCGTGTTCAATCTCGTTACTGAACAATGCAACTTGACTCGTTCCGACAAGTGATATCCCCGTGATCAAATCACACGCTCCGCATCTATTGGATATAACTTCTCCGAGTGGGCCCTTGAGTATCTTCCCGTCACATGGACGGACAAATCCTGCTCTTGACATATATTGCCTCTACCGTTTCCTCCGAGTTCTTGAACACACCTTTATAACCACCGTATTACCAGATGGTGTTTGATGCTATCTAAGCACTCTCGGGAACAATGATTGATATAGCCTCACGGTCTAAGGAATAGTCTACGAGGATCCATTTCTAATCATCGTAACTTGAACTTCGTGACATGATTGGGTCACGATGTTTAGGTTGGGTATTGGTTCATCATCTCATTCTCAGAATGAGATGACCTCATTTCCAACTGGCATAAATGCCACATGATCAGGAAACTTGATCATCTGTTGACCAATGAACCAGTGACTAGAGTGTCACTGGGAACTCCTGGTTGTTTGTATATCACACGTGTATTGATGTTTCCACTCAATATAGTTATAACATGATATAAAACTTAATCATAAACTATATGAAATATGATAATAGTCCTTACTACTATTTGTCTCTAGGGCATATTTCCAACAAATAGTTTCATCACTTGAATCTTCATTGGAATCATTTGCTCGACCATGATTAGAATCTGGGATAATAGTATTAGGCGGTGATGAAGCGTGCCCTTGAGGTGGGTCAGCAGCCGTAATAGGAGACTGCTGAAAAACAGGTGATTCAGAGCCAGATAATCCGGCCTGGGAGAACTTGTAGCAGCTTCATCAGGCTGCCTGGGACTTGCTTGAACTGGCGAGGGGCCGGATAATCCGGGGCCAGCCAGAAAATCCGGCCCGGAGCTTGCAGCGATTTCTTCAGCACTAGGAGCAATTTGGTCGTCAGGAGTGGGGTGGCCGGATAATCCGGTGTCAACAGGATAATCCATCCTGGAGCTTTCTGGAACATCTTGACCTTCAGCAGTTGATGGAGATGGTGTAGAAGTTACTCCCGCGGTTGGAACATGATGAGTATGTGTAGATGAGGGCTCTCCATGAGTAGAGCATTGTCCTTCCCGATCCGCCACAAGGGGTTCCTCAATGGGGTGAAAAAATCCCACGCCCATTCTTCTTATGGCATCTTGGGGTATTTCAACATCTGCATCACAAACATCAACTTGCCCTTGCAGGCCGTCATTTTCTTCGAACACCACACTACAAGATTCTACAACAGTTCCGGAGAGCTTATTGTAGACTCTATAAGTGTGGGATTTGGCACCATAACCAACAAAAATACCTTCTAGAGCCTTAGATTCAAACTTAGATAAACGAACTCCCTTGATGATAAAGAATCACTTACACCCGAATACCCGAAAGTATGAGATGTTTGGCTTGTTACCGGTAAGTATTTCATATGGAGTCTTGTCCAAGATTTTAGGGAGGTATAAACGGTTGGATGAATGGCAAGCTGTAGAGATTGCTTCAGCCTAGAAATCATAAGGAGACTTGAATTCGGCTAGCATTGACCTTGGCATATCCATTAGAGTCTGATTTTTCCTCTCGGCTACACCATTTTGTTGAGGGGTGTACGCACTTAGGAACTCATTTAAGGTGTAGTTCTTGAACTCAGAGCCGTTATCACTTCTTATAGCCAAAATAGGGACGTTGTGTTAACGTTGAACCTCGTTGGCGAAGTCGATGACTGTTTGTTGAGTTTCACTCTTCAACTTGAAGAAATAAACCCAAGTGTATCTCGAGTAATCATCAACGATCACAAGACAGTACTTCTTCCCACCGAGGCTTGCATGAGATGGAGTTCCAAAGAGGTTGACATGTAGGAGCTCTAAGATCCTTTTTGACGAGATAATAGACTTCCTACGATGAAGAGAGTCATGCATTTCCCTTCAACACAAGCCCTGTAAACACGATCTTTGGCAAAGGAGACATTTTCTTATAGTCCAAGGATGTGGCCACCCTTGTGGAGACTTTGCAAAGTTCTCATATTGACGTGGGCTAGTCGGCGATGCCATAGCCAACCCACGTCAGCCTTTCCGAAAAGACACATCGGGCCTGTAGTGGTTTTCCCCGAAAAGTCCACCACGCACAGGTCATTTTTGACATATCCCACGAAAGCGACTCTTAGAGACTTACTCCACAAGAGTACCACCAAATCAGCATCAATATAAACTGCAAAGCTCATCTTACCGAGGGCGCGAACTGAAAGTAAATTGTACCCGAGGGTCTCAACAAGCATGATGTCCACGAGAGAGATATCGTGAGCTACCACAACTTTGCCGAGACCCAATACCTCAGATTTTGACTTGTCACCATAGGAGACGGTAATATGATCATGATTTGGCCGCATCTCCGTGATGATCTCCTTGCTTCCGGTCATATGACTCGTGCATCCGCTATCGAGTACCCATTTAGACCCACCGGAAGCATAGCACTGCAAGATAGTTACTTCTTGGTTTAGGTACCCATTTTTCAATGGGTCCTCTCATGTTAGTGACAAGGGTCTTAGGGACCCAAAGAGACCAAGGAATGTAACAATCATAAGAGCCTACATAACTAGCAAAAACATCACCATAATAATCGCAATATAATTCAAAGTTAGGATTGTTATCCCCTGCAAAACCATCATAATTAGACTTGTCATTGGTGATGTTGCTAGTCTTTGGTTGAGTAGTATTGCTCTTCTTCTTGTTGTTGTTTTTCTTGTTCTTTGTCTTGGGAATGTAACCAAGACCTTCCTTTTTATTGTTTGTCCTTTGCTTGCTCAGTATCTCATCAAGAACCTCTTTACCTTTGTGTTGAGAACCTCTTGCAAAATCTTCTTTTCCATAAGATGATGTGGAGGTACTTGGCACATCATACAACTTCAATTGAGTTTGGAGCTGACCATGAGACTCATTTAGAGTAGAGTGATCACCCTTTAATGCCTTGTGAGCAATTTCAAGTTTATCAAACTTCTCCGAGAGTCTAGCATCAGCAGCCCCAAATTCAATCTTTTCTTTCTTTAGTTTCTTTACCTTGGCAAGAGCATTGTCACGTTCTTTGATGAGCCGAGCCACAACTTCTTCATGTGACTCCTCAATGGATTCGAGTCTCTCTTCCAAAGATACTCGATCTTCCTCTTCTTCTTCCAAGGCATTCTTCAAAGAAGCTATCTCCAAGGCATCTTCTCTTTCGATTTTGCCCTTTTCTTCAAGAAGATCTCCGGCTTGAGCAAGTTGACTCATAAGAGCATCAAAATGGAGTTTGTGCTCACCTTGCAGGTTAGTGAAAAAGTAGTCCAAAGCAATAACTTCTTCTTTCATTTTAAGACTATCATGATCATCCATATCCAAAATTATGTTAGTCTTAGGAAATGAAGAGCTAGAACTTGATACCTCGGACCCTCTTGCCATAAGGCAAGTGGCATTGTTGTTGACAACGTTCTCGTTTGGCGAGTCGAAGAGAGATGATGGAGTCGATGTGGTGGCTATAGCAGCCACCTCGCGAGAACTATCTTCATCCTCTTCATCTTCACCTACAGAGGAGTATTCTTCTTGTGCTACTAAGACGATCTTGGGTTGCTTCTTGTAGGGGCCATTCTTTTTAATAAATGGCTTCTTCTTAGGTGCTTCGGATTTTTTTTTAAAATGAGTCTGCCACCATTGTCTACTCTATTTTGATAAGGACACTCGGCTAGAAAGTGCAGCCTATCTCCATAGTTGTAGCATGTTCTCAGTTTTGGGCCGCTTTCTCTTCTTCCACTCGACCCATTCTTGCACTCGAGTTCTGACTTGGCCTTGGCAGGATCCTTCCAAAAGTTCCTTGCGTAAAACGCCATGTACTCACCATGAGCACGTTTGACTTCATCGGGGCAGTCCATGGAGGCCCCCTCAAAAGCTCTTTCATCCTCATCTTGCTCAACAACATTGGTCTTTAGAGCAACATTGACTCCCTTTTGCATTCCAATGGCACGAGCCCGGGCATCTTCAGCGTTGTTCGCGGCAACTTTGAATGATGCCATTTATTGCATGACTTCATTGGATGTCATTTGATGGTAGTTGTGTCTACCTTGCAAGCTCTTCAAAGGCATTAAGGCACTCACATATTTTCTTTTTATCCATGCATTATCAATGTGGGTGGCTCCATGCTTTCTAAATGTTGTTGCAATGCCCTTGAGTCTTCTATACATATCTTCATGGTTTTCACCATCCAACATGTAGAAACCTTCAGCTTCATTACTTAGGGCATCATACCTTTTCCTTCTGATGCTTTCATTCCCAATAAAGAGATCGATGAAGGCATCGCAAGCTTCTTTAGCTGTGTTGAGATGTTCAATGTGAGGCATGTCCTTGGGACCCACACCGAGTTGTATCATGTGGAGAGTCGTAGCATTCAATTGGCTATCCACAACTTCTCTTCTTGTCAGATTGGAATGATCTCCAATATGAAGACCCTCTTCAATAATCCTCCTAAGTTTAATTGAGGAGCTGTAAACATGAGACTTCATTAATAATTCCCATTGATTAAAAGAGGATGCAGTAAGCTTGGGTGGATCACCCCTATTGTTTATATGAGGATGAGGGATAGGTGGATCGGGGGAATTGTAACACCCTCGAATCGTCCCTATGCAAGTTTTAGCGTTTCCCCTCAAACCCGCATAGAAACGATTCAAGGACGCCCACCAGGCACTTGCGTGCGGGTGGAAAACGAAGTAATACCATTACACATTAGTCCATGATGGAACCCACAGACCATATATATACAACAATGACTCAAAGAGTCAAAAATACAGATATACAATACGAAGATCCAAATCACCTTGAAAACAATACAACATCCGAGTACGGATAAGATGCAAATGGGGCTAAGAGCCCTGAAGAATAACCAATGACGCCCATAACCCTGCCCAGGCCAAGCCGGAAGGTTAACCCTGCTAACAACGGCGATCTCAACCTGCTAAAACAAAAGGGGTGCCGACAAAGGGCAAAGGAAAAATAGGAGCATCAGTACTGAGGCTAGTACACGGCGAGGCTAGAATTCGGCGGCTCTTGCCTACATAGGTATGGTGGACTGAAGCGGCAGCGCAACATGCACTAAACAATCTATAGAGACTCGATTCAACTGTCGGCTATTAGAGACGGATAAGAAAGACCTATTCGGATCCAACCTGATACTAATACCACTCATACGCATCCTGGTATTTCCCCCTCGAGACCAAATGAGGAAGTCAAACCGAGGAACTCACATAGTCAGCAGTTTTATTCATTCCATTATAGTTGAAGCACTTACTAGTCAGATATAGATAGCATGGGTCATCCTGATAGCATAAGTAGTGGGTAGTTTTAGTTCACCATTTAGTTGTAGTTGCAGTACTTACTAGTTAGATACAATTAGCAGGTGACATCCCAAACCCAGCAGTTGTTGGCACTTTTATTTCATTCCATTGAAGTTGCGATACTTACTAGGCAGGTATAACATGACACGGTACACCCTAGTTCCACTAGTTGTTGGCACTTTTATTATCCATTCCATTGTAGTGAATCTGATTACTAGTCACACATTAAGTCAAATTTATAGCACTACTTTAGTTATGCTTGTCTATGATTAAGATACTGTGCTCCAAGTCGTCCATAACCGCGGACATGCCTTTCAGAAAGATTTACCCTGCAGGGGTGCACAAATAGCAACACACACACGATCAACCTCGGAAAAACCAAATCAAAACCCAACGAGGCTTTCACAACAAAGCAATCACAGGATTCATAAATCATTTCATGGGGCCACCCCACTAAGCTACCCTAGCAAGTTGGCGGCTCGAGACGGACCCGGGGTTTTGTGTGAAGCGTAAATGATCGGGAACCCGAAAGTGTGACTGGGCTTGTTGATACAGCGAAAACGTGTCACGTTCCAAAACAGTACAGGTGCTCCACGCACAATCGTAAATAAAGCAGTAAAGCATGGCATATGTACAGGATAGTAATAAAACCCCAAACTAGTTTGTGGCCCCAAGAAATAAGAAATGAATCAAGCTCTGGCTAAGGGGGATCCATAGGGTCTCCCGGATGTGGATAGTGCGAATAATCAAGGAACAAGTATCAAGTACTCGGGGCCTACGGGACACAAGTGGACATGAAAAAACAAATAACATATATTGCCCACCAGTGCCTCTTTCATTAGTTATCCTAGAAATTTAATAGTTATATTTAAAGTCATGATCCTCTCCACAGTAAAGCATATGACAACATTCCAACAACTGTGTGGTACTTCACGACACAAGATCGCACCTGAGCAAGCGACTACGACTCGCAAGACCATCTATCTACCAAACAACAGGTAATAGGATCTGTCCAAGGCAATATAGAGGCTGCAAGGAATATAAATGGTGCACGGAAACTAAAGCATCGTAACACGGATAGAAATAGATCAATAGGAGGAAATAAAGACTATAAAAGCAAAATAGGTAGAAAGGGGGAGATTGCTCGCCTGGGGAAACACTGCCGAAGATACATTATCCGAAGAACTTGTTGATACTCGCATCCACTCAACAGCCTAATCCGCGAAGAAGCAAATCACTAGAAGAAACACTAGGTGCACTATTTAATACTACGGCAGAAAATCGGGCATGATGCATGATATGATGCATGACATGGCAAAGATGCGATGCAACTAGGCAATATTAAGCGGAATCGGGGTCCCGACAATTAATTAGATGGTTTATGTTGTTTAGATACCCCACAATTTAAATGTTGGATTAACACGACAAAACATGTCATCGGTTTGCTACACAAACTTAAATGGGGCCAATATAAGGCTAGATTTGCCCGCATATGGTCTCCATATTTAATTATTAGGTGAGTCGATAAAATACCCCAAAACACACAAAACATGTATGCAAGCATGTACAATTTATATGCAGCAAGATAGATGTCATTTATAAAAATAAGAGTCTCTGAAAGAGGGGTCACACATCTCGGTTCGGAGATCTTGGGTTTTCGAGGGATCGTTCTTCGGACAACGGGGTCGGGGCTTCATATCCGGATCGACGAGGAGGCAGAAAAGCGCCGAGGTTCGGTCTTCGGGTTCCAGGAGGGAGACCTCCGCGTTCCGTGATGAAGAACTTGGGGTCTCCAGCTTGGATGCCAAAGGCAGACTTGGTTTTGGTACCGGGGATCTTCGAGTGGCGCAATATTCATGCTATAGGGACCGTAGACGCTCATAATATGTTGGCACCAACCGATCTCCATGTTGTCTGCTCTTTGCAGAGCCACACCCTGGACACGCATGGAAATAGTCTGTCAGAGAAACGGGTCGACGGTGACGTTGTACAGAACAAAGAAGAGGAAGCGAGCTCTCAATTGGCACGAAGGTAAGCTTCACGGTGCTCGGCGACGCGAGGGAGCCGACAGAGGTACGGTCGAATCAGAGGGTCGTGACGGCGAGCGGGAAGGGCGGCCACGCGTGACAGTGCAGAGAGAGGTGGGACGTCGGGCTTCAGCGGCCGAGTCGGCGCGGCGGAGGCACAACAGAGGCTCGCCGGCAGGGTCGCGGTTGTGGCGAGGGGGAGCTCTAGGGCAGGCGTGCGGCGTTGTCGAGCAGAGGGTGCCCGGGCAGTGACGAACTCGTTGGCAGCAGGGCTCACGCGAGCGGTCGATGGTGGCGGCGCTCTGCGGGAAGGGGAGATGAGCTAGGGCGACGACATGGCGAGCTCGGGCCGTGGAGGAGCAGTGGTGTCCGGCGGAGAGGTACTCCATGGCCGGGAAGCGGCAGCGGGGGAAGGCGAGATAGAGGTGGCCAGGGACGTGGGGGTCGCAGCCGTGCTGCCGGTCCTGGGGCGGAGGAAGGCCGTCCTGCGGCGACACTCGATCGGCCGGTCGCAAGGTGGAGGTGGCCGGACTTGAGCGAGGCGGCGGTGGTCGAGGACAGGGGAAGGGCGAGCGGGGGTTGGTGGCGATGGGGCTCTACCTCAGGGAAGAGGACACGAGCGAGAGGCGTACGGGAGGGGGTCGCGTGGCTGTGTGCAATGTACGCAAGGTGGCCAGGGATGGGGCCGCGAGGCGGTGCGGGGCGGTTGGTGCGTGCTGGATCACGCAGGGACGTGTACGTGCCTCCGTGTAGCGTGTCAAGGCTAGAAGCGCCTTGCTGGGGTGGCGTGTGCAGCTGCGTGGCAAACATGTGAGAGCGATGTGGCTGGTAGGTGGGTTAGGGTTTGGAGGGATTCGTGTTTAGTTTTAGGGTTTCTTTTGGGCCGGGTAGTAGGTGGTCTGGCCGGTTGAGCCTCGGGTCTGGCCGACCGGACTGCCTCCCCAGGATTTTATAAAATATGTTTTTATTACTTATTTTTAAAACAAAACATTTTACAAAAAGATTTTTGACAAACCAAATATTCGGAAAGGTCGGGGTTTTGATTTGAATTAAAAGATGAAAATATTTAGAAAACAAAGATAGAATTTTAGAAAAGTTTTAGACAAATAAATGCATGATGACATGACGATGCTCAAATGCAATGTGGCATGATGACATGAGCATGCGGTAATGATGATGCACAAAATAAAAACAACACGCGATCTTCTAGTAGTGATTTTACCGGGGTGCTACAATTCGACACCACTAACAATGGATCTCGTCCTCGAGATCCGCTTCATGGTACGGGGAAGAAAGCTGATGATCTGAATCTCCTTGCTTCACGTAGATCCTCACGACACCACTAACATAGATTCTTGCTCCATCTTTAAATCGGCGACACCACCAACAAGGGATCGTTGCTCACATTCGTTGAGGGACACTCCGGATAAACAAATGATGGAGGTAGAGGTACCAAAAGATAAGGCCACCTCTAACTTCGATATACGGAGAGAAAAGGTGCAACCTAATCCACTACAAGGTACAAGGGCGAATAGAATGAGTAGTCGGCATGGGGGCCAATCCATCACGCACCGAAACTATTACTCCGCACATGTAGTAGAAAGCATGCAACCCATTCTCGGAATTAGACTAAAGATCTCAACAAGCGAGGTTCAGAAACAAAGGAGTGATGCAAGCTCTTCATCGGATCTGACGCAGAAGACATCGTCGCATTGGGAAAACACCGGAAGATACAAAATGACGATTTCAGTGGATTTTGATCCACCAAAAGGTACAACAGATGAAGGGTTACTCAAATAACACGAAGACCTGATGTGGAAACACCATTGCAAGAGGAAGGAATCGAAACCCTGAAGGTACAACAGAAACCCAACCACGAGAAATCCTAGACTCAAAGAGAAGATAAGAGAACAGATTCAAAACTCGCAAAGGTAAGAGGAGAATAGCATAGGGGTCAGCAATAAAAACAGACCTAATCAGATCTATCCAACCGATTTTGCAAAAATAGTTTTGACACTCTATATCGGCCGTTAGCTAGGTTATCCTACAGGCTGGACCAGTGGGGTATCGCAACTGCTGGGCTCTGATACCACTTTGTAACACCCTCGAATCGGCCCTATGCAAGTTTTAGCGATTCCTGCCAAACCCGCATAGAAACGATTCAAGGACTCCCACCAGGCACTTGCGTGCGGGTGGAAAACGAAGTAATACTATTACACATTAGTCCACGATGGAACCCACAGAACATATATATACAACAATGACTCAAAGAGTCAAAAATACAGATATACAATACGAAGATCAAAATCACCTTGAAAACGATACAACATCCGAGTACGGATAAGATGCAAATGGGGCTAAGAGCCCTGAAGAATAACCAATGGCGTCCATAACCCTGACTAGGCCAAGCCAGAAGGTTAACCCTGCTAACGACGGTGATCTCAACCTGCTAAAACAAAAGGGGTGCCGACAAAGGGCAAAGGAAAAAGAGGAGCGTCAATACTGAGGCCAGTACACGGCGAGGCTAGAATTCGGCGGCTCTCGCCTACATAGGAATGGTGGACTGAAGCGGCAGCGCAGCATGCACTAAACAATCTATAGAGACTCGATTCAATTGTCGGCTATTAGAGAGGGATAAGAAAGACTTATTCGGATCCAACCTGATACTAACACCAATCATACCCATCCTAGTATTTCCCCCTCGAGACCAAACGAGGAAGTCAAACCGAGGAACTCACACAGTCGGCAGTTTTATTCATTCCATTATAGTTGAAGCACTTACTAGTCAGATATAGATAGCATGGGTCATCCTGATAGCATAAGTAGTGGGCAGTTTTAGTTAACCATTCAGTTGTAGTTGCAGTACTTACTAGTCAGATACAATTAGCAGGTGACATCCCAAACCCAGCAGTTGTTGGCACTTTTATTTCATTCCATTAAAGTTGCGATACTTACTAGGCAGGTATAACATGACACGGTGCACCCCAGTACCACTAGTTGTTGGCACTTTTATTATCCATTCCATTGTAGTGAAGCTGATTACTAGTCACACATTAAGTCAAATTTATAGCACT
This sequence comes from Avena insularis, assembly GCA_023614405.1. Lineage (NCBI taxonomy): Eukaryota > Viridiplantae > Streptophyta > Magnoliopsida > Poales > Poaceae > Avena > Avena insularis. The sequence continues at coordinate 280,311,483 of CM042696.1, read as the reverse complement.
ACTTTAGTTATGCTTGTCTATGATCAAGATATTGTGCTCCAAGTCGTCCATAACCACGGACATGGCTTTCAGAAAGATTTACCCTGCAGGGGTGCACAAATAGCAACACACACACGATCAACCTCGGAAAAACCAAATCAAAACCCAATGAGGCTTTCATGACAAAGAAATCACAGGATTCATAAATCATTTCAGGGGGACACCCCACTAATCTACCCGCAACGAAGTTGGCCAGCTCCGAGACGGACCCAGGGTTTGTGTAGATGGCGGTAAACAACTGGGAACCCGAAAGTGTGACTGGGCTTGTCGATACAGCGAAAACATGTCACGATCCAAAACAGTACAGGTGCTCCACACATAATCGTAAATAAAGCAGTAAAGCATGGCATAGGTACATGATAGTAATAAAACCCCAAACTAGTTTGTGGCCCCAAGAAATAAGAAATGAATCAAGCTCTGGCTAAGGGGGATCCATAGGGTCTCCCGGATGTGGATAGTGCGAATAATCAAGGAACAAGTATCAAGTACTCGGGGCCTACGGGACACAAGTGGACATGAAAAACCAAATAACATATATTGCCAACCGTTGCCTCTTTCATTAGTTATCCCAGCAATTTAATAGTTGTATTTAAAGTCATGATCCTCTCCACAGTAAAGCATATGACAACATTCCAACAACTGTGTGGTACTTCACGACACGAGATCGCACCTAAGCAAGCGACTACGACTCGCAAGACCATCTATCTACCAAACAACAGGTAATAGGATGTGTCCAAGGCAATATAGAGGCTGCAAGGAATATAAATGGTGCACGGAAACTAAAGCATCGTAACACGGATAGCAATAGATCAATAGGAGGAAATAAAGACTATAAAAGCAAAATAGGTAGAAAGGGGGAGATTTCTCGCCTGGGGAAACACTGCCGAAGATACATTATCCGAAGAACTTGTTGATACTCGCATCCACTCAACAGCCTAATCCGTGAAGAGGCAAATCACTAGCAGAAACACCGGGTGCACTATTTAATACTACGGCAAAAGATCGGGCATGATGCATGATATGATGCATGACATGGCAAAGATGCGATACAACTAGGCAATATTAAGCAGAATCGGGGTCCCGACAATTAATTAGATGGTTTATGTTGTTTAGATACCCCGCAATTTAAATGTTGGATTAACACGACAAAACATGTCATCGGTTTGCTACACAAATTGAAATGGGGCCAATATAAGGCTAGATTTGCTCGCATATGGTCTCCATATTTAATTATTAGGTGAGTCGATAAAATACCCCCAAACACACAAAACATGTATGCAAGCATGTACAATTTATATGCAGCGAGATAGATGTCGTTTTTAAAAATAAGGGTCTCGAAAAAGAGGGGTCACACATCTCGGTTCGGAGATCTTGGCTTTTCGAGGGATCGGTCTTCGGACACCAGGGTCGGGGCTCATATCCGGATCGACGAGGAGGCAGAAAAGCGCCGAGGTTGGGTCTTCGGGTTCCAGGAGGGAGAGCTCGGTGTTCCGTGACGAAGAACTTGGGGTCTCTAGCTTGGATGCCGAAGGAAGACTTGGTTTCGGTACCGGGGATCTTCGAGTGGCGCAATATTCATGCTATAGGGACCACAGACGCTCATAATATGTTGGTACCAGCTGATCTCCATGTTGTCTGCTCTTTGCAGAGCCACACCTTGGACACGCATGGAAATAGTCTGTCAGAGAAACGGGCCGACGGTGACGTTGTACAGACCAAAGCAGAGGAAGCGAGATCTCAATTGACACGCAAGGAAGCTTCACGGTGCTCGGCGATGCGAGGGAGCCGACAGAGGCAGGGTCGAAGCAGAGGGTCGTCACATCGAGCGGGAAGGGCGGCCACACGTGGCAATACAGAGAGGCGGACGCTGGGCTTCAGCCCGAGGCGCGATGGAGGCATGAAGAGGCTCCGGAAGGGTCGCGTCAGCGAGAGGGAGCTCAGTATGGCGTTGGCGTTGAGAGGTCGAGAGGGCAGCGACGAACTCGCTGGTGAAGTAAATATGCCCTGAGAGGCAATAATAAAGTTGTTATTATGTATTCCTTGTATATGATAGATGTTTATTTTGCATGCTATAATTGTATTGATAGGAAACATCAATACATGTGTGTTTAATAAACAAAAAGGGTTCCTAGTCATGCCTCTCTTATAGACTAGCTTGTTGATTAACAGGATGATCAAGGTTTCCTGATCATGGACATTGGATGTTGTTAATAACAAGATCACACCATTGGTGGAATGATGTGATGAACATTCACCCGAAGTATAGCATTATGATCAAGTCATTGTGTTTATATTGCTATAACATCATACGAAGTAATCTTTATCCTTAGACCATGATATCATGTTAATTGCTAACACCGGAAGAGTATCTTGATAACATCAAACGTCACACCGTAACAGGGTGACTATAAAGATGGGTTCAGTGCTACGAAGGTGTTATGTTGAGGCTCATGGATCAAGAGTGGAATTTGTCAATCCAGATGACGGATTGATATACTCTGGGCCCTCTCGGTGATATCACATTAGGATAGCTTGCAAGCAAGTGATGTGATCACTAGAATGTTATATCACGGAGCGAAAAGAGTGCATGTCGATTGAGATCAAACTAGGTATGGAGATACCGATGATAGAATCTCGGACATGTAATATATCTATAGACAAAGGGATATAGTTACAAGCGTTAAAGGTTCTCAAGATCATAGGAGTCATCGTGGAATGTGTAGGAGTCGAGACGGATCTCCGTGTCCGCTACTGATTATTGATCGGAGAAGGGTCTCGATCATGTCTGCATTATTCACGAACCATAGGGTGGCACACTTAAGAGTTACCAGACACCATTTTGAAGCACATATGTTTCAGACAAAAGAATTGCAAAGCGCAGGAATTGTTTCAATAAAAACCAGAAATTGTTTCGGGTGAAATTGTAGAAGGTGGTTCTGCATGTGATATTGAAATATTGCAAGGGGCTATATGTGAATGTTTGTTAATTAAAGTAATTAACAAAATTCTGAATAAATTTAATAAAAGAGTTTTATTAAATGAGAGAGCATTAAATTTGGAGAAACTTAATGCATTTAAAGTGGAGACTTTAAAAGGGAATGTGAAGAGGCATTTTAATGTGGAGGAGTTACCACCACATGAATGGGGAGGTGAGGGTCACCCCCATGCGCCGCCATGGAGAGAGGGGCACCCTCCTCCTATAAAAGGCCACCCATTCCTCCTTCATCCTCACACCTCCTTGAAGGATCTCTCTCCCCTAGAATTATTCCCCATGGTCTCGGATTAGCGAGATACATGTTCCAGTGGCATTTAAATGCGGAAGGAGTTGCTGCTTCCGCTGGATCACTGGAGCGAGGAGGTGGAGGTTGTCCGGTGGCTTGAACGTGTGTGCGAGTACGAATGCGCTGTTGAGTTGCGGCGCTCGGACTTCCTCACGATCTTGAGATCGGCAAGTGTACGACTACATCAACCACGAGTTCCTACTCGTTAACAAAGCTCATTGTCTTCGAGGGTAAGTTCTCTATGGATGTATGTCCACCCATTTGCTTTGTACCTAGTAGATAGATCTTGGCGTGTAGTTCACACCGTAGGAAATTTTTTGTTTTCTATGCTGCGGACCCAACAGTGGTATCAGAGCCTGATCTATGCGTAGGTGCTTTGCACGGGTAGTACACATATGTTTATATGTGGGCGATGATGATCATGTTATTGCATCTTCTATGTACTTTGGATATTGGTGGCATAGTGGGATGAAGCGGCCCGGACCAACCTTACATGTCATTGTACATGAGACCGGTTCCACGACTGACATGCAACTTGTTTTGCATAAGTGGCTGGCGGGTGTCTGTCTCTCCTACTATAGTCAATATCTGATTTACAACGAGTTGCTAATCACTTGGTTATCCTTGTTGTGGTTCATGTTCGTAGGTTAGACAGGTTCTATCTCCGAAAGCCCTAAGCCACGTAAAACTTGCAATTGATAAATTAGAGGCGTCTAGTTTAGATCGTTGCTGGGCTAGTGTTTTGATATGGTATTGTTGTAAGTAGATGTATGATAGATACTCTTACAAATCACTTAACGTGTAAGTTCCATAGATCTTGGCCTTACACACAAAGGAATGATAGAGATCATACCACGATGCAAATGATAGAGATCAAATGCATGGACCATATCACCTCACTTCACACATTAGATGTTAGCATCTTATACTGCTAGTTTGGCGCGTTTGGTAGCATTATAAGATGATCCCTCATTTAGATATCAAGATAAAATGTGTTCTTCCTTAAGTATGCACCATTTTGTGGATCGTGTTTTGAGGCATCACGTGATGATCGGGTGTTCTCAACTCTACGCTTTCATACAACGGGTGTAAGACAGTTTTACACACGCAAATACTAAGGTTCTTACTTGACGAGCCTAGCATGTACGGACATGGCCTCCGAACACGGACCGAAAGGTTAAGCATGAGTCATATAGTTGATATGATGCCCATATAGATGCTCGCCTTTGAAGCTACACCGACTCACGTGATGATTGGACTTGGTGTAGTGGATTTGGTTCATGTAATCACCAAAAGGACACGAGGGATGTCGTTTTTAAGTGGGAGTTCATTAGTAATTTGGATTAGTTGAACTCAATCTATCATAAACTTAGTCTAAATATACTTTACAAATTCTATTGTAGATGGCACCACCTGCTTTTAATTTCAATGTGTTCATGGAGAAAGAGAAACTTGCTGCGAGTGGTAGCAACTTCACCAACTGGGCTATGAATTTGAGGATTCTCCTCACTGCTGCACAAAAGCAATATGTGCTAGATGCGCCGCTAGGACCCCCACCAGCTCCTGATGCCCCTGATAAGGAAAAGAACATCTATATAACTCGTCAGGAGGACCACAACTTAGTTCATTGCGGCATACTGTATGGGCTAGAGCCAGAACTTCGAAAGCGTTTCGAAAATGGCAATGCCTTTGATACCATGGGAGAATTGAAAATGATTTTCGATACCCATGCTGCCGTAGAGAGTTATAATGCTACAGAAAAGTTCTTTAGCTGCATGATGGAGGAAAACAACTCCGTTAGTGAGCACGTACTCAAAATGTCCAGATGCGCCGATAAGCTTGTGTCCTTGGGAATAACGATTCCCATTGACTTCGCATACATCGTGTTCTCCAATCTCGCCACCTAGCTACAAGAGCTTCATGATGAACTATAATATGCAGGGCATGAAGAAGTCTCTTCGAGCTTCACAATGCTTAAGACTGCAGTGGAGATTAGGAAAGAACATCAAGTGTTGATGATCAATAGGACCACCGGTTTCAAGAAGGACAAGAAAGGCAAGCACAAGGGAAAGAAGGGTGGCAAGTCTGTTGCCACGCTGAAAAAAACCCCAGCTGGCCCTAAGTCGACAATCAAAGTGCTACTATTGCAAGGGGATCGCCATTGGCAACTGCCCCCCAAGTATTTGGCGGACAAGAAGTCTGGCAAGGCAACCAAAGGTATATGTGATATACATGTTATTGATGTGTACTTGACTAGTACTCGCAGTAGCACCTGGGTATTTGATATGGGACCGGTTGCTAATATATGTAACTCGGTTCAGGGGCTGTGGAACAAGCGACAACTTGCAAGGGATGAGGTCACGATGCGGGTCGGCAATGGATCAAGAGTTGATGTGATCGCGGTCGGAACGCTGCCTCTCCATATGCCATCGGGATATTTGGTGCCTGCACTGAGCATGAACATTGTATCCGGATCGTGTTTGATGCAAAGTGGTTATTCATTTAAGTCTGAAAACAATGGTTGTTCGATTTATATGAATAATATATTTTATGGTCATGCACCTATGTTGAATGGTTTGTTTCTGTTGGATCTCGATAGTAGTATTACGCATATTCATAATGTTGATGCTAAAAGGATTAAACTTGATAATGATATATCTACATATATGTGGCACTGCCGTCTAGGTCATATTAGCGTTAAACGCATGAAGAAACTCCATTCTGATGGACTTTTGGAATCACTTAATTTTGAATCATTTGATACATGTGAGCCATGCCTTATGGGCAAGATGACTAGAACGTCATTTTCCGGTTCAATGGAACGGGCGACAGATCTATTGGAAATCATACATACTGATGTGTGTGGACCAATGAGTGTGTCGGCGCGAGGTGGATATCGTTATTTTGTTACTTTCACGGATGATTTGAGTAGATATGGGTATATCTATTTGATGAAACACAAGTCTGAAACTTTTGAAAAGTTCAAAGAATTTCAGAATGAAGTGGAAAATCATCGTAATAGAAAGATCAAATTTCTGCGGTCCGACCGTGGAGGAGAGTATGTTAGTTACGAGTTTAGCACACATATGAAAGATTGTGGAATAGTTTCACAACTCACGCCTGCCGGAACACCACAACATAATGGTGTGTCAGAACGTCGTAATCGTACTTTATTGGATATGGTTCGATCTATGATGTCTCTGACTGACTTGCCACTGTCATTTTGGGGTTATGCACTGGAAACCGCTACATTCACTTTAAATAGGGCACCATCTAAATCCGTTGAAAAGACACCGTATGAATTATGGTTTGGAAACAAACCTAAGCTGTCATTTCTTAAAGTTTGGGGATGCGATGTTTATGTGAAGAAACTTCAACCGGATAAACTCGAGCCCAAAGTGCAAAATGCGTCTTCATAGGATACCCTAAGGAAACGATTGGGTATACCTTCTATCACAGATCCGAGGGCAAGGTCTTTGTTGCCAAGAATGGATCCTTTCTTGAGAAGGAGTTTCTCGCGAAAGGTGTGAGTAGTCGGAAGGTAGAACTCGAAGAGGTTATTGAACCTTCTCTTCATGAAATGGCGAGTAGGGCAGCTCCAGAAGTTGTTTCGGAGTTGACTTCACCTAATGAAGAGAGAGCTAATGATATTGATCATGAAAATCCGAAAGAGGACACTACCAAACCTCGCAGGTCAAGCAGGACACGTGCAGCTCCTGGACTGTACGGCAATCCTGTTGTGAATTTCATGGTTGATGAAATGGATGACCCTGCGACGTATGAAGAAGCGATGATGAGCCCGGATTCCAACAAATGGCTAGAAGCCATGAAATCCGAGATGGAATCCATGTACGAAAACCAGGTTTGGACCTTGGTGGACTTACCTCACGACCGAAAGGCCGTTGAGAATAAATGGATTTTCAAAAGGAAAACTGACGCTGGTGGTAATGTGACCATCTATAAGGCTCGACTTGTCGCAAAGGGGTTTCGACAAATTCAAGGAGTTGACTACGATGAGACATTCTCTCCTGTAGCGATTCTTAAGTCGGTTAGGATTATGTTAGCAATTGCTGCATATTTCGATTATGAAATATGGCAGATGGATGTCAAAACTGCGTTCCTCAATGGTAATATTGAAGAAGAGTTGTATATGATACAACCTAAGGGTTTTGTCGATCCTAAGGATGCTAATAAGGTGTGCAAACTTCAGCGATCCATCTATGGACTTAAGCAAGCATCACGAAGTTGGAATCTCCGCTTTGATGAGGTGATCAAAGAGTTTGGATTTATCCAAACTTATGGAGAGGCTTGTATTTACAAGAAAGTGAGCGGGAGCAATGTGGCATTTCTGATATTATATGTGGATGACATATTATTGATTGGAAATGGTTTAGATCTTTTAAACAGTGTTAAAAGTTATCTAAACAGCAAATTTTCGATGAAGGACCTTGGTGAAGCTTCATATATATTAGGCATTAAAATCTATAGAGATAGATCAAGACGCCTAATTAGGCTATCGCAGAGTACATACCTTGATAAGATATTAAAGAAGTTTAATATGGACGGAAGTAAGAAGGGGTTCTTACCTATGTTGCAAGGAAATACATTGAGTAAGACTCAAAGTCCGGCTACGAAGGAAGAAAGAGAGATAATGGATAAGATCCCCTATGCCTCAGCCATAGGCTCTATAATGTATGCCATGCTATGTACAAGACCGGATGGGGCACATGCTATTAGTTTGACTAGTAGGTACCAATCTGATCCAGGTTCGGAACACTGGATAGCGGTCAAGAATATCCTTAAGTACTTGAGAAGAACTAAGGATATGTTTCTTATATACGGAGGTGAAGAAGAGCTAGTCACTAAGTGTTATGTCGATGCTAGCTTTGACACTGATCCGAATGACTGTAAGTCTCAATCCGGATACGTATTTCTCTTGAACGGAGCAGCAGTTAGTTGGAGGAGCTCCAAACAACCTGTGGTGGCTAGATCAACAACGGAGGCGGAATATGTTGTTGCTTCAGAAGCGGCGCAGGAAGCAGTGTGGATGAAAGAGTTCATTATGGAACTGGGTGTGGTTCCCAGTGCGTTGGACCCGATGGTCATCTATTATGACAACAATGGAGCCATAGACAACGCCAAGGAACCAAGGTCTCACAAGAATTCCAAGCATATTAAGCGCCGGTTTCACTCCATCCGCGAGCATGTCAAGGATGGAGATATAAAGATTTGTAAAGTGCACACGGACCTGAATGTAGCAGATCCGTTGACTAAAGTACTCCCTAGGGCAAAACATGATCAACACCAGAACTCCATGGGTGTTAGATTTATCACTATGTGAACTAGATTATTGTCTCTAGTGCAAGTGGGAGACTGAAGGAAATATGCCCTGAGAGGCAATAATAAAGTTGTTATTATGTATTCCTTGTATATGATAGATGTTTATTTTGCATGCTATAATTGTATTGATAGGAAACATCAATACATGTGTGTTTAATAAACAAAAAGGGTTCCTAGTCATGCCTCTCTTATAGACTAGCTTGTTGATTAATAGGATGATCAAGGTTTCCTGATCATGGACATTGGATGTTGTTAATAACAAGATCACACCATTGGTGGAATGATGTGATGAACATTCATCCGAAGTATAGCATTACGATCAAGTCATTGTGTTTATATTGCTATAACATCATACGAAGTAATCTTTATCCTTAGACCATGAGATCATGTTAATTGCTAACACCGGAAGAGTATCTTGATAACATCAAACGTCACACCGTAACAGGGTGACTATAAAGATGGGTTCAGTGCTACGAAGGTGTTATGTTGAGGCTCATGGATCAAGAGTGGAATTTGTCAATCCAGATGACGGATAGATATACTCTGGGCCCTCTCGGTGATATCACATTAGGATAGCTTGCAAGCAAGTGATGTGATCACTAGAATGTTATATCACGGGAACGAGAAAAGAGTGCATGTCGATAACGAGATCAAACTAGGTATGGAGATACCGATGATCGAATCTCGGACATGTAATATATCGAGAGACAAAGGGATTTAGTTACAAGCGTTAAAGGTTCTCACGATCACAGGAGTCATCGTTGAATGTGTAGGAGTCAGTACGGATCTCTAGGTCCCTCTGCTGATTATTGATCGGAGAAGGGTCTCGATCATGTCTGCATTATTCGCGAACCGTAGGGTGGCACACTTAAGAGTTACCGGACACCATTTTGGAGCACATATGTTTCAGACGAAAGAATTGCAAAGCGCAGGAATTGTTTCAATAGAAACCAGAAATTGTTTCGGGTGAAATTGCAGAAGGTGGTTCTGCATGTGATATTGAAATATTACAAGGGGCTATATGTGAATGTTTGTTAATTAAAGTAATTAACAAAATTCTGAATAAATTTAATAAAAGAGTTTTATTAAATGAGAGAGCATTAAATTTCGAGAAACTTAATGCATTTAAAGTGGAGACTTTAAAAGGGAATGTGAAGAGGCATTTCAATGTGGAGGAGTTACCACCACATGAATGGGGGAGGTGAGGGGTCACCCCCCATGCGCCGGCCATGGAGAGAGGGGGCACCCCCCTCCTCCTATAAAAGGCCACCCATTCCGTCCTTCATCCTCACACCTCCTTGTGAAGGATCTCTCTCCCCCTCTAGAATTATTCCCCCATGGTCTCGGATTAGCGAGATACATGTTCCAGTGGCATTTAAATGCGGAAGGAGTTCTGCTTCCATTTGGATCGCTGGAGCGAGGAGTTGGAGGTTGTCTGGTGGCTTGAACGTGTGTGCGAGTACGGATGCGCTGCTGAGTTGCGGCGCTCGGACTTCCTCACGATCTTGAGATCGGCAAGTGTACGACTACATCAACCACGAGTTCCTACTCGTTAACAAAGCTCATTGTCTTCGAGGGTAAGTTCTGTATGGATGTATGTCCACCCGTTTGCTTTGTACCTAGTAGATAGATCTTGGCGTGTAGTTCACACCGTAGGAAATTTTTTGTTTTCTATGCTGCGGACCCAACAGCTGGCAGTAGGGCTCACGCGAGTAGTTGACGGCGGTGGCGTTCTGCGGGAATGGGAGATGAGCTGGGGAGACGACGTGGCGAGCTCGGGCCGTGGAGGAGCCACGGTGGCCGACGGAGAGGTACTCCATGGCCGGGAAGCGGCAGCGGGGGAAGGCGAGGTAGAGGCGCTGTGGACGGGGTCGCAGTGCGGCCGCCGGTCTGGCGGAGGAAGGCCGTCCTGCGGCGGCACTCAATCGGCCGGTCGCAAGGTGGAGGTGGCCAGGCTTGAGCGAGGCGGCGGTGGTCGAGGACAGGAGAAGGGCAAGCGGGGGTTGGTGGCGATGGGGCTCTGCCTCAAGGAAGAGGACGCGAGCGAGAGGCATACGGGAGGGGGTCGCGTGGCTGCGTGTGATGTATGCAAGGTGGCCAGGGATGGGGCCGCGAGGTGGTGCGGGGCGGTTGGTGCGTGGTGGATCACGCAGGGACGTCTACGTGCCTCCGTGTAGCGTGTCAAGGCTAGGGCGCGCGTGCTGGGGTGGGCGTGTACCGCGGCTGCGCCGGCATGTGAGTGCAGCGGTGGCTGCTGGGTAGGTGGGTTAGGGTTTGGAGGGATTCGTGTTTAGTTTTAGGGTTTCTTTTGGGCCGGGTAGTAGGTGGACTGGCCGGTTGGGCCTCGGGTCTGGCCGGCCGGACTGCCTCCCCGAGATTTTATAAAATATGTTTTTATTAGTTATTTTTAAAACAAAACATTTTACAAAAAGATTTGACAAACCAGATATTGGGAAAGGTCGAGGTTTTGATTTGAAGTAAAAGATGAAAATATTTAGAAAACAAAGATAGAATTTTAGAAAATAGTTTTAGACAAACAAATGCATGATGACACGACGATGCTCAAATGCAATGAGGCATGATGACATGAGCATGCGGTCATGATGATGCACAAAATAAAAACAACACGTGATTTTCTAGTAGTGATTTTACCGGGGTGCTACAGGAATTGATGGCTCTATGTATGGCGCCAGAAAAATGCTAGAGCGGTGTTGATGTAGAGCTTGTTGGGAACCCTAAGGGGAAGGTATGATGAGCACAGCAGCAAGTTTCCCTCAGTATGAAACCAAGGTTTAATCAAACTAGTAGGAGCAAGGAAACACCCCAAAGGTGTTGCTAGCTAAGCCTTGGCAGGGCGCACTACCGGTGCTAGTAGCAACGTGGAGACCTGCACAACACAACCACAGAACTTTGTCCCCAACTTGCGATGAGGTTGTCAATCTCACCGTGTTTTGCTGAAAACAAAGGATTAAGCGTATCAAATGGAAGGAAGTAATAGTTTGCAAAAAGTAAACACAAAGAAGTAAACAGTTTATAGATTGTATGTAAAGAAAAGGACTGGGATCCATAGTTCACTAGAGGTGGCTCTCCTTGGATAGATAACATGCTGGGTGAACAAATTACAGCGGGGCAATTGACAAACATCGAGAAAGCATACAATCATATACTAATCATCTTGACTCCTTTGAGGTTTGATTGGGCATTACAACATTATACATAGACCGCCATCCAACTGCATCTATGACTAATAATCCACCTTCAGGTTATCATCCGAACCCCCTCAAGTATTAAGTTTAAAGCAACATATTATTTTTGATTGCGTTAATGTAAAGTAAACAATACGATTGTTCTATGAACAAAGGATTGTTGTTTTCTCCTAGTAGCAACAACACATCTAGTACCTTAGAGATTTCATCACTTCCCAGTTACGGAGGCATGAACCCACTATCGAGCATAAATACTAACTCTTGGAGTTGCTAGCATCTACTTGGCCAAGATAGCTACTAACAACGAAAAGCATGCAAGATCACAAATAACAAAGACATGATAGAATCAATAATCAATCTAAAATATCATCTCAATATCCATCGGATCCCCACAAACACAACATGCAGAATTACAAATAGATGATCTTGATCATGAACGGAGCTCACAAGATCTAGACATGAAAGCACAAAGGAGGAGAACCAGCCATCTAGCTACTACATGGATCCGTAGTCCAAGGATGAACTACTCACGCATAACACCGGAGGCTTGCATGGTGATGAAGAAGGCCTCGTGGTGAATTCTCTCGGCGGTCGGGAAGAGCTTCAGATCCCTCCCGATCTAGGGATGGAGATGCCGATGGCTATAGACTCTTTCGTGGATTTTTGATCGGGCCCTTAGGGTTTTTGTCCCGAGGGCAATATATAGGCGGAAGGGGAGGCCGAGGGGGTGCTAGGGGCCACCACACCACCCCCTGGCGCGGGCCAAGCCTGGCCGCGCAGCCAGGTGGTGTGGCTGGCCTCTGGCCCCTCTCCGTCTCGTATTCTGGCATCTGATGACTTCCGGAAAAATAGGCACTTTGGCTTTTGTCCCGTCCGATTCCGAGAATATTCATTTTCTGACTTTCCTGGAACCAAAAATAGCAGAAAACAGGCAGCTAGCACTGTGGCTGTTGTTAATAGATTAGTCCAAGAAATCATATGAAAAGTACTCCAAAGTTGGAACAAAACACAAGAAAGTGGATAAAACCAAGCATGGAACATCAAAAATTATAGATATATTTGCAATGTATCAGGAATATACGTGACGAACCTCACTATATTTCTCCTTACCACTTCCCTTCTTGGAGGTGGAACCATTATGTTTTTCACCTACCACTTCATCATCCTTGGATCCGATGTTAGCCTTATCCTTGGATGATGGTGTGGTGGCCTTAGAGGAGGATGGAGATGGGGCTATGGATGATGTGAGACGAGCAATCATTTGATTCATCTCCTCCATCTTGGCCTCAAAGGATTTCAACAAGGTTGTTTCCAACGTCTTGAGGTCATCCATTGTGACCTTATCCACAGCCTCATCCCCATCTCCCTTGGTACCCATACTTCTCTTAGGCGGTTAAGCCCGAATAAAGAGTCGGGGGTCTGATACCAATTGAAATGGATCATATGGGCACCTAGAGGCAGGGTGAATAGGTGCTACTTCAAATTTTAATGCTTTTTCAATTTTAGGCTTAGCACAAAGGTAAATTCTCTAGATGAACTATTAGGTGGAATTTCCCTATATGCAAACCTATCTACTAGTGAGTCAAGAGCGAGTGGAAGAGGAATGGGTAAACCGTAGTGAAGCACGCGGAGACACAGGATTTGTTTGACCATAGTTCCTTCCTTGTTAACGGAAGTACATCTGTGTTGGAGGGGTGGCGGTACTAAGACCACCACGCCACAATAGGCCTCACCCTGTTCTCTGATGGATCCCGCCACCAAAGGCCTGATCAACCTTTCCACTATAGGGACTCTTCGAGGCGGGTACTGGTGCCTTTACACAACTAGCGGGGCACAACTCCATAATCAACTTGGAGGCTCCCGTAATGACAACAAGCTGCCACAAGAACAGTTATCAATAACAAAGAACGAGATCTAGATATTGACAAGAATACAAGATTAGGGATTTCTCCAAATGAATGGAGAGGAGTTGATGCACTTGATTCATGATGACGATGACAATTCTCTCCTCTTTCAATTCCCCCAAAGATCGAAGCCTTCGGGTGGTTGAAGTGGGAGATCTAGAATGAGAGCTCTTGCAAAGTGTCTGAATAATTTCGAGTGAATCAAGAGTTATGAACATTGGGGAAGGAGGGATATTTATACCCCCTTTCAAAACCAAGCCATTGGAGTCTTTGGGGGCCGTATTATCCGCCCAAGTAAGGGCTAGATTATCCGGCCTGGGGAAAACTCCGCCCCGGACTCGGAATATCCGACAGATAATCCGCCCCCTCTCTGAGTGTCACGCCGAGCTTGCCCTTGATTGTCTTCTGGGGGCCGGATTATCCGTCCTGGGGAGGAAAAACCGTCCCAGTTCGTATTTTCCGGGATAAAATCCGACCGGACTCCAAGCGACGCGCCTTGGCAGGCTTTGGTCAAATTTTGGGGGCCGGATTATCTGGCCCAAGCGAAAGCCAGATTATCCGGCCTGGGGAAGAAAAACCGCCCCAGTTTGGATTTTCCTGGCGATAATCCGCCCCCTCTCTGGGTGACGCACCTTGGCAGCCTTTGATCAATGAGGTAGGCCGGATTATCCGACCCTTGGTGGGGCGGATAATCTGGCCCCCCAAACCTTCTGCACACTTAGCGCACATGAGAAAACTCCACAGTATTGTTATCTAACACACAAATCACAGGAAAACATGAAATGTTCTATCAATACTGTACTAATCTGTAATTCTACATACACATACTGAATATTTTTATTAACAAAATATCAACACAAATTGTACCAAAAAATCTGCAGAAATTCAACCCAACAAAATCTACAATATTATTTTTGCACATCCTAGATTTACTCAAGAGATTCGATGAAGTAATTTTAGATAAAACTCTATGGATTTGATGAAGCAATCTTAGAGAAAATGCTACAGATTCGATGAAGAACAAGTACTATTTACGCAGCTCTGAAAACCCTACAGATTCATCGAGCTACTGCTGCTGACAATCTTTGCCACCAGTTATACTCTGGTGAAGGGGATTCTTATCGCTGTTGTAGAGCCTTGCCGCCGGTTATTCCATGACAGATTGCGTCCCTCACTCCGTCATCGTTGCATGCGCCCATGGATGCTACAGCTCTCCTACATTCGTCCAGAAAATGCATGAGATCGGGCGGCGCGCCGCGAACATATACGTGAAGGAAGCTCGCTAGAGATTGGAAAATATATAAGTCGTGAACCTGTTTCCGGTGAAAGCTCGCCGAAGACGAGCTTGCTGGAGGCAGCGATGGGGCACGCTCTATCTCTCTCTCTCTCTAGAAGAGTTGCACCTTTCTTGTCCACTCTTTCTCTCTATGTGGCTCTTCGGTTCTGACAAAATGGAGCCAAAATAAAGTCCGAAGAAATTCAATAAAATGGAAACCTCCAGGTCTCAAACACGTAACCAAGAGGTCCCTGACTGGTGGACCCACCTATGATGAACCCCACGTGACAACTGGACAAGTAAATATTCTTTTGCTGACTTGTGGGGCCCACCTCTTTGCTGCCAACACACTGACCTGAACTCCACCCAGGAGATTTCGAAATCAGATCTGAAATCTGGTCCACCACACGCGGCGGCGGCTATAGCGCCGTCTCCCCGTCCATTTCGGTATCTCCCCGTCCATTTCGGAGTCTGCACGCCAAGGCTATCCGCTGGGACTCCCCTTCCGGCCAATGTCTCCATGCACCTCGGTAGCTCCCCTTCTGGGCGCCATCTCCGTGCTCAACTCGCCCGTCTCTATGTCTGCCAAGGTAAAAAATAGTTTATTTAATTGTTTAACACATGGATTTCACTTGGATTGTTCATCTACAAAAAAATCTCCTTAAAAGGATTATTCTTCTCAGAAAATGTGATTAGTTTGTCTAATTGTCCAACAAATTGATAGGAGTTGGATTTGTTGCAGGGTAAAGTAAATTGTTCTGAAAAATGACTAGCATGTTCTAAAAATGAGATTTGTTGTTTTAATTGTTCAACACATGGATATGAGTTGGATTGTTCATTGTAAAGAAAATTGTTCTAAAAAATCACTAGCCTATTCTGAAAGTGTGATTTGTTTATCTAATTCTTAACAGATGGATACGAGTTGGATTGTTCATGGCAGACAATTTGCTGAACCCTACAAAGTTGGTCTGAAACAGTTTGTCAGATTTGTCAAGGAGGGATATGGCGAGAATGCTGAGGTTCCATGCCCTGTCGTAAATGCCTCAACCGGAGAACGGTACATGTAGGGGTTTTTTATCACCAATTACTCCTCATTGTCATGTCACGCACGTATTCAGTGGATATAGCATGGACAACCACTTGATATTGCTATTATTGAAGATGCACCCAATGGTGGTAACAATGGTGGTCATGCCAGTGATGACAATGATAATATGTATACGGATAATGAAGGCGCGGATGATGGAGGTCACAACGTTCCAGATATGTTGCAATACCTTAAACACGCATGCAATGCATTAACTACAGAGAAGATTGCTGCTAATGTCCTAACTGATGGTAAACATGAGAAATTGTTTGCAAAGTTGATGGAAGAGGCAAAGTGCAAGCTTTACCTGAGAACTAAACACTCTAGGCTTGCATTTGGTGTGAAGCTCCTTCATCACAACTCATATCACTGGATCACCAACACTGCTTTCGATGATTGGATGAAGCTATTTGATGATGCACTACCGGATCCCAATACCCTATTGAGATCATACCGTGAAGCAAAAACTTATCTGAAGGAGCTTGGACTTTCCTATGACATCATACATGTGTGCAAAACAACTGCATGCTCTTCTGGAAGGACAATGACAAGCTAGACAAATGCATTATGTGTGGTGCCTCAAGGTGGAAATCTCCAGAAAGAAGGTCATTAGCTGTCAAAGTGTTGCATCATTTTCCTTTGGCGCCACGGCTGCAGAGATTGTTCTCTTCGAGGAAAACAGCAGAGAACATGCAGTGGCACAAGTTAAAGAGAATGCCCAGAGATGGTATACTTAGTCATCCGGAAGATGGTGAAGCATGAAAGGATTTTGACAGAACATGGGAGGAATTTTCAGCTAACCCTAGAAACGTAAGGCTCGGCTTTGCCATGGATGGCTTCAATCATTATGGAACCATGAGCACGAGCTACAATATGTGGCCTGTATTTGCCCTGCCATACAACCTTGCACCATGAGATTGTATGGATGCATCAAACTACATGCTTTGCCTTCTAATCCCTGACAAATCAAGTCATGGAAAGGACTTTGATCTTTTTATTGAGCCTCTACTAGATGATTTGCAAAATATTTGGAAGGGTGTGCGCTCTTACGATGCATTTAAAAATGAAATGTCTGATCTTCGAGCAGCGGTTCTTTGGTGTACCCATGACTACCTAGCTTGCATCACTATGTCTGGGCGTACAACAAAAGGATATTATGCATGCCAACAATATGACAAAAATCCTTTGTCCAAATCCATAAAGAGGAAAATATGCTACATTGGGCACCATCGTTTCCTCCTGAAGTGCCACCGCTTGCGGTGAGACACGAAGCTTGCCAACATTCATGATGACCACTCGTAGCCTGGCAAGTTTACTGCAGTTGAGTTAGAAGCTAAGATGGAGAAGGTTAGGCATCTTAAACCAGGATCTAGATGTGATCCTGGGAGCAAAAATAGGAAGCGAACAGATCCTTCACCGATCTGGAACCGGCGGCATGGTTTTTTGGACTTGCCTTACTGGGCATCGTTGAAACTTTGGCACAATCTCGACGTGATGCACATCGAGAAAAACATCTGCGACAACTTGATTGGCACACTACTTGAACTTGATGGGAAGAATAAGGACACCTTGAAGGTTGATTGTGAAGACATATGCATTAGGCGAGATCTACAGGTGCAACCCACAGACATAGAGAAGGACCTCCTCTGTCCATATGCACCATATTACCTGAATAAGGAGCATAAGACATGTTTCTGTCAATATCTGTGGGACTGCACTTTTCCTGATGGGTTTTGTTCAAACATGGGCAAATGTGTCAGCGTTCCTACACGCAAGATCACCGGACTTAAAACCCATGACTGCCACATACTATTGCAGGGAATATTGGCCGCTGGCATGCGAGGGTATTTGCAACTCGATATCTACACAACACTTGGAGAGCTGGGAAGATTTTTCAAGAAATTGTGCAGTAAAAATTTGAAACTGTCAGTGTTGGAAAGGCTCAAAGATAAAATCCTAGTAATTCTGTGCAAACTTGAACACATCTTTCTGCCGGCATTTTTTGATGTGATGGTCCACCTGGCTGTGCATTGACCTGATGAGGCAATGCTCGAGGCCATGTGAACTATGGGTGGATGTATCCAATAGAGAGGTTGTTGTGTACTTTGAAGAGATATGTCAGGAACATGTCACGTCCAGAAGGTTCAGTGGTAGAGGCCTACGTTGCTGCCGAGTGTGGGACTTTTTTCTGTAGA
This sequence comes from Avena insularis, assembly GCA_023614405.1. NCBI lineage: Eukaryota > Viridiplantae > Streptophyta > Magnoliopsida > Poales > Poaceae > Avena > Avena insularis. Next base: position 280,293,155 of record CM042696.1, on the reverse strand, counting down.
TACCATGATGATATTGTGACAAGATTCAATAGACCAGCAATAAATGTAGGTGACCAACATGAATCATCCTGGTATGTCCTAAAGGGAGCTACACAAGATGACTTGGTATGTCCTAAACAACTATGAGGAGGTTAAGCCATATATCATGTATGTTATGATCTCCCATACTTATGAATCCAATATTGCCATACACCTAAATATTTTAACTCTATGGATTGCAGTCTTCGCCGAGAACAGCTAGTGAACGATGGGATGCCCAATGTGGAAAGAAGGCTTGAGCAGGGATTTCAAAGATGGTTCAAGGACCATGTTAGATTCCTTTTGCATTTATCTCTGTCCTTCATATATAGCATTTCAATGCATGATTTGACCATATTGTATTTCTGTTGCGGTACATACAGATCATGAAAAAGGGACAGGAGAATCCATAAGCTGTGGATGAAGAGCTTTTTGCATTGGTGTGTGGACCAGACTTCTGTGTAAGAACATACTCAGCTTGTATTGTGGATGGTGTTCGGTTCTTCACTGCTGATCGTGAGAAGGGAAAGAAAACAGAAAACAGCGGAGAAATGACTGAAGGTTGTCACTTGGAGAAGGATATCCATTTTTATTTTTAAGGTGAAACAGTAGGGAAAGTCACCACTGCATTTTTTTTATTATAAGGGTATGAGTATGTTACAATGAGAAATTACAGATGAGTCTACTAATCTAAGGTAGATCAAAAAGAGAAAAAATCCATCTCTAAAGGGGGCAAAGGTCTATTCTATCTCTGATCTAGGTGTTGACTCAGCCAGTTTTTGAATTTCTCCTGGTATTTTCTTTTGATTCTGAATTGTACCCATCTCATCTCTTGATAAAAAATTGCCTTCCATCTTTCGAATGTAGGTATTTTATCATTAAAAAAATTCTCATTTCTACAGATCCAGATACCCCAGGTAGTCAAGACAATGATTTCCATTGCAAAAGGCAGACGCAGCTTGTTTTTGATGTCTGAAAAAGCCTCCAATCCTGATAAATTTGGTTACATCTATGCAAATATGATCCCAAAGAGTTTTTGCAAATGAGCATTCCCAGAATAAATGGCTAACTGATTCTTCCAAGTGGAAATTGAGAATTGCACAATTGTAGTCAGGCAGAATAAACTGTTTCCTTTTTAGAAGATTTCTTGTATTCAGTCTGTCCAGAAGCAAAAGCCAAAAGAAGAATTTGTGTTTATTCTGGCAAGAGGATGTCCAAAGCCAAGAGAAATGAGGTGGTGAAGGGGAGTAACCAATCATGGAGGAGTAGGCCTTTTTCACTTTATATTTTTCTGACCCCCAAATGTAATTCTAATTATCATGGAGATTCTCATGTATGGTTGGAAGGATTTCCTGGCATCTTTCTTCCATGATTAAAAATTCAGAGTAAGCTTGTTGGGAAAGAGGGAGGTGAAAATTATCCTCCAAGAAATCAGCCTGTAAAAATTCCTGTACACTGATATTTGAAGACTTTGCATAGGACATCAGATGTGGGAATTTATTCATAAAGCACTCATCATGCCAAAGATCAGACCAAAAATAAGCATTTTTCCCATATTTCAGATTGCACTTAGCCATGGCCTTAAAATTATCAATTAATTTGATATGAGCTTTCCACCAGAATGATCCTTCCATGCTTCCTCCAGGTAATTTTCCATTCTTATAGTAAGTTTCCCAAATGAGATGAACCCAAGGGATATCATGGTGATTGTAGAATTTGTCCAGGTTTTTTAAAAGGAGGGCAGTATTTTGAATGTGGAGATCCAGGAGTCCAATTCCCCCTTGATTTTTAGGACGACAAATTTTATCCCACGACACCAGTGCCTGTCCCTTGGCTTGAACATCTTCAGTCTTTTTAATCCAAAGACAGTGTCTCATATATTTTATGATTTGATCTTTGATGGTAATTGGCACCTCCAGACAACTCATGCAAAATAGAGGAAGCGAGGATAGTAAAGATTGAACCAGTTGCAGTTTTCCTCCATAGTTCAAGAAGTCAGCAATACCACAAAGTCTTCTTTCAACTCTTTGAACAATAGGCAGAAAATGTTCCATGGATGGCTTTGATAAGCATAGTGGTAAACCAAGATAAGTGAAAGGGAGGCTGCCAGTTTGACAGTTAATTGTTAGAGCAAAGTGTATCAATCTATCATTGCATAAATTTATTGGCATCATGCTTGATTTCAAATAGTTAACTTTGAGACCAGTGGACAGTGCAAAAGTTTGAAGAAGAGCTTTCAAGCACAATAATTGAGCAGCATCTGCCTTAAGAACAACCAATGTATAATCAGCATATTGAATCACAGGAAAGTCATTGTTAGGAGGTCCACCTATTGGGGGGTTAGAAGTTGTAGGTGCATGGCTTTATTCAGGACAGATTGAAGAAGATCTGAAGGAAGAACAAAAAGGAGTGGTGAAAGGGGGTCTCCTTGTCTCACACCTCTCCTGCAGTAATTTTTTTCCTGGTACTCCATTTAGGAGAATTTCAGAGGAACCAGACTCAAAAATCATCTCAATCCATTTGATCCATTTTCTGCCAAATCCTCTAGCCTTGAGGATGTTTATGATGGATGAATGATCAATTGTATCAAAAACCTTCTCAAAGTCTAATTTTAGAATGAGAATTTTCTCCTTTGATTTGTGACATTGGAAGAGATATTCAAAAGCCCAACCACGATAATCCTGAATAGACCTATTTTTGAGGAAGCCAAATTGATTTTTATGTATGAAATCTAGAATAACAGTTTGAAGTCTGTTTGCAAGGAGTTTGTTAATAATTTTGAACACACAGTTTAATAAGGATATTGGTCTGAAATCAGCAGGGGTAGAAGGGTTTGATACTTTAGGAATGAGAGTAATGTAGGAGGAGTTGATACTTTCAAGAGAGACCTTCTCATTATAGAAATCATGGATGAGGAATTTGATATCATTTCCAATGATTGACCAGCAACTTTTGATAAATTCATTGTTAAAACCATCCGGTCCAGGAGACTTGTCATTTGGCAAATCAAATATTACCTCCTCAATTTCTTTGTCAAGAAAAGGTCCTTCAAGTGAGATCTTCATCTCATCAGGTATACCATTTCCATAGAAATCTTCAAGATTGAAAAGCACCTCAGTTTTGATCGAAGTACCCATTCTAGCTTTGAAGTCATTCCATAGAATGCCAGCCTTGTCAGAGTGAGGAAAGAATTCTTGCCCACTGTCATTCTTAATCATTGAAATATAATTGTGTCTATAGCTGATGGTGGCTTTGGAGTGGAAAAACTTTGTTTCCAATAGGTGTATTGATTCTGGAGTAGAGAAATTATATGAGATTTCAGGAGGTCCCTGAGGTGCCATTCATTCATGGTTAAAGTTCTAGACTCTTCAAGCAAATCTAGGAGGTCAATTGTGTCATTAACCTTCATTGTTTGGTCTTTTAAACATGGTAATTGCTTGGCCCAAATCTGGATACCTCTCCTCGCATTTTTCAATTTGGCACAAATCCTTTTAGCCAAGTCATGGTGATCCACTGGTATATTCCAGGCATTTTGCACAATCTGCTTAAAATCAGAATGATGAAGCCAGTAATTTTCAAATCTAAAAACTTGTGCTTTGGGAATGTTTGTTCCAATTGAAATGACACAAGGAAGGTGATCAGAAGTAGGCTTGGAGAGGGGGGTAACAAAAGTATATGGGTATTTGAGGGTCCAGGAACTAGATGTAAAAAACCAGTCCAGCCTTTCCAGAAGGGGGTCTTTCTGCATGTTGCTCCAAGTAAATTTCCTTCCTTTCAGAGGTAACTCAATAAGTCCCAGGTTGCTAATAGCCTCATTAAAAAGCATAGTATTATTAACATCACCTCGACTTTTATTTATGTCAGTAAGTCTTCTGATAAGATTAAAATCTCCTAATACGAGCCAATTCATATTATCAGGCATCATGATGTTGGAAAACCAGTCCAAAAATTCATCTTTTCTATCAGCTTGACATGGACCATAGATGTTTGTAAGTGTCTAGGAGTCATTAGAAAGCAGGGAGGATAAAGTGATAGAAGTGGAAAATTCGTTTTGGAATGCTCTGGTTCCATTAAACAAAGAACTACTCCAGATGATAATCCCTCCAAACGCACCAATTGAAGGGAGAAAGTCAAAACTGTCAAACTTACTTGGACAGAATTTCTTTAAGTAATTCATGTCAAAGGTTTGTCTCTTAGTTTCTTGGAGACATATGATGTCACATTCAGATTCAATGATTTTTCTTTTTAAAGCCAACCATTTCTTCTCAGAGTTAATGCCTCTGAGATTCCAGTTCAGTATGTTCCATTTTCTGTTGTTATTCTTTGATAACCAGGAGGATATAACATTGGGGTGACACAAGATATGTAGTCACACAAACAGACTTAAACTTATCACAAGATACTGAAGTCATAGTCAAACATAGCAGCATAATGATTTTAAGAAGCTCACAACAGAATCCAGGAGCAATTGGTCCAGACACAAAGTGACAATATTTTTTAGACATTAAGGTGTCCTCAAGGATATCAAGGTGTTGTATTTTAACTCTGATTTGGAACACAAACGATCAGTTGTGTTATTCGACTACAATTGGTATCAGCTTGAGGGTCACAAGGATACAAAAATGGTGTATGACAAACTCTTTCGGAGTGTCAACATTACCAATTTTTGGTCCAAAGATGACAGTTACATCTTGGCAACCTAGGCTACAAAAGTGTTCTACGTGCCAGACACAGCCAAGGGCAAAAACTGGCGGGTGAAGGACACCGTCATCATGCAAGAGAACTAGTGATCCAACAAGACCAACCACAAGTGGAATCTCGAGTACAACCTCAACTCAAGCGCCATCGCCCACGACACATACTCGACACCACAAGTGATGACTTCAACTTGGAGGATCAAGCTCGTCATCATCATCATCATCAACGTCCATGCCGACACCATGGTCATCACGATGCGCCTCATCCACCACATCAATACATGGAGCGTCAAATTGTACATGTTGAGCGACGCCCACCATGTCATGATCTTCGTCGTGCGGCCCAAGTGCCTAACCCATAACACCAACCAAAGAATGAGCCTCCTCTCCATCAACAAACACGTCAAGAGGCACCACATCCTCAACACCCTCGTGAAGCCCAAGCACCTCAACCTCGCCATCAACCTCGCCAAGAGAAAGAGCAAGCTCCTCAACAACATCGCAAGAACTGAGTTCCACCTCCCCAAATTGAGGCTCCTCAACCACAAGGTCACCAATCTCATTGCAATGATTTCATGGAAGAAGAAGACCATCACCATCATGGAAACCACCGCCACCGTGACCGCAATGCAGAAGAAACCTCTGGCAAGCTCAAGTTCACCGGTTCAAATGATCCCGAGGAATACCTCTCATGGGCACTCAAGGTCAACAAGATCTTCTGTATGCACAACTATAGTTATGAGAATATGGTCGCCATGGCTTTGCGTGAGTTTAATGATTACGCCAACCTTTGGTGGGAACAAGTTCAAGTTTCTCATGACGCAAGAGAAGAGCCTCCAATCACAACTTGGAATGGCATGAAGGCTCATATGAGATCCTATTTTGTTCCTACGCACTACACACGTGACCTCTGCAAGAAGCTACAATCTCTTAGTCAAGGGACAAAGACTGTGGAAGAGTGCTTCAAGCAAATGGAGCTCAACATGATTCACGCCAACATTGATGAGCGTGAGGAGCAAACAATGGCATGTTTCCTGATCGGCTTGAACCATCCAATCAAGCGCATCGTCGAGTTTCAAAAATACAACGACACGGTTGAACTTGTGCAGACTGCAACAAAAGCCGAGCGTCAAGTACAAGAGGACATGAAATACAACAAGCCCAAGACGTACTTCACCTACAAGCAAGATTCAACCGTTACACCAACAAACTTCAATGGAAGCTCATCAAGTACCTCCAAGCCTTCCTTGAAGGCCACACTTCCTCAAGGAAAACCGCCCCCAAGTGGCATGTATACAAAGGATTCCCCGCCATTCAACGACGGATGCTACAAGTGTGGAGGCAAAGGACACAAGTTAGCCGATTGTGGAAACAAGAAAGTATTGTTCATCCATGACAATGGCAACAAAGAATACTTGAGTGAGGAAGAATTTGATGCTAGAAAGAGGCAATGACAAGGTAATGTGTGGAAGATAACCAAGAGCTCCTCATGTGTGAACATGACACAAGTCCATCGCTCGTCATCACAAGGATCTTGACTACTCAAGCCCAAGAACATGAAGATCAAAGATCCAACATCATCCAAACATGTGTCGACATCAATGGGAAATCTATCAAAGTGATCATCATTGGAGGGAGTTGTCACAACCTTGGTAGCATCGAGTTGTGTGAGAAGCTCAACCTCACCCTCCATCCTCACAAGAACCCCTACCATGTCCAATGGCTAAGTGACCAAGGGTCCATGAAGATCAATCACACCGTCTTAGTAACATTCTCTATTGGCCCATACAAAGACAAAGTGGAGTATGATGTAGTCCCAATGACGGTTTGTCATAGGTTGCTTGGTTGACCATGGCAATTTGACAAAGGTGCTCTACATGATGGTCGCACAAATGTTTACACCTTCAAATGGCTTAACATGACATGTGTTTTGCAATCGATGACTCCTAGCCAAATAATTTTTGACAATTCAAAGGCTTTAGCAAGGGCGCAAACCACAGCACCATCTTGTGAGAAGAGTGGTGAGCGAGAGAACCAAGATATAGAGAGTTAGAGCCACAAGCCACAACACCATTTGTTGCCTCCACGGACAAAGTGAATCCAGAAATTTCTTCTGCCTCTATCATCACCACTGGGGTGGGTTTGGGCGGGTTCAGCGAAGCCGAGGTATCTATCTTGCCAAAAGTCAAGATGGTGTAGCTAGTCACGACCTTCCAAGCTGGAATTCAGGTCTCATCGAGAAGGACGAGAGGGACGTCGTTGGTGTAGAGGACACGACCGATGTCGATTATTTCGTTGATTCTGATATGCGCAGATTCCGTCCAGAATGCAGATCCGAAGGTCACCTTCCCCACGGTGGGCACCAAATGTCATCGGATTGAAGACAAGTATGCCATGAGGGGGTCCTCGAGGCGTAGGAAAAGGTGGGGAGTGATACATACGGTTCTCTTGGTCGGTGAGCACACAAGTTTACCGAGGTTTAGATCCGACTACGATGGACCGATCCTACTCCTGCTAGCAATCCAATATATCGGTAGAGCCGGAAGTACACGTTACAATAAAGGTTTCTCATGTGTGAGTTGTGGTTGTAGTGCGTTGTGCCCTAAAGGCTGGTCCCTAGGTCGGTTATATAGTCGTCTGGCCTAGGGTTACAGGAGAGTCCTATTTAGCTATGATACAGAGTCGGTTACATAGTTCATCTTGGACTACAAGTATTCCTATAGGCCTAAGTCGGCAAGTCTTCTGGGCCTTCTCGTAGTCGAACGGTCCTTCATCTTCTCTCTCTAACTGGGTCGCCCGTGAAGCACAACTCTAATCCAAAGTGGGCCACCCTGGTTAGCGAGTCGCAATGGTTATACCCAGAAAGTATATCCCCAACAACTAGGTCTACTATTTTTGCAATGTTGTTTAGTCAGGTTATCAAACAGAGATTTGACAGCTACTTCAGAAAAAACCCATTTTAGGCACTTAGAAAATGGAAAGTGTATTTTCTTGCAAAGAGTTGGAAAACTCCATGTGGCAATATTGTTGGGAATTCCATGGTGCATGCGTGGGAGAGATATGGGATCAAACCAGCAAACAATGCCATGGTAAAGGGTAGCACCGTAGCATAGCCTTAATCCAGCTAACCCAGGTGGCACATAGATGATGGCAATGCCCATGGCCTGCCGGGCGCCCATATTAGAGGATTCTAGAAGGGAGGCACAAGATAGATAAAAGAAGGCTACGGTTACCTCCTTGCATGAAGCCATAGCCTTGGAGTGTAAGACATGAAGACTTGTTATATTAATGTAGGACTCTGTAACCTGTTCGGCTAGGACTTTTCCTATAATGACATATGGGAGCCTTTAGGGCACAAACACAAGTTCATAGAAAACTCTCCGCATACAGAGAAAAACCTTGTAATCTCTGTAATTTGGCATATTTCCGCTATAGTGATTTATAGCAAGAGTAGGATCTCACCACCATCATGTGATCTGAACCTGGTTAAAGCTATGTCATCCCATTCCTGGATGCTCGCCGCCTACACCCCTAGTACTCTAAACTCTTTTTACGGGACTCCTCATGGTGTACTCATCGAAAACACCATGACCGTTGACGCCCACCATGAGGCCCATGGCGCATCAAGCACAGACCCGGTGGGATTCTCCTTCGCATGCACCAGTGGTACCATCTCCCTAGAACGCGTCCACTACAACAAATTAGTCATGTAGATGCGCACAATATATGGGCTAACTACATTTTATATCATCTCTACATCACCATGGAGTTGCCATTGCAAAGTGTCTCCTTATGCACCGTCTCAAAAATAAAAGGAACGCTTTGGTGAGCGTGTCTATGAGAAGATGAGACGTTTAGATTGCATCTTTACAAGTGTAAAGACACTTTCTTATATGGATTAGCATGTCGTCTTAATCTTCCCTAGTAACATTACATTGTTGCTTCACGCTAGAGTGTTGATGCCAATTTTCATTTTTTTTCTTTGAAATATTATTAGTTTGTCAGAATCGAAACAATACAAAACATACAAACAACTAAAAGATTTTTCACGTCTTCCTAATGTAGGAATTTAGGATTTCATATACCAAATTGCACTGCTCATATATAACATAAAAAAAGTAGCTCGTGGAGAAGTAATTAAGCCAACAACGGTTCAAAGAACATACAAACAACTAAAAGATTTTTCACGTCTTCCTAATGTAGGAATTTAGGATTTCATATACCAAATTGCACTGCTCATATATAACATAAAAAAAGTAGCTCGTGGAGAAGTAATTAAGCCAACAACGGTTCAAAGCATCCACAAGCCGCAGATACAATTGGAATCTTTTCTATTTACATACATTTTGTCTCAAACCAATATGATCTATCTATGAACTTTCTATATATATAAGCATCCCATCTCATAAGTGTCCGTTCACTCATTGACATGTCCTTTGTTATCATCCAACATCTTGCGGATTTGCGGATTATGTAAGTTAATGAGACATAAGTTTCTTATGTAAGTTAATGAGACATGATTTTCTTAAAACAATGCAACATACCGAATTTAAATGCGAATTCCGAAGTCAGACCACACATTAGAGAAAAGCGTGAGAGAGAGCAAACTGACTGGGTAAAATATTTTACAGTTTGTGCTTGATGCATGGCAACATACATGTTGCTCAAGCGGACAATTCTATTGAAACTTCTCCAAGAACTCGAAAAAAAATAGTTGAAATTTTTAGCATAGAAGAGTATCCAAAATGTCAATGCATTTTCATGTTAAATAAACCAAGGGTCCGCTAACTGGTATTTTTCTTGAAAATTGAGGAGATGGAAAATATTTTGTTTGACTGAAAATAGATCTGTCCATGCAATTAATGTCAGCCATTACCATGTGCTTTAGTTTGTAAATGAATCCAAACAACAAAATTTTAAATTTTAACTACAAATATTAGGGAGTAACCTAAATAGTAGATATGGTGTGATGACTGAAACGAGTATGAATTGTGCTTTTCATTGCAATTCATGCCTAAAACACACAATGCAAGAATCAAATAACCGCTCCGTACAAGGAATGTGCAACCAATCTAAGTTTTCTCTTTCCTGCAATTTTGTAACTTCTGTCACATATTGCTTTGATGTATCCTTATACAGAAAGCATGGCTATGTATGAGGTACTAATTCTATTATATAGCTACGATGCAGTACTACATCCATGTAAAATAAAAATACCATTAGCTGTCTGTCCTGACAAGAAAGAAAAAACAGATGCCAACTTCGCCGATCATACCGAGCTTCTATCTAAAAAAGAGATGTCTGAAAGTGGACAGGAATGCAAATCTAATGTCCTTCTAATCACATAACACTAATTTTAAGTAATGTATAATTAGACACATATCCTGTTGGGGGCAAACCTGAACTCATTGAAGCAAGTGAGGTAGAGCTGGTGAAGGTTTGGGATGCGGACAGAGGGGCTTGCCCTGGAGCTTGCATCGCATAGAGAAGGACGCGATTGTTTGCGGGATGGTGAGGGGTGGGCCCTGCTCGCTGGCCAACACGATGTAGGTGATGCAAATCTTTTTGCTGGGGAATAACACGATCCCCTTTGGGCCAAGCTTATTCGAGGAAACCTCCACCTTAGTAAGGAACATGCCACCATGGAACTTGCACATGCTGCACTACCGGGGATCCACGAAGGATCCGCCCGCTGCCGGACCGCCATGAGGGAATCTAATGACCTAGAGATTGGAAGGGGAAAGAGGTGGAATGGAGGGAGCCAGAGCATAAGAACACATGGCGGCTGCGCGTACGCCCCGCTACATCGTCCGCCACCATTAGTTCTGGTACCATGGGAAGGGACACGTAGAAGATATGGTTGTGACTCTAGGTTTTGCACTTTTTTCTAAGTCATGGGGGAGAGGATAACGATCAAATGGCGATCGTGGGTGGTAGTGGTCTTATCTAGGCCCTAAGACGACTTGGGTAGCGTGTCATGAAACGTCCCTATGCAATGTTGGATTATCACAGTAGGGAAAAAATAAAAACGTCTAACCAACAATGTCTCTACATGATTATTTTGTTGTAGTGGTCCTCTACGCCAGAAGTGTCCCCATCCTTCCCGATGATCACCTTTAGACTCCGGATAAGGAGAATGTCACCTACTACACCATCATTCCCTCGAGTGGTATTCACATCTTCATGACAAGACTGGCTCGGGATCTAACTCCTAAGAAGCTAAGTTCACACCAAAACCCATGTAGAATGCTTTCCGGATAGAAGACGATTGTGGAAGATTGTCGAATGATTTCAGGATGAAGACGATTGTGACCAACCTTCCACCGTCCAACATGTCTACATGACTAAAACGGACAACGGTGGGGATAACCAAACAAACACTAAATCTAACGCTATGACACCAACACCAGATCAGGTGCTAGAGGCAGTAGCCCCTGATAAGGAATTCATGATCCCTTTGGACATAGCAAGGGAAATTCCACCTCTGGCAAATGTTCCATAGTAGAATCAGCAAGAAGAAGATTTCCAAGCCGGTGGAAGTAGAGCTAATCAAACTTGGATCTTCCACCTCCTTCGGCTACATCCTCAAGGGTGCGTGATCCATTCATCACCCTAGCAGACAAGATGATCTTCGGTCAAACCCTCACTGGTCCCATAATGATGGACCGCATAAATAACATAATCAAACTAGACAAGAAGCGCAAGGAGATGATTGAGGATGCCAAGTATCTCATGACAGTCTGAGCAAAGCTCAACAAGGACATATTCAGCATGAAGGAATCCATGCAGGAGGCAAAGGCACTAGAAACTGAGTATAAACAGTTGGTATCCCAGTTAAAGGCTCGAGCCCCTAGTGTGTCGTCAATGACTCGCTAATAAAAAGGGATTTGTAGTTTTCCTTGGCTAACAATCATGTAGGAAAACCAGTACAAATCAACAACATCGGGATGGTAGGAAAGGTATGTTAACTCCCATCGAGAACATCGTCGTTGCCAAAAATCTGTTGGAGCAGGATCAACCTCTATATGTTGTGGTCTAGGTCTATGACTTTTGTGTTAAGGCTTTGGAACAACAAGACAGGGCAACCCCTTCATAGAGGATAGTCTCCAAGGCAGACGTTTGCAATTCTAGCGTAGGCAGCCATCATAGAGAAAGATCCACACTAGATCATATTTAGGGAGGCCCTCTGGATAATGAGCCTGAGGTTTAACTGAGCGCCGAACTCAAGAAGCACGCAACTGGACTGATGCAATCATAGTTTCCTCTAGCTCTTCGAGGGATAGGGGTATCCGCGACCAACGTCAACTATGCCTGAACCGTGAACAAATCACTACCAACTCAAGGCACAAGCTCACTATGAAATTCACCACCAAGACGAGCCTCAACCATGTCAACACACAAGAATGCCACCTCCAAGATGCTCAGGAGCCGATAAAACGCAAGGTGGAACCATGATGCACGACGGGGGAGAACATTGAAGAAGTAGAGATGACTGTCACAATAATCAAGGCGGATGTCGTAGGAAAGACAAGCATCACAATGACCAAGGCGGATGCCACTGTAGTGACATTAATCGTGACGGACATGGAGATTCCCAAGACGAAGGAAATAGCAAAGCTAATCCTCCTCCACCTCCATCACCACTGTTTCCGCTAAGCAGCCACCATGGAAGCGAAGGTAATGGCCTATCTAGATCACACGCCTCACATAACGACCATGCTGATCCTCCAGCTAAAGGCAGAAAAATTAGGCACAACATGAATGCTACGACACACATACCTGCCTAAACATCATTCATGGAGCTCATCGGCCTTTCTACCTCGTCCGGAGATGCTTCGACCATCTCATCTGAGACGAACAAATTCATGTCGTGTTCAAGATTAAACAGAACATCAAGCCGTCTGATGGCATTGATAAGCCGCTAATTTGGCTACAAGATCACTTCTACGCAGTACAGCTTGCCGGAGGAAATCCCAACAACGCGATCAAGTACCTCTTTTTCATCTTGATGGGAATGACACTGCAATGGATCAGCGAGTTGCTAGAGAAATCCATAAAAAAATTGTTTCACATGCAGATTGTGTTCACTAAGAACTTCGAGGGAACATAGAAGCATCTTCACATGGCTGAAGATTGATGGAAACAACTCTGTGTGTACCAACTCGTTGGGACTCCAAGTGTAGAATGGTGTAGCAAGCGTCTTTTCCCCACAAGGGTGACTCGAGGATTTATATCAAACTCTTCGGGAATTGGCTTAGAGTCTTGTTTTTGTTTTCTTCTTGAAGCAACCTACAAAACAAAGTATTTTCCTTGTGTCCCCAACTCTACTGTGTGGTTGTCAAGCACAAGGTTTCATATTAGTAAAACTGAAATAAATTATAAATAAATAAACTAAAATAAATCTATAACTAGACAAGAAAGTAAAAACAATAAGGTAAAAGTCTTTTGGGGTTTTTGTTTGTATTTAATAATAGTAAAAGTCTTTTTGTTGTTTTAAAATTTAATTGGTGCAAAAAATATAAAAGAAGTGAAAGTAAATAGAAGGTGTTTTCTTATGATAAAAATTGGACCGGTGTTCCATGGGTTCACTTGTCTATTCTCTCATAAAGTGTAGTGGCATAAAACAATTCATAAGCAATACAATATTTATAAACACTTCATTATGTGTATGATAATCATTCATATTGGCATCACGTCCTATCTTTTAGATGATGCAACACATCTCAATTATAGTTCTCTAGAAAGGGAAACTCTATGCAATTTAGAATTTAGAACAAATAGAGTATAGTCTTAGAAACTTTGGCACAATGTTTGAATGGCAAATATTCTACCTTGAACAATCAAGACTATCCATGCTGTCACTAGATGATAATAACACATGCATTCACTTTATCTCTAGTGAGGTAACAAAAGAAAGGTAAAAAAGATAGTAGACCTTGAATTTTTGTCACTATCCAATCACCACCACCATGTTACTCCAACTAATACACACGCCCCCAGACATTCCCTCTCATACATGTTGGATCAAAACAAGTAATAAAGAGCGGGGTACATAATATGCATCTACTAATACATATCAAACATAATAGAAATCAGATCTCAAATGTTAACTCATAGAATAAAGATCCACCACATATGCATTACATAGATGACCCGAATCATGTTGGGCAGATCATATGGTACTAGAACAATAATAGATCAAGAGAAGATCAATCTACAGCAACAATCCTCTAATCAAGAGGTGGAATACTCGCTATTCATCATGGTGATGAAGCTGGAGATTTTGGAGAAGCTAGATATCCCACATGTGGTGTTTCCCCCCTCCAATCTTTGCTGGTTCTTTGTGTATATCGGTGTTTTTGTGCTGCCTCCTTTGAGATCGTCCCATGGGGTATTTTTATTGGTGTTTTTAGATCAATACTTCAAGTGCTACAGCCCGTCCCGCGGACGTCCCTATATCTTCACAACCTAGTCCCCCAAGTGAACCAATGAATTACACTCGAGCCAAACTCCTACAAGCTAAGGTTAACTCATTCCTCTCCTCGTGTGACTTTGATACATTCTTGGATGGCTTTCTACTTCATGCAACTACACTATGTATTATCAAATACGAAGCCCCAACGCATCTCCAAGCCCCCACAGATGAAGTACAACGATCTGGACAAGAAGAAGATGCTTCTTAGGTTGAAGCCACGGAGTCTCCGGCCCAAAGCCCGGAGTCTTTGGCCTCCAGCCCCGGAGTCTCCGGCCTAGACTCCGGTCTAGTATCCTAACCCCTGCCTAGAGCGTTAAGTACACCCCCACGGAGTCTTCACCGGAGAGCATCTCCACTCCAGGAATTTCCGCACACCCAGAGTCTCCGCCCCGAGGACTCCAGGCAAGACCCTGGCCCCTTCCTGGAGCTCTCTGTCTTTGACCCCGAATTCTACCTTGGAGTTCACGCTCCGCCCAGGAGTCTCCGACCACCCTGGAGTCTCTAGCCCTCACACCTCGGAGTCTTTGGTGTAAGCGAGACAGGCATGTTAATAGCCTTTTGGGCCTTCGGCCCACGTACCCCCAAATCCGTCCAGACTTTGCCCTTTTATGCCTTAAGTACCCTTGAACTAGTGGCTAGCCTATAAATAGCCCCCACCTCTATTGTAAACCCTAGGCTTGATATTTGGAATTATTGTACACCCTTGTGGATCTATCTAGTTCTTGCCTCATGCTCCTTTGATAGACGAGCACCAAATATCCCCCACCTCGTTTGAGTTTGCATCATGCCTCCCTTGGTGTACAAGGCATTTGCATCAGAGTCCCTTTACCAAGACGTCAATATCTAACCGAGACTCCCTGCTCGCCATGCCGGTTCAAGATAGAGATCTTCAACCGACGCCGATCCTAGGGATAGCGTTGGACCGGTAGCCACCGTCGTGAGCTATTGGCTTGTATCGTGTCTTTGCGAGAGTGTGTTCATCGTGTTCTTCGTGCATGAGTTCGTCGTGTCCATCCCCTCTCTCCTTCCCCCACACCCCCTCGATTTACACGGAAATTCATGAAAGATCGGGCACCCCCGAGGTTAGCCCTCAACATATTGGTATCAAGAGCTTTGTTGCTCACGAATTTCCCCTCCAATTTTTCTTCTATCCACCATAAATTCAAAAATCCCCAAAAAAGAGCCCCAGATTTTCCTTTGGATTATATCTTGATTTGGAGTGTTATTTGTGGTTTTGATCTGATTAAATCTTGTCTTAGGTGTTGGTCTAGCTTTATCCTACGTTTTCCTAGCCCAATTTGGCCAATTTTTCGTGGATTTAAGGCCCCAAGGCGTGGAATTCCGCTCAAGAACACGAGATGTTCGAGCAAAAAACCTGACCCCAGAGTCTCCCCCCGAAGTCTACGACCTCAGACCCCGAAGTCTCCAGCCCAACGCCCAATTTTGAAAGTTCTTTCTCTTCTTCATTTTGGCTAATTTCCTTTGTTTGTTTGCGTCCCGTGTGCGTGTCAGCAACTAACATCAAGCTTCCGCACGATCATCATCCTCACTCATCAACAACATGGGCCACGGACATCCTTCCGCACCACCAACACCAAGTTCATCATCACCAACAAAGGTATAACTTACGTCACCTTGTTTACCCCATGTTCCTTTGTGTGTACTTGTCCGACAAGAGTGGCTCATCTTGTTTCCTTGAGCAGTGTGCACTTGTCCTTGGATAGTGAGACTGTAATAGAAATAGCAAGAGTGACTTGGTAGCATCAAGGGAGAGCAAAAAAAGAGAAAAAGGTACAAAAGAAAAAGAAAATAGTCTCCCATAGCAAAAGAGAGTCTCAATCTTGTAAGCAAGAGAGAAATAGAGCGCCCAAGGAAACTGCACAAATCCGTTGCTCATTTTTCTCTTTCCAAACGGGCCACCGTCTCTCCTTGCATTGACACAATAACCGAGCTTAGTCTTTGTTAGGACGTTTTGTTGCTCATTTTCATAGTCGTCTTAATCCCAATAATATCCATGTGTGTGTATATAGTCGTAGGTTCCCGTCCCCCTTTTGAGTTGTTGACCTTTACCTTTGACTTGAGTTTTGTTTGGATTTTACCCACTTTTGACTATCCCTTTTCTTTTGATTGTTTATTTGGCATTCCACAACCCTAACTTTCCACCAAAATCTTTTGAGAATCTTAGTCCTTTATTTAGTGTGAGGTTTCTTTGCAATTTCACTTTGCAAGATAATAGTTCTCTCTTGTGGTTTCTAGTTCGGTGCAATCCCCAAGGTGAGGTAAAAGGCTAACACAACCATATTACACTTCCATATACAATTATTATGTGTTTTTCATGATGGATATGCATGGTGAGTCGAGCCAACCACCTTCCCAAGAAGAAGAACAAGGCACGCACATGATGCGCGCAAGCCATTACATCATCCGACATGAGTTTCGTGAATGTTGCAATGTTGTTGAGTTACGCCAAGATGAACAATTTGGCGAAACTCAAGCTGAATTCAAGAGTACCAATAGCCTCTTTGATGGCCTCCAACAAAAAATGCATGAAATTAGGCAAGGCTTCTCCAAACTTCATCAAGAGACGAGGGCCATGCACATTAACTTCGCCAACCAAAACGAAGCATTACAATAGTTAATTGCCGAGCTCGCGCACAACACAAGACCACGCTCGCGCGCATCAAGCTCTTCCAGCTCGTCGCATCATCGTTCTCCTCTTCATAAAGATCCTCATCCAAGTTATCCAAGACGCAATGACACCCCCATGGTTGAAGATGAAAGCTCTTTGCGCTATGTACCTTCCTCACGACACGCCGCAACGTCAAGTTGTGATGGTGATTTCTCCTCAAGGCCCCAAGAAAGGCGAGAAGGACATCGTCATCACGCATGGGCACTAGTGATCCAACACGCGCAACCACAAGTGGAACCTCGAGTACAACCTCAAGTCCAATGCCATCGCCCGCGACACATACTTGACACCACAAGTGATGGCTTCAACTTGGAGAATCAAGCTCGCCATCACCTTCATGAACGACCACGCCGACACCATGGTCATCACGAGGCGCCTCCTCCACCGCATCAAGACATGGAGCGTCAAATTGTACATGTTGAGCGACGCCCACAATGCCATGAGACTTAAGACCATGATCTTCGTCCCGAGGCCCAAGTGCCTAACCTGCAACACCAACCGAGGAACAAGCCTCCTCTTCCTCAACAACCGCATCAAGAGGCTCCCCATCCTCAACACCCTCATGAGGCTCAAGTGCCTCAACCTTGTCATCAACCACGCCAAGAGAACAATCAAGCTCCTCAACAACGTCGTGAGAACCATGTTCCACCTCCCCAAAACGAGGCTCTTCAACCGCCAACACATCAACAAGCTCACCAAGCTCGCCACAATAATTGCATGGAAGATGAAGAGCGTCTCCATCATGGCAACCACCACCACCATGACCACAATGAGGAAGAAACCTTCGGAAGCTCAAGTTCAGAATGCCCAACTTCACCGGTTCAAATGATCCCTAAGAATACCTCTCATGGGCGCTCAAAGTCGACAAGATCTTCAATATGCACAACTATAGTGATGAGAAGATGGTCACCATGGCCTCGCTTGAGTTTGACGATTATGCTAGCCTTTGGTGGGAACAAGTTCAAGTTGCTCATGACGCAAGAGAAGAGCCTCCAATCACAACTTGGCATGACATGAAGGCTCATATGTGATCCCACTTTGTTCCTTCGCACTACACACGTGACTTATTCAAGAAGCTTCAATCGCTTAATCAAGGGACAAAGACCATGGAAGAGTACTTCAAGAAAATGGTGCTCAACATGATCCATGCCAACATTGAAGAGTGCAAGAAGCAACTAATGGCACGTTTCCCATCGGGTTGAACCATCCCATCAAGCGCATCGTCAAGTTACAAACATACAACGATATGGTTGAGCTTGTGCACATTGCAACAAAAGCCGAGTGTCAAGTACAAGAGGACATCAAGTACAACAAGCCCAAGATGTACTTAACCTACAAGCAAGATTCAACCGCTACACCAATAACCTTCAATGGTAGCTCCTCAAGTACCTCCAAGCTTCCCTTCAAGCCTACACTTCCTCAAGGAAATCCACCCCCAAGTGGCAAGTATACAAAGGATGACATGCCTTCAATGGAGAATGCTACAAGTGTGGAGGCAAATGACACAAGTCGGCCACTTGTGGAAACAAGAAAGTATTGTTCATCCATGATAATGGCGACGAAGAGTTCTTGAGTGAAGATGAATTTGATGCTAGAGTCAAAGAGGCAATGACAAGGAAACATGTGGAAGATGATCAAGAACTCCTCATGTGTGAACATGACACAAGTCCATCGCTTGTCGTCACTAGGATCATGACTACTCAAGAACAAGAGCATGAAGATCAAAGATCCAACATATTCCAAACACGTGTCGGCATCAATGGGAAATCTATCAAGGTGATCATCGATGGAGGGAGTTGCCACAACCTTGCAAGCACAGAGTTGTGTGAGAAGCTCAACCTCACCCTCCATCCTCACAAGCACCCCTACCATGTCCAATGGCTAAGTGACCAAGGATCCGTGAAGATCAAGCACACCGTCTCTGTAATATTCTCTATTGGCCCATACAAAGACACAGTGGATTGTTATGTCATCTCAATGATGGTTTGCCACATGTTACTTGGTGGACTATGGTAATTTGACAAAGCTGATCTACATGATGGTCGTACAAATGTATACACCTTCAAGTGGATTAATAAGACATGTATTTTGCAACCGATGACTCCTAGCCAAATAATTGCGGACAATGCAAAGGCTTTAGTGATGGTGCAAACCACAACACAAACTTGTGAGAAGAGAGGAGAGCGAGAGAACCAGGAGCCACACTCCTAACTCGACTGGAAAAACTAAGAGTGTTCTCCATGCCACCAAAAGTGAGATTAGAGTTGTGAGGAATAACCCATCCATCTTGTACTATGTCCTTGTTTGCAAGGGACTAGCGCAAGGAACTAATGACTTGATAAATATTCCTCCCTCTTTGATGCCTATTTTGCAGGAATTCAACAACGTGTTTCCTGAAGAGCTACCTCATGGACTTCCTCCCATTTGCAGAATCGAGCATCGCATTGACTTCGTACCCGGCGCACCTCTTCTAAACCACACCGCCTACCACACGAACCCAGAGGAGACGAAAGAGATCGAGCGTCAAATCAACCAACTCGTCTCCAAAGGTTTGATCCAAGTAAGCACTAGTCCAAGTGCGGTACCCGTGATTATTGTTCCAAAAATGGATGATATGTTGCGGTTATGCATGGACTATCGTCCAATCAATGCTATCACCATGCGTTATCTACATCCCATACCATGTCACAATGACATGCTTAATTAGTTGTGTGGAGCCACTATTTTCTCAAAAGTTGATCTTCGTAGTGGTTACCATCAAATACGCATGGCGGAAGGTGATGAGTGGAAAACCGCCATCAAGAACAAACTTGGTCTCTATGAATGGTTGGTCATGCCCTTTGTCTTATATAATGCCACCTCCACCTTCATGTGCCTTACGAATCATATTTTGCATTCTCTCATTGGAAAAAGTGTTATTGTCTGTTTTGATGATATACTTGTTTATAACAAGTCACTTGAGGACCATGTTACACATGTCAAGGAGGTCTTGCAAATCCTTAGACATGAAAAGCTATATGTTAATCCTCCCAAGTGTACTTTTGCTAAATACAAGTTTATTTTTCTTAGATTGTTTGTTTCTTCGAAGGGCATTAAAGTTGATGTTTCCAAGGTAAATTACATACAAGATTGGCCCATCCCCACAAATGTGAGTGAACTCCGAAGTTTTCACCCAAGTGTACTTTTGCTAAATACAAGTTTATTTTTCTTAGATTGTTTGTTTCTTCGAAGGGCATTAAAGTTGATGTTTCCAAGGTAAATTACATACAAGATTGGCCCATCCCCACAAATGTGAGTGAACTCCGAAGTTTTCATGGGTTGGCCGATTTCTGTTGTCGCTTTGTGAAAGAATTTTCTACCATTGCTTGTCCTCTCAACGAGTTGAGCAAAAAGAATGTCACCTTCGTGTGGGGGCAAAGCACAACCAAAAGCTTTTGATGAACTTAAAAAGAGGCTCACCAAAGCACCTCTTCTTGCATTACCAGATTTCACAAAAACTTTTGAGATAGAGTGTTACGCTAGTGGTATTAGCATTGGAGGAGTCCTCATGCAAAATGGGCATCCTATTGCCTACCATAGCGAGAAACTTGATGGTGCTCACCTTAACTATAAGATTTATGAAAAATAGCTTTTTTCCTTAGTATGTGTCCTTCAAGTTTGGAAACACTATCTTTGGCCTAAGGAATTTATCATACACTCTGACCATGAGTCATTGAAATATCTCAAAGGCCAAGCAAACTTGAGTAAGAGACACACTAAGTGGGTTGAGTTCATGGAATCTTTTCCTTAAATTGTCAAGTACAAGAAGGGCAAAGATAATGTAGTTGCGGATGCTTTGTCTCTCAAGCACACAAGCCTTCTTATTCGACTCGAAGTAAATGTGTTGGGTCTTGATGAAATCAAAAGTTTTTATGCTTCCGACCATTTTTGGACCAATTTTCGCAAAGTACTCCATTGAAATAGGAATTGATGATTTCTATTTTCATCAGGGCTTTCTCTTTAAACAAAACAAGCTTTGCATTCCGAAGCCATCTATTCAACTTGTGCTTCTCCAAGAATCACATGGTGGAGGCCTCATGGGTCACTTTGGCCATGACAAGACATTGGACATGCTTTCCACTCATTACTATTGGTCTAAGATGAAGCGAGACGTGGAGCACTACGTCCAACGATGCACGACATGTGTTCAAGCTAAGTCTAAGTCTAACCCCCTTTGGTCTTTATATGCCATTTCCTATTCTTCATGCACCTTGGTCGGACATTAGCATGGATTTTGTTTTAGGACTACCTAGGTCTAAGCATGGCCATGATTCCATATTTGTTGTCATGGAGCGCTTCTCTAAAATGGCACACTTCATACCGTGGCATAAGACCGACAATGCTTCACATGTTGCTAATTTGTTTTCAGGGAAATCGTCCATCTTCACGGTGTGCCAAGAAAAATTGTCTATGATTGCCACGTCAAATTTAGGAGCTACTTATGGAAAACCCTCATGGTCAAGCTCGGCGTCAAGCTACTCATCTCATTCGCATCGCACCCGCAAATCGATGGCCAAACCGAGGTCGTCAACCGAAGCCTAGGCACTCTCCTTTGTCTGTTGATCAATAAGAACTTGAAGGATTGGGAGGAATGCATTCCCACACTGAGTTTGGCTACAATCGAGCCAAGCACTCTACAAGAAAGTTGAGACCATTCATGATCGTCTATGGTTTTGAGCCCCTTGCTGCGCTCGACATCCTACCACTACCTCGCCATGAGTGCACCAACATGGACGTTGATAAGCGCGCCCAAGTTATGAAGAAGCTTCACGAAGAAACAAGAGCTACTATCGAACAACAAGTCCTTCGCCAAGCTTCAAGGTTAAACAAGGACAATAAGGAGATGATTTTTGAATAAGGCGACCTTGTTTGGGTACACTTGAGCAAGGACCATTTCCCCAAGGAACGTGATTCCAAGCTCAAACCAAGAGGAGATGGTCCCTTCAAGGTCCTCAAGTGAATCAACAACAACGCCTACATCATCGACATCCCGACCTCCAAGTACCTTGTGAGCAATACATTCAGTTTCAAGGACCTTACACCATACCATGGAGATGTTCAAGATGATAACCATGAAGAGTCGAGGATGACTCTTTCCCAAAGGGGGGAGCTGATGCAGCCCATCCCATGGACGTCCCTACATTTACACCATCTAGTCCCCCAAGTGGACCAATGACTCGCGCCCGAGCCAAACTCCTACAAGCTAAGGTTAACTTGCTCCTCTCCTTGTGTGACTTTGATACATCCTTGGATGGCTTGCTACTTCATGCAACTACAATATGTATTATCAGATATGAAGCCCCAACGAATCGCCAAGCCCCCATGGAGGAAGTACAAGGTGCTGGACAAGAAAAAGATGCTGTTGAGGCTGAAGCCCTGAAGTATCTGGCCCAGAAGTATGGAGTCTCTGGCCTCCAGCCCCGGAGTCTGTGGCCTGGACTCCGGGCCATTCTCCGGACCCCTGCCTGGAGCATTCAGTACACCCCCACGGAGTCTTCACCGGAGAGCATCGCCACCCTCGGAGTTTCCACGCACCCCGGAGTCTCTAGCCTTCGACCCTGGAGTCTCTGCCCCCGGTACTTTGGGCAGGACTCCGGCCCCTGCTGGGAGCTCTCTGTCTGTGACCCCGGAGTCCACGCTCCACACCGGAGTCTCTGTCCCTCACACCCTGGAGTCTCCGGTGTAAGCGAGACATGCATGTTAAAAGCCTTTTGGGCCTTTGGCCCATGTACCCCCAAATCCGTCCATAGTTTACCCTTTTATGCCTAAAGTACCCTTGAACTAGTGGCTGGCCTATAAGTAGCCCCCACCTCTATTGTAAACCCTAGGCATGATATTTGGAATTAGTGGACAACCTTGTGGATCTATCTAGTTCTTGCCTCATGCTCCTTTGATAGAGGAGCACCAAATATCCCCCACCTCATTGGATTTTGCATCGTGCCTCCCTCGTTGTACATGGCCTTGGCATCGGAGTCCCTTTTCCAAGACATCAAGATCTCGCCAAGACTCCCTACTCGCCATGCCAGTTCAAGAGAGAGATCTTTGCCCGATGCCAATCTTAGGGATTGCGCTAGACGGTAGCCGTCAGCTTGAGCTATTGGATTGTATCGTTTCTTTGCGTTAGTGTGTTCATCATGTTCTTTGTGCATGAGTTCATAGTGTTCATCCCCTCTCTCCTTTCCCCGCACTTTCCCCTCGATTTCCGCGGGAATTTGTGAAAGATTGGGGAGCCCCGAGGTTATCCCTCAACATCAAGGCGGAGATGAAGTTGGACGGCTGGGGAGGATCGAGGAGAGAACAACCTAGGATGGCACGGCTCAGGGTGGGTCCCATGCCACATATGCTCGTTTGGGCCTCGGGCCTCCCCTCTTGTGGTTCTTGTGCTCCATAAGCTTCTCTTCGCGAAAAAATACTCATCGAAAAATCCCGGGGTCATTTGACTTTGTTTAGGTCTAGGAAAGATAAATATATGCAAAATAGGCTTTTCCTATCATGTAGAGTTATAAACCAAATAAAGGGGATCATTGGTAAATCCCCATAAATCAATGTAAAACATGAATAACATCATATAAGTTGAAAATATGTGGGATCATGTATTAATAAACTATAAAGTGCATGTATACATTTACATGCACCAACATCCCCAAGCTTAAGCTATGCTCGTCCTAAAGCATAAAGGTGATAAGTCTAAACGTCGACTTTGGAGTCTGTTTATATTATAAAGCATAAGTCCTGATCTTTGCTACACAAGATCACATGATTCATTCTCTTCAAAGAACAACAATATGCAAATGACCTATGAAGTGATATCTCTTATGTACTTAGATCTATGATTAACAATATGGTACTCATATAAAATGAAATTACTATGGACCATTAAGCATACAAAAGAAGGGGTAAATCCTATGTTTAGTGTTTCAGGCTCATTTTCCTTTTTCTTTCTTTCTTTTCACTTCTTACCTTTCTTATTCTTTTTCCTAGTAATAGATAGTAAGCAAGGAATACATGTGCTAGATCTTTGATAAAAGATTATAAGAGAAATTAACATAAAGTTTTGGGATATGTAGCTCATGCCAACAGTAATCATAGGAGTGGGGTTTCAGGCATCTTTTATGGTTAAAGTGAAGAAAAATATGGTTCATATGCTTGATCCATTACAAGCTAAATGTCTCATGCCCATTGACTAGAAGTACCAAGACCTTCATGCTACTCAACTTAGGACTTTCATCATAATATGCATATAGTTCCAAACAAGATGGCATAGAGGTACCTCTTGCCCCATTGTACGAGGAGTCTTTGAGGGACTACCATACTTATATGACAAGACAAACAGCCAAATTGGCATTCTCACCAGTTATTTTTTACCATTTACATAGATTTTTATTTGAAGTTCTTCTTTGAATGCCTAAGCTATAAATTTCTACCATGATGCATAGCATGGATTAGGTTAGCGGCTCAATGCTCTCTTTGATGCATATGCATACTCAAAAAGATAACTTGCTCCGTCTAATTTCACATGGTAGGCATCCATAGAAAAAACAAAACATGATATCATCAAATAGTAGTCCAATGATGAAAGGGTGCCCCATGTCAGCATGGTTATGATAACACTGAAGTCATAAGTTGTCAATCCCATAACATACATAATTATGTCCACAATGGTTCAAGTTTAATTATTGTTCTTTATATCAAGTAGTTGTGCACTAGTGGTTTCACCCCATATCTTACTTTCTCATGAGCTTTAAACTACACAAAATAGAGCGTCCCTACATCTACACCACCAAGTCCCCCAGGTGGACCAATGACTTGCGCCCGAGCCAAGCTTCTACAAGCTAAGGTTAACTCGCTCCTTTCCTCATGTGATTTTGATACATCCTTGGATGAGTTGCTACTTCATGCCACTACACTGTGCATACTCAGGTACGAATCTCCATCGCATCGATAATCCACCCCGAAAAAAGAACATGCAGGATCAGCTACAGGACCGAAGTCTCCAGCCTCATTGACCCGGAGTTTCTGCCCCTATACTACAGTGTGCTAGGGCACAATCTTATGGAACTACTCTAGAGTCTCCGGCCCTAGCCCAAAGTCTCCATCGATGAACACCCAGAGTCTCCGGATCGCCCAAACCCGACTGCCGCTTTAAGCCCTGGAACCGATCCGGAATCTCCGACCCCATCTCTAGAGTCTCCGTCCTAACCAGAGTCTCTCGCCACGCAAACGCTGGTCCCTTGGCCCATGTACCCCTCTTTTTCATCCAGAACCCTACTTTTTATGCCCAGACTACCCTTGTTTAGTGGATGGCCTATATATAGCCCCACCCCTTCATATTGTAACCCTAGATTTGATATTTGGAATTATAAGAAACCCTTGTGGATCTCCCTAATTCTTGTCTCATACTCCTTTGCTAAAGGAGCAACAAATATCACCCACCTCATTGGAGTTTGCATCGCACCTCCCTCGTTGTGCAAGGCCTTGGAATTAGAGCCCCTTGCTAATTAGAGAGATGCCTGACATCGATCCTAGGGATTGTGTCGGACTGGTGGCCGCCAGCATGAGATATTGGCTTGTATCGTGTCTTTCCGTGTGTGTGTTCATCAAGTTCTCTGTGCATGACTTTGTCTATTTCATCCCCTCCCTCTTCCCCTCGCACCTCCCTCTTGATTTCCACGGGAATTCGTTAAAGATTGGCAACCCAAGGGGCATACCCCAACATATTTGTATCAAGAGCTTCGTTGCTCACGAATTTCCCCACCAATTTTTCTTCTATCCACCATAAATTCGAAAATCCCCAAAAAAGAGCCCCAAAATTGCCTTTGGACCGATCTCTTGATTTGGAGTGTTATTTGTGGTTTTGATCTGACTAAATCGTGTCTTAGGTGTTGGTACAGCTTTCCCCTGCATTTTCTAGCCCAATTTTGGCCAATTATTCGCGGATTTGAGGCCCCAAGGCATGGATTTCCGCTCAATAACACGAGAAGTTCGAGTAGAAATCCCAACCCCGCAGTCTCCGGCCCAACCTGGAGTCTCCGGCAGCGACCACCCGTAGTTTCCACCACCCACCGGAGTTTTTGGCTACCCGACACCGGAATCTCCGGCCTGACGCTAGTTTTGAAATTTTAGCCTCTTATTCCGTTTGACTAATTTCCTCTTGTTGTTTGTATTCCATGTGCGTGTCCGCAACTAATAGCAAGCTTCCGCAACAACATCACCTACGCTCATCAACACCACTGAACCCAAACATCCTCCCACACCACCGACCACAACTTCATCATCACCAACGAAGGAATAACTTGTGTCACCTTGTTAACCCCTATCTTCCTTTGTGTGTACCTATCACATGAGAGTGTCTCATCTTGTTTTGCTTGAGCATTGTGCATTTTTCCTTGGATAGTGAGAGTGCAAAAGCAATAGTAAGAGTGATTTGGTAATCAAGGGAGAGCAAAAAAAGAGAAAAGAAACAAAAGAGAAAGAGAAAAAGATATAAAGAAAAAGAAAAATAGTCTCCCATAGCAAAAGATAGTCTCAAGCTTGTAAGAAAGAGAGAAATAAGAGCACCCACGGAAAGTGCAGAAATCCATTGCTCATTTTCTCTTTGCAAACGGGTCATTGTATCTCCTTGCATTGGCACGAAAACCGAGCTTAGTCTTTGTTAGGACATTTTGTTGCTCATTTTCATAGTCATGGTAATCCCACTATAGTCTCCATGTGTGTGTATATTCATAGGTCCCCCTCACCCTTTTGAGTTGTTGACCTTTACCTTTGACTTGAGTTTGTTAGATTTTACCCAATTTTTACTATCCCATTTCATTTGGTTGATTCTTTGGCATTCCACAACCCTAACCTTCCACCAAAAGCTTTTGAGAGTTTTAGTTCTTTCTTTAGTGTGAGCTTTCTTTATGAATTCACTATGCAAGCTAATAGTTCTCTCTTGTGGCTACTAGTTTGGTGCAATCCCCAAGGTGAGGTAAAAGGCTAACCCCCACCACATATTACCTTCCATATACAATCCATTGTTCTCTCGCATGATGGATAGGCACGGTGAGGCGAGACAACCACCTCCACCCCAAGGCGAAGAAGGACCATATATGACACACGCAAGCCACTACATCATCCGAGGAGAATTCCGTGATCGTTCCAATGCTCTCGAGACTTGCCAAGATGAAGAATTAAGTGAAACTCAAGCCGAATTCAAGAGCATCGACAATCATTTTGACGGCCTCGAACAATAAATGCATGACATGCAACAAGGCTTCACCAAACTTTTTCAAGAGACGAGGCCATGTACATTAACATCTCCAACCAAAACAAAGCCTTACAAAGTTTGATGGCCGAGCTCGCACGAAACACAAGACCCGTTCACGCGCATCAAGCTATTCACGACACCATTCGAGTGCGTTAAGCTCTTCATGCCATCTCCCTCTTCATCAACAAGACCTTCATGAAAGTGCTACAAGATGAAATGACGCCCCTGTGGTTGTAGATGGAAGTTCATCGCACTATGTACCTTCCCGATGGCACGCCGCAACATCAAGCTATGATGGTGATTTCTCCTCAAGGCCTCAAGCAAGGCGAGAAGAACACTGTCATCACGCGAGGGCACTAGTGATCCAACAAGACCAACCACGTGATGAACCTAGAGTCCAAACTCACCTACACCACCCACATATGCGAGACATTCTTGCAACAACAAGTGATGACTCCAACTCGGAGGAACTAGATCGTCGTCGACATGAAGCTCTTCAAGATCCTCCTCTTCATCATCGTCGTCATGAACGTCCACGCCACCACCATGGTCACCATGATGAGCCTCCACCACAACATCAAGACTTGGAGCGCCGCATAGTACATGTGGAGCATCGCCTACCACGTCAAGAGGCTCGAGACCATGACCTTCACAAAGAGGCCCATGTGCCTAATCCGCATCATCAACCGAGGAACGAGGCTCCTCCTCATCCACAACCAAGGCAAGAGGCTCCACCCCCTCATCACCTTCGTGAGACCCAAGTGCCTCAGCCTCGTCAATAACCGCACCAAGAGCAAGAGAAAGCTCCCCAACAACATCGTGATAACCAAGTTCCACCTCCCCAAAATGATGCTCTTCAATCGCAAGGGCACTAATATCGTCGTAGTGATTGCATGGAAGATGAAGACCGTCACCATCATGTCTGCCACCCCCCACCATTACCACAATGAGGAAGAAACCTTTGGGAATCTCAAGTTCATGATGCCCAAATTCACCGGTTCAAATGATCCCGAAGAATTCCTCTCATGGGCACTCAAAGTCGACAAGATCTTCTGTATGCACAACTATAGTGATGAGAATATGGTCGCCATGGCTTCGCTTGAGTTCGATGATTATGTCATCCTTTGGTGGGAACAAATCCAAGTCGCTTGTGATGCAAGAGAAGATCCTACAATCACCCCTTGGCATGACATGAAGGCTCATATGAGATCCCGCTTTCTTCCTACGCATTACACGCACAACCTCTTCAACAAGCTATAATCGCTTAGTCAAGGGGCAAAGACCGTGGAAGAGTACTTCAAGCAAATGGAGCTCAACATGAGCCGTGCCAACATTGAAGAGCGCGACAAGCAAACAATGGAATGTTTCCTCATCGGCTTGAACCATCCAAACAAGTGCATTGTTGAGTTCCAAAAGTACAACAACATGCTTGAGCTTGTGCACATTGCAACAAAAGCCGAACTTCAAGTACAAGAGGACATCCAATACAACAAGTATAAGACGTACTTCACCTACAATCAAGATTCAACCGCTACACCAACAACCTTTAATAGAAGCGCCTCAAGTACCTCCAAGCTTTCCTTCAAGCCCACACTTCCTTAAGGAAAACCGCCCCAAAGTGGCAAGCATACAATACATGACCCGCCATTCAACGGTGGATGGTACAAGTATGGAGGCAAAAGACACAAGTCGGCCACTTGTGTAAACAAGAAATTATTGTTCATCCATGATAATGACGATGAGGAATACTTGAGTGAAGATGATTTTGATGAAAGAGTCAAAGAAGCAATGACAAGGCAATGTGTATAAGATGATCAAGAACTCCTAATGTGTGAGCATGACGCAAGTCCTTCGCTTGTCGTCACAAGGATCTTGACTACTCAAGCCATAGAACATGAAGATCAAAGATCCAACATCTTCCAAACACATGTCGACATCAATGGGAAATTCATTAAAGTTATAATCGATGGAGAGAGTTGTCACAACCTTGCTAGCACCGACTTGTGTTAAAAGCTCAACCTCACCCTCCATCCACACAAGATGCCCTACTATGTCCAATGGCTAAGTCACTAAGGGTCCGTGAAGATCAAGAACACTATCTTGGTAACATTCTCGATTGGACCATACAAAGAAATGGTGGAGTGTGATGTAGTACCAATGATGTTTTGCCATATGTTGCTTTCTCGACCGGGGAAATTCGACTATGGTGTTGTACATGATGGTAGCACAAATGTGTACACCTTCAAGTGGCTTAACAAGACATGTGTTTTGCAACCGATGACTCCTAGCCAAATAATTGCGGACAATGCAAAGTCTTTAGTGAGGGAGAAAACCACAACACCAACTTGTGAGAAGAGTGGTGAGCGAGAGAACAACCATATAGCGAGTGAGATCCACAAGGCAAACTCGAGTGGAAAAACTAAGAGTGATGTAGCCCAACATACGGAAACCACCAATGGTCCACTTCATGCTATGCTAACCATCACTCCAAAGGTGAATTCCTTCCATACGTTGCCTTCCTTTAGTTGCCATGTGAATGGAATCCTACTTGAGAAAAATGTGTATGATGTGACTAGATCCATGAACATGATGCCAAGAGGATGCAACAAGGATGAACCTAGAGCCAAAACACCCAAGCAAGAAGCCTGGAAGAGAAGACACAAGCAATCACTAGAGCCAGACCGGAGTCTCTGGCCTAGCACAACGGAGTTTCTGGTCTGCCACATCGAATCTCTGGCCAATCTCCGGACCATCCCTTGGACACGCGCCAGGAACAAGCTGAACCCCACTCTAGAGACGGACCAGAGAAAAGCTACTGAGACCGGAGTTTCCAGACCACACCGGAGTCTCCGGACCATCCCCACCGGAGACTCTAGACTGAGCATCTCGGGCCTGCATGCCCCAAGTTCGGCTTGGCCCATGTAATGCCTAGAACTTCCTGTTTATGCCCATTTTCCCCTAGCTCGTGGCTAGCCTATATATATATGCCCCCACCCTCTCCATGAAACCCTAGAGATGATGATGAATTGAGGGATGTGCCTAATCCTAGATGGGAACCCCCTCTCAATAGTAGATCTATGAGTTGTTCAAGGACTTGGAGTCTGTGCCCTTCTCCAAGTCTTCAAGATCCTCCTCAAGTGTTTGGTCTCTCCCTACAAAGGATTATAGTAGCGCTTGATCTCTCCCCTTTGGGATTCTACTTGGTTGATACTCTCTCCTTGATTTGGATTATATCGTCCTCTTGCCGATCTCTCCTTTGGTGATTCTATCTCAAGGTCTCTGGCCGAGGATTCTATTGGATTGGTTATTCGAGCCAACATGAGCAAATCGAATCAGGTGTGTTTTGGCGTGTGTTTGTATCTTTACCTTGCATTAGAGTTGTGTTCATCGTTTTCATCGCGTGTTCCCTCACTCCCAGCCTCAAATCCATGAAGATCAGGCCACTCCCAAGGTAAATCCACAAGGAGACCCATAACAACTGGTATCAATAGCTTTTGGTTGCAACGGATTTGACTTCGCCCTTCGATTTCTGCCATAAATTGAAAAACACCAAAAATATTGCCCCAAATTGATTTTGGATCTACCTCTCATTTTGGTGAGTTGATTGTGGTTTTGGTCCAATAGAAACTTGTCTTTGGAGTTGTTCTACTTGTACCCTATGTTTTCCAGCCCAATTTGGTCAAAATTTTCTGTATTTGAGGGTTCAAGGGCCAAATTTCCGCTCAAGAACACAAGTTGTTCATCATGCTGGAGGCACAACGGAGTTTCCGTTCTCCCACACCGGTGTCCCCGGACCACACCGGAGTTTCTAGCCTACCCACACCAGAGTCTCTAGACCTGACAAAATTTTGACCCCTTTTCCTTTTCGACTGATTTTCTTTCTCTGTTTGTGTTCCGTGTGTGTGTGTCTGTCAACTAACAAGCTTCCGCAACACCAACAACACCTCACGCTCGATATCGACATTGCGTACCACGAACCATCCCTCCACCAAAGGTTGAAAGTATGACATCACCACACAATATAACTTGCACCACCCTTATTAACCCCCTTTCTTCCTTTGTGTGTTACCTAACCTATCAAGAGTAGCCCATCTTGCATTTGCCGAAGCATTATGCGCTTGCTCTTGCATAGTCATAGTGTAGAGGAAATAGAAAAAACTCGACTCCATTGCATAGAAAGAAAGAGTTACAAAAAATCTTCTAAGCAAAAGAAAAAGAGAGTCCAAAGCTTCTAAGCAAGAGTGCAAGCAAGAGCACGGCAAACGTGCAATTCCGTTGCTTCTCATTCTTTTGGTAAACGGGCTACGGTCTCTCCTAGCATTGGCACGACACCGAGCATTGGTCTTTGTAGGACCAATTTTGTTCGTTGCTCATTTTCATAGTCGTGTTAGCCACATTAAGCTCCAACGTGTGTGTATAGTAGTAGGTTCTCGTCACCCTTTTTGACCTTTTCCTTTGACTTTGTTTTTGTTGGATTTTACCCACTTTTGACAGTAACCATTGCATTTGGTTGTTCCATTTTCTATCCACCTTCCTAACCGTAAACCATAGGCCTTTTGTGTGTGTGTGTGTGTCTTGTGTATTCGCTTTGCTCTCGGCAAGAATACCCTTTCCAATTTTTGACTTGGTGAGGCAAGGTAGCACATACCATTCCACCATGATACCCTTCGCCTTGTGATAACCATGTATAGGGCAACCGAACATCGTGGAGAGGACGAAAACAACCTCTACAACCAAGAAGGCTTTGCCACACTCCTAAACTTATGGCGGCACCGCCAAGCAATCATCGACCAATTGGATCGGTTTGAGAACCACCTCGATGAAAAAAATCCGAGAGTTCAAGGACCGTGACAAGCAACATCAAGCAGAGTGCCACACTAACTTCAAAGCTCTCCACCAAGCTATTGCTAACATCAACAAATGTCATGGACGTCATGCAAGCTCGTCACGCGCACATCTCTCGAGTCGTCATGACAAGCCTTCATGATCACACTCCCATCATGGAGAACCCCACCACAACAATGAGTAAAGCAAAGCTCGGCACCACCATGAACAAGTGGACACCACACATGAGCTCCATCCACACCGAGCAAATCATCACCAGCGCCATGTTTCTCATGATCGACTCCAACAACGATCCCAAGACCTTCATCAACCTTATCATGAGCATGATCCAACTACAAACCAAGATATCGACATCCTCAATGCAAGAAAAGACTTCAAAGGTGCACCGGTTTGGGATCCAAGTGACAATGATGAAGAAGAGCCTCGAGACCAGTGACACACCACCTTGGCTCAATCCCAACGCTGGCACCACCATAGTGAGTTGTGAGATCTACCTATCCCATTTGAGTTAGAGAACCACATACACCTCTTGAGTGAGAATGAGAGTGTGTTGTGCACGTTCACCATTTGTGAGGATGAGTGCATCCACTTGACTCAACCAAAACACCGGCACCACCATACCGAGTTGAGAGATCCACCTATCCCATGTGAGGTAGAGAGCCATATACACCACTTGAGTGAAAATGAGAGTGAGTTGTGTGCGTTCACCATACGTGAGGATGAGTGCTTCCACCTTGAGAGCATGAGTGATACACCACAGGAGTTGAGTGAGGACATTTGGATTTCTAACAACTTCTCCTCTACTCCTCTTGTGTTGTTTTCCTCTTTACTAGGTTGCATGGATGACGATGCTACAAGAAGCATGGACTTGACCATACCCATGGATGATGAAGAGGAGCCTATGAAGGACACAACTACCACAACACCTACTACACATGAGTGGAACTACAAAGGTAATGATATAGGTGTTGATGATGACATGATCCCACTAGTGGACATGATGAATTGTGAGGATATGCATGCTATGGACACTACTTGTGACATTTCATATGCTTTATTCATGTTCCGATGTGATGATTTCCCTTGCATAACATTGATCATGTGGAATTACTTGAATGCGATGATATTGCCATAGACATTCCATGCTACAAATCATTCTTTTACCCTACAATTGTTGCGACAAACTTAATGAACAATTGCTCTTTCCCTATGTTTGTCGGCAACCATACTCGTACTTTGGAAATGCTTGATCATGCGTGTTGTTCATTTTCTCCCGTTATTGCTTGCAATAATGACCATATGGTTCACATTGAGATCGCCCCCATAGATTTCTCAACTTTTGGAGACTTTGATACTTGCCATGATAAGCATGCTCCCACCCTTGGTTTGCATAATCACCATACTTTCTATGATATATTTCTTAATGCTAATGGTGATGTGCACAAGAGGCGATGCATCATGATGGATGATGTATTCATCTACCATGCACATATGTTGTTTCTTTCATCTATGATGTGTGTAGGTACCCGCATTCCAATGTCAACCTCGATTGAGCACAAGTTGACAAAACGAGCTCTTGAGAGAATCCAACAAGATATAAAGGGTATATCTCCTTCCTTACAAGATGATGCTAGGATATCGTCGAGGTCAACTTTTTTTAAGAGGGGGGAGATGATGTAGCCCAACATACGGAAACCACCATTCACCCACATCATGCTATGCTAACCATCACTCCAAAGGTGAATTCCTTCCATACCTCTCCTTCCTTTGCTTACCATGTGAATGGGATCCTACTTGAGACAAATGTGTATGATGTGACTAGGTCCATGAACATGATGCCAAGAGGATGCAACAAGGATGAACCTAGAGCCAAGACACCCAAGCAAGAAGCCTAGAAGAGAAGACACAAGAAGTCGTTGGAGCCAGACCGGAGTCTCCAGCCCAACACAACGGAGTTTCCGGTCTACCACACCAGAATCTCCGGCCGATCTCTGGACCAGCCCCCGGACCGCTCTAGGGACAATCTGAACCCCACTCTAGAGACGGACCGGAGAAAAACTACTGAGACCGGATTTTCCAGACCACACGTAAGTCTCTAGACCATCCACACCAGAGACTCCGGACTGAGCATTTCGGCCCTGCGCGCCTCAAGTTGGGCTTGGCCCATGTAACACCCAGAACTTCCTTTTTATGCCCATTTTACCCCTAGCTCGTGGCTGGCCTATATACATGCCCCACCCTCTCCTTGAAACCCTAGGGATGATGCTGAATTGAGGCATATGCCTAACCCTAGATGGGAACCCCCTCTCAATAGTAGATCTATGAGTTGTACAAGGCCTTGGAGTCAGTGCCCTTCTCCAAGTCATTAAGACCCTTCTCAAGTGTTTGGTATCCCCTATCAAGGATTCTAGTAGTGCTTGGTATCTCCCATTTGGGATTCTACTTGGCTGCTACACTCTCCTTGATTTGGATTCTATCATCCGCTTGTTTATCTCTCCTTTGGTGATTCTACCGCAAGGTCTCTCGCCGAGGATTATATTGGATTCTTTGTTCCAACCAACGGGAGCAAATCGAATCAGGTGTGTTTTGGCGTATGTTTGTATCTTTACCTTGCATTAGAGTTGTGTTCATCATGCTCATCGCGTCTTCCCTCACTCCTCGCCTCACATCCGAAGATCGGGCCACTCCCAAGGTAAATCCACAAGGAGACCCATAACAAAGAGCGTTCTTCTTGCCACCAAAACTGAGATGCGAGAAGTGAGGAATAAGCCATCCATATTGCACTATGTCCTCATTTGCAAAGGACTAGCACAAGGAACTAATGACATGACAAATATTCCTCCCTCTTTGACGGCTATTTTGCAGGAATTTAAGGACGTGTTTCCCGAAGAGCTTCCACATGGACTACCTCCTCTTCGCGGAATCGAGCACCACATTGACCTCATACCCGACACACATGTCCCAAACTGCATCGCCTATCGCACGGATCCGGAGGAGACGAAGCAGATCGAAGGTCAAATCAACCAACTCATCTCGAAAGGTTTGATCCAAGTAAGTACTAGTCCAAGTGCGGTACCCGTGATTCTTGTTCCCAAAACGGATGATACGTTGTGGTTTTGCATGGACTGCCATCCAATCAATGCTATCACCGTGTGTTATAGACATCCCATACCATGTATTGACGACATGGTTTATGAGGATAGTGGATCCACTATTTTCTCCAAAATTGATCTTTGTAGTGGCTACCATCAAATACGCATGGAGGAAGGTGATGAGTGGAAAACCGCCTTCAAGACCAAGCTTGGTCTCTATGAATGGTTGTTCATGCCTTTTGTCTTATCTAATGACCCATCCACCTTCATGTGCCTTATGAACCATATTTTGAGATCTCTCATTGGAAAAAATATTGTTTTCTATTTTGATGATATCCTTGTTTATAGCAAGTCGCTCTAGGAGCATGTTACACATGTTAAGGAGGTTTTTCAAATCCTTTGAAATGAAAATCTAAACTCTAAGCTCCCCAACTATACTTTCTCTAAACACACCTTGATTTTTCTTTGTTTTGTTGTTTCTTCGAATGGAATTGAAGTTAATGTTTCCAAGGTAAAAGACATACGAGATTGGCCCATTCCTACAAATGTGAGTGAACTTCAAAGTTTTCATGGGTTGTCCTCTAAACAAGTTGGCCAAAAAGAATTTCACCTTCGGTTGGGGCAAACCACAACAAAAAGATTTTCATGAACTTAAAAAGAGGCTCACTGAAGCACCTCTTCTAGTGTTACCAGATTTCACAAAAACTTGTGAGATAGAGTGTGAGGCTAGTGGTATTGGCATTGGAGGTGTCCTTATGAAAGACGTCCTATTGCCTACCACAGCGAGAAACTTGATTGTGCTCGCCTTAACTATCCGATTGATGACAAAGATCTTTTTTCCTTAGTTTGTGTCCTTCAAATTTGGCAACACTATCTTTGGCCTAAGGAATTTATCATACATTCTGACCATGAGTCGTTGAAATATCTAAAAGGCTAAGCCAACTTGAGTAAAAGGCATGCTAAGTGGGTAGAGTTTATGGAGTCTTTTCCTTACATTGTCAAGTACAAGAAAGGCAAAGACAATGTAGTTGCGGACGCTTTGTCTCACAAGAACACAAGCCTTCTTACTCGACTCGAAGTAAACGTGTTGGGTCTTGATGAAATCAAAACTTTGTATGCTTCTAACCCGCTCTTTGGACTAATATTTGCAAAGTGTTCAAGTGTCAAGGGATTTGATGATTTCTATTTGCATAAGGGCTTTCTATTCAAACAAAACAAGATTTGCATTCCGAAATCATCTCTCCAAAACTCGCTCCTCCAAGAATCTCATGGTGGAGGCCTCATGGGTTACTTTGGACGTGACAAGACATTGGACACACTCTCCACTCATTATTATTGGCCCAATATGAAGAGAGACATGGAGCGCTACGTCCAACGATGCACTACATGTGTTCAAGCTAAGTCTATGTCTAAACTCTTTGGTATTTATATGCCATTTCCTATTCCTTATGCACCTTGGTCAGACATTAGCATGGACTTTGCATTAGGATTTCCTGGGTCTAAGCATGGTCATGATTCTATATTTGTCATACTGGATTGCTTTTCCAAAATGGCACACTTCATTCCGATCCATAAGACCGACGATGCTTCAGATGTTGCAAATTTGTTTCCAGAGAAATCATCCATCTTCACAGTGTGCCAAGAACAATAGTCTCCGACCACGACATCAAATTCATGAGCTACTTATGGAAGACACTCATGGCCAAGCTCGGCGCCAAGCTCCTATTATCATCCGCGTCGCATCCGCAAACCGATGGCCAAACCGAGGTCATCAACCGTAGCCTCGACACTCTCCTTTGTGTGTTGATCAAGGAAAACCTCAAGGATTGGGAGGAATGCATTCCCCACGCCGAGTTTGCCTACAATCGAGCCAAGCACTCTACAACAAAGATGAGCCCATTCATGGTCGTCTATGGCTTCGAGCCCCTCACCGCGCTTGACATATTACCACTTCCTCTCCATGAGCTCACCAACATATAAGTTGACAAGCGCTCCGAAGATATGAAGAAGCTTCACAAAGAAACAAGAGCTACTATCGAGCAATAAGTCCTTCACCAAGCATCAAGGCTAAACAAGGACAAGAAGGGGATGATCTTTGAGGAATGCAACCTTGTGTGGATACACTTGAGCAAGGACCATTTCCCCTATGAACATGATTCCAAGCTCAAACCAAGAGGAGATGGCCCCTTCAAGGTTCTCAAGAGAATCAATAACAACGCCTACATCATCGACATTCTGACCTCCAAGTACCTTGTGAGCAATACATTCAACGTCAAGGTCCTTTCACCTTTCCATGGAGATGTTCAAGATAATATGCATGAAGAGTCGAGGATGACACTTTCCCACGGGGAGAGCTGATGCATCCCGCCCTACGGACGTCCCTACATCTACATACCAAGTCTCCCAAGTGGACCAATGACTCGCGCCCGTGCTAGGCTTCTAAAAGCTACGGTTAAATCGCTCCTTTCCTTGTGTGATTTTGATACATCCTTGGATAGCTTGCTACTTCATGCTACTACACTTTGCATACTCAGGTACGAAGCTCCATCGCATCGATAATCCACCCCGGAAGAAGAACGTGCAGGATCATCTACAGGACCGGAGTCTCCAGCCTTGTCGACCCGGAGTCTCCGCCCCTACCTTACAGCGTGCCAGGATGCAAGATTATGGAACCGCTCCGGAGTCTCTGGCACTAGCCTAGAGTTTTCGACTGAGCCTAGAGTCTCCGCTGACGAACACCCGGAGTCTCTAGATCGCCCAAACCCGACTGCCGCTGCAAGCCCCTGGAACCGATCCAGAATCTCCGACCCCATCTCCGAAGTCTTCGGCCACGCAACGTCAGAGTCTCTGTCCATGCAATATTAGAGTCTTTGACCTAAGTTAATGGGCCTGCGTGCCACCGGTGGGCCCTTGGCCCATGTAACCCTCTTTTTCGTCCAGAACCCTAAGTTTTTTGCCCAAACTACCCCTATTTAGTGGATGGCCTATATATAGCCCCACCCCTTCATATTGTAACCCTGGACTTGATATTTCAAATTACTGTAAACCCTTGTGGATCTCCCTAATTCTTGTCTCATGCTCCTTTGCTAAATGAGGACCCCCCACCTCGTTGGAGTTTGCATAGCGCCTCCCTTGGTGTACAAGGCCTTGGAATAGGAGCCCCTTGACAAGACATCAAGATATCACCAATCCTCCTACTCACCACGCTGGTTAGAGAGAGAGATCATTGCCCTGCGCTGATCCGAGGGATTGCGTCGGAAAGGTGGCTGCCGGCGTGAGCTATTGGCTTGTATCATGTCTTTGTGTGTGTGTGTGTTCATCGAGTTCTTCATGTGTGAGTTCGTGGATTTCATCCCTTCCCTCTTCCCCTCGCACCTCCCTCTTGATTTTAATGGGAATTTGTGAAAGATCGGGCAACCCCAAGGGGCATACCCCAACATTTTTTAAATACTCAAACATGTAGCGTATATAATATACTTGGAATAGAAAGTGCTATTTAGGTAGGTATGGTGTACACTGTTGGAGTAATAAGATTTAAGGGATTTGGATATAAGTCTTATATTGTTTGAATATTTTTTGTAATATCCCAATTCTTAAGATTGGACATATGAATTGCATGCATCATCCATGGCATCATGCAAAATTTTGAAACTCAAATAATGAGCAAACCCCTATTTTTTGTGTGCCACTTTATTCCTATGAGGGACTAAATAGGATAATATAAATCTAATATTTTTGAATAGGCAAAATGTCTACAAGAAAAGTTTCCTTCCGCAATGACTTGGCCCAAATGTCATCGTAGAAGGCGCGTCTTCCATGAAGAATTTCTCGGCTTAGCCATAGCCGATGGAGAAATTTTTTTCCGGTTTCACGGCCTTCCACTATGACGGAACCGCTAAAAACATGGAGGAAGCTCGGCTGGCGCGTGGCAGAAGCAAGATTTTCGGTTCCTCGCACGATGTAGACTCATCGAAGTCTTTTGAGTCGTGTGGGTCCCAGCATCAGTGTCTCTAGCGGACCATACTTTTCAGTCGCGCCTCCCTGATTTGAACTCGATAACGTTGCTCGAGGCGTGTGCCGTTTAGTCAGGTTGCTGGGTCCCACATGTTAGCCTCTCATTAGAAGAATCGTGTGTATGATGGAAAAAATTTCCTTTGCTCGTGCTACCCTTTTCCAAAAGTTGATAGTGTTACTCCATGCATCTACCGTTTAATCAGGCTGCTCGGACACACATGGCATCCTCTCATTAGAAGAAACGTGTGTATGATGTATTTTTTTCCTGCACTCACACTACCCTGTTCCAAAGTTGATAGCGATGCTCTATGCATCTACCGTTTAATCAACCTCCAGGGCCCCACATGTCATCCAGTCATTATAAGAAACGTGTGTATGATGGATTTTTTCCCTCAGACGTGCCTTCGTGTTCCGAACTTGATAGCGTTGCTCGCTGCATCGACCATTTATTTAGGCTGGTGGGTCCCCTATGTCAGCCTCACATTAGAAGAATCATGGGTATGATGTAATTTTTTTCTTCTCTAGCACTACCCTATTCCAAACTAGATAGCATTGCTCGACGAATCTACCATTTTCTCACGCTGCTGGGTCCCTCATTTCAGCCTCTCATTACAAGAGACGTGTGCATGCTGAACTTTTTTCTTGCTCGTGCCTTCCTGTTTTGAACTGGCAACATTGCTCGATGCAACATCTGTATAAGGTCGTGCTGCTGGGTCCCACATATCAGCCTCTCTGTAAATGAAACGTGCATATGATGGACCTTTTTTGGCCATGTCTGCTATTTTTACTTTGACAACTTGCTGGGTCCCAGATGTCAACCACCTCTATGCAGGAAAGGTGTCTATGTTAGGTCCTAGCTAACAACCTCTATTTGAAATAAACATTTGTATGTTGGACTATTTTTTCGGGTCCCAGATGTCAGCCTCAGAGTACAAAAAATTCTCATAAAGGCCGAATTAGAAAGATTCTGGGCTAACTCGGGGCAGATGCTCTATTCGTCATGGCTTATATTCCATGGGCTCACTCCTAAATTTAATGGGCTATTATCGTTGGCCACAAGACCATGAAAAGGCCGAATTAGAAGGTATTGGGCTATGCTTGGGTCTGATAGGCTAATTTTATGGGCTATGCTTAGGCCTGCTGGGTCCGACATGTCAGCTTCTCTATAAGTGCAACGTGTGTATGCATGATGGACCTTTTTTCGGCTGTGTCCACTGTTTTCACCGTGGCAGCCATGTATGGTCTTACTGCTAGGGCCCTTACGTCAGCCTCTCTGGCATGTTCTGGCTTGTGGGTCCCTGATATAGCCTCTCTATACAAGTATTTAAACTTTTTTCGAACCCACCCTCAAAACAAACTCGAGGGACGCTGCATGCTGGTGGGTCCATGATGTCATCCCGTTCGTAATGCGATATTGCTAGAAGAAAAAATTGTAAACCCAAGAAACACACACACAGGCGATTCGAACAAAAGACCTTCAAATCAAATAAAAGTAAACTAAGTGTGTTGCCACTACAACAAAGATATTTATAGAATAAATATCATTAAACTTTTATTAGTACTACAGCTTATGTATTAGTCTTCTTAAAAATATTTTGTGTGTCTATGTTTATCTCTTTTAAAATATAAAAGGGCAGCGCTCCTGGCATCTCAATTTATAAAATGCCACATAATGGAGTATTTTGTTAAAAACATTGGTAGGTGATACATTGCAAATGTATCTATAATTTTTGATGTTCCATGCTTGGTTTTATATACTTTCATATGTTTTGTCCACACTTTGGAGTACTTTTCATATGATTTCTTAGACTAACCTATTAACAAGTGCCATAGTGCCAGTTGCCTGTTTACTGTTGTTATTGGTTCCAGGAAAGTCAGAAAATCAATATTCTCGGAATTGGACCGTACAAAAGCCAAAGTCGATATTTTACCGGAAGACTCACGGAGCCAGAAGGAGAGACGAAGGGGGGGGGGGGGACACGGGGTGGCCAAACCACCCCTAGGCGCCCTGGCCTCCCACCGACCTTGCCTCTTCGCCTATAAAGTTGCCTGTTTACTGTTGTTATTGGTCCCCCTAGGCCGCGTCAGGGCATGGTGAGGGCCCCCTGGCCTCCCACCGACCTTGCCTCTTCGCCTATAAGAAGCTTCCCTATGCATAAATGCTAAATCATCAAGCCTCCAGCCACGAAAAGTTCTGCAGCGCTGCCGCCACCGAAGGGGAGATTCGATGGACAGAAAGTCTCTGTTCCAGCACCCTGCCGGGACGGGGAAGTGCCCCCGGAGCCATCTCCATCGATCTCCACCACCATCTCCATCACCATTGCTGATTCCCATGATGAGGAGGGAGTAGTTCTCTCTCTAGGCTAAGGGTTCTACCTGTAGCTATGTGTTCATCTCTCTCTCTATGCATGATCTTATTGAGATCATGAGCTTGTAATCTATAGATCTACCTTGCTACTCAAGTGTTTAATAGATCTCTGATCTCCCCATGTGTGTGAAGTTGACAGTGTGCACACCATGGTGGCACTTAGGCTAGAGATTACAAATACTTGTTATGAGTTATATTTGGAGTTGGATGTCTCTATGAAATTGTGGTGTTTGTTGGAACCATCTAGAGCTCAAGGTGACATTGTGGGGTTATCTAGATGGTAAAGTCTTACTTTGAGGTGTGCTGTTATAGCCCTACCATCGATTAGAGTGTCCAACCGGAGAGTAGTTAAGAGTAGTATCATAAAGAGAAGATATTTATATGAGAGTGTTCACTAGTGAAAGTATGATCCCTAGGCCTTGTTTCTAAACATTGAAACACCGTTTGCAATTAGATCTGTTACATGTTTGCTTGCTTCCATCTTTATTTCAGTTTTACTTTAGTCTTTTCCACGCCATCAAGCTATCTTCTATCACCATTACCACTTATAATTATCTATACCACTTGTATTTCACTATCTCTTCGCCGAACTAGTGCACCTATACACCTGACAAGTGTATTGGGTGTGTTGGGGACACAAGAGACTTCCTGTATCTTGATTGCAGGGTTGCTTGAGAGGGGATACCTTTGACCACTTCCTCCCTGAGTTCGATAAACCTTGGGTGATCCACTTAAGGGAAAACTTGCTGCTGTTCTACGAACCTCTACACTTGGAGGCCCAACAACTATCTACAAGAATAGAAATGCGTAGACATCAGTAGGCAGAGTGTTTTTTATTTTGAGATGTGGGGGGCAATGCCCAAATGGCCGAACTAAAATGAGTTTGGCTATTCTACATAGGCTGCTCTACGTGGGTTATACTCCGTAGGCTATGCTCCATGGGCTTCAATCTCAAATTTTACTGGGTTGTGCTCAGCAGTCCCCTGACCTCTAAAAGGCTGAATTTATATGTTCTCGGCTATGCTCCATGGGATCCTTTCTCAAATTTCACTGGGCTATGGTCAGTAGTCCCTTGACCCTGAAAAGACCGAATAAAAATTTTCTAGGCTAAAGAAGGGCCGAATGAGCTACTAGTTCTTATCCTGGTTAATAAAAATTGCATTGTGATGTGCTCGGCGGGATTCAAAACAAAGACCTCAGAGAGGGAGGGGAAAAGCGATAATTCTTTTTGGCAGCTTTTCATGTCAAAATTCAGCAGTACAGAATAAGGTAGAAAAAATATCAACAGATTGAAAAGTCATATTCAGGAGCACTTGACCAATTCAGCAGCATTTCAAAAGTGACCAATTCAGCAATACAGAAAATTAAATACAATAGGAGTATAGAGAGAACCAGTTCTTGTTTCATCTCTTAAACCTTGTCGCGTGATCAGTTTGTCCTTTTCACCAAACACACTCGACCATTGGAGCAAGCAAAACTGACGATCAAGTCTACTTTGAGTACCTTCTTCTCACATCAGTGCGTGTGTGACCCCCCCCCCTCGGATGCAACCCAAAATGCCAATGTCTCATCTAGATTATGACACAACCATGTTTCAAAAGAAAAGCAAGTCTATCTTCTGCCCTTGATTTAAACAAGTACCAGTACATCAGTATTAGTTCCACAAAATTCTTTAG
Organism: Avena insularis; assembly: GCA_023614405.1. Taxonomy (NCBI): domain Eukaryota; kingdom Viridiplantae; phylum Streptophyta; class Magnoliopsida; order Poales; family Poaceae; genus Avena; species Avena insularis. Next base: position 280,249,996 of record CM042696.1, on the reverse strand, counting down.
TAATAGCAATGACAGAACATTTGAGAGATTCAGTAGCTTTCCTGCTTGAAACTCAATAGCAGTACAGAGAGAATCAATTCTTGTTCCAACAAAAAAAACTTGGCGCACGATCAGTTTGGCATGTTGTCCAAAGAGACTTGATCATTGGAGAAAGCAAAATTGATGATCAAGTGTGCTTCTATGTGAATACCTCCTCCTTACGTCAATGCCTATGTGACCGCCCATAAGTAACCCAAACTGCCCAAGACTCATGTAGATAATTGTGACAATGCTAAGTTTCAAAAGAAAAGCAAAACAATCTGGTGCACTTCATCTAAACAAGTACCAGCACATCACAATTTGTTCTACAAAATATTGTACTAATAGTAACGACAGAGCATTTGACAGATTCAATAGCATTTGAAAGATCTATTAGTATAGAATAAGACCATGAAAATATCAGACAGATTCCCGGTTCATATTCAGCAACACTTGACAAAGTCAGCACAACATTCAAAGTGACTAGTTGGAAGTAAATAGACAGTGACCAAAAGAATTGATAGATTTAGCAATGCGGACATTGAAATTCAATAGATGTAGCAAGGCCTGATTCAAAAGGAAAGTGAGACCATATTCTGCACTCGGCCCATTGATCTGAATAAGTACCAAACAAAACATTTGATAGGTTCAGTAGCATTTGAAAGATTCAGAAGTAAAAAATAAGAAACAAAAATTTCGACATATTGCCAGTTCACATTCAGCGGCACTTGGACATATTCAACAACATTTCAAAGTGACAGATTCAGTTTGCCCTTTTATCCAAATACTCTTCATTGGATGAAACAAAACTGACAATCAAGTCTACTTTTGTGTGCATGCCTCCTTCTCACATCAATGCCTATGTGTGACCTCCATAGGCAACTTAAAATGCCCAAAGCCTCGTCTATATTATGAGTTTATGACAAGGCCAAGTTACAAAAGAAAAGCAAGATCATCTGCTGCACTTGATCTAAACTGAGCTATCCTATTACATAGTATTACGATTACTTACAGTAGTTTGGTTCCAATCGCGGGCATTGGCGAATCTCAGGATGAACCATAATGGAGTCTCCGGAGATTTCCATGCAACATTGGTCGAGAAACCAACAACTTCTTCTTCGGTATTTAGACTGAAGTAGCATATTTTAGGAAACAGCATATATCCAAGTCCTATTGCATGGTGGGAGGTGTAGACACAGTTTCTTCTCATCAGATATCTTGGGGCAACATCTGCACCGCCTACCGAAATGTTAATCGGATAGTTCAATCCAAGGAAAAGGGAATATGCTCCCAAGTTAGCAATCGCTATCCATGGATTAGGTGGATTCAAGTAAGCAGTGTCCTTTGAGTACACCTTGCAGCAAAACCCAGTAGCATAGGTGCCACAAGTGCGACCGCAATGATCAACACTATAATCATCAACATGATTGCCATGACCATAATAAGTACTGCCATAAAACTCCTCATCAGTAACACCCTCGGTATGGTTAACAAGAAGGCAAGATTCATCTGCAGATATTGCTAAGAACCATAAACCAGGTTCATGCTTGTCATCATCTATGGCATCAAGGTTACCCTCCTCGAGATTTGCACTAGGTGGTGAAGGAGCAGAATAGGACCTTGAAAAAGAAATGACAGCTAAATTAGCCAACACTAGTTTACATCCATTAAAACTGAAGCTAGTGTTTAGAACAGGAATGGATCAAACTTACCAAAATATAGATGATTCTAGACATAAACACTGCCACTCTCAATGGGTGCAAACACCAAACCCTTTTGGATAAGTGCATCGCTGTATCTAAAATAGCACTGGAACTGGTTCTCAAGAACTGTCCATGCATACTTATCGCCATCAAGGGTAGCAATTGACTAGTTGAACATAGCAACAAGAGAGAAATCTAAATAATACACCGCAACTATGGGAGCTCGGAAAATAGCAATCTTCCGGAGGGGAATAGGGCGATCATTATGCATGAATGTAAATGGATCGTTGGTGGGTACAAACTCATTGAATTGTGGGAGAGGAATGTGTTGATGAATGTACACTTTGAAAAGCTCCCACTTGCACTTAGACCCAACAGTGTTGATCCAATCTCCATTGGCACCTACCCGATGCTTACCTATACAATTCAGGAACACGACGTTGGAGGAGAACCTATCCAGCGGTGTCAGCTTGCATGCCGTGCCCTTGCCCTCGAAGTACTCGTTGCATTCCCATGGTTTCTTAGTCGGGTGAGAATGAAGAACATAGGGGAGGCCAAACAGCTGAGAAGAATGTAAAGTTGCACTATATTTTTCCGAGTCAAGAAGATGTTTGGATAAACCGGCGAGGCTTGCAGCGGTGATGACGTCTCGTCTAGTTATGAGTTCTTTAAGCGGGCCTTCGGTAAGAACATCCTGAAACAGCTCAGAATCATCACTGTCCCTGCTCGGTCCTGCCATCGCAAGGGAGCTAATGGAAGTTGGGACGGTGGCTTGATTTGTTTTTTTGGAAAAGAGGAAAGATTGATGGCGGCAGGCGGGATAGGGAGAAGGATAAACACTCTCATAATGTGCGGTGAATAGGATCGGAAAGCCGCATCGTGGAGGAGAAGAACGGCGACGCTTGGCATAGAGGTAGGGTAATGTGGAAATGGGGATAGAGCGTATAGACGATGTTGAGTAAAATGAAAATGGACGCATGTTCCTCTAGTCTAGTTCCCTTCAGAATAGTACTACTCTGCTCTGGTTCCCTCCATAGTAAATGATATGGGCACGAAGGAGGAGGTGAAGCCTAATTTCAGGACTCCACCAAGATAGGTGATGCGGGCGCTTCCCATTGATAATTGGCACGCCAGGATTACTTACGATATGTAATGATAAGTCTAAGGTTGTGTCAAATATTTTGCTATGTTATTCAGTCTGAGTCCAGGTTAGGTTCAAGTCTGTTCGTGCGTTCGGTTTGGGTCTATCCAACCGACTAGTTGAAGGTCTCATATATAAAGGAGCCAACCACCTAGGGTTTAGGGGAGTTCAGTTGTTTAGTCTAAAAATTTATATTGTGCACCACCGTGTATCATCCCTCCGCGGACGGTATTACTGTTTATCAGATTATTGCTGTGGAGGTTCTTGTGTTTATCAAGGATTGTCGTGCTCAGGTTTGAGGCACGGTGATCTTCATCACATTACTTGCTATATTGATTCCTCATCTTTAGGTTGCGTTCATCGCGTGATTGGGAGATTACCTACCTGGTGGACTCGCTGTGAAACATCGGGACAAAACTCTAAGATCATCGACTTGATCTGTATCATGTGGTATCAGAGCACTAGGTTGATAACGGCGAGTGTTTTCTGTTGATTGCTGATCTGCGGATTGTTCTTCCTCGGATAGTTTACAGATCATATTGATGACTGCGTATCAGCAAGTCGGCTTGTGTCGATCAGAAGTTGTCAAGGGCGTGTTGTTGGAGATCGATTTTAGTCCAGATTGTTTTGGTGTATAGAACCGATGGAGTTAAAATCGGAAGCAGATCCGATCGTGTTTCCACAGGGCAGCGATTTGGTCATACCGTAAAAGGCAAGGAATCAGCGATGTGGTTGTATCGTGATGGTCTAGATCGAGGCAGTTGGATAAAAAGAAAGAAAACTAATCGCTCAGGTGGAACATAATCAACTATCAGGATCCTTTCCATTGTGTAGCAAAGAAACGATGAAAAAACAAATCGTGTGTAGATCAGATCGATTTGTTGGTCTTCACGGCAGCAACAGAAAAGGTAATACTTGCTTTCTACGCATTGGATTGGTTGGCTTGAGAAAAAATGGACAAATTCACGTGGATTCTGGGCAGCCAAAGGAAACTGATCGCTACTACTCCTAATTGATCGGTACCAAATCCCAGCTTCACGTACGTGAGCGCGTTAGTTTGAAAAAAAAAAGAAAAAAAAGCATCGCTAGGCGCGCATACTCGCGTCCACATACGCTTCTTAGCAGACAAACTATCGTATGTGTTTTCCCACCCGCGTACGAAAAAAACAGAGTTTGTCGCGTGGTTTTTTCTTGTTCTGCTACTGCGATTTGCTTCAGTTTGGCCGGAACTTTGTGTAGATTTTTGTGTGACGAAACAAGATAGGACATGATGAATTCTTTTTCAGGAGATACTTTAGGCTGGAGGTGTACACGTGGCAAATAATCTAGTGCTATTTTTAATGACTATCTCGATCTCCTGAATGGAGTGGCACGTGATGCATCCAAGCTAAGCTGGTGCCTACATAGACTTGCGATAGTTGAGGAGTACCAAGATTGGGAAAGGCACATGGAACAGGGTTTTCATCGATGTCGCAAATAAAATGATAAGTTTAGTGGGTACGATAGGTATGTTCTTGCTCACCGGCGTGTGGACAAGGAGTTAGACAGTTGGTGGTCCGAGACGGTTGAAATTGATGGTTTTTCTCATACTTGGGAGGACTACAAAAGTTTTCTCTATAATGGTTTCATATTACCATATATGGAGGAAATCGAGCAGCCACCCAAGGTTGTGAAGGGGATAGTGGATGTTGGCAAGAGTATAGCTCTTATACCGAAGGTCGGGACGGCTATGACTACTCATGAGAAGTTAACAGTTGTTCCATTGCTGACAGTTAGCAAGGTGGCAGCCACGATTTCTAAAAGCGTTAGCGGTTGATGTTGTTAAGACTGATGTTGTTAAGGATGTCATGGAGGATGTTGTACCATTGAGTGGGCTGAATTTTCATCTCAAGCCAGTACAAGGCAATGCTTGCATGACAGTTGACAAGGGCCAGCGTTGGAATTTATTTCAGGCGCAGTGTATGATCAAAGGCAAAGCATGCAAGTTGATCATTGATTGAGGAAGCTGTACTAATAGCATTAGCAAGGCAATGGTGACAGCGTCGGGGTTGTCCACATGGTGTATTTCTAAACCTAAACATCTACACTGGTTAAATAGCGGTATGATGAAGGTAACTCATAAGGTGCGTGTGCCATTTACAGTTAGTGATTATGTTGATGATATTGAGTGTGATGTGTTGCCATTGGAGGTATGTGGGTTGTTACTTGGTCATCCATGATAGTATGATCGCAACGTTACACATACTGGAAGAGCAAATACATATTATTTAGTGTATGATGCCAAACACTAGACTTTGAAGCCTATGCAGGATGATCACATAAAGTATGATGTAGAGGTTTGTGGTACATAAGAAGGTGCACAAGGCTAAGCCAAAATTTGGGCTAGCTAAGGTGCAGGATGGAGAGCATGATGCACAGTGCGAGAATGTTGATATTGCTTCAGCTATGCCTATAGATGACAAGCTAGTGGAACTTGTTAGTGACAAGCCAGTTGAAGTGCATCCTCTTATTGCTGAGAGGAAGGATGTTGCAGCATGTGTTCAGAAGGTTGTTTGTGTTGACACAGGTGTTCAGATGGATGATAGTTGTGCTCCTGATGTTCCAGTGCATGCGGTGCAGCGGGGTAACAAGAGCAGTTTTATTAGCACACCTGTGAGGCGTGTTGTTGGGACAGTTGTACGGATACATAGAGGCAAGAATGGACATGTTTGTCAGTTGTGTGGTCCAGACATTACTCATCTTATGCAAGGTCGTGCAAAGAAGGCTTATGTTCAGCAACCACGGGTTCCAACAAGAGTTGAGAAGAAGAAGACGGTGGAGCCAAGGTCCAAGCTCGTATGGAGACGCAAGGAGGTCCAGGCGCCAAGGGTTGTTTCAAGTCAAGCAAGCAGAGAGGAAGGATGCGGAGTGGAAGGCAAGCAAGACTTGAAGATGGCGAAGACGCGTGAAGCTATTGTTCATATCACGCCACCTTTCCGACCGACCCGCACGCGTTGGGGACAATGCTTCTTGAAGGGGGGATGATGATATAGGCATGAAGGAGGAGGTGAAGCCTAATTTCAGGACTCCACCAAGCTAGGTGATGTGGGCGCATCCTATTGATGATTGGCATGCCATGATGACCTATGATATGTAATGATAAGTCTAAGGTTGTGTCAAATATTTTTCTATGTTATTGAGTCCGAGTCTAAGTTAGGCTCGAGTCTATTTGTGTGTTTGGTTTGGGTCTATCCAACCAACTAGTTGCAGGCCTCCTATATAAAGGAGCCAACCACCTAGGGTTTAGGGGAGTTTAGTTGTTTAGTCTAAAAACTATATCGTGCTCCACCATGTATCATCCCACCGGGGATGGCGATACCGTTTATCAGATTATTGTTGCGGAGGTTCTTGTGTTTATCAAGGATTCTCGTGCTTAGGTTTGAGGCGTGGTGATCTTCATAAAGTTACTTGATGGATTGATTCCTCTTCTTTAGGTTGTGTTCATCATGTGATTGGGAGATTACCTACCTGGTGCACTCGCTATGAAAGATCGGGACAAAACTCTAGGATCGTCGGCTTGATCCGGGAGATTATCTACCTACTGGACTCGCTGTGAAAGACCGGGACAAAACTCTAGGATCATCGACTTGATCCGTATCAATAAATCTTTCTTGTAAAATGAAAATGGAGTACTACTAAGTACTCGCATGTAGGGGTACCTGTAGGAGTAGCGATCCACCTGCAAAAATAATTTCTCCAGTTCTCAAGCTCTGTTGTGGTACTAGTTTCCAATAAAAACACTTGTGTAATTTCTGGTCAAATTGATGGCCATGCCAATTTATAAGAAAGATTTCCATATATACGGGTAGAAACAAAATATGCAACTCGATGCCGATGTGTTTTATTTGTACTAATATTTACTTCACAAAACAACACATTTTTTTGCACCTGGTAATTTAATATGCTATTTTGTTTAGACATAAAGGATCCAACCATACACTGGAAACTTTGTTTACCATTCCATGATGAACCCATCTACAAAATATGGCCACATTATCATAAACTACAATATATATATGGTATTTGGCCTCGGTCATCTTGCTTGAAACACAAGAATGTTAACACATATAGTAGGCCATATTGCGAAACATGGTTTTTGAAAGGCTGCCAAAAAATTGTCCTTGTTTTAAAAAAAATCAAACAAAAAATAATGAATAATAATAAAAAAAGAATTCACACGACGTTCTCCTGTATGTACTACTTTCCATGAAGATAAACATGAGTTTGGACAACTGTTCAAAGATAAACGTGAGTATGAACATTCTTGGATTTCAAGCCAAATGACCAAGTTCAAGGCCATATCTACATCATACTTTATACCAATGGTCCTGTATCCAAAAATTTGCATGGCGATAAATTTGGGCATATTTTGAAAGCAATTGAAGAGGAAGTAGTACAAAGAGTAGGGCCCGATCATCTGCTCGCTCGAGGAGCCAAACCCGACTGTTTTCTTTGCTAAATTTTATGGTCCTTTATGCTAAATGTATGCGTCTCGGTGTAATTTTACATATTTTAGGTCCTTGATGTAAAATATACTCCCACCACGCGTGTAAAATTCTAACCAAAAAGTGTAAGTGGTGAAATTTAGATGATTTTAAGCTTACTTGTCAACCAGTCTGACCATTATTGAATTTCAAGCCGTACGACCAAGGTCCAGGCCATATCAACATCATACTTTATGTTCATGATACCATATGAGAGAATATGCATGGCGACAAATTTGGCCATATTTTGAAAACAACCGAAGAGGAAGTAGTATGAAGAGTAGGGCCCGATCATCTGCTCTCTCGAGGAGCCGAACCCAACTATTTTCTTTGATAAATTTTATGGTCCTTTATGCTAAATGTATGGACCTCGGTATAATTTTACCTTTTTTAGGTCCTTGATATAAAATGTACTCACGTGTAAAAGTCTAACCAAAAGTGTAAGTGGTGAAATTTAGAAGATTTTAAGCTTACCTGTCAATGAGTATGACCATTATTAGATTTTAAGTCAAATTACCAAGGTGAAGGCCATATCAACATCATACTTTATGTTGATGATCCCATATGAGAGAATTTGCATGGCGAAAAATTTGGCCATATTTTGAAAACAATCGAAGAGGAAGTAGTATGTAGAGTTTGGCTCAGATTAGCTAATCTCTCGAGAAGGAGTCGAACCAGAAAATTTTCTTTTTAGAGAGCTTTTACGATAAATGTTTGGACCTCGATGTAATTTTTGCTTTTTTCAGGTCCCTGATGTAAAATCTACTGTGACCAACCGTGTAAAAATCTAACCTACGAGTAAGTGGTGAAATTTAAACAAATCTAAGCTTAGTTGTCAATGAATATGAACCATTCTAGGATTTCTAGATGAACGACTGAGATCATGATCCCATATCCAAGAATTTGGATGCCGAAAAATTTGGCCATATTTTGAAAACAATCGAACATGAAGTAGTACAAAAGGTATGGCTCAATCAGCTACTCTCTCGAGAAGGAGCCAAATACGACTGTTTTCCTTGCTTAATTTTATGGTCCCTTGTGCTAAATGTGTGGACCTCGATGTAATTTTGCCTCTTTTGAGGTCCCTGATGTAAAATGTACTTCGATTGGACGTGTAAAATTCTAACCTAAAAGTAAGTGGTGAAATTTAAACGAATTTAAGCTTAACTGTCAACGAGTATGAACATTCTGGGATTTCAAGCCGGACGACCGCAAGGTCAAGGCCATATCTCTACGTCATACTTTATGTTGATGATCCCATATCCAAGAATTTGCATGGTGACAGATTTGGACATATTTTGAAAACAATCAAAGAGGAAGTAGTATGAAGAGTGTGGCTCGATCAGTTGCTCTCTCGAGAAGGAGCCGTACTCGACTGTTTTCCTTGCTTGTTCTTAGGGTCGTTTATGCTAAATGTGTGGACCTCGATGTAATTTTCCCTTTGTTAGGTCCTTGTAAAATGTACTCCCACCATCTGTGTAAAATTCTAACCAAAAATTGTAAGTGGTGAAATTTAAATGAATTTAAGCTTACTTTTCAACGATGATGCACATTCTTGGATTTCAAGCCGAACGACCAAGGTCAAGGCCATATCAACATCATACTTTATGCTAATGACCCCATATTAGAGAATTTGTATGGCAACGGATTTGGCCATATTTTGAAAACAATTGAAGAGGAAGTATTATGAAGAGTTTGGCTCAGATCAGCTGATCTCTCGAGAAGGAGCCAAACTAGAAAATTTTCCTTTTAGGGTCCTTTGTCCTAAATGGATGGACCTTGATGTAATTTTCCCTTTTTAGGTCCTTGATGTAAAATATGCTCCCACCGACCATGTAAAATGCTAACCTAAAAGTAAGTGGTGAAATTTAAACAAATTTAAGCTTAGTTGTCAACGAGTATGAACTTTCTTGGATTTCAAGCCGAACAACCGCAAGGTCAAGGCCATATCTCTACATCATACTTTATGTTCATGATCCCATATCCAAGAATTTGCATGGCGACAAATTTGGCCATATTTTGAAAACAATCAAAAAGGAAGTAGTAGGAAATGTATGGCTTGATCAGTTGCTCTCTCAAGAAGTATCCGAACCCGACTATTTTCTTTGCTCAATTTTAGGCTCCTTTGTGCTAAATGTATGGAGCTCGATGTAATTTCCCCTTTTTTAGGTCCTTGATGTAAAATATACTCCCACTGACCGTGTAAAATGCTAACCAAAAAGTTTAAATGGTGAAATTTAAACAACCACAAGTGAAGTAAACGAATTTAAGCTTACTTGTCAATGAGAATGGACATTATTGGATTTCAAGCCAAACAACCACAAGTTCAAGGCCATATCTCTACATCATACACTACTAGGGAAAATCCTACTCGAGGCGCATATGAAAAGCCATTCGAGTCGCATTATAAATATGCCTCTAGCACCGCGCTGCTAGTATTTGTTACTAGAGTCGCATTTCAGATGCGCCTCCTATAATCTATATATGCAGTCTCGCATAAGTTTATAGATGTGCCTTTGGTATGTATTAGAGATGCGCCTCGCGTACGTTTACAGACGTGCCTTTAGTAAGTTTACAGATGCGCCTCAAATATCAATTTCGAATTTTAAATTTTATAGAACCACAATACAGTCTAGAATACACAGTTTACAGGTGTTATACAGTCCATAATAGAGTATAAACAACACAAAATTATCAGAAAGTTGCAATTGGCCAAAACATAGTATAACCAACACTAATACAAGTACATCACACATAAACTTGAATTAATCCACGACATACTAGAGTTCACACATCAACCAACTAGAGTACATCACACACACACAACACCAAGTTCATAGCTCTCGGGGGACCGATTGAGTACAAGTTCATAACCGCATTACAACTACATGCACGGTGGAGCTCTCTAGGTGAAGTAGAGCACACAACCTACCATGGAGAGCAAGGTGGTGATCACGACGAAGTTCCTCCACTTCTTCCTCCCATGCTTCCTCCACTTCTCTTCCGCCACCTCTCTAGTCTTGTAGCCTTTGTAGCTGTTGCTCGACAATTCATTCACATGCTTCTGGCAGACTTCCCACTCCTCGTACACACCTGGAACCTTACCGACGTACACGACATAGCACTTCTTCTCCATCTCCTCTACACAAGATAGATGATATTAGCTATGTCAGTGGAAAGAAATAGTAGTTCACAAGATAAGATCATGCATATATATATATATATGGGTGCCATGCTATACGAGTATCACCATGCTATACGAATCACGAACTTATTTGTCCCCTCTCTCCACTTTGGGACTACATAATTCACCATTTCATATAACTCACGCTATCTAATCTATTCGTATCGCCAAAGACAAAAGAAGAGAAATACTTCCACGATTCATATAGCATGGGCATGTTATGTCCAATGGTAAAGCAAGGAAAGGATTTGGTCTCCATGGCAACAACTCATTTCGAGTTTGGTGTGTCGAAAGGAGTCGTTGCCGTGGACCCAGAATCCTTTCCTTGGCTTACCATTGAACATATTATGTCTTATGTATATGAATCTCGACAATATTTGTCCTCTTTCGAATTTGGGGATATGAGATGAAAGAGTTTATCATTTCATTGTATCACCAAAGACGAAAGGAAAGAAATCATTCCACGATTCATATAACAATGTCACCAATGCTATACGAATAGTGAAGTAATGTCTTTGCTTTCGACTTTGGGGCTACAATGAGATATTTGAAACTAAATACTTCACCATTTCATTTAATTCACGCCATTTAATCTATTCATATCGCCAAAGACAAAAGAAGAGAAACACTTCCACGATTCATATAGCATGGGCATGATATGTCTAGTGGTAAAGCCATGAAAGGATTCGTTCTCCACAACAACGACTCATTTCGAGTTTGCTGTGTCGAAAGGAGTCGTTGTCGTGGACCTAGAATCCTTTCCTAGGCTTACCACTGAACATATTATGTCTTACGTATATGAATCTCAAAAATATTTGTCCTCTTTTGACTTTGGGGCTACGAGATGAAATAGTATTAACTAACACAATGTTGCCATGCTATATATATATACGAATCACAAACTTATTTGTCCCCCCTCTCAACTTTGGGGTTACATAGTTTACCATTTCATTGTATTGCCAAGACGAAAGGAAATAAATCATTCCATGATTCATATAACAATGTCTCCAATGCTATACGAATAGTGAACTAATGTCTTTCTTTTCACCTTTGGGGCTACAATGAGATATTTGAAACTACGTAATTAACCATTTGATTTAATTCATGCTATCTAATCTATATATGTCCAGCGATAAAGCAAGGAAAGATTCGGTCTCCATGGCACCAACTCATTTCGAGTTTGGTGTGTCGAAAGGAGTCGTTTATGTGACCCAGAATCCTTTCCTTGGCTTACCGCTAAACATATCATGTCTTATGGATATGAACCTCGAAAATATTTGTCCTCTTTCGACTTTGGGGATACGAGATGAAATAATATTAACTTGGGTGACATTGTTACAAGTCTACTTGCCTCATACTTAGTTTGGGCATGAAAATAACAATGCCATTGATGGATCTGGTATGGCAAGTAGAGGAAGCTCAAATTACAAGTCTACTTGGCACACCCGCTCAAATTACAAGTCTACTTGGCACACCAGCTCAAATTACAAGCTTCAAGTAAGGCGGCAATAACGAATGAGAAGAAACATATGACCAAGCACTAAAATAGTTCATAACACAAATAACTAGCTAGCATCGCTCACAATCAAGTTCAATGGTTTACGAAACATACTCTAGAGGTTGCTAGGCAAGTTAACATAGGGATAAACTTTACAACACAAGTTCGGAACTAACAACTAGCTAGGAAAACATCAAGACTTATTCGGCTGATGAGTCAGCTAGGGGATATTCATGAAGCCTCGTTTAGCTCCTTTCGCTAACGTCATGAACGTCCTACCATCACCCTGCTTCGCTAAGTGTTCATCTATCTCCTTGTTGCACGGTGAAGTGCCACCGTAGAAGAGGCCCCTGGATTTTATGACTTGTTGGTGCACGATTGTCGATATATCCTCCTAGATACCGAAGAAATCCAGCCTGAGGTTGCGATACTATATACATTCAAGATCTTCAGCCCACCTTCGGAGGTCAGATAGCATCGCGTTGTTATGCTGGTCCCGTACGAAGGCCTTCATGTGGTGTAGGGCGTAAAAGGCATCCTTCCCGCTGTCAGGCGCCTGCTTGACGCAGGGGAACTCCCTTGTGTGGCCGAACACATGCATGTCGGGCGTCTTAACTATCCTACTAGGGGCGGCACCTCCCGCTGCGATGTAGGCGTTGAGAGCATCGTCAAGACCTCTATTGATAGTGGAATATTCTTTCCTCTTTGCACTACTACCCGAGTCGAGATACAAGGCGTTTGAGCATTGCACATCCAAGGATATGATCACGCAGCCTTGGTGACCACTCTCCGACTCTGGATGGTAGGGAATGAGAATCACATCCTTGCCCTGGTTATTTTGCAGGAACTATGAGATGTAGTCGGTTGCCATTAGGACGCCCTCATGTGTTCTCAAGACGGCGTCACGCATGAACTAGAGATCCACAATCGTGATGCCCAGGGTCCCGTCTCTAATGATCTACATGGCCATATTGAGCGAGAACAGCCGGACCAGGGTATCATGCAGTCGGATTCCTTGCAACATGTCGAAGAGGTCGGTATGCCACACATAGAAAATATCCCCATGGGCTACTGTGAGGAAGCACGTCACATTTGGCACCATAGCCTTGTAAACCAGGTACGACTGATCGCCCTCTCGAATGCGGCGCATCTCAACATACAAACAACCATGATGAATACTACGCATATGCGAGCCTGCGACCACGAGCATCGATTCACTGAGCATTGATGTACCTGCCTCGTGCACCATCTTCCTGGGATTTTCTACAGGGTTATCCTGAGCTCGGATAGCAGGCTTTGGATTCTGGCTCGCACCCTTAGGCTTCCTTCTACGACCCTTCTTGCCCTTCACGGCGTCAATGTTCGCCGCTACCTCCTCGACCGCCCTATGGAGGGTGCTGGGGTTGATCATAGGAAGAGCTGGCATTTGAGGCTCGGTGGAGGCGACGGGTGGAGGTGTGTCCTAACTAGATGGGAAGAAACACACTTGGCAACTGGGTTTCGCTGTCGAAAGTCTAGGTGCTGTTTGGGGCTCAAAACCTGTCTGCGTGAACAGCCGGTCTCCCTATTGCTCATGTTCATCATCACCAAACCTTGTTTTCAAGAACTGGTTGCCAAAGTTCTCATCAATTTCATCATTGTCGGCGGGATTCTGTGCCATCTCAATGTGTTCATGATGTGCCATCTCGATGTCTTCATAATGTGTTGGCGGTGCTGCCTCTGGGGTGGTTCCCTAGCCCTCCGTCCTTAGACGGATCTGGCTCTTCGGCCATAGGAACATGTAGCCGAAGCCTATAGAAAGGACTGTCGGCTCGTCACTATCCCATCCATGAGGTTGAGAGGGAGGTTCCAAGCCCGCGTAGCCCGGAAGCACTATACTCTATTTGACCCTAAGCATGTCGGGTGCCATTGTTTTGCTGTGGAAGATGCGGTTTGCCGGTTGAATGATGGAACCCTTGGAAACATCTTTAACTCGACGTTCACCCAGTGCATTAGAGTGCAAGGAGTGTCTTCCTGCGAAAGACATGTATAGGTTGGTCGTCAGTAAAACAAGGAGAGAAGGGAGATGAAGTCATCGATTGAACCTCCCAAAACTCTCACTTTAATTAGTTACTCTGAGGGCGTCGAGCTCGGCCAATGTCGAGGCACAACCGCTGATGTCGAGTGCGCAAGTGGCGGAGTGGCTGCATGCTGCCAAGGTACGGTCCGGCGCCTTTGCCGCACCAAACAAGGTAAGCACCGGACCTTCGGGCCCCGTCGGAGGAGTCACCAACACCTCCAGTGCCGCGTTGTCCGATTGGGCGCTGGCAATGTTGGGAACCGGGCACGGCTCCCGTTTACCACTCTTCTTCCACTTGGCGTACTATTCAAAGTAGGATGAAAGGATGGTGTTGAGCTTCTCGATCACTTGTGCCTAGACTTGTGTCTGGACTTGTGACTGGAACTATGTCTGGACTGCCGTCACAGCCTCCTTCACTGTATCTTGGAGTAGCTATGGAATCTTCTCCACTTGTTCCCTTAGGTGTTTTACCTCGATGCTCTCGGCCTGCTTCCTGCATTTCCGCGGCAAGGTACCATAGTATTCGGAACATGTAATACCTCCAAAGACGGGCACACGGCCAACCAACTTAGGGGGCGCCTGGGGCTCGACATTCTTAACCCGGTTCAGCTCCCTGTTAAAAGTGGTGTCCCACTTGGCGATTGGCTCCGACCCTTGGGATGAGGACCTCCTACATTCCTCGTCCTGTGCATAAGGGAACATGAAGCATTTGAGAAATGGGACTTCATTGATTAATTGTGAATTCAATTAATCGACTTGCATGCAAATTACTTACAGATTTATTGATGAAGTCCGTCACCTTAGGATCAAAGGGGCCACAGGGTTCCGAGGAATATTCAGAACTCCCTTTCGGCTTGCGAAACTGGACCCTGACAAAGTACTTTACCTGCGGTTCGGTGATATTGGAAAAGGGAGGTGTCACCCCCTTCTCACGAACTACGGCGTCCTCCTTCTCCCATTTGGGAATCACAGCTATATAACCGCTGGAGCCGAGATGGTGGGTACCAATGTTCATCTCATATAACTCCTTGAAGTATAGACTCTTGGCCTTGCCCGCGGCGGATTCACATCTCGCCTTGAACATCTTGAAGACTTCTTCCTTGACCAGATGCTCCTTCTTGATGAGCTCCTCATAACTTAGATTTTTCTTGTAAATGATCCTCTTCACCCGCGCCTTCCAATTCGACAAGGCCTTGGTCATTGTCTTGACGATATACTTATGTACCGGATTCCCTTTGACATTGTCATTGTTGTATTTGTTCTCCTCATCACCTAGGTACGTGTATCTTGCGTGTAGCTTCCTCAAGAGATGATGGCGGTAACGCTCATTCTCATGGCCATTCAGGTTCTCAGTGTTGATTGTGACGGTGTTCTAGAGGATTGCAGAGAGCTGTAGTGAGTATGATGCGACAAATTCCTCTGGCTCCAAAGGCACCCCTTTATCGCTCATGCTTGTGAAGATGGAACTTTTGAGGCTAACCGTGATCGGGGTCCGTTCCTTCCGGGGCTTCTTCGGTTGGCGGCTACCGTCTATGGCTTCACTATCGCCACCGCCATCAGTGGTAGTGGCGTCCTCGCCACCGACATCATCCCCCATCTCCTCATCGGACGATGTATCCTCGTCCTCCATCTCTACCTCTCGCGGCATGAATTCTGGATCCGCTTGTAAGTCCATATAATCCAAATGCTCCCAATAGGCATTCTTTCTAGAGGTGCCCGCGTCGGTGTCGTGTTGTCCACCACCCGACATGTCTAAACACAAAAATAAATGGAAATAATAAACACCGAAATTCAAAAAAACATTGGGCATGACCTTTGCTAATTTTCTAGACCTATGAGTGCTAGAAATTCGCCAGAACAGAAATGCATCAACATTCCGGCGAAACATTGGCATCTCAAAAAGAAAAAACCTGTACAAAAATGTCCTACATAGGCACAAACACAACCATCAAGACACATACACCACCTAGCTGTCACAAAAATGGCCTACATATTCACTTCACATACATATAAACAATATATATGAACAGTATATATAAGCAGTAGCAATATATATAAGCAGCAATAGCAAGATTATTTTACATAAAAAAGGAATAGAAGTACTTGGTTATAAACCATAGTTACATGGAATTCATACAAAACGGTGTAGAAGTTCTACTGTTTTGCTTTCTTATCTTTGCAATAGTATTGACCCTTGCCAAGATTGTTTTGCTTCCTGAATCATGACTATTTTGCAATAGTATTATAAGCTAAGCTATATTTAGAACTAACTGTGGTGATAGACTAAAGATCAATTAAACTGGAGCCTCCCACTGTAGCTCATATATATCTGAGAGTCTGTAGAGCATATATGCTGGATCTTGTCCATGCATGTGAGTGTGTGAAATGGGCTCTGCATGAAGTGTCACTGTTTGCTGCTTCTTTACCTTAGTGTAGGCGACACAAAGACACAGAGAGTACATCTCTATTGCTAGCTCATGAAATGTACACATGTGCAGTATACCAATATACCACTCATGAAATATACATCATGCAATTTCTCCCACCTTGGACATTTGTGTGTGTATGTGCATGGGCTAAAACACCTACATACACAATCATTGGTAGGGGGTCATGCATATATACTTTGAATCTAACCATAGACCTTTCCAATCTACCTTGATCTTTGATTTCTCCACCCAAATGCCTGCATACATACTGACTAATTATGCTTGATGAACTTCTATTTGGCTAATCCTTGCTTATTAATTTGTATATGCAGGTGAGTGTTGCAGGGAACAACATGCTGAGCATTGTGTCTGTTCGGTGTGGTCACTTCACATATCTACTATTAGTGAACCTGAGAGTGTTGTTGCACTCATCAGTCCCTCCTGCTACTATCAGCCCTTGCCACTCCTAACTCACTCAACAGTCGTGATCGCACGAGAATTTCAGAGAGGGACTAAAAATAAACTAACTGTCAAAACTGAATTTCTAAAAATGTAAGCCCTATCTGAATTTTCTAAATTTCTTGATGTAGAGGAAGCTCTTAACTGACATTGCCAACATAGAGGAGAGGAGGAGATGGTGGCTCATCGTAGGCGACGACAGGTTGGAGACGGGGGCGGAGACAAGGGTGGCAGGTCGGAGACAAGGTAGGCAGCGGCGGGCTCTCCTTCTTCGATGCGGGTGGGCGCTCCTTCCTCCTCCTCCTTCTTCTTTAATGCGGGCGGGCAGGCGTGTGCTCCTTCCTCCTCCTCCTTCTTCTTCGATGCGGGTGAACGGGCGCTCCTTCCTCCTCCTTCTTCTTTGATGCGGGTGGTTGCGGCGATGACGTGCACAGTTGCAGTGACGATGTGTGATACGTTGCTAACGTATCTATAATTTTGATGTTCCATGCTTGTTTAGTATCTACTTTTCTTTGTTTTGTCAACACTTTGAGGTATTTTTATATGTTTTCTGGGACTAACCTATTAGCAAGATGCCACAGTGCCAGTTGCCTGTTTTCTTCTATTTTTGGTTCCAGAAAAGGCAGAAAATTAATATTCTCGGAATTGGACGGGACAAAAGCCAATATGCCTATTTTTCCCGGAGCAACACGGAAACACGATGCAGAGACGGCGTAGGGCACCAGGGTGGGCACACCATATGGTGGCGCGGGCTAGCCCTGGCCGCGCCACCAGGTGGTATGGGCCCCCTGGCCGTCCATCGACCTTGCCTCTTCGCCTATAAGATGCCTCCCGATGCAAAAACCCTAAATCGTCAAGCCTCCAGCCACGAAAAAGTTCGAGCGCCCGCCAACCAAGGGGAGATTCGGGGACGAAGAAGTCTATGTTCGGCACCGTCAGACAGGGAAGTGCCCCCGGAGCCATCTCCATCAATCTCCACCGCCATCTCCATCGTCGTTGCAGATTCCCATGATGATGAGGGAGTAGTTCTTCCTCGAGGCTAAGGGTTCTACCAGTAGCTATGTGTCCATCTCTCTCTATGCATGATCATATTGTGATCATGAGCTTTGTAATCAAGTAGATCTACCGTGCTACTCAAGTGCTTTAATAGATCTCTGCTCTCCCCATGTGTGTGAAAGTGACAACATGCACACCATGGTGGCACTTAGGCTAGATATTACAAATACTTGTTATGAGTTATATTTGGAGTTGGATGTCTCTATGAAATTGTGGTGTTTGTTGGAACCATCTAGTGCTCAAGGTGATAGTGTGGGGTTATCTAGATGGGGAAAGTGAACTTTGAGGAGTGTTGTTATAGCCCTACCATCGATTAGAGTGTCCAACCGGAGAGTAGTTAAGAGTAGTATCATGAAGAGAAGATATTTATATGAGAGTGTTCACTAGTGAAAGTATGATCCCTAGGCCTTGTTTCTAAACATTGATACACCGTTTGCAACTAGATCTATTACATGTTTGCTTACTGCCATCTTTATTTCAGTTTGCCTTTAGTCTCTTCCATGCCATCAAGCTATTTTCTGGCACCGTTACCACTTATAGTTATCCATACCACTTGTATTTCACTATCTCTTCGCCGAACTAGTGCACCTATACACCTGAAAAGTGTATTGGGTGTGTTGGGGACACAAGAGACTTCTTGTATCTTGATTGCAGGGTTGCTTGAGAGGGGATACCTTTGACCACTTCCTCCCTGAGTTCGATAAACCTTGGGTGATCCACTTAAGGGAAAACTTGATGTTGTTCTACAAACCTCTGCACTTGGAGGCCCAACAACTGTCTACAAGAATAGAAGTGCGTAGACATGAACTTGCAGTTGCTAGGCTATGGGAAGGGGGAACGAGAGGGGAGGAGAAGAAAACGACGGCAAGGTCAACTCACATGTTGCAGTTTGTCTTAGGCGAGTCGCATTTCCTAAAGAAGCGAATCCAGTATGATGTTATGCGAGTCGCATATCAGTTAGATGCGACTCCACTATGATGTTATGTGAGTCATATTTCTTTAAGATGTGTCTTGTATAAAGATCGAGGCCTTAGTCAAATAGAACACACAGGGTATGTTTATCACCAAACACGTTCTAGCTTAGGGTCTAGACACCCAGTGCATTGCATTGACCACCCAGGTTCGAATCCTGGTGGCCACCTTTTTTTGGAACTAAAAAAACAAACAAGATGTTGTACGAGTTGCATATCAGTTAGATGCGACTCCACTATGATGTTTTGCGAGTCGCATTTCCTGAAGATGCATCTTGTATAAAGTTCGAGGCCTTATTCAAATAGAATACACATGGTATGTTTATCACCAAACACTTGCTAGCTTAGTGGCTAGACACCCAGTGCATTGCATCGGTCACCTAGGTTCGAATCCTGGTGGCCACCTTTTTTTGGAACTTAAAAAAACCAATATGAACTATAAAAAATAGTCTAAATTAATATGAACTATAAAAAATAGTTTAAATATTTTAAATATCCAAATGTTGTCAAACCAACAGAATTCATAATTAAGAATGTTTCAATACATAATATCCCATCCAATTAGCATACAAAAGAGATAATTCAGAATGTGTCGATAGATAATAATGCCACACACACGCACGCGGCATGTCGTGCTTTAATTTGTCGGAGCTAGTTAGCGTTTCTTGTTGACAATTATCTTCTTGCCCTTCTTTGTCGCGGTTGAATAGGTTAGGTCCGGAACATCTTCACTTTTTATTTTGAACGGGAGTCCTTTCTTAGGTAGGCTTGTGGTGTATGCCGTATCCGTCTTCCATCA
The DNA here is from genome assembly GCA_023614405.1 of Avena insularis. NCBI lineage: Eukaryota > Viridiplantae > Streptophyta > Magnoliopsida > Poales > Poaceae > Avena > Avena insularis. The sequence goes on along the minus strand of CM042696.1, from coordinate 280,230,156 downwards.
TCGGGTTGTCGTACTGGTCAAAGTCTTGCTCGTTGGTGACTCCTTCCATTCTGATGATGTTCCTTTTGCCTCTCCTGACGACAACCCGACTACGCTTTGATGGGTCGGTAATGTAGAAGCATTGGTCGACTTTACTAGCCAAAACCCATGGCTCATTTCTCGTAGGTATGTTCGCACTAGTAGTCTTTGAATTTGGAGGTATAACCATGGTGGTGAAATACTGGTCTTCTTTTTTGACGCTCTTGGCCCACCTGACACGGAACATCGGCACCATCTTCGTAACGTAGTCGACTTCCCATATCTCCTCGATCCTTCCGTAGTATCTTTCCGGGACGTCGTCGGTGTAGAATATCCCCATTACCCCTGAGTTCTAGTAATCACAGTTATTGTCCTTGTCCTCGGTGTAGAACGTGTATCCGTTCATATCGTATGCCTGATATGTCATCAGGTTGTGCCCTGGGCCCTTTAACAACGAGAATATGAGTTGATCATCCTTCGAAGACTCGCCTTATAGTCGACTATGGAGAACCTTCTTCCTAAACCACTGCATGAAACTGGAGTTGTGCTCTTTGATTACATCTTCCTCGGTCCTCACCAGACCACGGTCAGCGTACTTCTTCTTGATAAATTCTTTGTGCTCATGTATATATGGATCGACCACCTGCAGGTGTTGTAGCGCGACCAAGTTTGCTCTTTCAAAGTCCTTGGTTCGCTCCTCGAAGTCGACATGCTTTGCACGCTGACCCTCATGGTGACCCCATCCAGCGAGCCTCCCAAAGTGCTTGTTGAATGTCATATCGATAGGGGTCTCAGTTTGTAGAAAGTTTGAGCAAAAAGAGATGCGCTCTTCGGCCAGGAAGCTATTTTCTATGCTTCCATTTGGACGGGACCTGTTACGAATGTATCCCTTGATGTGTCCATTCATCCTTTCGAATGGTATCATGCTTCACAGAAACAGAGGCCTGAGTTGGACGATACCCTCCACAACATGGAGCAGCAGATGAAGCATCACATCAAAGAATGCGGTAGGGAAGTAGATATTGAGCTCGCATATTATCACCACGATCTCCTCCTATAGCCTCGTGAGCTGCTTAATGCCTATCGACTTCCGAGAGATAACGTCGAAAAAGTTGCAGAGGCCAAATAGCGTTTCACGGACATGCTTGTCCATTATCCCTCGGATCGCAACCGGAAGTACCTACGTCATCAGCACGGTTATGTTGTGAGAATTCATCCCTCTGAAGAGCTACTTTGCCTCGTCTAGCCATCTGCTTATCTTCCCCGCGTAGCCGTTCGGAAATTTGACTCTGCCTTGCTTAGAGTGAAGCATGCGGCCTTGAGCTTAACGTCGGCCTTCTTGACCTTTTTGCCCTTGCAACGACGACTATTCTGTGTTTCTTTCTCCTGCTACTCCTCTGACTGATCATCGGCTTCATCGTCACTAGGTGGTGGTTGCCTTCCTTATGCCCATATGCTTCAAGTCGTTCCTTGCCTTAGGCCCATCTTTGGTCTTGTCGGTGTGAAGGATGGTGGCAAGCAGACTCTCCCTGACGATCTTCGTGATATGCATGAGATCAAGGCTATGAGGCACGCAGAGGAGCTTCTAGTATGGCAAGTCCCAGAAAACATACCTCGCCTTCCAAACCCTCAACATCGTCTCTAGCTTCTTTTGGTTCTATCCTGGTGTAGGGCACTCTTTCCAGTTATTCCATAGCTCATCGATTTCTGCACCGCTCCTATGGTATGGAATTCCTTGTAGCTTGACTGTCCCATCGAATAGATGGGACAACTTTCTCTAGGCGTGATTCTCCGTAAGCCACCTTCAAGACCCTTGGTAGACGGTTTTCCCGGACCAGGGATCTTTCTGTAGTTGGCGATATCCTTGCACCTAACGCACGCAAAGAATCCTTGGATCACCTGCCCCATGAAGTATCCGTAACCAGGATAGTCTTGCACTGTCGTGATCACCGCCGCTCTCATATCGAAATATTCTTGTGCGGTGGCGTCCCACATACGGGCTCCGTCTTCCCATAGCATGGCCAACTCCTCTTTTAACAGCATGAGATACAAATGATGTCTATACCGGGCTATTTTGGCTCTTGAACTAGCATACTCATGGTTACGTCCTTCTTCTTCATGCACAACCTGGGGGGAGGTTATAGATCCATACAAACACATGCCAGGTTCTATGTGTGCTTCTCTGGCTTCCGAACCTTCGGTGTTCATGCCCAGCCTAAGGTCCCTTGACTCTTTCCCGAACCGTTGGTAACATTCGATGTCCAACTCCTTCCACTGGCTAGTATCCGAAGGGTGCCTCAGCATTTCCTCCCTTTTTGGATCTTCGTCTTCTGGCCTCTTTCTTTCCGCATGCTAGCGCATGATCTGTGCTTCCTTAGGGTCCGCGAAATACCACTACAAACGAGGAGTTAGAGGAAAGTACCACACCACTTTCCTAGGAGCTTTCTTGGTCCCTCCCTTGTATCGAGAGGTCTTGCACACCGGACACGTGGTCTTCTCCGCATCCTCGCCCCGGTAGATGATGCAATCATTTAAGAAGACATGGTATTTCACGTGTTGTAGATCGAGAGGGCACACGACTTTCTTGGCCTTGGCAATACTAGTTAGACATGTGTTCCCCTTGGGAAGACAATCATGCCAGAATTCCATGTTGCCATTGAAGCATTCATCGGTTATTTTGTGTTTCGCCTTCATCTCTAGAGCCCTGAGCGTTACATTCAAACGTGTATCCCTGTCGTTGCATCCGTCAAACAATGGAGTAACCGCGTATTTCTCCATTTGCTCTAGCTTAGCTTTCTCTCTAGCGGCGGCTCTGGCGTTACTCGTCTCCCTGAGAGGCAGCTCTTGGTAATGAGGGTCTCACAACCAGCTCGAATCATGCCCGACACCTTGATATTCATGTTCCTGCCTGGCGCCACCTTGATTATCTTCATGTTCATGCCCAACGCCATCTTCTTGATCTTTATCATGTTCATGCCCGACGCCACCTTGTTCTTCCTGATCACCTGCCCCTCCGGCATCTTGATCTTCGTCTTCACCATTATTGACATCCTCATCATCATCTTCATCATCACGTATCCACCGAGTGTAGCCATCCATGAAACCTCGCCGGAGCAGGTGCGACTCCAGCGTTCCGCAATCATGCTTTATCAAATACATTAGTTTGTAGTCGCGACATGGACATCTTATCTCTGTCATGTTTGTTCGTGTCATGTCGGTAGTCGCGCGTCTCATCCACCTATCCATGAGGGGTATGCTCAGTGGTCGGACCATGGTCGCCTGCATGGTATAGATAGAGCAAAAGAATAATTAGAGCATGGACGTCGAGATCGCCGGAAAAAATTGGCATGACCTCCCCTAAAAAGAGGACATCCGTCGGGTGCCAGAAATTCACCTGAACATAAATGAACGGACATTCGGGTGAAACATTGGCAACCCAAAATGAAATCACTGCACAAAACAAAGGAATCACATAACACAATCTAGTCGGTTCGCTGACAACATGCATCCATGCAACAACGTCTTCACGCTTCCTCCAACGACGACTAGGAGTACGAGAGCCAAAGGAGAAGTAAAGTGAGATCTTGTAGATCTAGAAGTGCAACATATTTTACTTACATATATGTGTCAACAAATAGAGGTTTGTCAAAGCTTCTATGGTGAAACAATAGAGAAAATAAGGTGGGGAGAAGAAGGGGGCGACCAGATCTTTTGTGTGGAGGAGAAAACAAGTGAGGGAGAAGTGAGTGGTGTGCATGTGCATGTCCAAAAAAGGTGGTGAGATTACTCAGGGCGCATCCCACCTAGTATGCGCTTTGTATACATAGAATACATGAGGATGTGCCTCGAGTGTCTAGTGCCTGCCACCCCCCAGGCCCACATCACTTTCTCGAGGCGCATCTTGATGGCTCAATGCACGGCGCCCAGAAAAATGCTTGATGGCGGTGTTGATGTAGAGCTCGTTGGGAACCCCAAGAGGAAGGTATGATGAGCACAACAACAAGTTTCCCTCAGTTATGAAACCAAGGTTTAATCGAACCAGTAGGAGCAAGGAAACACCCCAAAGGTGTTACTAGATGAGCTTTGGCAGGGCGCACTACCGGTGCTAGTAGCAACGTGGAGACCTGCAAAACACAACCACAGAACTTTGTCCCCAACTTGCAATGAGGTTCTCAGTCTCACCATGTTTTGCGGAAAACAAAGGATTAAACGTATCAAATGGAAAGAAGTAATAGTTTGCAGAAAGTAAACACAAAATAGTAAAAGATTGTAGATTGAATATAAAAGACAAGGACCGGGATCCATAGTTCAATAGAGGTGGCTCTCCTTAACATAAATAACATGCTAGGTGAACAAATTATAGCGGGGCAATTGACAAACACCGAGAAAGCATACATGCATATACTAATCATATTGACTCCTTTGACACTTGATTGGGCTTTACAACATTATACATAGACCGCCATCCAACTGCATCTATGACTAATAATCCACCTTCAGGTTATCATCCGAACCCCCTCCAGTATTAAGTTGCAAGCAACAGATTATTGCTTTACGAACTGCGTGTAAAGTAAACAATACGATTGTTCTATGAACAAAGGATTGTTGTTTTCTCCCTAGTAGCAACAACACATCTAGTACCTTAGAGATTTCTATCACTTCCCCAGAATACCAGAGGCATGAACCCACTATCGAGCATAAATACTAACTCTTGGAGTTGCTAGCATCTACTTGGCCAAGATAGCTACTAACAACGGAAAGCATGCAAGATCACAAATAACAAAGACATGATAGAATCAATAATCAATCTGAAATAGCATCTCAATATCCATCGGATCCCCGCAAACACAACATGCAGAATTACAAATAGATGATTTTGATCATGAACGGAGCTCACAAGATCTAAACATGAAAGCACAAAGGGGGAGAACCAGCCATCTAGCTACTACATGGATCCGTAGTCCAAGGATGAACTACTCACGCATCGCACCGGAGGCTTGCATGGTGATGAAGAAGGCCTCCAGGGTGAATTCCCCTCTCCGGCAGGGTGCCGGGAAGAGCTTCAGATCCCTCCCGGTCTAGGGATGGAGATGACGGTGGCTATAGACTCTTTCGTGGATTTTTGATCGGACACTTAGGGTTTTCGTCCCGAGGGCAATATATAGGCAGAAGGAGAGGCCGAGGGGGTGCCGAGAGCCACCACCCAGGCACGGGCTGTGCCAAAGCCATGCCAGTGGTGGTGGCCCCTGGCCCCTCTCCGTCTCTTATTCTGGCACTTGATGCCATCCGGAAAAATAGGCACTTTGGATTTTGTCCCATCCAATTCCGAGAATATTCATTTTCTGACTTTCCTGGAACCAAAAACAGCAGAAAACAGGCAGCTGGCACTGTGGCTCTTGTTAATAGGTTAGTCCAAGAAATCATATGAAAAGTACTCCAAAGTGTGGACAAAACACAAAAAAGTGGATAAAACCAAGCATGGAGCATAAAAAATTATAGATACATTTGCAATGTATCAACATCCCCAAGCTTAACTCCTGATCGTCCTCGAGTAGGTAAGTGATAAAAAGAAAGAATAATTTTTTAGGTGACATGCACCATCAAAGACTTGATCAAGGTATTTGCAAAACATTCAAAGCTGGGATCATAGTACTTCAAACATAGCATGAAAGACAAAGTTCTAGCAATAAGACAAAGAAACTATGATGCAACATGAAAAGGCACAAACAAAATATTCATGAATAACAATGCTTTGCAAGACGTTTGTTTGTTTCACATAAAGAAAACATAGCATAATAGTATTCAGCTTGTCCCTCAATAGAGTAGCAAATATAAATGCATAGGACCCCTTCAAAGTTCATAAGAGTGACTAGATACAATAGTTTAAAACAAGCAATATCAAAGTATGCATCAATCAACTAGTCTTGGGACAATGCACATAGAACTAAGAATGGCCACTATGCTCTCAAAGTAGGTGCATAAAGATAGAAGGTGGAGATGAAGGGAATATGCCCGAGAGGCAATAATAAAGTGGTTATTATCTTATACCATGTTTATGATAAATGTTTATTTTACATGCTAGAATTGTATTGATCGGAAACATCAATACATGTGTGTTTAATAAACAAAAAGGGTTCCTAGTTATGCCTCCCTTATAGACGAGCTTGTTGATTAACAAGATGATCAAGGTTTCCTGATCATGGACATTTGATGTTGTTAATAACAAGGTCACACCATTGGTGGAATGATGTGATGAACACTCATCCGAAGTATAGCATTACGATCAAAGTCATTATGTTTATATTGCTATAACATCATATGAAGTAATCTTTATCCTTAGACCATGAGATCATGTTAATTGCTAACACCGGAAGAGTATCTTGATAACATCAAACGTCACACCGTAACAGGGTGACTATAAAGGTGGGTTCAGTGCTACGAAGGTGTTATGTTGAGGCTCATGGATCAAGAGTGGGATTTGTCCATCCCGATGACGGATAGATATACTCTGGGCCCTCTCGGTGAAATCACATTGAAATAGCTTGCAAGCAAGTGATGTGATCGCTAGAATGTTATATCACGGAAACGAGAAAAGAGTGCATGTCGGTAACGAGATGAAACTAGGTATGGAGATACCGATGATCGAATCTCGGACATGTAATATATCACGGGACAAATGGATTTAGTTACTAGCGTTAAAGGTTCTCACGATCACAAAAGTCATCGTTGAATGTGTAGGAGTCAGTATGGATCTCCAGGTCCCGCTGCTGATTATTGATCGGAGAGGGGTCTCGATCATGTCTTCATTATTCGCGAACCGTAGGGTGACACACTTAAGGGATACCGACACCATTTGGAGCAAATATGTTTCAGATAAAGATTTAAGAAAGCGCTGGAATTATTTCAATAGACACCGAAACTGTTTCGGGTGAAATTGCTGAAATTGGTTCTGCATGTAATATTGAAATGTTGAAGGGGGTTTTATGTGAATGTTTGTTAATTAAAGTAATTAACAAAATTCTGAATAAAAATAAGAAAAGAGTTTTATTAAATGAGAGAGCATTAAATTTGGAGAAATTTAATGCATTTAAAGTGGAGACTTTAAAAGAGAATGTGAAGGGGCATTTTAATGTGGAGGGGTTACCACCACATGAATGGAGGAGGTGAAGGGTCACCCCCTCCATGCGCCGTCCATGAAGGAGGGGCACCCCCCTCCTCCTATAAAAGGCCACCCCGTCCTCACTTCTCACATACACCTCCTTGTGAAGGATCTCTCTCCCCCTCTAGTATTATTCCCCCATGGTCTCGGATTGGCGAGATACATGTTCCCGGTGGCTTTATCTGGAAAGGAGTTGCTTACATTGCTTTGCTTTGGAGAGCGAGGATGGAGGTTGTCTGGACGGACGTGTGCGATCACGGATGCACCGCTGCTTTGCAGTGTTGGACTTGGGGGTGCTGGAGCCGGACCTGCTGGACTTCATCACGATCTTGAGATCGGCAAGTGTACGACTACATCAACCACGAGTTCCTACTCGTTAACAAATCTCGTTGTCTACGAGGGTAAGTTCTCATTGGATGTATGTCCACCCGTTGCTTTGTACCTAGTAGATAGATCTTGGCATGTAGTTCACACCGTAGGAAATTTTTTGTTTTCTATGCTACGGACCCAACAGGAGACTCAATATAATGGTGGAAGAAAGGCCTTTGTAAAAGGAAGTAGGGATTCAAGTCTCATAAAGAGCTTCCAAAAATTATGGTACTTATAGCTTTCAGCTCTCATTGCCCCTATCATAAGCATCTTTAAGGTGATTAAGGTTAAAGTGACACAACTAAGAGGATATGCTTGACAAGTTATAAACCGAAATCTAATGCCCCTTACTTACGAAGACCGATCCACATGCTACTCAACTTCAGTCACGAGTAAGCTCTTGTCATTGTAAGTACGTGTGTAGCATTAAGAACCGCCAACAGGGTACCCCTTGCACATGATACGGGAGCTTTCCCATAATCAAAATGACAAGGCAAGCAGACAATGAGCATCTCGGCGATCTTTTTATTTGCTATTTGCATAGGTTTTTATTAAGGATGCTTCATAGAGTGCTCATTATGGTGATGCTGCAAGTTTCCACCATGATTAGGCATGGCTTAAGCTAGCGGCCTAGGCGTTTCTCTAAAACACATACAAACTCCATGATCTTACAAGTTCCACTTTTATTTCACATCGCCGGTATCCGTAAGCAAAAGAACATGATATCAAGGGGGTACAAAGTACAAGTGCAATGTTGAAAGCGTTCCCCATGGTACATGGTTCTGCTAATTTCAACTTATAAAGCGCAAGCATATACGCAACAAAGAAGGACCCAGTGGTTCAAGTTTATTAGATGCAAAAAGTAAAGTGTGCCATCAAGTTTGTGAGAGCTCTAATCACTAGTTTTCTCATAACAGGTTTAATTTGGAAGGTAAACAAAAGCATGAATATACTTGGAATAGCATAAGATAGTAGGTAGGTATGGTGGAATCTTTGGAATAACTTGGTTTAGCGAGTTGGATGCATGAGTGGAACTCATACTTTGTTGTGGAGGCTAGCAAAAGACTGGGAGTGACAAACTAAGAGAGCAATAATGGCCATAATCATGCAGAGCGACAAAACATCATTGATCAAAGCATAAAGTGATAGTACAAGTTGAAAACTAAAGGATCATAAAGGCTATGGTGACTTGGGATAGTGATAACATGGTGTGAGCATGTGCCAAGTCAACCCAAATAAAGGATCAAAGGAGAATACCACTATACTATACTTTAATATGCTAAAACAACGCATGATTCATCCAAGGCACATTAAGCAATCTCAATTGTTTATAACAATTATTGCTACAGCAAAGAATACTAAGCATAAAGCCAAAACAATATCAAGCATGGCATGACAGAGCATAGGCCACGGTCAAAAACAAGCTCTTTTTACCACATAAGCATGAACTTTCCTACTCTTTTCCAAACCAAACCAAACTATTTGCAAACCAATGTATGAAAGAGGGGGTCCAACCAATTTATTCAGCAAACTAAGCAAACAAAAGCAAACCAAAACCAAAACAAAAATGAAAAAAAAAACGCTCCAAGAACAACACAACTGTGCATGAAACAATAAAAATGAAGGGGATGCCTTGGGCATCCCCAAGCTTTGACGCTTGTACTTCTTGGATATTTCTTGGGGGTGACACGCGTGGTATCACCAAGCTTGAGCTTTAGTCCATTCTTCATCTCATTACTCATTCCTTCCATACACCTGAAATTTTTCCTCCATAAAAAACTTCACACAATCTTTATTAGCAACATTAGTGCACTTAAGATAAATAAGTGTTAAGGTTCAGTTATAACACCAAATAAACTTCTATTATAACAATAGCTACTGTAGCACTTCCCTCAAAAATATCAATTCCCCAAAAGAACTCAAAAAGGAACCAACAAGAAGCAAATGCAGAAAATGGCAGAAATCTGTCAAAATAGACCAGCAGGTAAAAACGAATTTTTTCGAAGACCTTCTGTTGCTCAAATAAAAAAGTGTTGAACTAACGAAAGTTATATAACAACCTGGGTCAGAAGAACAAATAATTACAGATCAATCCGACATACAGAGCTCTCTCACGAATGTTTACGGTGAAGCACAGAAATCTGTTTCGGGACAACAACTTTCCCAATCATTACTTCTGTCTAATTAGAGGTTACTCTTGGCACAAAAAGAAAATAAAAAGGATAAGGAGATGTTATTACAGAGGTAATAACTTCCAAGAATCATCTAAAACTTTTGTGTTATCTCCCAATAAGTACTTTTCTTTAACGCCTTTAAGTTAGGCATAAGAAGCAAGAAAAAATCAAGTGTTCTCAAGTGAAGAAGCATTAAGACCAAATTTCTTGCCCTTACCTCTCTTACTTTTATTCTTAACCTTGGGGGAAACATGATTGTTTGGTGGAGAAGAAAGGTGCATGGTCCCCTTTCCCACATCTATTATTGCTCCAAGGAGTTCTAATAGGGACCTTCCATGTGTAATTTGTCCTTTTCCTACACATTCAATAACAAGATAATCAATAGAAATCGTTTTCCCAAGGATCTTTGTAGACACTCCTTCAGATATTCCAAGAGGTAATATGGTAGTATTATTAGCAAGAGATATTTCTTTTCCTCCTTTAGTGAGCCCCCAAGTATTCAGAGATTTATAAATATCTTTGGGCATAAGACAAAATTCAGACATGATATCACATCGAGCTTGAAAAGTTTTGGTGTTCATCTCAATCTTTACTGTAGGAAACCACTTTGATGGTTCATAGTTTATTGGAACATAATTGTGATGGTACCTAGGCGTGTTATAGCAATTTTATAAGCTAGTAGTTCTAGCCTCAAGAGTGTTCAACCTAGCAAATATTTTTGCGAAAGAAATATCAGTTTGGCTAGGCATGTTGTAAGTGAGGATCAATTTCTTTATAGCATTAATAGCATCATCCTCATTACATTGGAGGAAATCTCCTCCCACAACAGCATCTAAAGCATATCTATAGCAAAGAGCAATCCCAAGGTAAAACTGCTATGAACAAGCTTTGAGTCATTTTAGGCTCAGTTTTTTCATGTAGATCGGAGATTCTAGACCAAGCTTCCTTAAAACTTTCCTCAATTCCTTGTTTAAAAGTGAAAATCATTTCCTCGGGTGACATAGTGATTCGAGCAAGGATAGACATAGTGGCACTCAAGATAGGAACTAATTGTTTTGTGTTTTTCAAATAAGAAAGCTAACTAGCAGAACTAATATTTTTTTGTGTTTTTGAAGAATAAAACAAGCAAACAAAGCAAAAAGAAACTAAGCAAAACAAAAACAACAAAGTAAAGAGATTGGTTATGAGGGACTCCCCTTGTGAAGATGTCCTTGACTCCCCGGCAATGGTGCCAAAAAATCGCTTGATGGCTCAATGCACGGCGCCTAGAAAAATGCTTGATGGCGGTGTTGATGTAGAGCTTGTTGGGAACCCCAAGAGGAAGGTATGATGAGCACAGCAGCAAGTTTCCCTCAGTTATGAAACCAAGGTTTAATCGAACCAGTAGGAGCAAGGAAACACCCCAAAGGTGTTACTAGCTGAGCTTTGGCAGGGCGCACTACCGGTGCTAGTAGCAACGTGGAGACCTGCACAACACAACCACAAAACTTTGTCCCCAACTTGCGATGAGGTTGTCAATCTCACCATGTTTTGCGGAAAACAAAGGATTAAACGTATCGAATGGAAAGAAGTAATAGTTTGCAGAAAGTAAACACCTTATACATAGACTGCCATCCAACTGCATCTATGACTAATAATCCACCTTCAGGTTATCATCCGAACCCCCTCCAGTATTAAGTTGCAAGCAACAGATTATTGCTTTACGAACTGTGTGTAAAGTAAACAATACGATTGTTATATGAACAAAGGATTGTTGTTTTCTCCCTAGTAGCAACAACACATCTAGTACCTTAGAGATTTCTATCACTTCCCCAGAATACCAGAGGCATGAACCCACTATCAAGCATAAATACTAACTCTTGGAGTTGCTAGCATCTACTTGGCCAAGATAGCTACTAACAACAGAAAGCATGCAAGATCACAAATAACAAAGACATGATAGAATCAATAATCAATCTAAAATAGCATCTCAATATCCATCAGATCCCCGCAAACACAACATGCAGAATTACAAATAGATGATCTTGATCATGAACGGAGCTCACAAGATCTAAACATGAAAGCAAAAAGGAGGATAACCAGCCATCTAGCTACTACATGGATCCGTAGTCCAAGGATGAACTACTCACGCATCACACTGGAGGCTTGCATGGTGATGAAAAAGGCCTCTAGGGTGAATTCCCCTCTCCGGCAGGGTGCTGGGAAGAGCTTCAGATCCCTCTCGATCTAGGGATGGAGATGACGGCGGCTACAGACTCTTTCATGGATTTTTGATTGGGCACTTAGGATTTTCATCCCGAGGGTAATATATAGGCGGAAGGAGAGGCTGAGGGGGTGCCGGGAGCGGCCACACCACCCCCTGGTGTTGGCCAGGGCTGGCCGCGCGGCCAGGTGGTGTGGTGGCCCCCTGGCCCCTCTCTATCTCATATTCTGGCAGTTGATGACATCCGGAAAAATAGGAACTTTGGCTTTTGTCCCGTCCAATTCCAAGAATATTCATTTTCTGACTTTCCTAGAACCAAAAATAGAAGAAAACAGACAACTGGCACTGTGGCTCTTGTTAATAGGTTAGTCCAAAAAATCATATGAAAAGTACTCCAAAGTGTGGACAAAACACAAGAAAGTGGATAAAACCAAGCATGGAGCATCAAAAATTATAGATACATTTGCAATGTATCACATCTCAATGTCATGCGCCTCCAATACTTAAAACTACTAGAGGCGCATATCAGCTGGTGTGCCGCCTATATTGTCGCACATACAACCACTGGTCCCACCCACTTTACTCGAGGCGCATCTGCCACATATGTGCCTCAAGTAGTTAAACTACTCGAGGCGCATATGGAGTAGATGCGCCTCGAGTAATTGGGGGCAGCCAGATCTGGTTCATACATGCAATATGGGAGACGTGTTATTAAGAAATCCGCCTCAAGTAATAATATGCAGGAGGAACACCATTTAGACATGCGCCTCGTGTATGTAGTGGAGGCGCATGCTTGAGGGAAGCGCCTCCTATAAACATGTCTCCTATAGGCTTTTCCCTAGTAGTGATACTTTATGCGGATGACCCCATATCAGAGAATTTGCATGGTGACAGGTTTGGCCATATTTTGAAAACAATCGAAGAGAAAGTAGTATGAAGAGTTTGGCTCGGATCAGCTGATCTATCGAAAAGGAGCCGAACCAGAAAGTTTTCATTTTAGGATCATTTGTGCTAAATGTATGGACCTCGATGTAATTTTCCCTTTTTTAGGTCCTTGATGTAAAATGTACTCCCACTGACCGTGTAAAATGCTAACCTAAAAGTAAGTGGTGAAATTTAAACGAATTTAATCTTAGTTGTCAACAAGTATGAACTTTCTTGGATTTCGAGCCGAACGACCAAAAGGTCAAGGCCATATCTCTACATCATACTTTATGCTGATGATCCCATATCCAAAAATTTGCATGGCGACAGATTTGGCCATACTTTGAAAATAATCAAAGAGGAAGTAGTATGAAACATATGGCTCGTTCAACTGCTCTCTTGAGAAGGAGCCAAACCTAATTGTTTCCTTGCTAAATTTTAGGGGGGGTTGTGCTAAATGTATGGACCTCGATATAATTTTCCCTTTTTAGGTCCTTGGTGTAAAATGTACTTCCACCACCCGTGTAAAATTGTAACCTAAAAGTGTAAGTGGTCAAATTTAGATGATTTTAAGCTTACTTGTCAATGAGTATGAACATTCTTGGATTTCAAGCCGAATGACCAAGGTGAAGGCCATATTAACATCATACTTTATTCCAATGATCCCATATTAGAGACTTTGTATGGTGACAAATTTGTCCATATTTTGAAAACATCAAAGAGGAAGTAGTATGAACAGTTTGGCTCAGATCAGATGATCTCACGAGAAGGAGCCAAACTAGAAAAATTTCCTTTTAGGGTCCTTTGTGCTAAATGTATGGACCTCGATGTAATTTTCCCCCTTTTGAGGCCCCTGATGTAAAATGTACTCTGATCGCCCGTGTAGAATTCTAACCTAAAGGTAAGTGGTGAAATTTAAATGAATTTAAGCTTAGTTATCAACGAGTATGAACCATTCTTGTATTTCAAGACAAACAACTAAGGTCAACGCCATATCTACATCATACTTTATGCTGATGATCCCACATCCAAGAATTTGCACGTCGACAAATTTTTCCATATTTTGAAAACAATCAAAGATGAAGTAGTATGAATAGTATGCCTCGATCAGCTACTCTCTCGACAAGGAGCTGAACCCGACTATTTTCCTTGCTTAATTTTAGGGTCCTCTATGCTAAATGTATGGACCTCGATGTAATTTCCCCCTTTTTAGGTCCTTGTTGTAAAGTCTACTCCCACCGACCGTATAGAATTCTAACCTAAAATTAAGTGGTGAAATTTAAATGAATTTCAGCTTATAGTTGTCAACGAGTATGAACATTCTGGGATTTCAAGCCAAATGACCACAAGGTCAAGGCCATATCTCTACATCATACTTTATTCTGATGATCGAGTATCCAAGAATTTGCATGGTGACAAATTTGGCCATATTTTGAAAGCAATCTAAGAGGAAAACAATCAGCCGCTCTCTCGAGGAGGAGCCAAACTCGACTATTTTCTTTGCTCATTTTTAGGGTCCTTTGTGATAAATGTATGAACCTCGATGTAATTTTCCCCTTTTTATGTCCTTGATGTAGAATGTGCTCCCACCGACCGTGTAAAATGCTAACCTAAAAGTAAGTGGTGTAATTTAAACGAATTTAATCTTATTTGTCAGTGAGTATGAACTTTCTTAGATTTCAAGCCGAACGACCACAAGGTCAAGGCCATATCTCTACATCATACTTTATGCTAATGATCCCATATCCAAGAATTTGCATGGCGGCAGATTTGGCCATATTTTCAAAACAATCAAAGAGGAAGTAGTATGAAACGTACAGCTCAATCAGATGCTCTCTCAAGAACAAGCCGAACATAACTATTTCGTTGCTTATTTTTTGGGGGGTTTGTGCTAAATGTATGGACCTCAATGTAATTTTCCCTTTTTTAGGTAATTGATGTAAAATGTACTCCCACCACCCATGTAAAGTTCTAAACTAAAAGTTAGTGGTGAAATTTAAATGAATTTAAGCTTACTTGTCAACGAGTATGAACATTCTTGGATTTGAAGCCGAACGACCAAGGTCAAGGCCATATCAACATCATACTTTATGCTGATGACCCCATATCAGAGAATTTGCCTGGCAACGGATTTGGACATATTTTGAAAACAATCAAAGAGGAACTAGATTGAAGAGTTTGGCTTAGAATAGCTGATCTCTCGAGAAGGAGCCGAACCAGAAAGTTTTCCTTTTAGGGTCCTTTGTGCAAAATGTATGGACCTCGATGTAATTTTCCCTTTTTAGGTCCTTGATGTAAAATATGCTCCCAACGATAGTGTAAAATTCTAACCTAATAGTAAGTTTTGACATTTAAACTAATTTAAGCTTAGCTGTCAACGAGTATGAACTTTATTGGATGTCAAGCCGAATGACCACAAGGTCAAGGCCATATATCTACATCATACTTTATGCTGATGATCCCGTATCCAAGAATTTGCATGGCGATAGATTTGGCCATACTTTGAAAATAATCAAAGAGGAAGTAGTATGAACGTATGGCTCGATCATTTGCTTTCTCGAGAAGGAGCCGAACCCGACTATTTTCTTTGCTCAACTTTAAGGTCCATTGTGCTAAATGTATGGACCTCGGTGTAATTTCCCCTTTTTTAGATCCTTGATGTACAATGTACTCCCACCGACCATGTAAAATGCTAACCTAAAAGCAAATGGTGAAATTTAAATGAATTTAAGCTTAGTTCCCAACGAGTATGAACATTCTTGGATTTCAAGCCGAAAGACCACAAGGTCAAGGCTATATCTCTACATCATACTTTATGTTGATGATCCCATATCCAAGAATTTGCATGGCGATAGGTTTGGCCATATTTTGAAAACAATCGAAGAGGACGTAGTATGAAACGTATGGCTCGATCAGCTGCTCTCCTGAGAAGGAGCTGAACTCGACTATTTTCTTTGCGCAATATTAGGGTCCTTGGTGCTAAATGTATGGACCTCAATGTAATTTTCCCTTTTTAGGTCCTTGATGTGAAATGTACTCCCACCATCCATGTAAACTTCTAAGCAAAAAGTGCAAGTGGTGAAATCTAAAAGAATTTAAGCTTACTTGTCAACAAGTATGATTATTATTGGATTTCAAGCCGAATGACCAAGGTCAAGGCCATATCAACTTCATACTTTATTCTCATGATCCCATGATAGAGAATTTGTATGGCAACATATTTGGCCATATTTTGAAAACAATCGAAGAGGAAGTAGTATGAAGAGTTTGACTCAGATCAGCTGATCTCTCAAGAAGGAACCGAACCGGAAAGTTTTCCATTTAGGGTCCTTTGTGCTAAATGTATGGACCTCAATGTAGTTTTCCCTTTTTAGGTCCTTGATGTAAAATGTACTCCCACCGACCATGTAAAATTCTAACCTAGAAGTAAGTGGTGAAATTTAAACAGACTTAAGCTTAATTGTCAACGAGTATGAACTTTCTTGGATTTCACGCCGAATGACCATAAGGTCAAGGCCATATCTCTACATCATACTTTATGCTGATGATCCCATATCCAAGAATTTGCATGGCGACAGATTTGGACATATTTTGAGAACAATTGAAGAGGAAGTAGTATGAATAGTTTGGCTCAGATCAGCTGATCTCTCGAGTAGGAGTTGAACTAGAATGTTTTCCTTTTACGGTCCTTTGTGCTAAATGTATGCACCTCAATGTAATATTCCCTTTTATAGGTCCTTGATGTAAAATGTACTACCACCGACCATGTAAAATTCTAACATAAAAGTGTAAATGGTGAAATTTAGACCATTTTAAGCTTACTTGTCAACGAGTATGCACATTCTTGGATTTCAATCCAAACAACCACAAGGTCAAGGCCATATCTCTACATCATACTCCCTCCGTCCAAAAATAACTAATTTTAGTTTTTTAGATATGAATGTATCTACACACTAAAACATATCTAGATACATTCAATTTAGACAAACCTAAGTCAGTTATTTCTGGACGGAGGGAGTACTTTATGCTGATGATAGATCCCATATCCAAGAATTTGCATGGCGACAAATTTGGACTTATTTTGAAAACAATCAAAGTGGAAGTAGTATGAAATGTATGGCTTGGTCAGCTGCTCCCTCGAGAAGAAGCCAGACCCGATTTTTTTTTGCGCAATTTTAGGGTCCTTTGTGCTAAATGTATGGACCTCGATGTAATTTTCCCTTTTTTAGGTCCTTCATGTAATATGTACTCCCACCAACCATGTAAAATTCTAATCTAAAAGTAACTGGTGAAATTTAAACGAATTTAAGCTTAGTTGTCAACGAGTATGAACTTTCCTGGATTTCAAGCCGAACGACCACAAGGTCAAATCTATATCTCTACATCATACTTTATGTTGATGATCCTATATCCAAGAATTTGCATGGTGACAGATTTGGCCATATTTTGAAAACAATCAAAGAGCAAGTAGTATGAAACGTATGGCTCAATCAACTGCTCTCTTGAGAAGGAGCTGAACCCGACTATTTTCTTTGCACAATTTTAGGGTCCTTTGTGCTAGATGTATGGTCCTCAATGTAATTTTCCCTTTATTAGGGCTTTGATCAATATGTACTCCCACCATTCGTGTAAACTTCTAAGCAAAAAGTTTAAGTGGTGAAATTTAAACGAATTTAAGCTTACTTGTCAACGAGTATGATTATTCTTGGATTTCAAGCCAAACGACCAAGGTCAAGGCCATATCAAATTCGTACTTTATGCTCATGATCCCATGATAGAGAATTTGCATGGCAATAGATTTGGCCATATTTTAAAAACAATCAAAGAGGAAGTAGTACGAAGAGTTTGGGTCGGATCAGCTGATCTCTTGAGAAGGAGCTGAACCAGAAAGTTTTCCATTTAGGGTCGTTTGTGCTAAATGAATGGACATCAATGTAATTTTACCTTTTTTAGGTCCTTGATGTAAAATTTACTCGCACCGACCATGTAAAATGCTAACCTAGAAGTAAGTGGTGAAATTTAAACAAACTTAAGCTTAGTTGTCAATGAGTATAAACTTTCCTGGATTTCAAGCCGAACGACCAGAAGGTCAAGGCCATATCTCTACATCATACATTATGCTGATGATCGCATATCCAATAATTTGCATGGCGACAGATTTTAGACATATTTTGAAAACAATTGAAGAGGAAGTAGTATGAAATGTATGGCTCGATCAACTACTTTCTCGAGAAGGAGCCGAACCCAATTATTTTCTTTTCCCAATTTTAGGGTCCTTCTTGCTAAATGTATGGACCTCGATGTAATTTCCCTTTTTTAGGTCCTTGATTTTAAATGTAATTTTGTGCCGACCGTGTAGAATGCTAACCTAAAAGTAAGTGGTGAAATTTAAACGAATTTAAGATTAGTTCTAAATGAACATAAATGTTCTTGGATTTCAAGGTCAATATCTCTACATCATACTTTATGCTAATGATCCCATATCCAAGAATTTGCATGGCGACACATTTGGCCATATTTTGAAAACAATTGAAGAGGAACTAGTATGAATAGTTTGGCTCAGATCAGCTTATCTCTCGAGTAGGAGCTGAACCAAAGAGTTTTCCTTTTAGGGTCCTTTTTGCTAAATGTATGTACCTCGATGTAATTTTCCCTTTTCTAGGTGCTTGATGTAAAATGTACTCCCACCAACCATGTAAAAATCGAACATAAGAGTGTAAGTGGTGAAATTTAGACGATTTTAAGCTTACTTGTCAACGAGTATGCACATTCTTGGATTTGAAGCCAAATGACCACAAGGTCAAGGCCATATCTCTACATCATACTCCCTACATCCAAAAATAACGAATTTGAGTTTTTCTAGATACAGATGTATCTACACAATAAAACGTGTCTAGATACATTCAATTTAGACAAACCTAGGTCAGTTATTTCTGGACAGAGGGAGTACTTTATGCTGATGATAGATCCCATATCCAAGAATTTGCAAGGTGACAGATTTGGACATATTTTGAAAAAAATCAAAGAGGAAGTAGTATGAAGCGTATGGCTTGGTCAGCTGATCTCTCGAGAAGAAGCCGAAGCTGACTATTTTGTTTGCAGAAATGTAGGGTCCTTTGTGCTAAATATATGGACCTCGATGTCATTTCCCTTTTTTAGGTCCTTGATGTAATATGTACTCCCACCGAACGTCTAAAATTCTAACCTAAAAGTAACTGGTGAAATTTAAACAAATTTAAGCTTAGTTGTCAACGACTATGAACTTTCTTGGATTTCAAGCCGAACGACCACAAGGTCAAGGCTATATCTCTACATCATACTATATGCTGATGATCCCATATCCAAGAATTTGCATGGCGACACATTTGGCCATATTTTGAAAACAATCGAAGAGGATGTAGTATGAAACATATGGCTTGATTAGTTGCTCTCTTGAGAAGGAGCTGAACCCAACTATTTTCTTTGTGCAATTTTAGGGTGCTTTGTACTAAATGTATGGACCTCACACTACTAGAGAAAAGCCTACCCGAGGCGCACATGGAACCCCATCCGAGGCGCAAATGGTATGCGCCTCTAGCGCCGCGCCTCTAGTATTTGCTATGCGAGGCGCATATCATATGTGCCTCTAGTATCTGTTATGCGAGGAGCATATCACATGTGCCTCCTATACTTCATATACGCGAGGCGCATATACTCGCGTATATGAAGTATAGGAGGCGCATGTGATATGCGCCTCACATATGTGGTGGTATGCGCCTCGGGTAGTACCCAATACACACCTCCTATACTTTCCATATGCGCCTCAGGTATATTTTCGAAATTCAAGTTTTACGGCAATTTTCAAATTACAGTTTACAAGTATTCAAATATACAATACAGTCTAGAATATAGTATAAACAACATAGAATTTTCTAGAAACTTGCAATTGGCCAAAGCATAATAGAACCAGCATGAATACAAGTACATTACACATCAATCACGACATACGCGTTCATACATCAACAAGTGCCAAGTTTTCACACAACACCAAGTGTATGTGCCACAAGTTCACACCTCCGAGTACAAGTTCACAATCACATTACAACTCCGACAATGGAGCTCTATCTAGATGAAGTAGAGCACATAACCTACCATGAAGAGCAACAAGGTTGGGATCACGAGGAAGTTCCTCCACTTCTTCCTAATGTGCCTCCTCCACTTCTCTTCTGCCACCACTCTAGTCGTGTAGCCTTTATAGTCGTTTCCCGAGAATTCGTTCACTTGCTTCTGGCAGTCTTCCCACTCCTCGTACACACCTGGAACCATGTCGGCGTACACGACATAGCACTTCTTCGCCATCTCCTATACACAAGATAGATGATATTATTTATGTCAGTGCAAAGCAATAGTAGTTCACAAGATAAGATCATGCATATATATATGGGTGCAATAAGATGTAAGAAATCATGTTCTAATCATCGGCATTTCGAAGAAAGACAAAAAAAGCAAACCAAGAATGACTTGCATTAGTGCCTCATACTTAGGTTGGGCATGAAAATAACAATGCTTGCTGTTTGATCTCATGCGGCAAGTAGAGTATATGCCCAAATTACTAGTCTACTTGGCACACGAGATCAAACAGCGGCATAGTCATACACATGACGCCACAACATGTTCTAATCATCGTCATTTCGAAGAAACACCAAAAAAAGCAAACCAAGAATGACTTGGATTCGTGCCTCATACTATTCATATCGCCAAAGACAAAATAACAGAAATACTTCCATGATTCATATAGCATGGGCATGTTATGTCCAATGGTAAAGCAAGGAAAGGATTCGGTCTACACAACAACGACTCATTTTGAGTTTGGTGTGTCGAAAGGAGTCGTTGTCGTGGGCCAGAACCCTTTCCTTGGCCTACCATTGAACATATTATGTCTTATGTATATGAATCTCGAAAATATCTGTCGTCTTTCAACTTTGGGGCAATGAGATGAAATAGTTTTTCATTTCATTATATCGCCAAAGACAAAAGGAAATAAATCATTCCACGATTCATATAACAATGTCGCCAGTGTTATACGAATAGTGAAGCAATGTATTTCCTTTTGACTTTGGGGCTACAATGAGATATTTGAACCTAAATACTTCACCATTTCATTTAATTCATGCAATCTAATCTATTCGTATCGCCAAAGGCAAAAGAAGAGAAATACTTCCATGATTCATATAGCATGGGCATGTTATGTCGAGTGGAAAAGCAAGGAAAGGATTCGGTCTTCACGGCAACGACTCATTTCGAGTTTGGTGTGTCTAAAGGAGTCGTTGTCGTGGACCTAGAACCCTTTCTTTGGCTTGACACTCGACATATTATGTCTTATGTATATGAATCTCACCAATATCTGTCCTCTTTCGACTTTGGGGCTACGAGATGAAATAGTTTATCATTTCATTATATCGCCAAAGACAAAAGGAAAGAAATCATTCCACGATTCATATAACAATGTCGCCAATGCTATACGAATAGTGAAGCAATATCTTTCTTCCTTTTGACTTTGGGGCTACAATAAGATATTTGAAACTACATTTAATTCACACTATCTAATCTATTCGTATCGCCAAATACGAAATAAGAGAAATACTTCCATGATTCATATAGCATGGGCGTGTTATGTCTAGTGGCAAACCAAGGAAAGGATTCAGTCTCCATGACAATGACTCATTTCGAGTTTGATGTGTCGAAAGGAGTCGTTGCCATGGACCCAGAATCCTTTCCTTGGCTTGCCGTTAGACATATTATGTCCTATGTATATGAATCTTGAAAATATCCGCCCTCTTTCGACTTTTGGGCTACGAGATGAAATAGTTGCCTCATACTTAGGTTGGGCACGAAAAATGACAATGCTGCTAATGGATCTGGTGTGGCAAGTAGAGTATATGCATAAACCTCTAGTCTACTTGGCACACCAAATCCAACAACAGCATGGTCACACACATGACGCCACAACATGTTTTAATCATCGGCATTTCGAAGAAAGACAAATAAATAAAACCACAAGAAGTAGGGCGACAATAACAAATGAAAAGCAACAAGCACGTAAAATAGTTCATAACACAAATAACTAGCTAGTGTCGCTCACAGTCAAGTTCAACGGTTGACGAAACATACTCTAGAGGTTTTGCTAGGCAAGTTTAACATAGTGATAAGAGGTTACAACACGAGTTCGGAACTAATAGCTAGCTACCCAGGAAATGCAATCATCAAGACTTCTTCGGCTGTTGAGTCAGCTTTAGGGGGGCATTGATGAAGCCCGACCGATTTTTTGCCATCTGCATGAATGTCCTGCGGTCACCCTACTGTGCTAAGCGTTCGTCTATCTCCCTGTTGGGCGGTGTATGGCCTCCATAGAAGGTGCTCCCAGATTTCATGACTCCCTGGTGCATGATTGTCGTGATCACCTCCTGGATGTCAAAGATGTGCTACCTGAGGTTGCGATCATGTATTGGTCCACAGGGTTCATAACTACCCCTCTTACTACAGGTCGTTTGCCTAGCCAACACTTAGATTCGGCTCTACCCAAACTTTTTTGGTTCACCCCAACATTACCCACTTGTCTGTTTTACTGGACAGAATTTTAACCAATTAGGTTTCTACTAATCTAAAAAAAAGGAAGTCATAATTTTTCCATCCAAAAAAGCGCATTCTTTTCCAACTTCAGGTGCACTTTTGGCTGTTAAAGTATCAATTCACCACTGGACATATGAAAAACTTCACTATCTTGAGCTTGAGCTCGACAAAGACTATTTCTAGGAGATAGACGCTGTTTTGCCTCACTTTGATCCAGTTGGTTCCTGAACAGGAAGGGGGATAGGTAGGCGGAGGATGCAACGAAAGGTCTCACTAGCTGGCGCCAGGAGGAGATATTGACGGAAGAAGTGGTGATTAGAGAAGAATGGCAATGGCGTAGATCATTCTTTTCTTGTTCGTTCTTCGAATTACGCTAGTGGAGACTAATTCCTTCCGGCTACTACCCCAATCTTCCCATTCATTCCTAGTGGATCCTTCTTATCCCTTTTCATTGAACGAACCAAGTTCACCTATACGAGAGTGAGGAATAGAAATCCTACAATAAACTTCCCACTTTTGATGTCCCGTTTGAAAGTTTCATACACTGGAGGTCCCATCAACGAGGGCCAATGAGACTACTATACGCGTTTTCTGAGGAGCAACATGAGACTTTCTTTTCCTCTAGCTAGAAAGATTTTTCAGTTCGACCAGGCATGAAGCTTGCACGATGAACAGATTGTCTGACCTACTTTTCGAATTGTCTGAGGCTATGAGATCCACTTGCTTTTGGAAAGGAGAAGGGAGAAGCTGCATTTCAACTGTGTGAGGATGGACTCTAGACCCACTCGTTCTGATTCTGTGATTGCAATTTCGAAAAATGGATTATAAAGGCTATGCCAAGTGGGTTCCAATGCTGTGCTGCGGAGGAAGGGGTAGGATGTTGAATCTATCTATAGACATAGGATCCCCCAGTCTCTGGAATCCATTGGTTTCTGTCTCAATTCGTCATTTGAACTGACCTATTTCGTTAGGACACCTCCTCTGGGGTACTTATTAAGCAAGCCATGCCCTTAGCTGCACTTGCCAATTCATCCAGAGCCTACAAATGCGAGCACTTCACAAGACTCCTTAGGGCTGCTACAAGTAAGCGCTTTGGGAGAGAACCCTCGATGTTATTGCTGGAGCCAGAACAAAAACTTGGCAATGGCTTTCGCGCATTCGTTTCCTCGGCTCTGTCACCATTGACTCAATTTATTATTTTGGTAAATCATTGTATCAAGATGTCAATCTTAGATCTTATTTCAGTTTGATACGTCCACCTACGAAACTCGCCTTTGGCTTTCATCTCGGTAGGTGTTAGGAAGGCCAACTGAACCTCGATAACAAAGCGATTCCTTCTTGGTGGAGAATTTAGGGTCCACCCTAAGTCAGTTCGAATCTGACGAGTCGCAACCATCTTATTTGTGGGGGCCTTGTATCTGTATTCGGATCAGCTCCTTAACATAGTTTCCTGCTTGAACCCTGGCTGGGAGCTGGGAGAGGTGTCCCACTACAGGTGCAAATAAACCATTTGACCTTTCAGGGGAAAGGAAAGAAACCACTCAATAATCGGTAGAAATTCCTCCTACTGCTCTAAAAAGAAAGAGCCTAGAGTGACCTTTACCGATCTTTCGAAGGGTAAGAATCACAAATCCTTTTGTTTTGCTCCCACTTGCGTACTAAAATTCGAGTCACCTGAAGAGTAGAATAGAATTTTTTTTGTTTATTCCACCATCCTACCCAATGAAGTATTCGGATTCTTTTCAATAAAATCCTATGGAATCATAGGTTCTGTCGTTCCCACTACCTCTCCTTGAATGGTTAGGTCTGAATTCCACAATGGAGCTTCCAAAAAATCGACAGCATACGCTCTACTGAAATACATTTCGCTGAAAACCAGCTATATCTGATCTTGGTTGGCCTTTCACCCCTACCCACAAGATGCTTGTTTTCGCAGCAATATGGGCTGCCGAGCCTTCTATCCCTATTGATATAAGTGATCAAATCGCTCTACTTATACGAGAACCACCAGCCCCAATTGCTTATCCATTCAGTATTGGGTGCCATACCGTTTGTTTTCTAGAATCTGGTATCCGCTATGTACCTTTCTCTAGTCTCCCTTGGTAGACCAAATTTATGATTTCATGCTGAACCTGGTAAACGAACAAATAGGTGGTCTTTCCAGAAATGTGAAACAAAAGTTTTTCCCTCGTATCTCGGAAAAAAGGTTGGTTGCCCGAAGATCCACTGCGTAAGCCGTAGCGCACGTACTCTTCTTTACTGAGCGAGAAAGACTCTATCCAGATCTATGGATCTCCCCAGCGTCCAAGCGAGACCCCTCTTTCTATTGGAGGAAAAAACGCTATCTTCTTCTATTTTGAGATTCTCATGGCTAGCAATCATTAGATCATCTTCCTATTTGTCTTGGGTTCACCCTTGAAAGTATTACGCATATCTAACTAGAATGATAGAAAAGGATTATCTGGCAAGTTGACTTGAACAATGTAGGCATCTGATGTGGGATGTTTAATGAAGCGTTGCCATCTTTTATAATCAATTTCAAACCATCTGCTAGAGGTTGTAACAATCCGAACGATCCCACTACATCAGGACCCTTTCGACATTGCACAAAAGCCATTACTTTACGTTCAGCTAGCACTAAAAAGGCTACTCCTAGTAGAAGTGGTAGAATTAAACACTTGAGCGATCACTCAATTGAGGGATAATAGTAGGGCCCCTACATCTCTTCCTAATGAGAAGAGAAATATAGGTAAAATCTAAAACTTCAAAAGGGTGATATTATCTAAAATGCAAAGGTCGTCTTATTCAAAACCTCAATCATCACATCCCCTCTCTCCTACTTCACACCTCGGAACGCGCTGCTCTTATAGAGAGAAAGGCGCTTTCCCATCTTCTTAACCCGAAATGAAGGGGTACCCCCGGGAAGAGATCATCACGTTCTGGCCACACACAAAAGAAGTCGGTGGAAGGTATCGAATTTCTCGGCGAAAGGTCAGAAAGAAAGCAATCGCCAGTGCTCTCGATTCCAGCAACGAGTCTTCTCTCTGAGAATTCAGGAAAACAAACTAACCTTGTGTGTCTATGTTCACCTTGACATGAAAGACTCTTTTCCGCATATGAGTTAGTTCACTTCACTTTTCAAGGGATCCTGGAGTTCACTTGTCTATGAGTGTCCGAACAGCTTCAGATCCTTCCAAGGCGCAGGGGTTCTCTCTCCATTCACTTCGAAGGTGGTGTAACCTTTCGCTCAATACTACTCAAATCTACAATTGAAGCATCTGAGGCTGCATCAATCGAGGATACACGACATAAGTAATTGTTAGATCTCCAAACCGAACTTCGCCTTCGCCAAGCGTGGGTTTTCACTGGTCCTAACTAACGGTTGGCAAGCATCACAAAGAGCGATTGTGAGGAATCGACATTCTAATGAACAAAGAATCATTGGAATTTCCCATCTTTTTCAGCTCTTCTCCCGAAAAGAGAAAGGAGACTGATCTTGACGTCGGCGTTGGTTTTTCCAACGAAAAACAATATCGTTAGTTGATCGAACTTCCATGACAAAATGCTAGTTCCAAATAGCAACAAAAAGATGAATGGAAAGTCTTGTCGATATGAATTGATCTTCAACCCAATGCTTCGATTTCGATCTTTCGCTAGTAGTATGGGGGAGGAGTGGACTCTAGGGATACTATTAATTGATTGAATAATCAAATTGTTGTATCAACTCTTTTCTTTAATTGATCGGATGGACTTCGCCGTTCTTTTCCAACGAAAATGGAAAGGGTTGTATCACATCGAGATGTCGATTCGTTTTCTGCCCCAAATGAGATGGGGAATTAGTCACGGTTCGATAGACTCCTCGAGAGCCTGCCCGAAGCAATCCCTTCGATCGATCATCCCTTGCTTGACGAGCAGCTTCTTCATAGTTTATGATCGAGATCTTGGTCCTTGCTAGGCTTACTCGCGTAAATAACCCCCATGTCTTAGGTGTTCTCGGGGGTAAGCGAGTCAGTAGAATCGGTTGCACAACCGTCCAGTCCATATCATAATTTTCAGGCCCGATCATGAGTGAACAGAAAATCCAAAACGTACATAGCTGTTCTAGCAGAAATACTTTGTTTAATTCTACCACTTCTACTAGGAGTAGCCTTTTTAGTGCTAGCTGAACGTAAAGTAATGGCTTTTTTGGGTAATATCCCTACTGGATAAATAAAAAGTTCTGGTTCAAGAAAACTAGAGGAGCTGGAAATAGGATTTCTAATCTGGGAATTGCTGGTTTCTGAGGGAAGGAAACTTTAGGTTAAGAAATCAAAGCCAAGCTGGTACAAACATTTCCCATAGTGGTTATGGTTGCGCACTTTTTTATACAAATTCTGAGCTTTTATCATAAGCTGGTCTAGGGTTTCGCGCTCGTGCTGTTCAAGGTTTAAATTCTCCATACTCAAATTAGCATGTTACTAGATGTTCTATAGGAATAAGAAGAAACCGCAACTCCTTTCCGCTACACATAAAAATAGATTTTGAAAATCCTTCGCTTTTAGTGTTCCTTCGTAGATCTACGGATTTCACCCCTACACACGAAATTCCACTCTCCTTTGTCTCACTCAAGTGAATTGGTTTCGAGAGCATTCCGCCACTTTTTGGAATAGGCAGTTCCTTCCCTTAGAACCGTAATTGAGAGTTTCCTACCTCATATGGCACATAAAATGCTATCTTAATTTACCCTATCTTAACTGAATTCGATTTCTAAAAAATCCATCGAATTTGTTTTTGGGTTAAGCAGAAGAAGTTAATTACCTAAGTTTCAAACCCTAATTTTTATCCATAACAAGTGAGAAGCTATATGGCTCAGCTCTAACATAATTACCCTAATATAGCTGGCTCTTTACGGTATTTGAATATTTTTGAACTGAGGACGGGTTTTTGGAGTTAGCTCACCCTCGCGAGACCGTAACCCTTTGTACCGCCCATTGTAGCACGTGTGTCGCCCAGGGCATAAGGGGCATGATGACTTGGCCTCATCCTCTCCTTCCTCCGGCTTGACAAAATAATACCTTCTCTCTCTTCTGCCCGGCCTACCAACCTAGACTTTCTAAGATCAAAAAACAACCTCGGAACATAAACTGAAACATTGTGGAGCTACAAAGATAGTTATTAAATCATTAGCACCACATAAAAACATTCCCCCTAGAGTAGCTATTAATACGAATAACAGAAACTCTATTATAGCCATTTCTGTACATTCAATGTACTCTACGGATAGAGGACTTATCAAAAAAGAAAACAAAAAATACAGTGGAATCAAGCACTTCTCTAACAGGATTTTCTTGTTTATTGGTCCAAGTAAATTGACCTCAAGCCTTTCAGCCCACTTCGCGAGGTCAGATGGCAGCGTTTTGCTCTCCATGTCATTGAAGAATGCCTTCATGTGGTAAATGGTGTAGAAGGCATCCTCCCTGCTTCCAGACGGCTTCTTGACGCAGGCGAACTTGGTGTTGTGGTGGAACACGTGCGTGTCGAACTTCACATATGGTGTTGCCGGTTTAATGCGTCCCGCTGTGACGTAGCCGGTGAGAGCACCATCAAGAATGTTCTTGATATTGGTGTAGTTTTTCGGGTGCGCACTGTTTGAGTCGAGGTACACGACTGTTGAGTGTTTCAAATTCAAGCATATGAGCATGCAGCTTGTCTGATCATCCTCCGTGATGGGATGGTAGGGAAGGAGAATCATATCATTGTCCGAGTATGTTTGCAAGAAGGTTGAGAGGTAGTCGGTCGTCAGCGCTATGTCCTCGGCATCTTTCAGGACGACGTCCCGCATGAAGTAGGGATCTACTCTCTAGATGCCCGGGATCTTGTCTCTGGTGATCTGCATGGCCATATTGAGGGAGAATAGCTGGACCAGGGTATTGTGCAGCCGGAACCTGTTCAACATGTCGAAGATGTCGGAATGCCGCAGGTAGAAGATATCCCCGAGGGGTACACTGACGAAGCATGACACATAAGGCACCTTAGCCTTGAAAACAAGGTACGACTGATCATTCTCGCGAATGTGGCGCTCCTCACTTGTGAGACAGCTATAATGAAGATTGTGCATTTGAGAGCCTGCGACCTCGAGTAACGAGTTACACATCATCGGTGCACCTGCCACGTCGCTGATTCTGGCTTGCTCAGGCCGTCCTAAGCCCGGAGAACATGATTTGGACCGTTGCTCCGGTCACCCTTAGGCTTCCTTTTGCGACCCTTCTTCGGTCCCTTTGGGGCATCGGCCACCGTGTTCACCTCACCGATCACCTTATGAAGGGTGTTGGGGCTGATCAATGGAACTGCTGGCCTCGGAGGCTTGGTGAAGGGGGCGGGTAATACATTGCAAATGTATCTATAATTTTTGATGTTCCATGCCTGGTTTTATCTACTTTCTTGTGTTTTGTCCACACTTTGGAGTACTTTTCATATGATTTCTTGGACTAACCTATTAACAAGAGCCATAGTGCCAGCTGCCTGTTTTCTGCTGTTTTTGCTTCCAGGAAGTCAGAAAATGAATATTCTCGTTATTGGACGGGACAAAAGCCAAAGTTATTCGTTTACCGGGGGACACTTGGAACCAGAATATGAGACGGAGAAGGGCCAGAGGGTGGCCACACCACCTGGCCGCGCGGCCAGGCTTGGCCCGCGCCAGGGGGTGGTGTGGCCAGCCCAGCCACCCCCTCGGCCTCTCCTTCCGCCTATATATTGCCTCTGATACGGAAACCCTAAGTACCCGATCAAAAATCCATGAAAGAGTCTGTAGCCGCCGTCATATCCATCCCTAGATCGGGAGGGATCTGAAGCTCTTCCCGGCACCCTATCGAAGAGGGGAATTCACCCTGGAGGCCTTCTTCATCATCATGCAAGCCTCCGGTGTGATGCGTGAGTAGTTCACCTCTGTACTACGGGTCCATGTAGTAGCTAGATGGCTAGTTATCCTCCTTTGTGCTATCATGTCTAGATCTTGTGAGCTTCGTTCATGATCAAGATCATCTATTTGTAATTCTGCATGTTGTGTTTGCGGGGATCCGATGGATATTGAGATGCTATTTCAGATTGATTATTGATTCTATCATGTCTTTGTTATTTGTGATCTTGCATGCATTTCGTTGTTAGTAGTTATCTTGGCCAAGTAGATGCTAGCAACTCCAAGAGTTAGTATTTATGCTCGATAGTGGGTTCATGCCTTTGGTAATCTGGGGAAGTGACAGAAATCTCTAAGGTACTAGATGTGCTGTTGCTACTAGGGAGAAAACAACAATTCTTTATGCATAGAATAATCATATTGTTTACTTTACACGCAATTCGTAATGCAATAATCTGTTGCTTGCAACTTAATACTGGAGGGGGTTCGGATGATAACCTGAAGGTGGATTATTAGTCATAGATGCAGTTGGATGGAGGTCTATGTATAATGTTGTAATGCCCAATCAAATCTCAAAGGAGACAAGATGATTAGTATATGCTTGTATGCTTTCTCGATGTTTGTCAATTGCCCCGCTGTAATTTGTTCACCCAGCATGTTATCTATCTTAAGGAGAGCCACCTCTAGTGAACTATGGACCTCGGTCCTTTCTTTTACATTCAATCTATAATCAAACTATTTAATGCTTTGTGTTTACTTTCTACAAACTATTACTTCCTTCCATTCGATACGTTTAATCCTTTGTTTTCAGCAAAACCGGTGAGATTGACAACCTCATCGCAAGTTGTCGACAGAGTTCAGTGGTTTTGTTGTGCAGGTCTCCATGTTGTTGTTGGCACCGGTAGTGCGCCCTTCCAACGTTCAGGTAGAAACACCTTTCGGGTGTTTCCTTGCTCCTACTGGATTGATAACCTTGGTTTCATACTGAGGGAAAACTTGCTGTTGTGCTCATTATACCTTCCTCTTGGGGTTCCCCAACGAGCTCGATATATTTTTGGCCATCAAGCTCTTTTTCTGGCGCCGTTGCCGGGGAGTCAAGGAAATCTTCACAAGGGGAGTCCCTCATAACCAATCTCTTTACTTTGTTATTTTTGTTTTGCTTAGTTTACCTTTTCTTTGTTTGCTTGTTTCTTTATCAAAAACACACAAAAAATTAGTTTTACAAGTTTGCTTTCTTTATCAAAAACACAAAAAATGACTACTCTTGAAAACACTAAGTTGTGTGACTTCACTAGCACCAACAACAATGATTTTATGAGCACACCTATTGCTCCACCTATGCCTGTAGCTACTTTCTTTGAGATAAAACCTGCTTTACTCAATCTTGTTATGAGAGAACAATTTTCTGGTATTGGTAATGAAGATGTTGCCGCTCATCTAAATAACTTTGTTGAACTTTGTGAGATGCAAAAGCATAGGGATATATATGGAGATATTATTAAGCTTAAATTGTTTCCTTTCTCTTTAAGAGGAAAAGCTAAAGAGTGGTTGAATTCCTTAACTAGGAATAGTGTTGATTCTTGGACTAAATGCAAAGATGCTTTTATTGGAAAATACTATCCTCCTGCTAAGATTATATCTATGAGAAGTGAAATAATGAAGTTTAAACAATCTAATAATGAACATGATGCTCAAGCTTGGGAAAGAATGAAATCTTTGGTAAAGAATTGTCCCACTCATGGACTGACTGCTTGGATGATCATCCAAACTTTTTATGCAGGATTGAACTATTCTTTAAGGAACCTATTGGATTCTGCTGCTGGAGGTACCTTTATGACCATTACTTTGGGTGCTGCAACAAAGCTTCTGGATAATATGATGGTTAACTATTCTGAATGGCATACTGAGAGAGCTCCACAAGGTAAGAAGGTAAATTCTGTTGAGGAAGCCTCCTCCTTGAGTGATAAGATTGATATTATTATGTCTATGCTTGTTAATGGGAAAGCCCATATTGATCCAAATAATGTTCCCTTAGCCTCTTTGGTTCCTCAAGAAGAGCAAGTTGATGTGAACTTTATAAGAAATAACAATGTTACCAACAATGCCTACAGGAATAATTTTGGTAGCAACAATTATAGGCCATATCCTCCCAACAATGGTAATGCTTATGGAAATTCCTACAACAACAATAGGAGTGCTCCCTTTGAACTTGAAGTTATGCTTAAGGAGTTTATTAGTAAACAAATTGCTTTCAATAAAACTATTGAGGAAAAACTCTCTAATGCTAAAAGAAATATAGCATCACTAGCTGAAGCTCAATCTTCTTTGAATAAAATGGCTGCTAAACCTGAAACTAATGATAATCCCTTTGCAGCTACTAATACCATACAAGTAAGAATTGATGAAAATGTTAGACTATTAGCTGAATTGCATGCTAAGTGGAAAAGAGAAGATGAAATTGCTAGAAACATTAGTGTTTCTACTATCACTACCACTAGTGTTGAGGCTAGTAATAGCTCTACTACTTTAGATGATAATTATGATTTTGATCTTGATGGTTGCAATATCTCTGAAGTTATTAAGTTCCTACAAAAACTTGCTAAAAGTCCTAATGCTAGTGCTATGAACATGGCATTTACAAAACACATTATTGATGCTCTCATAAAGATTAAAGAAGAAAAGATGAAACATAAAGATTCTATTCCTATAAAATAAGAAGATGGTTGGGAACCCATCATTAATATGAAAGTGAATGATTTTGATTCCAAAGCTTTATGTGATCTTGATAGTAGTGTTTCTATTATGCCTAGAAGGATTTATGATATGCTTGATTTGCCACCACATGAAGATTGTTATTTGAATGTCCCACATGATGATAATGCTAAAAAGAAACTCATGGGGAGTATTAATGATGTTCTTATTATGGTTAACAATGCCTATGTCCCTGTTGATTTCTATGTTTTAGATGTTGAATGCAATGCTTCTTGTCCTATTACTTTGGGAAGACCTTTTCTTAGAACTGTTGGTGCCATTATTGATATGAAAGAAGGCACCATTAAATATCAACTCCCACTCAAGAAAGGTATATAACACTTCGCTAAGAAGAGAGAGAAGATTTCGTTTGCCTCTCCTATGAAATTTGCTCTTAATGCTTCTTCATTTGAGAACACTTGATTCTTTTTGCTTCTTATGCCTAACTTAAAGGCGTTAAAGAAAAGTACTTATTGGGAGATAACACAAAAGTTTTAGATGAGTCTTGGAATTTATTACTTCAGTAATAACCGCTCCTTATCCTTTTTATTTGCTTTTTGTGCGAAGAGTAACCTCTAATGAGAGAGAAGTAATGATTGGGAAAGTTGCTGTCCCGAAACAAATTTCTGTGCTTCACCATAAAAATTCGTGTAAAATATATGTACGTCCTTTTAAGGCGTGAAATTTTATGCTTCTTACCCAGGTTGTTATCTAACTTTCGTTAGTTCAACACTTTTTGATTTGAGCAACAGAAGGTCTTCGAAAAAATTCGTCTTTACCTGCTGGTCTGTTTTGACAGATTTCTGCCATTTTCTCCATTTGCTTCTTGTTAGTTCCTTTTTGAGTTCTTTTGGGGAATTGAGCTTTTTAAGGGAATTACTACAGTAGCTAGTGTTTTAATGGAAGTTTTATTGGTGTTAGAACTGAACCTAAAGACTTATTATCTTGAGTGCACTAATATTGCTAATAAAGATTGTGTGAAGTTTTGTATGAAGGAAAAATTCCAGGTGTATGGAAGGAATGAGAATAAGGATGGACTAAAGCTAAAGCTTGGGGATGCCACGTGTTTCAACCCAAGAAATATCCAAGAAGTACAAGAATAAAAGCTTGGGGATGCCCAAGGCATCCCCCTCTTCATCAATAAAAATCCCAGGTTTCTTCCAAATGCTTCATTTTTATTGTTTCATGCACAATTGTGTTGTTCTTGGAGCGTCTTTTTTTTTAGTTTTGGTTTTAAGTTTTCTTGGTTTTCTTAGTTTGGTGAATAAATTGGTTGGAACCCCTCTTTCATACATTCGTTTTCAAATAGTTTGGTTTGGTTTGGTTTGGTTTGGTTTGGAAAAGAGTAGGAAAGTTCATGCTTAAGTGATAAAGAGAGCTTGTTTTTGACTATGGCCTATGCTTTGTCATGCCATGCTTGATATTGTTTTGGATTTATTCTTAGTATTCTTTACTGTAGCATGACTTCTTATAAACAATTGAGATTGCTTAATGTGCCTTGGATGAATCATGTGTTGTTTTAGCATATTAAAGCATAGTATTGTGGTATTCTCCTTTGATGCTTTATTTGGGTTGACTTGGCACATGCTCACACCATGTTATGACTATCCCAAGTCACCATAGACTTTATGATCCTTTAGTTTTCAACTTGTAGTATCACTTTATGCTTTGATCAATGATGTTTTGTCGCTCTGCATGATTATGGCCATTATTGCTCTCTTAGTTTGTCGCTCCCAGTCTTTTGCTAGCCACCACAACCAAGTATGAGTTCCACTCATGCATCCAACTCCCTAAACCAAGTTATTCCAAAGAGTCCACCATACCTTCCTACTAGCTTAAGCTATTCCAAGTATATTCATGTTTTTGTTTACCTTCCAAATTAAACTTGTTATGAGAAAACTAGTGATTAAAGCTCTCACGAACTGGATGGCACACTTTACTTTTCTTGCCCTTAATAAACTTGAACCATTGTGTCATCTATGTTGTATATGCTTGCACTTATTTGTTGGGGATTAGCAGAACCATGCTGTCATGGGGAATGCTTTCAACATTGCACTGGTACTTTGTACCTAGTTGATATCATGCTCTTTTGTCTATGGATGTCGTCGGTGTGAAATGAAAGGGGAGCTTGTAAGTCCATGGAGTTATGTATATGTGTTAGAGAAACGCCTGGGCTGCTGGTCTAATCCATGCTGACATGGTGGAAACCTGCAGTGTAACCATAATGAGCTGTCTATGAAGCATTCTTCTTATAAAAAAAGAGTCCTATATTGAGAAAAAAGAGAAAAAGAAAAAAGAGAGATTATGAAAAGATGAAAGAGAGAAAAAAGCACCATATTCCCATGGTAAATAAGAAGATTGCTGAGATGCTCGTTGTCTGCTTTCCTTGTCATTTAGATATGGGGATTCTTCCGTATCATCGGGCAAGGGGTACCCCGTTGGCGGTTCTCTATGATACACATGTACTTACGATGACAAGAACTTACCGGTGACTAAACTTGAGTAGCATGAGGAGCGGCCCTCGTATTCAAGGGACATGAGATTTCTAACTTATACTTTGTCAAGCATGTACACCATAGTTTGTTCACTTTATCCTTAATCACCTTCAAGATGCTTATGATAGGGGCAATGAGAGCTGAAAGCTATAAGTACCATAATTTTTGGAAGCTCTTTATGAGACTTGAATCTCTGCTTCCTTCTATGAAGGCCTTTCTTCCACCATTATATTGAGTCTCCACCTTCTACCTTTATGCACTTACTTTGAGAGCATAGTGGCCATTCTTAGTTCTATGTGCATTGTCCCAAGACTAGTTGATTGATGCATAACTTGATATTTCTTGTTTTAAACTATTTGTATCTTGTCACTCTTATGAACTTTGAAGGTGTCCTATGCATTTATATTTGCTACTCTATGAGGGACAAGCTGAATGCCATTATGCTATGTTTTCTTTATGTGAAACAAACAAACGTCTTGCAAAGCATTGTTATTCATGAATCTTTTGTTTGTGCCTTTTCATGTTGCAACATAGTTTCTTTTTCTTATTGCTAGAACTTTGTCTTTCATGTTATGATTGAAGTACTATGATCCTAGCTTTGATTGTTTTACAAATACTTTGATCAAGTTTATGATGGTGCATGTCACCTCAAAAATTATTCTTTCTTTTTATCACTTACCTACTCGAGGACGAGCAGGAGTTAAGCTTGGGGATGTTGATACATTGCAAATGTATCTATAATTTTTGATGTTCCATGCTTGGTTTTATCTACTTTCTTGTGTTTTGTTCCAACTTTGGAGTACTTTTCATATGATTTCTTGGACTAACCTATTAACAAGATGCCACAGTGCCAATTGCCTGTTTTCTGCTGTTTTTGGTTCCAGGAAAGTCAGAAAATGAATATTCTCGGAATTGGACGGGACAAAAACCAAAGTTATTATTTTACGGGGGGACACTTGGAGCCAGAATACGAGACGGAGAAGGGCCAGAGGGCGGCCACACGACCTGGCCGCGCGGCCAGGCTTGGCCCGTGCCAGGGGGTGGTGTGGCCAGCCCAGGCACCCCCTCAGCCTCTTCTTCCGCCTATATATTGCCTCTGATACGAAAACCCTAAGTACCCGATCAAAAATCCACGAAAGAGTCTGTAGCCGCCATCATCTCCATCCCTAGATCAGGAGGGATCTGATGCTCTTCCCGGCACCCTGCCGGAGAGGGGAATTCACCCTGGAGGCCTTCTTCATCATCATGCAAGCCTCCAGTGTGATGCGTGAGTAGTTCATCTCTAGACTACGGGTCCATGTAGTAGCTAGATGGCTGGTTCTCCTCCTTTGTGCTATCATGTCTAGATCTTGTGAGCTCCGTTCATGATCAAGATCATCTATTTGTAATTCTGCATGTTGTGTTTGCGGGGATCCGATGGATATTGAGATGCTATTTCAGATTGATTATTGATTCTATCATGTCTTGGTTATTTGTGATCTTGCATGCTTTCCATTGTTAGTAGCTATCTTGGCCAAGTAGATGCTAGCAACTCCAAGAGTTAGTATTTATGCTCGATAGTGGGTTCATGCCTCTGGTAATCTGGGAAAGTGACAGAAATCTCTAAGGTACTAGATGTGTTGTTGCTACTAGGGAGAAAACAACAATCCTTTGTGCATAGAACAATCATATTGTTTACTTTACACACAATTCGTAATGCAATAATCTATTGCATGCAACTTAATACTGGAGGGGGTTCAGATGATAACCTGTAGGTGGATTATTAGTCATAGATTCAGTTGGATGGCGGTCTATGTATAATGTTGTAATGCCCAATCGAATCTCAAAGGAGTCAAGATGATTAGTATATGCTTGTATGGTTTCTCGATGTTTGTCAATTGCCCCGCTGTAACTTGTTCACCCAACATGTTATCTATCTTAAGGAGAGCCACCTCTAGTGAACTATGGACCCCGGTCCTTTCTTTTACATTCAATCTACAATCAAACTATTTACTGCTTTGTGTTTACTTTCTGCAAACTATTACTTCCATTCGATACGTTTAATCCTTTGTTTTTAGCAAACCGGTGAGATTGACAACCTCATCGCAAGTTGGGGACAGAGTTCTGTGGTTGTGTTGTGCAGGTTTCCATGTTCTTTCTTGCTTGCGGCCTTAGCGTCAAATTAGCAACACCTTTGGGGTGTTTCCTTGCTCCTACTGGATTGATAACCTTGGTTTCGTAATGAGGGAAAACTTTCTACTGTGCTCATCATAACTTCCTCTTGGGGTTCCCCAACGAGCTCGATATATTTTGGGTCATCAGCGGGTGGCGGCGTTTCCTTACTAGTTGGGAAGAGACACACCTGGCAAGGGGGTTTCGCCAGTGCTGGTTGGGTATCGGCAACTTGATGTGTGTCTGATGGTCCCGGCTCATACCAATCATAAAACCTTGTGTTAAGGAACTGGTCGCCAAAGTTGGATCAATTTCTCCATCATCATCGTAGGGATTGAAGGAAATATGCCCTGAGAGGCAATAATAAAGTTGTTATTATATATTCCTTATACATGATAGATGTTTATTTTACATGCTAGAAATGTATTGGTTCAGAAACATCAATACATGTGTGTTTAATAATCAAAAAGGGTTCCTAGTCATGCCTCTCTTATAGACTAGCTTGTTGATTAACAGGATGATCAAGGTTTCCTAATCATGGACATTGGATGTTGTTAATAACAAGGTCACACCATTGGTGGAATGATGTGATGAACATTCATCCGAAGTATAGCATTACGATCAAGTCATTATGTTTATATTGCTATAACATCATACGAAGTAATCTTTATCCTTAGACCTTGAGATCATGTTAATTGCTAACACCGGAAGAGTATCTTGATAACATCAAACGTCACACCGTAATAGGGTGACTATAAAGATGGGTTCAGTACTACTATGGTGTTATGTTGAGGCTCATGGATCAAGAGTGGAATTTGTCAATCCAGATGACGGATAGATATACTCTGGGCCCTCTCGGTGATATCACATTAGGATAGCTTGCAAGCAAGTGATGTGATCACTAGAATGTTATATCACGGGAACAAGAAAAGAGTGCATGTCGGTAACGAGATCAAACTAGGTATGGAGATACCGATGATCGAATCTCAGACATGTAATATATCGATAGACAAAGGGATTTAGTTACAAGCGTTAAAGGTTCTCACGATCACAGGAGTCATCGTTGAATGTGTAGGAGTCAATACGGATCTCCAGGTCCCGCTGCTGATTATTGATCGGAGAAGGGTCTCGATCATGTCTGCATTATTTGCGAACCGTAGGGTGGCACACTTAAGAGATACCGGACACCATTTTGGAGCACATATGTTTCAGACGAAAGAATTGCAAAGCGCGGGAATTGTTTCAATAGAAACCGGAAATTGTTTCGGGTGAAATTGCAGAAGGTGGTTCTGCATGTGATATTGAAATATTGCAAGGGGCTATATGTGAATGTTTGTTAATTAAAGTAATTAACAAAATTCTGAATAAATTTAATAAAAAGAGTTTTATTAAATGAGAGAGCATTAAATTTGGAGAAATCTAATGCATTTAAAGTGGAGACTTTAAAAGAGAATGTGAAGAGGCATTTTAATGTGGAGGGGTTACCACCACATGAATGGGGGAGGTGAGGGGTCGCCCCCCATGCGCCGGCCATGGAGAGAGGGGGCACCCCCCTCCTCCTATAAAAGGCCACCCATTCCTTCCTTCATCCACACACCTCCTTGTGAAGGATCTCTCTCCCCCTATAGAATTATTCCCCCATGGTCTCGGATTAGCGAGATACATGTTCCCGGTGGCATTTCGTCTGGAAGGAGTTGCTGCTTCCACTGGATCGCTGGAGTGAGGAGGGGGAGGTTGTCCGGTGGCTTGAACGTGTGTGCGAGTGCGGATGCGCCGCTGAGTTGCGACGCTCGGACTTCCTCACAATCTTGAGATCGGCAAGTGTACGACTACATCAACCATGAGTTCCTACTCGTTAACAAAGCTTGTTGTCTACGAGGGTAAGTTCTCGTTGGATGCATGTCCACCCGTTGCTTTGTACCTAGTAGATAGATCTTGGCGTGTAGTTCACACCGTAGGAAATTTTTTGTTTTCTATGCTGCGGACCCAACAGGGATCCCATGCCGTGTTGTCCAAGTCTTCCATCTTGAAGTCTTCATCATGTGTTGGTTGTGCTGCCTCTGGGTGATGTTGAGCTGGTCCTCCATCCCCAAACGGATCTGGCTCTTCGGCCATAGGTACAAGTAGCCGAAGCCGGTATTGAGGATTGCCACCGTCTCCTCATCATCCCATCCTTGAGGTTGAGAGGGAGGTTCCACTTGCTCGTAGCCTGGAAGCACCATATTGTATTTGACCCTCATCATGTTGGGTGCCATTGTGACATTGTGCATTTTGCGGTTCTCCGGTTGAACGATAGTACCCTTGGAAACATCCTTCAACAGGCCGCCCACCTAGTGCATTAGAGTGCAAGGAGTGTCTCCCTGCGAAAGACATGTAGGCCAGGCGTTAGTAAAACGAAGATCAAGTCATCGGTGTGGTTAAGCCTCCCAACTCTCGCTTTAATTAGTTAGTTACCTTGAGGGTGTCGAACTTGGCCAAGGTCGAGGCACCCCCACCGACAGGATTGAGCACGCATGTGGTGGAGTGGCTGCCTGATGGCACGGTGGTGCGGGCCGCAGCGGGCAAGTTAATCTCCAGAGATGGAGGAGTCTCCACCACCACCGGCCCCGCTGCAGGAGTCACCAGCGCCTCCGGCCGCGCCATGTTGTCCGATTGGGCGTTGTCGAGGTTGGGAACCGGTGGCGGCCCTCGTTTACCACCCTTCTACCACTTGATGTACTTTTCCATGTAGGCAGGAAGGATGGTGTTGAGCTTATCGTTCATTTGTGTCTGGACTTGTGCCTGTACTTGTGTATGAACTTGTTCTTGGAACTTTGTCTCGACAGCCGACACAGCCTGGTTCACAGCATCTTGGACTATATTGGGAAAGGCTTCCACCTGCTCCCTTAGGTGTCTTACCTAGGCGCTTTCGGCCTACTTCCTGCCCTTCCGCTCCGTGGTGCCATAGTACTCGGACCATGTTATGCCGCCAAAGCCGACCACATGACCAGCCGACGACGGGGCCGCCAGGGGCTCGACATTCTTGGTCCGGTTCAGCGCCCTGTTAAAAGTGGTGTCCCACTTGGTGACAGGCGCCGACCCTTGGGATGAGGAGCTCCTACACTCCTCGTCCTGCTGATGTCTACGCACTTCTATTCTTGTAGACAGTTGTTGGGCCTCCAAGTGCAGAGGTTTGTAGAACAGCAGCAAGTTTTCCCTTAAGTGGATTACCCAAGGTTTATCGAACTCAGGGAGGAAGTGGTCAAAGGTATCCCCTCTGAAGCAACCCTGCAATCAAGATACAAGAAGTCTCTTGTGTCCCCAACACACCCAATACACTTGTCAGGTGTATAGGTGCACTAGTTCGGCGAAGAGATGGTGAAACACAAGTGGGATGGATAATTATAAGTG
Organism: Avena insularis; assembly: GCA_023614405.1. Classification (NCBI taxonomy): domain Eukaryota; kingdom Viridiplantae; phylum Streptophyta; class Magnoliopsida; order Poales; family Poaceae; genus Avena; species Avena insularis. Next base: position 280,190,021 of record CM042696.1, on the reverse strand, counting down.
GTAATGGTGATAGAGAATAGCTTGGTGGCGTGGAAAAGACTAATGTAAAACTGAAATAAAGATAGAAGCAAGCAAACATGTAACAGATCTACTAGCAAACGATGTATCAATGCTTAGAAACAAGGCCTAGGGATCACACTTTCACTAGTGAACACTCTCATATAAATATACTCTTCTTTATGATACTACTCTTAACTACTCTCCGGTTGGACACTCTAATCGTTGGTAGGGATATAACAGCACACCTCAAAGTAAGCCTTTCCCATCTAGAAAACCCCACACTATCACCTTGAGCTCTAGATGAGTCCAACAAACACCACAATTTCATAAAGACATCCAATTCCAAATATAACTCATAACAAGTATTTGTAATCTCTAGCCTAAGTGCCACCATGGTGTGCACGCTGTCACTTTCACACACATGGGGAGAGCAGAGATCTATTAAAGCACTTGAGTAGCAAGGTAGATCTATAGATTACAAGCTCATGATCACAATATGATCACGCATAGAGAGAGATGAACACATAGATACCGGTAGAACCCTTAGCCTCGAGAGAGAACTACTCCCTCCTCATCATGGGAATCAGCAATGGTGATGGAGATAGTGGTGGAGATCAATGGAGATGGCTCTGGGGGCACTTCCCCGTTCCGGCAGGGTGCTGGAACAGAGACTTTCTGTCCCCCGAATCTCCCCTTCGGTGGCGGTGGTGTTGCGGAACTTTTCGTGGATTTCTGATTGACTATTTAGGGTTTTTGCATCAGGAGGCATCTTATAGGCGAAGAGGCAAGGTCGATGGGCGGCCAGGGGGCCCACACCACCTGGTGGCGCGGCCAGGGCTAGCCCGCGCCACCACATGGTGTGGCCACCCTGTGGCCCCTCTCCGTCTCGTCTTCTGGCTCCGTGACTCTTTTGGGAAAATAGGCACTTTGGTTTTTGTCCCGTCCAATTCCGAGAATATTCATTTTCTGACTTTCCTGGAACCAAAAACAGCAGAAAACAGGCAATTGGCACTGTGGCATCTTGTTAATAGGTTAGTCCAAGAAATCATATGAAAAGTACTCCAAAGTTGGAACAAAACACAAGAAAGTAGATAAAACCAAGCATGGAACATCAAAAATTATAGATACATTTGCAATGTATCAACATCCCCAAGCTTAACTCCTGCTCGTCCTCGAGTAGGTAAGTGATAAAAAGAAAGAATAATTTTTGAGGTGACATGCACCATCATAAACTTGATCAATGTATTTGTAAAACATTCAAAGCTAGAATCATAGTACTTCAAGCATACCATGAAAGACAAAGTTCTAGCAATAAGACATAGCAACTATGTTGCAACATAAAAAGGCACAAACAAAAGATTCATGAATAACAATGCTTTGCAAGACGTTTGTTTGTTTCACATAAAGAAAACATAGCATAATAGTATTCAGCTTGTCCCTCATAGAGTAGAAAATATAAATGCATAGGACACCTTCAAAGTTCATAAGAGTTACTAGATACAAATAGTTCAAAACAAGCAATATCAAGGTATGCATCAATCAACTAGTCTTGGGACAATGCACATAGAACTAAGAATGGCCACTATGCTCTCAAAGTAGGTGCATAAAGATAGAACGTGGAGACTCAATATAATGGTGGAAGAAAGGCCTTTTGTAAAAGAAGTAGGGATTCAAGTCTCATAAAGAGCTTCCAAAAATTATGCTACTTATAGCTTTCAGCTCTCATTGCCCCTATCATAAGCATCTTGAAGTGATTAAGGTTAAAGTGAACAAACTATGGTGTACATGCTTGACGAAGTATAAGTCAGAAATCTCATGTCCCTTGTATACGAGGGCCGCTCCTCATGCTACTCAAGTTTAGTCACTGGTAAGTTCTTGTCATTGTAAGTACATGTGTATCATTGAGAAACGCCAACGGGGTACCCCTTTCCCGATGATAGGGAAGAATCCCTATATCAAAATGACAAGGCAAGCAGACAACGAGCATCTCAGCATTCTTCTTATTTACCATGGGAATATGGTGCTTTTTTCTCTCTTTCCTCTTTTCATAGTATCTCTTTTTTTTCTCTTTTTTTATCAATATAGGACTCTTTTTTTTATAAGAAGAATGCTTCATAGACAGCTCATTATGGTTACCCTGCAGGTTTCCACCATGTCAGCATGGATTAGACCAGCGGCCCAGTCATTTCTCTAACACATATACATAACTCCATGGACATACAAGCTCTCTTTTCATTTCACACCGACGACATCCATATACAAAAGAGCTTGATATCAACTAGGTACAAGTACCAAGTGCAATGTTGAAAGCGTTCCCCATGAAAGCATGGTTCTGCTAATTCCCAACAAATAAGTGGAAGCAAATACAACATAGACGACACAATGGTTCAAGTTTATTAAGGGCAAGTAAAGTAAAGTGTGCCATCAATTTCGTGAGAGCTTTAATCACTAGTTTTATCATAATAAGTGGAAGGTAAACAAAAGCATGAATATACTTGGAATATCATAAGCTAATAGGTAGGTATGGTGGACTCTTTGGAATAACTTGGTTTAGGGAGTTGGATGCATGAGTTGAACTCATACTTTGTTGTGGAGGCTAGCAAAAGACTAGGAGCGACAAACTAAGAGAGCAATAATGGACATAATCATGGAGAGCCACAAAACATCATTGATCAAAGCATAAAGTGATACTACAAGTTGAAAACTAAACGATCATAAAGGCTATGGTGACTTGAGATAGTCATAACATGGTGTGAGCATGTGCCAAGTCAACCCAAATAAAGCATCAAAGGAGAATACCACTATAATATGCTTTAATATGCTAAAACAACGCATGATTCATCCAAGGCACATTAAGCAATCTCAATTGTTTATAACAAGTCATGCTACAGTAAAGAATACTAAGCATAAAGCCAAAACAATATAAAGCATGGCATGACAGAGCATAGGCCACAGTCAAAACGAGCTCTTTTTACCACATAAGTATGAACTTTCCTACTCTTTTCGAAACCAAACCAAACTATTAGCAAACCAAAGTGTGAAAGAGGGGGTCCAACCAACTTATTCAGAAAACTAAGCAAACCAAGCAAACTAAAAACCAAAACAAAAATGAAAAAGAAGACGTTCCAAGAAAAACACAACTATGCATGAAACGATAAAAATGAAGCGTTTGGAAGAAACCTGGAATTTTTATTGATGAAGAAGGGGGATGCCTTGGGCATCCCCAAGCTTTGACGCTTGTACTTCTTGGATATTTCTTGGGGTGACACGCGTGGCATCCCCAAGCTTGAGCTTTAGTCCATCCTTTATCTCATTACTCGTTCCTTCCATACACCTAAAATTTTTCCTTCATACAAAACTTCACACAATCTCATTAGCAACATTAGTGCACTTAAGATAAATAAGTCTTAAGGTTTAGTTCTAACACCAAATAAACTTCCATTAGAACACTAGCAACTGTAGCACTTCCCTCAAAAAGCTCAATTCCCCAAAAGAACTCAAAAAGGAACCAACAAGAAGCAAATGCAGAAAATGGCAGAAATCTGTCAAAACAGACCAGCAGGTAAAGACGATTTTTTTCGAAGACCTTCTGTTGCTCAAATCAAAACGTTTTGAACTAACGAAAGTTAGTTAACAACCTGGGGCAGAATCACAAAAAATTACAGCAAAATTAGACATACAGAGCTCTCTCACGAATTTTTACGGTGAAGCACAAGAATCTGTTTCGGGGCAGCAACTTTCCCAATCATTACTTCACTCTCATTAGAGGTTACTCTTGGCACAAAAAGCAAATAAAAAGGATAAGGAGAGGTTATTACTGAATTAATAACTTCCAAGACTCATCTAAAACTCTTGGGTTATCTCCGAACAAGTACTTTTGTTTAACGCCTTTATGTTAGGCATGATAGTTTGAGAAGATGCTCACATAAAAAATATGAATTGAGGTAAAAGAGACCACCAAGAAGCAAATTCAAAGCACATTTAAGTCTAACCCACTTCCTATTCTTAGGAATATTGTAAATAAACAATTCATGAAAGCACAAAGCAACAAGCATAGTAAAGCAAAACAAGTGCAACTGCAAGACTTTCAACATAAAGAGGGGAAACTTGATATTAATGAGATGCATAAAACCATGTTTCCCTCTCTCATAATAACTTTCAGTAGCATCATGAATAAAATTAATAGTATAACTATCACAAGAAACATTCTTATCATGAGCCACATGCATAAAAGAATTAATACTCCCCACATAAACATAGTCATTCTTATTGATTGTAGTGGGAGCAAATTCAACAAAATAGCTATCATTATTATTTTCATCACCATAATCATCAAATATAAGAGGCATATTGTAATCATAATTAATTTCCTCCTCAATAGTAGGTGGACTAAAAATATCATATTCGTCATTGTAATCATCATATATTGGAGATTTGGTATCATCATAAGAAATAGAATAGCTATCTTCCAAAGCTGGGGAACTAAAAAGATCATTTTCATAAAAACTAGCTTCCCCAAGCTTAGACTTTTCCATAGCATTAGCAATAATGGTTTTCAAAGAATTCATACTAACAACATTGCTATTAGCATGCAAATAAAGTTCCATAGGTTTTTTAATTTTCTCTTCAAACACTTCATGTCCTAACTCAGGATAAATACTATAAAGCTCTCTAATTTTTTTGTTGTTTTCCATTATGCCTAACTAGTGAAAACAAGAAACAAAAAGACAAAATTACAGAATCTAAAGGAAATAACTTCGAGCACTCACACTAGAAAATAGGAGTTTGCCGTGGGAGGTTCTTCTTCTTTAATACTCCGGTGTGAATACCTTTTACCTTACCTCCCTGTCAACGGCGCTAGAAAATAGCTTGATGTCTACGCACTTATATTCTTGTAGACAGTTGTTGGGACTCCAAGTGCAGAGGTTTGTAGAACAGCAGCAAGTTTTCCCTTAAGTGGATTACCCAAGGTTTATCGAACTCAGGGAGGAAGTGGTCAAAGGTATCCCCTCTGAAGCAACCCTGCAATCAAGATACAAGAAGTCTCTTGTGTCCCCAACACACACAATACACTTGTCAGGTGTATAGGTGCACTAATTCGGCGAAGAGATAGTGAAACACAAGTGGGATGCATAATTATAAGTGGTAATGGTGATAGAGAATAGCTTGGTGGCGTGGAAAAGACTAAAGTAAAACTGAAATAAAGATAGAAGCAAGCAAACATGTAACAGATCTAGTAGGAAACGATGTATCAATGCTTAGAAACAAGGCCTAGGGATCACACTTTCACTAGTGAACACTCTCATATAAATATATATTCTTCTTTATGATACTACTCTTAACTACTCTCCGATTGGACACTCTAATCGTTGGTAGGGCTATAACAACACACCTCAAAGTAAGCCTTTCCCATCTAGAAAACCCCACACTGTCACCTTGAGCACTAGATGAGTCCAACAAACACCACAATTTCATAAAGACATCCAACTCCAAATATAACTCATAAGATGTATTTGTAATATCTAGCCTAAGTGCCACCATGGTGTGCACGCTGTCACTTTCACACACATGGGGAGAGCAGAGATCTATTAAAGCACTTGACTAGCAAGGTAGATCTATAGATTACAAGCTCATGATCACAATATGATCACGCATAGAGAGAGAGATGAACACATAGCTACCGGTAGAACCCTTAGCCTCGAAAGAGAACTACTCCCTCCTCATCATGGGAATCAGCAATGGTGATGGAGATGGTGGTGGAGATGGCTCCGGGGGCACTTCCTTGTCCCGGCAGGGTGCCGGAACAGAGACTTTATGTCCCCCGAATCTCCCCTCCAGTGGCGGCGGCGCTGTGGAACTTTTCGTGGATTTCTGATTGACTATTTAGGGTTTTTGCATCGGGAGGCATCTTATAGGCGAAGTGGCAAGGTCGGTGGGCGGCCAGGGGGCCCACACCACCTGGTGTCACGGACAGGGCTAGCCTGCGCCACCACATGGTGTGGCCACCCTGTGGCCCCTCTCCGTCTCGTCTTCTGGTTCCGTGAGTCTTCCGGGAAAATTAGCACTTTGGTTTTTGTCCCGTCCAATTCTGAGAATATTCATTTTCTGACTTTCCTGGAAACCAAAATAGCAGAAAACAGGCAATTGGCACTGTGGCATCTTGTTAATAGGTTAGTCCAAGAAATCATATGAAAAGTACTCCAAAGTTGGAACAAAACACAAGAAAGTAGATAAAACCAAGCATGGAACAATAAAAATTATAGATACATTTGCAATGTATCACCTACGCACAAGGAACGCGAAGCATTTGACCACAAAACCGGACTTCATTGATCAATCATGAACGCAATTAATCGACTTGCATGCAAACTACTTACATATTTTCTCATGAAGTCCGTCACCTTCGTAGTGAAGGGGCCGACGGTCTCCGAGGAATAATCAGAACTCCCTTCGGCTTGGCAAACCGGGCCCTGACAAAGTGCTTTGCTTGCGGCTCTTTTATGTCATCAAAGGGAGGGGTCAACCCCTTTGCACGAGCGTCGGCGTCCTCATTCTCCCATTTGGGAATCGCAGCTCTATAACCACCGGAGCCGAGATGGTGGGTACCAATGTTCTTCTCATACAACTCCTTGAAGTACTGACTCTTGGCCTTTCCCATGGCGGATTCACATCTAGCCTTGAACACCTTGAAGTGTTCTTCCGTGACCAGAGGCTCCCTCTTGACGACCTCCGAATAACTTAGCTCATCCTCGAAAATCAGCTTCTTCACCCGGACCTTCCAATTCGACAAGGCCTTGGTAATCTTCTTGAGGGCATACTTGTTCACCAGATTCCCTTTGAGATTGTCGTTATTGTACGTGTGTTCCTCATCACCCAGGAATGCGTATCTTGCGTGCAGCTTCCAGAAGAGCTGGATGCGGAAACCCCTGTTCTCTTTGGCCTTCGGGTTCTCCGTGTTGATCATGACGGTGTTCCGGAGGATTGCCGTGAGCTGGTTTGAGTAACCCGCGACAAACTCGGCCGGCTCCAAAGTCACACCTTCATCGTTCACGCTTGTGATGATGGACCTTTTGATGTCGACCACAATCGGGGCATGCTCTTTCTAGGCCTTCTTCAATGTGCTACCACCGTCCGTAGTAGCTTCACCGCCGCCATCAGTGGTAGTGGCGTCGCCATTCGCGTCCCCCATCTCCTCATCGCCCGACGACATATCCTCGTCCGCCTCCATCTCATCGTTCCACGGAACGAATTTCGGGTCCTCTTGGGATTCCATCTCCGCCTGCTGCTCCAAAAAGGACTTCTTTCTAGAAGGGCCATGCTCCGCCGACATTTCCAAGCACACAAATAAATGGAACTAATAAGCAAAAAAATTCACAGAAAATTCCGGCATAACCTTTGCTAATTTTCTATGTCTAGGAGTGCCAGAAATTCATCGGAACGGAAATGAATCAACATTCCAGCGAAACATTGGCAACTCAAAAAGAAAAACCTGCACAAAAAGCCTAAATAGGCACAAACACAGCCATTTTGCTGCCATCATACACAAGCACAACCATACAAAACTTGCTTCTAGCAGCATACAAGATTAGCATCATTGGCAGCCAAGTAATTTCAAAACAGAAAGGAATTAGGCAACAAGATATACACTAAACATATAAGTAGATGGATACCAAGTAATTTCAAAACAGAAAGGAATTAGGCAACAGAAAGGAATTGGCAAGTACTAAATTCTTCTCCAAGTTAGACCTTAGAAGTGGCTACCATCAGATCAGAATGCACGAGCAAGATGAAATAAAAATTGCATTCAAGACCCACCATGGACACTTCCAGTTCAGAGTGATGCCCTTTGGGCTCACTAATGCCCCAGCCACATTCCAGTGTGTTATGAATTCAATTTTTACTAGATATATTAGGAAGTTTGTCTTGGTTTTCATGGATGACATCCTAGTGTACATCAAGTCCTTGGCGGAACACTTGCAGCATCTGAAAGTGGTGTTTGAAATATTGTTGCAAAATCTGTTTTACGCAAAGCTCAGTAAATGCCAGTTTGCTACACCTAAATTGGAGTATTTAGGTCACATCATTTCTCAGCAAGGGGTGGCCACTGATCCCACTAAGACATAGGAAATTTTTGCCTGGCCTACACCAACTAATCTCATAGAGCTTAGAGGATTCCTGGGTATTACTTGGTATTATAGAAAGTTTGTCAAGAAAAATGGAATATTAGCAAAACCCCTCACTGACTTGCTACAATAGCATAAAACATTTGTGTGGACTGAACATGCTCAGCAAGCTTTCTCTACCCTCAAGAAAGCAATGTCAACAACACCTGTCTTAGCTTTACCAGACTTTGCCCTACCCTTTGTGATTGAAACAGATGCTTGTAAGGATGGTATTGGTGCTTTCCAATTACAACAAGGACACCCAATAGCTTATTTGAGTAGAGCACTACGAGTAAATAATCAGAAATTGGAAATCTATGAGAAGGAGTTTATGGCTATTATGATGGCAGTGGACAGGTGGAGACCCTATTTACAGAGAGGTCCATTCATCATTAAAACTGACCACAAAAGTTTGTGTTTCCTAGATGACCAGGTGTTGCACACTGAACTCCAAAAGAAAGCCTCTTTTGGACAGCTTATGTGGTGTGTGTGTGCCTTAAGTTGGCCTTGTGTCTCTGTGAAACACGATGATGTAGGCTGGCACTGGTTTAATTAATACACTTTGTTTTCGTATCTTACCAGCCGATGGAGCTAGAGCTGATGTATTATAATTATAGTATTGTATTGGAAATTGGTAGATGAGTAGCTGTTTCCAATAGCATTTGTCTCCAGCTGGTTGATAAAGGCTTGCTTGATCAAGTTTATTTATTTTAGTGGGAGTGGACTGGCAGTAGCCGCTTGCTTTATGAGGTATTTATGCATGCCTATGTAATGTACAAATAAGGTGTATCTCGTTGGAGTGGATACCCTGATTCTTTATTTTCTTCCTATACATTGCATATATCCTCTGTTTTGCTATGGATGCAGTCAGTACAGCACTTGGCGCCCATGATTCCCATAACAGCAGGGCCTAATTTGAGGATGTATACTCCATCCTTAATAGCAGCAGCAGCGGTGGGGAAGAGAAGGATCAGACCGGGATTCTTGGTCTCCTCCCCTCCCCTGCTGGTGTTTTGTCCCCAGCGGAACATTGCAGCGGCGGGGAAGAGAAGGATCCATGCGGCTAAAGAGGGGGAAGGGAGAGGGGGGAGCGGCGCTCACCTTGGGGTGCTCGGTGAGGACGAAGGTGAGGTTCCAGACGAGGTGGCCGGCGGGCAGCAGGTCTTCGAGCACGGGAAGCAGCAGCACTGCAAGTCACGGGCAGCGGGCTCCTCCTCCACGGGGCGGGCGTATCCTGGGCAGCAGGTCTTCGTGCACGAGGCGCGCTCCCCCTCCACGTGGTGGGCAGGCTCCTCCTCCCTGTGGCTGGTAGCCGAGATGTCAGAGAGAGGGAAGAGGGGTAGGTGGAAGGGGAGGGAGAGGGGTCGAGGCTCACCTCGACGATGATGGACTGTCAGCGGCGCGACGGGGCTGTCATGGGCGTGACGACGGTAGAGAGAAGCGGAAGCGGACGGCGCGAGAGGTTACAGAGAGTAGTACACAGATCGACTCGATCCAGAGAAAAGTGACAAGTACCATCTTATGCGAGGCGCATATTTGAAAATGCGCCTCGCATAAGTTTACGTGAGGCGCATTCTGGCCATATGCACCTCAACTATTTTCCACTACTAGTCAACTAGCACGCTGCGCTGGTATCTGTCAACAAACTGACCCTAGCCCATTGGTTTCGTCCCTTGTCCTAAACTAAAGCCTAGCCACCCAGTTTCGAATCCTGGTGGCTCAAATTTTTTGAAAACTTTTTTGAAGGTTATTTATCATGTAAAAACATTGTCCAAACACAATATAAACTATAAAATATACTGCAAATATTTTAAAAATTCAAATATTGCCAAAACAACAAAAGTGAGTATTATGAATGTGTCCCGTCGATACATAATATTCTCAATGCAATATTATAACATACAAAAAATGATAATTATGAATGTTTCGATACATAATAGTATGCCACACACACACGATGGTTCTTGACAATGGTCGGAGCGCGCTAGTGTTTCTTGACAATGGTCGTCTTCTTGCCCTTCTTTGTCGCGGTTGCATAGGTTAGGTCCGGGACGTCTTCACTACTTCTTTTGAACGGGAGTCCTTTCTTAGGTAGGGTTGTGGTGTACGGTGCTTGGTTGTCATATCCGTCTTCCATCTTCAGGTCACCGTTCTGGTCAAAGTCTTGCTTGTTGGCGACTCCGTCCATTCCGTAGATGTTCCTTTTGCCTCTCCTGATGACAACCCGGCTAGGCTTTGACTGGTCTGTGATGTACCAGCATTGGTCGACCTTGCTATCTAGAACCCAAGGCTCATTTCTCGCAGGTGCGTTCGTGCTGGTCGAGCTCCCAAATCTCCTCGATCCTTCCGTAGTATCTTTCCGGGACGTCACCGGTGTAGAATATCCCCGTAACCCCTGAGTTCTGGTAATGGCAGTTATTGTCCTTTTCCTCTGTATAGAACATGTATCCGTTGATATCGTATGCCTAACAGGTCATCAGGTTGTGCGAGGCGCCCCGTGACAAGGAGAATATGAGTATGTCTTCCTCCGAGTACTCGCCCTGTGGTGGATTAGCATTGACCTTCTCCCCGAACCACCACGTGAAACCGGAGTTGTGCTCCTTGATAACATCTTCCTCCGAGTACTGGCACCCCTGGTTAGCGTAATTCTTCTTGATAAACTCTTTGTGCTCATATATGTATGGATCGACCACCTTCCGGTGTTGTAGCGCGACCAGGTTTGCTCTTTCAAAGTCCTTGGTTCGGCCCACGATGTCGACATGCTTTGGGCACTGACCCTCGTGGTGACCACATCCAGCGAGCCTCCCGAGGTGCTTGTTGAATGGAAGAACAAGAGGGGTCTCGGTTTGTAGAAAGTTCGAGTAGAAAGAGATTCACTCTTCAGCCAAGAAGCCGTTTGCTATGCTTCCATCTGGACGGGACCTGTTCTTAACGTATCCTTTGATGTGTCCATTGAGCCTTTCGAACGGCATCATGCTTCGTAGAAATGGAGGACCGAGCTGGACGATATCCTCCATGACATGGAGAAGCAGATGAAGCATGACGTCGAAGAATGCGGGGGGGGGGGGGAAATAGATCTCGAGATCACATAGTATCACCACGATCTCGTCCTGTAGTCTTGTGAGCTGCTTAATGCCTATCGACTTCCGAGAGATGACGTCAAAAAAGTTGCAGATGCCAAACAATGTTTCACGAACGTGCTTGCCCATTATACCTCGGATCGTGACCGGGAGTACCTGCATCATCAGCACGGCGACGTCGTGAGACTTCATCCCATTGAAGCGCTGCTCACTGCCTAGCCATCCGCTTATCTTCCCCGTAGCTGCTCGAAATTTGACTCTGAGGAGGCACCTCATAAACTGTATGGCCTCCTTCTTACTCAGAGTGAAGCACGAGGCCTTGAGCTTGACCTCGCCCTTCTTGACCTGCTTTTTTCCCTTGCGACGATGGCTATTCTGCATTTCCGTCTCCTCCTCCTCGTCCTCCTCCTCGTCATCGCTAGGTGGTGGTTGAAGTTCATCCCTGATGCACATATGCTTCAAGTCGTTCCTTGCCTTCGGCCCATCTTTGGTGTTTTCGGTGTTAAGGAGGGTGGCAAGCAGACTCTCGCCCACGTTCTTCATGATATGCATGAGATCGAGGCTATGAGGCACGCGGAGGATCTTCCAGTATGGCAAGACCTAGAAAACAGACCTCGCCTTCCATACCTTCAGCAGCGGCTCTGGCTTCTTCTGGGTCTTTCTCGGTGCAGGGCATTCCTTCCAGTTATTCAACAGCTCGTAGATTTGCACGCCACTCCTCTGGTCCGGGATTCCTCGGAGCTCGACCACCCCATCAAACATATCTCCTAGCTTTTTCTAGTTGTGATTCTTGGGAAGCCACCTCCGAGCCCCAAGGAACACGGTTTTCCCGGACCCGGGATATTTCTGTAGCTGGCGGTACGTTGTATTATCTTTGCACCTAATGCACCCATAGAATCCTTGGACCACCTTCCCCGAGAAGTATCCGTAACCGGGATAGTCTTGCACCGTCGTGATCACCGCCGCTCTCATGTCGAAGTATTCTTGTCTCGGGGCGTCCCACGTACGGGCTCCTTCATCCCATAATGTGGCCAGCTCCTCTTTCAACAACATGAGATACAGATTGATGTCTGTACTAGGTTGTTTTGGCCCTTGAACCAGCATACTCATGGTTACGTACTTCTTCTTCATGCACAACCAGGGGGAGGCTGTAGATCCATACAAACACGGGCCAGGTGTTGTGTGTGCTGCTCTGGCTTCCAAATGGATTGAGTCTGTCGGTGCTCACGCCCATCCTGAGGTTCCTTGACTCTTTCCCGAAATGTTGGTAATATTGGAGGTCCAACGCCTTCCACTAGCAAGCATCCTTAGGGTGCCTCAGCATTTCCTCCTTCTCCGGATCATCGTCTTCTAGCCTCTTTCTTTCCGCGTGCGAGCGCATGAGCTCTGCTTCCTTAGGGTCCACGAAATACCGCTACAAACGAGGAGTTAGAGGAAAGTACCACACCACCTTTCTAGGAGCTTTCTTGGTCCCTCTCTTGTATCGAGAGGTCTTGCACACCGGACACATGGTCTTCTCCGCGTCCTCGCCCCGATAAATGATGCAATCATTTATGCAGATGTGGTATTTCACGTGCGGTAGATTGAGAGGGCACGCGACTTTCTTGGCCTTAGCGATACTAGTCGTACATGTGTTCCCCTTCGTGGGAAGAATATCGTGCCAGAATGCAATGTTGTCGTCGAAGCATTCGTCGGTCATTTTGTGTTTCGCCTTCATCTCTAGATCCTTGAGCGTTACATTCAGACGGGTATCCCCGTTGTTGCATCCATCAAACAATGGAGTGACCGCATCTTTCTTCATTTTCTCTAGCTTAGATTTCTCTCTAGCGGCGGCTCTAGCGTTACTCGTCTCCTTGAGAAGCAGATCTTGGACATAAGGGTCTCGCAGCCATATCGAATCATGGTCGACACCTTGATCTTCGTGTTCATGCCTGGCGCCACCTTGATCATGTTCGTGTTCATGCCCGGCACCACCCTGATCTTCATGATCATCACCTGCCCCGCCATCGGCGCCTTGATCTTCGTGATCATGACCAGCATCTTGATCTTCACCATTATTGACATCCTCATCATCATCTTCGTCATCACGTATCCACCGATTGTAGCCATCCATGAAACTAGTCGGAGCTGGTGCGACTCCAGCATTCCAGAATTGTGCCTTATCAGATACATCAGCTTGCAGTCGTGACACGGACATCTTATCTCCGTATTGTTTTGTGCGTGCCATATCGGTCCTCGTGTATCTCATCCACCTATCCACGAGGGCTTTGCGAATCAGTGGTCGGAACATGGTCGCCTACGCGTGGTACAAAGAGCAAGAGAATAATTAGAGCATATATGGACATCTGGATCGCCCGAAAAATTCGGCATGACCTCCCCTAAAAAGAGGACATCCATGAGTGCCAGAAATTCGCTAGAAAAGAAATTAATCGACATTCCGGCGAAACATTGGCATCTCAAATGAAATCCCTGCACAAAAAGAAGCATGCACCACAATAGAATCATATAGTCGCGGTGTCGCCGACAACACGCATGAGCATACAAGCAACACCTTCACGCTTCCTCCAACGACAACTTGCACAAGAGAGATGGAGGAGAAGTGAAGGGACATGTTGTAGATCTAGAGGAGCAAGAAAATTCACTTATATGTGAGTGTCAACCAATGGAGATTGAGCAAGCTTCTATGGTGAATAAATGTGGGAAATGAGGTGGGGAGAAGGAGGGGCGACCAAATCTGTCTTTGGGTAGAGAGGAAGAAGTGAGGAAAGTGAGTGGGGTGCATGTGCCAAAAAGGTGCTGAAAAAGTGAGCCAGGTTATGTGAGGCGCCTATTGCAGTAAATGCGCCTCTGATAGTCTGAACTATCTGAGGCGCACATGCCAACATGCGCCTCGCCTATGCGGCCACCCGGGCCCCTGCGGGTGGACCTAAATGCGCCTCGCATATTGGACCACCGATCTGCACCCGGGCCCACCCAAGATACGCGAGGCGCATTTGTCAGACATGCGCCTCACCTGTTTAAGTACTAGAGGCGCATGTCCGGCTTGTGCGCCTCGCATAAGATAGGGGTGCCAGATTTCGTCCGTATAGATGATAGAGGAGGTGCATTCTACAGATATGCGCCTCGCCTATTTAATTACTAGAGGCACATGGCTGGCGGTGCTCCTCGCCTATCTTATCAGAGGCGCATATAGTATAAATGCGCCTCTAATGTGCATGTCTCCTATAGGCTTTTCTCTAGTAGTGTCAATGTAATTTTCCCATTTTTAGGTCCTTAATGTAAAATGTGCTCCCACCATCCGTGTAAACTTCTAAGCAAAAAGTATAAGTGGTGAAATTTAAATGAATTTAATCTTACTTGCCAATGAGTATGATTATTCTTGGATTTCAAGCTGAACGACCAAGGTCAAGGCCATATCAACTTCGTACTTTATGCTCATGATCCCATGATAGAGAATTTGCATGGCAACAGATTTGGCCATATTTTGAAAACAATCAAAGAGGAAGTAGTATGAAGAGTTTGGCTCAAATTAGCTGATCTCTCGAGAAGGAGCTGAACCAGAAAGTTTTCCTGTTAGGGTCCTTTCTGCTAAATGTAGACCTCAATGTAATTTTCCCTTTTTTAGGTCCTTGATGTAAAATGTACTACCATCGACCATGTAAAATGCTAACCTAGAAGTGGTTAAATTTAAACGAATTTAAGCTTACTTGTCAACGCGTATGAACATTCTTAGATTTCAAGCTAAACGACCAAGGTCAAGGCCATATCAACATCATACTTTATGTCCCATATCCAAGAATTTGCATGGCGATAGATTTGGCCATATTTTGAAAACAATCGAAGAGAAAGTAGTATGAAGAGTTTGGCTCAGATTAGCTCATCTCTCGAGAAGGAGCCGAACAATAAAGTTTCCCTTTTAGGGTCCTTTTGGCTAAATGTATGGACCTCAATGTAATTTTCCCTTTTTTAGGTCCTTGATGTAAAATATGCTCCCTTCGACCATGTAAAATGCTAACCTAAAAGTAAGTGGTGAAATTTAAACAAATTTTAGCTTAGCTATCAACGAGTATGAACTTTCTTGGATTTCAAGCCGAATGACCACAAGGTCAAGGCCATATCTCTACATCATACTTTACGCTGATGATCTCATATCCAAGAATTTGCATGATGACAGATTTTTCCATATTTTGAAAACAGTCAAAGAGGAAGTAGTATGCAACGTATGGCTTGATCAGCTGCTCTCTCGAGAAGGGCCGAACCCGACTATTTCTTTGTGCAATTTTAGAATCCTTTGTGATAAATGTATAGACCTCGATGTAATTTTCCATTTTTTAGGTCCTTGATGTAAAATGTACTTCCACCATTCATGTAAAATGCTAACCAAAAAGTGTAACTGGTGAAATTTAAACGAATTTAAGCTTACTTGTCAATGAGTATGAACATTCTCGGATTTCAAGCCGAACGACCAAGGTCAAGGCCATATCAACACCATACTTTATGTTCATGATCCCATGATAGAGAATTTGCATGGAAACAAATTTGGCCATATTTTGAAAACAATCGAAGAAGAAGTAGTATGAAGAGTTTGGCTCAGATAAGCTAATCTTTCGAGAAGGAGCCGAACTGGAAAGTTTTCCTTTTAGGGTCCTTTGTGCTAAATGTATGGACCTCGATGTAATTTTCTCTTTTTTAGGTCCTTGATATAAAATGTACTCACACTGACCATGTAAAATACTAACCTAAATGTAAGTGGTGAAATTTAAACGAATTTAAGCTTAGTTGTCAACGAGTATGAACTTTCTTGGATTTCAAGCCGAACGACCACAAGGTCAAGGCTATATCTCTACATTATACTTTATGCTGATGACCCCATATCCATAAATTTGCATAGCCCCATTGGCCATATTTTGAAAACAATCGAAGAGGAAGAAGTATGAAATGTATGGCTCGATCAGCTGCTCTCTCAAGAAGGAGCCGAATGCGACTATTTTCTTTGCTCAATTTTAGGGTCCTTTGTGCTAAATGTATGGACCTCGATGCAATTTCCCCCTTTTTAGCTCCTTGATGTAAAATGTACTCCCACCTGCCATGTAAAATGCTAGCCTAAAAGTAAGTGGTGAAATTTAAACGAATTTAAGCTTAGTTCTCAACGAGTATGAACGTTCTTGGATTTCAAGCCGAACGACCACAAGGTCAATATCTCTACATCATACTTTATGTTGATGATGCCATATCCAAGAACTTGCATGGCGACACATTTGGCTATATTTTGAAAACAATCAAAGAGGAAGTATTATGAAATGTATGGCTCGATCAACTGCTCTCTTGAGAAGTAGCCAAACCCAACTATTTTCTTTGCGCAATATTAGGATCCTTTGTGCTAAATGTATGGTCCTCGATGTAATTTCCCCTTTTTGGGTCTTTAATGTAAAATGTACTCCAACCGACCATGTAAATTCTAACCTAAAAATAAGTGGTGAAATTTAAATGAATTTAAGCTTAGTTGTCAACGAGTATGAACTTTCTTGGATTTCAAGCCAAATGACCACAAGGTCAAGGCTATATCTCTACATCATACTTTATGCTGATGATCCCATATCAAAGAATTTGCATGGCGACAGATTTGGCCATATTTTGAATCAATCAAAGAGGAAGTAGTATGAAATGTCTGGCTCGATCAGCTGCTCTCTCGAGAAGGAGCCGAACCCGACCATTTTCTTTGCTCAATTTTAGGGTCCTTTGTGCTAAATGTATGGACCTCGATGTAATTTTCCACCTTTTGAGGTCCCTGATGTAAAATCTACTCTGATCGACCATATAAAATTTTAACCTCAAAGTAAGTGGTGAAATTTAAACAAATTTAAGCTTAGTTGTCAACGAGTATGAACCATTCCTGTATTTCAAGACGAACGACCAAGGTCAAGGCCATATCGACATCATACTTTATGTTGATGATCCCATATTCAAGAATTTGCATGCCGACAAATTTGGCCATATTTTGAAAACAATCAAAGATAAAGTAGTATGAATAGTATGGCTCGATCAGCTACTCTCTCGGGAAGGAGCCGAACCAGACTATTTTCCTTGCTTAATTTTAGGGTCTTTTGTGCTAAATGTATGGAGATCGATGTAATTTCCCCCTTTTTAGGTCCTTGTTGTAAAATGTACTCTTACCGACCGTGTAAAATTCTAACCTAAAAGTAGGTGGTGAAATTTAAACGAAAATCAGCTTATAGTTGTCAGTGAGTATGAACATTCTTGGATTTCAAGATGAACGACCACAAGGTCAAGGCCATATCTGTACATCATACTTTATTCTCATGATCGAGTATCCAAGAATTTGCATGGCGACATATTTGGCCATATTTTGAAAACAATTGAAGAGGAAGTAGTATGAAGAGTATGACTCGATCAACTGCTCTCTTAAGAAGGAGCCGAACTCGACTATTTTCTTTGCTCAATTTTAGGGTCCTTTGTGCTAAATGTATGGACCTTGATGCAATTTTCCCTTTTTTACGTCCTTCTTGTAGAATGTACTCCCACCGACCGTGTAAAATGCTAATCTAAAATTAAGTGGTAAAATTTAAACGAATTTAAGCATAGTTGTCAACGAGTATGAAAAATTCTTGGATTTCAAGACGAACAACCACAAGGTCAAGGTTATATCTCTACATCATAGTTTATGTTGATGATCCCATATCCAAGAATTTGCATGGTGATAGATTCGGCCAAGTTTTGAAAACAGTCGAAGATATTAAAAACAAAAAATAATAAATTTCAAATTTTCATGTGATAGGAATTTATTTTTTGAAAAGAAAATAAGAAGAATTTATTTCCTATTTTCTGTTAAAAAATAAAGAGGGAGAAGAGACTACGAGCACAGAGGAGGCAGCGAGAGAGCTGCGAAGAGGAGGATTTGAAAGCGGTGCGATGTTAGAGCAAAGCTAGGATGGGTTCCTAACACGAGGTATAGGGTACAGTGAGTAGAGTAAATATCAGGAACTTTACAATATATATGCACGCAAAAATTATGTTTTCTCTATCCTTCACTCCCTCGTCACCACCCACACCTTGACTGGTTGATGTCTCCCTCGCCCACAACGTGGTGATGTGCACGCGCGTCGACCAATGGTCTGCCTTCTGTTGGCGGCTCCGTGTCTATGTCTGGCGTGTTCGTCAGCTGCATTGGTGGGAACCATTTTGGTCCTTGGAGGCAAAAAGTATTACTACTACTCCCTCTAACCCAAATTAATTGACTTGTATTTATCAGATTCAAATGCTTCTAGCACTAGAACATATCTAGATACATCCGATTCCAAACAAATTCGAGTCAAGTAATTTTAGGGAGTACAATAGAGTAGCAATTCAAACTTTCCCGGTTTCGAAATTTCACTTCCTTTACAAACATCTAGGGGAAGAATACTCAATAGATCGCCATTCGAAGTTCTACTAGTAGTATAGGGTACAATGAGTAGTACCAAAAGAAACCTTTTTTTGACGATAGTACCAAAAGAAACTTCATTCAACCATTACCATAACAACACGAGTTTACATATATAGGACTCGTTGCTGAACTAGTGAAGGTATGGCGCCTCCTAGCGCCTAGTCCGCTCCACTAGTAGCAGCTCGTTATACATCGACACCAACGCTAGCTCGAGCGACACGGCTGGCTCCTAACTCATCGACACCTCCAGATAACGTGGGGGCAACTCCGGATAATGCGACAGTGCCTCCTGAGGCATCGGCGACACCTCCGGATAAGGCGTCGGTACCTCCTGAGCCAGCGGCAACACATCCGGAGCCATCGGTAGCTCCGGGAGGACACTATGGATAAAGTTGCCGTTGTTGGGGAACCGTTCCTAGTAGTTGGTGAAAATGTTGGCACCGGTGAGCACCACCATCTCACAGCCGCAGTGGAAGGCCTGGCCGTAGAGGAGACGTGCGTCCCTGAAGTTGTCGAACTTGACCTCCAACGTCCCGTCCAGATTGTCATGGAGGCGGTACATACACGGTACTTGCGGCAACCATACCCAACTTCGAGGAAGGCGCACGCCAGCTACCACGGTGTTCTCCGCGGGGAGAAGGCCCAAATGCGCAGGGCATTGTCCTCCTATGCAACAACGTCGGGGTATTTGCGCTCCGGTATGGCAGGCGGCAGCCAGAAGGTGGCCATGGATGACAGACGAAGACGGAGATGGTTGCTGGAAGCAGGGATTAGAGATGGTTTGATGTGGGGAAGGGGAGAGGATAAATAGGAAGGAGATGTTCCAAGATTAATGTGGCAGATTACCGAAGCAAGGGGCAATCAATGAAGCTGATGAAGCCGATGCGTGTGGCAAATATCTATGACGATGACTAGGATAAGTGTTGGACGGAACACTAACTCTGCTTCCTTCACTCGATGGCCCAGTCATAATTTTGTGGTGCGTCCAAGGCGACCGCGATGTCCCCAATCTGTGGGCCCTACGTGGATGACTGAGTTGATGGGTGAAAACAAATTGATAAAGTGAGCTCTTACCTACTCCCTCTGGTCCTATTTTTAATTTATTACTCAATATATTCCATTTCTCACCCTGCACCGAGGAAGCACGGCTATATACATGGACCCGGCACCCCTATAAATCAACTTTTTTCTATTCTGCCCACCTCCGCATTGCCCAATCCATCCACCATCATCTAGAAAACACACTCATCCTCCCGCCGCTGCCTCCTATCACCACCGCCATCATTTCTAGCACTGCGTAGATCAATCTTCCTGTCACTGCTACACGGACTACGACCCAGAACAACAAGGTATAATCTTCATCTCTCCCTTGTAGAAAGCATTCGCAGTTCCTCTTTTTATACTAATTCCATTATCTGTATGTAAACTGATTTCTTCCGATCTCTTTCTTTCTGCTCTATTTTGTTCCCCATAGTTTAAATCTGCATAAATACAAATATATTGAGATTGATGTACTTTTTCAAAGTGAAACCTTGGCGAAACATGTTGCTTATTGCTGGGGATAGCATTTTGTCACTTGAATTGGTTATAATTCCATTCATTTTAGTTCTATAATAAGTATCTTGCAATGCCATTTATAGGTTCCAATTCCAAGCAAGCTAGAAAATCATGGACAGTTCGAGCGATGATGAGATCTGCTACAGTGACTGTTATGTAACTGATAGTGATGAGGAAGAATTTTTGGCTATAAGGGGTAACGTTTTACTTGGATTTTCAAAATTGAATTAGACTATGCAAAAATATACTACTCTCTAGGATTTATTTTTCTTTCATGTAGGTCCTTCTGATGAGCGAAGAGATTGGTTCAAAAGGTACATCGTTTACGGAAATAATGTGCGTTTATCATACAGAAGGTGGAATTTTCTCGAGAATAAAGTCTCCTAGATCGAACCTGACATACATTTCTATGTCTGGGAGCTCACGTCTTCTTTACTCGGCAAAGGAGGGGGCAGGATGGTAAGAAATTTTAGTTTTTTTCTCAAAAAAGGTAAGAAATTTTAGTACCCATCTGATTCAAAAGATTTGACTACTCCCAAGATGGTTGTTACATTTGTAGGATTGATTCCCATAGGAATTATTCTCTACGTGTTCCTTTACACTAGATTTTGTAGGAAATCAAACATTCACTCACACCTCTTTTTCATAATCCTCTCTTTGTCCTACTATGATAGAGTCAAACAAACTTTGGTTCATATGGAATTCCCATAGGATTGGAGTGGGCATGACATTGCAATCCTACATTTATTTTCACTATCATATGAATCAAGTAGGCATCTATTTTACTACTATTTCATCAGTCAACAAGTTGTAAACTTCTGATAGTTGTTTTCTTTTGTGTTCAGTGCTTCTCACTGGATTACAGTCAAAATGTCTTGAAGAATCATCTGCGTGAAGAAAGAAATTTGCGTGTGATCAAGGGAGTGGCACAAAGGTTATCTTGAAGTCATGATTGCCATGGGCGATGATGGGCGTGTGGTGATAACTACAGGTACGAGCTGGCGAAATGTTGTTAGGGACACAAAGCTCTTTGAACATGAAATGGCTATATTCTGGTTCAAGGAACGTGCACATGGACTTCATCTCAACGTGTTCAGCGGTATTCCGCTTCTTTGTAAGTTGATATTAATATCATCGAACTTGTATTCAAGCCTTTAGGAGGCATTTGAGGAAGCAAGAAGGATCCTGACAAGCTATTGTACTTATACTACTAGCCACTATTGCTCCTGGATGGAACTATGGAACTTATAGCAACTAGTACTAGTAGTATTCAAGTATTAATCTTGTTTGTATTATTAGTACTCAGCTTTTGGTGCCTAGTCGATCTCGTACTGCTAGCAAGGAGCGAAAGGGCTCCTTCCACCGCAAATCATTTGCCTTATTTAAAAAAAGGCTCCTCCACCCAAAATTCTGTCTCATTGCTGCCTTTTGTGGGAGAAAAGGCTCCTAGATGTAGGAGAATCATCCTCCCTCTCTCCTCCTCAATACGGCATTGGATGCTATGCTCCACTCATGCATCTATGCCTCGCACTTGTTCAGGTGGGAAGCAACACAACAGTCACCTCTTCCTTCCCATGTAACCTTCCGCGCAATGGAGTACAACCGTGCATAGAAAGTTGGGGTTGTGGTGGTCCAGCCCAACTTTCCAACTTTTATGACTAGAAAAATCAGTTACAATTTTCTAAGTAACTGTTTTTGTAAGCAAGCACATGTGGAATAAGGCCCATTTGACAACCCCATTTTTTCACACATAGTGCACAAAATTATATGGGCAATTATGAAGTTACATGAATTTACGAGCTAGCTAATTTTGCCACTTAACTCCCTCTATCGATTTACCAAAATTATATCAAACTTGAACTACGATCTTATGATAGGCTGCTCGCTCCTAAGCTTCTCCTACAAAGTGGCGGATCCAAATGGTAGCTAGGACGGTGAATGGACCACCTTAAGATTTCTAAATAGTCTATATATTATAAATAAAAAATAAAAACATTATTAAATGAAAAATTGCCCTGTTGGACTGCCCTCACATGTTGAGATGGTTCCGCGAAATCATTTTAAGGGACCCATGTTAGTCAATTCAATATTGACAAACACTAGGAGGTCTGAAAGATTCAACTTGCAAAGAATTTACATATTGGCCGACAAATTCCGGCGAGTTTTAAAAAAAATACGAAAATAACAAAAAAAACTATAGTACTTGCGCACGATATCCTCTTGCGTGAATCCCCACCTGCCATGCAAAATAATGACAAGCTTTAGTTTGGATAACTCTTGAGAGTATTTATTCGCAATATGGCATACCATGTATGAACATGCCTAGGTTTCAAAACAAATGGCCATGCTTATGTGATAAGGGAACGCACAATGTGTTGCCAAAAGTAGTTCTATATTTTCTTTTTGTCTTTTGGAAGTAGTTCCCTACACTGTGGAGGTGGGTCCAAATGAGATAAAACTAGGAACCGGAGTAAGTAGTTTCTCCGATGCCAAATTTGCTTTTTGGCTTTTGGAACTAGTTCCCTACACTGTGAGGATAGTTCCATATTTGCTTCATGTGTTGTTTTAGCTAGATGGTGGGACCCACGTTATAAATATTTGGAACCACTACATTGTGGAGATCCTGCTATATTTTATACCAAAGCCAAATTTACCTTTACGTCAGATTTGACAATGGCAACACTATGGGAATAATGCTTGTATTCGGTAAATGCACATCTGGGCATGATATGGTAAATAATGTTTACATTTGTACATTATTTAACAAAGTACACGGCGAATAATTAGGGCTCATAAAGCTAGCTACTAGCCTTCCATTTCTACATAAAGTGGACCACATTTTATTGGAAATTCTCCAATTACATGAACTTTTGACTTGCTAGCTAATTTCAACCACTTAAAGTACTTGTTATTGATTTATCAAAATCAGATCAAATTTTAAATATGAATGCATGATAGGTTGCTAGCTCTCTAATTTCACGTAAAAATCACTTTAAGGTACTAGAGTAGTCAATCTATAAAAAACAACTAGAGGTTTGAAACCATCAAGTTCTTGCAAAGAATTACACAACAGCTGACAAGCTTGAACTAGTTATGATTTTTTCAAGAAATATAAAGAAAATTAAAATGATGTATAACTTGAGCATCACGTTCTCTTGATCTCACTAGTTGTGATAAGTATGAGTTTTGATTACTTTCAAAAATCTTGCTTCGCAATATGGTCTACCATGTTGTGAAGATGCTTAGCTTCCAAATCAAATGACTAGGGTCATGTCTATATCTACATTGTAGTATATGAATAGTGTGCCCATATTTAGTAGATGAGCGCATGTTGGTATGGGATAATGTGTTTACAATCGTAGTTTCCAACTTTCACGAACAAATAATATTTTTCAATTTTGTAAGTGATAGTCAATGTTTATTTGTTATGATAGTACACGAAGAATAAGGCCCAGAATGATAATACCCCATTATTTGCACATAGCAGACCATATTTATGGCCTATTTTCAAGTAATAATATGAATTTCCAATCTGTATAGTAGCTATTTTCTCTAATTGGAACTACTTCATGTCGATGTACCAAAATTACATATATCAAATTTGCACGATGAGTGCGTTATAGGTTGGTTGCAGAATAATTTCAGGTACCCAAGATTTAAATATCTAAAAACAACCATAAGGTTTGAAATATTCAACTTCTTGCAATGTCTATGCACACAAAATTCATCACTATTCGTCCTTACAATCACTATAATTATATACTCGTTGCCAAACTTGAAGGAAAATCATCATAGATCCCTAATCTTCCCTCTCTTCTCCCTATCCCCTCTTAGAAAGCTTCACAACACCCATCAGGTATGCATGGTGCTTTCGCGCATGATTATAGTTCAAAGAGTACAATTCTGAAAGTTCTACTACATATGAAGCCTAGAGGTAGAGACAAAGCATACCCCCATTGTGTGAGCCACGTTTTTTCTACGAGATCAAATTTAGCATAGTCCGAAAATTTATCTCCCAATCCTCATATTTGATTTTTATTCTCGAATAAGATCGCATGGAACATCACACGAACATTTAGTTTTTAGCCGTGGAGCTGCATCAAATCTTACCGCAATAAAATGTACGCATAATGTTGAATATTCAACGTTGGATCAAGACTCGCAAATGCCAACATTGCCAACCATGGGAACTTCTTTTCTAGTCTAGGATCTAGAAGATTCTATTGATAGGGTTTAGCAGAATGACTATGCGCAAACCTAAAAACACACTTCTCGATCATTCTAGAATCACCTCCGTCAATTCTCTAGACCATGGTCCCAAAATTTTCAAGTATTAGGTAGCTAATAAATGTTTATTTCTACATGATATAAAGTACAAGAACCAAATATACACTGTTACTTTATAGATGTGGCTCTTTCATATTTTTTTGAGATTTACCTATTATAGAGCATAATTTTATATAGTGACGATATGTCATACTTTATTATTATGTGAGTCTCACATACAAGGCACGTGCAACTTACTAATAAAAGGATGGTGCACAAATACAAATAGGTCGCTAATCTTGTCCAACTAAACCAGGAATTTGTAGATAATAAGGCCTCAAAGTATACAAAAAGGACCCTAGTACAGAAAGGAAAGGCGCAATTAGGTAGAGCTTCATTGATTATCAGCGGTGGTATATAAAAGAAGGCCACGGCTCGAGGCCCGATCAGAGAGTACTCATTTCCCCTACCCAAATCACAATGCTTGGGATGGTCACTTTGAAGATGGAAGCTACCGTTCTCAACTGTTCCTCCTGCTCCCAGCACCTCAAGCACCGGCAGGTCTACAAGGTCTCTCCATTTATCCCTCACGGCAGGTCTACAAGGTCTCTCCATTTATCCCTCACAATCCATTGATTTTTCTTTTGCCAGTTCGTCCATGCAACTATTTTATTTTTTGAATTTCCATTTCTACAGTGCATGGATATTCATCTAGTCTAACATCTCTGCGTCCACAAGATCACCTCCTGTCAGAAGTGCGAGCACGCTAGCGGCGGATTCACCCACGAGCCCTCCACGGACGTCTTCCTATCAGCAGCTAGGGTCGAGTTCACCCACAAAGGCTGCAATAGTTTGCTGCCCTACTACAAACTCCACGAGCATGAAATCATGTGCCGGTACGCTCCTTGCACTTGCACGGAGACCAGCTGCAACTTCGCCACCCCGCCGCCAGCGCTCGTCGCTCACCTCGAAGCGGTCCACTCGATCCAAGTGCAAAAATCCAGTATGCCACCACTAAAGCGTTCTAGGAGTTGGTGCCACTGCCGGGCGAGGCGTCCCGCCAGCTCATCCTCGTCGGGGAGCAGGATGGCGCTATGTTTTTCCTGAAGAATGGCACGGTATGCATGGTCCCCCTTGTGTCTACGGTTTGTGTTAGGGCTATGATGTGAGACTTGTCGGTGTACAGGGTGAGGATGTGGGCGGAATGCCCGCCGCTGCTCTCCTGGACGGACGACGAGAGGAGGACTGGCACCATGATGGTGGAGCTCGATGCGTCGAGCTCCACTAATCCGGGCGACATCGCGTTTGAGGACCTTACGTCTTACCTAGCAGGGCCGCCGCATTACCTAGTCGATCCTGCTATGTTGAAGGAGTTGTGTTTCTTCTTCTGCGTCGAGTGTTAGTGGTGATGTAAGATGTTGTTAATTGGTTTCATTGCAAAAAGACCTTTTGCATACCAGGAATACTGGATTTTGTAGTAGAGGTACTCTATCTCCTTCCCAAGATATAAGGCTCCCTTGTTTTTCTTATTTTTTGTTTGACCAAGATTTACTCTAAATATATATAAATAATGTTCGTACTGTACAAATTTAGCATCATTGGAAAGTATGTTTCAATATGAATTCAATGATACAAATTTTACACAGTATAAGTAAATTTTAGTTGCTCGATTTATTCTGTCAAACTTTACTTTGGATTGCAGGCGCCTTATTCCTTGAAACGGAGGTAGAAGAGTTCGGTGGATGTACTCTCTTGAGCATGTTTCATGAAGTCTTAACTTCCGATTGGTTGGGTGGATGTACTCTGCTGACTAGTAGGCTGAATAGGATTATAAGGCTCTCTGTTTAGGATTATAACGGTAGAGGACTAATTCGCAATACTACCAAGTAGATGAATTATTCACTCTAATTAATTTATGCATGCACCACTAGTTCTATATGCATGAGATGCTAGATAAAAAAGGGGACATGATGAGAGATGAAACAATATGCATTGGGAGATTGAGAGAAAAGAGAGATATCTAAATTAATGAGTAATGGGAATTAAGACAATAAAGAAGATAGGTCTTATATTTTCTAACAATTTTAAAAAGCACTCTAGCCTAATAATCCTAAATAGAGGTAGGAGTACTGCTTAACATACATTCGGGAGTACTAGTATGTAGTAATAGTACAATAGTGGAGTACGGTAGTAGTAGTACTCCCCTCCGATTCATATTAATTGTCACTGGATTGGATGTACTCATATATAGCACTAAAACATGTATAGACACATCCATTTTCGCGACAAGTAAATATAGCCATTTTTGGAGTAGTACTAGTTTGGTTGGAAGAAATCATATTCTTTCCGCCATAGGGACGGTGGTTTTTTGATAGTAGCAGTACTAATACATAACAGGTAGTAGCACTATATATGTTTATACTGTACTACTCAACATACATTCTTGCAATCAACAAAAGTTCATCTTGCGGTTCTACTGCTATAGTGCTACTAGCAGTTTTTCAGGTGCGCATTCACCCTCTGTCTTTCAGCAGTACTCCGTCCTTCAGTAGTATAAAATGGAATTACTCAAAGAAAGTCTCTACCACTATAAAATTATAATCTGCCATGGATGTTGATTGACAAGACAATTCATTGAGGTGGGGTGAGGGTGGGGTGGGATATTGGCGTGCTTTGATGCCTACTCCTACTATCACTCTAGAGTGAAAACAAAAGAAATAGCTGCGATCCCTTGCATTAATTCTTGCTTCCGCCCCTTGCATGCCTACAGTATATACATGCATTAACTTCTATGAGTAGTAGTACAAGTAGGAGTAGTATCAAGCAAGGATATACCTAAACACAAAGATATACTCGTAGGTCACATGGTGTACCATTCTGAGTCTTCGCCTTGTTCTTCTTATTTGGTTTGCTTGCGCTTGCGCTTGCCCTTGCCCTTCTTCCTTAGTTATTTTTTTGTTGAACATTTCGAGAGTTTGTTGACCCCTCTCGAAGTTCACTATCCGCTTGTATACCTCACAGGTCGCGTAGGCGTCAAGGCTTGCATACTAGATCCGCTCTTCGGTCAGAGGCATGTTCCCCCACTGCTTGTGGTCCACATCCTTCTTCTTCTTCATGACTTTGTAACAGATGTCTATGAGGGTCACCGCTAGTTAGCCAAAGAATCCTTCTCATTCATGGAGCCAGCAGGCTTCCACCTCTTCTGGTTGTCCACGAAGTTTGTCACTGGCACTAGAGAATGCCTAAGCCTGATACCGTCGTTGCCTATGTCGATGCCTACAAAGGAAATTAGGGTTGGTGAGGAACTCTGCTAGCTTGGAGCATGGTTGGTCGGCCTGGCAAATCTAGTAGACCAGGCAATCCATACCCACGCATAGCTGGACGACATCAGCCTTCTGCTTTGAAGATTACTCATTGGTGTACTCGACGACGAGGCCAACAATTTTGTCGTCTGTTTCCTCTAGGAGCTTTTGGATTTTCTCGATGTAATCGTTCGCCACCGACGCTCTGTTGGTATACGCCACCTGTAGTGTGGTGTTGCAAGGGTCCAGAAGTAGTACATCATGTCAAACGGCGCTGCCACGGATGGTGATTGGCGCCTTCTTTTGTTTTGCAGAGGTCTAGTCGGGTGACAGAAAAGGAATGGGATCGAGAAGAAAGGAACTACTAGGAAGATCGGGAGATGTATGCATGAGAGGTTCTAGAGACGAAAGGGCATGCAGTTTCCCCCTAGCCCCGCCCACATACTCCTATAGAATAGAATTTATTTATAGATTAGTTTTACGGACGCGGATTATTTAGGTATCTATAGGTTGATTTCTAGATTATACAAAAAGTAAAAGTACCAAACACACGCGATATTTTATGAATGTGGCTCGAAATTATAAATATTTATAGAGTTTCACCTACTATAATTTTATATAAAAAATGATGCCATACTTCTATTATCTGATTCTCACATGCAAGGCACTTGCAACTCACTAGTTATTTCTTATCTTATCTTACCACTATATAGTGTATGAATAATGTTGAATATTAACCATTGGATCAAGACTCGCGAATCCTAATATTTCCAGTCATTAGATCTTCTTTTCCATTCTAACATCGAGAAGATTCTATTGATAGTCTTTATCACAATGAATGCTATGCACAAAACTCAAAACACACTTCTCCATCATTCTAGAATCTTCTCCCTCGTTTCTCTAAACCATGTTACCAAAATTTTCAAGTTTTAGATAGCTAATAATCGTTGACTTCTACATGATATACAAAATACAAGAACCAAATATACACCCATACTTTATAGATGTTGATCAAATTTATATATATTTTTTGATTTACCTATTATAATTTTATATAGTGATGATATACCAGATGTATATTATTTGAGTCTCACGTTTAGGGTATGTGCAATTTACTAGTTATATACAGTGTATGAATAACTTCGAATATTGAGCGTTGGATCAAGACTCTCGAATCCCAACATTGCCAGTAGTTGGATCTTATTTTCCATTTTAGAATCTAAAAAATACTACTCCCTTCGTCCATAAATAACTGACTTGGGTTTGTCTAGATTCGAATGTATCTATACACTAAAATGTGTCTAAATACATTCGAATCTAGACAAAACCAACTCAGTTATTTCTGGACAAAGGGAGTACCTTTGATAGTCTTTAGCACAAAGGATCCATATTACTACTCCAAGTTACTTACCACTCAGACCAGTCTTAGAGCATCTCTAGCATGGAAAAAAGTAGCACACTATTTCACGCTATTTAGCATGATATAGCGTACTTGGAGAGTCCACGATATTGTTTTCAAGATTTTGCTTGCTATGGAGCTATTTTTTGAATAGCTTGCTATATCGCGCTAAAACATCATCTTGTTAGCGCTATTTCAAGTATAGGATGTTATTTTTTTGTTGGCAGGTGTGGAGTAAGATAACATATGATGAATGTATCGAGTAAGCAAACATACGATGAAAATGTGATTGTTAAACTTAAGTGATCGCGTCAAGCTGCCGCCTCCTGCTGCAGCACCCGGTGGTGTACCTAGATTCAGCCCAGCCGGTTCTCCTCCAACTTGGATAGCACCGAAATTGGTTATGCATGTACAAGTATTACTCTAGGCAATTCATTAGATGCTGAAATCCTTTATATTCATGATATACCTGTCATATTTTAATTTTTACCAAAATATGTTTTGTAAAATAGTACGTTATTAGCATGCTATAACTTTCATATTGTTGGGAGAAAAGCCATGCTAAATTAAATAGAATGCTAGTATTTTTTGCTTTGATCTCTAGTGGCTTGTCTAAATTTGAGAGTCTCTTAGGCTGGTCATAGTGGGAACCATACTATTTCATGTTACATGTGTGTACGTAATTGAGCCGAAGGTAGAGAACCTATTTTTGCAGAAATGGCTCCAGAAATACTCCGTTCCTAGAAAGGCTAGGACATTACTGTAAACTATTTTTTCTAGTCATTGGACTATACCCACTCCTAGGATAGGATATTATTATTTTATATCTTTTGAACTGTATAGCCAAATTCAAAATCCCAGAGCGGCAAATTCTCCCGCCTCACCTCCACCAAAATATTTCGAGTGGTCACAAGCCCCTAGTTGTAGTCATATGGAATTCCTTTTGTACCCCTGATAATGGCCTATCTACTAATGTTGGGGTGTGGGTATGGTTCGTAATCGCCCCGGGGGTCCCTACAACTCTGAAGCTAGGTAGTCCACCTTCAAAGAGGAAGAAAGGTAAGGAGACGAAACCACGAGGAGAACTACACAGAGGAGAGGATCACCCTCCTACTACAAGCACCGTCGTCCGTCGCTGCCGCTAGCCCTAGGTCAGCTCCGCCCCCGCCGCTGTCTGTTAGATCTGAGCCGATCGGCTTAAATTAGATCGCCTAACTGGAGTTGTATCCACCTATTAGATCATGTCGCATCAGCATCAAGAGTCGATGAGGTCGGATGCCACGTGAATCCTTGCCGGTCTTTGCCGATCGATGATGGCAACAAAGAGATTTAGGTTTAAATTTCATAAAATTGTGTTAACTACAAAAATTCATAGAAAATTTATACTAGATCCAAAATTTATCTATAATAATTCAAATTGAAGATAATTTTATGTATTTTAATAATATTAGATTATATATAAGTTTTGTAGTATAATTTTGTGTTGATTATTTAATTAGTTTAATATCCTTTTTAGGGTAATTAAATCATAGTAAATTATTTATAGATCTGAAAATATAAATAATATGTCTATGGATTCCTAATTTCATGTAAAATATTAATCGGGCCTTAGATCTAATTTTTGACGAAGCAATTTTTAAATGATTTAAACTCTTTTAAATGGTATTTAAATCACAAAAAGAGACCTACAACTCATTTTTGGTCGAATCCAATTCCTACTGGTTCATATTAATGTTATCTATCCAGTAAAATCCAAATCCAAATTTAATTCGAAAAATAAAATAGAAATTACAACATATCTATTAAAACCCCATAATGCCAATCTACATTTAATAATAAATACTATATTACATCAAAACCTTTTTCTACATGCATCATATGATCTAATATTGTCTAGACGACTATTATAAACTATTGTACCATATTAAATCATCATGCATGCATGTGTGCATTTGTTTTATGTTGTGTATGTTTGTTCATAGTGTTATACAATTGTATCGTGTAGATTGTGAAGACTGTAACACATGTTCTTTTGAGGACTGTACCTTCGATGCCAACAACCAGGGCAACTAGATGTTAGTTTGTTCATGATCTTGTCTTACTATTTTCCTAGGCATTTGTAATGTATTTTGTAGATGCATGTGTATAAACTATTATTAATATGATATGTCCCATGTAATATGGTAGGATCCTCTCATAGTTGAGATATCATATGTTTAGAAATGCTTAGCCATGCTATGTTAGACGAGGGATAGGATTATATCATATGAAAGTTAATTAATGAATCTCCTGGGTGGAATTGGCTTTGCTATGGTTTATGTTGAATGGTTACATGCGTATCTCACTTGTGGATGGTCAACTTAGAATCAAGATAAATGGATTAGCTTCTTTATTTGGTAGCTTATATATACAACCATGTGCTAGTAAAAAGTGGGTGGTTGGATGGACTTAGTAGGTTGTGGTGGCTCAAACCTACGTAGCAAGAGATGTAGAATTTTGCTACCCTCTAGCTAGACTTCTCCACATTAGGGTTGAACAATGCGAGTTTTATCCTTATTTTGGTTAGTTTTAGATCATAAGAACAATGGTAGATCAAAGTTTGAGCGCATTATGTGTATGTATCCCCTAATAATAGACCCGGCGAGGGTAGTACATCCAGCTAGCGCGCTAGCTATGCGCATATCGTATATGTGAGAACATGCTCACCAGGAGCCTAGATAATACCTATCTCAACAACCCATCACACTTTTGTACATATTCTAGGAACACATACAAGATCTGGAGGGATTCACTCTGGTGCTTGATTTTCAACGAAACCCTAGATTTCTCCAAATGAGGGTTTGAACAATGGACTTTTATCCTTATTTTGATTATTTTAGGTCATAGCAACATAGTAGATCAAAGTTTGAGCCCAAGATGGATCCCCTCTAATTAATAATAGACCTGACGTGGGTAGCCCAACTAGCGTGTTGCAGACCTTGGTTAATTACGTTTTTTGAAGACCTGATAGCATTTATGGGCTAATTACACCTAAAGAAGAAACACCCCAATTGGATCCTGTTTCATTGGAGGCATTTTGAGTGCATAACAAGCATTGGTACGGTCAGGGTGCTCCCATACCATCTGCCCGTACTACCTTATGGCAGCTCCGTTACATCAATACAAGCAACTTACGGGAAGGGGAGACGACGAAAAATAGAACACAGCCGCCGCAAACTCATCCAGAAGGGAGGATATAGGATCTAGAGAAGGAGAAGAACACCGCCTCATTCTTCGACGATCTCTAGCCCCTAAACCATTCAGATATTTTAATAAGTACTTTTAACGGGCACTGTTATAGCAAGAGGTACCCATACCACCCGCCCGTACTGAACTTTGACAAGTTTCTTCAAAACTCACTATCGCGATAACAAGCACTGGTATGTCCTGGATGTTCCCGTACCGTCCGCCCGTACCAGACCACGTGGTTTGATCTCGGAACCCTAATATTGATCCAATGGCGAAGACCGCCGGTACATGTGGGATGTGCCCATACCACCCGCCTATACTGACTACATCACCAGGTAAAGGCCGACGGCGACTAGCTCACAGCCAGCCCCTTTCTTCTTCCTCCTCATTCATTCTTTCTCTTTTTCTCTCAACCTCAAACCCTAATCCCCTAGAAACTTTGATTCTTCATTGATTTCGTGTTTCTGAGTGAGGGAATCTTCACATCGGTAAGTTTCTCATCCGATCCACGCTTTATTTTCTGAAATCCATGGTTGAATTCCTCACATTGAATATTTAGATGAGTTCATGATATTTTGAGGTTATTATTTATTCCTCGTGTTTGGATTTGTAATTTCTGCCTGTAATCGTTTGTTTGTATGATAGAAACCTGATGCCTATAGTTTTTTTTGAAAATTTCGTAGCACAATTCATAACATCGGAAGGATTTTCCACTTGGGCAAGGGCTCAGGAACGGAAGGGGCCTCGGGATCCACTAGGCCACTAGGTTCGAAGAAGAGGCATTTGGAGGAGGACAGTTTGAGAGCCTCCATGAACAAGGACTACAAGAGGGTGATCCAGCGCAGGGTTTTACCAACTAAGTGGGTAAGCCGTGAGTTCCTCTCCCACTAAGCCTTGTTGGAGGACCTCGAGCAAATGACCATGCCAGCTGGCATGGTCCCTTTCTCCTACTTCTCCACTGACACCTACCATCTTACCACACACGAGTTCCTATCATCATTCCACGATGTTGGGGGACTACCGGTTAGGCAGATCTTGAAGTTAATGGTTCCACAGTTCCGCAGTTCATCCTTCGACTCCCTAGAGTGTCTCTTGACAGTGAAAAATTAAATAAATAGATCTAACCTAGGCTTAATCCCTAGGTATCCTTCACACAAGGCTATGTAATTGCTAAGTGCTAGTATGCTATTGGGAGAAAGGTTATGGGGGAGAACCCGAAAGTGCTTCGGGACTTCAGGGTAGAAATCGGAGACTAGGAGGGAGGCGCCGCGTACCAGCTAAGACTTGAGGTATACCTTTTCTCCGGCTTGAGGAGAAGGGATGACCATGCTGGCTGACGCCAACTACCAGATCAGGTCCTCTACCAAAGGGAGGTATCCTTCAGCAACGAGTTCCTTCAGGTGCTCCGCAAAATGCTTAGAGCCCCTCTAGACTCCCTTGTGGGAATCAGCCTCCTCCTCCACGGCTTCAAGCGTCACCCATGTTTGGTCGTTGCCGACGGTCTCCACCACGACGGAGACAGGCACCACCATTCCCTCCGATGGAACGGATACGCCCTTGGATGGCTCCATTGATGCCTTGGGAGCGTCTGTCGTTGACGGAGTGCTGCTGCTAGCCATTGGTTGGATTGGTGGAGGAAGGGGAAGGGAGGTTTATTGGCTAGGTTTTTCTTGTTGGTAGCTTGAATAGTCACGTGGCACGAGGAAGAAGACGATGCAGGGGAGAATGCAGGTAAAAGAGATTTATCTTGCCGAAGTAAATATTTATAGCCCCTGGCATTAAAATCTGTGCGTGGGAGATCTAACGGTTGCAGCATAAACAATGTGTGTGTGAATGTGCACGGTAATTTCACCACATCACCCCTTTGCCGCCTAACATTTCAGATTTTAGGCGCGGGGAAATCGCTAATGATTAAACCATTGCCATATGTGAGTTTCGAGGAAGTGCAGGCTATAGTCTATGTCATCCTACTGACCGTTGACGTGGAGTAGTCACGTCTGAAGATTCTAATGAAGGCGGACATTGTTCGACTCTAGGAAAGAAGACTTGGAGAATCTCTGGCCTACATATTGAAGACGGAGAAGATTGCAAGGTTCTTTGTGAGAACTTCGAGATATTTCTTGATGAATTACTGGCATCACCTAGATGGAGCATTAGAGACCAAAGGGCAATACGGCGCAAGATCTCAAAGTCCTCCTGGGGCGGTTGTTGGGGATATGCTAAATGGGTATCACCATTGCATGTCCCTAATCCGGATAACCCGGGTGTCCTATAGTTGGTAGCATGGTCCATGGCCTATTGGGCGGCCCAGTTAGACGGATCCAAAAGGGAGGCCCATGCCGAGAGAAGGAAGGCCACGGTGCAGTTACCGACCGATAGCTCCAAATTTCAACACTTTTTATTATTGTTTTCCTCTTTTTTATTACCGGATTTCACTGAAGTTTACCCTTTCTACTAATGTTAACGTCACAATTAGCAAATCCTTGGTTAATTACGTTTTTTGAAGACCTGATAGCATTTATGGGCTAATTACACCTAAAGAAGAAACACCCCAATTGGATCCTGTTTCATTGGAGGCATTTTGAGTGCATAACAAGCATTGGTACGGTCAGGGTGCTCCCATACCATCTGCCCGTACTACCTTATGGCAGCTCCGTTACATCAATACAAGCAACTTATGGAAAGGGGAGACGACGAAAAATAGAACACAGCCGCCGCAAACTCATCCAGAAGGGAGGAGATAGGATCTAGAGAAGGAGAAGAACACCGCCTCATTCTTCGACGATCTCTAGCCCCCAAACCATTCAGATATTTTAGTAACTACTTTTAACGAGCACTGTTATAGCCAGAGGTACCCATACCACCCGCCCGTACTGAACTTTGACAAGTTTCTTCAAAACTAACTATCGCGATAACAAGCACTGATATGTCCTGGATGTTCCCGTACCGTCCGCCCGTACCAGACCACGTGGTTTGATCTTGGAACCCTAATATTGATCCAATGGCAAAGACCGCCGGTACATGTGGGATGCGCCCGTACCACCCGCCTATACTGACTACATCACCAGGTAAAGGCCGACGGCGACTAGCTCACAGCTAGCCCCTTTCTTCTTCCTCCTCATTCAGTCTTTCTCTTTTTCTCTCAACCTCAAACCCTAATCCCCTAGAAACTTTGATTCTTCATTGATTTCGTGTTTCTGAGTGAGGGAATCTTCACATCGGTAAGTTTCTCATCCGATCCACGCTTCATTTTCTGAAATCCATGGTTGAATTCCTCACATTGAATATTTAGATGAGTTCATGATATTTTGAGGTTATTTTTTATTCCTCGTGTTTGGATTTGTAATTTCTGCCTGTAATCGTTTGTTTGTATGATAAAAACCTGATGCCTATAGTTTTCTTTGAAAATTTCGTAGCACAATGCATAACATCGGAAGGATTTTCCGCTTGGGCAAGGGCTCGGGAACGGAAGGGGCCTTGGGATCCACTAGGCCACTAGTTTCGAAGAAGAGGCGTTTGGAGCAGGACAATTTGAGAGCCTCCATGAACAAGGACTACAAGAGGGTGATCCAGCGCAGGGTTTTACCAACTAAGTGGGTAAGCCGTGAGTTCCTCTCCCACCAAGCCTTGTTGGAGGACCTCGAGCAAATGACCACGCCAGCTGACATGGTCCCTTTATCCTACTTGTCCACCGACACCTACCATCTCACCACACACGAGTTCCTATCATCATTCCACGATGACCTTGAGGTCTAGGAGTGTAATTGCACTATAAGTTTTATGCTCAATGGGCAACCCCATAGCCTTTCTTTTTATCAATTTTGTGATTGTTTCGGTTTTTCCGATGAGGCGGAACTCGATATTAATGACAATCTCCACGTAGAGGCAATGCATCCTTGGGAGCAAATTTCTATCCATAGGAACACCGATTACTTGCGCAAGAAGAGCGCCACCATCCACAATCCCACTATCCGTTACTTACACACCTTCTTGGTGAATTCTATTTTTGCGAAGGCAGATGTCGGGGCGATGGCAGCCCTCGAGATGAGTGTAATTCACATGGCTTTGCATACTGAGATGGAGCACAAGGTAAACTTGAGTGCTTTGCTCATCCAGCACTTCCACCGCCAAAGGTCGGCTTCCTCAGGTGACATCCACTATGGTGGCTTGATCACACAGATCGCCTACGCAAGCGATTTTGTCATGCCCCATGAAAGAGTTGTTGCTGGCAATAAGATTCTGGATGATATTCACATGGCTAGCACCAAATTCATGGGGATTTATAGACCCCAACGCGCCCTCCATGCTTATCAATTTTATTTTGAGCCTAATGGTGATCTCCACCAAGTTTTGCTTCCTTCTATCCAAGCTTTTTGTTTTCCAGGTAAACAGAGTTGGGTCCTCATACAGGAAGAATTCCAACCGGCATTGATCACATTAGGGAGGATTGCACCACTGTAAGGTCATCCCAACTAGGAGGACGAAGCAACGAACAACAGCAGGAGCAAGGTGGAGAAGATTGGAACGCAGTAGGCTGGGATGACTACGGTCAACAGCATCATCACCAACAACCTTTCTGTTAGCACCGGCAGCAAGGTAGGCCTCCACCGCATATGAGATTCAACTATGTCCCGGGGAGTGATTTTGACTAAGTGGTGCATCGCATCGACAACTTAGAGAATACGTTGTATGATGTGAACGCCAACATAGTCAACCTCACCCAAGACTTTACGACCTTTATGACCGACTTCCCAAAACCGCTACCCGAACTTCCCATACCAGCAGCCACCGCCCGATGAATGGGGCAACTTTTAGTTCTATATAGGCCAAGATCCTAAGCTTGGGGAGGTTGAAATCCTCCCTACCTTTTGCATTCATATTTTTCGTTCCTCTTTTGATTTATTTTGATTTCATTCTAGTGAATGTTTACTTTTGGTTTGCATTGATAAAATAAAATCCAAAAATATTAGACTAGCTTTTATCTTGATTTGTGCATAGCTCTCTCGGCTCTCATTGATTTTTCTACAGGTTATTCACTTGTAGTGATTTAGCCATGGAGATGAACGCGAGGAGTTGACCCAAGTAGGAGATGAGCAAGCGAGAGGAGGTACCACATTCATATTTTCCCTCTTCATGTAAGTTTATTCATGAACATTTTGTGTCTGTTCGATTGCACTTGAGTTCTACTCCACACTTAGATTGTTATGTTTTAGGACTTGAGATCAAAGGTTATTGTCACTACTTTGGTTGACACTTATGACAATTACTATCGGTTAAAAAAACATTTGGATTAAGTTCAAAACTTTTGAGAACAAGAGAAAGTGTCTATTGGCAACTTTGGTGCAATGTTTTTGTCTTAAGGGCTTAATCTTAGTAGTACTCAACCCCACATACTGATTGTTTACTTGATAATACCTTCTGAAAAAGAATTGTTTGATCGAATGAACTTTTTATAGTGGTTAAGGGAGATGCCAAACCTGTTTTGATCAGCTGAGTAGAGATATTTTATGATAAAAATAATTATAAGAGTACCCAAACTTCATGGAACTAACAACTCCTATGGCCTACGAACGATCTTGAGTTCATATCAGATTTCGGTTACGAGTTGGTTAGACATGCATTGCTGAGATACAATTGGAGCCTCGTTCATATCAGATTTATGGGCTAATTACACCTAAAGAAGAAAATCCCCAATTGGAGCCTCTTTCATTAGAGGCGTTCTGAGTGCATAACGACCACTGGTACGGTTGGGGTGCGCCCGTACCATCCGCCCATACTACCTGCCACCAGCTCCGTTATATCAATACAAGCAACTTTCATGAATGGGAGACAACAACAAACAGAACACAACCACCGCAAACTCATCTAGAAGGGGAGATATCAGATCTGGAGAAGGAGAAGAACACCGCCTTAGTCTTCGATGATCTCTAGCCCCTAAACCATTCACACCACCATCATCCCCATTGATACTTAGAGAGAGACAGAGAGAGATTGGCACTTGTAAGATTAATGTTTGATACTTTGATCTCCCTTGGTTTGTATTTGATTTGGTCTTCAACTAGTATTGTGGCTTGCTATGATAAATTTGAGATAATTTGCATTTGCAATATATTTATGCCTTTGATTAATCTTCCTCTCATGTCTGAGTAAATCCCCATAGGCGTGGGAGATGTAGGGGATTGGTGAGATGTGTTGTGCCTTCTTTAATTCCATCCATTTGTGATTGTTGTAGTGTTTATTAAATTGTGAGAATGATTATCTATGTTCCCATAGGCGTGGGAGATGTAGGGTAAATGTTCTAGAGATCTCATAGGTATGAACTTGTATGCAAGCCAATTGGATACCCCCGAGTGACACGGCCGATATCAATGTGGAGATATTACTACTTGAGGACAATAAGGAACCATCGAGATTAAAGCCTTGATCCGGTCAGAAGACCTTAATTAATATGCTGGCCATTTTCGTGGTAACTGGCAGACAGATCATTGGTATTGGGAAGAATTGGCCATGAGGACTCCCAGTCGGTATATGGGTTGCTTTCCTACTGACTTATAAATAATAAATATCACAATCAATTATTATTCATCTGGCACTTTCACTATTACCATGAACCGTTTCTCTCTGCGCCTAATTTCTCATCTGCAGGAACCTTGAACACCTTTCTTGTCTTTACTTTTATGCTATTTAATTCTTACTTTTTCCTTACGCAAGTTTCCTCTATTATTAAATCACCACCATACACCTTCAACAATTGCAGTAAATTCACTCAAGACCAGTGACACCTTGAGTGCGACAGAAAGGCCGCATAAAAACACTTACCTAGGCTCCTTATTGGGATCGATATAAAAACTGGAATTAATACTTCTGTGAAAACATTCTCTAGCGAACATGTGCACTTACAGGCCATCAAACTATTTTCTGGTGCCCTTGCATGGGAGCTAAGCGCTAAATGTTGTTTCTTGACATAAATAATTGTTGACACCATCCATGATCTCCGTTGAAGACAAAGGTACCACTTGATCTGAAAAAACTTATTTACCTCCGTATATTGACCGTATTCCAACTGAAAGACGCCTAGAATTTATTGAAAGATTTTCTAACTCAAGTTCTATAGACGTGAACCGTTTGATTCCTTTGATGGCAGACATGACCATCACCTAGGGGGGCGAAGAGCCTGAGCTACCATTGGGAGAATATGGGAATCCATCTAGGCACTTAAGAAAAATGTCTATTATTTTTCATGAACTTGAAGGCCAGGAATTTGAGATATATCCTGAGATAATTTATATGATGAAAGAAATTGCTTTCATAGGAAAAGAAGAGGAAGATCCTAGTGATCACTTGACGAGGGTCTATGACCTTTGTTCTACTCTTAAACCAGCAAGTTTACTGATAGAGTTTGTGCTCCTTAAACTTTTTCGCTAGTCTCTGAAAGACAATGCTTTTACTTGGTTGCAATCATTACCAAATCACACTAGAAAAAGCTATAAAGATTGCATCCAAGAGTTTATGCATAAATATTGCTCATTCACTAAAATCATGTAGATTAAACGTAGCATTACAAACTTTCTTTATATGGTTGGAGAACAAATTATCAAGCATGGAATATATTTTGTGCAATGATTATGAAGGTCCCGAATCATGGTTTCGACTAGCATTTAATTATACAGTATTTCTATAATGGTCTTAATGATGATACAAAAGAAATGATTAACTTATCTGCAGGGGAGCTATTTGCAACTTAACATTTCCAGAATGTGTAAAGCTTTTCGAGGTAAGATCCTTCAATGATGAAGAATACAATCTAGTTGAGGATGTTAAACCATGAAAAGGTTGAAGGGGTCCTGCGCATGAAAATAATAAATTTTTACCCTACGCCCATGAACCCCTGATGCTGCCAGGACCTATCTATTAGTAACGGGAGGGGCTTTTCGCGAACTTAACCTTGAAGACTGAAAAGCATTGTCAACGCTTAGGAGAGCGTGGTTGATGCAGACGAGCTGAAGCCGACCTCAAGGTCGTGATGAAGTCCTTGTGCTCCAGGGGCTCCAACGACTTGAGTGCCTCAAGTGTGACACCTCGCAGGGAGTTACACGTGTCTGGTGCCTGACGATGACTCCCGCTTCCCCGATCCAGCAGAAGTTGCGGAAGTAGAGCTCCTGGATCCGAATCCCGCAGCGCGATGATGATCTGCGGTGAAGATGTCTCTCGTTCGCGCAGTCCGAACTTGCGAGCTCGATCACAGGAGAGAGAGAGAGAGAGAGAGAGAGAGAGAGAGAGAGAGAGAGAGAGAGAGAGAATATCAATTGGAGGTCTTCCCAAAAGTGAGAAGACCTTTATTGAATATTGTGTGTATTTATCTAGCCAAATACACCCACTACATATAGGGGAAAAGGAGGTACTACCTCCCCCAAAGTCTTGGGGTGGGACTAAAGAAGAGGAGGGGGAGGGGCAGCCGCTGGCCGGCCCTAGTGGGCCCTGCGCGGGGGATCTAGGCCCAACCGGCCACCCCCTTGCCCCTTCTCCCTCTCTCCTTTCCCTAATGGGCCATCTCCCCTCCGGGAATTAGCCCATTAAGCCTTTTGACCTTTTAAATTAATTTTCTCTTCATTAAATAATTATGAATAAATGATTAAATCAATATTTAACATTCATTCATATATTATTCAATCTCCGTGGCTATGGAACACTTCCACCTCCACTCTGTACATCCTCCGGACTTATTGAAACCCTTTCGGTTTTCTCTCTACTATTCTTTGGTGATTCTACCAATCCTATAAACACTCTCTAAGCATCATCAAGCCCTTAAGCATGATACCCCACGGTTCAGGAGCACTCCAGACATGGTCGGGACACTCCCGCACCAATGATCGACAGAGGGACCTGGATAGCCATGTGACCCCTGTGCGTTCCACGAACATCTTTCGTTGTTTGGACCGGGACAGTCGTGTCTTATTCCCTTTGTCTCTCGATACTTGCATTGGCCGAGATATGATCAATGACATCACCATGTCATGTTCAATCTCATTACCGAACAATGCTACTTGACTCGTTTTGACAAGTGATATCCATGTGATCAAATCACACGCTGCGCAGCTATTGGATATAACTTCTCTGAGTGGGCCCTTGAGTATCTTTCCGTCACGTGGACGGACAAATCCCGCTCTTGACACATATTTCCTCTACGGTTTCCTCCGAGTACCTGAACACACCTTTATAACCACTATATTACCAAGTGGCGCTTGATGCTATCTAAGCACTCTCGGGAGACAGTGATTGATATAGCCTCATGGTCTAAGGAATAGTCTATGAGGATCCATTTCTAATCATCGTAACTTTGAACTTCGTGACATGATCGGGTCACAATGTTTAGGTTGGGTATTGGTTCATCATCTCATTCTCAGAATGAGTTGACACCATTTCCAACTGGCATAAATGCCACATGATCAGGAAACATGATCATTTGTTGACCAATGAACCACTGACTAGAGTTTCACTGGGAACCCCTGGTTGTTTGTATATCACACGTGTATTGATGTTTCCATTGAATACAGTTATAGCATGATATAAAACTTAATCATAAACTATATGAATTATGGTAATAGTCCTTATTACTATTTGTCTCTAGGGCATATTTCCAACAGTCTCCCACTTGCACTAGAGTACAAATACACTAGCTGCATTTGTTCTTAATCATTGGCACCATATATCTGGTACCCTGAACATGCTTGCGCATGGAAAAGGTTGAGTCTTGGGTCTGTACTTTACAGTCCCAAATCCTTTGCAACTTACTAATGTCACCTTGATTGACATTAATACTTTATCATTACATGATAACATCTGTGTGTATGCATCGTCGCTATGGCAGCAGAACGAGGCCTGATTCCAGGAGCCTGCAGTGACTTTAGATCAACCTCGAGGGCTTTCTCATGGGGACTATGCCCTAGGACACATCATTCTATGTTAAAAGCGAACTAGCCCCGCCATAACATTATACAACACTTTATATGGTTGATGACCCACAAGTATACGGGGTGTATCGCAGTATTTTCGATAAGTAAGAGTGTCGAACCCAACGAGGAGCAGAAGGTGTTGGCTAGTGGTATGGATCAGGAATTCTCTGCAAATACTTAGCAAACGGATTTTTAGGGTTTTT
The DNA here is from genome assembly GCA_023614405.1 of Avena insularis. Lineage (NCBI taxonomy): Eukaryota > Viridiplantae > Streptophyta > Magnoliopsida > Poales > Poaceae > Avena > Avena insularis. The sequence goes on along the minus strand of CM042696.1, from coordinate 280,147,427 downwards.
TGATAAAGCAAGTAAACAAAGTACGAGCAAAAAAAAGACAGTAGGAATAAATGCAGCAAGTGGCCCAATCCTTTATGCAGCAAAGGACAAGCCGGTTGTATTACTTAAGATGACCAAACGTTCTCGAGGACACATGGGAAGACTGTCAAGTGCTTTCGCTTCATATAGTTGATTAATCTTCTCTAGCTTGCTAAGTGTTGTGTGGGTGAACCTGTGGTAATGAACCGCCCCATCCAAAACTAATACATACTTGTGATTATACCCCTTGCAAACATCCGTAAGTACAAGAAAGTAATTAAGGTAGAGACCTAACCACAACTTTAAACTCTAAGACCCTTATGTCCCTTGTGCAATGGTTTCCTAACAGGGGTTCAGGTTTCTGTCACTCCGGCTACCCCTACGATTAGTAGCCAAATACACAATGCATTCCCCTAGGCCTATATAGGTGAAGTGTCATGTAGTCGACGTTCACATGACACCACAAGAAGAAGTACACCATAACTTAAATATCAAACTATTGAATCTTTCTCAACACAACTCCACTACTAACAACATGACTTCTCCCATGTCCTCAAGAACAAAACGAACTACTCACAAGACATCATATGGATCATGATCAGAGATGGAATAATGATGTATAACAATCTGAACATAAACAATAATTCAATGGTTCACTCAATAGCATCAACTACAAAGAGTAATCAACACCGGGAAAGTTTCCCCTATGAACTAATGCAAGATTCAACGCAATTGTTACAGCAATATGGAGATGGTGATGAGGGTGCTGATGGTGATGATGGTGGTGATGATGATGATCATGATCCCGATGAAGTCCAGCTTGATGGTGTTGTTGATGGCGACGATCTCCCCTCTCCGAGAAGGAATTCCCCCGGCAGAAATCTGTCTACCGGAGAGATCTTTCTCTCTCGGTGTTTTCTGCCCCGCAGAGGCGGCAGAATCTTTCTATGGTCGCTCCCCCAATCTTAGGGTTTTAGGAGGATGATATACGCCATAGGGGAGAGCCAGAGGTGGGCCAGGGCGGCCACACCTCTCTTTGGCGACCTAGGCTGCCGTGCTGGGTGGTGTGGGCCCCCTGTGGCCCATCTCCACTTCGTCTTCTGGCATCCTTAGTCTTCTGGAAAAATAGGATTTTCCGTATATTTTCCCGGATTTTCTGATCACAAATTTTGCCTCCAAACAGCACCTTTTCCATCAGAATCATGACTATAGCGGTCCATGCTCCAAAAGTCATCAACCATGCAAAAACAGATGAAATAACATAAGTATCACCTCTCAATATGAAATATATCAATGAATAATAGTGAATTAATACATAGAATAGTGATGCAAAATGGACGTATCAACTCCCCCCAAGCTTAGACTTCGCTTGTCAAGCGAAACTGAGCTCAATAAACATGGCCTCAGGTTTATGGAGTGAAGAGTCGATAAAAGAATACTGACAAGAAGCATCACATTCATCAAATACATAGATCATAATAGAAGACAACTCACTATTATATAACTCAAATTGTAATGAGTAAAGGAAACACAATAAAGATACATAAAGTAAATCATAATTGGTAATGGCAAACTTAGCTCTTGGTCGAAGAATAGTTGATAATTTGCTGGAGTTCACAAATAACTAGTTTTTCCATGATAGCTTTCAAAGTAGTGAACATCAAGATAAGAGCAATGTGCAAAACAAGGAACATAAGAAACATGATTGAATAAATCATCATATGAATGAATGAAACACAACAACTCAAAATACTTGCTGAGATAGAAGGGAATAGGTTTATTGACTCAACTAAAAAAGTAAAAGAAAGGCCCTTTAAAGAGGGAAGCAGGGATTGCAAGTCTCATAAAGATCTCCCAAAAATTATGATACTTACTAGCTTTCAACTCTCATTGCCCCTACCATAGGCATCTTTAGGTGATTAAGGTTAAAGTGATCAAATATGAGGATATGCATTGACAAGTTGTAAATTGAGAATCTCATGTCCCCTGAATACGAGGGCCACTCCTCATGCTACTCAAGTTTAGTCACTGGTAAGTTCTTGTCATCGTAAGCATATGTGTATCATAGAGAACCTCCAATGGGGTACCCCCTTGCCCGATGATACAGAAGAATCCCCATATCAAAATGACAAGGCAAGCAGACAACAAGCATCTCAGCAATCTTCTTATTTACCATGGGAATATGGTGCTTTTTTCTCTATTTCCTCTTTTCATAATATCTCTTTATTTTCTTTTCTCTTTTTCTCAATCTCTATCTCTTTTTTTATAAGAAGAATTCTTCATAGATACTCGTTATGGTTACGCTGCAGGTTTCCACCATGTCAGCATGGATTGAACCAATGACGGCGCTTTCTAACACACATGCATAACTCCATGGACTTACAAGCTCCCCTTTCATTTCACACCGACGACATCCATAGACAAAAGAACATCAACTTGGTACAAAGTACCAGTGCAATGTTGAAAGCGTTCCCCATGACAGCATGGTTCTGCTAATTCACAACTTACAAAGCGCAAGCATATACGCAACATAGGTGAGCACAATGGTTCAAGTTTATTAAGTGCAAGAAAGTAAAGTGTGCCATCAAGTTCGTGAGAGCTTTAATCACTAATTTTCACATAACAAGTTTAATTTTGGAGGTAGATAAAACAAGAATTTACTTGGAATAGCAATAATGCTACTAGGTAGGTATGGTGGACACAAATGGCAAAGGTTTTGGTTCTAAGGAGGTGGATGCACGAGAAGAATTCCCTCTCAGTACAGGTTTTTGGCTAGCAAGGCTGGGTAGCAAGTACAAGAGTTGAAGAAAACAAACAAACATACAAGTGATAAAAACAAACATGCAATCTTCCTTGGAAGAAGATCTTAACTAGAGAATACTAGACTTACGAGCAAATCAAGAAAGAAGGATGATGAAATTATTTTTCTTTAGAGTACTTTTTATCTTTTTCATTCAACTTTCAAAAATAGTGTTGCTACTGACCGAGCCAGGTTTCCCAAAACCAACTAAATTAACTCAATGATCCCAAAGTGATACCAATACTAACAACAAGATCAATCATATAACCATGAATTGAAAACTAATATAAGCTATGCAAAAGAGTAAATGATAGAACTTCTCATTAATATTCACCAAGGGATACATATCTAACGAGAGAGGGGACACTTCCATAATGCAAACCATCCTACATAATAACTCCTCTATTCATGATATGACTCTACTAAAAAGGCAAAAAGATAGAAGATAGTGATGTGATACCGCAGCACTCCCCCAAGCTTGGAACAAACCAAGGGGATGCCAAACCTGATGACGAATTACTCCTTCGGTGGTGGTGGTATTATGCTCTTAGTTGACGTGAGGAAATCTTCCAGCATCTTGTGAAGCCTATTATTCTCCCATTGAAGCATGTCCACCTTCCTCTTCAAGTCCCGGTACTTATCGCATAACTCTTTAGTGACTCGTAGGGCTTCCGTTGATGTAGGGCAAGTGATTAACGGTACCAGCCCTTGCTTGGGGTCTTGGAGGTCTTCCTCCATGGGCTCCTTCCCTTTATCCTTGGCGGACACCATTGTGCTTCTAAGACTTCAAAGAGTATGTCCTGGCAGAAACAGATCGAAACAAAAACACAACAAAAACACGATATACGAACCTCGAGGGATCCGAGGGGTTATATATTACGAAGTTTCCTATCAAAAGGATGGTACTGGGAGAAAACGAGTTGGAGGCGGAGTCCGGGGTGGACTCACCACCTGGTGGTGCAGCCAGGGGTGGGCCCGCGCCACAAGGTGGTGTGAGCCACCCTGGCTCTGGTTCCGTCCCTTTTTCGCTTCGTAAATTTCCTTATTGACTGAAAACTGCAAAAATAGAGTTGGATAGTATTTTCGCGGAACTTTTCTTACCAGAACCGTTACCAATTTAAAAACGGACTCTGCAGGTCTCTGAATTTGGTATTTAGTGGATACTTCTGGAGTCTCCACTTGAATAATCATCAGTATCTTCATCTTCATACACTTATTACTTGAGTCATAAAACCTTTCTTTTCCTCATTACACCATTATTCCCACTACCTGGAAATTTCTTTCACACAAAACATCACACAATTCTCATTAGCAACATTAGTGTAAGTGAAATGATAAAACCTTTTGAGTTCAACTTCAACTGAAAACCATCAAAACATAAGCTACTGTAGTAACTCCTTCCGAAAACCCAAAAATAATTCAAAAAGGAAATCGAATAAAGAAGCAAATGCAAGAGTGGCAAAATCTGTCAAAACAGACCAGCAGGTAAAGATCAATATTTTCGAAAATCTTCTATTGCTCAAATCAAAAAGTGCAAAACTAACAAAAGTTATATAACAACCTGTGGTAGAAGCACAAAAAATTACAGCTCAATCCGACATACAGAGATCTCTCACGAATTTTTACGGTGAAGCACAAAAATCTGTTTCGGGACAGCAACATCCCCAAATATTACTTCTCTCTCATTAGAGGTTGATCTTGACACAAAAACCAAACAAAACGGATAAGGAGCAGTTATTACCGAAGTAATAACTTCCAAGACTAAAAAAACAAAAAAAAATGAAATCAAAAACAAATTGGGTTGTCTCCCAAAAAGCTCTTTCTTTAAAGCCATTAAGATGGGCACGATAATTTTGAAGATGCTCACATAGGAATATGAATTGAGCTGAAAGAGCATTACGAAGCAAAAATACACACATTTAAGTCTAACCCACTTCCTATGCAAGGGAATTTTGTAAACAAACAAGTTATTGAAACCAGAGGCTTCTTGTATAAGAAGGCAAAAGAAGTGCAACATAAAAACTTTCAGCATAAAACGAGGAAACTTGATATTATTGAGATGCATAAAAACACTTTTCCCTCTCTCATAGTGACTTTCAGTATCATGCATAAACTTAAAAATATATCTCATAGCAATGATCACTTATTCAAATAGAAAACACAGGAATACTACCTCTCATAACACTACTATGTGAAACAATATTAGAGGTATCCTTACAAAGGATAGTGTGTCCCTCTTCTTCATATTTAGTGACAAAGTCTTTCACATTTGCTATAATAGGTTCATCAACCATTTATTTATCAGGTTCAACAGCTTTATGTGTACTTTCATTAACCATACTAGCTATCATAGAATGTTCCTTTACCTTAACTGGGAAAGGGATTTTCTCAATGTAAGGTTCAGGTAAAACATGATTAGTAGTATAAACTTCAGTATTTCTTGCAGGAACACTCTTAGCAATATCTTTATAAGGTTCATGATAGTTATGCCACTTCTTTTTTGGCACTTAAATGTAGGAAGCAAAAGCCTTAAAATAAGAAGCAATAGCTTGAGAGTCTAGACCATAAGCATTTTTAATATTTTGAAAGTCATCAGTTCCCATAAAAGATTCAATGCATTCATAATCATAATGTATACCTGACTTTCTACCTTTTTCATTCTCCCAAGGTTCAGCATTGTCTTGAATACGGTCCAGAAGATCCCATTTAGCTTCTTCTTCCATGCGAGTGAATGATCCAGCACAAGAAGCATCCAATAAATCCTTGTCATGTAGAGGGAGCCTTGAATAAAAGTTATTGATAATAATATTGTTGGGGAGCTCATGAATGGGACATTTGAGCATTGGTAACTTCAATCTCCCCCAAGCTTGAGCTGTACTCTCTCCATCAAGAGGCCAAAAGTTGTATATTTGATTCCGATCTTTATGAATCTCACTAGGAGGATAAAATTTTGAGTAAAAGAGAGGCACTATTTCCTCCCATTCCAGAGCTTGACCATTCTTCAGCAGCTTATACCATTCCTCAGCTCTTCCTTTCAGCGAAAATGAGAATAACTTCTTCTTAACTTGATCTGTAGTAATACCTTCACACTTGAACAACCCGCATAATTCGTGTATAAAGAGCAAATGATCACCGGGATGGACAGTTCCATCCCCAACATAGTAGTTATCCATAACACGATCAATAATTCTTGTAGGTATTTTCAAAACATCATTATCAGCAGGTGGTGGCTTATCTACTACCTTAGTAGTGGTAGTAGCATTACCAAATAAGAAACTCAGCGAATTATCCATAACGAAAATAAAGCAACTGACAGAAGTAAACAATACTCACAGTAGAAGTTTCCTTTACCAGTTCCACTCTCCAATAGCGCTTCACTCCTCGGCAACGGCGCCAAAAAATAGTCTTGATGACCCACAAGTATAGGGGGTGTATCGTAGTATTTTCGATAAGTAAGAGTGTCGAACCCAACGAGTAGCAGAAGGTGCTGGCTAGTGGTATGGATCAGGAATTCTTTGTAAATACTTAGCAAATGGATTTTTAGGGGTTTTTGATAAAGCAAGTAAACAAAGTACGAGCAAAAAAAAGACAGTAGGAATAAATGCAGAAAGTGGCCCAATCCTTTATGCAGCAAAGGACAAGCCGGTTGTATTACTTAAGATGACCAAAGGTTCCCGAGGACACATGGGAAGACTGTCAAGTGCTTTGACTTCATATAGTTGATTAATATTCTCTAGCTTGCTAAGTGTTGTGTGGGTGAACCTGTGCTAATGTACCCCCCCATCCAAGACTAATACAAACTTGTGATTATACCCCTTGCAAACATCTGTAAGTACAAGAAAGTAATTAAGGTAGAGACCTAACCACAACTATTAACTCTAAGACCCTTACGCCCCTTGTGCAATGGTTTCCTAACGGGGGTTCAGGTTTCTGTCACTCCGGCAACCCCTACGATTAGTAGCCAAATACACAATGCATTCCCCTAGGACCATATAGGTGAAGTGTCATGTAGTCGATGTTCACATGACACCCCTAGAAGAAGTACACCACAACTTAAATATCAAATTATTGAATCTTTCTCAACACAACTCCACTACTAACAACATGACTTCTCCCATGTCCTCAAGAGAAAACGAACTACTCACAAGACATCATATGGATCATGATCAGAGATGGAATAATGATGTATAACAATTTGAACATAAACAATAATTCAATGGTTCACTCAATAGCATCAACTACAAAGAGTAATCAACACCGGGAAAGTTTCCCCTATGAACTAATGCAAGATTCAACGTAATTGTTACAGCAATATGGAGATGGTGATGAGGGTGCTGATGGTGATGATGGTGGTGATGATCATGATGATGATCCCGATGAAGTCCAGCTTGATGATGGTGTTGATGGCGACGATCTCCCCTCTCCGGGAAGAAATTCCGAGAAATCATCATCGGAGAGATCTTTCTCTCTCGGTGTTTTCCCACGAGAGGCGCAGAATATTCTGTGGTTGCTCCCTAGTCTTAGGGTTTCGGAGGATGATATACGGAGAGGAGGTGGGCTGCGGCCACACCACCTGCTGGCGCGGCCTAGGGCTGCCCACGCCAAGGGGTGGTGTGGGCCCCCTGTTGCGCATCTCCACTCCGTCTTCTGGCATCCTTAGTCTTCTGGAAAAATAGGATTTTCCGTATATTTTCCCGGATTTTCTGATTTTCGCGAATTTTGCCTCCAAAAGGCACCTTTTCCATCAGAATCCAGACTACAGCGGTACATGCTCCAAAAGTCATCAACCATGCAAAAACAGATGAAATAACATAAGTATCACCTCTCAATATGAAATATATCAATGAATAAGAGTGAATTAAGACATAGAAAGACGAGTGCACTCTGTGCAACTTTCGATGTTTTGTTCACCTCGCTTCCTACTTGACTTTAATCGGTATTACGGGAGTTTCCAACATATTCCCTTATAACATAAGCCTTTATGTTTTAAGATATGTCATCCTTTGTGGATTTGGAAAACATGTATGCAGTTCTCTATTAGACACTGCGGACAAACTTAGCTTAACATTTCATGATTCGAACTTAATCACTTTTAAACGTTCCTTATTGGATCATATATTATGTTAAGTTACCATCATGGTTTTCTAAGATAGAACCTATGTCTCAACATAGTGGATGATGATCATCCTTTTCTTTCTTTCAACCATTGATGTTAAACTTAATGCTATTCCTAACTTGAGTTATTAAGGACCAGTTCCTTAATTAACTTATATTCTAAAACCCTTTTCAGAATCCCTTAAGGAATATCATAATATACTTATTATCAACTTCCACGGGTTTCGGAATCCCTTAAGGAATATCATAATATACTTATTATCAACTTCCACACCTTATAAATCATTATTTATCGGTACTTGCGCTTTTATTCTTAACACATTTAAGAATTACTCTATAAGCTCCCACTCAAAATATGTTCCTACCATATTTGGGTATGAGTTAGTACTCTTACTCAAACTATGTTCCTACATATTTGAATTTGAGACTTATATTGCTCCCACTCAAAAATATGTCATTCGCATATTGTTTTAGGAAGACTTTATAGCTCCCACTCAATTTCATGCAAATTGCATATCTACTCACTATTTTGAACAACTTCAAAATCTTTGATCAAATATCAAACTTGGAGATTTACTATGAGATACTAGTACTTTTACTAGTCTTAAATCCACTAGACATTTAGCACACTTGAATCAAATTCATTTGAATTCGTCCAATACTTGACAAATTGTGCTTTTGTCCTTCACCCCCTTTTCCACTATGGCTTTGCAGTCATTTGGGAAAATTCCAAGTAACCCCCTTTTACTTGTGAAATTCAGCATCAAATTGCTTTCTAATCTCAAATGAATTTTGCTTCCAGGATTTCTCATAATTCTAGTTTACCATTATTTCCTTAGTAGTTCGTAGGTATGTCATATTCCAAGAATCATGACAAATGATTCACAAATGTCTCCATACTAGATATGGATTACATTTTAAATCCTACTTCATGTAGTGAAAACACCAGTGGGGAAAACACAATGATCATTATCATTGATTCTTTCCTTTGCAGAGAGAATCGTTCAGGAACATTGTCCGTTGCGCTTCTCAACACTTTGATGCAGGGTTTTGAATCGTCATAGTGTTTTTCACTATCTTCCATTTGCTTCATAATCGAGAAATATCACTAAAAGTGAGCTTTCTCAAGAATGCACCAAAATCCAAGCAATACAAGTTTTGCTTCTCTTTTGGTTTCAGCTATGGATTTCGTATTGAAAGTTTCCACTTAATACTCTACAAGGACTTATTCTCTATTGTTTTGGTTATATCGAATAACCCCAAAACTTTTACGAATTCAAATGGTTCACTACATTCTAATTGAGTGCTAACTATTTCTAACTAATGGTCTCTACATCTATACTACAATGATTTATTTGGCGCCTTCTATTCACTCACTTTGATATCTAATATCACATTGTGATGCTTTGCATTTTGATGTTTCCAAACTCTTTGCATTTCATAATTTCTTTTATGCCAACTTTATAAAGTCGAATTTCATTACTATTGATCGAGTCATAGTAATTACATCCTATTTTATATTTATACCCTTTATTGATGAAACATTTTGATGAAATCAAATAATTTCATGTTCATGTTTCCTTTGGTAAACTTATTTACACATTTAAACAATCATATAATGATAATTACCATTTTCGTTAAAACATAATACATCGAATATGTATTTACTTTTAACAATTCGTTAAACACTTTGTATTCAAGTAATACACGGTGTTCAAGTTATTTTGCCGAACTTAGGCATGATTTATATGTGACAAGAATCGAATGACTTTCACATATTGTCAACATAACTTTGAATTTAAACAATGGTTTCATTCATTAATGAATATATCATTAAGTTGGGTATTTTAAGGCATTTCAATATTTTACAAATGTTCATGCATTATCAATTAGTTTCAAACAACAAAGATAATTCACATATAATCAAACAAGATATGAACACAAATAGAAATCATTCATAAAAGTAGAACAACTGTTTGTTACAAACTGATATGAATAACCGTCTCACAAAGTGTGAGACACACTAAAGAAGTTCATAATATTTTGATTACAATAACTATCCAAAATATAAACTAAATGATAAATGTCGAGGGAGAGTGTCGTCAACCATCATCATCATGCTCGCCATCAACACGCGTCACCTCCTCTCCAGCAAGCACCTCTCATGCAGAAGGACCTGTTTTCAGCAAAACAGAACAAGTATCAAATATACTTAACACTGCAAATGCGTTTGCAAGATTATAACATTTATAAAATTGTATATCAAATATATACCTTTGTCATTTATGACCTCTCCGGTGATTGGTTCAACCTTTACATTCCTGAAACGTAATATGAACTCTTGGAAATCCAATGTTTTTGTATCACCACTCATGATGCTACTCCGGACATGTCCTTCGTAGCTGGGAGGCAATGATCGAAGCAGCACACCTATCGCAAACGAATCTTCCATCCAGTAATCCACAAAGTGAACCAGTCTCATGTGTGCATCAAGCATGCTCTCCAAGTGACCCTACAGACATGTGTGCTCCTCCATTTGTATGGAAAGGAACTCTCGAAGTAGCTCGTGCTTCCACATGCGCGCATGTCTTATGAACTCTGCTCTCAGCTGATGCACCATTGAATATGGATCAAGATCACCCATGAGTGGATGGAGTTCATCCACCATCCCGTAACGCATTATTATCTGAATGTAGGTGGGCATCTCTTGACGGTGGTAGCGGTCTGCCAGCTCTTGCAGGGTCTCATAGTGGTCTGGCTCAGTCAAATAAATCGTGCGGTATATGTATTCTACCACATGATTCCTAGCAAGGAGATCATTCAGGCGCACAAGCCAACTAGGGAAGTTCGATCCATCAAGTCTAAGTTTCTCACCCATTACCCATTCCTCAATGAAAAAGTAAGCTTCACGGTGATCCATCTCTACATTTACAACTGCAAAAGGAATTTAGACTAAGTTTATAATTAAATGAGTTAATAACAACTCCACTCAGAAACACCTATCCCCAGAAGGGTTCCTAGTGATAACACGACCCCTATCAACCACATCTCCCTCGATTGTCACGGCCATCAATGTGGGTTCACGGGTGAACGTAAACGTCGGTCACATCATTCATGCGACTCGTGCTCGATCTTTCGACCATCCGCATTCCGAGGCCATGTCTGCACATGCTAGGCTCGCCAACTCAACCTTAGTGTATTCGCTGTGCAACATGGCTTACACCCACTGTATGCGAACGTAGATCTGTCTGACACCCATGCCTATACCGTGGATCGCCTCATACCGAAGAACTTTCTTGGTGGTGCACACTAATGGGGAACACAATCGTTGGTAATTTTAACAGGGATCATCTTATTAGGCTACCGTCGAGTATCTAATACTATCACACAATAAGATATACAAACAATAACATTGAATGTAAATGCGATCTGATATGGTCCTTCACGTCATGATCTCCATCCTTCGTGACCGGATTCCGGCACCAGGGTTCCGGCGCCGTAGACACTAGGGTACCGGTGTATTTCCGGCGTGGTAGTTCGTCACCTCCGTAACTATCTACTACTATGTAACATAAGGTAATCACTTTACCTTTGCCACAACCATATCACAAAGCAGCGCCCCCCTGCAAAACAAAGTTAGACACCTCTACTTTATCTTTGCATGTTTTACGTGGCTGAATGGGCTTTCGCACAAGAATCGTTCTTACCTACGAACTTTCAGCACAACGCTGATCAAGTAGTTGTCTCTACTACACCCCTTTTGGGGCCCTCTGCTGTAAATGGCATACCAACTAATGCAAGAGAGACAGACACCCCCTAAGCCACTTTATACGGTACAAGCCGTATGTCAAGCGTGGACTAGTCTCGCGAATGAACGCGTAAAGTCGGTTGGGGGCCACTTCATCAAGCATTGTTGCGGTATACACAAGTACACGTGGGAGGGTAACAACTAAAAGATCAACGCCGACACGCTACATCTCGTGTGTTCTACCCGTACTAGCATTACTACGCATAAACCTAGCTCTGATACCACTGAAGGGGTTCCGTGCATGGAAACAATAAATTTTTACCCTACGCCCGTGAACCCCTAATGTTGCCAGGACCTATCTATTAGTAATACAGTAACGGGAGGGGCTTTTCGCGAACTTACCCTTGAAGACCAAAAAGCGTTGTCAATGCTCAGGAGAGCGTGGTTGATGTAGACGAGCCAAAGGCGACCTCAAGGTCGTGATGAAATCCTTGCGCTCCAGTGGCTCCAATGACTTGAGTGCCTCAAGTGTGACACCTCGCAGGGAGTTGCACACGTCCGGTGCCTGACGATGACTCCCGCTTCCCTGATCCCACATCAGTTGTGGAAATAGAGCTCCTGGATCTGAATCCCGCAGCGCGACGGCGCTACATAGTGAAGTTGTCTCTCGTTCACGCAGTCCGAACTTGGGACCACGGTCACGAGAGAGAGAGAGAATATCAACCGGAGGTCTTCCCAAAAGTGAGAAGACCTTTATTGAATATTGTGTGTATTTATCTGGCCAAATACCCCCACTATATATAGGGGAAAAGGATGTACTACCTCCCTCAAAGTCCTAGGGTGGCACTAAAGGAGAGGAGGGAGGGGGCATGGCAGCCCTAGTGGGCCACTGGGCCCTAGGGGGCTAGCTTGACCACCCTGCCCCTTCTCCCTCTCTCCTTTCCCTAATGGGCCCTCTCCCCTCCAGGAATTGGCCCATTAGGCCTTTTGACCTTTTAAATTGATTTTCTCTTTATTAAATAATTATGAATAAATGATTAAATCAATATTTAACATTCATTCATATATTAGTCAATCTCCGTGGCTATGGAACACTTCCACCTCCACTCCGGACATCCTCTGGACTTACCGAAACCCATCTGGTTTTCTCTCTACTATTCTTCGGTGATTCTACCGATCCTATAAACACACTCTAAGCATCATCAAGCCCTTAAGCGTGATACCCCACGGTTCGGGAACACTCCAGACATGGTCGGGACACTCCCGCATCAATGATCGATAGAGGGACCTGGATGGCCATGTGACCCCTGCGTGTTCAATGAAGATCTTTTGTCGTTTGAACCGGGACAGTCTTGTCTTATTCCCTTTGTCTCTCGATACTTGCATTTTCCGAGATCTGATAAATGACATCACCATGTCGTGTTCAATCTCGTTACCGAACAATGCTACTTGACTCGTTTAGACAAGTGATATCCCTATGATCAAATCACACGCTGTGCAGCTATTGGATATAACTTCTCCGAGTGGGCCCTTGAGCATCTTTCTGTCACGTGGACGGACAAATCCCACTCTTGACATATATTGCCTCTATGGTTTCCTCCGAGTACCTGAACACACCTTTATAACCACTGTATTACCAAGTGGCGCTTGAAGCTATCTAAGCACTCTCGGGAGACTGTGATTGATATAGCCTCACGGTCCAAGGAATAGTCTACGAGGATCCATTTCTAATCATCATAACTTTGAACTTCGTGACATGATCGGGTCATGATGTTTAGGTTGGGTATTGGTTCATCATCTCATTCTTAGAATGAGTTGACTCCATTTCCAACTGGCATAAATGCCACATGATCATCTGTTGACCAATGAACCAGTGACTAGAGTTTCAATGGGAACCCCTGGTTGTTTGTATATCACATGTGTATTGAAGTTTCCATTCAATACAGTTATAGCATGATATAAAAATTAATCATAAACTATATGAAATGTGGTAATAGTCCTTATTACTATTTGTCTGTAGGGCATATTTGCAACAAAAGTATGTTTCACATACCCCGAGATCTTATGCTTAAAGTTAAAAAGTCCATGGAAGAAAAAGGAATAGCTTTGGAACTTATTAAAGGAAATAAAGTTGACATTCTTCAATCTTACGTAATGGAAGATGAAATAAATGTTTTAATGCAAAAGTTTAGATATCAACAGAAACAGTTCCGTGAGAAATATTATAAACATCTAATGACTCAAGAAACGAATATAAAAGATTGAACTAAAGTCTTTGATGACCTAGGACATGCCACGAAGCATTTGAATAGATATTTGAGTATGCTTAAAACGCAATATGATCAAATAATTGAAACCTAGACTCTGATTTTGAACCAAGGAAATTTTAATACAGTTTCTACTAACATTGTCACTAGACGTGGTACAGAAACGCAGGAACCCCAAGGGCCACCTTGGTATCAAGAAGAACAATCCTGCAAAGCAAGAGAGACTCAAGAGATGAGTCAAGAAGAACAGGACCTAGTAGATCCGTGGGATGATATTGCTTATGAAGCTGAGAAAAAGAACTTGAGACTTCTAAAGATAGAGAAGAAGACGAAGAAGGAGATAACAATAAACAATATGACCCAGGTGCTGAGACAATCAACTCAAGGGAAGAGGTCGATCTTAGAAAGGAATAAGAAGAGCATGTTATCACCTCACATGAAGAATGTGTTGATAAGCAAAAACCATCAGCAAAAAAGTAAACTAAAAGGGATGCTCAACCAGTGGCAAGGGTAAAGGAGAAGGTAATACACACAAAAGAAAATTCCTTATCCTAATCGAGTTCAATATGAACCGGATAAAGCCATTTATGATCCTTTTGCCAAAGTAATAGGAATCCTTCATTTAGAACTTCCTTGAAATGATGTTATTCAAGTTCCTACTTATAAAAAGTTTATGTTAGATATTCTTAATAGAAAAAAAGAAGGAAACTAAGACTATAGAAGTAATGACAAGCTTGCCCAATTGGAAAACTAAGACTACTTGTGCAATTGGAAGAAAAGGTAACTAAGACTACTTGCACAATTGGAAACACTAATATCGTTAATGCTCTTTGTGATTTGGGGGCAGGTGTTAGTGTCATTCCTTATTCCTTGTTCAAGAAATTGAACCTTGGAGAGTATTCTCCCACTTCAATCACTTTTCAAATGGTTTATAAGACAACTAAACAACCTGTTTGTATGATCAAAGATGTTTTACTTTTAATTGACCAACATGTTATACCCACTGAATTTATCATACTAGATGTTCCAAAAGATGACAAACTTTCAATCATCCTTGGAAGACCTTTTCGTAACATAGCTAGAGCTAATATCGATTGTTCTAGCGG
The DNA here is from genome assembly GCA_023614405.1 of Avena insularis. Classification (NCBI taxonomy): domain Eukaryota; kingdom Viridiplantae; phylum Streptophyta; class Magnoliopsida; order Poales; family Poaceae; genus Avena; species Avena insularis. The sequence goes on along the minus strand of CM042696.1, from coordinate 280,132,373 downwards.
TAAGATTGTTTTCAATATTTATGATGATCACATTGTTTGTTATTTTCCAAAGAAACAGGAGCATGATGGAAAATACGTTCCACCACCTAAGCGTGTCCAGGCGGTGAAAAATATCAATGAAGGGCACCTTGCGGTAAATGCTAATGACATGGAGGTTCATTCATAAGCTAACTCTCCTCGATAAAATTCTTAATGGGAGTCAACCCATTCTTAATAAGTTAAGTTTAAAGTCGTTTTATTTTGTGTCTGTCTTAATTCATGCTTTTAGACTTGCAAAGAATTTATACCTTAGTGAAGTTTAAAGAAAAGCAAAAGAAATTATTAAATAGGGTTCATATTGCATAATAAGAAGTGGTACGGCTAGAGGTGCCCGTACTATCCACCCATACCGTAGAAGAAAATCCAGTTAGAAAAGGTTATTTTAATAAGTACTTTTAACGAGCACTGGTATAGCCGGAGGTACCCGTACCACCCGCCCGTACTAAAATTTGACAAGTTTCTTCAAAACTCACTATCGCGATAACGAGCACTTGTATGTCCTGGACATTCATGTACCGTCCGCCCGTACCAGACCGCGAGGTTTGATCTCGAAACCCTAATATTGATCCAATGGTGAAGACCGCCGATACATGTGGGATTCGCCCGTACCACCCGCCTATACTGACTACATCACCAGGTAAAGGACGATGGCGACTGGCTCATAGCCAGCCCCTTTCTTCTTCCTCCTCATTCATTCTTTCTCTTTTTCTCTCCACCTCAAACCCTAATCCCCTAGAACCCTTGATTCTTCATTGATTTCATATTTCTGAGTGAGGGAATATTCACATCGGTAAGTTTCTCATCTGATCCACGCTTTATTTTATGAAATCCATGGTTGAATTCCTCACATTGACTATTTAGATGAGTTCATGATATTTTGAGGTTATTTTTGATTCCTCATGTTTGGATTTGTAATTTTTGCATGTAATCATTTGTTTGTATGATAGAAACCTGATGCCTATAGTTTTCTTTGAAATTTGTGTAGCACAATGCATAACATCGGAAGGATTTTCCGCTTGGGCAAGGGCTCAGGAACGGCAGGGGCCTAGGGCTCCACTATGCCACCGGGTTCGAAGAAGAGGCGTTCCGAGGCAGACAGTTTGAGAGCCTCCATGAACAAGGATTACGAGAGGGTGATCCAACACGGGGTTTTACCAACTAAGTGGGTAAGTCGTGAGTTCCTCTCCCACTAAGGCTTGTTGGAGGACCTCGAGCAGATGACCGTGCAAGCTAGCATGGTCCCTTTCTCCTACTTCTCCACCGACACCTACCAGCTGGCCACACACGAGTTCCTATCATCATTCCACGATGACCTTGAGGTTTAGGAGTCTAATTGCACTGTAAGTTTTGTGCTCAATGGGCAACCCCATAACCTTTCTTTTTATCAATTTTGTGATTGTTTCGGGTTCCCCCATGACGAGGGTTTAACTCGTCAATGCCCATTGTTATGGACTTGGGTTTTGGAGAAGGAGGGAGCGCTGGAGACATCTATCGGCTAGCAAACAAGCACATAGGGGACAAAGGATTTACCCAGGTTCATGCCTCGTAGAGGTCCCTACTCCTGCTTGTCTGCTCGTGGAATTATCGAAGGAGTCGAAAGTTACAATGGTGCGCAGATGAAATCTGGCGAGGGTTGTGGAAACTAGGGTTGCGTGTGTCCTCCTCGTTGCCCCCTCCTAGCCTTTATATAGATAGGCTAGGTCTCGGGTAGCAGGTTGAGTCGGTTACAAGTTAGGGTTTTCCCCTTCAAACTTTCTATCTTTAGCTTCTTCTTGTCCTTCAAGCAATCGAGAGTCCGTAGGTTACTCGAGTCCCTCCTTCCGGGCCTTGGCGACACCGTGGGCCTGTATGTATTTGGACCGTATATACCAAGCTCGAGTACTTGTAGGGTATACCCATGTCAGTAGCCCCCGAGTGCCCAGTGGAATCGCAGATTCGACTGGGGACTTTTGAAGCCTTCGAGTGCCTAAATGAGTACATTTCGATTGCTTTTATTTGCGTCATAGGGATTGTTGATATACGTGCCTGATATAACCTAAGTATCGGTATCAGTTAACCACCTTAGGGTGAAACAACACAATCTACTCAAATTCGAGTCCCCGGACTCGAATCCGGAAAAGTGCTGGTGTAATTCGACTCAGGCCGTGGAGGTCTTACAGGAGTCGAATTCCAGTTATATGGGTGTGAGCACTTGACGCGTCCGTCAAGGCATGTTCATCGTGCCTGTAGGCACGGATATGTTTCTGGTAGTGTGCAGTTAAATGCGTTGCCAGGCCTTATTCAGGCCTTACCTTCACGCCGTAGGCGCGGCATCCAAATTCTATCATCACAGAGACGATTCGGGTAACCCACGAGACACAGTCTCTTTGCAGGGAAAAATTATGAGGCGGTGTCGCCATGAGTTTCGAGTGTGGATCTTATCAACACACAGTTTTCTTGCAAAAATAATCATAGGGTGCGCGTCCAGCACTCCCTATGGGAGTAGCCCCCGAGTGCCTAGTTGAGTTGAAGACTCAGGTAGGGACTAAAGAACTTTTGTGACTGCTGTCGGCTTTTGCTTGCTTGTTCAGTCGATAACTCAGATAGGTACTAAAACACTTTCACGACTGCTGTCGTCTTTTGCCTGCTTGTTTCCGGCGCTCCCTATGGGAGTAACACATGTCCATAATCGAACTGTGTTTCGAGTGGTTAGGTTTGCTTATGTGATTGTCCATGTTCCTGTAACAAGAAAAAGAAAGTCGTAGGGTGCGCGGCCAGCGCTCCCTATGGGAGTAGCCCCCGAGTGCTTGGTGGAGTCGAGGACTCTAGCAAGGACTAAAAATATTCGAAGTTTTCCACTGCATAGGATTGGTGACGTCAGTGCTGACGCTTGTATGACCTTAGTTGCCCGCGTGAGCAGTTTTGACGGGACGTGACGAGCGGTGGGTCCCACTTTCTGACTTTGATTTGACTGGGCATGCGTAATCTTATTTTTAACTGTGCCTCCTCGATTTCCGCGCGTAATGGTAGAAGTGGGGGGATGGTTCGCGCTTCCTCTTTGCCACGTGTCCTACGCGATGCGTGCCACGCGTCCAATAGGGTTTTTGTCAGCCGTTGGATTGCATCTTCCAGGGGTTAAGTAGCGATGCTGCACCGGTAATTTCCCATCTGTGCTCTTTCTTCCTTGCTGCCATCGCCATTGCCGTTTGGTTTCTTGCTTTCCTCTGCGCTCATCTTCCCCACGACGCTGGACCAGCTCCGTTCGTTCCCAAGATATTTCCTTCGTTCTCATCGCCGCCGCGCAATGGGGAAGAAGAAAGGAGGTGCTGCCGCTGATTCCGTGGCCACCCTCGCTGCAGCGAAGAAGAAGGGCGGCTCCGCTGCTGCGGTCACCAGTGCCGCCGCCGCCGGGAAGAAGAAGGTCGCGGGCACCCGCGTGACCAATGGCGCATGGCGCCCCTCTATTATCAAGGCATCGGATATCCGTCTTCTTCGCCAAGACGGAGTGATCTCTGCAGCAGTCGTCAATTCGCACGTCCCCAGCGGTGAGACCATTCCTGTGCCTCCTGCTGGTTATCGAGTGATGTTTCTTCCTTTCATCATTCGTGGTATTTCCTTGCCTCTTCACCCCTTTCTTCGGGGTCTTCTATGTTTCTATGGGCTCCAGCTCCATCAGCTGTCCCCAAATTCTCTCCTCCACATCACTTGTTTCATCACTCTCTGCGAGTGCTGGCTCGGAATCGAGCCGCACTTTGGTCTTTTCAAACGCATCTTTAAATTGAAGCGTCAGTATGCATCTGGCTCTTTAGTTTATGACGTAGGTGGTTGCGGAATCCATGTTGACCCATCCACCACCTACTTTGATATCAAGCTCACCAAGTCCGTCCAGGGATGGAGGGACAAATGGTTCTATGTGCGCGATCAGAAGGCCAAGGACGAGCACTTTGGACTCGCGCCCTTCAATCCCGCGACTCCCTGCAAGAATATGTGTTCTTGGAAGAACGTGATCATGCCTTCCAAACTCGCGGAAACAGACGTGTTATATTAGCACGTCTGCGACCTCGAGAGTCGCATAGGCGCAGAAGAGGGAGGTTGTGCCCTTGTCAGGACTTGGCTGCATCGTCGCGTCCAGCCTCTCCAGGCCAGGGTCCATCCCATGTTCCAATGGGGTGGTGCTGATGATCCCACTCACGTGTCTGTTGATGGCATGTCCGCGAGTGAGGTAGATAAGAGGGTGCGACTGGTCACGAAGTATACCCTCAAGGATGTGCTTCCGAACGAGCCAGTCGTTCCTCCTTTCGATGCTTCGAATCCTCCTCCTGAGGTATGGTTGTGCTACGTAGTAGCTTATTTTCTCGATTGCGTCTTCTGTTGCTTATCTGTTTTACTTTTTGTATGCAAGAGTGGGCGGTGTCGCCTTGCATGCCTCCCCTTCTTGAGGGGATTATTCCTCGTGAAGCTTTGGAAGAGGATGAGTCTGAGTCGACTGTCCCTTCCGATGTGGAAGAGGAAGCCCCCGAGTCTGAAAGTCCGGATACTTGCAAGTGTTCGCGTAGCTGGGATTCCGACGCGTCGACTCCTTCAACTCTAGGAGGCGCGGCTGTTGGCGTGGAGTCGCCAATTCCCGCCGTTCCTGTGAGGGCTGTGGCACCGTCTTCTCGTAAGAAGATGCGATTGCCCAAGGAGTCTTCGTCGGAGTCGACGGAGGCCACATTTGATCTTAACAGATTTGACTGGTAGGTTTGCTAGTGCATTCATTCTTCTCTTGTTTTCTTCTTGTTGGCTTTGCCTTGGAGTTTGCCTTTTCTGAGTGCGGATTTTGTCTTACAGTCAAGACGCGTCGTCATCTTCTAGCGACGTCGAATTTTTGAAGGAATCAGGAGTCGCGACCTCAAAATCCAAGACAAAGGTCGAGCGCGTTCCTTCTCCTCCGGCGGCGGCCCACTCCGGGCACAATTCTTCGAGCTCTCCTCATGTAGGGGAGCATCGAGTAGTTGCTCGGATGACGATTCAGCAATCTTCTTCGGAGTCGCTAGAGGACCATGTAAGTATATCTTTCTTTCTTTTTATAATTTGACAGTCAACGCCCTTATGTTGCCCTTTGCTAACTCCTCATTTTGTGCAACAGCTCCTTGTAAAGGAAGCCGCGTAGGTAGCGGAGCAGGTGATGGCGATAGGTCGCCAGCATGCGATGCTGGAGAAGCGCCACCGCGTGGTTGAGAGTGAGTGTTCTATACTTATTATTTTCGTCTTCTCTGTATTTTGGTATAATCGACTGACAGCCAAATTTTTGACTGCCCTGTAGCTGAGCATAATGCTTTACTGCGTGATGTCGCCACGTTGGAGAAGACGCTGGCCGCAGCTGTGAAGGGGCGTGACGAGGCAATCCCGGCTCGTGATGAAGCCCAGAAGCGCGAAGAGGATCTGTGTGCCTCCTTTGCGGCCAGGGAGAAGTTTTTCGAAGAGCAACTTTTCTCAGTCGCCAAGGCCCTCTCAGGTACCTTTACTTGGTAGATATTTTATTGATGTTCTTCTCTTCCTCTGTAGTGCCGGTGGCATTAGAAGTTTAATCCGTGTGCGTATTTTGGTGTAGATGCTGGCGGCTTGAGTTTTGATCCATAATCCCTTGGTCGCGATGATGCTCTGGCGGGCGCGGTATCTGCGGTCGAAGACCGTAGCGCCGCTATCCAAAATACGTTGTCCAAAGCCAAGGCCACCCTGAGTTGCCTCCGGGAGGAGCTGATGCCGAAGGCTGAGCTGGTCGACAATGTGGAGGAGCTGGTGGAGTCGCTCGCTGGGGGTGTGCCTGCCACGTACAAGAACTCCCTCCACGCAGCTGGCGCGACCATGTCGGTTGCCATGGTGCAAGCCCACGGAGTCGAAGTGGATCCCTCTGCGGTGTCGAAGACGATGCCTGTTGGCGTGGATGGTCAGTAGGTAGTATTCGCTCCCTTTGCGACTGCCTGTGCCAAATATGGCCATTCCTTGATAAACATTGTTGCCAAGTATTTGGAGGAGCTCAATCGCGCGAAGAAGGCGGCGAAAACTTCGGCCTCAGGGGCCGGCGGAAAATCAGTGGCATCTAATACTGCCACGGACTTGATGAAGCCCCCGAGATCATCGAAGTCGAAGAAACCAGCTGCTCCGTAGTTAGTTCCTTGTAATAGCTGATGAACTTGCTCTTTTTGATGGGAGAATATGCCTATTAGCGAATGTGTTTGTAGATACTTTTATTGATCCTGAATGCACCTGTTACTTTTGACTTTTGAGTTGGTCGCCTTATTTTCCCTCTGGCTTGGTTTTTGGTAGGGTACGTCAAGTGGCCCTGTGGGGGGAACCCCGGACTCGCCATCTCTTGAGGATACAATGGCACCTCCCTGCTCCAGGGTAGAGGAGCTTTCCTTACTTTCGCGACTTCGTGATCGCGTTAAGCAACTGGAGCGTGAGTTTCCCTTGATCCGTGGTAGCACGGACGTGTGGAAGTCAAAGGCTGAAAAAGCCGCCGCCCGTGAGAAATATCTGCTTGGCGAGGTGATGCAGCTGGGCGACCAGTTTAAGTGTTAGTTTGCTCATCCTTATCTTTTCCTTTGTAGTTAATCGCAATGGTACGTTGTACTCATGATGTTGATGCTGCTTCGTGTAGTTGTTAGCGCACGCCGTCCACAGGAGGAGAGGGATAGGATTGCCATCTGCCTTCATGATCTCACCCAAGAGCAACTTCAGGAGAGTGGATACTTCTGGGTAGATCATGATCGTGCGACTGCGTTAGCGACCCTGCAGGATCACGCCTCGCGAGTGCTGCTCTTTCTGAAGAAGTCGCAGTCGTGTTTGAAGAACATCTACCGGGCGATGTTCCTGCTGGATGATACTCCATCAAGCCTGCTGGCCCTTCTGACGAAATTTCAAGATATGTCCGCAGTTCACGAGTGCGTGAGGAAGTAGCTGGTGGCTGGTGCCAAGGCTGCGCTCTCCGTGGTGCGTTTGCACAGGCCTGACGTGGATGTCGCCTCCATTGCATCTGGGCCACCGGTGCCACCAGCAGGATCTTCCTGGAACATGGTGCCACACTATCAAGCGGTGGATCATCCAGCCGAGGAAATCGTCGACTTCTTCGAGGAACAGACTAATGTTCTTCTGTTGCAAGGGTAGCCAAATATGTATCCTGCATATAAGTGTACTGGTGTTGTAAAGCTCATATATATTTGTAGATAATTTATTGTTGAATGTATACAAATAGCTTTATAAGCGTGGGGTGCGTTGCACTTATGCGAGTCCTTTTCGTTAGCCTGGCCATCTTTGTATCTTTCCCTTGTCAACCTGTCAGGTGCATGGTATCTGGGTTGTGTTTGTGTTAAGGGGTTCGATTGATGTGCCAGCTACTCAGGATGTCGCGTTATTGTTCGAAGAACATATGTGTATAGGGTGGTGTAGCCCCCGATTATGAAAGTTGACAAAAGAAAAGAGAACACGGAGTTTTGGGGCACTTAGCTTTTATTTATTCGAAGAACAGTACGTAGTACAATGTGCGGCTAAGTAGCCTTGGCTGAATAGCCTTATTTGTGATGCAGAAGTAAAGAAGAAACGACTAAGGGTAGAAGCGTCGCAGTTGTGCGACGTTCCAAGGGTTGGAGTATGCGACTCCTGTCTCTAAATCTTGAAGGCGATAGGCGCCACCTGGGATTACTTCTGTAATCACGTACGGTCCTTCCCAGGGGGGACTCGAGCTTGAGATGCCCCTACTGCTTCAGTCGCAGGACCAGGTCACCTTCGACGAAGGATCTTGGGCAAAGCCTTCTGCTATGATAGTTGCGCAGGTTCTGCTGGTAGATCATAGATCTTTCTGCGGCGATTTCTCTTGCTTCGTCAAGGAGGTCGACGGAGTCTTTGAGTGCGAGGGATGACTCCTTCTCGCTGTAGGCGACTACGCGTGGCGCTCTGTACTGTACCTCGGCGGGTAATACTGCCTCTGCTCCATGTACCATAAAGAATGGTGTGTAGCCGGTGGCGCTGTTTGGACTTGTACGCAGGCTCCAGAGTACGGATTGCAGTTCGTTTGGCTAGCAGCCCGGGGCTTGTTCGAGTGGCCAGAGGAGTCGCTTCTTGATGCCGCTGCAGACGAGCCCATTTGCCTTTTCCACCTGACCGTTGGTCTGCGGGTGTGCGACTGAGGCATAGCTGATGTTGATCCCCAGGTTCTCGCAGAAATCTTGGAACTCCTTGGATGTAAAGTTTGTTCCGTTGTCGGTGATGATGCTGTGTGGTACGCCGAAGCGGTAGACGATGGACTCGAAGAACTTGACTGCGCTGTGCCCTGATTGCTTGGTCACTGGCATGGCCTCGATCCACTTGGTGAATTTGTCGGCTGCGACCAAGAGGTAGACGTAGCCTCCTTGAGAGGACCTTGGAAGTTTGCCAACCATGTCGAGTCCCCACTGGGCGAAGGGCCAGGCCAATGGAATAGGCCGTAGTTCTGCGCCTGGTGCGTGTGGCTTGTCAGCGAATCGCTGACAGGCATTGCACCTTTGGACTATATCCTTGGCGTCGCGCATGGCCGTGGGCCAGTAAAATCTAGCTCGTAGAGCTTTGGTGACGAGGGCGCGGCTGCCGGCGTGGTGCTCGCAGGTCCCTTCATGGATGTCGAGGAGGACTGCTCTTCCATCGGCTAGGAAGACGCATCGCTGTAACACGCCTGTGATGCTGCGTTATACAGTTCGCCGTTGATAACGCCGAATGCCTTGGAGCGTCGCACGATGTGTCGTGCATCTGTCGGGTCGTCCGATAGGCGCTTGCTGAGGAGGTACGTAATGTACGGCTGCGTCCAGGATTGTTCGATCATCATGACGCTCATTGGTCCCTTGAGTCCTGTGTCGAGCTCCAAATCATCGATTGTTGTTGGCTCATTGGGTGGCGTAGCCCCCGAGTCCGTTGCTGCGGTTGTTTTCTTCTCTGCGGCCTTTGGCTTGATGGAGCGTTCGCATATGCGCTCAAGAAATACCCTAGGTGGTATGGGTGCGCAGGTGGAGCCTATGTTGGCGAGTGCGTCCGCCTCCTCATTGCTTTCGCGGCCTATGTGTCGCAACTCGCAGCCATCGAAGTCTCCTTCAAGTGTGTCGTAGAGGTCGCGGTATGCGATCATGTTGTCGTTTAGTGCGTCACACTCATGCATTGTTTGGTTGACGACCAGCTTGGAGTCGCCATATATGATTAGCCTCTTTGTGCCGCAGGCTTTTGCCATCCTCATCCCGTGTAACATGGCCTCGTATTCAGCCTCGTTGTTTGAGGCTGTGAACTGCATTCGCAGGACGTATTTCAGCTTGTCCCCTTGAGGCGATGTCAATATGACACCTGCTCCTGGTCCATCTTTCCTCTTGGACCCATCGAAGTGCATTGTCCAGAGGTAGGACATGTCTGGCTTGTCCGGGAGTTGGTTTTCCATCCAATGTACGAGGAAGTCCAGGAGAACTTGCGACTTGATTGCGCCGTGCTTTTCGTATGTGATGTCTCATGGAGACAGCTCGATTCCCCAAAGCGCGACTCGCCCTGTGGCATCAGGGTTATTGAGGATATGTCCCAATGGGGCGTCGTTGACTACCACGATTGGGTGTTCCTGGAAGTAATGGCGCAGTCGCCGGGCGGTCATAAATACGCCGTACGCTAGCTTCTGGTAGTGCGGGTACTGCTGTTTTGTTGGCGTGAGGACCTCGCTGAGGTAGTATACCGGGTGTTGTACGCCATGGACCTTGTTTTCCTCGGCCCGTTCGACAACGAGAACTCTAACCACTTGGTTGGTGGCAGCGATGTACAGCAGCAGTGGTTCCCTTTCTCGTGGGGTTACCAATACTGGCGAGGTGGATAGCAGGCGCTTGAGGTCCTCGAATGCTTCTTACGCTTTGTTGGTCCACTCGAATTTGTCAGCTTTGCGGAGGAGCTGATAGAAGGGCAGCGCCTTTTCTCCCATTCGACTGATAAATCGACTGAGGGTCGCGATTCGCCCGGCTAGTTGTTGAACGCCTCTTATGTTCTTTGGCTTCTCCATGGCCAGTATGGCCTTTATCTTTTCCGGGTTTGCCTCAATCCCTCTCGCGGAGATGAGATACCCGAGCAGTTGTCCAGAGGGTACGCCGAAGGCGCATTTGTCTGGATTGAGCTTTATCCGGTAGCGATCGAGATTGGCGAAGGTTTCGTGCAAGTCGTCGATTAGAGAGGCTTCTTCCTTGGTCTTGATTACTATGTCGTCGACATAGACTTGGATGTTGCGACCAAGTTGCTCCTTGAGGCAGGCCTGCATGCACCGCTGGTACGTGGCTCCTGCATTTTTTAGCCCGAAGGGCATTGTGTTGTAGCAGAACACGCTGAAGGGCGTTGTAAACACGGTCTTCTCCTGGTCTTCCTCCTTCATTCGAATTGTGTTGTAGCAGAACACGCTCGCATCCAGAAGTGGAGTCGATGATTTGATCAATCCGTGGTAGTGGGAAGTGATCTTTCGGGCAGTGCTTGTTTAGAGAAGTGAAGTCCACGCACATCCGCAGGATATCCGTGTCCTTTTTTGGCACCAGCACTGTATTGGCGAGCCAAGTGCTTTCCTTGATGTCACGTATGAATTTGGCCTCGAGGAATCTGTTGATCTCCATTCCGACTGCCTGTGCCCGTGGCTCAGACAGTCGCCTGATTGTTTGCTTGACTGGCCTTGCGTCGGGGTTGACGTTGAGTGCGTGCTCGGCGAATTCCCTAGGAACTCCTGGCATGTCCGCATGACACCAGGCGAAAATTTCCCAGTGCTCACGGTGGAATTCGACAAGCGCGAGTTCCTATGCGGGACTCAAGTTGTTGGCGATGAGGGCCATTTTAGCGGGATCTGATGGATGGACTTGTACCTTCTTTGTGTGCACAGATGAGTCGAAGGAGAGGTCAGGTGAGCTTGGCCTACTCGGGGGCATCGTTGTCATCGTTTCCTTCAATCGCATAGCTCCTCCTACATGCCAAGGACGGGAGATTCTGTTGAATTCCGTCGAATCGCCGACGCTCGAAACTCCCGTTGATCATGATGACACCGTTGGGACCTGGCATTTTCATCTGTAGGTAGGCGTAGTGGGGTACTGCCATGAACCTAGCGAACGCGACGCACCCGAGGATGCAGTGGTATTGTGAGGGCCAGTCAACAACTTCAAAGTCGATGCGCTCGCGCTGGAAGTTCTTCGGCGTGCCGAATATGACGTTGAGGTTGATTTTGCCCAGGGGGTATACGCCTTTTCCTAGGACGATGCCGTGGAACATTGTGTCTGATGCCTCCAAGCAGGTTAGAGGGATCCTCATTGCTCGGAAGGTACTCGCGAATATGAGGTTGATACCGCTTCCGCCATCCATGAAGACACGACTCATGTCGAAGCCTCCAATTTGTGCCTCGAGTACGAGGGGGCAATGACCTAGGAGAGGTACTTGAGGCGGGTGGTCGCGTTTGTCAAAGGTAATGCACGACTCACTTCCGCTGAGGTACTCAGTGGTGGATGGTGGCGAGTGCGTGGCCAAATTGACTTGGCAAGTGATGGCCTTCTGCACCCTATTGGAGGGGCGTCCCTTTTGGATCATCATGGTACCCATGGCCCGTGGGTATGGTTCGCCTCCGTGATGCTGGTCCGGTGCAGCTCTGTTCGGGGGTGGCCCATGTGGTGGTGGTGGTGCGTCATGTGCCACTGCGCCTGGAGCGGTTCTGTAGCCTCTTTCGACTGCATTGCGGTTCATCCGAACCAACCCCTCATATAGCTTGAGGAACTCGCGTCAGTCCTTGAGGAGGTGACTGGACTTTCTCTTGCCATCAAGCTTGTCGATGTAGAAGTGTACCGTGCATGGTCCGGACAGTTTGTCTTCGATGGAGGTCGCGGGTGCTTCATCGCGAGTGCGGCGTTGCCATACTTGCGTGGTTTTCCTGGAGTCGCGATATCCGCCGCTACGGTATCCGCTGTTGCGGTTATCGTCGCATCTATCGGCATAGCCGGCTGCGACCATGTTGACGTCATCGCGATCGTCGTAGACGCGCATACGACGTTTACTCCGGTGGTCGCATCTTCGTTCGAGTTCCGCCTCCTCGTCAGAGTGAATGTGATTCTTCAACGAATCTTCTCCATCAGCCCACCGATTCGCGATCTCCATCAGGTGGTCGATGGTCTTGGGCTTTGAGCGGCCTAGCTCCTCCCTGAGTTCCATGCGGCGGACACCACCGTTGAATGCATCAATCGCGTGGTCTTCCGAGATGTTCTCTGCGGAGTTCTTGATGATGGACCATCTTTGGATGTAAGAGCGCAGCGATTCGCCAGATTTTTGTTGGCAGCATCTCAGTTCTTCGATCGAAGCGGGGCGTTTGTACGTGCCCTTGAAGTTGCGTACGAAGCTGTAGACCAGCTCATCCCAGCTGCGAATGGATCCGCGTGGGAGGTTATTGAGCCATGCCCGGGCAGCGCCCTGCAGCTGTAGCTGCAAGCATTGCATGGCAGTGCTTCGACTGCCTCCGTGCAGCCTGACGGAGGAGGTGTGATCCTCCAGCCAGATCTTGGGATCCTGCAGACCGTCAAATTTATGGTTCTCCGATGGGAGTTTGAACCCTTTAGGCATTCGCGTTTGCCTGATGGATCTACTGAAGCATCTGGCGCCGCAGAGCTCCCCATCTTTTTCTTCTGAATCAGTCGACCGAGCACATCGTGCCCTTGACTTGTTGATCTTGCACTCTGTGAGCTCGTCGTGTGCATCGTAGTCGCGATCGTGTCGTTGTGAACGGCGGCACCGTGACAGGTCGTGACTTTCATCGCTTGACGAGGACGAGGAGTAGCGTTTTGCTAACGCTTTGCCCCTTTTTGGGTCTGGTACTGGTTCTTTGTCGAGGGCGGCCTCGATTAGCCCAAGGCCCGCGATCGTAGATCGGTGCATGGCCGTTCGGGGATCTCCAGCCGGTGGCTGGTTATTGAGAAGGTACATGGTGGCCGTCATCGCTGCTGACTGGCGCGTCTGGGAACCACGTTGCCTCTTGTGTCGACTGTCATAGAGCCGAAGTCGAGGACTTTCGTGGCGTCTATGCGTTCTTGTTCGGTGAGGTGAGCCATCCGTGATTGCCTCTTCCTAGCAATATGCTCGTTGCCTATTGAGGAGGATCCTTCGTAGGAGGAGAGCCCAGCGCGACGACGGCTTGACTCATCCGCCGCCTTTTTACGCGCTTCGAGTAGCGCGATTGCTTGTTTCTGGCGTTTGAATTCCTCTTTTAGGAGCCAGTGGTAACCCATCAGTAGTTCCTGAGGGGACCCGAAGGGTAGAGGTGCACCTCGTAGGGCTTCGCGGCAGCGTTCCCACTCTTGCTCGTTGAGCCTGATCACGACGCGTTCGCCGGTTTGCTCGTTGATTATGCTGGGGGGTTCGACTGCTCCTCCATTGCCGCCGTTGGCAGTGTTGGGCGGGTCGGTGCCGTTGCCAGTGTTACCATTGTTGCCCCGGTTGGCCGAGGTGTCGCCCGCATTGACGACGGCGCACATGAAGTGATTTGGGAAGCTGTTGCTTCCACAACATTCAGATCCGGAACCGTAGGTTCCATCTTCAGTGGCCAGATCGCTTAGATCGGAGTCGCGACTACTGTCGCTGATCAGGTTCCTGACCGCTGCTGGAGCATTGAGCTCGCTGAGGGTGCCGATCAATGGAGGGAACCATGATGCTGGGGCAATCGCCGATGCTGTCGGCTGATCGGGCATGCGAAGCGTGCCTATCTGACCAACTTGGAAGCGGAAGCTCCCAATCGCCAGGCTGATTCCGTCGCCCACGGACTCGAAGGCCGGGCGAGTAGCCGGCGTGTGGACGGTGAAGTCGAAGGCGCCGAAAAGCTGGCGAATCTCTGCTATTGCAGAGTTGTAGATCGCGGTTGATGGGGCCGAAGAAGCCGCAACATCAGCACTCGCATCTCCCACAGACGGCGCCAATTGACGAGGGTTTAACTTGTCAATGCCCATTGTTATGGACTTGGGTTTTGGAGAAGGAGGGAGCGCTGGAGACATCTATCGGCTAGCAAACAAGCACACAGGGGACAAAGGATTTACCCAGGTTCAGGCCTCGTAGAGGTCCCTACTCCTGCTTCTCTGCTCGTGGAATTATCGAAGAAGTCGAAAGTTACAATGGTGCGCAGATGAAATCTGGCGAGGGTTGTGGAAACTAGGGTTGCGTGTGTCCTCCTCGTCGCCCCCTCCTAGCCTTTATATAGATAGGCTAGGTCTCGGGTAGCAGGTTGAGTCGGTTACAAGTTAGGGTTTTCCCCTTCAAACTTTCTATCTTTAGCTTCTTCTTGTCCTTCAAGCAATCGAGAGTCCGTAGGTTACTCGAGTCCCTCCTTCCGGGCCATGGTGACACCGTGGGCCTGTATGTATTTGGACCGTATATACCAAGATCGAGTACTTGTAGGGTATACCCATGTCACCCCATGAGGGGGAACTCGATATTAATGATAATGTCCACGTAGAGGCAATGCATCCTTGGGAGCAGATTTCTATCCACAAGAACACCGATTACTTGCGCAAGAAGAGCGCCACCATCCAGAATCCACTATCCATTACTTACACACCTTCTTGGTGAATTCTATTTTTGGGAAGGTAGATGTCGAGGCGATGGCAGCCCCCGAGATGAGTGTAATTCACATGGCTTTGCATACTGAAATGGAGCACAAGGTAAACTTGAGTGCTTTGCTCATCCAGCACTGTCGTCGCCAAAGGTCGGCTTCCTCGGGTGACATCCACTATGGTGGCTTAATCACACAGATCGCCTACGCAAGTGAGTTTGTCATGCCCCATGAAAGAGTTGTTGGTGGCAATAAGATTCTGGATGATATTCACATGGCTAGCACCAAATTCATGGGGATTTATGGACCCCAACGCGCCCTCCATGCTTATCAATTTTATTTTGAGCCTAATGGTGATCTCCACCAAGTTTTGCTTCCTTTTGTCCAAGCTTTTTGTTTTCTAGGTAAATAGAGTTGGATCCTCATAGAGGAAGAATTCTAGCCGGCATTGATTACATTACGGAGGATTGCACCGCCGGAAGGTCATCCCAACTAGGAGGACGCAGCAGCTAGCCAACAGCAATAGGAGCAAGGTGGAGAAGATGGGAACATAGTAGGCTAGGATGACTACGATCAACAGCATCATCACCAAGAACCTTTCTGTCAGCACTAGCATCAAGGTATTCCTCCACTGCATCTGAGATTCAACTATGTCGTGAGGAGTGATTTTGACCAAGTGGTGCATCGCGACAACTTAGAGAATACGTTTTATGTTGTGAACGCCAACATAGTCAACCTCACCCAAGACATTACGACCTTTATGACCGACTTCCCAAACCGCTACCCGAACTTCCCATACCAGCAGCGGTGTTCTTCATATTTTTCGTTCCTCTTTTGATTTATTTTGATTTCATTCTAGTGAATGTTTACTTTTGGTTTGTATTGATAAAAGAAAATCCAAAAATATTAGACTAGCTTTTATCTTGATTTGTGCATAGTTCTCTCGGCTCTCGTTGATTTTTCTACAGGTTATTCACTTGTAGTTATTTAGCCATGGAGATGAACGCGAGGAGTTGACCCAAGTGGGAGATGAGCAAGAGAGAGGAGGTACCACATTCATATTTTCCCTCTTCTTGTAAGTTTATTCATGAACATTTTGTGTCTGTTTGATTGCACTTGAGTTCAACTCCATGCTTAGATCGTTATGTTTTAGGACTTGAGATCAAAGGTTATTATCACTACTTTGGTTGAGACTTATGACAATTACTATTGGTTAGAAAAAACCATTTGGATTAAGTTCCAAACTTTTAAGAACAAGAGAAAGTGTCTATTGAAAACTTTGGTGTCATGTTTTTGTCTTAAGGGCTTAATCTTAGTAGTACTCAACCCCACATACTGATTGTTTACTTGATAATACCTTCTGAAAAAGAATTGTTTGGTCGAATGAACTTTTTATAGTGGTTAAGGGAGATGCCAAACCTGTTTTGATCAGCTGAATAGAGATATTTTATGATAAAAATAATTATAAGAGTACCCAAACTTCATGGAACTAACAACTCCTATGGCCTACGAACGATCTTGAGTTCATATCAGATTTCGGTTATGAGTTGGTTAGACATGCATTGCTGAGATACAATTGGAGCCTCGTTCATATCAGATTTATGGGCTAATTACACCTAAAGAAGAAAATCCCCAATTGGAGCCTCTTTCATTAGAGGCGTTCTGAGTGCATAACAACCACTGGTACGGTTGGGGTGCACCCGTACCGTCCGCCCATACTACCTGCCGCCAGCTCCGTTATATCAATACAAGCAACTTTCGTGAAGGGGAGACAACGAAAAACAGAACACAACCACCACAAACTCATCCAGAAGGGGAGAGATCAGATCTGGAGAAGGAGAAGAACACCGCCCCAGTCTTCGATGATCTCTAGCCCCTAAACCATTCACACCACCATCATCCCCATTGATACTTAGAGAGAGACAGAGAGAGATTGGCACTTGTAAGATTAGGGTTTGATACTTTGATCTCCCTTGGTTTGTATTTGATTTGGTCTTCAACTAGTATTGTGCCTTGCTATGATAACTTTGAGATGATTTGCATTTGCAATACAATTATGCCTTTGTTTCATCTTCCTCTCATGTCTGAGTAAATCCCCATAGGCGTGGGAGATGTAGGGGATTGGTGAGATGTGTTATGCCTTCTTTAATTCCATCAATTTATGATTGTTGTAGTGTTTATTAAATTGTGAGAATGATTATCTATGTTCGCCTATTGCTTGTTATCTAATTTAAGGGCCTAGGTAAATGTTCTAGAGATCTCATAGTATGAACTTGTATGCAAGCCAATTGGCTACCCCCGAGTGACACGGCCGATATCAATGAGGAGCTATTACTACTCGAGGACAACAAGGAACCATCGAGATTAAATCCTTGATCTGGTCAGAAAACCTTAATTAATATGCTGGCCATTTTCGTGGTAACGGGCAGACAGATCATTGGTATTGGGAAGAATTGGCCATGAGGACTCCTAGTCGGTATATGGGTTGCTTTCCTACTCACTTATAAATAATAAATATCACAATCAATTATTATTCATCTGGAACTTTCACTATTACCATGAACCATTTCTCCCTGAGCCTAATTTCTCATTTGCAGGAACATTGAACACCTTTCTCGTCTTTACTTTTATGCTATTTAATTCTTACTTTTCCTTACGCAAGTTTCCTCTATTATTAAATCACCACCATCCATGTTCAACAATTGCAGTCAATTCACTCAAGACCAGTGACACCTTGAGTGCGACAGAAACGCCGCATAAAAACACTTACCTAGGCTCCTTATTGGGATCGATATAAAAATTGGAATTAATACTTCCGCGAAAACATGCTCTAACGAACCTGTGCAGTTGCAGGACATCAGTGACCAACCAGTGGCCTTGGAGAACATGACACAAATTCTAGTTAGTATTAGTGTCGGACTCTATAACCTATCCCGAAAGGTCTTTCCCTGTAACTCTAGGTTCTGGCGGCTTTATAAGCTAGACATGTGGGAGTCTTTATGCAACAATCATATTGCCTAGCGCAACAACTCGCATAGCGAACCGATCCCCGTAACTCAGTGTATTGCCATTATAGTAATTTATAGCAGGAGTAGAGTTCTGCCACTATTGTGGGACTTGAAACTGGGTAAACTGTGTTACCACGTACCCATCAACTCACCGCCTTCCCCCACCTCTCTAAACACGCTTTGTGAGGACCCCACCATGGCGTACTCGTCGACAATACCACAAAAGTGTGCCCCACAGATCTACCCCTATATTTCTCCACGTGAGGGTTTGAACAATGGGAGTTTTTCCTTATTTTGGTTAGTTTAGCTCATAGCAACATGGTAGATCAAAGTTTGAGCCCAAGAAGATGGGATCCTCATCTAGCGCGTTGCATGCGCATATCAATATATGTGAGAACATGCTCACCAGGGGCCTAGATAATGCCTATCTCAACAACCCACCACACTTTGTACATATTCTAGGAACACATGCAAGATTTGGAGGGATTCTGATGTTCCGGTGCTCAGTTTCAATTAAACCCGAGACCGTGGGCCCATAGATCTACCCCGTACATTTCTCCACATGAGGGTTGAATAATGGACTTTTATCCTTATTTTGGTTAGCTTTAGGTCATAGCAACATGGTAAATCAAAGTTTGAGCCTAAGATCTCAAAGAAGGATCGATCCCTTCCAGGTAGTACATCGCATGCTATTATTGCACATATCGATATATGTAGTGAGAACATGCTTGCACCAGGGGAAGCCTAGATATTGCCTATATCTCAACAACCCATCACACTTTTGTACATATTCTAGGAATAGATGCAAGATTTGGAGGGATTCTGACGCTTCGATGCTCGGTATTCAATCAAACCCTAGACCGTGGGCCCCAGAGATCTACCCCTAGAGATTTCTCCACATGAGGGATTGACAAATGGACTTTTATCCTTATTTTGGCTAGTTTTAGATCATAGCAACATGGTAGATCAAAGTTTGAGCCCAAGATCTGAAAGAAGGATCCCCTCTGATTGACCTGACACGGGTAGTGCAACGCGCGTGTGATATATGTGTGAACATGCTCTCAACAAAACATCACACTTTTGTACATATTATAGGCACATGCAAGATATGGAGGGATTCCGACACTTCGGTTCTCGGTTTTCTACAAAACCCTACACTATGGTCCACATAGATCAACCACCTAGATTTCTCCACGCGTGGGTTTACTAATGGACATTTATCCTTCTTTTGGTTAGTTTAGGTCATGGTAGACCATGTTTGATCCCAAGATCTCAAAGGATTCTCCGGTTGATCCTACACACGCGGGTGCTAGAAGACGGATACTAAGCGATATATAGATCTAGATTGCATGGATGTGAACGTGCTTGCTCGCACCCGGAAACTACAACTAGATATTGCAGGATTAATTACAGAAGATGATGGATACATATCATTGGACAACATTGTTTGCCATTCGAAGATACTGGATTGTACTATACATGCATGTTTGATCCATGTTCCCCCTTCCAACGCTTAGATCCCAAACTGAACTGTACATCCCAAAACTATATACTACAGAAAATAAACTATAAACTAAACTAGTTCAAACACATAATTTATCACCACTCATTGTCATCCTTGACTTTCTTCTTCTTCAACCACTTGTTGTTGCCATCGTTCCAAGATTCTTGCTCCTGCTGATACCGCTTTCTATCCTTCTCGTGCTTCTTTTGCTGGGCTCGCTCGCAACAAGGGCATAGCTCTATCACGAAAAACTCCTGAACCATCCTATCTTTCATGGTAATGAGCATACAATACAACCCGTACTCCATGTAGGCGTCTCTGGCTACATACTTGAGGCGCACCGGGCTCATCGGCTTCCACTCCTAGTAGTTGTGCTTGCTTCACTCCAATTTCTTAAATTCTACATAGGAGATGTCAATGATTTCCACTGCCAGATCACCCATTACATCCTTGTGTGGGTATGGTTTGATCTTGTACAGATTTTGGATGTGGACGTGGTACCCATGTGGAATTTTTAGCAACACACAGGCAAGCATGGTTGTGTCATTTGTGATATCCACGCTAGCGAAAGTTATCCCTTTCCTACACAAGAACTCGACCAGAGCCGGACAATGCTTCTTAGTTGGTTTACTCCTACAGTTACAGGGTTTTAGGGATGTAAGGGAACAAGGAATGGAGAAGTGGTGATCTCAAAATTAAATTCCACATACCAGCTGAAGTGGTAAACGAGAACCTCCTCGCGCATGGCGATTTGCATGATGACAATCTCTTGTGAAGGATTTTTATACTTATTTGCACGGGTATACTCCAAGTCTAGCCCCACAAACTTGTGCTTCTCTTTCTCAAGCAATTTCTCATACCTGGAAAGAGTTGTCTCCACACTCGCTTCATCATTTGTGTACACCAACATCAAAGTCGTGGTGCCATGGGCAGGGACGAAGTGGGTCTCTGTTGTGCGTTTCACATCGTCCATGACTGCAAGGAAATGGGTAAAAGGAAATGCATGCAAGGAAATGCCAGGAATGAGGAAGAAAGAAAGAAGAAGAAATGACGATTCCAGAATAGAGGAATGAGGAACAAGAAGCCAGGAATAACTTCAGAGATCATGGATACGTGGTAATAATGAATAACTACAGCTTCGGTTCAAGAACTCACCTTGGTGACGTGGAGATCACGGCAGTGCTATCGATTCAACTAATCAGGCCAGTTCCAACAAGAATATGGAATTAATTGTGCATTTTCTATGTGAGAAATTGAGAGAAATCATTTATATTTTCTCTTTCATAATTAAATAGAATGAAGTTGGTACAACCCAAGAGATTTGAACAAAAGAGATTTGCTAGTTTAACATAGAACAACACAAAAGTTTCTGAGCATGCATTCTTGAAATTTAAATTCTGATGATTTATTCAGAAGTTCTGAGCTACAACCGACATCACATAGCCAATGCTCTCGTCTTCGTCCTCCTCCTGCTGCTCATCGCTGTCATCTTCTGCATCCTCATGTTCCTCTGCCAGACCGGTGACCACCTCGATAATCAGCTTGATATAGTGCATCATCACCTTGACCTGGACGACGAGCAGATCATCAAGGAAAATTTTGTTTTCATCATAGAATTGAGGCTAGGTGTCAGTGAACTCAATGCAATCGTCATATACTTCTAATATGCGATATCGCCCCAATATTTCCTGTCCTTCATCACAATTATTCTTCATGCATACATGATAGAACCCTTTCTTTGGGATATGATGTTCCTTTGTGAATCTCAAAGGGATATCCTGAGTAACAAAAATATATAACAGATCTTAGTTAAATGACTAGCCTGATAAATTTACAAAATAAGAAGAAAAAGTCTAGGAAAAAGTGATTAACTAACCATCTGATTAAGATCATCTTCATCATGCACACAGTGCACTAAGAACTGAGGGATCTCAAATACCTCATCTTCGTCTGGTCTCTTAAAAACTCCTTGAATAATTCCCAAGATATGGAATTCATTTCAGAGCAACTAACATTACATGGGTGCTGAAATATGCATTTCTCTAGTGCCACCTTGCAACAATCTTCGGTCTTATAACACCCTTCATATGAAATTGAAGAAGGTTTGTATGTAAGGAACATAATTAAGAAACTAGTCAATGTGTGTAATAAAAAACCAATTCAATGCAAATAAGTCAATACATACACTAGTCTAGATTAACACAAGGTTTGACAACATTATTAGCATTTCACACTTCAACAACAAAGCACATGTCTACTCTATCATATGCAAATGTGAGAACATCATTGTGTTCAATGTTATAAGATGCATAGAACCCCCTCCAATATGGCCCACATAATGCTATCGACCTCCCAAAATTCCCATCATACAACACATAGAAGTAGTATTCATCAATTGTTCTGTCTTGATCATGGCGGTCACTCCGAGAAAGGATCTAGCTCAGATGTGGACCAACAGATAATTGTCGCATACGCTTAGTGAAACAACAAGGAGTGCTCTACATAAATTTGTGAAATAGAAAAACCCATAAGATCATGAACATAAAGCAATATATATGGAAATTTAAAATAAGATATGTATATGGCCATCGAGAATACTTACAAACCCCTCTGCAAAACAGGGAGATCTCACCCTCATTCTAAAATACATCACATGGTCTAGGTTTCCACTCCCACACCAGGCAGGTTGCTGCTGACATGTCACACATTCGTTTTGAGCCATATTACTTTTTTCTGAACATAAAAATTACAAAATATTAGGAAAATAAATGATTTGATGTTACTACTATCACCTCTGAACACTACTACTAGTGTCAAAATATATAAATGGTATGATGTTACTAATATCATCTCTAAACACTACTACTAGTGTAATTCAAAATATCAAAACTAAACTCTAAATTTGCAGCAATGGTCTTTTGAGGAAAAACTACATTATGCAAGCTAGGAAAATTATCGAATTTATACCCAAGATAGGAATATTAATGATACTGATTACATTATACTTTATCTAGTATATATATACTACTAACTGCAACTAGTACTATATATGCAGAAATACAACTAGTTTGTAGTTCTACATAGATATCCTACAAAAATACAACTAATGATGTGCATACTGTACTAATCTGCAGTTCTGCATACATATACTGGAGATTGTTATTAACAAAATCTCAGCAGAAATTGTACCAACAAAAAAATCTGTAGAAATTCAAACCAACAAAATCTGCAATATTTTTTTGCAGATCCTAGATTTACTCAATAGATTCGATGAAGCAATCATAGAGAAAGCGCTATGGATCCGATGAAGCAATCATAGAGAAAACACTATAGATTCGATGAAGAACTAGTACTATATGTGCAGCTCTGAAAACCCTATAGGTTCATCGTGCTACTACTGCTGAAGATCCTTGTCACCAGTTATATTCTAGTGGAGGGAGCCACCGGTTATTCCACGGACGATTGTGTCCCTCACTTCATTGTCGTTGCACGCACCCGTGGATGTTGTAGGTCCCCTGCATTCGTCAGGAAAACACGTGAGATCGGGTGGCACACTGCGCACCTACACGCGAAAGAAGCTCGCTAGAGATAGGAGAATATATAAGTCACGCACCTGCTACCGGCGAAACTCACCCAAGGCAGCGATGGGGCATGCTCTGTCTCTCTCTCTAGACAGGAGCTGCACCTATCTTGTCCACTCTCTCTACATGCCTCTTCGGTTCCTACCAAATGGATCCAAAATAAAGTCCGAATAAATTCAATCAAATGTATAACTCTAGGTCTCGAACCAACAACCAAGAGGTCCCTGACCAGTGGGTACACCTATGCTCAACCCCACATATCAGCTAGAAAACAGAAGTTTCTTTCGCTGACCGTTGGGTACACCTATGCTTTTTTTGAGGTGAAACAGTAGGGAAAGTCCCCACTGCATTTTTTTATTATAAGGGTATGAGTATGTTACAATGAGAAATTACATATAAGTCTACTGATCTAAGGTAGATAAAAAAGAGAAAAAAAAATCATCTCTAAAGAGGGCAAAGGCTACTCTATCTCTGATCTAGGTGTTGACTCAGCCAGGTTTTGAATTTCTCCTGGTACTTTCTTTTGACTCTGAATTGTACCCATCTCATCTCTTGATATAAAATTGGCTTCCATCTTTCGAACGTAGGTATTTTATCATTAAAAAAATTCTCATTTCTACAGATCCAGATACCCCAAGTAGTCAAGACAATGATTTCCATTGCAAAAGGTAGACGCAACTTGTTTTTGATGTCTGAAAAGCCTCCAATCCTGATAAGTTTGCTGTTCTATCTATGCAAATATGCTCCCAACATTTTTTTGCAAATGAGCATTCCCAGAATAAATGGTTAACTGATTCTTCCAAGTGGAAATTGAGAATTGCACAATTGTAGTCAGGCAAAATAAACTGTTTCCTTTTTAGAAGATTTCTTGTATTCAGTCTGTCCAGAAGCAAAAGCCAAAAGAAGAATTTGTGTTTATTCTTGCAAGAGGATGTCCAAAGCCAAGAGAAATCAAGTGGTGAAGGGGTGTAACCAATCATGGATGAGTAGGCCTTTTTCACTTCATATTTATCTGACCCCCAAATGTAACTCCAATTATCATGGAGATTCTCATGAATGGTTGGAAGGATTTCCTGGCATCTTTCTTCCACGATTAAAAACTCAGAGTAGGCTTGTTGGGAAAGAGGGAGGTGAAAATTATCCTCCAAGAAATCAGCTGTAAAATTCACGAACAACGATATTTGAAGACTTTGCATAGGACAGCAGATGTGGGAATTTATTCTTAAAGCACTCATCATGCCAGAGATCAGACAAAAAATAGGCAGTTTTCCCAGATTTCAGATTGCACTTAGCCATGGCCTTAAAATTATCAATCAATTTGATATGATATTTCCACCAGAAAGATCCTTACATGCTTCTTCCAGGTAATTTTCCATTCTTATAGTAAGTTTCCCAAATGAGATGAACCCAAGGGATATCATGGTGATTGTAGAATTTGTCCAGGTTCTTTAAAAGGAGGGCAGTATTTTGAATGTGGAGATTCAGGACTCCAAGTCCCACTTCATCTTTAGGACGACAAATTTTATCCCAAGACACCAGTGCTTGTCCCTTGTCTTGAACATCTTTAGTCTTTTTCTCCAAAGACAGTGTCTCATATATTTTATGATTTGATCTTTGATGGTAATTGGCACCTCAAGACAACTCATGAAATATAGAGGAAGTGAGGATAGTACAGATTTAACCAGTTGCAGTTTTCCTCCATAGTTCAAGAAGTCAGCAATACCACAAAGTCTTCTTTCAACTCTTTGAACAATAGGCAAAAAATGTTCCATGGATGGCTTTGATAAGCTTAGTGGTAGTCCAAGATAAGTGAAAGGGAGGCTGCCAGTTTGACAATTGATTGTTAGAGCAAAGTGAATCAACCTATAATTGCATAAATTTATTGGCATCATGCTTGATTTCAAATAGTTGACTTTGAGACCAGTGGATAGTGCAAAAGATTGAAGAAGGGCTTTCAGGCACAATAATTGAGTAGCATTTGCCTTAAGAAAGTCATTGTTAGGAGGTCCACCTATTGGGGGGTCAGAAGTTGCAGGTGCATGGCTTTATTCAGGACAGATTGAAGAAGCTCTGCAGCAAGAACAAAAAGGAGTGGTGAAAGGGGGTCTCCTTGTCTCACACCTCTCCTGCAGTAATTTTTTTCCCTAGTACTCCATTTAGTAGAATTTCAGAGGAGCCAGACTCAAAAATCATCTCAATCCATTTGATCCATTTTCTGCCAAATCCTCTAGCCTTCAGGATGTTTATGATGGATGAGTGGTTAATTGTATCAAAAGCCTTTTCAAAGTCTAATTTTATAATGAGAATTTCCTCATTTGGAAGAGATATTCAAAAGCCCATCCAAGGTAATCCTGAATAGACCTGTTTTTGAGGAAGCCATATTGATTTTTATGTACCAAATCCAGAATAACAGTTTGAAGTCTATTTTCAAGGAGTTTGGTAATGATTTTGAACACACAGTTTAATAAGGATATTGGTCTGAAATTAGCAGGGGTAGAAGGGTTTGATACTTTAGGAATGAGAGTAATGTAGGAGGAGTTGATACTTTCAAGAGAGACCTTCTCATTATAGAAATCATGGATGAGCAATTTGATATCATTTCCAATGATTGACTAGTAGCTTTTGGTAAATTCATTATTAAAACCAACAGGTCCAGGAGACTTGTCATTTTGCAAATCAGATATTACCTCCTCAATTTCTTTGTGAAGAAAAGGTCCTTCAAGTGAGATCTTCTTCTCATCTGTGATACTAGTTCCATAGAAATCTTCAAGATTGAAAAGCATCTTAGTTTTGATCGAAGTACCCATTCTAGCTTTGAAGTCATTCCATAGAATGCCAGCCTTGTTAGAGTGAGTAAATAATTCTTGCCCACTGTCATTCTTAATCATTGAAATATAATTGTGTCTATAGCCGATGGTGGCTTTGGAGTGGAAAAACTTTGTGTTTTCATCACCTAGTTTCACCCATTTAATTTTTCCTCTTTGTTTCCAATAGGTGTTTTGATTCTGGAGCAGAGAAATTATATGGGATTTTAGAAGGTCCCTGAGGTGCCATTCATTGATGGTTAAAGTTCTAGACTCTTCAAGCAAATCCAGGAGGTCAATTGTGTCATTCACCTTCTTTACTTGGTATTTTAAACATGGTAATTGCTTGGACCAAATCTTGATACCTCTCCTCACATTTTTCAATTTGGCACAAATCCTTTTTGCCAAGTCATGGTGATCCACTGGTATATTCCAAGAATTTTGCACAATCTGCTTAAAATCAGAATGATGAAGCCAGTAATTTTCAAATCTAAAAATTTGTGCTTTGGGAATGTTTGTTCCAATTGAAATGACACAAGGTAGGTGATCAGAAGTAGGCTTGGATAGGGGGGTAACAAAATTATATGGGTATTTGAGGGTCCAGGAACTAGATGTAAAAAACCAGTCCAACCTTTCTAGAAGGGGGTCTTTCTACATGTTGCTCCAAGTAAATTTTCTTCCTTTCAGAGGTAATTCAATAAGCCCCAGGTTGCTTATTGCGTCATTAAAAAGCATAGTGTCATTAACATTACCTCCACTTTTATTTTTGTCAGTAAGTCTTTTGATAAGATTAAAATCATATTATCAGGCATCATGATGTTGGAAAACCAGTCCAAAAAATCATTTTTTCTATCAGCTTGACATGGGCCATAGATGTTTGTAAGTGTCCAGGAGTCATTAGAAAGTAGGGAGGAGAAAGTGACAGAAGTGGAAAATTCATTTTGGAATACTCTGGTTCCATTAAACAAAGAATTGTTCGAGATGATGATAATCCCACCAGAAGCACCAATTGAAGGGAGAAAGTCAAAGCTGTCAAACTTACTTGGACAGAATTTCTTTGAGTAATTCATGTCAAAGGTTTCTCTCTTAGTTTCTTGGAGACAAATGATGTCACATTCAGATTCAATGATTTTGCTTTTTAAAGCCAACCACTTCTTCTCAGAGTTAATGCCTCTGAGATTCTAGTTCAGAATGTTCCATTTTCTGTTGTTATTCATTGATAACCAGGAGGAAATAACATTGGGGTGACACAAGATATGTAGTCACACAAACAGACTTAAACTTATCACAAGGTACTGAAGTGATAATCATACATAGCTACATAATGATTCTAAGAAGCTCATAACAGAATCCAAGAGTAATTGGTCCAGACACAAAATGGCAATATTGTGTAGACATTAAAACATCTATTTAGGAGCTTTCTTCTTAGACTGTTGTCCACATGATTCAGCAGCTCCTCCTTTCTTCTTGCCTGATAGGTTTGTGTCAGAACCATTCTTCTTTGCTCCAGGCTTTCCAGGTGGCTTGATGGTCAGATCATTGATCCTGCTCTTCTTTAGCAGCCTTCTCTCAAGCTCACCCTCCTTAACCTTGCAAAAAGAATCAGCAAGGTTCTTAACAACTTTATTGCTGAGACAAGGTGGAGCAGCATTGCAAGAGAGACAATTAATATCAGAGCAATTCACATGACTTTTAAATCCCCCAGTAAGCTCCACAATTCTGGGACTCCTTCTCACCTCAGTGTCCACCATAGGTTCTTTTCCCCTTCTTTTTTTTTGATGGAGCATTGGGCACCATCAGGTTTGATGGAGAATCATTCAGGCAATGAGGAGGCATCTGTCCAACACATTCATCAGGGATTATGAAAGTAAAGGTATTTTCTTCAACAATTGGCTCCTTTATAATATCCAAAACAGGAGAAGTAAGAAAGTGCTTTGCCCAACTGAATTTTTCAGGAGTGAGGAGCATGAGGGTTATAAAGTTAAACCAACTTACATGAATATCACATTGCAGTCTGTTTTTGCCAGGTGAAGAATTGTTGATGTGAGGAGCAAAGAATCTGTCCCAGAGTTCCAGTCCTTGCTTGGAGAAGGACAGTTTAGCAGTCAGCACATCAGAGGTATTGACAAAAGGAATGAAAGCCATCCCCACTTGCAAATTAGCCTCATCGGGAGAGAGAAGGTTAGTGTCTTCAACCATCCAATCATCCTGCTGATTCCCCTCATTAGCATGTTGGCCCTCCTCCTCATCATCCTGGTAATTCTGGAGGATGTTGAGTAGTCCATCACCCATGCCCACATCCTGGGTAACTTCAACAGGCTGCTGCTCCACCTCAATATCATCATCCCCATGGACAGAAGCATTGTCATTATCAGAGGAAATATTGACAGCAGGAATGGAACCAGTAATAGCACTGTCAGCCTCCTGAGGTGGCAAATCCAAGTTATCAATAGGCATGTCCACTCCCTCTGCAAAAACTAGCCCTTGAACAGGTGCATTCCATTGCCCCCGACCAGCATTATTCTGTTGAGGGGCAGGATCAACCCACTGGTCCCATCCACCAATGTCACCTTCAGGCTGTGGAGGAGGTGGTGGAGGAGGAGGACCAAAAATGGGTCCCAAAACAGGCAAAGGATGAGGGTCAGCATCATCATCAGGTAGTGGGTCCTCATCAGGTGGGCCCCCACCCAGGAGGTTGCTGTTTAAAAGTTCCACAAAGAAAGTCCATGATTCAGTTTCCACAAGGTCCCCAATGGTGAATCTAACACTTTTAGGCACATCCAAAAGGTCAGTGACTTTGATCTTAGCAATGATTCTGCCTTTGTGCTCAGGGTCTCTTTCCCAAAGCAACACCTTTCCAATATCAGAAAATACAACATTTAGATCATCAGTATGCCAATGATCAAGAGGAGGGCCCAGAAGCATGACCCAACATTCATTGTTAAACTGAGTTCTATGCCAGTTAATTCCTTCATTGTTCCTGGCAAACGAGATTGCAACATCTTGGAAAGGGATTGGACTAGCAGTGATTAAACGGTCACGATCACTGACATTGTTAAATTGAACATATGCAGAGCCAAAAGGACAGTCTTGGATATCACGGAAATCAACACGAGCCTCATTGAAAAAGAAATTTTGCAACGCATCTCTGATATTTTCGAAAGGAACTGGACCAGGGGAGGGGATGAATGTTTGCAATAGCATACTGTTCATGAGCCCTTGGACGACGAGGAACCACCACCCTCTTGACACGATTCCTACCAGCCACCTGCAAAATCTCAAAGCCATGGGGTAGGAAAGGATGCGGGTCCAGCGGAATGTTCGCCATTGCGGCAACGGTTGTCACCGGCGACGAGCGGAGCAAGGTAGTTGGGGTTTCTGCAGGCGTGGGAGTTGAGGAGGTAGGGGGTTCGGGATTTTTATTTTTTTGGGCGAGGGAAAAATCCTTAAGACAATCAAACACCCTGGGCCGCGACACTTGTGGCGAGACATGGTCCTTGAACCAATTAAGGTAAGAGTTTTCGGGCCAAGGACGTGAAGGGAAAGTTGGGAATTTCAAAAAAGGCAAAAGACCAGGCAGTTTAAATGAGGACGATTTGTTGTCTACATGAGATTTCGCATCCTCAATAACTCTCCCATTAACCACAATTTCCGCAAACGACGTGCCAGGTTTATTACGCTTAATATCACCCATGATTTGACCGTTATTGCATGGGGCCTTTGATGAGGAAATCGGTGATCCAATACGGTCAAACACCGAAGAATTATTTTTCTTTTTGTACGAAACAAAAGTCCAGTCCTTGTCCAATTCTTTGGAATATTCTTTCTCCTCAAATCTCCAATTCGGACCTCCTTCACCCCAAAGGTTGATCTTTAAGACAAAAAACTCATTTGAGAAAGAACTTGAATTATAGATTTCAAAACCCACAGCACGTGAATTGACTGAAAATCAAAATGTTCTGTCTTGGAGGATTTTGACTTGAAATTTTGAAGCTAGGCCACCAAAACAAGCTTGAAATGCAATGCCAATAGTATGCATATCAATTTTAAAGTTGGCACGACCAAAAGAGCCAACCAAAAAAAAGGTCTTCTTCGAAAACCCCCTGAGAAATTGATGTGGTGACCAAATTTTTTGAAAATATCAACTCAAAAATTCTCCCTTTAGAGAAATCCAATGAAATGCACTCGTTGATCTTGTCCGATGAAACTTGAGCCTTGTCGGAATTAAGGTCTTCAAGGATTAGAGCACCCACAACAACTTTTTTGACCACAAGATCCAAAGTCACTCCCGAGAAGATCTTCTCATTTTGAAGAAGGAACCTAGCATTAATCACCACCTTATCTTGATTAAGCAACACAACCCGCTTAGCAAGAGAATAAAGGACCAAAAATCCAGGGGCTTGTCTGAATCATCAGAAGGCAAGGAAGAACAAGTAACGTGCCACATAAGTTTCAAATCTTCAGCCATGTCAACCTCAGTAGAAGAAATTCCAAGAAAACCAGGAGAGGAGGTCGAGAAATCATTGATCCTAGCAAGATGAGAGGGGAACCTCACCACGGATCCAATCGAGAGCACATCCCCATTTTCCATGCATTTACCCTCTAGAGGAAAACCATTGGCATTGAGAATGACCAGCCAGCGTTTAGCCAAGAGAATCAGAGATCCAACAAGGAACTTACCATCGGTGGAACTTCCCGAGTAGGTGATCTTCCAATCTACACCAGAAGAATCTAGAATAGAGGAACCCATGGTATGGTGTGCGACGGCGCCGGAGTGACACTGGCGAGAGCCGATGGAAGGGGCCTCAGAGAGACATGCGTCGGAAATCGTGCGGTTTTCTAGGAGATCCTACTATCCTCTCATTCTCTCGGAAAGATTCTTTGGAATGATCAATAGTATTCCTAATCTACACCTATGCTCAACCCCACCTCTTTGCCACCCACACACTCACCTGAAGTCCACCCTTGAGATTTCGAAATCATATCTGAAATCCGGTCCGCCACACGCGGTGGCAGCGGATAGGGCACCAATGCCTTTGCTAGTCCAGCACACGTTGCAGCACGAGAGCTCCCGTCCGTTCTCCATCTCCTTGTCCATGTCGGCGTCCACACTCCAAGGCTGACCGCTGGGACTCAACTTTCGACCGACGTCTCCTCGCGCCGTGGTAGCTCCCCTTCTGGACTCCATCTCCTTGCTCAACTCGCTCGTCTCCGTGTCTACCAATGTAAAAAATAGTTTGTTTAATTGTTCAACACATGGATATCACTTGGATTGTTCATGGTACAGAAAATTCTTCTTCAAATGGATTATTCTGCTCTGAAAATGTGATTAATTTGTTTAATTGCTCAACACATGGATAACACTTATATTGTTTATGGTACAAAAAAATCTTCTTAAAAAGGATTATTCGCTAAAAAATGTGATTAATTTGTTTAATTGCTCAACACGTGGATATAACTTTGATTGTTCATTGTTAAGAAAATTGTTCTCAAAAGTGATTAGTCCATTATTAAAATGTTATTAGTTTGTTTAATTGTCCAAGAGATGGATAGGAGTTGGATTTGTTCATGGTAAAGTAAATTGTTCTAAAAAATGACTAGTCTATTCTAAATATGAGATTTGTTGTTTTAATTGTTCAATACATGGATATGAGTTGGATTGTTCATTGTAAAGAAAATTGTTCTAAAAAATCACTTTCTAGATCTAAAAGTGTGATTTGTTTATTTAATTTTTAATAGATGGATAGGAGTTAGATTGTTCATGGCAGACAGTTTACTAAACCCTACAAAGCTGGCCTAAAAGAGTTTGTCAGATTTGTCAAGGAGGGATATGGCAAGAATGCTAAGGTTCCATGTCCCTCTCATAAGTTACTGAACCATAAAATGCTACATGTAGGGCTTATTTATCACCACTTACTCCTCAGTAGAATGTCGCACACTTACTCCTCAAGTCCATTGGAAGAGCCACTTGATCTTGCTATTATTGAAGATGCACCCAATAATGGTAACATGTTGGTCATGCAGGTGATGATGATGGCTACAAGTGCACAGATAAATTGTAGCCAGTTTCTAAATAAGAGTATCATACCCACAGAGAGCTATTTGGTTAAGGCCTTTATTCCCCTCGTCACTTTCCACCAACGGATACTTGTAAGCTGCCTTTGATCTGAAATAAAAGGTGTCTGAAAGGTTTTTGGTTGTGTGCAGAAAAGTAATTAAAACGAGTAAAAGAAAGCAAGTAACAATGTTGTGTGAAAACTTGGTTGAACTCAATAGGGCTAAAATGTTCTCAGGGATTTAGGATACACCACTAGCATGATATTATTATTAATTAAGATAGCATACTTCTTGTGTCATGATATGTGTGGAGAGAGATCCATAATAAGATATTCACTACAAGGCTCATAGGAAGCCACTTTGTTGAGACAAGAGTGAGGTCACCTCTAAATAACCACTACGATGTCTGAGAGTAATCACCCATACAAACCACCGCAATTAAGGGTTTCCCCGTAGATAACGTAATTAGCTTAGGGAGTCCCTCTTTATCCTCATTTGACCATGTAGGTTACAAGTCGGCGCCAATTTGTCACTAAGCTATTTCGGGCATGCTCCCAAACACGTCCAAAGAATTTCTCCCTCCCTTTAGTACCAAAGGCAAATGATATGTGGCCGACTACACAGAATATCTAAAGAGAGAGATCAAACACAAATCACAAATCTATCATAGACCAACCTATCATACGTACACAAGAATAGATCATCTTTATTGGATGTTCATAATAGTTCTAGGATTTCTCCATCTCCCAAGAAAAAAGGAACTACTCACACATGGAAGCAATCAATGACATCATCATAATCAAATGGATGGATAAAAGTACGGGGATAAATCTAGTGCAAACCACAATTGAATTTGGAATTTCAACCAGATCTAATGGATGAGAGATGTGGGAGATGATGGTGATGAGGATGTAGTGGTTGATGATGAAGAGGATGATGCAATGTCCTCCAATGATCCGTGCAGCAACAGTGATTTGCCCTCCGCCAAGTTCCTCCTTCATATCACTTTCAAATGTGGGTTTTCGTCGTTTCTAGTGGCTGTGTATGTCGGATCTCTCTGCCATCTTCGCCTGGAGAGAGTATTTGATGAGGTGGACGCGTTGCCGCATGGTACGGGCGAACGGTACGGGCGGGCTCTGCCCGGACCACCGGTCGTTATCGCGGCTGATGCTTTCCTCTCGTTTGGTATTCTCCCAGGTGCGAAGGTAAATCAATAAAATGATTTTTATCACTTAAAAAATCATATTATAACATAATATGACAGTTCCAAGATGCACGCAAGCACAGTGAAATACCAAAATCTCTATTCTATTTATGAAAAAAAGGTAAATATGCTTAAATTTTGGACTCATCAGATGACAATGACAATGACAATATGTATACGGACGATGAAGGCGATGATGATGGAGGTCACAACGTTCCAGATATATTGCAATACCTTACGCACGCAGGCGATGCATTAATTTCATAGTAGATTGCTGCTAATGTCCCAACTAATGGTGAACATGAGAAATTGTTTTCAAAGTTGTTGGAAGAGGCAAAGTGCAAGCTTTACCCAGGAAGTAAATACTCCAGGTTTGCATTTTTTCTGAAGCTCCTTCATCACAAGTCATATCACCGGATCACCAACACTGCTTTTGATGATTGGATGAAGTTATTTGCCGATGCTACCGGAGCCCAATACCCTGCCAAGATCATACCATGATGCAAAAACTTACCTGAAGGAGCTCTTCTATAAGGACAATGACAAGCTAGACAACTGCGTTAAGTGCGGCACCTCAAGGTGGAAATATACGAAAATAAGGTTGTCGACGGTCAAATTCTTGCTTCATTTTTCCTTTGGTGCCACAACTGTAGAGATTGTTCTCTTCAAGGAAAACAGCAGAGAACATGTAGTGGAACAAGGTAAAGAGAATGCCCAAAGATGGTATACTTAGACATCTAGCTCATGGTGAAGCATGGAAGGAATTTGGCAGAACATGGCTAGACTTTTCAGCTGACCCTAGAAACATAAGTCTTGGCCTTGCCACCGATGGCTTCAACCCTTATGGAACCATGAGAATGAGCTATAGTATGTGCCTTGTATTTTCCTTGTCGTACAACCTTCCACCGTGGGATTGTATGGATGCATCAAACTACATGCTTTGCCTTCTAATCCCTAGAAAATGAAGTCCTAGAAAGGACTTTGATCTCTCTATGGATCCTCTACTGGATGATTTGCAATAGCTTTGGAAGGGCTTGCATTCTTACGATGCATTTCAAAACAAAATGTTTGATATTCGTGCAGCGGTTGTTTGGTGTGCCCATGATTACCTAGCTTGCAACACTATGTCTGGGTGTAAAATAAAAGGATATCATGCATGCCTACATTGTGACAAAAATCCTCTGTCCAAATCCATAAAGAGCAAAATATGCTACATTGGGCACCATCGTTTCCTCCCGAAGCACCACCACTTGCGGTGAGAGACTTAGCTTGCCGGCATTCATGATGACCACTCAAAGCCAGGAAAATTACTACAGTTGAGTTAAAAGCAGAGATGGATAAGGTTAGGCATCTTAAACCAGGAGTTGGAGGTGATCTTGGGAGCAAAAAGAGGAAGCGAACAGATCCTTCACCGATCTGGAACCGGCGGCATGGTTTCTAGGACTTTCCTTACTAGGCATCGTTGAAACTTCGGCACCATCTCGACATGATGCACATCAAGAAAAACATCTATGACAACTTGATTGGCACACTAATTGAACTTGACGGGAAGAATAAGGACACCTTGAAGGCAAGGTATTATTGTGAAGCCCTAGGCATTAGGCAGGATCTATAGGTGGAACCAAAAGACATAGAGAAGGACCTTCTCTGTCCATATGCACCGTATTGCCTAAATAAGGAGCAAAATACGGGTTTATGTCCATATCTGTGGGACTACAAATTTCCTGATGGGTTTTGTTCAAACATGGGAAAATGTGTCAGTGTTCCTACAAGCAAGATCATGGGACTTAAAACCATGACTACCACATCCTGTAGCAGTGAATATTGGCTGCTGGCATGCGAGGGTATTTGCATCTCGATATCTACACATCACTTGGAGAGCTAGGAAGATTTTTCATGAAATTTTGCAGTAAAAATTTGAAATTTTTTGTGTTGGAAAGGCTCAAAGATGAAATACCAGTAATTTTGTGCAAACTTGAACACATCTTTCCACCGACATTGTTTGATGTGATGGTCCACCTGGCTGTGCATTTACCTGATGAGGTGATACTTCGAGGCCCTGTGAACTATGGGTGGATGTATCCAATAGAGAGGTTGTTGTGTACTCTAAAGAGATATGTCAAGAACATGTCATGTCTAGAAGGTTTAGTGGTAGAGGCCTGCCTTGCTACCGAGTGCATGAATTTTTTCTCTAGATACCTTGATGATATTGTCACAAGATTCAATTGGCCAACGAGAATGTAGGTGACTAATGAGTCCAAAATTGAAGCATATTTACCTTTTGATTTTGCATAAATTGAGTAGGGCCTTTTGTATTTCACTCTGTTTGCACGCATATTTTTGTCCTTGTTTCAATAGGATCCTGAATCATTAAGTCTTATATGAACATATCAATTGGAACTATCATATTATGCTATAATATGATATTTTTAAGTGATAAAAGTCATTTTATGGATTTACCTTCGCACCTAGGAGAACACCAAATGAGGGGAAGTCACCTTCACTAATAACGACCAGTGCTACGGGCGAAGCCTGCCCGTACTGAGTGGCAGCGCGTCTGCCTCGTCAGATACTTTCTCCTAGTGAAGTCGGCAGGGAGATCCGTCATTCATAACCACCAGAAAACATGAAAAATCACATCTGAAAGGGATCTGAAGGAGGAACTTGGATGGGGGCAACTCCCTACCGCTTCACGGATCATTGGAAGACATAGCATCACCATCAACCACTTCATCTCTATCACCACCACTACCCCCATATCTCATCTGTTAGATCTTGTTGTAATTCCAGATTCAATTGTGGTTTGCATTAGATCTACCTCCGTACTTTTATCCAACCATTTCATTATGATGATGTTATTGATTACTTCCATGTGTGAGTAGTTCCTTTGTTCTTGGGGAGATGGATAAATCCTAGCACTATTGTGAACATGCAATAAAGATGCTCTATTCTTATGTCCGTATGATAGGCTAGTCTATGATAGATTTGTGATTTGTGTTTGATCTCTCTCTTTAGATGGTATGTGTTGTCGGCCACATATCATTTTCCCTCAGGACTAAAGGGAGGGAGAAATCCTTTGGACGTGTTTGGGATCGTGCCCGGAATAGCTTCGTGACAATTGGTGCCGGCACGTAACCTACACGGTCAAAGGAGGATAAAGAGGGACTCCCTAAGATAATTACGATATCCATGGGAAAAACCTTAATTGTGATGGTTTGTATGGGTGATTGCTCTCAGACATGGCAGTGGTTATTTAGAGGTGACCTCACTCTTGGATCAACAAAGTGGCTTCCTACAAGCCTTGTAGTGAACATAGTATTATGGAGCTCTCTCCACACATCTCATGACACAAGAAGTATATTATCTTAATTAATAATAATAATACCATGCTACTGGTGTATCCTACATCCTCGAGAACGTTTTATCCCTATTGAGTTCAACCACGCTTTCACACGTCCTTGTTACTTGCTTTCTTTTAGTCATCTAATTACTTTACTACAAACAATCAAAAAACTTTCAAACACCCTTTACTTGAGATCGAAGGCCGCTAACAAGTATCATTTGGTAGATAGTAACGAGGGGCATAAAGACCTTAGGCAAATAGCTATATGTGGGTATGATACTCTTATTTTGAAACTAGCTACAATTGATCTGTGCACTTGCATCCATCAAGCTATTTTCTGGCACCGTTGCTAGGGAGCTAAGCGCTTTTCGACTTTGTTCTTAGTTTCTTATTCTACTAATTGTTTTACTTAAGTTTCCTACTAGTTTTAGGTAAGCACCATGACTGCACTCGGACTGATGAATCAGGTCGATGCAACTAAATACCTCGAGAAGTTCAATAGAGGACTTATCAATGAATTCCTGAGGGGAGTGAACCAGAATACGAGGTCAACCCTTGCTTTATCGCTATTATTAATGAAAAAACTTTTGCAGGAGATGATCCTATTGAGGATCCTTACACTCATTTAATGCATTTTACCGAGCTATGTTGGACACTTAAATTGAGAGACTATTTTGATGATGAATTAAAACTTAAACTGTTTAGCCAATCTCTAACCAAAATTGCTTTCGCTTGGTATAGAATTTTCCCTACAGAGAAAATAGAGGGAAAAACTCAAAGGAGAATTTGTGTTTCGATTCTTTCCTGAGGTAAAAATTGTTGAAGCAAAAAGGTTAATTACAAATTTCAAGAACTGCCCAGGTGAAGGCTTGGTAACAGCCTTTAAAAGGTATAAGTCTCTACTTAATAAATGTCCCCATCATGATTTTCCTGAATGGCACGTTTTACATATTATCTATGGGGGACTTAATCAAGAAATTAAGCATGAGATTGAAACAAAATCCAGAGGCTCCTTTATGGAGTTAACTATAATTAAAGCTTGGGAACTTTTAGAACAAATTCGTCGTAATAGAGAAACATGGGGATTTGATATAGGCGACGAAGGAGGTATAGAAATTCAATATGATTGTCTCAATGATTATAAAGAATCCAGTAAAGTAAAGGAAACTACTAATGAACTTCAACTTGATGATAATATTATTTTGCAAATCCTTCAGTCTTTTACAGAACACATTGAGGCCCCGAAGAAGTGTTGGCTTCATTATACTCCACCACCCGAGCCAGCTGAAGAAGATGATCCAATAATCATAGCTCGTGTTGATCCATTAAGGGACTACCCCCATATGTTGAACCCCTTCCTTTCCCAAGGACGGCAAGAAAACATATGATGGCTCAGCAGCTCGAAGATCAATGTGAAGAATAAAAGCTATTCCTCGAGACGCTGGAAGAAGAGGCACAAAAATGAAAAACTGAAGAAGTAAGCGTATAGGAGACTAGGGAACCAATAAAGGAATATATCTTAACCATGTTTGCGCATTGCAACGTCATTGAGCTAGACACTGAAGCTTCATAGTTCTTCGAAGGAAAGGTAAAGGCTAAAGAAGTTGGTAAACCTATTCTCCCTTGTAGTGTCGGAGGAACTTCCTATTATGGCCTCTATGACATCAAAACAGTTGTTACATAATACCCTTTAATTTTTATTTGATAATCCAAAATGAACGAACACCATATGAATTAGAGGATACTAACATGACTATAATGCTTGCAGATAAGACACGTAGAGTTCCTATGGGAATAATTAGAGATGGTCCAATTTGTGTTGGACCATACAAATACCCCATTGATTTTGTGCTTATTGATATGCCTACTAACATTTATTGTCACATCATTTTTGGAAGAACATTCTTAAATACCACAGGAGCAAACATAGATTGCAAGAGACATACTGTGTCTCTCAAGTTTGGTTAAGAGAAAATGGACTTTCACTTCTCCAAATTTGACCATAAGCCGGCTATCGAAGCTCTAGACGGTGATGAGTACGAACAAGAGGAAGAAGGTAATATCGTTAATCTAGCTTTATTCATAATATAGAAATCTAGTCATTGAGACTCCTAATGATGATTTAGCAAGAAGCTTAGTCATCTATAATAATATCCTTCAGGACGTAGAAAAAATTGAAATCGATGATTATCTTGATTCCACACCCGAGGTGGATGCCGAGATTAACCAAAATTATGAAGAACCCATAAGGAAAGGAGATGAGGCACCTCCACCTCCTACCCTCAAAACTTTACCCAAGGAATTAAAATATAGGTTTCTTAATGAAACGAACAATTTTCCTGTGATTATAAGTTCTAACCTTGTAGAAAAAGAGGAGGAAAATTTGAGGATGGTTCTCCAGATGCATCAGAATGTTCTTGGGTATTCGATGAGTGACTTGAAAGGGATTAGTCCCTCGATATCCACCCATATGATATTCATGGAAGAAGGAGCCTAGTCGGTCATGGACTTTCAGAGGGGACTCAAACCTCACATGAAACAAGAGGTAAGGAAGGAAATAATATGCTTGTTGGATGCAGGGATTATGTTTCATGAAAAAAACGTGAATGGGTAAGTCATGTTCATTGTGTTCCTAAGAAAGGAGGATTTACTATTGTCAAAAATGAAAATAATGAGATGATACCTGCTAGAACTGTTATTGGCCATAGGACATGCATTGACTATAGAAAACTTAATAAGGAAACTAGAAAGGATTATTACCCTTTACTGTTTATAGATCAAACTTTAGAAAGGCTTGCTATCCATTCTCATTTTAGTTACTTAGATGGTTATTCTGGTTTTCTCAAATTGTTGTTCAACCTGATGATCAACTTAAAACAAATCCCTATGGTCTATGTGCCTATCGCGGTATGCCTTTCGGTCTATGCAATGCTCCTGCCACCTTTCAAAGGTGTATGACTGCTATATTTGCCAATTATGTTGAAAGTATTATGGAAGTATTCATGGATGGCTTCTCTGTTTATGGAACTTCCTTTAATCATTGTCTCCATAAACTTTAGAAAGTTTTGCAGAGACGTGAAGACACTAACTTAGTCTTGAACTGGGAAAATGTCCTTTCATGGTTCAAGAAGGCATAGTACTTGGTCACAAAATCTTAGGTAAGGGTATAAAAGTTGATATAGCAAAGATTGAAGCAATAGAAAGGCTTCCCCATCCTCGATATGTAAAAAGTATAAGGAGCTTCTTAGGCCATGCTGGATTTTATACAAGGTTCATTAAGAACTTTTCAAAAACTTCTAGACCTTTAACTAACCTTCTTCAAAGTTGATATTAATTTTGATGAAAAGTGTCTCACTACTTTCAACATATTAAAACAAGCCCTCCTTGAAGCCCCATTATAAAACCAGCTAATTAGAAGAAACCTTTTGAGCTATTCTATGAGGCTAGCCATGAATCTGTGGGAGAAATCCTTTCTCAGTATGATGGTGATGATCTTAATATCATTCATCGTGCTAGTCGCACCTTAAACAGGGCCCAAAAGAATTACCCTATGGAAGAAAAAGAAATTTTCACTATGGTTTTCTCCTGTGACAAGTTTAGATCTTATATAGTTGACTCTAAAGTAAGAGTACATACTAATCGTGTTGGCTTAAAGGAGATTCTTGAAAGGATTGACGTTAAGCCAAGAATGGTCTGTTGGACTCTACTTTTGCAAGAATATTATCTATGGATTCTCCAAAGAAAAGAAGGGCAGGAGGAAGCATCCATGGACATTCAAGAAGCTGATCCACCTAAGGTAGTGTCATACATTTGCATACATGTGGGAACTACAATTTTGAAAAGGAAGTTATGACTTCCCCTTGCAATGGTCTTGGTGATTTTCTACAACCGAACTTGTTCAACGGGAATAAGAAAAAATTATCCAAAAAGGAGAAGGTACCTAAATAAACTCATTTTCTCTCGATGAGCAAAGAATATGAAATCCTGAACATCTCTTTGTTCTAGATGATTTTCTGATGTTTATTTTTGCATATCTATATGCCCTTCGTTTTTCTGAGTCAATTGTCGGTCTTGCGAGATTGGTACGGGTGAGCGGTACGGCCATATCCACCCGTACCACTGGTCATTGAGGCAAGAGGGATCTTTGCTTTTTTTGCATATTGGTACGACCGCATAGTACGGGCGCATCCGCTCGTACAACTGGTCATCACCAATTCTGTGCATTTTTATCCGTTCTTTGTTCATTTTGTGTAAAAAAACAAAGTCGGTAAAGTTAGTACGGACGGACTATATGGGCGGGACTCTCCCGTACCACTTAGTCGGTTGACTAATTACCGACTTCCACACATCGAAGTTTTGGAAACGACCCCATACGGGCGTGCCGTATGGGCTTCCGCCTGTACCAGTCGGTCGTTATGATCGTGATTTTGTTCTTTTGCACTTATTTATTTAAATATTTGTTGGGATTCTTTTATTGGTTGACCCTTTTCCTTACAGTATGAATTTTCCCCTGCTTCTAGCCCCTTATAATCTTTCCAAAAGGTCTTTGTCCTACTTTTGGCAAAACATATCTTCTCTGCATCGCTCTTCCTTCTTGAGAACTTTGGAACCATGTCCTACCCATGGGATATCGTTCAAGAGAAGGAGGATCTCTATGGATCATCCTCAAGGGTTACGGAAGAGGTCAAGATAGAAGCCACTTCGCCAAAGGAAAAAAGAGTTAGAAGACGAGGATGGATTCCAACTGATGGAGACAATTAAAGATGGACATAAGGTGTTCAGCCTTGGTGTGGGTAACGAAGGCGACTTCGAAGAGGTTTAACTTGATTTCGAATAAGATGGTGAATCTTACTTGAAGAGGGTGAAGAAACAAGGGGACGACATCCAAGACTCCCTACACAAACTTGACCACTACATTAAGAAAATTGAGGTAAAATCTCCAGGGTCTTCTAAGCATGTTGAAATGTTGCGTTGTTATCAAGACCAGATGGATCTAAAGATAATGAAAGAGCTAGAAGCAAACCTCGACATCACCCTTCATTCCATCAACTCACAAAAGAAGACGATAGAGATGTAAAAAGTTCTTGGGGAGCAATTGGAGAAAATTGGCGAGCAACACCGAATCCGTATCCTGATCTTGGAAGCATCAAACAAGATGCTTCATGCAAGCCTGTAATTTCAAGGCTTGTCCTCCTCAAAACTAAAGACACACCACGATATCAAATAATCATAGGGATTTTATTTTATCCACCCGATTTGATTCCAAGCTTGGGGGATCTGTGAGGACCTTGTAATCTATTTTACAGTTTTAGCATGTTTACTTTCCTGTACGCATGTTAGGTTTTAATTCTAGAATTTGCATTAGTTGCATCAACTTGGATCTCCCTTTTGTTCAAGAGAAGATTTATATCCGTTGAGTTGCGAGACTTTATGATATTTGAAGTTTTCTTTCGATTCATGATTATTATATTATATGATTGAACTAGATTTAGTGTTATGATACTTGTGTAGTTTTCATGATTTTAGGGACTTCCACACCAATAAAAGTATTGAATAGATTATGAGAAGAAGAATTTTGGTAGCATATTATAGTCACGAGTTTTGAAAGTGAAAAAAAATAGTGAGCATGATCAAATAGTTGTACTGAAAAAAGAGAGAAGAGGAGAAAGAAAAAGAAAGTAAAAAAGAAATAAATAAGAAGAGCAGCTAGCGAAAGAATCAAAAGGTAGAAAGAAAAGATGAAAGAAAAAAGAATGATCATGAATCTTCATTACTGAATCAAGTGCTCAATTATTTTAAACTTTATTATTATATGATATGTTAAATCACTAAAAGCTTCTTATAACTTCATTAATACTAAAAGGGTGTGGAAGCCTCTAAGTCATGTGATATGTAAGGGAATGATAATAACCCCAAAGTATCTCTTCATCCGATGTTGTATTCCTGTTTCAATTTCTACCTCATTTATTGTAACGACTCGTGCCTTATGAACATGATGATCTTGTCCATAAGACATCATCTTGCTCGGGGACGATCAAGAGTCTAGCTTGGGGGAGTTGATGAGTACAAAATTGAAGCATATTTACCTTCTAATTTTGCATAAATAGAGTAGGGATTTTTGTATTTCACTGCGTTTGCACGCACCTTTTTGTCCTTGTTTCAACAGGATCCCGAATCATTAAGTCCTATATGAACATATCAATTGGAATGGTCATATTATGCTATAATATGATATTTTAAGTGATAAAAGTCATTTTATGGATTTACCTTCTCACCTGGGAGAACACCAAACGAGGGGAAGTCACCTACACCTATAACGACCAGTGGTACGGGCGGAGCCTGCCCGTACTGTCCACCCGTACTGAGTGGCAGCATGTCCGCCTCGTAAAATACTTTCTCCTGGCAAAGACGAAATGGATATCTGATATTCACACCCACCAGAAACCACGAAAAGCACATCGGAAAGGGATCTGAAGGAGGAACGTGGTTGGGGGAAATCCTTGCTGCTTCACGAATCATTGGAGGACATCGCATCATCCCCTTCACCATCAACCACTGCATATCCATCACCATCACTACCCCCATATCTCATCTATTAGATCTTGTTGTAATTCCAGATTCAATTGTGGTTTGTGTTAGATCTACCTCCATAATTTGATCCATCCATTTGATTATGATGATGTTGTTGATTGCTTCCATGTGTGAGTAGTTCCTTTGTTCTTAGGGAGATGGAGAAACCCTATTACTATTATGAAGTTGCAATAAAGATGATCTATTCTTATGTCCGTATGATTGGCCGGTCTATGATAAATTTATGATTTGTGTTTGATCTCTCTCTTTAGATGGTATGTGTAGTTAGGCACATATCATTTTCCCTCGGGACTAATGGGAGGGAGAAATCCTTTGGACATGTTTGGGATCGTGCCCGGAATAGCTTCGTGACAATTGGCGCCAGCTCGTAACCTACATGGTCAAAGGAGGATAAAGAGGGACTTCCTATGCTAATTATGATATCCATGGTTAAACCCTTAATTGCGGTGGTTTGTATGGGTGATTGCTCTCAGACATCACAGTAGTTATTTAAACGTGACCTCACTCTTGGCTTAACAAAGTGGCTTCCTACGAGCCTGTAGTGAACATCTTATTTTGGAGCTC
Source organism: Avena insularis (assembly GCA_023614405.1). Classification (NCBI taxonomy): domain Eukaryota; kingdom Viridiplantae; phylum Streptophyta; class Magnoliopsida; order Poales; family Poaceae; genus Avena; species Avena insularis. The sequence continues at coordinate 280,089,118 of CM042696.1, read as the reverse complement.
TCTCCACACATCTCATGACACAAGAAGTATATTATCTTAATTAATAATAATAATATCATGCTAGTGGTGTATCCTACATCCCCAAGAACGTTTTAGCCCTGTTGAGTTCAACCATGCTTTCACACGACCTTGTTACTTGCTTTATTTTACTCGTTTTAATTACTTTTTTGCAAACAATCAAAAAACTTTCAAACACCCTTTACTTGAGATCAAAGGCCGCTTACAAGTATCCTTTGATAGATAGTAACGTGGGGCATAAATACCTTAACCAAATAGATCTTTGTGGGTATGATACTCTTATTTCGAAACTAGCTACAATTGATCTGTGCACTTGCATCCATCAGTGACCAACATGAATCTTCTTGTGATGTGTTTGGCCATGGTGTGAATTTGATTATAGGAAGCCATGTCACCTGCTATGGAGGAAGATATGATACTTATTTGACCCTCCAAAGGGAGCTAAACAAGATGACTTGGTATGTCTTAAACAAGAGCGAGGAGGTTAAGCCATATATCATGTATGTTCTAATCTGCCATACTTATGAATTCAATATTGACATACACCTAAAGTTTTTAATTTCGAGTTACTCTCTGGATTGTAGTCTTTGTCAAGAATAGCTAGTGAATGATGGGATGCATAGTGTGGAAAGAAGTCTTGATAAGGGATTACAAAGATGGTTCAAGGACCATGTTAGTTTCCTTTTGCATTTATATCTATCCTACATATATAGCATTGCAATGCATAATTTGACCATATTGTATATCTATTGCGGTACATACAGATCATGAATAAGCGATAGGAGAATCTAGAAGCTGTGTATGAACAGCTTTTTGCATTGGTCTGTGATGATTCCAAAATTCATGCATATTTAAGTATATAAATTATTTATATTGTCACCCATTACATGCTACATCTATCTATAACTAAGCCTATTATTTATGATTACTAGTTCTCATTAATTTTCACATGGGCTTTGCAAAACTATTAGTTTTATTAGGATTTCATTACCTTTTTCTTGTCTTTGATATATGTGTAGGTGCTATGGAGAATCATGGATAAAGGAGCGAAGAGGATTCAATATGGAGGACTTGTAGGCACCATACTTAGCCATTTGAGGGGAGGAAGAAGTGGATTTTCCATCAACTCCAAATGAATATCCAAGGCCATGATGTTGTATCCCTCTTCCATACGAATCCAACGAGCCAAAGAACACCTCCATCGGAGACCGTATGGAGAAATGGCAGCCAAAATACTGCAGAGTACCGAAGGCATAACGACCACTGATACGGGCGGACCCCGACTGTACCATAAGGCCGTACCAACCTGTGGAAGCTTCTTTTCGTCAAAAGGAACAACATTTGTTAAGGCTCAATGGGCATATTCATCCCCTAGCTCCGTCCGTTCGCAAAACCGAACTCCATATACCTATTTAAAGAGGGAAACCCCAAAACGAGGGAGAGAGTCCACATACGCCATAGGGGTGGAGCCCTGCTGCTCTGCCGCCTCCATAGCTGCCGCCCACAAGATCTACACCACCATAGCACTCAAGGGAGAGAGGAGGCTTGCATCTTGAAGGGCTACACATCGATATTTATCGCCATCTTCATCAACATCGTATTCACATTAATCCCCTTTGTTTACTTTGTTGTAGTCCAATCTCTATTGTGGATTTGCACTTGTATTCAATTGTACCTTCATATTGCATCCATACAATTGCCATGATGTTTATCCCCTTCATGTATGAGTAGTTGCCTTGACCTTGGGGAGAGACGGTGAAACACTAGTATTATTGTGCATTGACATAAAGATGATCTGTTAATTGTGTACAAAGATCCATTGATCTATGAAGTGTGTTTGATCTCTAACTTTAGATGAAATGTGAAATTCGACCACATATTATTTTCCCTTGGGACTAAAGGGAGGGAGAAATCCTTTGGACGTGTCTTGGAAGCGTACCTGGAATGCCCCGTGATAGATTGGCGCCGGCTCGTAACCTACACGGTCAAAGGAGGGTTCAAGAGGAACTCCCTATGCTAATTACGATATCCATGGGGGAACCCTTAATTGCGGTGGTCAGTATGGGTGACTACTCTCATACATCATAGTGGTTAGTTAGAGGTGACCTCACTCTTGGCTCAACAAAGTGGCTTCCTACGAGCCTTGTAGTGAACATCTTATTATGGAGCTCTTTCCACACAACTCGCATAAGAGATAGGATATCCTAATCATTCATAATTATTCCATGCTAGTGGTGAATCCTACACTCCTTGAGAACCCCTCAATCATATTAAACAACACTTCATAGACACTCTCTTGCTCTAGTTTACTTTTGTTATTTACATTGTTCTTGTTTACTTTAGCAATCATTTAAACACAATCTTTATACACCATTACATGGAATTAGAGATAACTTACCAGTACTATCTAGTGAATAGTAATGAGGGGCATAAAGACCTTTACCAATACCTCTCTATGGGATCGATATCTTTAATTCGAAACTAGCTACAATTGATCAGTGCACTTGCACCCATCAAGCTATTTTTTGGCGCCATTACCGGGGAACTAAGCGCTTTTGGTCTTTGTCTTTAGTTGCTAATTTATTGTTGTTGTACTAAAAGTTATTTACGAGTTTCAATTTATTCCTGTTTATTACTTTTTACTGCTTTTACTTATTTGAAAATAACAAAAAAATATAAAACCAAAAATCCATAAAGTTTTATAAAACAAAAATTATAAGAACATTTGCTACTAATCATGTCTTCCGAGATTGCTATGTTTGAACAAATGAAGCTCGCAATAGAGGAGAAGGAAGTTGGAACTTTCGGATATTATATGACGAGGGAAAAGGAATTAGAAGAATGGGTGAGTTGGTTGAAAGGCTATTCATCCACATTATGCACATCATACAATTTTACTTGTGAATACTGCGGTTCCAAAGATCATTTTATTTATCTATGTAAGAATAATACCTTTGATATCAAATTAGCACTTTATAATAAGAATTACGAATTCTCTGCTAATGTAGAGGTTTATGAGAGTTATTTACCGGTTGTTGTGAGTTGCTAGCTCGCATGAGTGATATAAAAAGAGAAGATGAAGTACTCGATATGATCAATGGAATAGTATACCTTATATAATCTTATTGTATTGATAACTTTTGTGATAATGCATTAGTGAGTGCTCATAAGCGGACAACCATGGAAGAGACTAACCTTTTGCATGACTCACGGAAGAAAGAAGAGGATACACACCGCAACGAAGATACTACTGCCACTGGTATGGGTTTGTTTAACTTGTATGACCTGATAGATGGTTGTGCAAAATCATTTTGTAATTCGTATCATAAGATTTGTGATAAATGTATGGCAGTTAGCCACCTTAGTTTTCAATTTTCCATTACTCTTGAAGAATCCCTAGTATCTTAAACTAGAGTGGAAGTCTTAGAGTATTTGGTTTATAAAGGTGTCCAAGATCTACTCTCAAAAGATTTAATTATGGGAAAGAGTAGTGATAGTATGCTTCTTATGCAACTTCCCAACTTGTTACCAAAGTTACAATCTTATTGCCAAGAATGTCTTAGTGATAATCCACTTGTGGTAGAGACTAAGGCACGGTCTCAAACCGTAGTGCCCGAAGATAACCATTTGCAGGAACCACAAGATAAAGAGGAGGAACAACAAAAAGCTGTGGTTGACAAAGATTAGCACACAACAAATACTACATTTGTTTATGATGCCTCTTTATTAGCAATGATTCTTATAATGATAAAACTGGTTGTAATTTATCTACAGAGGCCTTGTGCCTAGACACTCATGAGGAGAGCATTACTATTTATGAACTAGAGGTAGAAGCTTGCTACGAATCTTTCGATGCTAATATGCAGGGACCTAATTTACTCCTTGTTGCAAAGGAAGAATATTATGAAGTGTGCCCCTACAATGGTAACCAAGGTAAATGTTCAATAGTTACATTTCAACCTATAATCCTCTAATTGCATCTACATACGAATCCAACGAGCCAAAGAACACCTCAAGCAGAGTCTGTATGGAGAAATGGCAGCCAAAATACTACAGAGTACCGAAGGCATAACGACCACTGGTACGGGCGAACCCCGCCTGTACCGTAAGGCCGTACCAATCTCCGGAAGCTTTGTTTCGTCAAACGGAACAACATTTGTTAAGGCCCAATGGGCATATTCGGCCCCTAGGTCCGTCGGTTCGCAAAACCGAACTCCAGATACCTATTTAAAGAGGGAAACCCCAAAACAAGGGAGAGAGTCCACATACGCCATAGGGGCAGAGCCCTTCTTCTCCGCCGTGTAACACCCCGTCCACTCCTGGGCCCGTGGGGTGTCACTCCTGGCAGCTTAATACGATATATAGACTGGCCCCACAGACCAACACTAGTCTTTTCTGCGCACTTTGTCCTCACTCGTGCTTTTGATTTCCACTTCGATCGGTCACCCATCCTAGAATTGCTCTAGGCCAAGCACGCTTAACCTTAGAGTTCTTTTCGAATGAGCTTCTGGACAAGAAGTTGCAACTTGTTGATATGGATATCTTATCAATCCTATTAAGCCATGTGCTTGGATCTCACATACACCCACCCTTTTAGAAGATCGATGCCCTCATTGATCAAGCACACCCCAGGAACGTTCCCTCTTGGCACGCTTATGTGCGTCCAGTGCCGGCACATGTGCCATGCCGTGTCCACTCCGGGCCACACACGCCATGCTCCACATGTCCCTCCACTGACCCGCACACACCCGTGTAATTGCAAGGGTCGGATCTGATACCACTTTGTAACACCCCGTCCACTCCTGGGCCCGGGGGGTGTCACTCCTGACAGCTTAATAGGATATATAGAGTTGCCCCACAAACCAACACTAGTCTTTTCTGCGCACTTTGTCCTCACTCGTGCGCACCCGGTTACCCACTTCTCGGTCGGTCACCCATCCCAGAATTGCTCTAGGCCAAGCACGCTTAACCTTAGAGTTCTTTTCGAATGAGCTTCTGGAAAAGAAGTTGCCACTTGTTGATATGGGTATCCTATCATTCCTATTAAGCCATGTGCTTGGATCTCACACGCCGCCTCCATAGCCGCCGCCCACAAGATCTACACCACCATAGCACTCAAGGGAGCGAGGAGGCTTGCATATTGAAGGTCTACACATCGATCTTCATCGCCATCTTCATCAACATCGTCTTCACATTAATCCCCTTTGTTTACTTTGTTATAGTCCAATCTCTATTGTGGATTTGCACTTGTATTCAATTGTACCTTCATATTGCATCCATACAATTTACTGGATGTTGATCCCTTCATGTATGGGTAGTTGCCTTTTCCTTGGGAGAGATGGTGAAACACTAGTATTATTATGCATTGAAATAAAGATGATATGTTACTTGTGTACAAATATCCATTGATCTATGAATTGTGTTTGATATCTAACTTTAGATGATATGTGAAAGTCGACCACATATTATTTTCCCTTAGGACTAAAGGGAGGGAGAAATCCTTTGGACGTGTCTTGGAAGCGTACCCGGAATGCCCCGTGATAGATTGGCGCCGGCTCGTAACCTACACGGTCAAAGGAGGGTTAAATAGGAACTCCCTATGCTAATTACAATATCCACGGGGGAACCCTTAATTGCGGTCGTCAGTATGGGTGACTACTCTCAGACATCACAGTGGATAGTTAGAGGTGACCTCACTCTTGGCTCAACAAAGTGGCTTCCTACGAGCCTTGTAGTGAACATCTTATTATGGAGCTCTCTCCACACATATCATGGCAGAAGAGATAGGATATCCTAATCATTCATAATTATTCCATGCTAGTGGTGAATCCTACACTCCTTGAGAACCCCTCAATCATATTAAACAACACTTCATAGACACTCTCTTGCTCTAGTTTACTTTTGTTATTTACTTTGTTCTTGTTTACTTTCGCACTCATTTAAACACAATATTTATACACCATTACATGGAATTAGAGATAACTTACAAGTACTCTCTAGTGAATAGTAATGAGGGGCATAAAGACCTTTACCAATAGCTCTCTATGGATTCGATATCTTTACTTCGAAACTAGCTACAATTAATCAGTGCACTTGCAGCCATCAAGCTATTTTCTGGTGCCGTTACCGGGAAGCTAAGCGCTTTTGGTCTTTGTCTTTATTTGCTAATTTATTGTTGTTGTACTAAAAGTTATTTACGAGTTTCAATTTATTCCTGTTTATTACTTTTTACTGCTTTTACTTATTTGAAAAGAACAAAAAAATATAAAACCAAAAATCCATAAAGTTTTATAAAACAAAAATTATAAGAACATTTGCTACTAATCATGTCTTCCGAGATTGCTATGTTTGAACAAATGAAGCTCGCAATAGAGGAGAAGGAAGTTGGAACTTTCGGATAATATATGACGAGGGAAAAGGAATTAGAAGAATGGGTGAGTTGGTTGAAAGGCTATTCACCCACATTATGCACCTCATACAATTTTACTTATGAATGTTGCGGTTCCAAAGATCATTTTATTTATCTATGTAAGAATAACACCTTTGATATCAAATTATCACATTATAATGAGAATTATGAATTCTCTGCTAATGTAGAGGTTTATGAGAGAGTACTATTTACCGGTTGTTGTGAGTTGCTAGCTCGCATGAGTGATATAAAAAGAGAAGATGAAGTACTCGATATGATCAATGGAATAGTATACCTTATATTATCTTATTGTATTGATAACTTTTGTGATAATACATTAGTGATTACTCCCAAGCAGACAACCATGGGAAAGACTAACCTTTTGCATGACTCACAGAAGAAACAAGAAGACGATACACACCGCAACGAAGATACTACTGCCACTGGTATGGGTTTGTTTAACTTGTATGACCTGCTAGATGGTTGTGCAAAATCATTTTGTAATTCATATCATAAGATTTGTGATAAATGTATGGCATTTCGCCACCTTAGTTTTCAATTTTCCATTACTCTTGAAGAATCCCTAGTATCTTACACTAGAGTGGAAGTCTTAGAGTATTTGGTTTATAAAGGTGTCCAAGATCTACTCTCAAAAGATTTAATTATGAGAATGAGTAGTGATAGTATGCTTCTGATGCAACTTCCCAACTTGTTACCAAAGTTACAATCTTATTGCCAAGAATGTCTTAGTGATAATCCACTTGTGGTAGAGATTAAGGCACGGTCTCAAACCGTAGTGCCTGAAGATAACCATTTGCAGGAACCACAAGTTAAAGAGGAGGAACAACAAAAAGGTGAGGTTAACAAAGATTAGCACCCAACAAATACTACATGTGTTTATGATGCCTCTCTTACTAGCAATGATTCTTATAATGATAAAACAGATTGTAATTTATCTATAGAGGCCTTGTGCCTAGACACTCATGAGGATAGCATTACTATTGATGAACTAGAGATAGAACCTTGATACGAATCTTTCGATGCTAATATGCAGGGACCTGATTTACTCCTTGTTGCAAAGTAATAATATTATGAAGTGTTCCCCTACAATGGTAACCAAGGTAAAATTTCAATAGTTATATTTCAACCTATAATCCTCTCATTGCATCTACATACGAATCCAACGAGCCGAAGAACACCTCACTCGGAGTCTATATGGAGAAATGGCAGCCAAAATACTATAGAGTACAAAAGGCATAACGACCACTGGTACGGGTGGACCCCGCCTGTACTGTAAGGCCATACCAACCTCCGGAAGCTTCGTTTCGTCAAATGGAACAACATTTGTTAAGGCCCAATGGGCATATTCGGCCCCTAGCTCCGTCGGTTTGCAAAACCGAACTCCAGATACCTATTTAAAGAGGGAAACCCCAAAACAAGGGAGAGAGTCCACATACGCCATAGGGGCGGAGCCCTGCTTCTCCGCCGCCTCCATAGCCGCCGCCCATAAGATCTACACCACCATAGCACTCAAGGGAGAGAGGAGGCTTGCATCTTGAAGGTCTACACATCGATCTTCATCGCCATCTTCATCAACATCGTCTTCACATTAATCCCCTTTGTTTACTTCGTTATAGTCCAATATCTATTGTGGATTTGCACTTGTATTCAATTGTACCTTCATATTGCATCCATAAAATTGGCATGATGTTGATCCCCTTCATGTATGAGTAGTTGCCTTGTCCTTGGGGAGAGATGGTGAAACACTAGTATTATTATGCATTGAAATAAAGATGATTTGTTACTTTTGTACAAATATCTATTGATCTATGAATTGTGTTTGATATCTAACTTTATATGATATGTTAAAGTCGACCACATATTATTTTCCCTTAGGTCTAAAGGGAGGGAGAAATCCTTTGGACGTTTCTTGGAAACGTACCCGGAATGCCACATGATAGATTGGCGTCGTCTCGTAACCTACACGGTCAAAGGAGGGTTAAAGATGGACTCCCTAAGATAATTACAATATCCATGGGGGAACCCTTAATTGCAGTGGTCAGTATGGGTGACTGCTCTCAGACATCACAGTGGTTAGTTAGAGGTGACCTCACTCTTGGCTCAACAAAGTGGCTTCCTACGAGCCTTGTAGTGAACATCTTCTTATGGAGCTCTCTCCAAACATATCATGGCATAAGAGATTGGCTATCCTAATCATTCATAATTGTTCCATGCTAGTGGTGAATCCTACACTCCTTGAGAACCCCTCAATCATATTAAACAACACTTCATAGACACACTCTTTCTCTAGTTTACTTTTGTTATTTACTTTGTTCTTGTTTACTTTAGCACTCATTTAAACACAATCTTTATACACCATTACTTGGAATTAGAGATAACTTACAAGTACTCTCTAGTGAATAGTAACGAGGGGCATAAAGACCTTTACCAATAGCTCTCTATGGGTTCGATATCTTTACTTTGAAACTAGCTACAATTAATGAGTGCACTTGCAGCCATCAAACTAATTTCTGGTGCCGTTACCGGGCAGCTAAGCGCTTTTGGTCTTTGTCTTTAGTTGCAAATTTATTGTTGTTGTGCTAAAAGTTATTTACGAGTTTCAAATTATTCCTGTTTATTACTTTTTACCGCTTTTACTTATTTGAAAAGAACAAAAAAAATATATAACCAAAAATCCATCAATTTTTATAAAACAAAAATTATAAAAACATTTGCTACTAATCATGTCTTCCGAGATTGCTATGTTTGAACAAATGAGGCTCGCAATAGAGGAGAAGGAAGTTGGAACTTTCGGATAATATATGACGAGGGAAAACGAATTATAAGAATGGGTGAGTTGGTTGAAAGGCTATTCATCCACATTATGCACCTCATACAATTTTACTTGTGAATGCTATGGTTCCAAAGATCATTTTATTTATCTATGTAAGAATAACACCTTGGATACCAAATTAGCACTTTATAATGAGAATTATGAATTCTCTGCTAATGTAGAGGTTTATGAGAGAGTACTATTTACCGGTTGTTGTAAGTTGCTAGCTCGCATGAGTGATATAAAAAGAGAAGATGAAGTACTCGATAAGATCTATGGAATAGTATACCTTATATAATCTTGTTGTATTGTTAACTTTTGTGATAATACATTAGTGATTACTCACAAGCGGACAACCATGGAAGAGGCTAACCTTTTGCATGACTCACGGAAGATAGAAGAAGAGGATACACACCGCAACGAAGATACTACTGCCACTGGTATGGGTTTGTTTAACTTGTATGGCCTGCTAGATGGTTATGCAAAATCATTTTGTAATTCATATCATAATATTTGTGATAAATGTAAGGCAGTTGTCCACCTTAGCTTTCAATGTTCCATTACTCTTGAAGAATCCCTAGTATCGTACACTAGAGTGGAAGTCTTAGAGTATTTGGTTTATAAAAGTGTCCAAGATCTACTCTCAAAACATTTAATTATGAGAAAGAGTAGTGATAGTATGCTTCTTATGCAACTTCCCAACTTGTTACCAAAGTTACAATCTTATTGCCAAGAATGTCTTAGTGATAATCCACTTGTGGTAGAGAGTAAGGCACGGTCTCAAACCGTAGTGCCCGAAGTTAACCATTTGTAGGAACCACAAGATAAAGAGGAGGAACAACAAAAATGTGAGGTTGACAAAGATTAGCACACAACAAATACTACATGTGTTTATGATGCCTCTCTTACTAGCAATGATTCTTATAATGATAAAACTGATTGTAATTTATCTATAGAGGCCTTGTGCCTAGACACACATGAGGAGAGCATTACTATTGATGAACTAGAGATAGAACCTTGATATGAATCTTTCGATGCTAATATGCAGGGACCTGATTTACTCCTTGTTGCAAAGGAAGAATATTATGAAGTGTTCCCCTACAATGGTAACCAAGGTAAAATTTCAATAGTTATATGTCAACCTATAATCCTCTCATTGCATCTACATACAAATCTAACGAGCCAAAGAACACCTCAATCGGAGTCTATATGGAGAAATGGCAGCCAAAATACTATAGAGTACCAAAGGCATAACGACCACTGGTACGGGCAGACCCCGCCTGTACCGTAAGGCCATACCAACCTCCACAAGCTTCATTTCGTCAAATGGAACAACATTTGTTAAGGCCCAATGGGCATATTCGGCCCCTAGCTCCGTCGGTTCGCAAAACCGAACTCCAGATACCTATTTAAAGAGGGAAACCCAAAACAAGGGAGAGAGTCCACATACGCCATAGGGGCAGAGCCCTGCTTCTCCGCCGCCTCCATAGCCGCCGCCCACAAGATCTACACCACCATAGCACTCAAGGGAGAGAGTAGGCTTGCATATTGAAGGTCTACACATGGATCTTCATCGCCATCTTCATCAACATCGCCTTCACATTAATCCCCTTTGTTTACTTTGTTATAGTCCAATCTCTATTGTGGATTTGCACTTGTATTCAATTGTACCTTCATATTGCATCCATACAATTGCCATGATGTTGATCCCCTTCATGTATGAGTAGTTGCCTTGTCCTTGGGGAGAGATGGTGAAACACTAGTATTATTATGCATTGAAATAAAGATGATCTGTTACTTGTGTAAAAATATCCATTGATCTATGAATTGTGTTTGATATCTAACTTTAGATGATATGTGAAAGTCGACCACATATTATTTTCCCTTGGGACTAAAGGGAAGGAGAAATCCTTTGGACGTGTCTTGGAAGCGTACCCGGAATGCCACGTGATAGATTGGCGTCGGTTCGTAACCTACACGGTCAAAGGATGGTTAAAGATGGACTCCCTATGTTAATTACAATATCCACAGGAGAACCCTTAATTGCAGTGGTCAGTATGGGTGACTGCTCTCAGACATCACAGTGGTTAGTTAGAGGTGACCTCACTCTTGGCTCAACAAAGTGGCTTCCTATGAGCCTTGTAGTGAACATCTTATTATGGAGCTCTCTCCAAACATATCATGGCATAAGAGATAGGCTATCCTAATCATTCATAATTGTTCCATGCTAGTGGTGAATCCTACACTGCTTGAGAACCCTCAATCATATTAAACAACACTTCATAGACACTCTCTTTCTCTAGTTTACTTTTGTTATTTACTTTGTTCTTGTTTACTTTACACTCATTTAAACACAATCTTTATACACCATTACTTGGAATTAGAGATAACTTACAAGTACTCTCTAGTGAATAGTAACGAGGGGAATAAAGACCTTTACCAATAGCTCTCTATGGGTTCGATATCTTTACTTCGAAACTAGCTACACTTAATGAGTGCACTTGCAGCCATCAAGCTATTTTCTGGTGCCGTTACCGGGAAGCTAATTGCTTTTGGTCTTTGTCTTTAGTTGCTAATTTATTGTTGTTGTACTAAAAGTTATTTACGAGTTTCAATTTATTCCTGTTTATTACTTTTTACTGCTTTTACTTATTTGAAAAGAACAAAAAAATATAAAACCAAAAATCCATAAAATTTTATAAAACAAAAATTATGAAAACATTTGCTACTAATCGTGTCTTCTGAGATTGCTATGTTTGAACAAATGAAGCTCGCAATAGAGGAGAAGGAAGTTGGAACTTTCGGATAATATATGACGAGGGAAAAGGAATTAGAAGAATGGGTGAGTTGGTTGAAAGGCTATTCATCCACATTATGCAGCTCATACAATTTTACTTGTGAATGCTACGGTTCTAAAGATCATTTTATTTATCTATGTAAGAATAACACCTTTGATATCAAATTAGCACTTTATAATGAGAATTACGAATTCTCTGCTAATGTAGAGGTTTATGAGAGAGTACTATTTACCGGTTTTTGTGAGTGATATAAAAAGAGAAGATGAAGTACTCGATAAGATCTATGGAATAGTATACCTTATATAATCTTATTGTACTGATAACTTTTGTGATAATGCATTAGTGATTGCTCACAAGCGGACAACTGTGCAAGAGACTAACCTTTTGTAGGACTCACGGAAGAAACAAGAAGAGGATACACACCGCAGCAAAGATACTACTGCCACTGATATGGGTTTGTTTAACTTGAATGACCTGCTAGATGGTTGTGCAAAATCATTTTGTAATTCATATCATAAGATTTGTGATAAATGTATGGCAGTTGGCCACCTTAGTTTTCAATTTTCCATTACTCTTGAAGAATCCCTAGTATCTTACACTAGAGTGGAAGCCTTAGAGTATTTGGTGTATAAAGTGTCGAATATCTACTCTCAAAAGATTTAATTATGAGAAAGAGTAGTGATAATATGCTTCTTATGCAACTTCCCAACTTCTTATCAAAGTTACAATCTTATTGCCAAGAATGTCTTAGTGATAATCCACTTGTGGTAGAGAGTAAGGCACGGTCTCAAACCGTAGTGCCCAAAGATAACCATTTGCAGGAACGGCAAGATAAAGAGGAGGAAAAACAAAAAGGTGAGGTTGACAAAGATTAGCACACAACAAATACTACATTTGTTTATGGTGCGTCTCTCTCTAGTAATGATTCTTGTAATGATAAAACTGATTGTAATTTATCTATAGAGGCCTTGTGCCTAGACACACATGAGGAGAGCATTACTATTGATGAACTAGAGATAGAACCTTGATACAAATCTTTCGATGCTAATATGCAGGGACCTGATTTACTCCTTGTTGCAAAGGAAGAATATTATGAAGTGTTCCCCTACAATGGTAACCAAGGTAAAATTTCAATAGTTATATGTCAACCTATAATCCTCTCATTGCATCTACATAAGGAGGCATGCTCACCACACTTGGTGCAAACACGCTCGCTTGTAAGCGAGAACTTATTTATCTATATGATGCCGATGCACCGCAAGAGGGTACGACTTCGACGGTATTCTACTATGAGATGCTCCAATCCTTTGCTGGAGGTAAGTATAATCACACCTCGAATTGATATCCCCTAGGATCCAGGTGGATGATTAATGGAGCATCTAAGCTTGGCTATATGGCTTTAAATAAAGCGCTTCCCAGGAGGCAACCCGGAAGTTTTTAGGTGTCTTTCCTAATTTTGTTTCTTTAGTCTAGTTGCATTCATGTTGCATTGGCAGTTGTGTGGGGCCCCCGGATTAATCCTCCGAGAATCCCTATTATGCATACGACCACGATCCCATGATCCGTTAGTCGTGGCACATAACCGACAAGTATCAAAGTAAACATCCAATACATAACGAATACATGTCATACCTTATTTGCCATTATGGCTACATCGATCAACATCAGCAGAACTTCATTAAGAGTAGAACCCGAGCCATGCCTTAACCTACAGGCAACTGACTGGGAGAACGTCCTAGCTCGCATAGTCGTCCACTTCACCTTCTTCTCGATATCTGACCAAGTTAATAGCCAGGGACAATGTTAGTGAGTACTTTGAATGTACTCGCAAACCACCTTAAGATAACAATAATAACAAGAGGATATGCATTATGGCTGTGGTAGTAAGAGGGCTCCAAGAGCGGTTCTTTTCTCAATTAGTTTCTCTTGTAGATATAGCATCTACATATCTTTGTGGAAAACCTTTGTAAACATTTTGGAAACCTTTTGAAATTTTTGTAAACACTAGGATTGGGGTACCCATTTGTTCCCGTCTTCAGGTCGTCCCACGACCAAACTCCTTTCTCCCCCTTCCGACCATCCCATGGTCAAAACCTTTCTCCTTTACGACCATCCCATGGTCAAAACATTTCCAAAGCCTTTGGTTTTCCGAAATACTTTTTGAAATCAAAACCAGCACCGCTCCACAGCAACCTTCCCAACCGTCCATGACCGCGGACACGGCTATTCGAATATATTTACACTCTACAGAGGTTGCACACTTTACCCACACCATCCGGCTACACTACCCTGATCTACACCGATCGTGGGTCGAGTAACCGATCAAGACTCTTTGGATGCCCACTCCAATATAAGTGCCTACCCTATGAGTGTTACTCCCCTCAAAAACGGGACGTCGGGTACTGAGGACCAACCGGAGCGCATTTTACACTTTACATAGTGGGCGCTTTCAATGAGGGGCTCGTAGTAACGCCTGGCTGCCCGCAGACAGTTCGTTCCTTCTCCAGGTCGACGTCCCACATGGACCTTTAAGGGAGAAGGCCCAGCCTCCGGCTATCGTGATCCCTTGTAGTAGTCCCACATAGACAAACATCAACTCCAGCTTTTTCCCATTCCAGAGTAATGTGGTTCCATAGGGTTAATTGTTCTAGCAAAACTGCAAAGAACTAGGTGTGTTTTCGTAAACCTTTTTCCTCCAGCTTTCCTTCAGCATTTTGTAAAACAAAACCTTTTTATTTCTCAACATCTCTTGGGAGGTCCCACCTCACCAGGGTTTTATCCTAAAACATTTTGTAAAACTTTTTCGGCGTCTTCCCATCCTATAGATTTGCTTCGGCTAAATCGAGGTCTCCAAAAAGCGGTATGGTGTATTACACCATCTACCAAACTAGGGACAAGTAGGTGTCGTCAAGGGGGTTGTACTTAGTAGTACCAAAGTGTACTTGTTCGGATGAGCCAAACCACTACCATATATACATCAACATATAGTAAACAATGTAGTTTTGATTAAAAAGTAGATAAAACATGCATAAGTAAAACAGTAGGACAAGGCTTATGAGCAAGAAGGTGGCTTGCCTACAATCAGCAATATGGCATAAATGTCTCTGGACTTCTTCTTTAGATAACCAAGAATACCAAAAATAATCTGCAACTTCTTCTGGTCTCTGATATAATCGCATCTATCGTCGATATGGATCACATGCAAGCAAACAAATGACACAATCAACACCAGGCATACAAACATCAATACATACAGCAAGCAAGTGGACAATACAAGTTTACAAATCAGTAGGTCTTGCGTGGTGGAGTTTAGAACCATTGCAAAAACCCTAATTGCAGTGGTGGGATTTCATTTATTCGGGAAAATGGTCAAAACCTCTAATGAAGGGGTTTGGGGCCAAGCCTTGGGTAAGTATGGTATCAATGTCCAACCAGAATACCATCAGGTAGGTTTTGACAAAACAAGATAAACAAAAGTGGTTTCATGATTTTATCAATTTTCTTTAATTTCTTATGAATTTTCTAGTGATAAAGGCTCTAGTTTTAGTAAATAATTCACCAGAAATGTTCTGGAGCTCCAAAAATTATTTACTTGGATGGTTCGGTAGGGTTTGTTGTACTTATTCACAAAGAGTTGGAATCATGTCAAAATAATTACCAGAACGCTCTGAGGAAATTCCCAAAGGTAGTTCTGCAGTTGTCTTGTCTTTTTCACTAAATGAAATCTACAGAAGCTTCTGAGTAGATTCCAAGGGCATATGGTAGGTATTTAGAATACCTTTCTGAAGAAATTGGAATAAACCTTTTTGGAGTTGCAGGGCTATTGTGATGATTTATCTAGTGAAAACACTATGGACAGAAAATTTTAATTCATTAAAATTCATCAGAAGCCCAATAAATAGTGAGCTCCTGGGTTTAGATAGGTATTGGTGTACCAAATCACTGGGAGTTAGAAACAACCCCTTATATGTTTTATGTTTACCTAGGTAATTTTCTAAAGTAAGAATCAGATGGATCTTGTCATTTTTACTGGTGTAAAACCATAGCTCACCTTGACCTAAGGTAAATTCTAACTGGTAGGTATGGTAAAATACTTTCAGGGGAACTTTGTTACATCCCATTAGGTTATGTTTGGCTTACTGAGGAATTTATTTAGTGTAAAAGACACATTGTAGAAGATTTAATTCCAGCAAATGAATAAGATAAATATTGGTATGAGACTAGCTCTGAAGGGTAGAGAAAACTTCATAGAGCATGTAAAAATTTAGATCTAGCCATTTGTTGGTATTTTCCAATTTCAAACGAATTTACACTAGACTGCCATTTAGTAGATCTGAAATTTAATTAAAAAAAGAAAAGGGGACCGAGGGGCACGTGGGCTGGAATCTGGAGGGGAATGGGCCGGGACAGCACCGGTCGGCCCATTCGTAGGTGAGCATCCGTGGGAGGGGGATTCGAATCCCTGGCAAGGGGGCCCGCTGGTCAGTGGGAGAGGCGGTCGAAGGGGTATCGGGGCATGCTGGCTGTCCGATTAGAGGGGCATCAATGGCCCCCGCTCGTCCCCTTCCTCTCGACACCGGCGGCGGGAGCAAACCCTAGCAGAGGGTGGCGGGGGCGCGGGGAGGCTCACCGGAGACTCGCTGGCGGCCGTGGAGGACCTAGGGGGACGCGGTCGACGACGACGACCTCGGGGATGGGCGGCAAGGCGGAGTTTTCTTCCGGGAAGGAGCTCGCGCGATGTCGGCCGAGGGGTATCTTCGGGAGCTCGCTGGAGTTGCTTCCAGGGATGCTGCATGTTGAGAAGAAGGGCAGGGTCAGCTGCAGAAGAGCAAGGGGAGTTAGAGGGAGTGATATGCAAAGAGAGAAGAGCAAGAGAGGGAGAGTTGTGCTCAGTTCTTGAGCAATGGCCGAAAGGCCACTCTTTTCTTCTCTCGGGCAGGGGAAGGCAGGGGAGGAGGGAGTGGAGTACAGGGAGGGGATGCGGGGTGGCCTCTGGCCTATTTAAATCGAGGTGGATCGGTTCATGATGGACAAGGTGTAGGAGGGGTTTGGGGAGAAGGTCTTGGCCAGGCATTGGTCATCCAGGGCGGTGGAGGGAGTGTGGTGGGTCTCTGAGTCGAGCAGGGAGATAGGGAGGGAGTGGTGGAGCTTGCTGCTGCTTTTAATACCAAGATTTGCAATAAGTGTAATATCTTTCTCTCTCTCACACTCTTCACAAGCACATGGGACCCAAGAGGCCACAGCTACAGTAATTTCGACCAGGGGAGTGAGAGATGTGTTGTGCAAGCTTGGTTGACTAGTTTGGTGGTGGTTGGGTTGGTTTAGAAGCTTGAGTTTGCAAAATCTCAAATATTGGCCAAAGAAGTGATTGTGAAGCAAGTTTAAGAGTTTGATCTTGGCATGCTGGAACAAGGGTACTGGTAGATAGGTGTGACCAAGATACATGCCCTGTAATTACTTGGGATTTTTCTGAAGAGTCTAGATCCCTTTCATATTAGTTATTCAAATATTGCTGAAATGGTTTTATCGATTTGCTTTGAGATATTTTAACTAGACAAGGTGAGATGTTGGTTTGGGAAGGTCCTAATTATGAATCCACACTTTGAGGAATTTTCCCAAGATTTATTTATGAATAAATGTATTTAAAACAATTATTGTTCCATTTCGGCCATTTAAGAGAATAGGCAAAAAGAATTATTGAAACTCTTCGAAAATATTTATTTTTGAAGTAAGTAGATAGGGTATGATGTATGTACCTCAATTGAGCCAAAAGTTGAGGAAGTGTTTTGGCAAAAACCAAACTTTCCTTTATGGAATAAGTTTTGGAGATTTTGTCTATTCAAGAGATTAATTAGAGTTGGAGCCATAATAATTATGGATAGTATTTGATAAATCTTGATGATCAAGGTAGATGATGTAGACAAGGTGTAGGAAGCATTTGCAACCTTGGGATTGGAAATCCAACTTGAAATAGATGGAAAAACAAGGAATTGAGGATCTAGGGTGATGTTATTTTCATACCACCAAAACCTTGTTGGATCTTGGAGCTCAGGTCTCCCCTTGGGGCACGGGAGAGATGGATGGATACGTCAAGTGATGTACATCAGCATGGTATAGAGGTTTGAGCTTGATCCTGCTTGAAATCATCAAGAATTCATTTCAAACTTTGAATAAAATAAGCCTGCCAAAGCATATTATCAACTAGCCTTCAAAACCTGGTGGGTTTAAGAAGCACAAAGATCCACTTGAAACAAGTGAAGTAGATATTGATAGACTTATATGAGTAGAACACAACGATGCAAAGAGTTGGTCCATAGAAGGTTGGATGATGGTGTGAGCTTCTGTCAAAGTAGGCATGTTGACTAGATTTGTAGGAGTAGTTATTTTCTTGCCTGCAAAACCATCAAGAACATGTGGGTTGGAGGATGATCTAACCAAAGGAAAGAGTGGGCCTTGGTAGTACTTAGGATGGTTAACAAGATGGTTCAAATGCATTTTAAGAAATGCACAAGGGTTGAGAAAAGGAGGCATTCAAAAAGGTGATGTTGGAACAGATTGCAGACTTAGCCAAATTTGGCAGATTTAGGGTTTTTGACTAGAATGTGGGTGGTGATGATTTTGATGGGTTGCAAGGTACCAAATCATCATAAAGTGGATGAGGTTGAAGAGTAGATAGAGTAGAAGGGATTCATGCTTGATATTGGTCTTCATTGACTTGGAAGCTCTTGGAATTAGATCACTTCAGAGATGATCTGGTTAAGGGTTTTAGATGATTACTCAGTAGCTAGGGATCGGATCCAGATTGTGTTCTGGCTTAGGGTTTGGTGATTTTAAAGTATCTGGATCCTAGTGGGTGAGCTCCCATAGTGGCTCACCTGGCTCCTAAGCAAACAAGTCAAACAGAAGATCAAAGCAATTCATCAGGCACAGATCAAGGCAACTCATCTTACAAACAAATCAACTACTACTGGGGTTACAACCAAGCTTAGCTTGAGGCAAGGATGGGTATTTGAAGGGGTGGAGTTTGAATAAGGTGAGAGTTCTTGGTATTTCTACCAAGAGTAGAATTCAAAAGCTTTATAAAAAGGTTTTAGAAAAACCTAGAGATAAGAGTAGTTGAAAACTCTGCCTTGTAAACATAGGAGATTATATCCTATAGATCTCCATAATTTTGTCAATAGAAGCTACTAAAATAGTTAGGGTTACAAAGGCATCTTGGCTATGGTTTTGAAATGCCAGAACATTTGAGAATATGTAAAATGAGCCAAGATAGTTTTGTTAAATAGCTTTTTGACAACTGATGTTGAGGTAAGGAGTATATCATAAGCTATACCATCAGAAGCATAAGCACAGACAACAACAAACAAGCACTGCACACTTAACAAGAAAATGTTTTTGTTCCCCCCTGATTTTTGCATTCTGGACAACTAGTCAGGGTTACTGAAATTGGGATGTTACAGACCTTTCCCCCTTAAAAGAATCTCGTCCCGAGATTCAGGAGAGTGAGATTAGGGGATTTGTGTTGGAGTTAGTGCTATGTGTTTCTCGCGTACTAACTTGTCGGCTTTGTCTTTGAACAGGGTCACTACAGCAGTGAGGTTGAACTTCAATCGTCTTGGATGCACGAGTATTGAGCAGGCTTCAATCGGGATTGTGAGGGGTGATCTTCCTTCTATAAGGATTTATGGCATTTCTCTTAAGGGATCATCGTATCCTAGTTTATGTCTTTGTGTCTACCTACTGGATTGCTTCTGGCAGAGGGTTATTCTATTTTGGTGGGAAAGACGTAGTCTTTCCCCCTTAAGGTTAAACTAGGGTGGTTCGGAGTTAACGCAGTCCTTCCTTCTTGGAGTCATCAGATCTGGTACTTTTTCTGGAGTATCTTTTGGTAGACAGTCTCCGGGAATTGAGTGGAAAGATGTAGTCTTTCCACCTTAGAGCTTTACATGAGGTCATCGAGGTTGGGGTAGATCCTTCGTCTTGGAGCAGAGGCGTGACGCTTGAGTTGAGGTCTTCGAGTGACACCTATTGCGACTACCTTGTTGTGATGGTTACCTAACGAAGCTTTAAGTAGTTAGGTCGGAGAAAGTTAGCGGTTTACGACTCATCTTGTTAGCCTTAAATCAGGGTAGGGAAAACTAATCTTCGGAGGTAACGTCTTCACGTGAATTCCTTGCGTTGCTTCAGCTCGATTGCGGAGCGGATTCATTGTATTCATGCATCCTTGTCATCTGGCTTCAGGGGTAGTTCTGGCCTTCTAGGGAGGAACTTCCCTTAGGTTTGGGTAGGGTCGACTAGATTTAGTTAGTCTTCTGAGGCGATCGGAAGGTCTAATATACCAACGATCAGCATAGTTAGGTCGTCACTTCTTCTTTCGGTAGGTAAGTCTTGTGGTTCCTTGTGGATAGTGAGAATCCTTCCATGATTGACTTCCGGCTTCAACGGGATTCTTGCGGTAGTAGACTGATGAACAAAGGAGGGTTATGCTATTGACGAGTCTTGAGAGGTGAGTTGGACGAGGTATGCCATCCTGCTGAGGTGAAGTCTTCGAGTTGTTCTGACTAGTCGATGTCAAACTCCTGGTTCTTCCGATGCTTCCCCTCCTAGACTCTCGCGGTTAGTCTAGGTCTCAGTATCGACCGCTAACAGGGGGTTTCTTGAGTCATTAGGTGGGTTATAGCTCCTCGGGTCACACTGGTACGAAGGTCAAAGCAAACCAGAACATGCAAACAAGGCGAACAAAGCGAGAGAATTTGCAATGTCCTCGGCAGACAGCACACATCAAGCAACACAATACGCACTTAGGCAAGCAAACACGGCCAACTATAGGGACCAAGGAGTTAACTACTCGCGATATAGGGGAATCCTATTCTTAGGACTACTAATCCTATATATCGTCTTTCTTCGAGTCATAGTCACTATCTTGCAGATGAGGTTGTCGTTGTGTCTTGGACGCTTCTTGATAATGCAACACCCGATGTCTTCTGATTGTGAGGATTCCGCTGGTAGGGCAATATTGTAGTCTCCTTGTGTTTGCCGATAGTTGCTTGTCTTTATCTCTTTATCACCATCTTCACCTGGTTCTGGTCAAACTTGTTTGAAATTCGTAGGTTTGATATTTGGGCGAGAGCTGGAAGAAACCATTTTCAAAAGCATTTACTTAGAGTAAGAGAAGAAGTAGAACCTTTTGAAACTCATTGAGAAACTAGTTTTTCGCAAGCCGGGGTTTTCGAAATAAGGTTCCTGTCTAGTGACCATGCTAACTAAGGTTCTCCTACAGTCAGGATGGCTCTGATACCAAGTTTGTGGGGTCCCCGGATTAATCCTCCGAGAATCCCTATTATGCATACGACCACGATCCCATGATCAGTTAGTCGTGGCACATAACTGACCAGTATCAAAGTAAACATCCAATACATAAAGAATACATGTCATACCTTATTTGCCATTATGGCTACATCAATCAACATCAGCGGAACTTCATTAAGCGTAGAACCCGAGCCATGCCTTAACCTATAGGCAACTGACTAGGAGAACGTCCTAGCTCGCATAGTCATCCACTTCACCTTCTTCTCGATATCTGACCAAGTTAATAGCCAGAGACAATGCCAGTGAGTACTTTGAATGTACTCGCAAACCACCTTAAGATAACAAGAGGATATGCATTATGGCTGTGGTAGTAAGAGGGCTCCAAGAGAAGTTCTTTTGTCAATTAGTTTCTCTTGTAGATATAGCATCTACATATCTTTGTTGAAAACCTTTGTAAACACTTTGGAAACCTTTTGAAAAGTTTTGTAAACACTAGGATTGGGGTACCCATTTGTTCCCATCTTTAGGTTGTCCCACGACCAAACTCCTTTCTCCCCCTTCCGACCATCCCATGGTCAAAACATTTCTCCTTTACGACCATCCCATGGTCAAAACATTTCCAAAGCCTTTGCTTTTCCGAAATCCTTTTTGAAATCAAAACCAGCACCGCTCTACAGCAACCTTTCCAACCGTCCATGACCGCGGACATGGCTATTCGAATATATTTACACTCTGCAGAGGTTGCACACTTTACCCACACCATCCGGGTACACTACCCTGATCTACACCGATCGTGGGTCGAGTAACCGATCAAGACTCTCCGGATGCCCACTCCAATATAAGTGCCTACCCTATGAGTGTTACTCCCGTCAAACTGGGACATCGGGTACTGAGGACCAACCGGAGCGCATTTTACACTTTACAAAGTGGGCGCTTTCAATGAGGGGCTCATAGTAACGCCTGGCTACCCGCAGACAGTTCGTTCCTTCTCCAGGTCAATGTCCCACATGGACCTTTAAGGGAGAAGGCCCAGCCTCCGGGGATCACGATCCCTTGTAGTAGTTGCGAGGCAGCTTATACCAGAATAGACAAACATCAAATCCAGATATGTCCCATTCCGGAGTAATGTGGTTGCACAGGGTTAATTGTTCTAGCAAAACTGCAAAAGAACCGGGTGCATTTTTGTAACCCTTTTTCCTCCAGCTTTCCTTCAGCATTTTGTAAAACAAAACCTTTTTATTTTTCAACATCTCTTGGGGGGTCCCACCTCACCAGGGTTTTATCATAAAACATTTGGTAAAACTTTTTCGGGGTCTTCCAATCCTATAGATTTGCTTCGGCTAAATCGGGGTCTCCAAAAAGGGGTATGGTGTATTACACCATCTACCATACTAGGGACAAGTAGGTGTCGTCAAGGGGATTGTACTTAGTAGTACCAAAGTATAATAGTTCAGATGAGCCAAACCACTACCATATATACATCAACATATAGTAAACAATGCAGTTTTGATAAACAGTAGATAAAACATGCATAAGTAAAACAGTAGGACAAGGCTTATGAGTAAGAAGCTGGCTTGCCTGCGATCAGCAATATGGCATAAATGTCCCTAGACTTCTTCTTTAGATAACCGAGAATACCAAACATAATCTGCAACTTCTTCTGGTCTCCGATATAATCGCATCTATCCTCGATATGGATCACATGCAAGCAAACAAATGACACAATCAACACCAGGCATACAAACATCAATACATACAGCAAGCAAGTGGACAAAACAAGTTTAAAAATAATTAGGTCTTGCGTGGTGGAGTTTAGAACCATTGCAAATACCCTAATTGCAGTGGTGGGATTTCCTTTATTCGGGAAAATGGTCAAAACCTCTAATGAAGGGGTTTGGGGCCAAGGCCTGGGTAAGTATGGTATCAATGTGCAACCAGAATACCATCGGGTAGGTTTTAACAAAACAATACCAACAAAAGTGGTTTGATGATTTTATCACTTTTCTTTAATTTCTTATGAATTTTCTAGTGATAAAGGCTCTAGTTTTAGGAAATAATTCAGCAGAAATGTTCTGGATCTCCAAATATTATTTACTTGGATGGTTATGTAGGGTTTGTTGTCCTTATACATTGAGACTGGGAATCATGTCAAAATAATTAACAAAATGCTCTCAGGAAATTCCCAAAGGTAGTTCTAGAGATGTCTTGTCTTTTTCACCAAATTAAATCTACAGAAGCTTCTGAGTTGATTCCAAGGGAATATGGTAGGGATTTAGAATACCTTTCTGAAGAAATTGGAATAAACCTTTTTGGAGTTGCAGGGATATTGTGATGATTTATCTAGTGAAAACACTATGGACAGAAATGTTTAATTCATTAAAATTCATCAGAAGCCCAATAAATAGAGAGCTCCTGGTTTTAGATAGGTATTGGTGTACCACATCACTGGGAGTTAGAAACAACCCCTTATATGTTGTATGTTTACCTAGGGAATTTTCTAAAGTAAGAATCAGATGGATCTTGTCAGT